>CM030361.1:147963104-149300792 GCA_017893485.1 Hemerocallis citrina
GGTCTGATTTCTTGTGTAACAGCCGGGAGCAAAATCCTCAGTCTGTTTAGGAAATCTTTCCTTGATTCCCGGTGGGAGCAAATCAGGGCCGTTGATTAGGTCAAATCAGGGATCCTGATTTGTCTCTCGTTGATTTGGGTTCGTCTTGGGTCGGGACCCGTACCCGATAGGTGTGGACCCGTTCGCGGGTTATTGGATCTGTGAGAAGGAGATTCGGTACCCGCCTTGGATCCACGTGTATGTGAAATTACCATTTTACCCCCGAGCATCAAGATTCGTGCCCAATCTGGACGGTTCCGATTTAACCCCATTTCTAGCCATATCATTACCCATCATTGATTGGGTGGAGAGTCATCTTGCAGGATGGAAAGGTAAAGCACTGTCCTTGGGAGGGAGAGTCACTCTTATCAACGCAGTCCTCTCTAACCTGCCAACCTATTATATGTCCTTCTTCGAAATGCCGCGATGGATTATACCGAGAATTGATCGCGTCCGAAAAAGGTTTTTATGGAAGGGAGCAAGCCCTGATAGAGGAGGCTATCACCTCATTAAATGGGAGAAAGCGTGCATGAAGAAGATGCACGGAGATCTGGGTATTATTGACATTCGAGATATGAATCTTGCGCTACTGGGTAAATGGTGGTGGAAAATCTTTCACCCTAACGGAGAAGGCTGACAAGATTTCACTCAGGCCTACCTTCATGGGAACGGGACAAGGAATTTGGGCTTCAGGGTGGGCCCACGAGTCTCCTGGCTCTGGAGAGAAATTTCTAAAGCATATGAGCCTTTCAATAGCTGTGTGACGTCATTTATTAGAAATGGCAGACTTTCAAGATTCTGGTGGGATAAATGGTGTGGGGATCACACGATTAGAGACATGTTCCCTGACTTATATTCTCATGTTGCACAGCCGCACTGCATGGTTGCCACAGTCTGGAAGAGACACTCCTGAAAACCGGCCTTTAAACAGGTGCTAGGCTCTGGGGCTCAGCTCAGGTTTTTGGAGCTTCAGGCTCATATTGCCAGTTCGAAAATTAAATGCTCACAGGGACCAGATAGGAAGGCATGGGGACTGGAAAAGAATGACAATTTCACTTTACAATCTCTTTATAACTGCATTCATTTCAGGGGGTTTCACCCGAAATGGGCGGGTATTATCTGGAAGGCGAAAACCCCACTAAAAATAAAAATATTCTTATGGTTAGTTCTAATTAATGCAATTCTGACTATAGAGAACTGGGCCAAACCCCAACCGAATATTGATTCTTCCTGTGGTTTTTGCAATGCTATATCTGAGACTAGAGACCATCTATTCGTGAAATGTACCACGAGCAAAGTGGTCCTCGTTGAGGTACTCAGTGCTCTGGGCACTAACGAGTACCCCTTCTCGTATGAGGACCTGTGGATAGGTGCGAAGTTCGCTATGGAGAGACGATCTATGAGAGAAGCCTGCTTTATCGCCATCGCCGCTACGACCTGGGTCCTTTGGCTAGATAGGAATAACTGTTACTTTCGTAAGTCTAGTAATAGTATTTCTGCTAATCTGACTCACATTATGCATCTTATCTCCTTTTGGGCTACTTCTGCTGCAACAGGTCCTCGAGGAAGGATTGCGAGCATCTTTCAGGTGGAGAAGTACGATGATGATGTAGTTCAGATTGGGCCGATGCTTGACTGAAGGAAAGTCTGTTCTGTTCTTCGGTACCTTTGCTGCTGAGTGATCCACACCACCCCAGGGGCTGTTAGGGGGAGTTAGATGCTTTGTTGTACTTGTATTGGGTGCATGTATGGGTTGGTCTTTATTTTGTCCCACCCCCCATGCTTGGGGATGTTCTATGTGTTTTTGGTTATGTATTGTAGGACTGTGTACTCTGTTCAGTACTCTGAGTTTGTTTTATTAACTTCTTATTAATGAAACAGGGTAGCCATACTCCACATTTTCCTCAAAATAAATAAATAAATAAATAAATAAATAAATAAATAAATAAATAAATAACCAGTAAGGATATCTATACCAATCTATATACCAGTAAGGGTATGTAGATAGTTTTCTATATTCTAAAGTTCTTCTTTAATAGCAGTCAAAACCTTTGGATCCCTGGCTTTTATTTGAAAAAGTAATGGCAAACCTCTAAAATACCCAAAGTGGCCCTAATCCACTCATCTTCTTCATTAAACCCATGAGAAACTACCCATTTTCAATCATTCACAATTTAACGAGAGAAGAAAAGGATAAAACATAATCCAGTTTGTTGATTCTTCTGATAAATTCATAATTTCTCATGAAATTCGGGTTTCTACACAATTAATTTACGAACAATATGAAAAGTTTGCGAACAGACGATTAATTCGCGAACAGATTCGGCACCTTCTTTATTCGTGAATTATTCAAAAAGTTAGCAAACTTTGTGATTATGCTTCTTATTTTCAATATGCATATTGTATATTTTTTTATAATAAATATGCATGTTGTATAGTATAACGAAGTTAGAGTTCTTTAAGGGGTGAGGGTGTCAGGTAACATATTTGGGAAGACGTCTCAAAATTTAATTATTCTCAGCTCTTTAAATTAAAATTAAATTCCACGCTTTTAAATATGATCTACATCACAATAATTATTTATGAAAAAAATTCAAATGAATACGACAAATTTTGATATCTAAAAATGAAGTAATTTTAGACCTTTAAAAAATGTCAAATTTTTCAGTTAAAACTCGTCGAATTATTTTATAATTTTGTATATACATATTTTAAAGATACAGATCACATTAGTATCTAATGATGTGAATTTTCAATTTTAAAAATCGACATATAAATTGTTAGATGTCTTCCTAGCTAACTTAGCTAGGGTGCATCTTAGTCTTTTTATCCTCTAAGTAACAATAGTTATTTAATACCCATTTCGTTCCAAAATGTAAATGTTTAAGGTTTTCATATTCTTTCAAAATACATGTAGATTAGTGTATTAGAAAATAAATATTCCTCTTAATTGAACATATTAATTAGCTTATTAATAGCAATTATTAATATGGTCCATTGATAAGTCTCTTTGCTGGTGAACAAGTGGTCGGGAGTTTTTATCCCGTTTGCACCAAAAAATCCTAATATGTTCGGGTAAAGCGGATTGTGGTAGGATGGTTAATTAAAAAAAAGTTTAGTGAGATTTTAAGAGCATAAGGGTTTTGCGTTGGAAAGCATAACCACGATTTACATTTAAACGACTTATATTTTGAAACTAACTACTATTGGTAAAGGTTAGTGCATTTGTTTCCTTGTTCTTAACTTTGAAAAGTTCAATGTCACAACAAAGCGAGGACTCATTTTACCAAGAGTTTCTCTTTATAGAAAAGTCTAGAGAGAGAAACTAACCCCCAAATCCCAAAAAACAAACCCTAGATCTGAAAAAATTGGGGGCAGCGGCTAGGGCTCATCGCCGCCGCCCCATCGCAGTGGTCCACCGCGTCGCCCTCCTCTCTTCGTGCTCCCCTCCTGCACCCTCCTCACATAGTTTCGAAGACGGGACCACGCCGCTTTGAAGACGGGGCCTGCGAGCTCCTCGCACCGATGTCGTGCCCATGCTAAGGAACGAAAACCCAGATCGTCCGATCTAGGTGACGGCGAGAGGTGAGCCCAACCCCCAATGCCTCACGTTGCTCCCTGATGCCGTAGGTGGAGAGCTCCCACGGTGGGGAGATCGCGCCACCTGTGGTTCAGATCTGGTCGACTGGTGCCCCCCTTCCCCCCCCCCCCCCCCCCCCCCAATGGTGACTGGTGCTCAGATCCTGAGTAGCTGTTGGCGCGGGGTTGGTGTTGGTTTTGGTGTGAGAGGTGTGGAGTGTGTTGTTTTGCACAATTGTGGGGCTTGGGCCCGAGATGGGGTTCCTCCATGATGTGCAGTGCCTGTTCGGATGACCTCCCATGCCAAAGCTTTGCCGCCGTAACGCCAGGGATCCGCCATCGTCGCCACCAGAGCAATGCCCAAAGCCGACCGCCAGATCATAAGGCCGTCAATGCTGAGTGCGTCGTGCCTCCTCAGGTCACGGAGCGACGCCTTCGTCGTGCTAGAGCATCCTCCCGCGCCTTTGGTCGCGATCGCACCCCCCGACGGCGACAGAGACTGGTGGTTGTTTGTTTTGTTGTGGGAGGTGGGGAGTGTGAAGTATGTTGTATTGCACGATTGTGGGACTTGGGCCCCAAGATGGGGTCCCTCCATGATGTGTGCTCATTCAAATTCTGGGGTGTCCTATGATGTCGCCGGTGTAGTCTTGACAGTGTTTACTAGCAGGCTATTGAGTTTACTCCAGCTTAGGCCACTGTCTCATAACAGTATCGCCTCTTCCCTCATTTGGGAGAAAGAGTCGAGATGAGTCTGTATGGTGAGAAATTGCCTGAGAGAGCAAGAGCGTAAGGGAGGTGAAGGTATCATCTCCACGGCTCTCTCCTGGAGCGTGGTTTTTTTTTGTGGGGTGAGTGAGATAGTTGTTTGGTGAGAAATCGCCTGAGAAAGCACAATTGTGAGAGAGGTGAAGGTATCCTGTAACACCCTACATTTTTATTTTAATTAAAAAAGCATTTTTTCAACTTTTGCACGTATGATGCACGTACAAATTTATCCATCTCTTTTCTTACTCTCATTTACTATTTTAGCATGCATAATCTTTATTTTAGCCTTTTATTTAACCCATGCACCTAAAGTTAAATTCTAGCCCATTAGATTAATTAAAAGGAGTGCCCACTAGAATAATTAAGTTAGTTAATTAAAATGAAAGCCCATGGGACAAGCCCATTAATAAAATCCTATTTTAAGTTATGCATGGACTAATACATGATATGCAACAACTTTTAATACACATCTTTAAACTATAAGAATTATATTCATTTTTGTACATGTGTGTGTGTGCACTAGTGCACCTAAGAGGGGAGTAGGGTGGCCGGTTTTTGGGAGTGGGGAGAGAGATGGTTGGGGGTTATGGGGGTTACGGTTTTGAAAAGTCGAAAAGGAGTTAGAAAATGAAAGGTTGAGTGGGTAATTAAGAAAAGAGTTATTAGGTAGAGATTTATCAAATTAAACGCTCACCTAATCCTATAAATACACCCTCATTTTTCTCTCTCTTGTCACACCAAAACTTAACAAATTAAGAGAGAAAAAGAAAGAGTGAAAGAGAGTACCTTATGCTTGGAGGCCTGCTAGGAGGAGAAAGACAAGGATGTGCTAGTGGAGCTAGGAGCTAGGAGAGGTTTCTTCATTTGTGATTTTTCATTCTTCATAGAGGTGGGTGATTTCTTACTTCCTAGTTGTAGAGTATGCATGCTAAAAACTATATACATGAGTATTTTAAGTTGATGTTGATGTGAAATATGTAGGTAAAATACATGCTAGTGTAATATGCCATGAATGAGAATAGTCTTGTGGTGATTAAGCAAATAATGGATACTATGCTAATTAAAAAGAAGATTTTTGACTAAAGAATTAATACTATGAATCATGTTAGTATACTTGTAAATTTTTATACATGTTGAATATATGAAAATTTGTTGGAGGTTGTCATTTTCAAATCATGCCTTAGAATTATGATGACTAAGAAAGAAGAAGAAAAGCAAAACAAAATTTAGTTAGTGCCATGAAATGTGTTGACATATGTATGTTTGCTTTGTTGTATTTGAAAATACAAATTCTTGCATGAAGAGGTTTTTGTGAAATTCTCATGTTTGAGAGACATGTTGGTATTGTTACAAAATTTTAATTTGTATAAGAGAGAACATAAACTAGTTTTTATGAACACTATTATTAAATTCAAGTTTTGAGAAAAATACAAGCCTATATGTAAAATGAGAAGAGGAATTGTTTAAAGAATTGGAAATATGGTTTTAATGAGTTTGAAATTGTTGTTTGCTATTTTTAAAATTCATTCTCAGTCAAGAGTTAGTTTATTTCAAAATCATAAAAAGATTGGATCTTTGGATAAACAAGTTTGTGTGAAAAAAGAACCAATTTCTGAACAGTATGAACAAAAGTATATTAGTACAACTCCTAAACAGAAAATACACTTGGACTTACTGGTTAGCCAGTGCAACACAGAGCACTATTTGTAAGAGATCTTGAGTTCGAAACTTGATAGTCACATTTATTTTTGCTCTTTTATTTAATTTCTGAAACCCGAGACTTAACTTATTAGCATTTCGGCAAGGGATTTTGACACTAGAGTCCAATGGACTTCCTGGCTATCAGGTTTGGGCTTTGGGGTGTTACTGTAGCTCCTGGCTGGTTCTGGGTTCGAAACCGAAAACCAACATTTTGATTTTTTTGAGTTTTGAAATTTTTTGAGCTTTAAATGAGAATAAAAAAATTGAGAAAAAATAATAGAATTTCTATAAAATGAAATAGAGTTTATTAAAAAGAGTTGTAAAATTTTTCAAGTATATTTGAGATATAAAAAAAATAGATATTTGAGATAGAAAAACGAATAATGTGATTTCAAAACTTATTACTTGATAATAGAATTTTCTTTGGGAAGAAGAGTAAAATATTATTTTTGTGAAGGGGTTTCTCTTGAAGAAATCGCACTCTTATTTTTGTTAAAGAATATTTTGAAGTGAGGCATTGTAAAAGCTTGAATTTGTTGATGAAATTTCATGTGATGAAATTGTGTTCTTGAAAGGAATGCTTTGCTTATAAAGATTATGAATGAATAAATAGATCATGAATAGTGTCAAGACTAAGAAAATGATTACTTTGTAGATAAGTGTTAAGACAAGATTTCGATCATTTGTGAATAAGTTGAAGATGATAATATCTAAGTTTAAGACATGTTTATTGAAGGGTATGTGTACCCATGAATTCTTGTACATGAAAAAGTTGTGATTTAGAGTTAGTGAGACCTCGGGTACCGGCACTACTGAATTGAAAAGAGTTGAGATATATTTTGAGATATGGCCATGGGGCTATCTTGTATTTGTTGATTAAGTCCGGTAGGAGGTAAAACTAATTCTAGGTATGAAAATTTGTTCATGTCTTGAACTTAAGAGTTAGGCACATAAGTGAAGATGTAGTAAACCTAGACAAACGTAAGTGAGGCACTCTATATAGTCGGGCGGTGGATTCCGAAACTATAGACCTAGTCGGGCGGTGGATTTCGGGACTGTGGTTGCTTTGTGGGAGACAGTCTTTTTATTTTAAATCCGGGACTATGCGTAGTCGAGCGGATAATTTACCGTTCTCCAATGTATATACGTATATCGGGGCTAGAGGGGTACTTGCGGGATGATTCGCACGATGAGGGATCTGTTATAACAGTCGAGCGGTGGATTCCGGGACTAAGATCCATATTCGTGGAATGATCTAAACCTTGTCTTATCACTGGGTAGTTCTCATGGCGAGGGATCGAATCCTTAAATGTGGAGTACGTAGGCCCTTGCCCTCGGACCTATGTAGTATGTGATGATAGAATTCGAACAAGTATGCATTAGTGTCATCCTAGTATAAAATATGTGTATTAGGCATTAAGGCATCACATACACTTATATGTTTAGAATAATCACTTTTGACACTTTATTGTTCATTCAAATTGTGGTTTGTTAAAGTATGAGATCGTTGTATGTACGGCATAGATAGGATGACCGAGTATAACATTTTCGTCAGCTGTAAGTGACTGACGTGCCCACAGCTTATTATGCAGGTAATTGACATTTTCATGAAGAAGTGAAGATGTTATGATGCTGTTGATTAATTATATTGATAAAATTGTATAATTTGTATTTTATTTTCATTGTTGTATCTTCCACTGTGTAAACAAATTGTAAAGAACTCTGATGTTGTTGAAAAGTTTTAATTTCCTTACAAAATTGTACGAAGTGGAGTGTAAAGATCCTGTGTAATCTCAAATTCGTTCTTATTTGGAATTCAGGGCGTTACATATCCTCTTCATGGCTATCTCTTTGGTAGCGGCTTTGGGAGCTGCTGGCGCGTTTATAGGATGAGTGGTGGAGATGGTGGGAGGGTGCGGTTGTCGTGCATGTGTCGTGGTGTCATATGTCGGCCTGCGGGGCTTGGGCCTAAAGATGGGGCCCCAGCAAGGAGAAGGCAGGGATCTGTGGGTGATAAAGTCCTGCCAGACTAGTTTCAGGTGGGTGTGCATGTGCCGTGGAGGCAGTGTACGAAGCTAAACTGACGTACATACAATTTTGCGGGACCGAGCTTTTTTTCGGCCCACCCTTCAGGGTTGTTGGAGGGATTTGTTATTTGTGCAGGTCATGTTTCTTCATGTATGTTTTATTTTCTGTCTGTAGGTTGTAATCTGGCCTAGTTCTCTGGGTTTGTATCGTTAATTTCTTATTAATGAAACAGGGTGACCATATTCCACCTTTTCCTTTAAAAAAAAATTGAAAAGTTCAAAAAATCTAAACAGTTCATGTTCACAAAGATACAAGAAAGATAACAGAAGAAAATATTTTCTTTTTGGCATGATATTGGATTAAACTAATTGGAAACAACTTTGTCTCTTCAAATCGGAAACACATTTGTTTCATCTCTAAACTTGCTAAAATTTGCTTTCCCAAATTTCGCTAAAATTTGCTTTCCCAAATTTTGTAATATATATATATATATATATATATATATATATATATATATATATATATATATATATATTGAAAAAAAGTTGACCGCGTCACCGCTTCATTAATAAATTATTAACGAAACATGTATTACAAATATATAAAATCAATTTGTTCCAAGAATAGAACCACAGAAAACAATTATACTGTTAAGTGTACAACATTAACTAGTCCCTCTCCTAGCTAAACCTATAGACGTTGCCACCTGTAATCTGTTCTCCCCCCTGTCAGATGTGACGCATGCAGATTCCTATTGAACAATCCGATACCGACTCATCGGGCACCAACCATAGTTACGACTTGCCCATGCATCTTCAAGCGGCGTCAAACTTGAACACCATTCCAGTGCCGACTTCTCTACCTCATTCGGTGACACCTAATCAGAACAACATACCAGAAACGACTTGCCTAATCACAATTCTGATAATGACTTGCCACTCCGCCCATTCAGTGACGACTTGCCACTTCTCTTGTCTGAGATGCTCAGCTCCTTCACCACCACGGTGGCCGACGTTCCATTCACAACATCGCTGATAACTAGCCCGAACACCGTCTCAGTGACGACTTGGCCACCAGCAGGCCTGCAACGACTCACATCACTCTCACCACAGCAACAACCTCGCACAGCCTCCCAAACTAGCGACGACTCGCACATCTACCATATCGGCGCCGACTTGCACATCTATCACAACTGTCACAGCTCGTACATCCTCCACCATATCGACGACTTGCACATTATCCCAATGATGTTGACAAAATCGGACACCGCATCGGTGAGAATTAGCAACATCACCAACGATCGTTCAATAAAGGACAAAATTAAGCAACTCAATCTGACCTCTTACTCTCGACCAAGAGCCCAGATGAAAGCCCTCGCACATGTTCATCACCTCCCAAATGTAATTTGAGTTTTAAAACTCTAAATTGAGATTCAAACTCCATCAAAATAACTTTCCACCCCAAAAACTCCCTCCATCTACCCCCAAAGCGTCCACCAGGATAACAAACACAACCACCGTCTCTTGCTGGCATACTAACTCCTTTCCCAATGATGTGGCCATATTGGATCAGCCTAACCAACCCCCCTCCCTCCCCCCCCCTCTTGACGCCCTCTTCCGATTGCGCCGAATCCAACCATCAACAGTAGTCGTTGTTTACCATCAGACAGATGATAGATATGATCTATATCGCCAGCGAACATCACCGCCCAACAAATGAAACACTTGCCCACCCCCATACTTTAATATAATTTGAATTTCAACCCCTAATTTGAAATTCAACAACTCAAAAACCAACCAACCGATCAATCAGTCAGTCAATCGATCAAACCCCAATCTTTCCCCTTTCCTGTATCCTCTCCTTCGCATTCTTCACACCGGGTCAACCCCAACTCAGAAAACTCCTCCTACTCACGAACCCCGATTTCTTCATATGCGCTACCAACCCTCGGGATCCAAACCATAGCAACAGATTGATTGACCCCGAGAGTGTGGACATGGTGGCAGCGATGATGATGCCGTTTCCGGCACCGAAGTGGTGGTTGACGACAGCAGGTAGGGTGCATCTTTGAGAACACCCATCGTCGAAGAAGAGGAGTCTTAGCTGGCTGAACTAAGGCGCCGGCTAGAAGAACGACACGCCTCCCGAACTGGCGCACCGCCCGCCGTCGATCAGTTCCGGAAGCTCTGGGGTTCAGATCCGGAGACACTGGCGTCGGATCTGGGGGACGTCACCGCGAACTCCCCCTCGAGCCAAGCATTGATGCCGTGATCTGGGGAGCATCTCCGGACAGGATGTTGGTGGTTGTGGGGGATCGTCGCCGCGATCTCGCCATACGAGTGCCGTCGCGCGATCTGGGGAGCATCGAAGACGGCAGATCTGGGGCATCGTCGCCGCATCCTTCCCAACGACTGGACGCGACTGGACGGAACATCATCTAAAGTAGCGAGAGCATCGTTCGCCCAAAACCCTAGCCGCCGCTGGGGCATCGTCAGTTTGGGGAGGTAGCGAGGACGGATGGGCGACGGGGCGGCGACGGCGAGCCCTAGCCGCCGCCCCAAATTTTTCAGATCTATGGTTTAACTCTTTTTTTGAGTTTGGGGGTTAGTTTCTCTCTCTAGCCTTTTCTAGAGAGAGAAACTCTTTTTTAGTTTAAATTTTGTACTATATTATTACCATTGTTTCTGCAAATGACATATTCATTTTCTCAATGGAGCTATGTCTCCGCTTCGGTTAATTGACATGTATAATATACCTACAATGTAAAAGAATAGTATAAAAGTGATTTTTAACATCAACATACTTCCAATTACAAATACGAAGACTAATTATTAAGAAAATAAATAATGATGTGCAATTTTATTGTATATATAAAAGACGTTTGAAAAGCAAGCAAACAAACATTAAACATATGCTTGGTGTGAATATGCACATTGTCTTAAGGATGAATAAGGATGATATAGCTAATTGGTCACCGTTATCAACATTTTGCACAATACTTAATCTATGCTTGAGAATAAAACACATGTCATGCACGTGTACGTAGAAACTACGCACAATAAAAAGGAGATTAGTTTCACCTAAATCTTTCATAATTTCTTGGGCTCTTCATTTTACAAGACCTGTATGTAGCTAGCATATGGGCCTACATTGATTGAGAGTTCATGACTTGTGAAACTTGAACACATGAAGATGAACTGAACTAATAATGAAACAAACTATTGACACTGAACTACTAAAATATGTTTCAAATACTGTTTCTCGAGTAGCAAATTAAATTTATATATAAAAAAAAAAACTTCAAATATGAGTTGAATTTGCAGGTATTGTACCAGTTCTATGTACCATGTGCACGAAATGCATGCAACAAAATAAAATCTTAACTTACTTTTGGCATTTGGCGAAAGCCGCACCAGCAGAGAAAAAGATCACTTTGGACGAAAATAAATCATTTCTTAGTTGGTCACTAATACAAGAACATACTTCTGAATTACATGCTCTTCATCTGCAAAATGTTAAATTAGTGAGCGGTTCTTCATGTTTCGATTCACCACAAGATGATCTCTTTGTTTTATATTTTTCGATTTGGTTATTTTTTCCAACTCCTGCAGCGTACAACAAGGACAACATCATGGAGTCTAAAGTCCTTGAATGACCAAGCAGAAAAGAAAGAATTGCTCGTGTGAGGACTAGTGAGTTCAAAATAAAAGCAGCCCAAACACGAGGAGGACGGTAATATCGAAGTAACTTAGTAACCAATGACAAAGTAGAGAGTATATCATATATCAAGTTATCCGCTAACTTTTTATCTGAAAAGCTTTTCTGTTCTCATCCACATAGAGATTGCGGCAATTAGCAAGAACTCATAATCATCTTTAATTTTGAGAAGGATCAATGCATTTAGAGAGCTTACTATTAAAAGACGAGCATTCTTTGAAGAGAAGAAAATTGAGTCAAATGACAAGTATATAGCATGAGATGTTGTGTTTGGAATTGGAATTTATTGCACATTCTTGCTTCTTGATCAAGCAAGTAAGCAAGAATATGGAAAAAAAATAAATAAACAAGAATATCAGAATTTAGAAATGGTTCTTCGTACAAGTGGCCCATTGTGAGTAATTATCGATATCTTATTCTTTAACTTGGTCAAATAATTGTGAAAAAATCAACCCCTTTTTCCTTATTTTGATTACGGAATATGTACTCTTTTTTATGGAAAGTTTCATCATATATGGATTTCATTCATGCAGAATAATCATGTACTACAATATATCATAAGAAATTATGAAGAATGGTTTGAAAAGCTGAGTAACTTTATACCTCAAAGAGAGGAGACAAGAATGAAGAATCTGAGAATGCTCCACTTGCATCTTATCTAGTACAATATGAGATCAAACACTGATTGGGGGGAATCAAATTTAGGGTGCTTAATCGAAGAACAACGAGAAGAATGTCAAGGACCTGTTAGAGATTATGAGAGATTATAACAATAGAAATTAAGGTTAATATCCTAGACTAAGGTGCTTCAGATATTTACCCTAGGTATCAAAATTGGAATACCTAGACTACTATCACAAGCCAGTATTTATAAGATAAATACTGGTTTGGGTACTAGGTTCTCAACCCACTCAACCCGCGTTCCAATATCCATACAATTAGTACGTATAACACACGTGTTACCCATAGAATAATATTACACATAATATTATTCATATAGTGAGAATATACCTATATATCCAACAATCTCCTCCTATTTTCTCAATATATAAATGTACTGGATTATCTCATCAGTTTCGCATGAAGTTGACTGGCTGATAGCAGTCTTTAAATAGAAGAAATGCATCACTTAATGTACAGTTCATAAGGACTAAATCAATTATAAATTCGAATAGTTCAAAAAGACTAAACCAAAATAATTAAATAGTTCCCAAACCATATCACAACAAAATAGTTCACAATGACTAAACCAATTTGAGTAATCTGTCATAGTTTCAAAATCAAACAAAGCAAATAAACTTCAAGAACAACATACGAGTTTTAAGCTCAATGAACACAAGAGTTTTAAACTCAACAGAAGTTTTAACAAGCAAGTGACTAATTTATTCTCGAAAGAAATAAACTGAAACTCTATCCTTGCACACTGCTTTGTGTTTACTCTTCCATTTTAAGCAAATCATTATTTTGAAATCTATGTCGACAGATTCAACTCCTCCATCTTTGCTAGCTTATTGAAAACAAGAATATCACGAGACACATCTCTAAGAATTCCAACAAATTTCACAAAGTATCTAGTTCCACATAAAAACTTAGTACAATTCATAATTAGCTTAACAAAAATGTAACACAAGCATCACAATCAAGTTTCTTTAACTAACTAAAGAACAAGAACTATACTATGTTTCATATTGAAATGATAGAACGGTCAAATCAATTATGGTTAATTCTGAATCATCAAAATTGGAATGAAACAAGAGTCCATAAAAGAGATATATCATCAAAATTGGAATGAAATAACGACTGGAAATACATCGATGAGTTTTCATGTTTCGTATTAGAATAATATGATTACTCTAAGTAAATTTTTTAGATATATAATACCATCAAAATTGGAATAACATTATATATTTGTGGAATTTATGTGGAATCATTAAAATTATCTAAAACATGTCAACTGCCTAAAATTGATGCTTAAGTTTGAACTTCTCTATGGCTCCAATTGGATTCTAAAATTTCAAAACAATTAGGATGTTAAAATTTTGACTCAATAGATTTTAACTCCATTTCCTCCTCAGTTCTGATAATTAGATCACTTTCAAGTCTCTTAGCAAGAGCATTAGCCATTTTTTTATTTCAATCGCACTTTATTTATGAGAAAATTCAACTAGGCTTCTTTCAACCTTAATATACTCATCTTACTATTATAGAGTGAGTTATGAACTACAGTGCATTACAGCTTGATAGTCGCATAACAGAATTAGATAGTTACTTAAACTTCTTAATGGATAACTAGCAACAATTTCTTCAAAGGATAACACGTAGAGGCATAGTTGCTTGTTTGCCTTTTAATTTCTATAACATTTCTGTTACTCCTAGTGTAAACACATATCCACTAGTTATCGACTTTCACTAAATTCTGAGCATCATAATGCATCAGATCACCAATTCATTCGAAGAATGACTAGAGTAGCACAAACCAAACTCTTTTGAGTACCACTCAGGTATCTCATTAGTCTCTTAAGGGAACTCAAATGTGTATGAGATTATTAATGAATATGCAGATCATACCTACCTCAAAGGCTATGTCTATTATAGTGCAGATCTTTGTATACATGAGACTTTCAATTCCTTTAGAATAATCTACCTATCTCATAGTTGCACCATCATTAGATGTTAAACTTTTATCATAATCATATGGTGTTTCAAAACACACTTTCAATCACTATATCCCCACTTTTGAAACACATTTTAATTTGATGAGTTTGACTAAAAGTTATCCCTTACCAACCGAAACTCACCTTTATATCTATGGTGTCCACAATACCTAAGTTTTTCATGTTGAATTCTTTGGATGACACAATTTTAACTTCATTTGTAACAGAGAGATCACTTTCAAGAACAGACATGTCAACAGAATAAGTAAATAATAACCACTGTATTTTACACACCACAGAGTTGAAGGCACTGATCTGAATTACTTGATTCATATACTAGGCTCTTTCAGAAATTTGTCAAATTATTTATTCGTCGGCTATACATGTTTTAAGAATATACAATGATTTTACTAAATTGTAAATTTTGTTCATTAAACATATTAGTTCAAAAATTTCCAGTACAAAACTATTCAGTACAAAACATCAAGGACAAAATTTTTAGTACAAAATTATTTAAATATCCTTTATGAATAACAAAATTTTTAACAGATGTAAAGGTACGAAGAATACTTATTGTAGCAATATGACAAACATGTAGTAGGCATTAAATAAATCTACCCTATTTTTTTCAGTCAATCCGTTAACTTCTAAAATGCATTAAAATTTACTAATGAACAATCAAAATTAAGTTTCTTCTACAAAACCACACTTACTTACTATAGTTTTAACCCATTTTAGCAGATCAACTAATTTAAAGTATTATTGTATGACACAAGACTCTTCTTGGCTCATTTGCCATTAGAGTTTTAAGTGTCAATAAGGCTGGTTCTTGATTCCAACTGTGAATCATTGACCGTGTCTGTAGGACTAGATCATTTCATACATTTATCTTTGATGAACATATCTTCAAAGAACTCTGCAAGTCTAGATTCTTCTAACACAAATTACATAGATTCCACAGAACTACATTCTGCACTTTCTAAACACACACAAATATTTGTTGTAGGTCTTACTTTAAGCCTTCTAGGGTCATGTACTCTAACAAATGTATCACAACACAAATTTTCACTTTAACAAAATTATTTATGTTTTCATGCCATGATCTACAAGGTGTATTCAATTTAGAGTGTAGTTACACAAAATAGAGATATGATTAACAATACAACACCACTCATAATTACACAAGACAAACAACGGTTAATATTACAGAATTCAACATTTCACTAAGTATTTGATTCTAACATTTATCAATACCGTTTGACTGTTGTAAGTAGAGTGCAGTAGAGATTATGCCATATGCAAACTTCTCTAAAATCATTGAAACATGTTCACTACCTCTATCAAATCTGAACCCTTGATTTTTAGCAATTATATATATATATATATATATATATATATATATATATATAATTCATTAAGAATAACAAGTGCTTCATTCTTCATATATATGACAAATTTATACTAATTATCTAAAAAAGTGATTAGATACTTCTAACCAACAATTATCTCGTCTAGTCACAAAACTACTGAGATCACAAATATCAGAATGTATTGACTCAAGAAATTGTATGTTCCTAGAGACCATACTAAATGGTTTTCTAGTGATCATAATCTAAGCACAACTTTCATATTTGTCATATTTAATGGAGAGTCATTTAGCAAAGTTATGAGTTTTAACAAGAACAAACAATTTAATATATAGTTCTCAAATCCTAGCCAATTATGCTATGTTCAGGAACTATACACAATTAGAACTATTATTATTAATTGTCTCATTTGTTAAACTCAACTTATACATGCGATTGACAATATATGCATATTATAAGAGTTAATTCAAAATTACTCAACCATATTTCACAAAACTATTTGTTTTCTCTAGTGATTGTATCAATGTCCACTTGCTCAAACACATTGAACAAAAAGTTATTTCCTTTATTCGTTCTTCATCATCTTCATAATGTTAAATGAGATAATGACTAACATATTATAATTCAACTTTGCACACACAGTACAATGAACGAGAAAGAACAAAACGTAACTAATAGAGTCATTTCCTACATTAAGAGATGCTCTCTCCTAAGTTGTAGACATTTGTTATACATCTTATACATCAAATTATTTTATTTTATTTTATTAGAGAAGCAAATATATGATCTTACACAAACTGCAAGTAATGGATTTGTCAAAATATCTATACACATAGTATGATAAAGCACTTAATAACCCTAAACATGCTAGATTTCAAAGCGAGAATAACTATGATCTAAAACTCTCAATCATGTGATCAAACGCATAAAACGTTAACACATTCATCACATGAAAATACTAAGAAAGATTAAAGTAGATCATACTGACACTTCAAGTTAGAAGTGTTTTCCAAATTCGATGGAGAAACCTACGTAGTGCAGACTTATCATACCATGATGCAAATCAATCGTCTCCAATACACATAATTTGTATGTAACTTTGAAGTTCCTACATTCATCAAATTGTTAAAGATTACCCAATTAAACAGATTATTAATACTATCTAATTCACAACAATTTAATTGGAGATTCAATTTTATAGTCAAAGCCTATAATTTATCAAAATGAATATTTGATCCATAGCACGTAGCCAAAGCAGTTATTCAGATTTGAATTTAATTAAACAATGCATAATACACTTTTGAACTTTAGCACTTAGCAACAAAATTTAAACAAATAATTAAATAACAATTTAAATTTGGTGAAGAACTTATCTTTAATGTAGATCTGAATTGGAAGTATAATGCAGTAGATCCAATCTCCCCAAACACATAATACAAAACAATACCCAATGGATTGTCTCAACTGGTTAGATCCAGATCTGATTCCTTTTGACTGGATCTGGATCTGATCCAACAGTCCAAACACCAAACAACAACTCTCCAACCAATAGAGTAGCTGTTGGACTGTATCTGAATTTGGATCTGCTCCAACAGTCCAAACACCAAACAACAATCTCCAACCAATAGAGCAGTTGTTAGACTGGATCTGAATCTGGATCTGCTCCAACAACCCGAACACCAAACACCAAAAGCTCAGCAAATACCATTCTTATTAGGTGGGATCTAGGTCAACACAGCCATCACCAAGATTCCCTCTTCAAACCCAAACAAAAAACACTCAAATCCTCCAATGAACAAATCAGAACTGAACAAATCAAATCCTCCCATAACACATTGATCGGGAAGAAGGGGGAGGGGAAGGTGGTGGCTGGTGATGGCAACCCCGTTGGCTCGCGGCGGTGCCGGCGATGTTGGCGGCGGCTGCGGCTCCTAACGGCTCCTCTACCACCTCGATCTCCGACGACGACATGGCGGGATTGGGTCAGAGGAGAAGAAGATGGGTCGAAGTTGACCCGATTTTGTTGGGACGAGGCGTGCGGCGGCGCCAGCGACGGCTGCGGAGGGGGGTGCCGACGCCGACGATGGCGGCGGCTACGATCAAGTTCCGACGAACGGTGATTTCGTTGATCTCTCTTAATCTCAAAAATTAATTATAAATATCTCAAGGTTGTTAGAGATTATGAGAGATTATAACAATAAAATTTAGGGTTAATATCCTAGACTAAGGTGCTTGAGATATTTACTCTAGGTATCAAAATTGGAATACCTAGACTACTATCACAAGCCCGTCTTTATAAGATAAATACTGGTTTGGGTACTAGGTTCTCAACCCACTCAACCCGCGTTCCGATATTCATACAATTAGTACGAGTAACACACGTGTTATCCATAGAATAATATTACACATAATATTATTCATATAGTGAGAATATACCTATATATCCAACAGGACCAACCTCTCCTCCCTTTGAATAATCAGCTTGGAGTAGGTGCCAAAAATCTCATTACCACCATCTCACATATATGATGGACCGCCAAATGCAATGCATTACAAGCAACAACCGATTCATTATAATTCGCATAGTACACCAGTCATACTCAATATATATATATATATATATATATATATATATATATATATATATATATATATATATATATACTAGATTTGCCCGTGGCCATGAGCCTACGGCATGTCTTCAAAACGATACAGCATATGAAAAGTCTTGTAAACAGTAAATCAACAATTATGTAGCTGAAGTTTGAATAGTATGACAATAATTAGTTGTAAATAAAAGTCCATGTTTCCACACACACACTCTTGTAAACAGTAAATCAACAATTATGTAGCTGAAGTTTGAATAGTATGACAATAATTAGTTGTAAATAAAAGTCCATGTTTCCACACACACACACACACACACACACACACACACACACACACATATACTTGTTGAAATTTACCGTGCACCAAGTGCACGTGACTTGGTGCACATAAATGGTAAAAACTTTATCTAAATATACTTGCATTTAGCACTCCTATATTCTTCAAACTACAAATTCGACGAAGTCAATCATCTTAAAAAGCAAACCATGGATTTCAAAATTACTTCAACGACAACAAGCTCATCGAAATCAAATTTGAAGCAAGCATCAAGAACCCAAGTTTAATCAATTCTAGCAAAATTTTAATCAAAACAAAGCACAATTGGATCAAAATTCGAATGATGTAAGAGAGAGCTATATGCGTAATAGTTCATCTAAAACATAATTAAAAAAAGTTATTAGAAAAAAATAAATTAGTAAATCCTAAACTGATATCATCGTATTTTTCATAAGATTAATCATTACTTTCGACTTTAACTTTCTTGAGCTTAAAATTGCTTGTAATTTCTTGTTCATCATTTTTAATTTTGCATCTTGTCAATATTCTTGTAGTTGTTCTTCCATATTGGACATCCAGTGATTTGATGAAAAACGTATACTCATCTTCTATGCATTTCTTGGTCCGTCTATCAAATTCTTCAACATTTTTTTCCTGCATATAAAATTAAAAAATTAGTTCTTAATTAGCTGTAACACTATGAGAAGAACGTATTATACCTTATTTTTAATATCTTCCAGGTCTTTTGCGGAATAGCCAATGATGTACCTTGCTTCCTCATCAAATAAAGTCAATTATGCCTCCGCACTTGTATCTTTTATTGTGATTTTGAATACATATCTGAAATATGTTATTCTTAGTTTTTTTTACATTAATTTTTTTTTTAATAATTTGATTGAAGAATGGAAAGATGGGAAACTAACAATATGTTGTTTTGTATACCTTGGCTCATATTCAATATTACTCTTTTTACATTTTCGACAATAAGCTTCATCATTTTCAACATTGACTTTTGTTGAACAGATTTTGCATGCAATGTACCATGGATCTCTAACATTTTTCACACTTTTGATCAGAACTTTGCAATAGTAGTATTTTGCCTTGAAATATGAAAAAAAAAATTAAAGTCATCAAAATATTTAGACATATATAGAATTGAATAAATATTTAAAAATAATTTCATTGTTCATAATACCTCCGAAGAATCTTCGCTTGCACAATAGAGAATGTCAGATAGTTTCACTTCTTCCACATCCATTACTTTCTTTTGTTTATTTGCAAGGAATTACTTTTTAACAAAATTTCATTACAATTTATCCTAAAAGAAACAAACAAAATTATGTTAAATGATACTCCAAAAGGCAACAATTAAAGGATTAAATATACAAAATAAATTATACCATTCTTGAATTTTATATGCTTCTGATTCATTCGGATTTATCTCTATTGTCGTGTTGTTTGTTGATGTGAGTGATAATCCTGTTTTAAAAAATCAATAATAAATAAATAAATAAATATATAATCAATAACATTATTAATTTTTATTGTATATAATTACCTCCAAGGTTTGAGGTTTTTATAGAGGTAATTGCAATAATTGGCATGTTGGGTGATAATTCTTTTAAAGATTTTTCTTCCTTGATTGCTAGTTCTCCCCATAATGTAAGTAAGATTGGTTTTGACCTTAAATTACAACAAAACGTATGAGTTACAGAACAATTTTGTATATTATTATACAACGTAATTAATTGATATTACTTGAATCCTACAACTGTAAGATTTCGCTTCTCTACTTCATTACCATATTTTGAGTCTACCTTATCTACATCTCCTCCATTAATTACTGCTAAACAATGTTCTGTAGTTCAATGCAATTAGTATTTGATATCCTTTATATATATATATATATATATATATATATATATATATATATATATATATATATATATATATATGTATGTATGTATGTATAGTAACATAATTTTTTGCCTTTAAAGCCAGTAGAAGATGTACTTTGCAATTCGTCTACAGTTGCAAATTTGTACCTATCCTTATCAATGATAAGATCTTTCTCAACTTCATCTACAACACTTCCCAACTTCAAAATGATGTCAAATTTATCGTGCATTGGGTTATATCTTTTGTCGACATTTTTTAGTACTTCATTAGAAATTAAGTAAGTTTTATGCTCCTCAAGCGTATGTTGGAATGCTTCCACCGCTTCATCAAACATTATCGTCAGTATTCTAGTTCCCTACAAAAGATGAAAATTTAGTATTAATAATTATTTATGTATGTATATGTATGAATATTTTAACAATATCTAAAGTATCTTACCTCATCATCCATAAGTGCCAATTTAAAGATTTTTCCTGTGCCTTTACTATTTTTGTATTCTTTCACACCATAATGTTTCGTAATTAATACTTTAATAGTCCACAATTGTTGATTTTCTAGCAAGGAATTGATAGAGGAGTATTCATTGTAGGATTTGTCCATTGATATAGATAATCCGCAAAAAATGTAATTATTGATAAGTTAATTTCAATCCATTAAAATAGCAGGTGCTTCATCCTCTATATATATGGTAACTAACAACATTTGAGTAAATGAATGATTAATATAACTCACACTTACAATTAAATGACTAAGATTAGATGGTTGATTGTATAATCTCAACTCTTCCATTATAATATTATATGATATCATTACTGTAAATCAGCAACACTTCAGCTGACAAACAGTAAGCAAACACTTCAGACAGATCAGATGGTAGTAAAAGTTGCAGCAGAATCGGTACGCAACATTAATAGTAGTAGCAGTGGTTTCATCCAAATCTCATCCTTCATTGCAAATCATCTACTCGTATCTCTGATTGGTGTGTTGGTCAAACAGAATCCACTACCAGGACCAGAAAAATATCCACACAACAGGAATAACAGGGATAATGGCACAACAATACATACTATGTTACATTAGCTGGAGTAGGGAAGGACTAAAACATTTTATCTGCTCTAAAATATGTATGGAAATAGTTAGTTCCATACAGTGTTTATACTTTGTACAAGAAAATAATATCATTTAACACACAGAATAAAATATTGGCACGTTTTGATTAGGGTAATTGTTGTCTCTTATAGCTTATAGATTCACGTTTCAAGTGTATTTGCATTAAACAAGAATTCAGAGTGTATAAAAATATATGTTGAAAAAGTGGAATTTCTCTTCGTAAATTTTACCTTTGGTTGCTACACGAAGAACCCTAGCCTTCCGATTTGCGAACTTGTGATGAGACGAAGAAAGTTAACCTTGCAATGAATTTGTCTGGCAATTTTATTGGGTATTTATAGCCTATAGGGGAACGTTAACTTGAGGTGAATGTATATCTCTTATAACTAATTTTTTAATAAATATAATATGACCCTATCAATTGAATATGTGATGTATGATTAACTTTTTAATGTGTAAAAGCTTATAATGTAGAAACTATAAAAAGATATTCAAATAACCTTCTTAATTATCATATTATATATATATATATATATATATATATATATATATATATATATATATATATATATATATTCCATTTCTAATTATTTAAAGTGCTGTGGATATTATGTTACTTTCAGAACTACTAGCTGAATAGACTTCTCAGGGTTTAACCGAGCAACTTATATAAATGATGACTAAGTTACATACGAAAATGATAATGAAAAAAACAATTTAAAAAACCGAGATTGCACTTGGCTATAATTTCTCAATGTATTTGATGCCCTATATATCTCATGTTCCATCTATAGACCAACTGGAAAATTCAACCACCCCCGTGTGCACGTCCAGTCCATAACATCATGTTTTGCCCAGCTGCATGGCATTGCTGAATGCTTATGGAGTTAATCAGTATTTCTTGCATAGGATCAAGCTTGTCATAACAAATTTTGCAAACTCTATGTGGGTCCCTCTCTGAACTTGGTCGGTAACAAACAATATCTTCCTTTTGTGCATCCTCTGCAAAAATACCTCCACAAAATTGACAGTGATTCCTGCTACAAATTAGTGCTATGAAGGGGGAATTGCATTTCATACACGATGAAGAGTGGTTATCCGGAAGCAACTCTGGAGTTTCTACTTCCAATAATTCCGTATAAGCACTATAATTAAAAGCTTCTACGGCTAGTAAAGGTGCCGCACTTGGTACATATACTGATGAGTGAATAAAACTATCTCCATTGATTTCCAATCCTAAAAAATGTGCATTTAAGCTAGGGCTTTGCTGGTGTTGAATGCCATTATAATTTTTAATCTTGCTAGTCACAATTGCAACTAAGCCACTGAATAAGATTTTCATGTTCATTGCAGGTTGTACTTTGTAACTTTGCAGATGTAATAGTAATCTTCCATATAAAGCTTCTCAGTACTAAACGCAGGTCAATTTTTTTAAATAATAATAATAATAATAATAATAATAATAATAATAATAATAATAATAATAATAATAATAATAATAATGATAATAAAACCTTTAAAATAATATTCCAATACTCAACCTACTCTCAGTTTCACAAAAAAAAAACTACTACCCTGGTATCAGATATCTCACCAGATAGTATCAAATGATTGCAACAACTCTATCTGACTAATCCAAGCCGCATAGTATGTAAAATTATGCATTATAAAGAAACACTTGTGCACATATCAACTTTCAGTTGATGTAGCCAAACCGATTGACAATAATTTTATTCTTGGGGGCCTTGGAACATATGATGATATTTTGAATAATACAACGACATATAGGAAGATTGGCGTTGTGCTTATCTGTCTCATAAAAAAAATACAAGAGGGAAAACAATCTCTTTCTATACCAAAAGAATACACATACAACCATTTAAACATTTTTTAATCAAAACAAAGTCTGTTACAGAGAATGAACAGATTCTAAACAAGAGAATACAAACATCCCTTCTTCCTTCTTTCTATACAGTGTAGTGTTGTTGAATTCCATCTATGTCCAATCCCTTTAGCTTCACGATAGATTCAACATGACCCTTTAGTGTGTGGAGCTCCCTAAGCCTACAAAGTTCAGTTAATTGAATACGATTTAGTTTGCAAACTGACTTGATAATGTCAAATGTTATAATTTGTGATGATATTGTGTATCTATACCTTGCAATTTTTGCACGCTTCTTGGCTATCTCTGCGATTTCCGAGAGCTCCCTGTAGTCGCTCTTGTCACTGAAGAAACCTTCTATGTCAGTCTTAAGACCGTGCAATGTCCGTTGAGCTAGTTCCCATTGTGCCTATCTCTTCCCCCTTCCGTAATCCTTCTTTGAGGTGAAGGCAGTCTACAATTGTTTGTTTTTATGAAATTTTGCGTTAGTACATAAGCATCGAACTTATATGTAATCATCAAGAAAAGAGTTGAATTGAGGGAAAATAAATTGAGCCACTTCACCATGTTCTGAATCATACTGTCCCATGCCTTGCCGCTCAATGCAAATCGGGTGATGAATTTAAGGATGTCTTGGGGTAAGTAGGTGATGAGGGTGTAGACCCAGATGATTCCAGCCCATCCCCATCCAATGCCTTCAATTCTCACAAAGCCCTAGCAGGCATACACTGCGATAATGGTGGCCAACTACAAATAGATGGAACGAGAAGACAATTATCAGGATAATCTATTAGTCATGCAAATAGGGGCCTTCCATTACTAAACGTCTAAATTGAAGCTCTGAGGTTGAGTTTGGAACTTAGAGGATCACAAAGTGAATGACTTACCAACTGAGCAGCAAAGAAGGCAAAAACAAGCAAGAAACTAGGTCTCTCGACAAAAGAACACCTCTTGGATCAAGTGAGGAAGATAAGGGCTTGACTGATGATACTGACTAGAAGGTAGAGTGCTGCTGTACGCTCATCAGCGTTGCCTCTGATATCCTTCATTCCGAATTTTTCCTACATTATGAATCTCAGTCAGCAAAGCTGGCTATTACTGAGATTAAAATGAATATATAGTATGATCACTATATACTAATTACGTACATAAAATAATTAAAATTTTAATATTAAATTATCTAAATATTATATCTAGTTTTGAGCATCAAATTCTAAAATCTAACTGCATAGCTGGAATCCACTATATCTAATGTAATAAATATGATCACATCTATGTAGTTGGATTTTAATATTTAATGCTGAAAATGTATATTTAACACATTGGCCTTGTTCACTCCATCATAAGTAGCGGATTTAACTGAATCTTGTATCAACTTTTAAGTTTCAAATATTAAGTCAAACCACCAAAACCCTAAAATTCACTTTCCCCCCAAAACATCTGCTGACAAGATACTGCTCCCTCAATGTTTTTCAACTTCTCTACAATCTTATTCTGATATTATTGGTACCACTTTCATCTTTCCAGCATTTTAGTGCTGCATCATAATTCTCAACTAATCCTCTTCTACCCCCAAACAACCAGCTTAACTGAAAGTACTCATCCATAATGTTTATTTTTAGAGTCAACATTCGAAATGAAAACCCAGACATCGCCATAAAACCTATAATGATCCATAATCTCAAATCTTCTCTATGGGCCATATGAATAAGCTCAGACACCTAACATTAAACTTGTAGAAAGTAATTAAAAAAATTAAATATGACAAGTTCAATTGTGTTCAATGCTTGACGTTGTCAGCTACATATTTATGAATATGATTGAAAGGAAATATACTCATTTATATATATATATATATATATATATATATATATATATATAGCGAGTTTCATTGACTTAGAAGAATGATGAAGTCCTCAACATAAATCACTTGCATATACTACCATGACGACAAAATAACCAAACATCATTAAATACTGGACGATTGTAAAGAAGTACATTTAAATATGGTAGAAAAATTTATAGACTAAATGGAGAACATTAAAAGGCGAACCGTGTAAGGAATTAACATAATGAATGAAGTAATATTTAATAAAACACAGGTATCAGATATGAAACAAACAAGCACAATCAAAGCATTCCAAAAATGCAGTTATTTAAGTTAGAAAATACAGACAGCAGAATACCTCAAACTGTTCCAGATTTGCATATGCCCCCCTTGAAAGCTTCTTCCTCACAGTCCCAAAATCCATCGGATACTTTAACCCAAATGCCAAAATCCACAAAAAATCCCACCTCATTTAGATTGACGGGCTCCGAGTACACACCATAAGTATCCTTCTTGAAATAGACCCAAAATCATAAACACAATAAAATGAACCTAAAAAAAAGCTTGCATATTCCAAAACTGGAAAGAACACACGCACTTTTGCAGCCTATCAAGTATGAACAGCAACAACTTTTTGTCAGACAAATCTGTAAAAATAAATAGTAACAATCAAAATAACGAAAGAAAATAAACAACTATATTATGTTTTTCCAAAATCAATACCCATTTAAAAAGAAAATAAAAACCTCGTCAGAATTATAAGGAAATCATAATTAAAATAAATCCCAAATTCAATTTTAGAAAACTTTATAAAGAAAGAAACTACAAAAGTGGTTTCTTACATAAGTGTCACATTTACTGCATTCATAGATTGTTCTCTTGCTTTATTTCAATACACTATGCTCCATTCTTTCTCAAATTAGGATTTTGGAGAAAAGTAATGGTAAGAAATAACGAGCAACAGATCAGATATCATAACAAAAGTTTGCACAAGGAACCCTATCTTTGTTTAAAACAGACAGAGAGAACATATAGAAATATACCCAGACATGACCATTCAATCCGACAGCAATATCAAAAGACAATTTTTTCCCAAGAGCCTCAAGAACTGGACATGTTGGAGAGCTTAGCAACCTGGGGGGAAAAATTATATATTTTTTTAATATGACAAGTTATTAAATAAAACCTTGCCTAAATGAATCCAATGGTATCTTAGAAATGTTCCACGGGTTGATTTTTCACTCACATTCGTGACAGTCCGGTTGACGTCTCAAACATGTAACCCTGTTTCAGGGGACCAAATTCTACTGCTTTGTCACTTGCTACAATTAGAAAAGAGAGATTTAATTTAAAAAATCATTATATAACGGAAAACTTGCCTTAAGAAGATCTAGTAGTGTTCAGTACGGTGTGTTTTATGCATGTCTTGTTTGTCTAGGTTCAAATTTAAACAACCTAAACAGAATAGAGCAAGTAATTTTTCAATATAAATGAGAAAAAAAATTTTAAAAAAAAGATTATGGAGGATACCGATGGTGGTGGGGGGGGGGGGGGGGTTGTCGGCGTCAAGCATCGGATGCGGGAAAGTGTGGCGACGCGCAGACCGAGGCAGCGGAAGGAGGCCCGGGGGTTGCTGGAATCAGAAATTAAAAAAAAAAGAATAAGGAGGATACCGATGGGGGGGGGGGGTTGTCGGCGTCAGGCGTCGGATGCGAACTGTGGCGGCGCGCAGATCGATGCAGCGGAAGAAGGCTGGAGGGTTGCTAGGGTTCTCAATTAGGATTTTGGGGGTTATAGATGGGATCACATATAGAAGAGAGAAAAAAAACATTGCACATGTAATATACGTTCCCATTAAGTTATTTAATCAGAGCCTTTAATCGTGTAGATCAATATAATGTATGAACGGCTAAGATCTCCTCCTGACAGTTTTTTTTATTTATTGTGGCTTTTATAATAGATTTTTTTAAAAAATTATTGTGGCTTTTATAATAGATTATATATATATACATATATATAGGGAAATGCTCCATTGAAAACGGGTCTAGTTTTCACGGGTTGGAAAACACCAATCTGAGCCGTTGGATCACTCATGATCGTGATCAGCGGTTTAGATCGAGCTCCCCATTATCCGTTTCAATTGATCAGCGGAGGGTTATTTTGGAAATTTCGTCCCAAATAACTCTTCGCTGAACAGATTCTAAAAAAATGATATAACCTAGGCCGTTGTTGGGAACAACAAAAAATTGAATTATAGGTCGTTGTTCCAAACAACTTATAACCTAGGCTGTTGTTCCCAACAACGGCCTAGGCTATAAAATTTTATAGGCCGTTGTTGGGAACAACGACCTAGGTTATAAAAATTTAGAACAAGGCCGTTGTTTGGAACAACGTCCTATAATTCAATTTTTTATAACGTAGGCCGTTGTTCCCAACAACAGCCTAGGTTATATAATTTTTTTTAGAATCTGTTCAGTGAAGAGTTATTTAGGACGAAATTCCCAAAGCTTAAGTGATATTGGGTGATGGGCGGAGGCGATCTGAGCCACTGATCACGATCAAAAGTGATCCAACGGCTCAGATTGGTGTTTTCCAACCCGTGAAAACAAACCCATTTTCAATGGAGCATTTCCCATATATATATATATATATATATATATATATATATATATATATATATATATATATATATATATATGGAAAAGGGGGTATAAGCAACTTGCTCATTTAGTAAATAAGCAATTGATGTGACATACATGTGATTGGAAAATCCTTAAAAGGGTTAGTTGTCTAATGTATCACATGCATGACACATAATCAATTGCTTATTTACTAAATGAGCAAGTTGCTCATATCTCTTTTACCCACATATATATATATATATATATATATATATATATATATATATATATATATATATATATATATATATATATATATATATATATATATGGGAAATTCTCTATTGAAAACGAGTTTGTTTTCACGAGTTGGAAAGCACCAATCTGAGCCGTTGGATCACTTTTGATCGTGATCAGCGGCTCAGATCGCCTTCACCCATCACCCAATATCACTTAAGTAGCAAGGGTTATTTTGGGAATTTCGTTCCAAATAATTCTTCGCCTGATTCGCTCTAAAAAAATGAATATAACCTAGGCCGTTGTTGGGAACAATAGCCTAGGTTATAAAAAATTGAATTATAGGCCATTGTTTGGAACAACGGCATTGTTCTAAATTTTTATAACCTAGGCCGTTGTTCCCAACAACGGCTATTACCGCTAAATCTGGTGTGGGGGCAAACAGATAGTATTTGTGGATTCTGGGAAAACTTGAATAGCAAACCTGAAACCTGATCCGCCAGAGTTTGACCGTTGACTCCCGCCGTTCACCTGCAAAAAGTGCGAGACACCAGGGTTGATCCCGGCGACGCACCCTCCGACGCTCAAGTCAGTGATCAGAAATGATTATGAAAGAGCGTAAATTGGCAAAAGATTCATTACCTCATAACAGAGATGGATGAGGGGTATTTATAGGCGCCTTTGGGGATCAGATTAGGAATGTAATCCCTGTGAATCTGTTAAGGAATAAAATCCTCATAACCAGATAAGGAATGTGATCCCTGATTTTCCGGTGACAGGATAGATATGAATCAGGGCCGTTGATTTGGCTGAATCAGAGACCCTAATTTTATCCTGCTGATATGGGTTCTTCTCGGGTCGGGACCCGTACCCAGCTGAGGTGGATCCGTTCGCGGGTTATTGGATCTTTGGGGAGGAGATCCAGTATCCGTCTCAGACCCGGCTGTAGGTGAAATTACCGTTTTACCCCTAGGCTTCAAGATTCGTGCCTGATTTGGACGGTTCCGATTTAACCCCATTTTTAGCCATATCACGAGCCCCCCACTCTTGAAGACTGAGTTTGATCAGCTTTTGAGGAGTAGTCTTACTGTTTTAATGGCTAGTGGAGTTGTATCGGGGTCCAAATGGAAGGTTTTGAATCTCTAAAGGGGGTAGTGTGGTAATTTTTCAAGTTAGTTTGTATTCTAAGCTATTCTTGAGCTTCTCGGATGTTTGGTGGTTTGTTGTCGCTAAATCTGGTGTGGGGGCAAACAGATAGTATTTGTGGATTCTTGGAAAACTTTGAATATCAAACCTGTCACCTGTTCCGCCGGAGTTTGACCGTTGCTCCTACCGTTCACCTACAAAAAGTGTGAGACACCGGGGTCGTTCCCGGCGACGCACCCTCCGATGCTCAAGTCAGTAATCAGGGATGATTATGAAAGAGCGTAAAATAGGCAAAAGATTGATTACCTCTTAATGGAGATGGATGGGGATATTTATAGGCGCCGCTGGGATCAGATTAGGAATGTAATTCTCGTGGTTGGATAAGGAATATAATCCCTAATCCCCAGTGAAAGGATAGATATGAATCAGGGCCGTTGATTAGGATTTAATCAGAAATCCTAATTCTATCCTTTCGGGACCGGGTTTGCTGCGGGTTGAAAACCGCACCTAGTTGAGGTGGATCCATTCACGGGTTAGTGGGTCTTCGAGGAGGAGAACTGGTACCCGCATCGGACCTATTGGTAGGTGAAATTACTATTTTACCCCTGGGCTTCAAGATTCGTGCTTGATTTGGATGGTTCCGATTTAACCTCATTTTTAGCCATATCACGAGCCCCCCACTCCCGAAGACTGAGTTTGATCAGCCTTTGAGGAGTAGTTTTACTGTTTTAAGGGCTAGTGGAGTCGTATCGGAGTCCAAATGGAAGGTTTTGAATCTTTGAAGGAGGTAGTGCGGTGATTTTTCAAGTTGGTTGCACTCTGAGTTGCTCCTGAGCACGTGGTGTTTTTGCAGGAATATTCATTTAACTTTGCGAAGTGTCGTCTCGTCATTCGGGGGTCTTAATGGATTGTTTTCGGCCATAATTATTTGCTTGGGGATTAGAAAATGTTTCCCCAACTTTATAATTATTTTCTAGGAGTTTTTCCTTAACCTTCCCGATCTTTTACCTATTTTTTCGCAATTTTTTGGCCGGTGGCTCGGTTATTTTCCTTCGTTGTGTGGCCTACATGCTTGTATCACATCGCCGACCCCTTCGAGCGCTCGCTGCCAAGGAGGCTGAAGTCCATGGGTGGTTCGGCACATTCTGCCGAAGAGCCGAGGCACCTCGGCTAGGTCGTGAGCACGGAGAGGGAGTTCGGTGAGGTTCGAGGTAGCTTTTTCTATGTAACATGGTCGGTGTCAAGAGCGCTCGGCAGCTGGTGCCGAACCCCAATTTTTCATGTAACATGGTCGGTATCAAGAATGCTCGGCAGCTGGTGCCGAACCCCAATTTTCCATGTAACATGGTCGGTGTCAAGAGCGCTCGGCAGCTGGTGCCGAACCTCAATTTTCCATGTAACATGGTCGGTGTCAAGAGCGCTCGGCACCTGGTGCCGAACCCCAACTTTCCATGTAACATGGTCGGTGTCAAGAACGCTCGGCAGCTGGTGCCGAACCCCAATTTTCCATGTAACATGGTCGGTGTCAAGAGCGCTCGGCAGCTGGTGCTGAACCCCAACTTTCCATGTAACATGGTCGGTATCAAGAACGCTCGGCAGCTGGTACCGAGGTCCAACTTTCCATGTAACATGGTCGGTGTCAAGAGCGCTCGGCAGCTGGTGCCGAATTCCAACTTTCCATGTAACATGGTCGGTGTCAAGAACGCTCGGTAGCTGGTGCCGAACCCCAATTTTCCATGTAACATGGTCGGTGTCAAGAGCGCTCGGCAGCTGGTGCCGAACCCCAACTTTCCATGTAATATGGTCGGTGTCAAGAGCGCTCGGCAGCTGGTGCCGAACCCCAACTTTCCATGTAACATGGTCGGTGTCAAGAACGCTCGGCCGATGGTGCCGAGGTCCTTGACTTGTCGTTTCTGGCGGAGCGCGCCCTACGGAGTTGGTGGCTTCTGAACTTCTGACAGCTCTGACAGATGAGATGCCTATCAATGCAATGACCTCTGAGCTTCTGTCAGATAGGATAGTAATTAATGCGATGTACGGCTTGGCGTGGCAAACAAGGTGATGGTTTAGGTCGCTTTTGTCGTTTTGCGTGAATGGGCCGACGTCTGGGCCCATTAACCTCGTTTTGCGCGCCTCGCTCTATAAAACCTCACCCCCCTCTCTCATTTTTCACTTCTCCTCTCTTTTACTCGGGCGGTTATTTGTGCTTAAGCGAGTGCTTCAGGTGATCGTCGTCCATTTTCCGGTGAAGTTTCCGACAGCACTTTTTAAAGGTAATTTATACTTAGTCTCTTTCCAAGTATAAATATGTCTCTTCCCTCTGTCCCCGAGTCGTCTTCTTCTTGGTCCGAGCCCTACCTTGAAGTTGTCGAAGCCCGCACTCCAGGTAAGGGCAAGAAGGTGTTTGGCCGAGACACGATTGTGGAGGATCCGAAGCGGATGGGGCCGTTTGGCAGGTTGCCGGGGCCACTGACTGGGCTCCACAGGGTTCGAAACCGGAGGAACATGCCGAGTGTATTATTCACGGGAGGGGGAGGACTTTTGAGGAGAATGCGGCGAGGGAGACGACCGAGGCGAATGAGACGGTGTCGATCCTCCGCAAAGAAGACTTGGCAGTGATCCGGGATTGTTTCCACATCCCGGAGGAATACGAACTTATGCTGCCGGGTCCCAGGGTTACGACCAACTCGCCGCTGCCAGTGACTATGTGTTGTTGGCCAGTTGATGCCTTTATCGCCGGGGCTCGACTACCTCTCCATCCATTCGCAATCCTCGTTCTGAGGTGGTTTAGGGTTAGCCCCATCCAACTTATGCCGAACGCATGGAGAGTCATAAACGGTTTCGTACTTCACTGCCAAGCCGCTGGGATCGAGCCGGAGCTGAATGTACTTCGGACGATCTATCGGCTTCATCAAGGGAACCGGTCGGAGTTCCAGTACTATTTGGCTTCGAGGCATGGTGGTAGGCTCGTTATATGCCCCAACTCCATCAAGCACTGGCGTGAGAAGTTCTTGATAGTGCGGAGTGCGGAGGCCTGGCCTATCCCTTCCAGTTGGGTGGAAGAGGTGCCGAAGAGGTTGAAGGTGCTGCCCAAGCTTTGCCCCGAAGATGAAGAGGCATTTCGGACACTTCTCGATCGGCCGAAGTATGATTGGAAGGAGCTGACCGAGGATGTCTTGTTCAGGGGAGGGCTCTGCCGTGTAGATCCCAGTACGCGGCTTCTTTTACGCTTCCGTGCTTTGTTTTTCATACTTCACTTTTCATGACTTTTAATGTGCTAACAAACTTCGTTTTTAATGTAGAGGTGATGGACTACGAGGCTGTGTTGGTTCTAAGGGCTGGCCTTGCCAGCAAGGCGCCGAAGAAACGAAAGAGGGTGGCCACCAAGTTGGCGACCGCAAAGACTCCGAGGGTCACGGAGGTGGTCGAGGAGGTGGAGACCCTGGGAAGCCCGGCCGTTGTCGAAGGTGGTGCCTCAGCGTCAACCGGGGCTGGTGACTTCCCCATCGTCGCAGTCCTCAGGATGGCGACGCCCCCGCTGACAGTGGTGGCCGAGGAGCTCTTGACTGAGGAGCACAAAAGGATTTATGTTTCGGACTGGCAGGTTCGGAAACATGATGGGTTCCTCGGCAACTCCTTGGTGAGCATGTAGGCGGTCAAGCACCTGGCGACGCCGAAGGATCGGGCCGCCATAGAGGCCAGGCAAGAAGGCGATGACATCATCGAGATTGCTCGCTCGGCGGTCTCGGTAAGTGTTGAATTTTTATTGTCATTGGTTCTTTTTAGATCTAATTTCTTTAACTCTTTTAATACCTCGTCCCTTGTCGCAGATCATTGTCCATTTTGGTCACCTCACGGAGAGGTTGACGGCCTTGGAGAAGGAGCTGAAGCAAGAGTCCGACCAAGCTCGGAAGGAGAAGTCCGGATGGGGAACGAGCTCAACAAGCTCAGGGTCGAGTTCGAAGGGAGGACGACGAGGGTCGAGTACCTCGAGGGTCAGGTCGCGAAGCTGGAGGGCAACCTTCTTCGCCAGAAAGAGGAGGCAGCCAAACAATTGGCTGAAGTGGTAAAGGCCAAGGCTGCCGCGGTGAAGGAGGCAGAGGACGCGACCATGGTGAAGGCACAAGGTTTCCTCGCCTAGAACATGGCCAAAGCCTACGCCAAAGCCCTCGCCCGGGTGACGAAGGCATACCCCGAGGTGGACTGTTCGGGATGGAGATTGTTCCCGGCCCACGTCGAAGGCTTCGACCCAGAGTCGGAGGGAGAAGAAGAAGAAGAAGGGGAAGTCGAGGTCGAGCCTGAGGTCGAGGTCGTTGCCGAGGTCCAGGGGTCTGCGGTCACCCCGTTAGCGGTGGTGACCCCTTCAGGGACGTCGACCCCCACCCACTCTCGCCGCCCCGGGAAAGAGGTCGCGCCCTGACCTTGCTTGCTTTTTTCTTTTCTTCTTTTTGTTTTAAGTGTAATGCCTCATCGCGGATTGGCCACCGCTTTTTGTAATGAATGAAAACATCTTTTTGGGCTCGACTTCGCGTTTCTCTATCTTTTCTCAAAAACTCTTGAAAATTGGCTAAGTGTAGGAGTTCGGCAATGTGTTGAAAATTTGTTGTTTGCTTCGACTTCTTTTCAGCTTGCGGTGGTGACTCAAGCCGTCGAGCCTATTTGCTCGGGGGACAACGCTCGTCCCGAGGTTGGCTTAGGGGCGACGAGGCTGTGCTTGACGAGGTGCCGAGAGCAGCTCTATGAAGTCGAACTGGGATTGCGCAGAGCTGTAAGCGACCGGAACCACCTTCAACTCATCCTGGGTCGGCGAGACATCGAGATCCGGCGACTGGAGAGCAGGCTTGCCGAGATGGCCCCCTTAGGAGAGGATGATGGTTCGTCGACCGCCTTTAGCTATGGCCTTCGGCTCAAGTGCATTCGCCATACTTTATCAAAAATAACAGCGGAGAGGGACGACCTGCTTTCTAAGATTCGCCACCTGCAAACGGTAGAGACGGAGATTCGGACTGAGGGAGAGGGATTGGTGGCCGAGGTGGCCCGACTGACGACCGAACAGGACGAACTGACGGCCGAGGTCGACGCACTGAAGAGAGCCATGGTAGACAAGAGCATCGAAGTCACTCATCTCCGCCGTCTTATCGCCAGTCGCTCTGGCGTCCCGAGCTCCGCAATACCCCCTTGCTTCGAGGTCGATGTAAAAGACGACTCTCTGAGGGAGTGGATCTCAGAGCTGGAGGTAGAGGTGGCTCGCCTCAAACCGCGTTCGGGGCCAATCAACGTCAGGAGCACTTCATGTACTCGCGCGGAGAGTGAGCGCGGCATTTCGTTTTATGAGCTCGCGACCCGTTCGCCCATCGGCCAACCTAGTCCCGGGGATGCGCAAAGTGATGTGGCCATTTCATCAAGCGGAACATCCGTCGGAGCGGCTGTTAGGAGCAGCGCAGAGGATACGTCTCAATTCGCTGGTTTGGGGTCGAGTTTCGGAGGTAAACGTCGCCGCCCCCGAGTGTCCTTGAAGCAGAACATCCCTGCGCCGAGGAGGCGTTGAATATCTTGTTTTTGAATCCTTTGCATTTAGTTCAAGTGTAGCAAGTCGGCATTGTAATTTTTGCTTTGTAACGCCTTGAAATCTGGTTGTATGGAAGAGTCGCCTTGTACTACGTCCCTACTCTTCATAATATTTCTTTCTTAGACTTGCATGTTTTTCGTAGTTCTGTATGGTTGTTTTGTTTGTGATTGTGTTCGTCGTGTCGAGGTCCCTGAGCTGGTTTTTTGCTCATTTGGCGGCCGGTGCCATGAGCGTTCGGCCAGTGGTGCCGTGCACTGCTCCGGCTGTTTAATCTCGCGAATTTCTAAGATGAGCGAACCTTATGCAGCAAAGGGGTAGCCTCCGCTGGTGGGAGCAATTCCAAATGGCGACCTACTTCTGGCTCGCTTAAGAGCGAACTTGCGAGGTAGAATCGAGCCAAGTGTTGGACTCCAAACCTTCGTTAGAGTAGTTCAACGGTTGTGGGAGCAATTCCGAATGGCGACTTACTTATGGCTCGCCTAAAAGCGAACTTGCGAAGTAGAATCGAGCCAAGTGTTGGACTCCGAACCATCGTTAGAGTAATTCAACGGTTGTGGGAGCAATTCCGAATGGCGACCTACTTCTAGCTCGCCTAAGAGCGAACTTGCGAAGTAGAATCAAGCCAAGTGTTGGACTCCGAACCATCGTTAGAGTGGTTCAACGGTTGTGGGAGCAATTCCGAATGGCGACCTACTTATGGCTCGCTTAAAAGCGAACTTGCGAAGTAGAATCGAGCCAAGTGTTGGACTCCGAACCATCGTTAGAGTGGTTCAACGGTTGTGGGAGCAATTCTGAATGGACCTACTTATGGCTCGCTTAAAAGCGAACTTGCGAAGTAGAATCGAGCCAAGTGTTGGACTCCGAACCATCGTTAGAGTAGTTCAACGGTTGTGGGAGCAATTCCGAATGGCGACCTACTTCTAGCTCGCCTAAGAGCAAACTTGCGAAGTAGAATCGAGCCAAGTGTTGGACTCCGAACCATCGTTAGAGTAATTCAAAGGTTGTGGGAGCAATTCCGAATGGCGATCTACTTCTAGCTCGCCTAAGAGCGAACTTGCGAAGTAGAATCGAGCCAAGTGTTGGACTCCGAACCATCGTTAGAGTGGTTCAACGGTTGTGGGAGCAATTCCAAATGGCGACCTACTTATGGCTCGCTTAAAAGCAAACTTGCGCAGTAGAATCGAGTCAAGTGTTGGACTCCGAACCATCGTTAGAGTAGTTCAACGGTTGTGGGAGCAATTCCAAATGGTGACCTACTTATGGCTCGTTTAAGAGCGAACTTGCGAAGTAGAATCGAGCCAAGTGTTGGACTCCGAACCATCGTTAGAGTAGTTCAACGGTTGTGGGAGCAGTTCCAAATGGCGACCTACTTCTAGCTCGCCTAAGAGTGAACTTGCGAAGTAGAATCGAGCCAAGTGTTGGACTCCGAACCATCGTTAGAGTGGTTCAATGGTTGTGGGAGCAATTCCGAATGGCGACCTGCTTATGGCTTGCTTAAAAGCGAACTTGCGAAGTAGAATCGAGCCAAGTGTTGGACTCCGAACCATCGTTAGAGTAATTCAACGGTTGTGGGAGCAATTCCGAATGGCGACCTACTTCTAGTTCGCCTAAGAGCGAACTTGCGAAGTAGGATCGAGCCAAGTATTGGACTCCGAACCATCGTTAGAGTGAAGAGTAGAAGCAGAGAGATGTAAACAATTTTTTACAAGTAAAATATGAAAAAGCTTTTTTTATTGATGACTACTGGTCGGCTGCTTCTAAAGTTGCAAGCCGTTATTACAAGAGAGAAATTAAAAAAAACAATACAAGTAATAGGAGAGGAACGGTTCGACATCCCAGGCTACTTAGAGAGGCGTTGGTGCTCTCTCTTGGTATTTTAGGAGATGGTTGGCATTCCAGGTCCTGGGGATCTCTCTGCCTTCGAGGTCTTCTAGTCTGTATGTCCCGAGCTGAACTTCTTTGGCGATCTTATAGGGTCCCTCCCAATTTGGAGCCAATTTGCTCTTCTCACCTGGGAATGAGATGGCTAACTTTCTGAGGACCAAGTCCCCTTCTTTGAGGTCGGTAGGACGGACTCTCTTGTTGTATGCCAACTCGACCCTTCTTCGGTAGCTTTGTTGACGAATGGCAGCTCTTTCTCGGATCTCATCTATCAGGTCTAGATTTACTTGGAGCTCTTGGCATTTTGTTCTTCTTCATAAGCCATTAGACGAGGAGAGGGTATACCAACTTCTAGGGTGATCATAGCTTCGGACCCATAGGTGAGATTGAAGGGAGACTCTCCTGTGGGGGTCCGTGTTGTGGTGCGGTAGTTCCACAACACGTTGGGGAGCTGATCGACCCATAAGCCTTTGGAACATTTATCCAACCTCTTCTTAATTCCAGAGAGGATCTGTCGGTTAGCATTCTCGACTTGGCCATTCGACTGGGGATGGGAAATGGAGGAGAATCGGTGTTGGATGGCAAGGTCTTCACATAGAGCTCGGAAGGCAGCCCCGGTGAACTGGGTTCCGTTGTCTGTTATGAGGACCCGATGGATGCCGAATCGGCAGATTACGCTCATCCAAAAGAACTGAACTACCCTATTCTCGGTGATCGTGGCCAAGGGCTCGGCCTCTATCCATTTTGAGAAGTAGTCGATTGCCACGACTAAGAATTTGAACTGGCCGGAAGCTGGTGGAAATGGCCCTAGTAAATCCATCCCCCACATTGCAAAGGGGATTGGACTTGATAGGGAAGTGAGTGGAGCTTGTGGGAGGCGTCAGATATTGGAGTACTTCTGGCAAGAGCCGCATTGCCGAACGTGTAGTTCGGCGTCTTGCAGGAGAGTGGGCCAGAAATATCCGTAGTTCAACACTTTGCGGGCTAGGGACCTGGACCCTGAATGTGCCCTGTCGATGCCTTCGTGAAGTTCTTGCAGGGCGTATTCGGCTTGCTCTGGGGAAAGGCATCTCAAATAAGGCATGCCGTCTACCTGTGTGAAGGAACGCTCGTAAAGGATGCCCTCGATAAGTGTGTATCGCTCTGCTCGGGTTCTTACTCTTCGAGCTTCCTTAGGGTCTTCGGGGAGAAGCCCATCCCTTAGGAATTCGACAAGGGGTCTCATCCAGTCATCTTGAAGCAAAATAGGCAGCGACTCCATTGAGTCAGAATCTTTGTCCTCTATACTTGGCTTCAGGAGGACCTCTATCAAGATGGTCTGCTCGAGACCTTGGAGGGAGAAAGAGGCTAGCTTGGAAAGGGCATCGGCCTGGGAATTCTCTTCTCGGGGGATCCGCTGGATAAGAGCTTCTTCAAATAGAGCCATGAGGCTTCTGACCTTGGCTAAGTACTTAACCATTCGGTCATCACGTGCTTCATACTCGCCTAGGACCTGATTTACAACCAGCTGAGAGTCGCTAAAGATCCGGAGGCGTTGCGCCCCTGCATTGCGGGCCATCCCAAGGCCGGCTATAAGTGCTTCGTATTCTGCTTTATTGTTAGAGTCCTTGAAGTTTATACGGAGGGAGTATTGGAGGATGAAGTCATCTGGGCCTGCCAGAATGACCCCGGCTCTGCTTCCCTCGTTACAGGAGGATCCATCCACATATACCGACCAGACAGGTGGTCCGTTCATTGCTTGGCTAAACTCGGGGATGGTACTTTCAACTATAAATTCTGCTAAGGCCTGAGCCTTGATCGCGGTCCGAGGCTGATATGTTATATCATGCTGGCTCAGCTCGATAGACCACTTCATAAGGCGACACGAGGTCTCTGGCTTGTGGAGGACTTGCTTCAACGGTTGGTCGGTAAGAACGACCACCGAATGGGACTGAAAATACAGGCAAAGCTTTCTTGCGGCCATCACTAGGGCATAAGCCATCTTTTCTATTCTCGGGTAGCGGAGCTCGGCATCCCGAAGTACCTTGCTCACATAGTAGATGGGCTTTTAAGCCCGGTCTTCTTCCCTTACCAAAATGGCACTGAGGGTCTGCTCGGAGGCTGCCAGGTAGAGGTAGAGGGGTTCACCAAGAATTGGTTTGCTAAGGAGAGGAGGATTGACGAGGTAAGCCTTGAGCTGGTCGAACGACTCCTGTTGCTGTTGACCCCATTCGAAACTTTTAGCCCCCCTGAGGGCCTTGAAGAAGGGGAGGCATTTCTCCCCGGACTTCGAGAGAAAGCGCCCTATGGCGGCTAGGCGGCCTGTTAACCTCTGAACTTCCTTAACATTTTTGGGAGGGGCCATGTTTAATATGGCCTTGATGTTCTCAGGGTTAGCTTCAATTCCTCGTTGGCTGACCATGAAGCCGAGGAACTTTCCTGACGAGACTCCGAACGCACACTTGTTCGGATTGAGTCTCATGTTGTGCTTTCTCAGAACATTAAATGCCTCCTGGATGTCGGTTACATGATCGGCACCTCGGATGCTTTTTACAAGCATGTCGTCAACATATACCTCCATATTACGACCGATTTGAGCTTGAAAAACTTTGTTGACAAGGCATTGGTATGTGGCGCCTGCATTTTTCAAACCAAAGGGCATAACCCTGTAGCAATAGAGGCCTTGGTCGGTCACAAATGAGGTCTTCGGGATATCCGGGAGAAACATCTGGATCTAATTGTAGCCCGAGAAGGCATCCATGAAGCTGAGGAGTTCATGACCCGAGGTGGGATCAATTAAAGTGTCAATACTCGGAAGAGGGAAAGGGTACTTGGGGCAAGCCTTGTTGAGATCGGTAAAATCGATACAAATCCTCCAGGTTCCATTGGACTTCTTTACCATTACTACATTCGACAACCATTCGGGATAGTTCACCTCTTGTATGAACCGGGCCTTCAGGAGCTTGTCCACCTCCTCTTTTATAGCTAGCTTGCGCTCAGGGGCGAACTTGCGCCTCTTCTGTTAGACTGGTTTGGACCCCGGAGCAACACTGAGGTGGTGGACCAAGAGCTTTTCGAAAATTCCGGGCATGTCTGCGGCTGACCAAGCAAAGAGGTCCTTGTTCTTTCGGATGCACCGGACTCTGTCGGAGCATAGGGCAGATGGGAGGGTCTTACTAACAAAAAACTTTCGGCTTGGATCCTGCTCAGAGAAGAGCACTTCCTCCAACTCATCCACCGGCTCGGACGTTGGTCGGGGGACATCTTGGGGGATTTTCAGAGTTTCTAGGGAGAGGACTGGACCGAGGATAGAGGTCATATAGCACTTACGGGCCGTTTCCTGATTGCCTTTTACTTTCCCTACCCCGGCCCGAGTGGGAAACTTCATCTTGAGGTGATAGGCGGATGGGACGACTTCAAGGGCAGCAAGGCCGGGCCGACCCAAAATGACGTTGTAGGCTGCAGGGACATCCACGACCATAAAATCCGTCGACTCCGTTCGGGTAGTAGGAGTTTTTCTAGCGGTTACGTCGAGGGTGATCACCCCTTCAATAGTCACTGGCACTCCCATGAACCCATGGAGCGTGTAGCCGGCGGGCTTGAGTCTATCTTGGAAGAGTTTGAGGCCCTTGAAAGTGGCGAGGAAGAGGATTTTAACGGAGCTGCCATTGTCCACTAGGATCCTCTCCACTTTGAAGTTCGCCATGTGGAGGTTGATGACGAGTGCGTCACAGTGAGGGATTCGGATGCCCTCGAGGTCTTCATCTGAAAATGTGACGGGCACTCCGAGGCCTTTAGGAGGAGGGGTGGCGCGAACCGAATTGACTTCTCTTATAAATGCCTTTCGAAAGGAGTTGGAGGAGCCCCCCATTGGGCCCCTATGGATGAGGTGTAGGACACGCTCCTCTTCGAAGTCGGGCGTTTCATCGCGCTCAGGACGCTTGTTAGCCCTTCGAGGCAGGGGAGGAAGGTCGGCTCGGTCCTTTCTCACGAACCTAGTTAGTTGCCCCCTCTGGATGAGGGCTTCTATCTCATTCTTCAAGGCCCGAAAATCATTGGTGTCGTGGCCATGGTCCCTGTGATAACGACACCACTTCTCTTTATCCCTCTTCTTGCCAGGGGTGTTCACTTTTGGTGCAGGAGGTATCACCCCCTCCTTCTCAACTTCCATGAGGATTGTGGAGATGTTGGCGTTAAGGGAAGTAAAATTTTCAAATCTGGGGGGAGGTCGGCGCTGGCCGCCATTATCCTTCTGAAGCTTCTTTGCCCCTTCCTCTTCTATTCCCTTTCTCTTAAACCCGGAGGAAGACCCTTCCATGTTGGGGCAGTGCTTAGCTTCTTCGGCCCGAACATACTTTTCGCTCCGGAGGAGGAGGTCAGAGAAGTTCTGTGGGGGCTTCTTAGCGAGGGAGGAGCGGAGGCTGGAGTTGAGGACATTGGATTGAAAAACTGCTGCAGCGACCGACTGGTCGAGGGATGCTATGGACCTGGCTTCAGCTGTGAACCTCTTCACATAGTCTCTCAGCTTCTCACCCTTCTTCTGGTTGAGGTAGAGTAGCAAAATGCTGGTTTTCTCAGTTCGACGGCTACTCACGAAGTGGGTGACGAAGAGGGTCTCAAATTGCTCGAAGGAGAATATTGAGGATGGAGCAAGGCGAGAGTACCATTCTAGAGCCGGACCCTTGTGAGTTGCGGGGAAGGTCTTGCATAGCAGAGCATCGGAAGCTTGATGGATAAGCATGAGGGTCTTAAAGCTTTCGATGTGATCAATGGGGTCAGTCTCCCCGGAATAGGTCTCGAATTGAGGAGGCTTAAAGCCGATCGGTACGGGTGCATCCATTATGGTTCGGGAAAAAGGAGGTCTACTAGGGCGGAGGGTCCTTCCTCTAAGCTCTTCTTCTCGGTCTAACTGACCCAAGCGCCTCTCCATCTCATGGAGACGGCGATAGACTGCATCATCCCTTCGATGGTAATCTGGCGAGCCTCTAGACTCGTCTTCGTATGAGGGAGAACGGGGGCTACGACGACGGTAGCTCCTAGAGCGGTGAGGACTTGGCATGTAGCGGGGGTTGCTAGGAGCTTGTGGAGGAGTTAGGGACCGTTGGCGAGGACTTCGGATCTGAGGAGGAGTGGGAATCCTTGGAGCATTGGTGTTATTGGGACGGAGGTTGAGAGCTTGTAGGACGGTTGCCTGGAACTGCTGGAACTCGGCACGGGTGATGGGTGCCTCATCGTTCCTAGGATGTTGCCGACCGGCAGGGAAGTGTGGTCTTCTTCTGTGATGCTCGGGGGACTCTCTCCGCCCCCTTCGAGTAGGGGACCTTTTGTAGTCTCGGCGGTGAAGAGATCGCTCATCCGGACGTTGTTGGCGGGAGGCTCCCTCTCGGGCCCACTTTTCGTCCAGACGGTGGCGAAGATCCTCATCATTCTGCCGATTGGGGATTTTTTGGCGGAAGTCGGAAGCTTAGGGATTGTGGGAGGCCATAGAGTCCGTAGAGGCATTGTGGATTGAGACATGGTCCTGGCGAAGAGGTTGTTTCTGCGGATTCGGACCCTTAGAAGGTTGTTGATTCTGCGGAGGAGGCAGGTCCTGTTGGAGTGGGTCTTCCGCTGGAGGAGGAAGTTGCCCCTGCTGCGGAGCGGGTTGGATGGGGATTTCTTGTTGCTGATCGGGGTTGGGCCCTCGGTTGGACCCTCTGGATCTTGCTTTCCTAGGAGGCATGGCTGGAGAAGATCTGACCAACGGGAAGAGGGGAGGCTGCTACTCGTTGATTTCCACAGACGGTGCCAATCTGTTGCCGCTAAATCTAGTGTAGGGGCAAACAGATAGTATTTGTGGATTCTTGAAAAACTTTGAATAGCAAACCTGTCACCTGTTCCGCCACAGTTTGACCGTTGCTCCTGCCGTTCACCTGCAAAAAGTGCGAGACACCGGGGTCGTTCCCGGCGATGCATCCTCCGACGCTCAAGTCAGTAATCAGGGATGATTTTGAAAGAGCGTAAACCTAGCAAAAGATTGATTACCTCTTAATGGAGATGGATGGGGGGTATTTATAGGCGCCGCTGGGATCAGATTAAAAATGTAATCCCCGTGGTTAGATAAGGAATGTAATCCCTAATCCCCAGTGAAAGGATAGATATGAATCAGGGCCGTTGATTAGGATTTAATCAGAAATCTTAATTCTATCCTTTCGGGACCGGGTTTGCTGCGGGTTGAAACCCGCACCCAGTTGAGGTGGATCCGTTCATAGGTTAGTGGGTCTTCGAGGAGGAGAACTGGTACCCGCATCGGACCCATTGGTAGGTGAAATTACCGTTTTACCCCTGGGCTTCAAGATTCGTGCTTGATTTGGACGGTTCCGATTTAACCCCATTTTTATCCATATCACTATCTATTTTTTCGGATTATTTATTTAATTTTGCGAAGTGTTAATTCATCGTCCGGGGATCTTAACAGAACGTTCTAGGCAACAATTCTTCGTTCAGGAATTCAAAAATATACCCCCGAACTTATAATTATTTTCTAGAATTTTTAGTTAATTTTCCCAAATTTTTAATAATTTTTTCGCAATTTTTAAATAAATAAAATGATTAAAATAAATAAAAACTAATTTTTAATACCGATTTATGGCGTGGCGCGATCTGGGCCCTCCATCAGCACTGAGCGCGATTTTCCGGGCGATCGGACGATCCAAGTTCCTCGGCAGATAGTTTCTTCGCATGTGAGGGTCGGTTCCTCGTCTCCTCGGCTCGGCTGCTCGGCACTTAGCTCGAAATCTGCCGAACTACGTGGCGAGATCCTGAGCATCCATCTTAGCGCGGATCCCCAAAAAATGTTATCTTGTCGTTTAGTGAACGTGGCTAGATTTGAGCCGTCCATCATGTCGAGCACGTTTTTTTGACAAGATCCAACGGCTGAGGAGGGTCGGCAGGTTTTTTCTCCATATGTGAGGGTCGGTTCCTCGTCCCCTCGGCTCGGCAGCTCAGTGTTGTTAGCCGAGGGATGGAGTTAGAAGTTATGAAGAGTTCAGACTTTGAACCTCGCTACACTTTGACCCAGTAGCTCGGTTGCTCGGCCAAGCTGTTCGGTAGCTCGGCTGGGCACACCGGTGGCCAGGAGCTCGGAAGGTACACAGGGCCAAATCTAGAGCGTCCATCATGGCGTGAATCACGAGGATAGGGTTCAGATCATGAGAAAACGTTATTTTGTCATTTTGTAGGCGTGGCGATATCTGAACCGTCCATCGAGTTTTGACACGAATCTCAGAACGATCCAACGGTGACTCAGCCTCGGTAGAATTTTTCTCCATATGTGAGGGTCGGTTCTTCATCCCTTCGGCTCGGTAGCTCGGTGTTGTTAGCCGAGGGATGGAGTTAGAAGTTATGAAGAGTTCAGACTTTGAACCGTCGCTACACTTCGACCCAATAGCTCGGTTGCTCGGCCAAGCTGTTCGGTAGCTCGGTTGGGCACACCGGTGGCCAGGAGCTCGGAAGGTACACGTGGCCAAATCTGGAGTGTCCTTCATGGCGTGAATCACGAGGATAGGGTTCAGATCACGAAAAAACGTTATTTTGTCGTTTTGTGGGCGTGGCGATATCTGAACCGTCCATCGAGTTTTGACACGAATCTTGGAACGATCCAACAGTGACTCAGCCTCGGTAGAATTTTTCTCCATATGTGAGGATTATTTCCTCGTCCCCTCGGCTCGGCAGCTCGGTGTTTTTAGCCGAGGGATGGAGTTAGAAGTTATGAAGAGTTCAGACTTTGAACCGTCGCTACACTTCGACCCAGTAGCTCGGTTGCTCGGTCAAGCTGTTCGGTAGCTCGGCTGGGCACACCGGTGGCCAGGAGCTCGGAAGGTACACGTGGCCAAATCTGGAGCGTCCATCATGGCGTGAATCACAAGGATAGGGTTCAGATCACGAGAAAACGTTATTTTGTCATTTTGTAGGCGTGGCGATATCTGAACCGTCCATCGAGTTTTGACACGAATCTTGGAACGATCCAACGGTGACTCAGCCTCGGTAGAATTTTTCTCCATATGTGAGGGTCGGTTCCTCGTCCCTTCGGCTCGGCAGCTCGGTGTTGTTAGCCGAGGGATGGAGTTAGAAGTTATGAAGAGTTCAAACTTTGAACCGTCGCTACACTTCGACCCAGTAGCTCGGTTGCTCGGCCAAGCTGTTCGGTAGCTCGGCTGGGCACACCGATGGCCGGGTCATTGACTTAAGCGATTATGGAATTTTTGTTTTGAAACGTCGCAACTCTTCGTTTTGGCACTTTGCCTTCCCTTAGTGGGCTATTAAATGCCCAAGGAAGGCCAAATGTTTCTTTTGTCTTTATAAATCCTCACTCCCCCACCCCAGAGCTCATTTCTCACTTTTTCACTCCAAGTTCACTTTTACTCTGTGTGCTCCGCTAGCGGTGATTTTAGCTCCAAGGCGGTTGTGTTAGCTGTCGCGTGGGCCAGGCAATTTCCTGCGAACTAATTTCGACCGTGAACATCACTTCAAAGCCACGTCATATCAAGGTCTGTTCATTTTCCTTAGCGTTTTGTTAGAGATGTCAAGGGTAGACTCGGGGAGTGAGGCCTCATCCTCGGGCGATAGTGGCGCCGAGGAGAGGAGGCGAATGGAGATCCGAAGAAAGGGGAAGCAGGTGGCTGAGCCGTCCGTGGCCGAGGTGAGGAGGAAGAACAAGAAGGCAGTGGGTCGATCTCCCGTAGTCGAGGAGATCGTGGAGACCGAGAGGCGAGCCCCCGAGATGGGTCCGTACCTAAGTGTGCTGTCCGGCCACGCCGGAGTTAGGTAATACGAGGGTGATCTTATGAAGAAGGCGATCGTGGGTCGGTCGGAAGTCTATGAGGAGAACAGCCCGATTCTGGCCACCGAGGTGGACGAGATTGCATCGGTGTTATCCGAGAGGGACCTGCTCCGGATCAGAAAAGGGTTCGCCATCCCTCCGGAGTACAAGCTGATCCTCCCCGGCCCTGGGATGCGTGCGAACTCCAAACTGTCGTCGTCGGATATGTGTATGTTCGACTACGACTCGCTGAACGCTGGATTGCGCTTCCTGTTAGTGTAGGTGCCCTAGAGGCAATACAATGATATTATGTAATCAGTATTATTGACATTATGTTCTATTTGATTATATTAATAATTTATTATGCTTCGTATTTACTGCGTTATAAATGTTAGCATGATAAATGTCCTTAGATTATTAATACGAACTATATGAACATGAGATTATATATAGTATAATAATCTTAAATGTCCCTAGTCGAGTATTATTATTATTAGGACAGTAATAATACATTGAGACTAGTATGTTGATTGATTGATGACCACCTCTCATGGGTCATTAGTATAGAGATACTAAAATCAATACATAGGTAAATGTAAGAGTACATTGTACTGGACAGACCCACTGTGAGATTCAACCATGGAATAAATAAATAAGTGTCATAAGTAATCTCACTGTGATAATGGTGTAATGGTCCTCTGACCTAAAATCATTATATTTCTACACGAGAATTAATGTACTTTGATTCTATCAAAATTTATCTTTAATCGGGTAATGATAAAGATAGTATTGGGTTCATTATGAACCGTGTGAGAAATGTGAATGATCTAGATGGAATTTAACCCTCCTAATTTTAGGAGCGATATTATCGGCCTCTTGTTTGAGTGAGACTATGAAATGCATGGCCATGCTCAAATATTGATTTGTTTGAATAGTCTACTCATCGATCAAGAAAATAAAGATTAAATTATTAAGAGGATGACACGAACCATGCCTCTAGTTTAATCTATAATATCAAGGTTAAAAGGATTATATTACACGGAGACATTAGTCACGAAAGGTTTAATTGAATCACCAATTATTATTATTACTTGGGTAGCAATGATGTATTACTAGATGCCGCTCATTGTTTATAATTTTATTATTAGATAATAAAATTATTGCCAACGTAATAATAACCTAAAGGGTCACACACTTAGAACGTTTAAAAGGAGTTTTAATTTAAATTCGGAATTTAAATGATTATAAATTCGAAATTAGTTATTTAATTAATTGAGTTGGACTTGATTAATTAAAGTGTAATTCGAATTTAAATCTTTAAACCGAATCAGTTTGGTTTAGTAGAAGCCCAAACCGATTACGGCTACGCCCACCTCATTCTCTCTTATAAATACATAGAGATGTATTGGTTTAGGGTTGATCTTTTGGCAAATTCGTTTTCCACAAAAACCCTAGCCGCTCCAACTGTTGAGAGGCAAGAGAGAGAGAGAGATAGAGGCAAGCATCATCGGCTAGTATCGGCTCCCTTGATCGTTGGACGATCGGACGTTCGTGTGGACTGCTTTAAAGACGCGGATCTTGCTACAAGGGTTGCGTGGTGATTGTATAACAGGACCTCCATCTTTCAGCCTTCGTAAAGCTCTTAAAAGGTAAAAAATTTCGTTTCTCCATAATCAGCCATGTCTTGTACACGGATCCTAGGGTTAGGGTTTCGGATTTTATGGTTTTACGACCTTTTTTTTTTGCTGCGTTTGTGCCCCGAAATCCTTCACTTCCCTCTGCACCCCTTCGTGCTACAGGTTCTTGGATGGTACTGCCTTGTGCCGACCCAATTCATGCCGAACACCTGGCGCCATGTAAACGCCTTCTTGCTACAGTGTTGCAATGCCAGGGTCGAGCCTGACCTGACAATCTTCCAGAGCATGTATCGGGTTCATCGGAGGCACAAGACTGAGCATCGCTATTACCTGGCACCGATAAAAGGCGTCCGGATTATAGAGAACCCTGACTCGATCAAAGGTTGGAAGGAGAAGTACTTCTTGTTAAGGGAGCCCTCGATGCTGAAGATTCCGACTCGGTGGAAAGTAGAGGCACCAAAGTTTGCGAGGGCCGACCCGGTACTAACTGCGGCCGAGGAGGAAGTGGTGGGAAAGATCATGGCCCTCCCAATGTTGAGCTGGAGGGAAATGACCGAGGAGGTGCTACACGGGTCAGGCCTTAGCCCGATCGACCCGAGTACGCTCCTGACATCCCATAACATATTATTATTTTTTCCAAGTTTTCAGCTCGTTTTGCTAACTTGCTGTTTGTTCGTTGTTTGGAACAGACGCACCGAAGATGGACTTTTTGGGGATGATGAACGAGCGTGGCAAAGTCGCCGGCGGAAGGAAGAGGAAGAGGCCGAGCACGAAGGCTTCGTCTGATCGGCCTCCTAAGGTTGCTTCGGCAGTTGCTCCGCCTCACCCCGTCGCTGAGGTCTCCTCGCCAGCGGTGGTCGTTGCTGCCGACCCCTCGGCTCTTGCTGCATCTGCCACGGCCGGGGGGGCCTTCGACGTTTCGGCGGTGCTGTCGCTCCAGGCTCCGCCCCTCACCCCTCAGGCCGAGGTGATCTTGGCCAAGCAGCACAAGAAGCTGTTCATCCCAGACTGGCGAGTCAAGAACCACGACGGCTTCCTCGGGGACTCGCAGATGTGCATGCAAGCCGTCAAGCACCTGGTGACCCCGAAGGATCGAGCCACTCTGAAGGCGGGGACGGTTGGCGACGACACCTATGAAGTCGCTCGGTCGCTCGTGTCAGTGAGTTTTGCACTCTTTCTTGGGAATTTCTTAAGTTTGTTGTCCGGCTTTTGCTTTGTTCTCATTCACTTTTTCCTTCGGCAGGCCACTTGTCACTTCGGCCATCTCCTTCAGGCTTTCGCCGAACAGGAGAAAGAGTTGAAGGCTGCGAGCGATAAGGACAGGGCGGACAGGGTGAGGGCGGTTCGACAGCTCGAGGCAGAGCAGAAGCGCGCGGACGGCTTGGAGGTCCGGGTTGCCGACCTTGAGGCGGACTTGGAGCGAACCAAGGGGCGGCTCGCCGAAGAGGTCGTCAAGGTCACTAAGGCTGCCGAGGAGTTGGCGGCATTGGCTAAGGCTTTGGCGGAAGTGAAGGCGGAGAAGGACGCCGTGGCGGCGAAGATCAGGGCCGAGGTCGAGGCCGAGGCGAAGGCGCATATGGCCTCGAACATGGAGAAGTCCTACCAGAGGGCGCTTGACCACGTCCAGGACCGCGTCCCCAGCTTTCAGCGGGTCGGCTACAGGCTGTGGCCCGGATCTGCGTCAGATGGTGAAGAGGAGGAAGGTGAAGAGGAGGAAGGCAACGACGATGAGGAGGTGGTCCCTGAGGTTGCGGTGACCGACCCCCAGGCCGGGGTGAGGAATGAGGGGCCGTCTGGCGAAGCGCCTGTGGTCGAGCCGACAACGCAGGTGGACCCCTGATCTCCTCGTCTTTTTGTAATTTTGTTTTTTCTTTTCAAAAATGTAACGCCTTTTTGCGGACTGGCCACCGCCTCTTCTTTTATGAATGAAAAATTTTATTTCAATTTTGTCTAAGTGTTTGAGTCGGTCTGTAGACTTCCAATTGTGACGTTCTCGTATTTCAGATCCTCGAACATGCTCTAGATACCACAGCAGCTCGGCGTCGTGCTGAGCTGTTTATGCAATCTCCTGAGGCTCGCCTCGAGGGTGAGATCGAGATGATCAGGAGAGTGTCTGTTAACGTGGAGAAGAAGTACAGCGAGCTGCTGGCCGAGGTGCACCACCTCCGGATAGTCGAGGAGGAGTTCTCGGCGAAGGAAGAAGAGCTAACCTCGGTGCTGGCTGAGCGAGATGAGCTCGCGAAGATGGTCGAGCAACTGCAGAGGGTCACAGTCGACAAGAGTATCGAGGTGACCAACTTGCGTCGTATTATATCTGATAGTGCTGAGTACCCGGGTTCGGCGAAGCTCCCTCGATTCAAGATTCTGGTCAAAGACGACACTTTGAAAGACAGGATCATTGAGCTCGAAGAGGAGGTGGCTCGTCTGAAGCCTCAGCCCGTGAGGACTAACGTTCGCAGCACCTCGTGCACACGCGAGGAGAGAGAGCGAGGCATCTCATTTTACGAGCTCGCGACTCGTCCTCCCGTCGTTGGTCGGACCGCGGCCGATGCACAAAGTGGTGTTGCTGTTAGCTCGAGCGGAGCCTCGGCCGGAGCCACTGTTCGGGTTAGCGACGAAGCGGCATCCCAGTTCGTCGGCCTAGAGACGAGCTCGGAGGCGAAAAAATGAAAACCCCAAGTGTCTCTGAATCGGAACGTCCCTATTCCGAGGAGGCATTGAACGAGTTGTATCGAGCTTTTGATTTCTTGCACCGTCTTCTTCATTGTAACAACATGCCTTGTAAATTTATCAAGTTGTTCTTCTGCTGTAACTCTTTGCCTTGTAAATTTATCAAGTTGTTTTATTGAAATCGAAGTTCGTCCGCCCAATGTTGTGTCGTGGTTGTCTTACTCTTGAAACGAACTATAAGGACCAATAGTTAGCATGTTCGAGTGTTTTTGCCGTAGAATTCTTGCCTTAGCTGTAGAACATCGGCTTTTGCTCGGAGTATGCCGAGGAGACTCTGCACTTCGGTGGTGTGATAGCTCAGATTTCAGACTCAGTCCACGTGGCTCAATCTGGATGGTCGATCACGATCGTGGCACGCATCACTAGGTAGGAGGCACGAGTTTCAAGAAAACACTATCTTGTCGTTTTGTGGATATGTGGCACGATCTGATCTGCTCATCATGCTCTAGTACGCATTTTGAGACGATCCAACAGTGAAATTGGTTCGGCGGAATTTTTCTCCATATGTGGAGGTCGGTTCCTCGTCCGCTCGGTTCGGGAGACTGAGGGAGTGCAGTCGAGCCGAACGTTGGACTCCGAACCATCGTTAGAGTTGTTCAATGGCTGTGGGAGCAGTTCTGAATGGCGAACTACTTCTAGCTTGCTGGAGAGCGAGCTTGCGAAGTAGAATCGAGCCAAGTGTTGGACTCCGAACTATCGTTAGAGTTGTTCAACGACTGTGGGAGCAGTTCCGAATGGCGAACTACTTCTAGCTTGCTGAAGAGCGAGCTTGCGAAGTAGAATCGAGCCAAGTGTTGGACTCCGAACCATTGGTAGATTTGTTCAACGGCTGTGGGAGCAGTTCCGAATGGCGAACTACTTCTAGCTCGCTGAAGAGCGAGCTTGCGAAGTAGAATCGAGCCAAGTGTTGGACTCCGAACCATCGGCAGATTTGTTCGACGGCTGTGGGAGCAGTTCCGAATGGCGAACTACTTCTAGCTCGCTGAAGAGCGAGCTTGCGAAATAGAATCGAGCCAAGTGTTGGACTCCGAACCATCGTTAAAGTTGTTCGACGGTTTTAGGAGCAGTTCCGAATGGCGAACTACTTCTAGCTCGCTGAAGAGCGAGCTTGCGAAGTAGATTCGAGCCAAGTGTTGGACTCCGAACCATCATTAGAGTTAAGAGCAAAGAGCAGAGATATATTTGCACAAGTATGAAAAATTATTTATTGAAGACTACTAGTCGGCCGCTTCTGAGTTGCGAGCCGTTATTACATATGAGAAATAAATAGAGAAAATACAGGGGATAGGAGAGGAACGGTTCAACATCTGGAAATACTTAGAGAGGTGCCGGGGCACTTTCTTGGTATTTCAAAAGATGGTCGGCATTCCAGGTCCTAGGGATTTCTCTGCCTTCGCGGTCTTCGAGATGATAAGCTCCAGGGCGAACTACTTTCGTGATCTTATAAGGTCCCTCCTAATTTGGAGCTAACTTACTCTTCTGACTAGGGAAGGAGATAGCTAGCTTTCTGAGGACTAGGTCCCCCTCTTTGAGATCGGTAGGTCGGACCTTTTTGTTATACGCCAACTCGATCCTCCTTCGATAGCTCTGTTGGCGGATTGATGCTCTTTCCCTCAGCTCGTCAATCAGGTCTAAGTTTGCCCGAAGGTCTCTGGCGTTCTGTTCTTCGTTGTAGGCTACAAGGCGAGGAGAAGGTATTCCGACCTCGAGAGGGATCACAGCCTCGGACCCATAGGTGAGGTTAAACGGAGACTCTCCTGTGGGGGTCCGTTTAGTAGTGCGGTAGTTCCACAGCACGTTGGGGAGCTGATCGACCCATAAACCTTTGGAGCACTTGTCCAATCTCTTCTTAATGCCGGCGAGAATCTGTCGGTTAGCATTTCGACTTGGCCATTCTACTACGGATGGGAGACGGAAGAGAAACGTTGCTGGATGGCGAGGTCCTCACACAGAGCTCGGAATGCAACCCCAGTAAATTAGGTTCCGTTGTCTGTTACGAGGACTCGGGGGACACCGAATTGGCAGATGACGTTCTTCCAGAAGAACTGAAGTACCGTGTTCTCTGTGATTCTTGCCAGAGGCTCGGCTTCTATCCACTTCGAGAAATAGTCGATCGCCATGACTAGGAACTTGAACTGGTCCGGAGCTGGAGGGAATGGCCCTAGTAAATCCATTCCCCACATGGCGAAGGGGATAGGACTTGATAGGGAGGCGAGCTGAGCTTGTGGGAGGCGACGAATGTTTGAATGCTTCTAACATGAGTCGCATTGCCGAACATGTCGCTCGGCATCTTGGAGGATAGTAGGCCAGAAGTAGTCATAATTCAACACTTTCCGAGCAAGGGATCTAGACCCCGAATGTGCCCCACCGATGCCTTCGTGGAGCTCCTGTAAGGCATAGTTGGCCTGTTCTGGGGAGAGACATCTCAAGTATGGCCTGCCGTCCACCTGCGAGAAGGAGCGTTTGTATAAGATCCCCTCGACTAGGATGTACCGCTCCGCTCTGGTCCTTACTTGACGAGCTTCCTTAGGGTCTTCAGGGAGGAGCCCGTCCCTTAGGAATTCCACCAACGGTTTCATCCAGTTATCTTGCAGCAGGACGGGTAGCGACTCCACTGAGTCGAGGGTCTCGTCTTCTATACTTGGTTTCAAGAGGATCTCGATCAAGACGGTCTGCTCGAGACCTTGGAGTGAGGAGGAGGCTAACTTGGAGAGGGCGTCGGCCTGTGAATTCTCTTCTCGGGGGATCTGCTGGATGAGCGCTTCTTCGAACCGGGCCATGAGAGTTTGGACTTTAGCGAGGTACTTCACCATCCGATCGTCTCGCACCTCATACTCGCCCAAGACTTTATTCACCACCAGTTGAGAGTCACTATAGATTCGGAGGTGTTGCGCCCCTGCACTTCGGGCAAGTCCGAGGCTGGCGATTAGTGCCTCGTACTCTGCTTCGTTGTTTGAGGCCTTGAAGTTCATGCGAAGGGCATACTGGAGGACGAAGTCATCTGGGCCTGCCAGAATGATCCCGGCTCTGCTTCCCTCGTTGTAAGAGCAACCATCCACAAAAACCGTCCAGATAGGAGGTCCGTTCGGCACCTGGCTGACCTCGGGAATGGTGGTCTCGACGATGAACTCCGCCAAGGCTTGAGCCTTGATCGCTGTTCGGGGCTGGTATGAGACGTCGTGCTGGCTTAGCTCGATGGACCATTTCAAGAGACGGCCAGAGGTCTCAGGTCTGTGGAGGACTTGTTTCAGCGGTTGGTCGGTAAGGACGACCACCGAATGGGACTGGAAGTAGGGGTGAAGCTTTCTCGCCGCCATGATCAGAGCGTACGCCATCTTCTCTATCTTTGGGTAGCGGAGCTCGGCTTCGCGGAGCACTTTGCTCACATAGTAGGTGGGCCTTTGAGTCCGGTCTTCCTCCCTTACTAAAACGGTGCTAAGGGTCTGCTCGGAAGCAGCCAAGTAGAGGTATAGGGTTTCGCCTGGAACGGGCTTGCTGAGCAGAGGAGGGTTGACGAGGTAAGCCTTTAGCTGGTCGAACGACTCCTGCTGCTGTTGACCCCATTCGAAACCTTTAGCCCCCTGAGGGCCTTGAAGAAGGGAAAGCATTTCTCCCCGGACTTGGAGAGGAAACGACCTATAGCGGCTAGCCGGCCTGTCAGCCTCTAAACTTCCTTAACATTCTTGGGCGGGGCCATGTCTAATATGGCCTTGATTTTCTCTGGATTAGCTTCGATTCCTCGTTGGCTGACCATGAAGCCGAGGAACTTCCCTGACGAGACTCCGAACGCACACTTGTTCGGATTGAGCCTCATGTTGTGCTTTCTTAGTCACTGAATGCCTCCTGGAGGTCGGCGACATGGTCGGTACCTCGGATGCTTTTTACAAGCATGTCGTCGACATACACTTCCATATTGCAACCTATCTGGCTCTGAAAGACTTTGTTAACAAGGCGCTAGTAAGTGGCCACAGCGTTCTTCAATCCGAACGGCATTACCCTATAACAGTAGAGGCCCTGGTCGGTAACAAAGGAAGTCTTCGGGATGTCCGAGGGAAACATTCAGATCTGATTATAGCCGGAGAAAGCATCCATGAAGCTGAGGAGCTCATGGCCCGAGGTGGCGTCGATGAGGGTGTCGATGCTTGGAAGAGGGAACGGGTCTTTTGGCCAGGCCTTATTTAGGTCGGTAAAGTCGATACATATCCTCCAGGTCCCATTCGACTTCTTTACCATGACCACATTGGAGAGCCACTCCGGGTAGTTAACCTCCTGTATGAACCGAGCCTTTAGGAGCTTATCGACCTCTTCTTTGATGGCCTGTTGTCGCTCGGGGGCGAACTTGCACCGCTTCTGTTGGACCGGCTTAGAGCTCGGTTCAACGCTGAGGTGGTGGACCAAAAGCTCCTCGGAGATTCCTGGCATGTCGGCGGCGGACTAGGCAAAAAGGTCGCGGTTTCTCCGAATGCACCGCACTATGTCGGAGCATAGGACAGACGGGAGGGTCTTGCTAACGAGGAACTTTTGGCTCGGATCATCCTCCGAGAAGAGCACCTCTTCCAATTCGTCCACCGGCTCGGACGTTTGTCGAGCGGTCTCCTGAGGGATCTCCAAAGTTTTGAGGGAGAGGACCGGACCCCCGGTGGAAGTCATGTAGCACTTCCGGGCCATCTCTTGGTTGCCCTTGACCTCGCCTACTCCTGCTGGGTAGGGAATTTCATCTTGAGGTGGTACGCCGAAGGCACGGCTTCTAGGGCGGCTAGACCGGGTCGGCCCAGGATGACGTTGTAAGCCGTGGGGACGTCAACGACCATAAAGTCCATCGACTTGGTCCGAGTGGTAGGAGTTTTGCCAGCAGTTACGTCGAGGGTGATGACCCCTTCGATAGTTACTGGCACTCCCGTGAACCCGTGGAGAGTGTAGCTGGCCAGTTTAAGACAGTCCCGGGATAGTTGAAGACCTTGGAAGGCTGAGAGGAAGAGGATGTTCACGGAGCTTCTGTTGTCTACTAGGATCCTCTGCACTTTGAAGTTCGCTATACGAAGATCAATAACAAGTGCATCACAGTGGGGGGTCCTAACCCCTTCGAGATCTTAATCTGAGAAAGTGACCGGGACACTGAGGCCCTTGGGGGGAGGGGCATCGTGAACAGAATTGACCTCTCGGACGAACGCCTTTCGAGAGGAGTTGGAAGAGCCGCCCATGGGGCCTCCATGGATAAGATGCAGGATGCGATCCTCCTCAAACTCGGGGGTTTCATCGCGTCGCTCAGAACGCTTGTTAGCCCCCCGAGGCGGAAGAGTGGTGCGATCGGTCCGGTCATTTGTTCTCACAAACTTGGCCAACTGCCCCCTCTGGATGAGGGCCTCTATCTCGTTCTTCAGTGCCCGGCAGTCGTTGGTGTCGTGGCCATGATCCCAGTGGTAGCGGCACCATTTCTCTTTGTTCCTCTTCTTGGATGGGGTGTTCATCCTCGGAGCAGGAGGTATGACCCCTTCCTTCTCAACTTCCATCAGAAAGGTGGAGACATTGGTTGTGAGAGGAGTAAATTTCTTGAACCTGGGGGCAGGCGGCGCTGACCACTATTGTCCCTCTGAAGCTTCTTGGCCCCTTCCTCATCAGTTGTCTTTCTTTTCGTCCCGGAGACAGATCCTCCGAAGCCCGGGAGATGTTCGGCCTCCTCTGCCCGAATATACTTCTCGCATCTAAGCAGAAGGTCGGCAAAGTTATGCGGGGGGGTTTTAGCGAGGGACGAGCGAAGGTTAGAATTGAGAACGTTGGATTGGAATGCAACGGTCGCGACTGATTGGTCGAGGGAGGCGATGGATCTGACCTCCGCAGTAAACCTCTTCACATAGTCCCTCAACTTTTCTCCTCTCTCCTGACGGAGGTGGAGTAATGAGATGCTGGTCTTCTCCGTGCGTCTGCTACTCACGAAGTGGGTTATGAAGAGTGTTTCGAACTGCTCAAAAGAGAAATTGGAAGAGGGGGCGAGGCGGGAGTACCATTCCCGAGCCGAACCCTTAAGAGTGGCGGGGAAGGTTTTGCAAAGCAAGGCGTCGGAAGCCTGGTGGATTAGCATCAAGGTCTTGAAGCTTTCGACGTGGTCAACGGGGTCCGACTCCCCCGAGTAAGTTTCAAACTGCGGAGGCTTGAAACCCCTGGGAATGGGAGCCTCCATGATGGTCCGGGAGAAGGGAGGTCTGCCGGGGTGGATGGTCCTTCCTCTCGACTCTTCCTTCTTGTCCATTCGGCCGATGCGCCTCTCCATTTTGTGGAGACGACGGTAGAGAGCATCGTCCCTCCGGTGATAGTCAAACGAGCCTCTGCACTCGTCTTCATAGAAAGGGGAGCGGGGGCTACGACGACGGTAGTCCTGGGAGCGGCGAGGACTATGATTATGTTGTTAGTGATTAGGAGCCGGAGGAGGAGTTATGGACCGGTGGCGAGGACTTGGGACCCGTGGGGGTGTTTGAACCCTTTGGGCATTAATGTTGTTGGGGCGAAGGTTGAGAGCCTGTAATACAGTTGCCTGAAATTGCTGGAACTCGACACGGGTGATAGGTGCCTCATCGTTCCTCGGATGTTGCCGACCAGCAGGGGAGTGCGGTCTCCTCTTATGATGCTCGGGGGATTCTCTCCGTCCCCTTCGGTCTGGGGACCTTCTGCAATCTCGGTTATGAGGAGATCGCTCACCCGGATGTTGTTGGAGGGAGACTCCCTCTGGGGCCCGCTTCTCATCCAGGCGGTGGCGAAGATCCTCATCCTTTTGCCGATTGAGAACGGTGTTGCGAAGGTCGGAAACTCGAGGATTGTGGGAGGCCATAGAATCTGAAGAGGCATTATGGATGGAGACGTGGTCCGAATGGATAGATTGTTTCTGCGGGTCGGGACGCGAGGCCCTTGCACCGACATTTTGAGGACCGGCGGGACCATTAGGAGGTTGTTGATTTGGAAGAAGAGGCAGATCCTCGGCTTGAGATGGAAGTTGCCCCTGCCGATGAGTGGATTGGAAGGGGACTTCCTGTTGCTGATCGGGATTGGGTCCACGCTTGGACCCTCTGGATCTTACCTTTCTGGGTGGCATGGTTGGAGAAGATCTGACCGACGGGAAGAGTCGAGGCTGCTATTCGTTTGGTTTCTCACAGACGGCACCAATCTGTTACCGCTAAATCTAGTGTGGGGGCAAACAGATAGTATTTGTGGATTCTTGGAAAACTTGAATAGCAAACCTGAAACCTGATCCGCCGGAGTTTGACCGTTGACTCCCTCCGTTCACCTGCAAAAAGTGCGAGACACTGAGGTTGATCCCGGCGACGCACCCTCCGACGCTCAAGTCAGTGATCAGAAATGATTATGAAAGAGCGTAAATTGGCAAAAGATTCATTACCTCATAACAGAGATGGATGAGGGGTATTTATAGGCGCCTTTGGGGATCAGATTAGGAATGTAATACCTGTGAATCTGTTAAGGAATAAAATCCTCATAACCAGATAAGGAATGTGATCCCTGATTTTCCGGTGACAGGATAGATATGAATCAGGGCCGTTGATTTGGCTGAATCAGAGACCCTAATTTTATCCTGCTGATCTGGGTTCTTCTCGGGTCGGGACCCGTACCCAGCTGAGGTGGATCCGTTCGCGGGTTATTGGATCTTTGGGGAGGAGATCCAGTATCCGTCTTAGACCCGGCTGTAGGTGAAATTACTGTTTTAACCCTAGGCTTCAAGATTCGTACCCGATTTGGACGGTTCTGATTTAACCTCATTTTTAGCCATATCAACGGCCTAGGCAAAACTTGATAGAAATTTATAAAGTTTTATAGCCTAGGCCGGTTATAAAAATTTAGAACAAGGCCGTTGTTCCAAACAACGGCCAATAATTCAATTTTTTATAACCTAGGCCGTTGTTCCCAACAACGGCCTAGGTTATATCAATTTTTTTAGATTCTGTTCGGCGAAGAGTTATTTGGGACGAAATTTTCAAAATAATCCTTTGCTGATCAATTGAAACGGGTTATGGGGAGCTCGATCTGAGCCGCTGATCACGATCATGAGCGATCCAACGGCTTAGATTGGTGTTTTCCAACCCGTGAAAACTAGATCCGTTTTCAAGGAAGCATTTCCATATATATATATATATATATAGAGAGAGAGAGAGAGAGAGAGAGAGAGAGAGAGAGAGAGAGAGAGAGAGAGAGAGAGAGAGAAATAAATAAATAAATGAGTTGTTTTGTGTGGGAATTTAAATTTGAATTTTTGGGGAGAACTTTTGGAGAAAAAATGTGTCTTGTGAGGTTAAATTTAATTTTTTGGAATTTAAGAAGAGCAACTTGATAGTTTTGTGTTTTATTATATAGATATATTGATCACTTTAGTTCTGCTGAAGAATAATATGTTCATAAAGCTTTTGTGAGAGAGAGAGAGAGAGAGAGAGAGAGAGAGAGTGAGTGAGTGAGTGGTAGTACTTAAAAGTACTAATAACATACGAGACAAATCATGCAAGTTTGATTGCTCTTTCTCTTCTATCATCTTATCCAAGTGTATAACTTTTTAAATGATGAAACGGTCCCTAACAGATCATGTGAATATATTCATTGTGGAGATGGGCAGATGATGGAGTCGTCAGAAAAAGTTATGGATGTGGCGATTTGAGACTGATATTGATTGATTATGCATCCATCTATTCTCAATTTCTCATCCACACTATAAATAGAGTGAAGAAGCAAGTATTTCAGTCACAAAACCACAAAGACTGATCGAGTAGAAGAGAGGCCTTACATGAAGATAAGGGCCTATCTCTGGTAGCCAAGGATGACTTGCCTATGCCCTTTTAAAGGTGTCTATCGATTTTGTGCTCGAAGCCCGGTGTGGGTTCATAGGCAGTCTCCTTGGCTAGTCTAAGTTGCTCTTATCCCTCATGCTAGGCTTAATTCTCTTCACTGTTTGCAGTACTGAGATCCGCATTATCATTGAGGCCGGGTAAGCTTGCGAAAGAACAGATCGAATGGAATTCTTTCTAATTCAATGTGATTAGAAAGTCCCGTTTTTTTAAAAAAATGTGATTAAATAATTCCCATTTTCGTGCATTTGGAATATGGAAGGAGATTAAGGTGAATGTAATTTCTCATGCTAGAAATTTCATTGGAATCTAATGGACGAGTTCTGAATCTCTGAGCAGATGTTTAGGGTGTTAAATAATGCAGGAATTTAGAATGTACATTTCGTTTACAAGTTAACTAGTGTTATCCTGTTTAAATTGCACAGACAAAAATAATTTTAAGGGGCTCATAAAATTATATGGAACTCTAAAAAAGCAATTGAGAGAAATGACCTCTTCAAGGGTAGGGATGGCAACCGGTCTATGTGGGCCAGTCCTGGCCACAGCTCACCGGGCCCAACCCTGTAGGGGTCGGTCCCAGGCCTGGCCGATCCACTGGAGTGAAACTCCAGCCTGTACCGGCCCCCAACCCGCAAGCCCATGTCCCGAGTTGCGTCGGGCCGAAAATTGTAATTTTTTTTTTTACTTTGTTTTGTTTTTGTTTTTGATTTGTTACTAGTTTTTTTACTTCTACCTTTTTTTAAAATTTTTTTGCTTGTAACTTTTTTCCCTTGTAATTTTTTACATGTTTTTTAAACTTTTTTTTTACTTGTGTTTTTTTTCCATCTCCCTCTATTAGTTTAGAACAGAATCAACAGTTAAAATAGATAAGATTTAAATAATATTGTAGGGAGTTTTGAAAAATCTTATATATAAAAGTATGTATTATTTTTTTCAATTGTTTAAGCCTGAAATCATTACTTACAATGACAAAGAATATATATATAATCTATATAATAAATTACAAAGAAAGCTATCAAGTGGCTCACAATCATTTCCCCCTAAAATCAAAGGCCTAGATAAAACCTCACAAAACATATTTTCCCTCCAAAATTTCAAACCCCAAAACCAAAATTTCCCCCCAAAACTAAAAAACTTATTACTTTATTACTATCTCTCTCTTCTCTCTTCACTTTTTCATATTTCTCTCTTTCTCTCTCTCCCTATCTCTCTCTCTCCCATTCTTTCTATATTTACTTAGAAATAGGTAAGTCGACTGTTCCAGGTGAAATTTTAAAACTTCAAGAAAATACCACAGCCAGGTAGAAACGGTCGACTGTATAAATTAATCGGTCGACTGTCGACCTGAACACAGCAGTTTTTAGTTGTGCACATTTCAACCGATACGGAGTTTTACTTAATAAAAACGAATTCTGTGAAAAGCTTATTTCTGATATGATCAAATACAACTGATATCTATATAATAAATTACAAAGAAAGCTATCAAGTGGCTTACAATCATTCCCCCCTAAAATCAAAGGCCTAGATCAAACCTCACAAAACATATTTTCCCTCCAAAATTTCAAACCCCAAAACCAATTTTTTTCCGCCAAAACAAAAAAACTTATTACTTTATTACTATCTCGATCTCTCTTCTCTCTTCACTTTTTCATATTTCTCGCTTTCTCTCCCTCCCAATCTCTCTCTCCCATTCTTTCTATATTTACTTAGAAATTTAGATTTTTAGAATTTTAATGTTTTTTTTGCACATGTTATATTGGAAATAGTAAATATTTCTTCAACTACATACTTAAAGTTCTAAGTAGTTAGATTTTATATCCCCATTTAAAATTATTTTTCAACATATACTAATGGAAACATGGACTTTTATTTACAACTAATTATTGTCATACTATTCAAACTTGAGCTACATAATTGTTGTTTTGCTATTTACAGACTTTTCGTGTTTTGTATCGTTCCGAAGACGTGTCGTAGGCACGTGCCCACGGGAAAATCTAGTAAACTAATAATACATACAATTTTATAAAATTACATGGTAAAGGGAATGATCTAGAGTTCGAGATAGCCTAGAGTTAAATTGAAGAGAGGTCATTGGACTACTGTCGTACACCTCAACTTAACTTAAACCTAGATCTCATCGGTCTAAATTCTCTAGTGAGCTTCGGCTTCAATTTTCGGAGTGTTACTTGAAATGTGTGAGGTGTCCTGAAGTATACATTGAGTCTTGTCCTCTGCTTTCATTTAATCTTCACTGCACACGAGCATTTCCAAAGTCTCCGACTTCAATTGATTCCTTGCATCGCTCAATATTCTACCATCTAGAGAAAAAATACTTTCCAATGCAACTGTGGATACAAGGGAGTTAGTAGATTTTTTTCCATGTAAGAAAAAATAGGATATGTGCCTTCAGTGTGTTTCGATCATGTTAGTATATCAATTTTCTGTTCACACGGGAGTGAATCTTGTGAATTATACACCCATGTAATTCATTTGGTGCATTAGTCTCATGTTTTTAGATTGAATACAACTCAATAAATTAATAGTTGTATATTCAAATGCAATGCCCTTACCTCTAGAAGAAGATAATGATGTACTTGTATGTTGTGTTTAGAAATTTGTAACACCCGAGCCCAGCTCACCTGCACACGTGACTACACGTACGCGCAATACACGAATAAATAAAATCCTAATAACGGTCCACCACAGGCGTGCCTCACAAAAGGTGTCCGGACCATTAGGTAACCCTTGATCATAAGGAATCTCTCTCTCCTCCATTTCTCCCATGTGGGACAATAACCCACTCACGCCCAACAACATGGCATCCACCTTCCTTCTCTTTTCATTCATTTCACATTTAATGCATATATATATATTTCTAAGCCCTATAATCTCTTCTATCGGATCTTAATTAATTCCGTTAATCATCACCCTATAGAATCCTTCTATGGGCCAACTACCACTTTTTATCTATATAATAAAACACAAAGAAAGCTATCAAGTGGCTCTCCTTCAATCCCCCAAAAATTAAAGGCCCAGATCTAACCTCACAAAACATATTTTTCCCTCAAAAGTTTTCCCCCAAAACTCAAATTCAAATTCTCCCCCCCCAAACAACTCATTTATTTATTTTATTATTTCTCTCTCTCTCTCTCTCTCTCTCTCTCTCTCTCTCTCTCTCTCTCTCTCTCTCTCTATATATATATATATATATATATATATATATATATATATATATATATATATATATATATAGGGAAAGCTTCGGTTGAGCACTACACTAGTGCTCACCGCGTGAACACTAGGCCTTCGGGCGTTCATATCGAAAATCCGAACCGTTCACATTGATCTACACATCTAAATTAGTCTAAATATGTAAAATCAAATCATTTGAAATTCATTTGCCCATCCATCATGTGAGTATAAAAACAATGATTTTCAGTCATACAATTTTGTAACACTTTAATGGATGGGCAAATGAATTTCAAATGATTTGATTTTACATATTTAGACTAATTTAGATGTGTAGATCAATGTGAACGGTTTGGATTTTCGATATGAACGCCCGAAGGCTTAGTGTTCACGCGGTGAGCACTAGAGTAGTGCTCAACCGAAGCTTTCCCTATATATATATATATATATATATATATATAGGGAAATCTTCCATTGTGCACCACCCCTCCGTGTGCACTCGTGTGCACTCGGCCTTTCCGCTTTCGTATCGACGATCCAAATCGTTCACATTGATCTACAAATCTAAATTAGTCTAAATATGTAAAATCAAATCATTTAAAATTCATTTGCCCATTCATAATGTGACTATAAAAAACAATGGTTTTCAGCCATAAAATTTTGTAACACTTCAATGGATGGGCAAATGAATTTCAAATAATTTGATTTTACATATTTAGACTAATTTATATGTGTAGATCAATTTAACTGTTCGGATCGTCGATACGAAGGCAGAAAGGCCGAGTGCACACACCGTGTGCACCATAAGTGGTGCACAACAGAAGAATTTCCCGTATATATATATATATATATATATATATATAAACATGGACTTTTATACCTCAAATTTATAATTATTTTTCACCATATACTAATGGAAACATGGTCTTTTAGCACGTGGCCACGGGACAATCTAGTATACATATATATATATATATATATATATATATATATATAAGGAAAGCTTCGGTTGAGCACTACTCTAGTACTCACCGCGTGAACACTAGGCCTTCGGGCGTTCATATCAAAAATCCGAACCGTTCACATTGATCTACACATCTAAATTAGTCTAAATATGTAAAATCAAATCATCTGAAATTCATTTGCCCATTCATTGAAGTGTTACAAAATTGTATGGCTAAAAATTATTGTTTTTATAGTCACATGATGGATGGGCAAATGAATTTCAAATGATTTGATTTTACATATTTAGACTAATTTAGATGTGTAGATCAATGTGAACGGTTCGGGTTTTCGATATGAACACCTGAAGGCCTAGTGTTCACGCAGTGAGCAATAGAGTAGTGCTCAACCGAAGCTTTCGCTATATATATATATATATATATATATATATGGAAAGCTTCGGTTGTGCACTACCTCTAGTGCACACGGCTTGTGCACTAGGTCTTCAGGTATTCATATACTCGATCCGAACCGTTCACATTGATCTACACATCTAAATTAGTCTAAATATGTAAAATCAAATCATTTGAAATTCATTTACCCATCCATTGAAGTGTTACAAAATTGTATGGCTGAAAAACATTGTTTTTTATAACCACATGATGGATGGGCAAATAAATTTCAAATGATTTGATTTTACATATTTAGACTAATTTAGATGTGTAGATCAATGGGGACGGTTCGGATCGAGTATATGAACACCCGAAGACCTAGTGCACACGCCGTGTGCATTAGAGGAGTGCACAACTGAAGCTTTCCCTATATCTATATATAGTAAAAGGGATATGAGCACCTTGCTCATTTAGTAAAGGAGCAATTGATGATGTGGCATGCATGTGATACATTGGACAACTAACCACTTTTAGAATTATCCAATCACATGCAAGCCACCTCATCAATTCCTCATTTACTAAATGAGCAAGTTGCTCATACCCCTTTTTCATATATATATATATATTATATTTATACACTCTTATGTACGGGGTGTTACACACGCCCCCCTTAAGAACTCAGCATCCTCGTTCAGCCCGGGACTTACAACATGATTCAGGATCCCTTTCTAACCGATGTGGAGAGGATTACTCTATTCTGCTAGTTGTATAGTCCCCTACCCGGACGACCTGTACCAACCTCGCTCTCTCTCAGGCGTACATCTTGCACACACTCGGTGTCAAAAGTCAGCTCTGATACCATTTGTAACACTCCGAGCTCGACTCAGTTGCGCACGTGGCTACACGTGTGCACAATACGCGAACAAATAAATATCTAACAACTACCCATCACAGGCTTGCCTCACAAAAGGTGTCCGAACCGTTAGGTGACTCTTGATCATAGGCCTCTCTATATAACATCTCCCTCTCACTCCTTCCCAGTGATGTGGGACTAACTCACCCACCTAGCCACGTCAGCACCCAAAGAACAGCCCACTTATTCTTCTTTCATACATTTTTTTGTCCTTCTGTGCATTTTAATGCCTAAGCCCCACAGCTCTCTCTATAGGCCTCTTATTAATTCATTAATCCATATAGCCCGTAGAACTTCCTATAGGCCAACTACCACTTTCTAATCTCATATTATATATATATATATATATATATATATATATATATATATATATATATATATAGGGGAAAAGGGGTATGAGAAACTTGCTCATCATTTAGTAAATAAGCAATTGATGATGTGGCATACATGTGATTGGAAAATTCTTAAAAGGGTTAGTTGTCCAATGCATCACATGCATGCCACATAATCGGTTGTGGACTCATATCTAACTATAAGTGAATTATGATCATAAAATCGTCATCCACCATTCAATAAAACAACTCAATCAAATTCTTCATATCTTTGAACTTGATATGAGAATCCATTACACTAGCAACACAATACAACATAAGAAGAAGATGAAAATATTTCAAAATTTTAGTCCAAGTAGAAGAAACAATCTCTCCAATGTAAGATCGTGCATCATTTACTGAAAATTTTTCATCATACTAACTTTTGAAAGAAAAATACCAATATACGTGGAATCATAAGCTTTTGAAAATTGCAAGGTTGAGTTCTTAAAATAAGTGGAATCATAAGATTTTAAAAATTACAAGGTTGAGTCTTAAAAAGTTGCAAAATTTTAACAAACTTTTGGCAAAAAAACCAAGAGTAATCATTATTTTGAATGTTTTCCATGCTTTTGGCAATACAAAATTCATTTAAAATCGATTTGTATTTAGTAACAATAACAAGTAGGTCATAAATAGAATTCCAACAGTGTTTATATTTAAGGAATTTTATAAAATGTACTTCCTTAAGATTACACCATTCTTTGAACGATTGATGATTTAGGACAAGTAAAATCTATGAAATGGACACAATCTCTTATTGCAATCGTATAAGGTTCGGATATCTTTAATGCATCTTGCACACACAAGTTAAGGATATCAAATGCACATCTAACATGAAATATTTTAGGCAATGGAGGAGCAAGCTCTTGAATTAATGTGAAAATCACTCTATTATTGTTGGAGGCATTATCAAAACTAATAATTTTTTTTATCACAAATATGATAATTAGTGCATGCTTGTATGATATGTGATGCAATAACTGCACCATTATGGAGATACATCAAATATCCAACTGATATGATCCGCTTTTGAAGGATCCAATCACTATCGATCCAATGACATGTTACGCACATCATTGGAATATCGTTACAACCTTTCCGACCATTGGTGATTAATGAAACCTTACAAGTTAAAGCATAAAAAGTACCAATTAGAAAATCTTTAACATCATTATAGATTTTATAATAATCGGACTTTACGGTGTTTCAGAGAAGTTTGGTCATAAGACTCTAGGTTTCTATTGTCAGAATAGGAAAATGGTAACTCATCCTTAATAACGAGTCTATCCATTTTCCTACGACCAAGATCATGATCGTAGCTATAATTATCTACATGAGCGGTCTTAAGGTTGATCTTTTGTTTGGTTAGATGGTCTTGGAATAGGTCTGAGTGTGATCTCTCAAAGTGTCACTTAAGTGTACTCATTCTAGCACCCATTTTTCACTTGTAAGCGGTTTAAAGCTTGTTACAGACCTTTATGTTAGGAACAAGTGATGCTATGAAACCACTTGTTAGAAAATTGGGGATCTTGTTGAGTCTTCGACACAATCAATACAAACCACCAAGCAAAACTAGATCACACCAATCACACAAAGCATGCAAAAATTGTCCTGGTTGGGGCTTTCACCTTAATTCGATGGAGGAAGAACCGATATGTTATTTTAACTAGAGAAGGTACAAGAATATTATAATTCTCACCACGACAATCTCTCAAGTCTAACTGAAACTTGGTTGTTGTTTACAATGGAAAAACCTCTCACCCTCTCAGATGAAGTACTCTCTTCTTCTATTCGGCACTCAATAGAATCATATCATTCTATGAGCTGTTTACATTGTATTTATAGATCTAGCGAAACCCTAGTTTGATACACTTGTTACATTAACCATTTGATTACTACTGAACAGATAACCCTGCATTGAGAGCTGTAAGATCTGAGTTGAAGACAAAATTAGGCCTCTAACTAATCACCAATACTCGACCCAAATAACCTATCAGCGCCACGATCGGTCGACCGTACACAACAGACGATCGACTATTCCCCTCTCGGGAACCTTGTACAGTTGGGGCGGTCGACTGATGTAACGAACCCAAATTGTTTTTTATAATTTCTTACTAAAATAATGTTATTGGATTTCAATTAAAATTTGGGCAAAGTCTCCCCTGGAATATTAGCCATTTTACAGAAATTCTGTACGGAATTCTGCAAACAATTAAAAATATCACATCACAGGTAATTAATATATATCCTCCCCAGGCCAAAACAAGTAACATTACACACACATCATATGTATAGGGCTCTGGGGGTAAATATCATCATAAAACACAAGATATACAATAAAAATAAAAATTTGACTTGAAAACGTAATAGAATTGTAGAAAAACCTTTAGGAAACCACACATGGAACCCAATACTCCACAACAAGGTGGGTACAGGCTTCACATACTTCATCTCATCACTAATAATCATCATCACAGACTGATACATAGAACATCTTCCAAAATACAAAATATTACACATTTTCTATTTTCTACCCCCAATTATACATAACTTAAGCTATTAAAAATTAAACCATATCCACATATACAAACTTGTAACTTCCTGAGAAGATAAAACTACAAAACCTAAGGAATCCAAATTTCTCACTTCCCAGCTACTCAATTCCTGCAAAAAGGTCTAGGGACGTCCACCCTCAGGGAGGGACTCCACTAATCCCCAAAACAACAAGGGGTCAACCAATACTGGTGTGAGTAGAATTCCAAAAAGAATGAAACCATAAATTTAAAACAAAAGGAATTATTACCAAGTTAAAAATAATCGATACGAATTTGATTAAAGAAGTAAAAGCATAAATAAATGACAATTCATTTAAAAATGACAATAACTATCCCACATTACTCTGGAACAAGTCATTGCCTGCGATATGTGTCCAGGCAGACAGTTCCCTTCATATTTATCAAAATGGGGGTAGCAGTTCCTAGGCACACTATCAAAAGCTTCTCTCGTCAATTGCATTTTATTTCACCAATCAGAATAATATCACCACCATAATATAATCCATCTTGCCAATAAACCTCCTATATATGTAAACCCCCATAGTTCATCAACCTCGCCCGAATCACCCGTATTCTTATACACAACTCAACAATATACCTATATATATATATATATATATATATATATATATATATATATATATATATATATATATATATATATATATCAAGCATCAAGCTATTATCTCGTAATTAGACATTACACCTCCCCATACCCTAATCCAATTATTGCTATGACATCAACGGATATAATATCCAATTATCACCACCAGTCTCACCCATATATATATATATATATATATATATATATATATACTCAAATTCCCAATTCTCCATATATATATATATATATATATATATATATATATATATATATATATATATACTCAAATTCCCAATTCTCCGTAATGTTATACAGATACAAAATGACCATCAGTAAAATAGTATTACCAATATATTATATAAAACCATCTCAACATCATCACCGATATCCTATCACCAATATCATTAATATATCATTAACAAGAATTTCACCAATAACAAATATCACCAATATATATTAACACTATATGTATATAGATATCTTCCAACGTTATATTATTATACAGATCGCCACCCGCCAAGGGTCCTACGTGATCGAGGCTACATCTTTCTCCTGGCCATATACCAGCGAGGGAATACACTGCACCCCACGTAAAACTTGGGCAATGTACACCGCACCCAAACATAGTTGGGGTAATATAACACCGCACCAGAAGACGATAACTTAGGTAATATATATAACACCACACCCAATCTACCGTGGAGTTGTGCCTAGGCAGGTAGTTCCCACCATTTCCATAGAAATAGCGGGCAGAAGTTCTTTGACACGATACCAAGGTAAAGATACTCAAATTACATCCATCCACTTACTCTCACCATATATTTGCCATATATTAACCATTACTTCAGGGTAATATATAACACCGCACCTCAAACATAGTTTGGTAATATCACACAACACCCCAAGCCGATAACTTGGGTAATATATAACACCGCAACCCAAACATAATTTGGGTAATATACACCGCACCCAAGACAAACTGGGTAATAAAAACCACACTCCACATACTTTCATTTACTTTATCTCCACTAAATATATATATATATATATATATATATATATATATATAATTCTCCTATTTCTGACTATTTTATCATTTCCTTTTCTTTTTATCGATCTCATATTATATCATGTTTTTACTTTAATATTTATTATCATTTCACAATACAACTTACCTTTAAAATTACCACTTTTCTTACATAAATACTCATTTTATTAATTGATCGATCAGTGCCTACATCATCACCAAACTGAAGCCGATAGCCCAATAAAATAAACACGTGGATCGATGCTCACACAGATTCTTACACGTCCAAGGATACGTCTTTCTCCTGGCCCTATACCACCGAGGGAATACACTGCACCCTAAGTGAAACTTGGGTAATATACACTGCATCCCAGAAAAACTGGGTAATTTACACCGCACCCCAGATAAACTGGGTAATTACACCGCACCCCAAATATAGTTTGGATAATATACACAGCACCCCAAGCCAATAACTTAGGTAATATATAACATCGTACCCCAAGCCGATAACTTAGGTAATCACACCGCACCCCAGATAAACTGGTTAATATAACACTGCATCCCAGATAAACTGGGTAATTACACTGCACCTCAGATAAACTGGATAATTACACCGCACCCCAAACATAGTTTGGGCAATATACACTGCACCCCAAGCCGATAACTTGGGTATTATGAGATCTAGCCCAAACTCCATGGATTCTGTAGGCACAAAAATTTACTTTAACCATACATTAATCACATGACTATTTCTTTTCATTCAAACGCACCCATATGAGTGTAAATAAAACATACATCCCATTAATATCACCAATTAAGGTCTATCATTCGATAAAACACGGTTTCAAAGCACATTAATTATATACTCAATTTATCATGTACAATATGCACCCACCTATACTCCATATCACCCATCACCTTTACCCTCATAACATACATACAACATGCCATTAATCACATCATTTTATCATGTATAAATCCAATTTATCACTACAAGCACCAAACATTCAAAATCATGCAAAAACACCACATAATCACAATTTCAACTATTGAAATTCCATATTTTCCACTAATTCGCCTTCCGGCCATATCCATCACAATACACATTGAATGACCCTAAAACTTTACCACAACATAAAATATATCTAGTATAATCATACTCACGTGAAGAATTGAAAGGAATACATCCCATGCTCGCCCATGCATATATATATCACCAATATACTACTACCCATATAATATCGCTAAATTAAACTCATTTATTAGAGTTATATAACCCGCAACCTATTTGGATAATATACACCATGAATATAACATTATTTCTTTCCATAACACTCATGTACATACATAGATAAAATGTACCTAGTATATATTTAATTTAACATCATATCTATAACATCATCTATCAAAGTATAAGATGCACGCATGACCCAAAATGTAAATCACCATTTAGGTCACTAAAAAACTATAATTTTCCGTATTTTCTATTAAAACTCCAATTCAATATATATGCCATACATCAGCTCAAGTAACCACGAAACCCTACCAGAACATGAAGGATAATGGATATAATCATACTCACATACATTACACATTACACCCCATTTACCATATTCCTCTATATATATTCGTGTGTACATCCTTTGAACAATTTAATAATATATCATATGTAAAATAAACAGGATCATACTCACCTGCCAAAATGTAGAAACTCGGTATATGGCTCCTCAGCTATACGTCCATGGTTGCTATCACCATCTATTACCAAGTTAAATATATCAATTAGTGTAAAATACTTCCAAACCAGTCTAAATTTACAGCTGAAAATACTTAAGTTCTCACAGGCATTTCATCAAACGCCACGCGTGCATTATACATATGCACACACTCACAATTTTATTAACTATGTTTTAAGCCTATAAAATCGTCCAAAAATCATTCTAAATTGTTTCCCATAATTCAAAGAAATTCCTATTGTCAATATCTAATAAATTCTAGACATAATCTCTTTTAATTTCTAACCCAAAATCCTATCTCCTTTCAAATTTACTCCTACTATATCAATTAAAGAATTAATCACTTATAACTTGAAGATAATCTCCTAATCTCCCTACTACACTATTTTTCTTGCTAAAAATTGAAACATACAACCTTATACAATTTAATAAAATTATTTCTCACCTTCCAAATGCCAAATCGAGAAACCAACGCCGGGATAGTGGAGAGCACTCTCAAATTAGTTAGAACCCCAAAGAATTTCTTAAAATGGCTAAGAATTTGAGAAAATAAGGAAACCCTAAATAAAGAAAAGAAGAAGGAGGGGTCGGTCGACCCTGGGGTCTGGACAAGTTGAGGAAGAAGATGGGAAAGAGGTGGAATTGAGAATTAAAAAAGGAAAATTAATAATAGACCCCTCAAAAGCTCTTCTATTATTTATATACCCTAATGGTTCTATTTTTCATAATAAAATCTAGTAAAACCCACTCCACCGGATGAATAAATAAATTAAGAAATATATATAAAATAAAATTGCATATTAATGCATAATAATAGCAATAATAATAATATCTGATAGTAATAAAAGAATTACAAATGACTGTTTTGAAATTATATAATAAGGGGGATGTTACAACCGACCCCAAGTGCGGTCGACCGCAATTCCACCTGTTTGCTTCTGCTGACTGCATTCTATCTTCTTCGATGCCTCACTTCGATCCATCTCAACGCTTCATCGTTTTCTTTATCGAACATGTGTATGCAAGACATACAAACCCAACAATCTCCACATTAGATTGCATACTCATGAATCCATATCTATGTGATTTAAAATTCTTGTAGATCTTTCTTCTCTGCTTGTAAACAACACATATCTATGGCTTCTTCTGCTAGTTGAAATCTGCCTCTACCTATTTTTCTCCAGTTGTATGCCCCCCTTAAGAGCACACCTTAGTAGATTTTATCATGGAGGTGCCACCCTCCACATGAACTCCACCTACATCAAGGCTCTTTTCATCTTTCAACGATATTCGAACGTTGCAGTCTTGATTCGATAATTCTAGTGACGGCTTACTAGATAATATTTTAGGAACAATAAGCTTCCATACACTCGACCGAGTTTTTCTGCCCCCACAAAGCCGGTAGAGGTTGTGCTAACCCTACTCAATCTCCCTCTTACCCTTCATTACCTTACAACGACTATCCCAAACTGTCAATACTCCACCTCGAGCTGTGTACCTGCAGTCACGAGCATCAAGAGTCCCCAAGGATATCAGATTCTGCTATATCAAAGAAATATGCACGACCTCTTCTAGTGTAAACTCTTTACCATCTGGCATCTCTAATTCAAATGTTCCTTCACCCAGTAATTCACAAATTTTCCATCTAGCCATTCTCACACTACGACATGTTGACAACTTGTAAGTAGAAAATATCTCCCTCTTGGAGCAAATATGACAGGAACTTCTCGAATCAAGATACCAACTTGAATCCACATCTGGAGAACTTGAAACAAGAAGACATAGGTCAAAGTTATCAGATTCACCTGATTTACCTGAATCTGTAGCGTTGACTACATGGCTTGATCACCTTCTTTAGTAAGACTCTTCTGACTCAACCACTTCCGATAGCCTCTCTTGTAATGCCCAACTCCTTTACAATAGTGGCAACGAATCTTACCCTTGTGTGCCGCATCTCTTCCAATTAAAGTATTACCATCTACTGCAAAACACCCTACAGAAATAGACCTTCCTTTATGAGTAATCTTTTTAGTTCATCTTCCTTCAGACCCTTAATCATTGCGACTACTGTAAGTGTCTCCGTGGCTCATTTCCCATGTAGCATGGTAGTTATCAAGTGATCATAAGAAGTTGGTAGTGAATAAATCAAGTTGAAAGCTTTATCCTCTTCGCTAAGATCATCAGCGTTAATTGCCTTCAGTTTATATATTACCTTTTTGAACTCCACAATATGATCTTGAAGATGGGTACCTTCCTTCACTGAGAACATAAAACAACTTCCTCTTCCAATACATCCAATCTAGACGAACCCGAGTAGTCAGATTTGAGTATCGCTCATAGACTCGCCGCACTTTTTCCCTTAATAATATTATACTTGACTTCTTCCGTCAATTGCAACCAGATTAAACTTAAGGCCTTCAAAAAAATCTCATTCCACTTCTCCTGCTTCATGTCGGTTGACTTCTTCTTTTCTAGGTCAAGGTGAAACTCCTTCTGAACTAAAACATCATACATGCCCACCTTCCATAGATTGAAATTGATCTTACCATCAAACCACTTGATCTTCGTCTTTTGATCTGTCATCTTCTCTAAGGAACTTGCATAAACCTGTGAACCTGATTGCTCTGATACCACTTGTTAGGAACAAGTAATGCTCTGATACCACTTGTTAGGAAATTGAGGATCTTGTTAAGTCTTCAACACAATCAATACAAACCACCAAGCAAAACTAGATCACACCAATCACATAAAGCACACAAGAATTGTCCCGATTGGGTTTTTCGCCTTAATCCAGGGGAGGAAGAACCGAGATGTTATTTCAACTAGTGAAGATACAATAATATTGTAATTTTTACCACGACTATCTCTCAAGCCTAACTAGAATTTGGTTGTTGTTTACCATGAAGAAACATCTCAACCTCTCAGATGAAGTACTCTCTTCTTCTATTCGACACTCAATAGAATCATATCGTTCTAGGAGTCGTTTACATTGTATTTATAGATTTAGAGAAATCCTAGTTCGATACACTTGATACATTAACCATCTGATTTCTACTGAAGAGATAACCCTACTTTGAGAGCTATACGATCTGACTTGAAGACATAGTTGGGCTTCTCACTAATCACCAAGACCCGAACCATATAATCCATCAGCGTCGCGATCGGTCGACCGTTCCCCTATCAAAAACCTTGTATAGTTAGGGCGGTTGACCACAACTCCACATGTTTGCTTCTTTTTACTGCTTTATATCTTCTTTGTTGCCTCGCTTCGATCCATCTCAACGCTTCATCGTCTTCTTCATCGGACATGTGTATGCACGACATACAAACCCAACACTTTACACACTATTTTGGATTGGACTGAGGTATGATAAATGTATAATATTAGGACTTCGGAAGATTACTCTATGTTTTCAAGAAGAAGATGGTTGCGGTTGCTCGGTGTCTTGTATTTGGGTTTCTTCAACTAAAATTCTTAATTGCGTGTATGTGGAAAATCATGAATACTATCAAAATCTCTAATAGTATTGGCCTTAAATTGTAGAATATAAGGAGTGTGTGATGCATTGGTGGACTCTTGTCTACTTTGGCTACGATCGTTACGTGATCGCGATGATGTCATTAGTAATTAGTGTATGGAAATTATAAAATTGAATAATTGATATGAGAAAAAATATATAAGAACTTAACAACTAACAAATATTAATTGAACTATAAAACTGATATCTCACTTCGAGAATTGCAAGAGTAGATTACTAGTTCGAGACATGAGACTTGAAAATTACGAAAGCTTCTTGATTGTTTTTCACTTGATCACTTCCTTGAAGAGAAGATCACTAGATTGAGACTTGAGACTTGAGACTAGAGACCTGAGACTTTAGAGTGTAGAGACTTGATTTGGAAAGAATTGTTGGAAACTTGAGAGAATTGTTTGGAATGAATTGAGAGAGTATTATAAGTTTTTGTGTGAAGAAAATTATATGAATGGGGTGGCTATTTATAGAATTTCATAATTTTGGATTTCCTATTTTAACCATTAAAACTAGTCATTTTATAGTTGTTATGGGGGGTAAATAGGTTACTTAGAATTAAATAAGAAAATGAAACAAAGATCCCTTAAATCTAACTTCCATCCCGGCCGGACCCAACGTTCCGGTAGAATTCAAGCCCAAGCAGGCCGGGTCGGCATGTGGTCCAAGTCAGACTGGGCCAATTTGGTCAAAATCTTACCCGGACCGACTCGATAATTTTTGGCCAGCCAGCCTGGGCTTGGAATGCTTAATGGAAGTTCGGTTCGGGCTAAAGCCCGTTTCGGGGAGGTCCAGGCGGGCTGTGGGCCGAACCAGCCCAGCTTTTAGCCTTATTCAAAAGTTCAGTTTTGTGAAATTTATCCTTAAAAATATGGGCATAGCCCGACCTTTGTGTACATCATGACCACTAACACTCAGACCCTGACCAACCTCATCTCGGCCCTCCCGTCCCTCTCCTCGCCCTCCTAAATTCACACCCTCTCCGACGCTACCCCATACTCCCCCCTCTTTTCCCACGTCTCTGTTGTCCCCCCCATTCCCCCCTGCATCCTCCTCTCATTGCCTTCCATCATCTCTCTCCTTAACAAATCTCTTTCTTGGATCCGGCACAGATAGGGATGATTGTGGTGCCAACTTTAAGAATGGGATTTGGTAAAGTTTCTTTTACTTCTTGCTTTTTCTGATTGCCTCATGCATATTTGAGTAGGAAACACTTGAAAACATAAAAATCCAGTACTTAATTTCTATAATTATTCTTTGCTCATCAACTGTTCGATGAAATGCCTATGTAGCATGCAAGATATTTGTGAAAATGCTTTGAGATATTTTGCTTAGCTAAATCAGTTGTATCTATGTGTGGTGTATGTATTAATTTATGAAAACTTAGTTTACAACCAAATTTCATTTTCAATTTCTATTTTTTTGTTTGAAATCCCGAAATTTGGATTATGGGAAGAGTACGGGTTGAAGACGGGGATGAGTGCGATGTCAGATTCAAGAATGAGATTTTATAAGGTTTCATATACTTTTTCAGGTTTGCTATTACCTCATGCATTTTTGAATAGAAAATACTTGAAAACCTAGAAAATTGGTACTTAATTTCTAGGGCTATGCTTTGCTAATCAAGTGTTCGGTAAAATGCCAATGTAGCACGCAAGACGTTTGTGAAAAATGCTGTTGAGAAATTTTGCTTAAATCAGTTTTATCTATGTGGTATGTCTTCATTTTTGAAACCTTATTTGCTACTTGATTTTATTTTCAATTCCATTATAAATACATCATTTATGAAAACGGTAATTCGAAAACGACAAAGGAGGCAGCGCGGTGCGTGGGAGGAAGCAATGTGGGAGGCGAGGAGGGTGCGGGGGCACAAGAGGTGGCTCGGGGAAGAGGATGGCCCGTGGGAGGCGGGCCAGAGGGGTATTGTGAGTTGGCTCGAAGGCGAAAAGGGCACGTGGCTTGTAGGGGGCAGCGTGGGAGGTGAGGGTTAAGGAGGATTTTGAAAGTAGGAGAGGATGAGATCGTGGCTGGAAAAGGTTTGAGATTTTTTATTTTTATTTCTTTATTTTATGAATACGTGCAGACCACATGTGTTAGTTTAAATGAGATTCATACTTTTTATCTTCTTTCTCTATTTAAAAATAGAGGAATGGAAAAGAGAGTATACCCATTAGCTTAATATACAGTACAATTAGGGATGGCAAGTAGGCCGGGTCAACCGGTGACCCGCCCGCGACCCGCCCGTTGAACTCGGCCCGTTTAAGGGTTTGGCGGGTTTGGGTCGAACCCGTGTACAGTAACGGGTCGACTCGGGTCGACGAAAATGCGAATTCAACCCGTACAACCCGGCCCACGAACCCGTTACTGTTCACCCAACCCGCATGCCAACCCGCGGGTCGCGAACCGTTGGACCCGTTCGGGTCGAACGTTCGACCCGTCACGGGTCGACCATTGACCCGCGGGTCAAACGAACCGTTAGGGGGCGGCACTGTAGCACAGCGAGCAAAAACGACTATTATAGCTGTTTTGCTTGGATTTTTTGGGTTTTTTTGGGTTTTTTTGTTTATTTTGAGCCTATAAATATCCCCCAAAACCCCCTAAAAAAATCACACCTTTCTAAGGAATTTTTCAACAATTGAAGTATTCAACAAGCATGTCTACAACAAGGCATATACACGATCAATTTTCGATCGTATCGAAATCAAAATTCAACGTCTTCAACTCACTTCAACTCTCGTCAATTCTCCTTCAAGCTCTCCTCAACTCTTCAATTCCGGAATCGCTTATTTCTAGTTCTACTTCTATTCTTATTTTGACGGTTTATTTTACATACGCATATTCCACGGTGAACTGTATCAAAATTTCATACCTATCTCGTTATTTTTTTTGTTGTAGTTAAAATTATTGTTGGTTTTTTGATCTTCTCTATCTCAACCCTCTTGTTTTTTAGATTTTTTTTTATAATTCACCGTTCCTACATTGTGTATTTTTTTTTACATACATTAGTACATTACTACATTATGTCTAGATCATGCGGTAGCGGTCGTAGCGGGCAAGATTCCTCCTCCTCTTCTCGTAGGCCACCAATTGTCCCAATTAGTGAGCCCGCCCAAGAGTACCATGATCCTACTACCCAATAATGGGGTGCACACGACGAGTTATAGGTGACATACAAGTAGAAGAAGAAGAAGAACAACAACAACAACCAACCGAAACCACACAACCCCGTAGTAGTAGGAAAAGTAAAGGAGAAAGTAGTGATTTGCATAAGTTTTACGATTATATCCCGGATGAACAAACTCCGGGTATAGGTTTGAAAGTTTGTAAAACATGTTCTAAAACATACAAATTCAAGAGGGGTGACGGCACCGGTACAATTAGTAGACACATCCAACATAACCATAAAGAACTTTTTGCTAACCTACCCGGCCAACAAAAATCAACCCTAGGACTGGTCTAGTTAATAGCCACCTTTATGATCCCGATCTTGTTCGTCGGGAAATGACTTGATTAGTCATAAAGGAAGAGTTATCATTTTCCTATCCCGAGAGTAGGGACTTGAAAAATTTTAACCAAACGGCCTTAGACCCTCATTTTAGAAGAATTCTAAAAAATACTTGCAAATCGGATTGTTTTAAAATGTACACCGAAATGAAGGACGCTTTGATTGCAATTTTATGGAGTTTAACTTGTCGAGTTAGTTTAACTTCGGATTGTTGGACGGGTGTCAACAATATTCCAATGATGGGAATAACCTGTCATTAGATCGACAATGATTGGATTCTTCAAAAAAGAATCATATCACTTGTGGCGTTGCCGTATCCCCATAGTGGCGCTGAAATAGCAAACCGTATTTTAGAAATTTGTGATGTTTTTCATATTCACGATAAAATTATGTGTATTAGTTTTGATAATGCATCTAACAACAATGTAGCAATTACTACTTTAAAATCCGTATTAAACCCTCCATCTGACAATATTTTTCATATTAGATGTGCATGTCATATTATAAATTTATGTGTTCAAGATACATTAAAAATAACCGATCCATATATAATTAAAATTAGAAATTGTGTACATTTCATTGCAATAAGTCCAAGCGTAATACAAGAATGGAAAGCTTGGTGTAGGCTTAAAAATGTATCTTTTAGAAAATTTCCAAAGGATGTTAGACATCGATGGAATTCTACTTCTGATTTACTACATGTTGTTACTGAATATAAAGCAGCTGTAAATAATTTTTGTATCGCATTTTATATGCCAAATTTTGAAATGACTCCCACCGATTGGTATTATGCCGAAGCTTTGTTGAAGTTTTTAGAACCGTTTAAAACCACAACTTTAAAATTTTTAAAAACATATGAATCTACTTCTAGTAGCATTTTTATTTCATTAGTTAGCATGATGCAAACATTTAACGAAATGTTAAATGATACTTATGTTGGTGATATTGTAAAACCTGCATACAAAAAATTTTTGAAGTATTATTTTCCTCCTCTTATGTTGATTTGTGTTGCTATCGTTATGGATCCTCGTATCAAATTAGAAGGTACGAAGAGTTTGATTGAAATATTTTTTTGCATTACTTGAGAAAAATGTAGAATTAGTAATTAATTGCGCTACTTTTTTAGTTCAGTTTGAATCTACATTAGATAACTTGTATGATTATTATGATAAACGTTTTGCTTCTAGTAGTACAACTTCTGAGTTAGTTCTTCTTCTGGTACTTCTAAAGGTAAGGGTAAGAGTAAATTTGATGATAAAATATTTAATTTACTTGAACAAATTCAATCAAAAAAACCTAGGACTAATCAACCAAATGAATTAAATTGGTATAACTAACAAGATTCTGAGCCTTCTTCTTCCCCACTAGATATTTTACAATGGTGGAAAGACCATGAACAAACTTTTAGTATTCTGTCATTTATGGCTAAAGATTTACTAACTCCTCCTGTCATTACAGTTGCTTCTGAAAGTGCATTTTTTTCAAGTGGTAGAGTTCTAACTGATTATAGGATTCGCTTGAAGCCCGACACATTAGAGATGCTCGTTTGCACAGAAGACTGGCTGAAGGATGAAAATAGGACACAAGGGAAAGCACTATCAACGTCCACAAGTGGGAGCAACTCGCAGGAAGAACAACAACAACAATAACTTTGCTTGTAATAGCAACTCGACCGACACGTTAGAAATTGTATTATATCTTTGCTTATTATGTTAAATTAGAAAAATTGGTGTCAATTAAAATTGTATATAAGAAATATATTATTGTATAAAACATATTTGTGAATTGAATTCTTCATTTCATTAGAAATTATGAAAATTGTATAACTTAAATTCATATGAATAATATTTCAATATTTTTTGCCAATTTCACTCTTTCAATCTTATTATTATTATTACGATTTTTAATGTTTATTAGTATTATACTATTATTAGTATTATTATTATTAATATTTTAAGTTAAAAACTTAAAAATATTAATAAAAAAAAAAACATAACTATCTAAACGGGCCAACCGGCGGGTCGACCCGACCCGACCCGGGTTGGACCCTAAAGGGTTCACGGGTTGGGCGGGTCGCCTAAAACAACTTTAGGTCCGGCCTGGCCCGGCCCGGCTAAGTCTCCAAACCGGCCCGAACCCGCTCAAGTCAAGGTTCAACCCGGACGAGTTCGACCCGGCCCGGTCCGTTAGACCCGAATGCCAACCCTAAGTATAATGTTATTAAGTTTGCATTCTATTATCAACTCCTACTTTTTTTACCTAGAAAAGAAAATGTGTTCTCTTATATTTTGTTTTTGTTTTTGTTTTTATTTATTTTTTATTGCTTAACCGAAAACAACCAAACCTACTTTACACCCTTACATTTCCATCTCCTCTAATATCCCACACGATAAGACAAACCGATCCATGATCGAAATTAAACAAACAAAATCTCCTTGAGTGAATCTCTCCCCCAACTTGGCCAACCAATCAGCACATTGATTAGCCTCCCTAGCCATATGCTGAGCAATTAATGGACCTTCTGACTCATCTTCATAATATCCACATGCATTGGATGCATGAAATCTCTATCTCCCAACCGAGAGATGACATCCCCAGAATCACGTTCAACCTCCACTGGACCCAAGTGCCCCATGCGTGACAATGCTTTGAATGCTGCTCACACACCCTGTCTCTCCACTGCAATAACAGACGCCGGCCCCAGTGGACCTCCTATTAGGAATATCTTGTATACTCCTTGTTCAGTTAGAAAAAAAGTCGATGAAGCAGAGACGAAGTAGAAAACAGGACAGCAAAGAAGCATGAACAAAGGTATGCACAATCGACTGTACACCCCTCGGGTTTGGACACTATTGAGGTGCGTTCGACCACACTTAGGTGCAGTCACCGACCGTGGCTACAATAATATTTTGGGCCTTGGTCTTGGTGATCGTTTCGGCATAATCTTCAACTCAAAGTTAGATCGTATGACTCATAGTAAGTGACTTCTTCTACATGATATATCAGACGACTGAGATATCAAGACTAACCTAGGGTTCTCTCTATTATTCTTCTATTTATTATTATGGCCTCCAATATGAGAGGTCAAGTACTTCATTGATATTTTCTTCATTGCAAAAAGAGACTTGAGAGATAGTTCTTGGAGAGTGAGTTTAATTCCTTGTATTGAGTAAATCTGTAACTCCTTGTAATCTTCTCTAGTTAAATATTATATCTCCCTATATTTTTTTCCGGATTAAGCGAAAGCTAACCGGGATAAATAATCATGTATTTGTGTTGGATTGGTGGATCTACTTGTTTGGTTATTCGATTGATTCGTCTCATCTACCTTGTCATCCTCATTGCTCTAATTAGTTCCGCTACACCACTGGTTTTCAACAAAATTTTTCAACGAGAGTTGTGGTGAGATTCCTCTCCCTATCACAACACCCCAACAAAGTGGTATCAGAGCTCCAGGTTTTCGAGTTCCTTGGTGAAGATGGCAAGTCATGGTTTTTCGAAGATCAAGTAGTTTAATGCAATGATCAACTTCAATCTTTGAAAAGTAGACATGTATGATGTCCTAGTTCAAGATCGTCTACAGTTAGCCATCAAGAAGAAGAAAAAGACATCCGATATGAAGGAGGATGTTTGAGATAATATTTAAGAAAGAGCCATAAGTTTAATCTGATTATCATTAGCGGACGAGGTCAAGTGCAAATTTATTGAAGAAACTAGAATGGTGAGTTTGTGGGAAAAACTCATAGCTGACTATTCTGGTTCGTCGTTATTAGATCAGATGCATTGGAAGATTAAGTTATTTCATTTATTAATAAAGGAAGGTACCGATCTCCAAGATCACATTATAGAGTTCACCAAGGTGTTATCTGAACTCAAGGCGATAAATGCAGATGTGAGTGAAGAAGATAAAGGTTTCGACTTGGTATATTCACTGCCAAATTCGTACGAGCATTTGATCACTACCATGCTACACGGTAAATTTGTCAAGGAGAGTATTACAGTGGATAATGTAATCAAAGCCTTGAAGGAAAATCAACTTAGGAATGAGACTAGAAATCATCGTTTACTCCCACAGGCTATCCAACAGTGGAAGGTCCTTCAATTGAAAGTCAAAATGCATTGCAAAAGGATTCGATCAGTTGCCAATATTGCAAAAGATCATGACATATCAAGAAAGACAATTGGAAATTGCAGAAGCAGAACAACGTCAAGGATGACAATTCTACCACAAATGTGGTTTGCCCTTCTGAATCTGGTGATTTATGTATTCTTGTTTCAAATTCTTTAGAAGTGGATTCTGGTTGGTTTCTTGACTCAGGAAGTTCTACTCATATTTGCTCTAAGGGGAAGTTGTTTTCTACTTATAAGTCTACTACAGGACATTGTGAAAGAACATAAATTGGAGAGATTTGTGAAGTAGTAGGTGAGGGGACATTTGAGTTGGCAATTCAATGTGGAAGAAGTACATTATAAGGGGAGTCTTGCAAACTCTCTACTGAAACAGAATTTGATTTTCTTGGAAACTCTTGAAGCACGCGACTGTAGGTACACATCTTGATGTGGAGTTCTGTCTGTTTTTCAAGGTCTTCGTAAGATGATTATAGGCATGAGAGTTGTTAGGCCAAGCTAACACAATCTCTACGAGCTTTGGGGGTGTAACACCCTGAATTCTATTTGCATGTAATTCGTAGAACAACAGGATCTTTTACTTTATTTCGTAAAATTTTACAAGAAAATTAAAACTTTTTATTACACATTGTTTATTACAGAGTTACACAGCGAAAGTGAAATAAAATACAATATGAAATACAACTCTAATATCAGTAGCTTTAACCATGCATATAATCTTTATCATCAATCGTCTTTAAGTTCTTGCCAATCCAATCAAGCCTTGCACTAAAAATCTGTGGACACGTCAGTTGCTTTCAACCGACGCAATGTTATAAACAACGATCCACTCTATGATGTATTATAACGAAACCTCTTAATTTAGCAAATACAAACTGGAATGCATATAAAAGTGTAAAGAGTGACTATCCTAAATATGTCAGTGTATGATATGACTTAATGCCTAATACAGATGTTATACTACAATGATACTAATGCATACTTGTTCGGATTCTATGCACCCCATCCTACATAGATCCGAGGGCAAGCACCTACATACTCCACATTAAAGGGTTTTATCTCATGCCATGAATTACTACTACGATGACTAATGTATGTTTTAGAAATTCTGTGAGTATCTAGTACCATCCCGATAATTCTTGAGTATCACACTCACACTTCAAGTGATTTTGGACACACTATCTCACACCCAGTAATTCTGGAGGCGAATACCCATACCGCGAACTATGACCCCAGTAGTTCATGAGAGTTGTTCGCCCATCACGAGTGATTATCGGCCATATTGGGGAACACCCGAATAATTCTAGAGATGAAACTCACACCGCGCTGTCATCGGTACCTCATCACACAAACACCCCACGAGCGTCGCCTTGATCCCAATAAATTTGGAGTAATATCCCGCACCGCGAGTCTCAACCCCGGTAATTCTGGAGATACCTCCCACTGCACTATCTAGACCATCATACTCATGTTTGCCCATACTTCATCACAACTCCCCTTAGTGTCTGTCCTTAAGTTTTAGTTTGAAGTCATCATAACTTAGAGCTAGCTTACCCTACTAGATTTTAAATCAAAACGAGAGAGAGTTAGCCCAAACTGGCTACTTCTTAAGAAATACTTAACCCACACTGGTTAGCTCTCAATTTTCTTTATTTATAATGCCGGTTACTAGGGTCTCCCCTAGTCTCTACACTAAATTCTTTCATTAACAATTGGGGTACGCATACCCTTATAATTTATATTCTTATTTTTATGTATTCATATTTCATTCAAATTCTTTCATTCATTCTCATTTACTAATCATGAAGTAAACACTTCCTGGTTGATCACACAACCAACAATTCATTTCCAAGTCCCTTTGATTAACAAAAACTCATTTTCACATATATCTATTCTTCAAGAATATATTTCAAATACAAGTTCATTTTGATCAATAAAACCTCTTTCATACTCATCCATATTTCAATTATAAATCTCAATTCTATTCAAAAGATAGATTCATTATTTTCATAAAAGATTCAACTATAACTTTGTAGTTAAAAACACTTACAATCATCCTCAATTATTTCATCTAAATTCATTTACAAAATAGTAAGTTCCAAACCAGAAAACTGCAGTTCATGCTTCTTGTAAAAATCATAGAAAATTATATACTTCATAAAACTTTGCATTCTTTAGATCAAAATAAAGTTATACGAGTCTACTACAATTTCTTAGTTATAAGTTTCTCCAAATTATTGTATCTGTAGCCCTGAATTCTTCGAAATCTACAGTAGTGTCAAAATATTGAAATACTGCCACTTGTTCAGTCTTGTAAAATTCATTATAAATACAATTCGTTGTAAAAAATTATTTGTTAGACTTTTCAGAAAGGTTAAAGAGTTTACTACAATTTCTTAGTTCTGACTTTTCTCAAATTATTTCATTAACAATGTTGAATTGACCAAAAACCAAAATGTGTACAGATTTCCAGCAACCAGTCAACTACTAACCCGTTTCGAGTTTAGACTTTATTAAAATAGTAAAAGAGCTACAAATCTTATGAAATTTTAAAGGGATGTTCCCGATACATACAATATGCTCCCAAAAAAGTGTAAGTTCTAGATTCCAACTATTTTATTAAACATGATTTTCTGAAGTGCAGCTAATATCAAAAACTACAAATTTCTTTGCATGAATTAGCAACTTCGTGTATAAATTTATGTCAAATTCATATAATGTATAACTATGCACCCAAACAACATCACTTCAACTTATCTAGATAACAATCTTTTAATTAGCATGCATTTCATTTAATATTATCATCACTAATTAACCACTACTCATATGTATAAATAATTTTAAATATCAATTTTACTACACATGCATGATACTAAAGTTTAGAAAGTTCAAGAAGTCACTCACCTTAATTGAAGAAAGAAAAATGGAAGAAGACTCATTGGATGTTGCTCATAGCTCCAACAAGATGCTAGCCTTCTTCTCCTATCCAAGCAAAGCTCAAGCCCTCCTTCTTGAAGAAATCCAAGCACTCTCTTTCTTTCCTCTCTTTCTTTTCTTTCTTTTCTTCTATTTCCTTTTGATTCTAGTGTACATTTGTTCATCAACAAGAGGTGGTATTTATAAGGCTAAATGGGTGAATTAGGAGACACCAAGTACCCAAAATAAATATCCATTATCATGAATAAATATCCACTCATAAAACCAAAACCACAAACTCCCACCCCTTCATCTCCTTCATGAATTGGCCAACCCTTGGATTTCCCACATATGCACACTTCTGATTCACTTGTTTAATTATTTGTTTATAGCCTAAATGTATATATTTGTTACATGACAAGTGTAGGATTTAAAAGTGTTTATTTAAAATAGAATAAATTAATGGGCTTCTTATTTTAAATGAATTTCTAGTGGGATTGAAAAGAGGCTTTAGACCTATGGATTAAAAATCAAAATAATAACTTAGATAAAAATAAAAATAGATATCCATCTTAGGAAATTCCTTTTTGGATTAAAATTCCTTGAAATTTGCACGTGCAATGCACGTATAAAAATATTAAAAATTAAATTGGGAGGAAAACAATAAAAATACAAATTACTTAGAACAATAATGTTATGGATATTTTACGTAATGAAAAATATACGTAATCGACTCGTGTATTAAATGCACGTGCAATGTACGTAAAATACAAATATTAAAATAAATGTTTGAGTTGGCTAAAAATAGGTTTGAAATGAGTTTTGAGAAAACGGAAAACATATAATTAATCAGAATATAAGATACATATGACATTTATATAAAATATGTTACAAACATTACTCGTGACGGTACAAAATATATGTGCGTAACACATGAGGACAAAATTATCATTACTCAATTTTGCGGGGTGTTACACTCCCCCCCCCATCCCCTTAAAACAGTTCTGTCATCAGAACTTACTAGGAAAAAAGTTGTATTTTGTACACCAAAGAAAAATATTATTATTTTATATGGAAAAACTGTCAATACCAAGAAAGAAAGTAGTTATTAACTGTGGAAGACAAGGTAAACCTATATAAGAAAACTATGAGTATCAGAAATTTATAAGAACGGAACAAAAAAACTAGAAAAATAGTATAAGAAAAGAAATGTGACCATAAAGAATATGATAGATTGAAAGAAATTTCATACAAAAATAATATTTGATAAAGTATTAGATAAAAGGAAAGTATAAATTAAGTCGTTAATTTTGAAAGAGTTTGGAAAAACGAAGCAATTTGAAAGAATAAAGAGAAATATAGTCAATAGATATTTTAATAAACTATTAATAGACTTAGTAATCAAAATTTATCAAAATAATAAGCGGTAGAAAGATTAAAATCGCAAACTGAACTAGTACCATATATTACGAGATAAAAATTGAACTATCAATTCAAGATAAAAAGGTTTGAAAAAATTTATGAGCATGAAATTTAGTTAAGAGTATAGACAATATAAAATAATTATGTATAACAAGTTAATATCATAAAATAATTTGTAAAGTAAATACAATAATTATATATACGATTTTAAAGATATAGAATACCAGTTGGTATATATTAAAATACTTTCAAATTGGCAAGTAGAGCAAGGAAAACCAGTATACAAAATTATATGCGTACATAGGTGTAAAAATTATAGGGTGAAACAAATAGTATTATGATATGAAAATTATAAATGGGTTGTAGAAGTAAAACAAGAAATCATAGTAGAAAAGTAATAACATACTATTGAAACCATACAAAAACTAATTATATAGAAATAAATTATGAATCATAAACAAAAGTATAAATAATAAGATAATTAATTTAATGTTAAGTTGTAAAATATTATAAAATAGTATAAACAAGCACAAAAATGGATTAGTGGTAAGTAAATATTATAGAAAACAAAATAGGGATTATCAAAGTAGAAAATTTCCTTCTGTTATAGGTTCGCCTCGTTGGTATCCAACTGCATGCTTACCTCCTCAATCACGTTGCAGAATTGCTTCTACGACATCCGATGGTAGTTTGCCTTTTGAACTTTCGGTTGAAGACTTTGCCTCCCCGACGTCCAGTTACAGTTTACCTCCATTGATGTCTAGTTACATATTTGTCCTCTTGACATCAGGTTGCACCAAAACAGAAGATGGGAAGATGTAATCTTCCATATGTACTTAGATATTGGGTGTTTAATAAAGTATGAAAATAGAAGTTACGTTTTTGAAATTGGTGATATGAATATAGAAATAAAAGTTGAGATAGTAAGAGTAGAAAATTACAACGATAAAATAGTCAGATAGAAGGATATATATCGAATATAAGCTATATCACAAAAATAGTAGGAAGAGGATTTATAATGTGTAGAAATATATCATATCTAAAACATCACAATCTTGTAAAAATATACTGAAATGAATAAGACAAGGTAAAATAATGGAAAAATATAGTAGCGTGAAATCAAAGAATTCTTTAACATACAAAATTGAAATTTAAAAATCTAATAGAAACAGTAATAAGGAAAATGATAGTCTTAATAATAATTTAATAAGTAGTAGTTCAAAACTTAATAGAATATGTATGAATAATAGGTAACGTGAAAGCTCATAAAAGAAACATCAGAAAAAAAACGAGTAAGTCAAACTTAAAAGATTTAGATTAAGGATTGTAATTGACATAATAAATACCAAAGTGAATTAATAATATTATAAAATATTTTTTTCTTTATTTTTCTTTATTTTTATTTTTTTATTTTTTTGTTTAGGATGAAAGTATTACGATGAAAATCCACGAAGAAAATTTTGAAGAGGAAGTGTGTCCGCATGTAAGGCATCAGGAATGTAGGTTCAAACCCACCACGCTTCCACTGCACCTCTCTGATACCAAGTGAAAACATGCTCGCATACAATATCACATCAATTGTATACGAGGGGAGTATCATGAACGCAAGTTCAATAACTACTTCATTCACGACTCGAGCCATCCAATAGGGAAAGGGAGGAGAGGACATCAGTGTATAGAGCAACACAAATATAAATCAACTGACATTTAAATCTCTATAAATTGAACTCACACTTCTAATGTCCACCCTAATGTATCGTCCTTGTAATTTCGTACTACTTATTGAAGTCGGCTCTGATACCACTCTGTAACACCCAGAATTCCATTTACATGTAATTCGTAGTACAACAGGATCTTTTACTTCATTTCGTACAACTTTACAAGGAAATTAAAACTTTTTATTACACATGTTTATTACAGAGTTACACAGCAGAAGTTAAATAAAATACAACATAAAATACAACTCTAATATCAGCAGCTTTAATCAAGAATATAATCTTTATCATCAACCATCTTTAAGTCCTTGCCAATCCAATCAATCCCTGCACTGAAAATCTGTGGGCACGTCAGTTGCTTACAACCGATGCAATGTTATAAACAGCGATCCTCTCTATGCTGTATTATAACGAAATCTCTTACTTTAGCAAATACAAACTTGAATGCATTTAAAAGTGTAAAGAGTGACTATCCTAAACATGTCAATGTATGATATGACTTAATGCCTAATGCACATGTTATACTACAATGACACTAATGCATACTTGTTCGGATTCTATGCACCCCATCCTACATAGGTCCGAGGGCAAGTACCTACGTACTCCACATTAAAGGATTTGATCTCTTGCCATGAATCACTACTACGGTGAGTAATGTATGTTTTAGATATTCTGTGAGTATCTGGTACCACCCCGATAATTTTTGATTATCGCACTCCGACTTCAAGTGATTTTGGACACACTTCCTCACACCCTATAATCCTAGAGACGAATACCCACACCGCGAACTATGTTGAGAGTCGTTCTCCCATCGCGAGTGATTATCGACCATAACACCCCAATAATTCTGGAGACGAAACCCACATCGTGCTGTCATCGGTACCTATTCAAACACCCCACGAGCGTCGCCTTGATCCCAATAATTCTGGAGTAATACCCCTCACCGCGAGCCTCAACTCCGGTAATTCTGGAGATACCTCCCACCGCGCTATCTAGACCCTCATACTCATATTTTCCCATACTTCATCACATCTCTCCTTAGTGCATGTCCTTAAGTTTTAGTTTGAAGTCATCATAACCTAGAGCTAGCTTATCCTACCAGACTTTAAATCAACACGAGAGAGAGTTAGCCCAAACTGGCTACTTCTCAAGAGATACTTAACCCACACTGGTTAATTCTCAATTTTCTTTATTTATAATGTCGGTTACTAGGGTTTCCCCTAGCCTCTAGACTAACATCTTTCTTTAACAGTTGGGGTACACATACCCTTATAATTCATATTCTCATTTTTATGTATTCATATTTCATTCAAATTCTTTCATTCATTCTCATTTACTAATCATGAAGTAAACACTTCCTAGTTGATCACACAACAAAAAATTCATTACCAAGTCCCTTTGATTAACAAAAACTTATTTTCACATATATCTATTCTTCAAGAATATACTTCAAATACAAAGTTCATTTTGATCAATAAAACCTCTTTCATACTCATCCATATTTCAATTATAAATCTCAATTCTTTTCAAAAGATAGATTCATTATTTTCATAAAATATTCAACTATAACTTTGTAGTTAAAAATACTTACAATCATCCTCAATTATTTCATCTAAATTCATTTGCAAAACAGTAAGTTCAAAACCAGAAAACTACAGTTCATGCTTCTTGTAAAAATTATAGAAAATTATATACTTCATGAAACTTTGCGTTTTTTTAGATCAAAATAAAGGTATACGAGTCTACTACAATTTCTTAGTTATAAGTTTCTCCAAAATATTGTATCTATAGCCCTGAATTTTTCGAAATCTACAGTAGTGTCAAAATATTGAAATACTGCCACTTGTTCAGTCTTGTAAAATTCATTATAAATTCAATTCTTTGTAAAAAAAATTATTTCTTAGTCTTTTCAAAAAGGTTAAAGAGTCTACTAAATTTTCTTAGTTATGACTTTTATCAAATTATTTCATTAACAATGTTGAATTGACCAAAAACCAATGTGTACTACTAATCAGTTCTGAGTTTAGATTTGATTAAAATAGTAAAAGACCTCCAAATCTTATGAAATTTTAAAGGGATGTTCTTGACACATACAATATGATCCCAAAAAAGTTTTAGTTCTAGATTCCAACTATTTTATTAAACATGATTTTCTGAACTGCAGCTAATATTAAAATCAACAAATTTCTTTGTATGAATTAGCAACTTCATGTACAAATTTATATCAAATTCATATAATGTATAACTATACACCCAAACAACATCACTTCAATTTATCTAGATAACAATCTTTTAATTAGCATGCATTTCATTTAAATATCATCATCACAAATTAATCACTAATCATATATATAAACAATTTTAAATATCAATTTTCCTACACATGCATGATACTAAATTTTAGAAAGTTCAAGAAGTCACTCACCTTAATTGAAGAAAGAAAAATGGTAAACTCCTTAGATGTTACTCATAGCTCCAACAAGATGTCATCCTTCTTCACCTTGCAAAGCAAAGCTCAGGCCCTCCTTCTTGAAGAAATCCAAGCACTCTCTTTCTTTTCTCTCTTTATTTTCTTTATTTTCTTTTCTTTTCTTTTGATTCTAGTGTTCATTTTTTCATCAACAAGAGGTGATATTTATAGGGCTAAATGGGTGAATGAAGAGACACCCACCACCCAAAATAAAAATTCCTTATCATGAATAAATATCCACTCATAAAACCAAAACCACAAACCCCCACCCCTTCATCTCCTTCATAAATTGGCCAATCCTTGGATTTCCCACATGTGCACACTTCTCATTCACTTGTTTAATTATTTGTTTATAGCGTAAATGTATATATTTGTTACATGACAAGTGTAGGATTTAAAGTGTGTATTTAAAGTAGAATAAATTAATAGGCTTCTTCTTTTTAATGAATTTCTAGTGGGCTTGAAAAGAGACTTTAGGCCTATGGATTAAAAATCAAAATAATAACTTAGTTAAAATGAGAAACGATATCATTCTTAGGAAATTACCTTTGGATTAAAATTTCTTGAAATTTGCACATGCAATGCACGTATAAAATATTAAAAATTAATTTGGGAGGAAAACAATCAAAATACAAAGTACGTTGAACAATAATGTTACGGATATTTCACATAACGGAAAATATACGTAATCGACACGTGGATTGAAAGCACGTGCAATGTACGTAAAACACAAAGATTAAAATAAATGTTGGAGTTGGTTAAAAATAGGATTGAAATGAGTTTTGAGAAAACGGAAAACATATAAATAATCAGAATATAAGATACATATAACATTCATATAAAATATGTTACAAATATTACTTGTAACGGTACAAAATATGTGTGTAACACACGAGAAAAAAATTATTATTACTCAATTTTGTAGGGTGTTACAGGGGGATCCAAAATACCTGTGCAGATGTTGCTTCTTTTTTTGATATTCCTGCAAGTTTGTCTAGTCTGCTGCAACAAGCATCATCAACGCGAAACCACGACGTTCGAATATTGTCGAGAGGTGGAGAATGCCTCGGGGTAGGTGGAGTTCCTACGAGGGTTGGAAACTCTAGTTAACGCCTACTGAGGTGTGCCCTTGAGGGGGTATACCGATCGGTGAGATTAGGTAGAATATTTGTTCAACTAGCTGAAGAAACAATCATTATAAATATGTTCGCAAGTGGAGTTTAGTAGAGTTCAGAGATGATGAATCACATCCTGTTTATAGCACTCGTATGTAATCTAAGGTGGAGGTTGTTAGGATTATGTTGTGTATGCTCGTTGTTCATTCGATGAAGCATGAAGGTCAAAGCTTCGAAGAGAGACGAAGTAGAAAACAAGGCAGCAGAAGCATAAACAGTGGCCTGTACAGTTGACTGTGCAGCCAACTGTACACCCCTCGGGTTTGGACGCTATTCAGGTGTAGTTGACCGCACTTGGGTGCAGTTGACCGATTGCGACTGCAGCAATATTTTAGGCCTATCTCTTGGTGATCATTTTGGCTAAATTTTCAACTCCAAGTCAGATTGCACGACTCCTATTCAGTGACTTCTTCTATAGAATATATCGGATGACTGAGATATCAAGACTAACATAGGGTTCTCTCTATTCTTCTTATATTTATGTTTATGGCCTCCAATGGGAGAGGTCAAGTACTTAATTGATATTTTCTTCATTGCAACGAGAGACTTGAGAGATAATTGTTGGTGAGTAAGTTTAATTTCTTGTATTGAGTGAATCTGTAACTCCTTGTAATCTTCTCCAGTTGAATATTATTGTAACACCCATCTTTTTAAAAATCCTTAAATATTGATTTTCATATCTTAATTTTTGTTTATCTATGATTTTGAGTATAATTTCATATATTAATTGGTTTATTCTATTTTATAAGGATCAATTTTGGAGTTCGGGGTTGAAAATAACCCTTGAAATGATATATTTTTATTAGGTTTTTGGCCTAAGCCCATAACCCTAACCCCTTTACTATTTAAACCCTACATATTTGCACGATTGCCACCCCCTTCAGTTCTTCTCTCCTTATCTTCTGCCGACCAAAACCGAAAACCAACGAACCCCAACCCTAGGGTTTGCAAATTCACTCTATCAAAATCACTTAATGCTCGGAATTTTTACGATTTTTGTTGATGGTTGTGTGCTATTTAATATCTCGGTGTTGGTTTCTCGGACTGACTTCTTGGAAGGTGAGAAACAATTTCCTTAAATTGTATAAGGTTGTATGTTTTCATTTTTTGCAAGAGAAATATGGTAGTAGGGAGATTAGGAGATTATCTTCGTGTTAGAAGCAATTAATTCTTTATTTGATATGGTAGGAGTAAATTTGAAAAGAGTTAGGGTTTTAAGTTAGAAATTAAAAGAGTTTATGCCTCAAATTTATGAGAGATTGACAATAGGAATTGTTGTAAATTATGAGAAACAATTTAGAACAATTTTAGAAGAATTTATAGGCTTAAAACCTAATTAAAAAATTGTGAGGGTGTGCATGTGTATAATGCACGCCAGGCGTTTGATGAAATGCCTGTGAGAAATCAAAGTATTTCTAGCCGTACATTTAGACTGATTTGGGAGTTTTTAACACTAATTGAAATTCAAACATGGTAATAGGCGGTGGTAGCGACCTCGGATGTATAGTGGAGGAGCTGTATACCGAGTTTCTGCATTTTGACAGGTGAGTATGATCAGACTAGCTATACTTGATGTTGTGGTAAACTTTTAGACTTATTCAGTGTGAATTGTGATAGTTAAGGCCAGGTAATGAATTAATGGAACATACGGAATTTTGATAGTTGAAATTGTGCTTATGTGGGTCTTTGTATGATTTTGAATTTTTGGTGCTATTAGTGACATATTGGGTTTATATATGATAATATGAAGTGATTTAGGGCATGGTGCACGTCGGATATGCTGGTGATAAATAGAAATTATATATATGATATTATGATGTTTTAAATGGCAAGGGATACGTATGACCTGTGGGTGATAAATGAGAATTAGATATAATAAAAGAAAAAATTAATGATTTGGTATATGTATGATTTGCAGGTGATTAAGGTGAAATAATATGCAATAATATGATGCGATAATATGAAAAGATAAATTGCATGGTATAAGTATGATGTGTGTTAATAGGATGAGATAATATGGTGAGATAAATGACATGATGTATATATGATATGTGATAATATGATGTAATAATATAATGAGACAAATGGCATGGTGTTTGTATGATATGTGGACGATAAATGGGAATTTTACGTGATAATATGACATGATAAATGACATGGTGTACGTATGACATGTGGGTAATAGTTGAAAATTATATATGATAAATGATGTGATTAATGTCATGGTGTACGTGTGATATGCAGGAGATAAATTGGAATTATATATGATAATATGATGTGACAAATAATATGGTGTATGCATGATAGGCGGGTGATAATTGAATTTATATATGGTAATATGATGTGCTTAATGGCTTGGTGTATGTAAGATATGCGGGCAAAGGTGGTTATGTATGTATGATGATATGATGAGATAAATGAGGTAGTATATGTATGAAATGTGATGTTATGATGTGATAATATGATACAAGAAATAATATGTGAATAAGACTATATGTAGATTTATATGCGTATGTGTATGAAATATGTTCATACGACTGTATGGAGATTTATGATAATCATATAAGGAGCAATGACATTACGAATCTGGGTGAGTGTGTATGATGATTAATGTATAGTTAAATGAATATGTGTATGGCGACATTTTTATATTAGGGAGAGATGGCAATACAGATGTATATGCTTTGTGATATATTTATATACGAAGATATAAATGAGATTTATTTATATACGGAGATATGAAAGAGATATACTTATATACGGAAATATAGAGATATTTTAATATTGCAGTGCCGCACAATCTCTAGGAGTTTGGGCTAAACCCCACAGGCCCGAGATATACCAGGGAACAGGAGTTATATTTGCCCCAATTTATATTTGGGAGCAGATACCCAAGATGGACTTGGGAGGAGTTTATATATATATATATATATATATATATATATATATATAGTAAGTCTATTAAGAGCTGGGAAGCTGGAATCCTTATCAGGAGCTGGAGATCTCAGCCATCCGATCGATCTTGATCGCGATCGAACGGCTGAGATCGACAGCCGCTTATCTTCAGATATAGTGAGGGGTAAAAGGGGTATAATCGACTGCCCCTTTTATCTCTTATCTTCTCACGCTGTCTTCTCTCCCGCTCTCTATCGATCCAAACCCTAATCCCAGCTCTTATCTTCTCCCACTCTCGAAGATCGTCCCGCTCTCTTCACAACCCTAATCCCTTTCTCTTCTCTTCTCACGCTCTCACTCCCGATCTCCATCTTCGAAACCCTAATCGAAGAGAGCGAAGTGGAGCTCTTCTCTCCCGCTCTCTTACTTCGTCAAACCCTAAACCCATGATCAAGTTAAATCTCCAGTCGCTTATCTTCAGATCTGTCGAGGGCTAAAAGGGGTATAATCGATCAGAACCCAACTCCCTTGTCGTCTCACGGTCTCAGCACCAAAGAAGAGCTCTCACAAGTTCCTTCTCTCTCCGACGGAAAACCCAAACTGCGATAAGGGTTTCGATTTCTCGGCTCATTCTCAAATTTTATTTCCTTTACAAATGCTTCTAGTTTGTTGCTATATTTTTAGCCCTTAAATTATGCTTTGATAATATTCGTACTAGTATTCGTACTAGTACATTTAGAATAACAAATAATATTCGTACTAGTATATGGAATTTTGAGATGTGGACATGACACATGCATATAAGCACACAAAATGCATGTAATATGCAGTATAGTTTTTTATACTTTTGAGATTTGCTTTAATCACTGCTAATAGTTTTGTTAATGGATGGTTTTTTTTTATGCCTGTCGATTCCATAAAATCAAAATTGGGAAGTCAAATCCTTTGCGTGTTTGTGTACGTGTACTAATACTTTAGAGGAAGAAGCTGAGGGTTGCTTGCCATTTAACTATGGATGTTTCTCCCAAAAAAGAAAAATATTTAACTGTCCAAAATCTGGGCATACTTAAATTTTTTAAACACTAAGTTTCATATCCCCTCAGTATGAAGACTTTATTACTTGTAGCTTCAGAATGTAGTCTGTTAGACTTTTTCATTTGTGTTAATTTAAAGTTGTAGCTTTTTTTTTAATGTTTGTTGTCTCATTCTCCTATGAAGGATGGAGGTTGAAAAAGAAGAATTACTAAGCCAAGATGCTCAGTCTGGTTGGAGGGACGTTGATGATGCTTCTAAACCATTTGTTGGTTTAGTATTTGCAACATTAGACGAAGGATATGAATTTTATAAAAGATATGCAAAATTAGTTGGTTTTTCAGTACGCAAGTTTGCAACAATGATTTACACTACTACGAAGGAGAGGTATTCACAACAATTTGTATGCTCAAAGCAAGGTAAGCCGGTAGATACAGTTGGTGTAAATGTTGCCAATATTGAAGAATCGTTTTCTTCAAATTTGATCAAGAGAAGGAGAAGGGCTGTGACGAAAGAAGGGTGTATGGCTCAAATACGAATGCAAAAGGACGATGACGGGAGATGGTCAATCCGAAGGTTTGTTGAAGAGCACACCCATATTTGTGTTACACCTAGAAAGCAACAATTTTTAAGATGTAATAGAACTGTTTCTGAAGCGCAAAAAAGTTTACTTAGTTCCTTCAAAGAGGCTAACATAAGAGCTTCAGAGTTTATGTCCTTCATGGAAATAGAAAATGAAGGTTTCAATAATATTAATTGTACTGAAAAGGACATTAGAAATTTGTTGCAAAGAGAGAAGGATGGGATGAGAGCTTATGATGTTGATATATTGCTGGAGCACTTGCAAGAGGAAAAAGAGATGAATCCTTCTTTCTGTTTTCATTACAAGGTTGATGAAGACAACAAATTAACTCATGTATTTTGGGTTGATGCTATTGCCAGGAAGGCTTACAAGCATTTTGGTAAAGTGCTAATTTTTGATACCACATATGATACCAATGAATACAAGTTGGTTTTTGCTCCATTTATTGGAGTTAATCACCATGGTCAATCTGTCAATTTTGGTGCGGCTTTCATAAATAAAGAGACCACCGACTCTTTTGTTTGGTTGTTTGAAAACTGGGGTGAAACAATGGGTGGGTCTCCACCAAAAGTTATCATTACAGATCAAGATCCTGCAATGGAGAATGCAATCCACATGTGTTTTTCTGGTTCGAGCCACAGGCTTTGCATGTAGCACATTCTTAAAAAGCTTCCTGATAAGCTTGGTGGTCCGGGCCTGAATAGTGATTTTAGCATTCCATTTCATAGTTGCAACTGGGAATCAGAGACCCCGGAAGAGTTTGAGATGAGATGGAATGACGTAATGAACACTAATGTGCAAATTGCAGGTATTACTTGTTTCAATAAATTATAGCTATGTTTGAGAATGTTTTAGTAGTATTAGTACTTGATACATATTACAATAACAGGTAATTCTTGGCTTTCTGACATTTATGAGCTTCATGAGAAGTGGATACCAACTTATGCTAAACATATTTTTACTGCTGGAATTCGCACAACTCAGATATCAGAAAGTATGAATGCTTTTGTGGATATGTATGTTAATAGAAAAAATTCTTTACATGAATTTATGACGAGGTTTGAAAGGGCAATAAGGAAACAAAGACAAAATCAGTTAGCAGCTGACTACACCACTCTTCATACAAAACCAAAGCTGCAAACAGATTTTGAAATTGAGACACAAATGTCTGAGCTGTACACCAGAGCGAAATTTCACGTATTTCAAGCTGAATTAGTTGAAAGCTTGAATTACGCCTCTTTAATGAAAGTTGACGATGGTAGTGTGCGACACTATATTGTGAGGCGAATGGTAAAGTCAGTAAAATCTGATAAAATAAGAGATGTGTTCTATAAGGGAATGGACAATGCTAGGTTTTGCACTTGTAGTAAATTTGAAGTGGAGGAAATTCCTTGTAGACACATCCTTGTGGTATTGAGGAATGAGTTTGTTGATTTCCTGCCTCAATCTTATATTTTAAAAAGGTGGACCACTTCGGTAACTACCGAGATTGTATATGATGATGCTGGTGAAGAAATCATTGGTAGCTACGGTAGTCCACAAGATTTGGACATGGTGGAGTTGTCAAATGAAATCAACAAAGTAAAGAGGATTGCTCGCTCATCAAAGGAGATGCGCCAGAAGGCTAAAACATTACTAGTTGGTGTTGATGCAGAATTGCAACAAGATATGCCCTAAGAATTACAACAAGCAACAATTACTTCACTACCTAAAACAGTCCATATTCATGTACCGGATATTGCAAAGACCAAAGGTAGTGGGAAGCAAATTAAAGGGGGTAAAGAGAAAGCATTGGAGAAGGCTACAAAACCACCAAGAAAGTGTCGTTTGTGCAAGAAGCTTGTTAATCATGACAGTCGCACTTGTCCTTTAAAGGAAAGGTTAGTAATTAAATACAAACTTTATAGTTTTTTTTTGTTATATATAGTATAATCTTATTTTCATTTTTTGAATATTAATCGTGTAGCTCTACTATAAATGAGTCACAAGCTTCTACTACTTTTTCAACAATGGAACCTATAACAGAGGAGGCTCCAAATATTGCATGAACTTTGTTGGTTTATTTCTGTGGATTTTGCAAGGTATGTGTCATACATGATTTAAAATAATTTCTGACCCATATCTGCCATTATTGTTCTTTAATACATTATAGCACATTTATTAAATTTGATACCTTATGTCTTCTTTGTGTGCAGGTAAAATATTGATGGAAATAAATTGATGCTCGATAAGAAATTTATACCCAAAAAGTTGGTAAAAAAATTTGGTCAATAGTTTATAATTCCAAGTTAGTAGGCAATGATGAAAAGTTTATGCAGCTTGAATTTTTTTTGGACGCTAGTCGGTGTGGGTTAATAAAGCAGCCCTAGTGACAAATTCAAAATTCCACATTTGACTCACTTATATTTGATTTATTATGCGGCAGTGATGAAAAGTTTATACATGATTTGATACTTCATGATTATTGGATGGTGTTCAACTTCATGTTCAATTTGGGTTTGTTTTGAGCCGGGAAGCTGAAATTATTTGACACTTCACCCTTTTGTTCAATATAAGTTGTTCTGAGCTTACCCATTTTCAATTTCATTTTGAAATGCATTTGTACTGATTTTACAAATTACTGAGGTTCTTGGTGGTGTTTTTCTGAGCCGGCATGATTTTTTCATCTGAGTCTACAGTTTTATGTTTTCTGTTGCACTTGTTCTGAGCCTACAAGTTTTAACCATGTTCAACATACACTCTCCAGGAACATGCCACATACGTACTTGCATTTTTTGCTATTTGATGAATCATTTTGTGCAGGAATTCAAGAAGAAGAACAAGAAGGTCGTTGAAACAGATTTTGATGTGTAGCTTCTGTAGCTTCTCCAGGAACATGCCACACTCTCCAGGAACCAATGTAGCTTCTGTAATGAAAATAGTTGAAACAGATTTTGATGTGTCATACTCTGTCTCTATTTGTATCATGTTTTTTCTGAGCTTACAAAATTGGATACTTCAAGTTCTGTTTCTGTTTGTTCTGAGATTACAAAATTTGATACTTCATGATCTGTCTTTGATTGTACTGAGCTTAAAAAATTTGATAATTCATGGTCTGTTTCTGTTAATTCTGGACTTACAAAATTTGATACTTCATGCTCTGTTTGTGTTAGTTCTGAGCAATGGCAAAATTTGATACTTCATGAGCTGTTTGTGTTAGTTCTGAGCTTACAAATTTTTCATACTTCATGCTCTGTTTGTGTTGGTTCTGAGCTTACAAAGTTTGTATACTTCATGCTCTGTTTGTGTTAGTTCTGAACTGGCAAAATTTGATACTTCATGATCTGTTTGTGTTAGTTCTGAGCTGGCAAATTTTTCATACTTCATGCTCTGTTTGTGTTGGTTTTGAGCTTACAAAATTTGTATACTTCATGCTCTGTTTGTGTTAGTTCTGAGCTGGCAAAATTTGATACTACATGCTCTGTTTGTGTTTGTTATGAGATTACAAAATTTGATACTTCAGACTCTGTTTGTGTTATTTATGAGCTTACAAAATTTGATACTTCATGCTCTGTTTGTGTTAGTTCTGAGCAAGGGCAAAATCTGATACTTCATGATCAGTTAGTGTTAGTTCTGAGCTGGCAAAATTTGATACTTCATGCTTTGTTTGTGTTAGTTCTGAGCTTACAAATTTTGATTGTGTTGGTTTTGAGCTTACAAAATTTTCATACTTCATGCTCTGATTGCGTTGGTTCTGAGCCAGGGCAAAATTTGATACTTCATGATCTGTTAGTGTTAGTTCTGAGCTGGCAAAATTTGATACTTCATGATCTGTTTGTGTTAGTTCTGAGCTTACAAAATTTTCATACTTCATGATCTGTATGTGTTAGTTCTGAGCACTTTACAAAATTTGATACTTCATGATCTTTTTGTGTTAGTTCTAAGCTGACAAAATTTGATACTTCTTGGTCTGTTTGTGTTAGTTCTGTGCTTACAAAATTTTTCATGATTTGATACTCTGTTTGTGTTGGTTCTGAGCTTACAAAATTTTCATACTTCGTGCTCTGTTTGTGTTAGTTCTGAGCTTACAAAATTTGTTACTTCATGCTCTATTTGTGTTAGTTCAGAGCTTACAAAATTTTGATACTTCATGCTCTGTTTGTGTTAGTTCTGAGCTTACAAAATTTGATACGTCATGCTGCGTGATACACCAAAACAATCACAGAATTTCGATCATGACACCAAAACAATAATGAACTGAATATGTGGAAGAAATTCAATCTTCATAGAATTGCAAGGTAATACTTTACAAAAAGTTTACAACGTAACAAATGTTCTTGACATCTGACACTTTACAAAAAACTGAAACTTAACAAAAACTTTACAACGTAATACAATGTTCAATAACGTACAGGTACATGAAAAAATTTACAATTACTGCAAGTATACAACTTATTATTGCTCCTAATACATACTTTGTTTTGTATAGTGTTAACAAAAAAAACAATTTTAGTTTGCTCCAAATATCAACTTTTCGCATAGTCCAGTATTCAATAGCTCCAAGAAGCACTTCATGCTGAAATCAACCTGAAATCAAAATTAAACATAGCTCATTTAACCTGGAAAAGACGAAATAATTACAAAATAAAGTCAGCTCAGAACACAAAAAATCATGAAGTAAATATGGTAGGCTCAGAAAGACAGAGGCTGAACATGAAGTTCAAAATTTGTTAGCTCAGCAAAAACAGAAACTGAGAAACAAGTAGCTTGGGAGCAAATAGAAGCAGATAGTGAAGTATCAAATGTTTGTAAGCTCATAACAAACAGAGACAGAGCATGAAGTATGAAAATTTTGTAAGCTCAGAACCAACACAAACAGAGCATGAAGTATGAAAAATTTGTAAGCTCAGAACTAACACAAACAGATCATGAAGTATCAAATTTTGGAAGCTCAGAACTAACACAAACAGATCATGAAGTATCAAATTTTGCCAGCTCAGAACTAACACTAACTGATCATGAAGTATCAAATTTTGCCCTTGCTCAGAACTAACACTAACAGACCATGAAGTATCAAATTTTGTAAGCTCATAAATAACACAAACAGAGTCTGAAGTATCAAATTTTGTAAGCTCATAACAAACACAAACAGAGCATGTAGTATCAAATTTGGTAAACCGAGAACAAACACAAACAGAGCATGTAGTATCAAATTTGGTAAACCGAGAACAAACAGAAACACATCATGAAGTATCAAATTTTGTTAACTCAGAATAAACAGAAAATAACTCTTTGAAACTGGACATGAAGTATCAAATTGTGTATGCTCAAGACAAACAGAAGCTGGGCATGAAGTTTCAAGTTTTGTAAGCTCAGAACAACAGACACTGAACATGTGGTTTAAAAAAAACCAGTAGGCTCATAACACACTATTCATAACTAGGGCTGCATTGGGGTGCCGCGCCAACTAGGGTATGATAGATATATAATCAAGAATAAATACAACAAGCTTGAAATAATTATTCAGATCATAAAGTGTTTTGCATCACGGCCTACAGCAACAAACAGTTAGAGAGAATCAAACACCAAAAGGCTTAGATGAGTACCCAACACATACGCATCCAACGTCAGTTACTATAAAATCAAACTTTCTATTGTTTGGAGCTTACAAATTTTGATACTTCATGCTCTGTTTCTATTGTTCTGAGCTTATCATCAACTGTCTTATATAAATAGAGTAAGTCTATTAAGAGTTTGGGAGCTGAAATCCTTATCCTGAGCCGGGGTTTTTAACCTTTCGTTCGCGACTGATTGCGATCGAACAACTCATCTTCGATCCCGCTTATCTTGAGAATGTTTCGGGGTAAAAGGGGTAAAATAAAAAACCCCTATCTCTCTTTCTTACCTACGATCAATCGACCTCCTTTCATAATAGACTTACTCATGAATATATATAGACAAAGAAAAAACCAGTAGGCTCAGAACACACTATTCATAACTAGGGCTGCATTGGGGTGTCGTGCCAACTAGGATATGATAGATATATAATCAAGAATAAATACAACAAATTGAAATAATTATTCAGATCATAAAGTGTTTTGCATCACTGCCTACACCAACACACCATCACTGCCTAATATATAGTTTTTTGTATAGTGTCATGATCTGTTTGTGTTTGTTCTGAGCTGACAAAATTTGATACTTCATGTTCTGTTTGTGTTGTTCGGAGCTTATCATCAACTGTCTTATATATATACAGTAAGTCTATTAAGAGCTTGGGAACTGAAATTCTTATCCAGAGCGGGGGTTTTTAGCCATTCGTTCGCGATTGATCGCGATGGAATGACTCATATTCAATACCGCTTATCTTCAGAATGTTTGGGGGTAAAAGGGGTAAAATCAAGAACCCCTATCTCTTATCGTCTCACACTCAATCGACCAAGCACACATAATAGACTTACTCATGAATATATATAGACTAAAAAAAACCAGTAGGCTCAGAACACACTATTCATAAGTAGGGCTGCATTGGAGTGCCGCGCCAACTAGGATATGATAGATATATAATCAAGAATACTTAAAACAGGATTGAAATAATTATTTAGATCATAAAGTGTTTTGCATCACTGCCTAAACCAACACACCGAAGGAGAGAATCAAATACCAAAAGGCTTAAATGAGTATCCAACACATACGTATCCAACGTCAGTTACAAAAATTATACTGATACTATCAATCATTGTGAGTCATCGGTGCCCAAAAATTTGATGAATTGAGCTAGTCTCAAATCTCATAAATGTAAGGTAAGTGTTGAGGGCATTGGACATTCGAACACCAGACTTTCATTTCTTCACCATCTACTCTCCCACTCATACCCCAGATGTGTATTCAACTTTGAATAATTATCATGGCACACAACCAAATACCCTTGAAAACAATAATTTCAATGCCCAAAAATTTTGTAACCAACTTATATCAAAATCAATATGATCATTGCCTACACACAAAACTGAATGAAAATGCAAGAAATAAAACAGAAATCATAAAAGCATTTATGAGAGTCAAACACTTCCCTCTGGAATTTGAGAGAGGCAGAACCCAATGAGCCGAGAAATCGAAACCCTTATCGCCGATAGGAGCTGATCGATTATACCCCTTTTAGCCCTCGACAGATCTGAAGATAAGCGACTGGAGATTTAACTTGATCGTGGGTTTAGGGTTTACACAGGTGACGAAGTAAGAGAGCAGGAGCGAAGAGCTCCACTTCGCTCTCTTCGATTAGGGTTTCAAAGAGAGGTGGATTAGGGTTTCGAAGATGGAGATCAGGAGTGAGAGCGTGAGAAGAGAAGAGAAAGGGATTAGGGTTGTGAAGAGAGCAGGACGATCTTTGAGAGCGGGAGAAGATAAGAGCTAGGATTAGGGTTTGGATCGATAGAGAGCGGGAGAGCAGACAGCGTGAGAAGATAAGAGATAAAAGGGGCAATCGATTATATCCCTTTTAGGGGCAATCGATTATACCTCTTTTACCCCTCACTATATCTAAAGATAAGCGGCTGTCGATCTCAGCCGTCCGATCGCGATCAAGATCGATCGGATGGCTGAGATCTCCAGCTCCCGATAAGGATTCCAGCTTCCCAGCTCTTAATAGACTTACTATATATATATATATATATATATATATATATATATATATATATATATATATATATATATATACCCAAGCTAGACTTGGGAGGAGTTTTTTCCTCGCTAGTATAGGGCCAGGAGGAAGACATAGCCTCAGATGTGTAAGACTCCTATGGAGCATTGATCCGTGTATTATACCCAAGTTATACTTGGAAAATGTTTTCGACTAGCTTCTTGGCTTTAGTCTTGGTTGGACATGCACGCAACCGTATCTTCAATCCAGCCCACTAATGGTAGATTTTTAAGACACCTAGATCTGGGTGAAATGGTGGGTTAGCGAGATTGAAGTGTACAGGAGGGGGGGACAGAGATCCCTGTGTTGCACGAGTAGGTCAGTTGTGTGGGCAGTGAAAGGAGGGAAAAAAATATAAATGTGTGTATATATATACTGAATGAATGTATATATGTGAAGATAATGATGATAAGATAAATAGTGGATCTTGGTAATTTTATTACCAATAAACTATGGAGATTTATGTATATTTACGGGCGATATTAGAGATAGTATTGATAAAATTATATCTGTTACTATTATAGTAGTAATACGAACTAATTATTGACAAAGTATATTTATAAATATGGAGCTGTGTATTTTACTTGATAAAGGGATATATGAATACCTTACGGGAGATAGACAATACGTATGTGGTTAAAGTTATGCTTATAAATATGAGGTACAAATAGTAGTTATATAACCATATGGTTGGAGTTATAGTATGACCGTATATAGATGGAGTTGTGCATTCACATGCATGATATTAATGGCGTGTATATTTATATGAAATTAATGGAGTTGTATATATTTATGTTGTTGGAATTATATGGCTATACTTATAAAACTATATTGGCGAGATGAGTTAAGTATGAAGAAAAGAAATGAAATAAAAAGTAAAGTATATTACCCAAGTTATCGGCTTGGGGTGCGGTGTTATATTACTCAAACTATGTTTGAGGTGCGGTGTTATATTGCCAAGCTATCGGCTTTGGTCTTGACGGACGTGTAAGACCTATGGTGGGCATCGATCCGCGTATTTACTGGGCTATCGGTTTCGGTTTGTTGATGATGTGGGAACTGATTGACAAATTAATAAAATGATATTTATGTGAAATGAGAATGTAAAGTAAAGAAAATGTGTTACGTGAAATAAGAATGAAAAGTAAAGAAAATGTGTTATGTTAAATGAGAATGAAAAGTAAAGAAAGTGTATTTATGTGAAATGAGAATGAAAAGTAAGAAAAATGTGTTATGAGAAGAGCATGAAAAGTAAGAAAAATGTGTTATGAGAATAAGAATGAAAAGCAAAAAAAAATGTGTTATGAATTATGTGAATGAAAAGTAAAGTAATACATATTTTAAGAATGAAAAGTAATAAGATGTATTATGAGAATGAACGGTAAAGATGTATGATGAGAATTAAAAATTAAAGTAAGTGATATTATGTCATGATAATGGATATTAAAGTAAAAACATGATATAACATGAGTTTGGTATGCCTTTGGAATTGTGTCGAGGAACTATTTATACCCCAAGTCTCGATCGAACTCTACTTAGAACATCTTCGAACTTCGATGTAAAGGGTCGAGAATGATTTAACCAAACACCGAGATACTTAAAAGGAAAAGACCCTTTCCTAACTTCAGAGCACGTAGACAACAGTGTGTTGTACTACCATGAACACCCTCCCCAAAGTATGCATAAGATTTATCGTTGTCCACTCATTGTGCAATACACCTCAATCGCATTTTTGAAAGCACGACACACCACTAAATTTGTGCATGCAAACAACATACAATCATCCGCATACATGAGATGACCAATGTGGTTTCCATCACTACCTGGAAAGACCATTCCACTAAACTTTGGTGTTAAGAGCCTAGATAGCACCTCCGAACATAGAATAAACAAGTATGGTTACAACATGCAACCTTGCCACAAGCCCATTGTTGATGTAAACCACTCGGTAGGGCTGCCATTAACCAAAATTACAAATCGTGGCTGTACAAAACAAACAAGAATCCAATTAACAAACTTTGTATGATCCACTACAACCAAAATACACTACCCTAGCATTCAAACTCCGACATTTGGATACAAACGCCGGGGTAGACTTCTGCCCCCCCCCCCCTCCCCGGGTAGTTAAAAAATAAAACCCAATCTACCCAGGCGTTTTAAAAAAACGTCGGAGTAGCTTGAGAAGTTTTATGACGTTCTCCTCCCCCCCCCCCAAAAAAAAAAAAAAATCAACACACAAAAAAAAATATTACTTTCCCCCAAAAAATTTCGCTCTCCCGCTCAAATCGAAACCCTATCTCCACTGTCCCCCGCCGTCTTCCACATCCGACCTTGCTCAATCTCTCTCTGGCCATCTCATTCCTGAACCCAGGACACCACCATCGCCGTTGCCGTCTCCCTCCCCCACCGTCGTCCCTCATCGTCCCCCCTTGTCTCCCTCCCCCGTTGTCGTCTCCTACAGTCCCCGCCGTCTCCCACTGTTAGGGACGTCGTAGGACTGATGCCGGAGTGATCTGCAGAGTCAGAGCATTCATGAAGAGCTGCTGAAATAGTTGATGTATTACTTTAGCTCTGTATCTGGTTTTTTACGTGCTTTGTGCACTTTCTTTAAATGTGTAGTTGGCGGGTTAGTAGTAGTGCGTGTTGCACGTGTTTTCAGAGTGGGTCATGTAGCTTAACTACCAGTCTCACTGCATATAAATAGGAATCTGTAATAAGAGATAAATATCAATAAAAATCAATCAAGTATCTTCCCCAAATCTTCTCTTCTCTAACCCTAGTTCTCCAACTTCTCCATTAATGTTGAGGTCAAGCTCGTTCAGGAATCCCGCCGAAATAGGAATCTGTAATACAAGATAAATATCAATAAAAATCAATCAAGTTTCTTCCCCAAAGTCGGCGGGATTCCTGAACGAGCTTGACCTCAACATTAATGGAGAAGTTGGAGAACTAGGGTTTGAGAAGAGAAGATTTGGGGAAGAAACTTGATTGATTTTTATTGATATTTATCTCTTATTGCAGATTCCTATTTATATGCAGTGAGTCTGGCAGTTAAGCTACATGACACACTCTAAAAACATGTGCAACACGCACTACTACTAACCCACCAACTACACATTTAAAAGAAAGTGCACAACGCACGTAAAAAACTAGATACCGAGCTAAAGTAATACATCAACTATTTCAGCAGCTCTTCATGAATGCTCCGACTCTGTGTCCTCCGACGTCCCTGACAACTCCCCTCTCCTTAGCCCCGAACTTGCCCCAAGTTCGAAGCTCGAGGATTTTCTGCGAAGTTCATCCACATCCACATGTAACGCATAATTAATAACTGCATTCCTCCGTTTGACAAGCAGTTGAATCCCCACTGGAATGTGCTTTGTTGAACACTCTCCTATCCCGTAAAGCTTCAAGCTCATCCTGAGCATTATCAGTAGGAAAATTGCACATTTGATACCAGCTTTCCTAGCTGCTGGAATAACCACTGCATCTGTTCTACTCTTGAGATATGCAATTTTCTTTTCCAATAGGTTTCTCTCTGCTTTTCGAGCCTCGTCTATTTCAACATCCAAGGATTCTGCTAAACTAGTTATATTAATGGCATACTCATTTGTAACAGTTGTTACTCTTTGAACACCCTTAGCAATTCCCTCGTCAAACAGAAGTGCAAACGCTTTGGAATCTCGAGTGTTTGATATATGAGTGCATCCACAAAGTTTAGTTGAGTATGATAACCACTGTTTATTATCTGCATCCACTAGTAGGTCTTCAACCTTTTGACCAACTGATACAATTCTCACAGTCAGCATATACTTCTCCAAACACAACTCTTAGGTCTTCAATTTTTGCATTCGAGGAAGCATATTGGTTTATATAAGAAGCCATTGATCTTTGAAAACATGAGGCACCAAGGTAACTTTGCAGCATACGAATGATAGATGCTCCTTTATTGTAGCTTATAGAATCAAAATTTTCATCAATCTCATTGGCATGATTCATTTCAACCTCAATAGCATTAATCTTCGAATGGCCAACTTCGACGTTCACCAGGTCTTGGTGGACAATGGTAGCTTGGTTAATATCCTTTTCTTGGAGGCGTTCAAGGGCCTCCAGCTATCGAGATATCGGCTCAAGCCCACGGGCTACACTCTTCTTGGATTCCACGGGTGCCGGTGATGATTGAGGGAGTTATAACCCTCGACGTGACCACTGGAAAAACCCCGGTCACCCAGACGGAGCCGATGGACTTCATGGTGGTGGATGTGAAAACCACATATAATGTTATCCTAGGTCGACCAGGTCTGGCCGCACTCCAAGCTATCCCTTCGGCCTATCACATAAAGATGAATTTTTCCACCCCTGCAGGAGTGGGAGAAGTGAGGGGAAGCCAGGAGGTGGCTCGCAAGTGCTACATAACCTCGATGGGAGGCCCAGTCCTCTCCCTGGAAGCCCTCTAACTCCCATAGGAAAGTAGCTAAACTATCTCAGAGCCTGTGGACGAGCTGGAGGAAGTGGCCTTCTCCGACGAAGATGCCACCAGGACCTTTCGGATCAGCAAGGCTCTTTCCCCCTCTATTAAGAAAGACATCTCCCAATGCATAAGGGAGAACCGCGATCTCTTCACTTGGACCGCGGTGGATATACCAGGGATCTCAGAGGAGCTCTTAATGCACCACCTTAGCGTCGCCCCGGGAGTCAATACCGTCCAGCAGAAGCGGCGTAAGTTTGCTCCCGAGTGCCAACAGGCGATCAAGGAAGAGGTAGAGAAGCTCCTGAATGACCGATTCATCCAGGAGGTGAACTACCCCGAGTGGCTATCCAATGTGGTGATGGTCAAAAAAGCCAACAGGAGCTGGAGGATATGCATCGATTTTACCGACCTCAACAAGGCATGCCTAAAGGATCCATTCCCCCTTCCGAGAATCGATGCTCTGATCGATGCGACCTCTGGCCATGTGCTCCTTAGCTTCATGGACGCCTTATCAGGGTACAACCAGATCCGGATGTTCCCCCGGACATCCCGAAGACCTCATTTGTGACTGATCAAGGCCTGTACTGCTACCAGGTCATGTTGTTCAGTTTGAAGAACGCGAGTGCAACATACCAGTGCCTAGTCAACAAGGTCTTCCGAGACCAGATTGGCCAAAACATGGAAGTCTATGTGGATGATATGTTAGTCAAAAGCATCCAAGGGCAGGAGCATGTCCTTGACCTCTAGGAAGCCTTCGGGGTGTTGAGGAGGCATAACATGAGGTTAAACCCAAAAAAGTGTGCGTTCGGAGTCTCATTCGGCAAGTTCTTAGGCTTCATGGTCAGCCAAAGGGATATAGAGGCCAACCCCGAGAAGATCCAGGTCATACTCAAAATGGCACCCCCCTCCAGTGTTAAAGATGTACAGAGGCTCATCGGGGGCCTTGCGGTGATTGGGCTCTTCCTCTCCAAATCTGGGAAGAAGTGCCTCCCATTCTTCAAAGCCTTCAGGGGAGCTAAAGGCTTTGAATGGGGGCAACAGCAAGAAGAGTCATTCAACCAGCTTAAGGCGTATTTAGCCAACCCCCCACTCTTGAACAAGCCAAGGCCCGGGGAGGTCCTCTACCTATACCTCGCTGCTTCGGAGCATACCCTCAGCGCTGTCTTGGTAAGAGAAGAAGACAAGATGCAGAGCCCCATCTACTACGTGAGTAAGGTCCTCCGAGATGCTGAACTCCGTTACTCGAAGCTTGAGAAGATGGCCCTGGCATTGGTCATGGCGGCGAGGAAGCTCTGCCCGTACTTTCAGTCTCATTCGGTGGTCATTCTTACCGACCAGCCGCTGAAGTAGGTTCTCCACAAGCCCGAGACGTCAAGACGCTTGATGAAGTGGTCCATAGAGCTGAGCCAACATGACATCAACTATCGACCCAGAACCGCTATCAAGGCCCAAGCCTAGCAAAATTCATTGAGGAAACCACTATCACCGACTTGTGTGAGTCGACTACCGAACCCGTGGTCTGGACTGTTTATGTTGATGAATCCTCCTGCACCGATGGAAGTGGGGTGGGGTCATTTTGACCGGCCCGGATGCTTTTGTTCTGCAATACTCCCTCTGCCTAAGCTTCCCTACGTCGAACAACGAGGCAGAGTATGATGCCCTCATAGCAGGGCTCTGTATGGCTCGCAATGCAGGAGCCAAGTGCGTCAGAGTATTCAGTGATTCACAGTTGGCCGTGAATCAAGTGTCAGGGGAATATGAAGCAAGGGACGAGCACATGGCCAAGTATTTGGCAAAAGTTAAAGGGCTACTAGCTTTATTCGAAGACGTTCAACTCCAGCAGGTTCCTCGAGAGGAAAATACACAGGCGAATGCCCTCTCCAAGCTAGCCTCCTCCTCCCTCCAGGTTTTGGAAAGGATCGTCTTGATAGAGGTCCTCCTCAGACCAAGTATCGAGGAAGACAGCTTAGAGCCAATGGAGACTATGCCCCTCAAACTTGGGGAGAATTGGATGAAGCCCTTACTCGAGTACCTTAGAGATGGAGTTCTTCTAGAAGACCCAAAGGAGGTGAGAAGGATGAGGACTAGAGCTGAGCGGTACACACTTCTTGATGGAGTCATGTACAAACGCTCCTACACTCAGATTGACGGCAGACCCTACCTGAGGTGTCTCTCCCCCGAGGAAGCGCTCTATGCCCTGAAAGAGGCCCACGACGGTATGTGTGGCGCGCACTTGGGAGCGAGATCCCTCTCCCGTAAACTCTTAAATTACGGCTACTTCTGGCCCACACTACTTAGTGACTCCGAGAAGTACGTTCGCCAATGCGACTTCTGCCAGAGATTCACCCCGATCTGTCGCCTACCTCAAGCCTAGCTCACCTCCTTGGCGAGTCACATCCCTTTCGCAATGTGGGAATGGACTTACTCAGACCATTCCCTCTGGCACCAGGCCAACTGAAGTTCCTGGTTGTGGTGGTAGACTACTTTTCCAAGTGAAATGAGACCGAACCCCTTACAACGATTACTGAGACCAAGGTACAGAAGTTCTTTTGGAAGAACATTATTTGCCGCTTCGGTGTACCTCGTGTCCTCATAACCAACAATGGAACCCAGTTTGCGGGAGTGATGTTTCGCAACTTCTGCACTGATCTCGGCATCAAGCAGTGGTTCTCCTCAATATCCCATCCTCAGTCCAATGGCCAAGCGGAGAACACCAATCGACAGATACTCTTCGGCCTGAAGAAGAGGCTCGATAAGTCTTCCAAGGGACTATGGGTCGAACAGTTGCCCAACGTGCTTTGGAAATATCGCACCACCAAGAGGACTTCGACAGGGGAGTCTCCCTTCAACCTCGCAAACGGCTTTGAAGCCATCATCCCGCTGGAAGTCGGCTTACCCTCGCCCAAATTGATCGCCTACAGAGAAGAGCAGAATGCGAACCAGCTTCGCAACAACTTGGACCTCATAGACGAGGTCCGCGAAAGTGCTTCCATCCGACAAGAGACCTACCAGCGTAGGATAATGCAATCTTACAAAAAAAAAGGTCCACCCTGCTATTCTAAAAAAGGGGGACCTAGTACTCCAGAAGCTGTCGATCTCCATTCCGAGCAAAAAAGGGCAAGTTAGCACCCAATTGGGAAGGACCGTATAGGGTCTCCAGAGTTATTCGCCCAGACGCGTATCAACTCGAAGACCCGGGAGCAGGAGAATACTGAGGACTTGGAATGCTGACCAATTAATGAAGTACGAAGAGGGTGTTATAACACCACTCCAAGCAACTTCAAGCGACTCCTGAGTCGAGCAGTTTCTACTCCATGCTTTTATCCCCATGCTTTTATCTACCTTGTTATTTTTTCCTTTCGAAATGTAAGCGACTTGCAACTCAGAAGCAGCCACTCAAATCATCTTTAATAAAGACAAGTTACATCTTGGGATTTTTTATCTATAATAACCTAGTTGGCTTGCTTTGACACACGCGAAACTAAAAACGACATGCTCGGAGTCCAACACTTGGTTCGATTCCGCTTCAACCGCTTGCTTTTAAGCGAGTACGAAGTGGTTCACCATTCGGAATTGCTCCCACAGCTGATGATATATTCTAAAAACGACATACTTGGAGTCCAACACTTGGTTCGATTCCGCTTCAACTACTTGCTCTTAAGCGAGTGAGGTGGTTCACCATTCGGAATTGCTCCCATAGCGGTTGAAACTCTCTAAACGACGGTTCGGAGTCTAACACTTGGTTCGATTCCGCTTTAACTAATTGCTCACAAGCGGATACGAAGCGGTTCACCATTCGGTATTGCTCCTACAACCGTTGAGACTATCTTATACACCAAGTTCGGAGCGCAACTCTCCCCTAGAGTTGCTCCTTAAACCTGCCTCCAGGAATGGATCTTCCCAAGAGTCGGAAAAAGCTCAACTCAACCGTTCACCAGACAATGCTTATCGTTCACCACGTTCGCCACGTTCACCAGCACGCACCGAACAGACGTGTTTCCGAATGAAAAATAGGCAAAACGTGATTGACCAGTCAACGGCTTAAGAGCCACGTGTTGCTCGCCTATCGTTTGCCACGTTCACCCACATGGGCTGAACAGACGTGTTTCCGAACGGAAAATGGGCAAAACATCATTGACAAGTCAACGATTTAAGAGCCACATTTTGCTCGCCTATTGTTTGCCATGTTCGCCAGCACACGCCGAACGGACTCAGATCCTGACAAAAAATGAGAACTCTCCCAAAATCCGTGCCCAAGTATAAGAGAAATTCATCAAAAATTTGTTTACTTTATTTAATCAAAGGTAAAAGATACAAGTCTTATTCTAGATACAAGTCTCACACTAGACCGAAATCCGCAACAAGACTACAAGACATACTACAGGATTACAAGATTTTGTTCTAGCCCCTCCTAGGGAACGGGATGCTCCTGTTGAGCGACACACGGGGACGACGAGCACCATGCTGCTGGCTACCACTCTCCACAGACGTCCCCAGGATAACGAGTCGAGTGGCATCGTCGGCACCCACTCTAACTGCGGCCCCAATGGATGCTCTGCTCGACGAACCGGCCACGCCACTCTGTGCATCCCCAGGATGTCTCACCATTGGGTGCGAGCGAAGTGCTAGCTCATGGAATGACCTACCCTGATCATACTCGTCCCGAGGACAGGAGGTGCTCCTAACGTTGCTCCCTTTGGAAAACCATCGCAAACGAGCGTTCTCCGCCTCTAGCTCTACGACTCGCTCCTTGAGCGCATCATCGGTGACTCTTATCTTCAACCGAGGCAGTTGATCTGAACTGGATCCGTACGAGGCATCAGAAATTGTTCTCCGAAGATGAGCCTCCTCCATGCTTTTCTCAAGCACCACATTCCTGAGTTCCTCCCTCGCAGACATGGCTTCGAACAGGGAGTGGCGAAGGAATTTAAGATGCAAACCCTGGCTGACAGCCATCGACGGGCACGCCTCCTTACCTTCTGGTGCCACTTCATCGATTCTCTCTTCTAACCGCCTCATCTCGTTATCACGGTGGCCTAAGATCAGCCTCAGATGGTTCAACTCCAACTCAGCCTTGTAAAGCTTCTCCTAATTTCGGAGAAATCCCAACCTATAGACGCTTAGCTCGGAGCGGAGATGGGACACCTCGCTATCCTGGAGAGAGGAACAAAAGAGATGAATCGCTTAGAAACAGGCCATGCCTAAAGCTACAAGATAGTTTTACGCTAAGCCAGGGACACAAATGTTGAGACATCAAAGCGATTTTCATTACATAGTAGAGATACAAAAGCGGTGGCTAGTTCGCTATTAGGCATCACTACAATCAAACCTACTACTAGAAACAAAAGAAAAGACACTAGAAACAAAAGAAAAACTACTAAGGGAATCATGGGTCCACCTCAGTTGGTCCAAGATGGTGACCACTCCTTCCAGCTCCCTCTGGAAAACTCTCTATAGCCGTTGCGGGGTCTACCACCACATGATCTTCTTCGTCGCCGCCCTCTCCATCAACCTCTTCCCCCTCTTCGAGATCTGCCTCAGTGTTTCTTCTTGCCTCGTCGGGAAACAGGTAGTAGCCCGTGCGATCAAACCCCAGAACTCGTTCGCCGACATCCTTCAAAGCCGTGTCATAGGCCCTCCGCATGTTGTTCTCCAAAAAACCAATCGCCTTCTTTTCTTCTGTGGCCACAGCCTCTCGAACAGCCTCCCGCACGGCCGTGTCTTGCTTAGAGGCTGCCCTCTCCATCTCTGTTGCCCTCTCCCGAGCGGCCTCAGCCTTCTCCAAGGCGGTATTCTCCTTTGCCTTCGCCAACGTCGCCTCTAACAAGGCAATCTGGGCGGCTTGGGATTCGGCCAGCAAAGCAGTCGATTCGGACTCTATCTTCGACCGCGACCGCTCGACCTTCTCCCGGTCGAGAGCTGCCTTCAACTCCTTCTCTTGCTCTGCCACTTACCTCAGTAGGTGGCTAAAGTGGCAGATTGCCTGCAAGAAAGGACTCAAGGGTGAGAATAAGAATAGAATCGCCCACAAAAATGAGAAATGACAATCTTGAGAAAGAAAAACAAAACTCCACTTACCGTCATCTGAGCCTTCGTGATCTCTAAAGCTTAGTCACCTATGGTCTCATGCTCCATGGCGGCCTTATCTTTGGGGGTGGCCAAGTGACGAACCGCATCCTACAGCTCGTCGAGTCCCCTAAGAAGCCGTCGTGTCTCCGAACCTGCAAGTCAGGAATAAAAATCCTCTTCAGCTCGTCAGTCAGAATCGACTCAGCCACCACAGTGAGAGGAGGAGCCTCAAGTGCAAGCATCGTAGAGAGGGGGAGACCACTAGCCGAGGGAGCTGTTAGCACTGCAAGCACGAACTCTAAGTCCACGACGGGTGTGGCGCTGCTCTCGCTTTTGGTGGCCTTAGACGGTGGCAGTCGAACGACCGTGCGCTTCCTCTTCTTCTCATCAACTCGCTTGGCGCCCAATGACGAACGCTTGCTCATAATGGCATTAAGTCCATGCTCGGATCTCCTGCAAACAAAAGAAATCTAGTGTTAAAAATCTTCTCTTACAAGATAAGAGGTAGAGACAAAACATAAGCAAAATGCGTACTAGGGTTCATCAGGCTTAGACCCACAAAAGAGACTCTCCTCTGTAACCTCTCTCCAACTTAACGTGGGTCAATCCAAGAGAATCCCCACCATTCTATCTTCTTTCGGGCTAAGAGACGGTTTTACTTTCGCCCTCCTCGGCACATCGTCCCTCCAAATGGTCGGGATATCCCACGACACTCTATTTCGAATAAAAAAGTACTTGTACCTCCAAGATTTCACAGAGTCGGGGTTGTCGACTAACACAATGCCCTTACGAGTATTGTGGTAGAACCGGTACTCCATCCTCATCTTCTGGTGGATCTTGTACAACCTACAGAGCACTTTGAGGCGAGGTTCAATCCTGGTGGCCTGGCAGTGAAGCAAGAACCCCGTTACTTGTCTCCACATATTTAGCATCAGTTGAATCGGGCCCACGCCAAACCACTACAGCACTTCCCTCACGAATGGGTGTAGGGGAAGTCGGAGACCCGCATTCAAAGAATCGTAGGGAAACACATACACATCCGGATGGAAAGAAGAGCAAGACCTCACGCCAGGACCAGGGAGGAGCAGCTCGAACTCCTCAGGAATCATGAAGATCATTCTGAATGTACGAAGGTCTGCCTCGCTAAGCACGAAGATGATTTCGTTCGCCTCAGTACGATCTTGTGGTTCATTCTCTTCGTAGTGCCGTGCCATGCCGTGCTCGACGCGCGGCAACTCTTCAGCGCTGTACTGCCGAACCCCTCCCCCCCAAGTGAGATACGGCTATTAAGTGCCTCCCAAACGCACCCATCCTTCTCTCTCTCTCCACGATCGTCTCTACCACGGGCGATGGCTCGACCAACAAACCCTCCCCCTAGGAGTTGCTTCGACATGGTCTGAGGGAGAGGTCTCTTCGCCAAACAAAACCCTAGACATCTTTAAAATAAAAATAAATTACCTCTGAAGTGACGTGCACGGTCGGAAAGATCGCCGGAGGTCAGAAAAGCACACCGGAATCTCACTCAAAGAGGGGGAGTGAACTTTTTACTCAGATGGTGAAAATGAGAGTGGAGTGAAAATGAGGGGGGGTGAAGATTTATAGTTTTCCTTAGTGGGCCTAGGCCGGAAGCTCAAGAGGCCTTTTGGGAATCCCAAAAGGCGCGAAACCCTAATGGTTAGAAATGCGAAAAGGCGGCGGTCAAATCCCCAAGAAGTCAAACCGTTAGGAAGCCCAACTGTCCAAGACTCCAACGTCCCTTGGTCGTTCGATGCCTCGTTCGACACGTTCGCCGTTGTTCACCGAACAGACGTGTTTCCGAACGAAAAATGAGCAAAACGTGCTGACCAGTCAGCACTGTCAGCGCCATGTGTCATCCCCTGGCTATTCGACACGCTTGATGTCTCGTTCGACACGTTCACCGGTGTTGCCGAACAGACGTGTTTCCGAACGAAAAATGAGCAAAAGGCATTGACCAGTCAACGCTGCCAGCGCCACGTGTCGTCCCTTGGTCGTTCGACGCCTCGTTCGACACGTTCGCCACTGGCCATCGAACAGACATATTTTCGAACGAAAAATGAGCAAAATGCATTGACCAGTCAACACTACCAGCGCCACGTGTTGTCCCCGGGTCGTTCGACACGTTCAACGCCTCGTTCGACATGTTCACTGTTGGTCGTCGAACAGACGTATTTTCGAACGAAAAATGAGCAAAATGCATTGACCAGTCAACGCCGCCAGTGCCACGTGTCGTCTCCTGGTCGTTTGACGTCTCGTTTGACACATTCCCCACTGTTCGTCGAACAGACGTGTTTCCGAATGAAAAATAAGCAAAATGCGTTGACCAGTCAATGCTGCCAGCGCCATGTGTCGTCCCCTGGTTGTTCGACATGTTCGACACCTCGTTCGACACGTTCGTCGCTGGTTGTCGAACAGACATGTTTCCAAACGTATTGTGAGCTAAAGATGTTGACCAGTCAATGGCCCCACAGACACATATCACTCCCCTGTCATTCGTGTAACACTTCGAATTCCAAAACATACTGAATTCGAGTTCCACAGGATCTTTTCACTTCACTTTGTACAATTTTACAAGGAAATTAAAACTTTACTTTACGTCAGAGTTACATTTACATTAACATTTATACAGCGGAAGCAAATTTTACAACAATGAATGAAATACAACAACAATTTAACAATCTTTAAGCATCAAGTCCTTTTTAGTCTTTTTCGTGTGCTTTACCCTGCATAGAAAATGTGGGCACGTCAGTTCATTCACTGACGAAATATTATATACGGCCATCTCTCTATGCCGAAAATAGTATAACGATTCTCAAAGCTTAACAAACCACAAACTTGTTCACAAACAAAGCTAAGGGGACCATCCTATTGATGTCGTGTCGTAAATGTGTACTTAGTCCTTAATGCAATTATTTATGTTATATGACACTAATGCACACTTGTTCAGAGTCTATGCAACCCATACTATACAGGTCCGAGGGCAAGCCCTTAACCGTTCTTCATCTTGTAGGGTTCAATCCATCGCCATGACTTAATCTACTTTTGTAACTGCGGTAAGTATCGTAGATGTTCTACGAACTACGAACTCATGTCTAGGCGCCTTGGAGAGAATCCCAATGCACTGACACATGACTCATCATGCAGGCATCCTGTGGTAATTCACCTCTTACCACAGACATGACACCATCCGCAGTCGCCAAACACCCCACGAGCATCGCCACCAGGACGGTACTCTAGAGCAGTATCCACGTCCTACTCATGACGCATCATGGGATATCCTGTGAATACTCTCACGCCGCCAATCCAATGGCCCTCATACTCAATATTTTTCTTTTACTTTCATCACATCTTCACTATGTAACTAGTCCTTAATTTAATTGAATCATGAACAAAATCAATTCCTTAAGGTTAGCACTCCCACTATACCAGTCTTATTCATTCATTTCACATGACCCAAATCTTGGTCTTTTTATTTCAAATTTTATCTCAACATTTTTTTTATTGCCAGTATAAGGCTTAGCTACACCCTAGTTCTTAATTTCAGCTCATAACTGCAACATATACTCATAAGTTCTCTTTTCATGATTAATCATAATTCACATTTCATATTCATAGTATTCATGTATTCATATTCATAATGCTCTTCATAACTCATCATGTCATCTAATTTCAATTTTCAAGTACAATATCATGCGTAAATAATTAAAATTCAATTCTTCTAACATGTCACATTCACTAGTTCATATTTCCACATAATTCTCTTAATCTTTATTGTAATCCATACTAATTTCACAATTCACAATTTATCTTAGTTTCACAATTCACACTTTTCAAATTTCTCATTACAAAATCTCATTTCTAAATTCCTTAAAACAATCCATTTAATTTTCTTTATCTAAAAGACTATTTAGGTTAATAATTAAAATAAGTTCTTTCTTGCAAAAGTAGTCTCAAATTCTCATTTATACTAGGCCACAGGTCATAGAAAATTATCTCACGAAAATCCAAATATTATTTGAAACTTCAGGGTAGTCGACTGTTAAAACATGGCCAGTCGGCTGTTCCGTAAAGATTTAAAACTCGAAAATAAAATGATCAGGGCAGTCAACTGTTACAATATAATCGCTCGACTGTTCTGCAAAGATTTAAAACTCAAAAATAAAATGATCAGGGCAGTCGACTGTTACACTATAATCGGTCGACTGTTCTGTAACTAAAATCTGAAATTTATTACCTGACAGTCGACTGTCAACTCGAATTCGGTCGACTGTCGATTGCACCAGGTTGCAAATTAGAGTAGATCATGGATATATTTTTGGCATTGAAAATAAGATCACCATTCTCATATTATTTATAATTGAGGTTTCCACGAAAATAATATTTTTAGAATACAAGTTTTCATCTTTCTACAGTAAAGTTGTATCAATTCAAACAATTAATTCCATATGATGTACTTAATCAATATAAGCACAACTTTCTTCACGTAGCATGATTTATAAACATAAAACATGACAATAAGATAGATTCTAGCATTTCAATTTTACACATTTATCAATTAGCAATCATCTTCACAGTCATTCTCTAAGTTATCATTCCATCTCTAATTTATCAAACATGAGACTAGAATTTCTTGATTTCTCTTTAACTATTTTATCACATCATTCCTAGTGTGGCATCTAAAATTTAGAAGCATGAAAAACACCTACCTATTGGAGACAAACGAATTGAAAGTTCCTAAAATGCAAGAAAGTGGCCTTCTCCTCCTTGAAAGCTTGGAACCCGAACCTTCTTGTGCTCCTTGAATGGTTGGCCGGCCTCCTCTTGGTTGGAAACACACACAAAATTTCACACTCTAATCTTTTGCTCCCTATTGCTACTCAATCTTTTCCTCTCTTAATCTTTTTCTCTCTTAATGAATTGTTTATTGAACTAATGAGAATAAATATAGAGATATTTATACACTTCAGGATGAGAATAGATAGCTAGGATTCAATCAAGGAGTTAGAGATCAAGGATCAAGATGGATTGGGAAGTTATAGCAACTTCCATGATCACATAACTACCCCCTATAACTTCATCCACTCTCCCTTTCTATTTTGCTCAAATCTGGCCACTCCTAGAAAGGGTGTGCAATGCACACTCTAGTGCATGCACATGCCTCCTAGTGTCCCCCACTATTAAGTTGTACAAAATTAATTAATCTGTTGTCTACTAATTGTATCTACATGATAAGTTATGACAGTTAAAAGATTAATTAGTTTGTGGGCTTCAAAATAGTGGGCTTTAGACTCATGGATCAAAAATAAAATATTTAATTGGGATGGGCTTAAATTAGAGAAACAAGTTTAGGCTTTTTTTTAAAAAAAATAGGTTTTTAGAAAACAAAGAGAAAGAAAAGGAAATATTTGTTCATGTTATAGAAAATCATTTTATATATAAAATATTTATTCAAAAAATTTTACGTGCACAACACGTAAAATCAACAATTCTCATTGAATAAAAATTTAGGGTATTACAGTTCACACGTTTGCCACGTTCGATATGTGCGCCACGTTCGACGACGCGTTCGACACGTTCGCCGTTACGTTCGACACATTCGCCACGTCAATGTCACGTTCGACATGTTCGCCACCGCCTCGTCGAACAAACGTGGTCCCGAACGAAAAAGGGAGAACTGGAAGCCCATGTACGCCGTCAGATCACCTCAAAGTTCACGTCACGATCTGATCAACGTCCCAGATTCAGTCACGTTGCCAAGCACAGATCTACCATCTGATCATTCAAATATTTGTGCCGATGGCTGATGGATGCTCTAGATCGCGCCACGTCATAAATACGGTGATTAAATATTTTTTATTTATTAATTCGAATTATTTATTTAAAAATTGCAAAAAAAGATTAAAAATTTAGGAAATTTAATTAAAAATTATAAAAAATAATTATAAATTTGGGGAAATATTTTTGAGCTCCTGGGTAAATAATTATTGATTAGAATAATTAATTGATGCTCTCGAAAAATAAATCATCGCTTTGCAAAATTGAATAAATGATTCGAAAAATAATTTAAAAACCGGGAAAATCACCAGGAGTCCAGAAGAGCATAAGAACAATCTTGGGCATATCACCAGCTCAGAAAAACACTGTTACCTCTCAAACAAGATTCAAACACCCTTTAAGAACTCCGATAAAGTCCCATACGCCATTGAAACAACAAAACTACTCTCCAAAGGCTGTAGCACACAGTCTTTGGGAGTGGGGGGCTCGTGATATGGCTAAAATTGAGTTAAATTGGAACTGTTCAAATTGGGCACGAATCTTAAAGTTCACAGGGGCAAAACGGTAATTTCACCTACAGACGGGTCCGAAATAGGAACCGGGTCTATTCTCTTGGGCCCAATAACCCGTAAACGAATCTAGTCAACTGAGAACGGGTCCCAACCCATTAAGTTCTAGTTCAGCAGGATATGAAGAAATCCTGACTCGTTTTTATCTACAGGAGGTGGTTTTAACCACTTCTATCCACTCACACCGGGGAGTAGGGGTTCATTCTTATCCCGAAGCAGATTCCCATGGTGACTATAAATACCCCCTACCTCCTACCGTTACAAGGTGATCACTCTTTGCCTACCTAAAGATTCTTTTGATATTCTTTTTCTGAGTATCGACAAGAGCGTCGGAGGGTGCGTCGCCAGAATCCATCCCAGTGTTTCGTACTTTGTGCAGGCCAACAGGAGCAGCTAGGAGCCAGCCCAACAACAGTGGAAAGGGTCAGGTTTGACTTTCTTTGATTCCTTACGAACCTACAAGTTCATCTAATTGCCCCCACACCGAAATCAGCGGCAATAGTAGCCAAGCCATAATTCTCCATCTCCCCAGCAGCGAAATTAGTAATAGCAACCATATCCAACTTGGGAAGGGAATACGGGACTTCAAAATAATTTTTATATAGATTCAATGATTTCATAACAACATCTAAATAACTGAAGAGAGATGAAAAAACTAAAATTGCAATCTCTAGACGACCAGTATTAGGAAGAATCAAAGCCAGTGTGTTCCAAACAGCTGTCTGTTTGACATCTGCTTGCACTAAATCCTTCTGTTTTTTTTAGAATATCTTCTAGTTCAGCAATTACCACTTCATTATTTAAGTTATTGCCAGAACTTGCTTGAAGAATGCACTGAGCATGGTGTGTCAATACTAACGAGAGCAACTTTGGTTTGTGGATTTCTTCCTCCTCTCGCTGTAGTATCTCAAATGCCCTTTCAAACTCTAAAACTGCCTTTTGTGGTTGAAAATCATGCTTGTTATGCTCTGCAACAAGCCATGACTCAACTGCAGAAAATAAAAGTGAAGTCGGAATTCCTCCTAATATATGTCCAACCATCAAGATCGTGTAATCAGAAGAGTGCTCAGTGATACAACTCAAGGTAGCGGTAATGTAATAGGTCACAGATGCCTTCTTCTCACCCTTTTTATCCCCTCTTCTCACCCTTTTTATCACCAAGAGATCCAAACCCAACAATGAATAGGCACCCATTGTCACCCTTCTCAAACCCATAGAGACTGTATAGATAGTACTTGTAAGGTCCCTGAAGAGCAAGAGTGTGGGCCACTACAACAATAAAAACATCGATATGAGACCCCATATGTATCTTTACAACCTCATTTTCTTCCAAAACGGACTCATCACTGGCAAGTGGAGGTGAATGGCAAAAGACATTGTTCACTGATATACAAGTAGGATAAGAAACACCCTTCTTAATCTCTTTCTTTGCAATCTTGAACATGTTCCCAGTTTGCCCTCTAATGAAAGCATTCCCTTTTTCGCATATTTCGTCGTTCTTCGCTTTCAGCTTGGACTCCGTTACCACCAATTGAATTTTCTGGTTGCATTTAGGTTCTTCAAGATTAATTGTTCCATTGCTCACATCTACAAGCTCACACTTATTATTCTTGAACACAAATGTATCAAACTTCAAGAACTGCAAGAAATTTGATTGAACAACATTTCCTCGCATAGGTGGGGGCCATCTATTGAGCATTACTTTGTCCAGTTCTTCATAATCTATATTAGTAAGAGATTTTTCTTTCTCACTATTCTTGTGCCCATGAACTACATCATAACATGTAAAAGTACTATCTCCTACCTCAATTGAATCAATCAACTGAAAATCATTTCTAGATATGCACCTGATATTGGATTTTTAAAAAAGGAGCTTAGTTAGTGAATTGTGTTAGCTTTTACTACTCAAAATCAAATAGTTAATGTTTTCTTTTACCTCTTCTGTTTATCTGTTCTTCTGTTCTTCTGAAAACAATTTCTGAATCACATTTTTGTTGGTTATTTAATAATATTTACCTATATAGAAAAATGAAGATCGATTGGCATCTGGAGATTTATGCAACATAGATGTTGCCCTGCTGCAATTGTTTTGGTCCTATTGGAAGTATGCTTCCGGACAATTTTGAATTTCTTATACCCAACATGTGGAATGGAATGAAAGAGAGAGACTAGTAATATGTTTTGGAATTCTCTTGAGAGAGTAGCAACATTTTTGCAATCGTGTTTTACTGAGTTATTGTTTCAGTGAACTAGTCTGTTTCAAAATTAGCTGGGATTATTCTTCTCAGAATTATGTTTATTCCCTTTCCATTTTTTTTGGTTATGATTATTTTGTATTTCAACGATAATCAATAGAAAGTTTTTGAGAGTTGGTCGAGAATGTGACTAGTGGATGGGAGGTAACAAATTCAAAGTTTGTAATCCAACATCATCTAAAAATTGTAAGCATTTTTGGTTTAATTTTGTGAATGGAATAAAAATCAGGTTTTTTTTTTCTCTTCTTTTTCTCATCACATTGAGATTAATAAGAGAAAGTACCTTCGTAATTATTCAAAACACATATCTGAAACCTCCTCCTTCTGTTGGTGATGCACTATCTGGAACTATAGGTCATAATGTGTCTGCAGTGGCGTTGCAAGTCTACCTTCAGTGCTAAGGCTGGTTTCTTGATGGATTGTTTAGTTTAATTGGTAACTGTTGTAATTTAAATGACATTATAACCTGTGACTATTCCTAATCAAGTGCATATTGAATAAATGATTCAATGCCCATGAGATCTATATAATACCAGACTTGGTATTCTATAATTATTAAGTTCTTACTTGAAGGATTGTTGATTTCCATTGAAGTCTTCTCCTGATTTTACCTAAATGTTCCTCATAGTAGATGGTACTATTTCATTAAGAGAAAACAACTCATGCATCAAAAGGGACTTTGCATTCTCTTATATAATGGTTCTATTGGCATTGACAGTTTCTTCCATCAAGCAACCGTCTGCCAACTTCCAGTTTGAATTTAAATCTTAATAACTGTTTATATAACTGTACATTTAAATTTGAATTCAAACTAATGCATATATCTTAAAATCTGTCATATATGTTTCAGTTTACAATGTTAGATTCCATCTTACAATCTCCCACTGAATCTTGACATTGTTATGAAACTCAGATTCAATATATACACACCAATCTGTAAACTGTATTGTGCACTTCAATTTAAATATCCATTTGTACAACCTCTGTCAATTATATAATAGCTACAAGGAAACCAAAATGACTTGATGAATTAAGAAAACATCTGTATTCTGATATCACTATGCAGTTAAACATAATCACATGAGCTTCAGTATAAACAGTAATATATGTTTCAACCTCAATAATCGATTCTATATAAACATATATATAAAGGGTAAAAGGGATATGAGCAACTTGCTCATTTAGTAAATGAGCAATTGATTATGTAGCATGCATGTGATACATTGGACAACTAACCCTTTTAATGATTTTCCAATCACATGTATGTCACATCATCAATTGCTTATTTACTAAATGAGCAAGTTGCTCATACCCCTTTTTCCTATATATAAATATCTGCATATTTAAAATTTTAATTACACAAAGATGAAAAACTATAAACTAAGTCTTACTATAAAGATAGTAATGCTTAATCTGCAAAATGCTAGCAGTAATGAAGTTTTTGTGAAATTAAAATCATATATAGTGTACTGATCACTTTATTCACATTAAACATAATGGGATACATAATGACACTACAGAACCTATATTATATCTTCATATCTGTCCAGCATCAATGCTATCTGAAATTCCCATGTTCTTTACATGTTTAATAAACTCAGAAACTGGTAATGCTTTGGTTAGAGGATCTGCAAGCTGCTCACGAGTTCCAATCTTGATTACTTCAATATCTCCATCATGAACACTCTCTCTGACAGCAAAATATTTCACATCTATATTTCTGGACCCAGAAGACCTCTTGTTATTCTTTGAGAAAAACACTGCCGATGAATTGTCACAATAAATTGACATAGGTTTTTCAATAGAATCCAATAACTTCAATTTAGCTATAAAATTCTTTAACCACAATGCTTGTCCAGTGGCTTCAAAAATTGCTATGTATTCTGCTTGGAAGGTTGAAGATGCTGTCAAAGTTTGTTTTGATGTTTTCCAGGAAATTGCTCCTCCAGCTAACTGAAAAATGTAACCTGATGTAGATTTTAGATCGTCTACATCAGATTTGTATGATGCATCTGTATAGGCTTTAACTTCCAGTTCCTGATCTTCTATTCTTCTGTAAACCAACATATAGTCTTTTGTCTTCTTCAAATACCTCAAAACCTTCTTACCTGCCACCCAATGCTCATGACCAGCATTTGATTGAAATCTAGACTGCATGTTCACAGCAAAAGCAATATCAGGCCTTGTACAAACTTGTGCATACATCAAACTCCCAACTAATCTTGCATATGGCATGTTTTCCATTTTTCTCCTTTCTAAAGCATTTTTAGGACAATGTCCTTTATGCAACTTATCTCCCTTTGACATTGGACAGTCTCCAGAATTACAGTTTTGCATCCCAAACCTTTGAAGCACTTTCTGAATGTAATTTCTTTGAGAAAGTCCTAAAGTATAATGCTTCCTGTTTCTAGCTATTTCAATACCAAGCACATAATGAGCCTCCCCCATATCCTTCATGTCAAACTGATCTAGCAAAAATCTTTTAGTGTCCTTCAAAAGACCAACACTACTACTAGCAAGCAAAATATCATCAACATATAAGACCAGTATAATAAAATCACTCCCACTGGTCTTCATATAAATGCACTCATCCAATTTATTTTCTAGAAAACCAAAAGTAGTAATAACAGTGTCAAACTTTAAATACCACTGTCTGGAAGCTTGTTTGAGGCCATATATTGACTTTCTAAGCTTGCATACTTTGTTCTCATCCTCCACAAAACCCTCTGGTTGCAACATATATATTTCTTCATACAGATCTCCATTCAAGAAGGCTGTTTTGACATCCATTTGGTGTTATTCAATATTAAAATAAGCTGTCAATGCCATAATAACCCGAAATGCATCCTTAGTTGAGACTGGAGAAAAGGTCTCATTATAGTCAATACCTTTCTTCTGATTATACCCTTTAGCCACTAAACGAGCTTTATATCTCTCCATTTTTCCTTCTGCATTTTTCTTTGTTTTAAACACCCATTTGCATCCAATTGGTTTAATAGCATCTGGTCTGTTTACTAAAACCCACACCCCATTTTTCTGCATACTGTGTAATTCATCTTCCATTGCTAACCTCCATTTTGCATAGTGCTGACACTTTGCAGCCTCCTTAACTGTAGCAGGATCATCTTCTTCACTAAGGACCTCGTCTGCCATAGTATGAAAAATGTGATAATCGTCAGAAATTGCAGATTTTCTTTCTCTGTTTAGTATCACTCGTTGCTCAGGCTCCATATTTTCTTCATTTGCAACTTCTTGTTCATTGGCTTCAACTGGATCATTGTTGACTTCAATGTGTACATTTTGATTAACTTCTATGGTATCTGGAATAATTTCCATGGCTGCACTCCCATTTTCAATAGAGTCCAAATTTATAGTAGGATAAATAAACCATTCTTCAATTTGTTTAGCAGGTCCTTCTACAATATCTAGCTTATCATTCACAATGCTTTGTTTTTCAATTAATTCATCATAAAATGTTGCTCTATGTGACTCAACAATTCTGGTTCCTCTTTCTGGGCAATAAAATTTATAACCCTTTGACTTTTCACAATAGCCAATAAAATAGGAACTTACAGATTGAGAATCAAGTTTTCCATTGTCACCACTATGAACTCTTGCTTCTGCTCTGCATCCCGAGACATGAAAATGGTTTAAACTAGGTTTATATCCACACCACCTCTCAAATGGAGTCTTTTGTACTGCTTTACTTGGAGTTCTATTACAAATATAGTTAGCAGTCTTCAATGCTTCTCCCCACAAGAATTTTGGTAAACCAGATCTGACAATCATGCTCCTCGCCATATTCATTAAGGTTCTATTTCTCCTTTCTGAAACTCCATTCTGCTAAGGATTATAAGGAGTGGTGTATTGAGCCACAATACCACACTTTTCCAAATAGAGTGCAAATGGACCCTTTTGTTGCCCCTTTTCTGTAAATCTTCCATAAAATTCACCTCCTCGATCAGACCGAACAACCTTAATTAGTTTACCTGTCTGTCTTTCTACTTCAGTTTTATAGAATATGAAGATATCTAAAGCTTGAGATTTTTCAGAAATCAAATATATATAACAGTACCTTGAAAAATCATCTATAAAAGTTAGAAAATAACAATTTCCACAAATAGTTTTTACGGAGAAAGGTCCACATATGTCAGTGTGGATTAATTCAAGTAAAATTTCACTTCTTTTAGAACCAGTTTTCCTTGAGTTGGTCATTTTCCCTTTTAGACAGTCAACACATGTATCAAAATCAGAAAAATCCAAATGCTGCAAAATTTCCTGTTTAACAAGTTCCTTCATTCTTTCCTTTGAAATGTGGCCAAGTCTTTTGTGCCACAAAACAGATGAAGAATTATGTTTGGATTTTCTTTTATTTCCTGAAATATTGCCAACACTGAATATATCTCTGCTCATGTCAGAAACTGTAGAGGGAATTGAACAATTAACCATCCAATAGTCTCCAATGAGATTTGCATCTCCAAAACATTTTGATTTAACATAGAAATACATAATTTTATTATCACTTGAAAACCTAAAACCATTGTTTGATACAAATAGAGAACCAGAGATGAGGTTCCTTTTTATTTCAGGAATATAATACACATTAGTTAGTTCTAATACATAGTTATTTCTAAAGACCAAATTGACAACTCCTATAGCCTTAACAACTACTCTTTGACCATTTGCAGTGCACACCTTTGTCTCATTTATGTCTGGGATTGTTATCCTTGATAATCCCTGTAATGAATTGACAATATGAATAGGTGAGCCTGTGTCAAACCACCATGAGTCATCAGAAACATAAGTATTAGAAATAACATTGAAAACAGATCTAGTCAAAAAATTACCCTTCTTGTCAAGCCAAGCTTTGAAACCTTCACAATCTTTCTTAAAGTGGCCTGTTTTCTTACAGAAAAAACATTTCTTAATGTCTAAAGGTTTTGTAAACTTACCTTTAATGTTGTCAGTCTTCACAGAAAGTTTGGAATTAGAGGAACTTCCCTTATGGAATTTACTATTCCCAAATCTCTTCTTGAATGATGGTTTATTGATCAGGTTTACAGAAACTTCCTTGCCCTTCTTCAGTATCTCATCTTCTTCCTCTACACACAGTGAAATTAATTCATTGATACTCCATTTCTCTTTCTGTGTTTTGTATAATGTCTTCAACTGACTGAACTGGTCTGAAAGTGAGTTCAAAAGCATATGCAATAGAAAAGGTTCTTCAACTGGCATGTTTAACTCTCTCAGCTTTCCTACTATCTCAGATTCTTTCATTATATACTCTCTCACACTTCCTTTACCATTGTACTGCATTCTAATTAGTTTATTCATTAAGTTCCCACTTTCTGCCTTATCTGATCTCTTGTACTTCTCTGCAATAGCATTAAAAAATGTCTTTGCCATTTCAGAATCTGGAACTCCTCCTCTCACATTTTCTGTCATGCTTTTCTTAATGCATATCAGAGCCATCTTGTTGTGCTTATGCCATTTTTCGAACAAATAACTCATGATATAATAGTTCTAATGGAAGATCAAATCAAAATATCACTGATGTAACTGTTCTAAACAAATAACTCACAAGACAGTGAAGAACAGATTAAAGTCTTTGCCCCAGAATTCGTATTTAAATCTAAATTTTAACAACAGCAACTTAATTAGAGAATAGTTGCTCTGATACCAATTGTTGTAATTTAAATGACATTATAACCTGTGACTATTCCTAATCAAGTGCATATTGAATAAATGATTCAATGCCCATGAGATCTGTATAATACCAGACTTGGTATTCTATAATTATTAAGTTCTTACCGGAAGGATTGTTGATTTCCATTGAAGTCTTCTCCTGATTTCACCTAAATGTTCCTCATAGTAGATGGTACTATTTCATTAAAACAACTCATGCATCAGAAGGGACTTTGCATTCTCTTATATAATGGTTCTATTGGCATTGACAGTTTCTTCCATCAAGCAACTGTCTGCCAACTTCCAGTTTGAATTTAAATCTTAATAACTGTTTATATAACTGTACATTTAAATTTGAATTCAAACTAATGCATATATCTTAAAATCTGTCATATATGTTTCAGTTTACAATGTTAGATTCCATCTTACAAACTCCCCTTTCTTGGTGCAGTTGAATAACTGCTACACATATTTTTAACTGATGGAGATGGGAGCCATTTAAGATTGTTTAGTTGCGGGGACGTATACTTTTGTGTTTTGGCTCGACCGCTCTAGTGTGCCTCAGGAGGTTTGAATGAAATTCTCTATAGCAACATACAATTTGTTCCCCCCACATCTTCTAGACTTCCCCTACTCTGGAGAGTCAGTCTTTTAGGATTATGAATAACTAGCTCTTTGGTTTGTTCAAGGTTTCATCTTTTTTGGGATTTTTTCACCAAGCGAGGGTTGATGTGGGTGAAAAGTTTAACTTTAATGGATCCTTGTGTGGCTTTGCCCCATGGTGGACCTGACACTGATGATGCTAAGAGTATTTAGCTATTAAAGAATTAAAGGACAAATATCATTTCACTTTTTTTATGTTGCGGAATTATCTTTCAGAATGTGTATTCAGATATTTCTAAGTAGTCTCCTTTGGTATCTTGTTGGTTTTCTGCTGAATGTTGATGCCCTCTTCGTCTATATAACCAAATAAAAGAATAGGAAGGAAAAGAAAAAGGATAAAAAATATAAACTTTTTAGTTTCTCTTTATAAAAGTTTGATATTCTGATGAACTGTTGATACACTGCCATCTGCAACCAAATAAAAGAAAAGTGATGGGAAAAATATCAAATAACACACTTTCTAGTTTCTTCATTAATAATTCAAGAAAAAAAAAGGTTTTAGTCATTGTGATTTTAATTTACATAAGTTTGTTTTAGGAAAAGAGGTAGCTTTTCCGAATGATTCACATGACCATTATAAACTGAAATTTTTTTGTTGGGTATTCCAGAAGATAATTTTCAAGCAGTTGTTAACTTAAGAATAATGATCTAATATCAAATTGCTAACAATAGGTAGACCAGCATACCAAAGTTCTTAAATAGGTTTTGATCTTGCACATACTAGTAGTAGTTAAAGGCACTTTTAGTTTTCTGTGATAGGAATCTGCAAAACTGAGTCCATATTCAAATTATTCTGCGACTTGCAGGATTGTTTTGGCCAACCAATATCAAGTGCGCCAGATTCTTGGTTCGATGTTGTGGAGCGGTACTCCAATGATAATAACAAGACACTCCAGTAAGTTTAAAATTGTGATGAAACCTTTATAGTGATTGGGAATTTATATTATATGTTTCGCATAAGTCTCTTAAAAGTTGTCACTGCTGCATGATTATGAAATATCCTAAGCATCTTGTAAGCAGGCCATTGTTTTTAAGAAGTACTGAATTGATAAAGCCAATTTACATCCTTTTGCGCTTGTATTGATCATCTGGGAATTCATAGTACTGAACAAAATAATTGTACTTCTTAAATTTTGGAATCAGTCTTGTACTTATGAGCTCTTTACCAGGCAAAATAATTGTTTCCGTTTGCATGATGCAGCCGTACCTCAAAAACAACTATATGCCTCAACCTAGGGTCATACAACGACCTAGGTTTTGCCGCAGCTGATGATTACTGCACTCCTCGTGTTATTGAGTCTTTGAAGAAATACTCACCCAGTACCTGCAGTGTTCGTGTAGATTGAGGTGCAGAACCTGGCCTATCTTTAAAACATATCTGAACTTATTTATTTTTCGTAATAAGTATTGGCTCATATGAACCATTTGGTTCCAGGAACTACTAAATCGCACGTTGAGCTCGAGGATTTAGTTGCACAATTTGTTGGAAAGCCAGCCGCTATTCTCTTTGGCATGGGCTATGTGACAAACTCTGCTATCATTCCCGTTCTCATTGGAAAGGTTTGATCTTTGAACTACTTGATGGAGGTGAATAAAGCAATGGGAGGTATAGCTGAAAGCATCGGAGTAAAGAAGAAGAGAAGAGAGCTGAAGCTGTGTCTGGTATCAGTGATGTATCAGTTTTAGTGTAATAGAAATAAGTGAAGGGGCTGGAATGTAAAGTGACAAGTGAATCGGTATGAGAAGTTCTGGTCCGTTGAAGTTGTACAGATTAGATTGTATCCGTTAGATCAAGATGGGACCCGCATTGTAACTGTCTCAACAGAATGTCCGATTACGGGCTTTGCACGTAATCTGTGCTTATAAAAGAATAAGAACAGATCATCTCTTGGTTTGTCAATTTGCAGTCCAACAATTCTCACCTTCTTGATTCTTCTTCTTCCTCACCTTCTTGATTCTCTTCTTTCTCCAACCTTCCATTACCACCCAACCTTCTTCCCTGCTTGTAGCCATGGCCAAGAATAAGCCTAAGGCTGCATCAATGGTATCAGAGCAATCGGATCCTCTTGCGGATCTGGAACTTGAGAATGAGGTTCCTCAAGGCTCCACTCACGAAGGAATTCTTGGTTTGGGGCCAACTGGAGAATGGCAACAGAGCTACCAGATCTTGAATGATAGGATAGCAGGAGTGGAAAATCGGATGAAGGACATTGCAGATCAAGCATCTCAGATCCCTTTAATCTTGGCTCAGATGCAACTGATAACTCAGAGGTTGGGGGAGAACCGACCTAATCAAGAATCGTCAGAGGTAATTCCACCATTACAGCCCTCTGGTAAGCACAATCTCAACCTTGAGACTGAGGGAGGAGGATTCTTGCGTGGTGATAGAAACATGATTGGTGAAATTTTTTTTTTCAAAACTCCGAAGTTAGATGTTCATCCATTTTCAGGAACTGGGGATGTTCTGAATTGGATCTTTCAAATAGAACATTACTTCGAATTGTACAGAGTTCAAGGGGAAGAAAAAGTTAGAATAGCATTTTTTTCCTCAAAGATGCGGCCATTCAGTGGTGTCGATGGTTCCTTAAGAACAATGAAGGGGTAGTAACCTGGAAAGAATTCAAAGAAGGGATTTGCAATAGATTTTCGTTGAACATTTATGAAGATGCCGTGAAATCTTTGTGTAGACTAGAACAAACAACCACCGTTCTTGACTACCAGGTTAAATTTGAAAAGTTGCAGTGTTTGGTAGAAGGTGTTAGTGAGTCTTTTTTGGTGCAACAATTCATAAGTGGGCTTAAGGAGGAGTTGCAACATGACGTTGCTATGGCGGAGCCACAATCACTTAGTGAAACCTTTAAGGTTGCATTGAGGTTTGAAAAGAAATCTAATTCACTTAGACAATTCTACAAGGCACCTTACAGATCCAACTATAGAGGTTCTACATCCGGATACAATTCTTCACCATATCACTCTCAACCAGCTACACCAACTCCTGTGAGTAATCCACCATTGAGATCTTCCAGTGCATATCACAACAACTCAGAAAAACCCACTTTAAAGAAGCTTACACCTAATGAAGTATGGGAGAGAAGAAGGAAAGGGCTATGTTTTCATTGTGATGAAAAATATGTGTTGGGGCATGTATGCAAATCCAAGGTCTATATGTATATAGAAGGGGAGTGGGACATGTTTTCATTACATGGTGAGGATGAGCTTGATCAGTTGTTAGTAGAAGAGGAGGAAAGGGAATTGAATAAAAGCTATCCTGTTCATCACCTACTCAAAGCAGGTTCTGCTATTAATACTGAGTGCTTAATATTAAAAGCTCAGCTAAAAGGAATTGATGTCCACATTTTAGTGGATAGTGGAGCCACTCATAACTATATAGACCCATTTATTTTGCAAAGAACTGGTCTACCTCTTTCGATCAAACAAACTTTCAATGTGAGGGTTGCGGGGGGTAAGGAAGTAGAGGGAAGTGGGTTGTGCTCAAATGTGAGGATTAGTTGCCAGGGATATGACTTTGTTGATGATTTTTTGGTGTTTCCGATTGGGGGCCATGATGTGATTTTAGGAGCCAAATGGATTAAGCAAGTCTCAGAGGTCACAGTTAATCTCATTGACAAACAATTGAAATTCCATCATAAGGGAACTGACTGGGTGTTGCAAGGTTTGCATCCAACCTCTACTCAAATGTTATCTGATAAAGAAGCTAATAAAATTGCCCTCCAAACTCATAGGGGATTTGTTTTGTACTTGATATCTGGGAATGAAAACAAACCTGTTTCATTACCTGAAGATCCATGTTTACAAGCATTATTGGGTGAGTTTAATGATCTATTTGAGGAACCCAAAAGCTTACCTCCTGCCAGACCATAGGATCACCGAATACCCCTGGAACAAGGTTCTAAACCAGTGTGCATCAGGCCATATAGGTATTCTTTTGATCAAAAGAATGCGATCGAGGATATCGTTGGAGAAATGCTGAGTCAAGGTATTATAAGACCAAGTAATAGTAGTTATAGCTCTCCTGTTGTCTTGGTGAAGAAACAAGATGGTTCTTGGAGGTTTTGTGTCGATTACAGATCTCTCAACAAACAAACAATTAAGGATAAATATCCTATTCCGATGATTGATGATTTACTTGATGAATTGAATGGGTCTACATTCTTTTCAAAGCTTGATTTGAGATCTGGATACCATCAGATCAGGATGTACAATGATGATATTGCAAAAACTGCGTTTAGAACTCACAGCGGACACTACGAATTTCTAGTAATGCCCTTTGGGTTGAGTAATGCTCCGTCGACTTTCCAAGCTCTTATGAATGACATTTTCAGACCTCACTTAAGAAGATTTATACTAGTCTTCTTTGGTGACATTTTAATTTTTAGTCGACCATGGCAGGAACACTTGACACACTTACGGGAAGCTTTTCTCATCCTGCAGCGGCACAAGCTATTTGTGAAGAGATCTAAGTGTGCTTTTGGCTAAAGAGAAGTGGAGTACTTGGGTCATATTGTGTCTAACTCCGGCATTGCTATGGATGAAAAGAAGGTAGCGGCTGTTAAGGAATGGCCAGTTCCGAAATCGGTAAAGGCTTTGAGGGGTTTTCTTGGTCTCACAGGCCATTATAGGAAATTCATTAAGAATTATGGATCAATAGCTTCTCCCTTAACTGATTTGACCAAGAAAGATAGCTTTACTTGGACTGAGGAGGCTACAAATGCTTTTAATCGGCTGAAAGAGGCACTTATATCTGCTCCAGTTCTCAAACTCCCTGATTTTAATGAGATTTTTGTTGTTGAATGTGATGCTTGTAAAGAAGGAATAGGTGCGGTGCTCATGCAAAAATGTCATCCAATTGCATATATTAGCCAAGCTATTAAGAGTAGATGCTTGCATTGGTCAGCTTATGAAAAAGAAATGCTCGCAATTCTTCTTGCTGTTAAGAAGTGGAAACAGTACTTGTTTGGAAGGAAGTTCATCATTCGTACTGATCATAAGCCTCTGAAATATTTGCTTGATCAAAGGTTGTCAACAGCAGCACAGCATTCATGGTTAGTGAAACTTTATGGATTTCACTTTGAGGTGGAGTATAAAAAGGGTAGTGAAAATGTGCCAGCTGACAGATTATCTAGGAGGGATTTGGATTGTTTCTTGGTCCAATTGAGTTCTTTACCTCCAAATTGGTGGCAGGATGTCGAGAGCATGAATCAAAGTGATCCTTATTTCAAGGTGTTAGACACTAAACTGGTCCATTCACCTAACAAGAAATTTTCGAAGATTCAAGGAATATGGTTTAAAGGCTCAAAAGTTGTCATCAGTCCTACTTCATTTTTGAGAAGGTTGTTGATCACAGAACATCATGACACTGCCATAGGGGGCCACTCAGGGTATGACAAAACATTGCAAAGGATTAGAAGAGCATTTTGGTGGAAGGGTATGAAATCTGATGTACGGAATTATGTGAGGGAATGCGTTGTATGTCAAGCTAACAAATATGTGTGTCAAGCACCATCGGGGTTATTGCAGCCATTGCCAATTCCTAATCAGGTTTGGGAACAAGCAAGCATGGATTTCATTGAAGCACTTCCTATGAGTTGTCGATATTCAGTCATATTGGTGGTGGTTGATAGATTAAGTAAGTATGCTCATTTCTTCCCAATCAAACATCCATATACGGCAGCTACTATCATCCAAGTGCTTACGGAAGGTGTGTTCAAGTTGTATGGTATGCCTATATCTATAGTTTGTGATAGAGGAACTGTTTTTACCAGTTCCTTGATGAAAGAATCACTTCGACTACAAGGTACCAGGCTGAACTTCTCCACTGCATATCACCCCCAAACAGATGGCCAAACGGAGGTGGTTAATAGGTGTTTGGAAACATATTTGAGATGTTTTTGTCACCACAAACCAAATGATTGGAGTCGATGGTTATCTTGGGCTGAGTATTGGTATAATACTTCATATCATAGTGCAATCAAAACCACTCCCTATGAAGTGGTATATGGTCGACAACCACCTACTTTAATCTCTTATATTCCACATACGGCTAACAATCCACAAGTTGAGGAAGCGCTATTAGCAAGGGATGTTAACCTACAGCTACTCAAAGATAACCTCAAGAAGGCTCAGGATAGGATGAGGAAACTTGCAGGTACTCGCAGATTGGATAAAGAGTATAAAGTGGGAGATTTGGTTTATGTGAAACTTCATCAGTATCGACAGGTTTCAGTCGCTACAAGGACAGTGCAGAAGTTTGCTCCACTTTATTATGGTCCATATGCTGTGATAGAATGTATTGGAGCTGTGGCCTATAAGCTTGATCTACCAGTGGGTTCAAAAATTCACCCAGTCTTTCACGTTTCCTTGCTCAAGAAACATCTGGGACATAATGTGGAGGTGCAGCACAAGCTTCCTATGCAGGAGTCTACAACACTACTTCAGCCAGAACAGATCTTGGATCGTAGATCAGTGATTAGAGGGAAGAATTTGGTTTCTGAAGTTTTGATCAAGTGGCAGGATCAAGATGAAGCTGCTGCTACTTGGGAACCATATTGGGCTTTGGTGCGGAAATTTCCCCTCTTCGACCTTGAGGCAAGGTCTCAAAATAGGGGGGAGGAGTTGATAGAGGCCAATCAGGGTGAATAAAGCAATGGGAGGTATAGCTGAAAGCATCGGAGTAAAGAAGAAGAGAAGAGAGCTGAAGCTGTGTCTGGTATCAGTGATGTATCAGTTTTAGTGTAATAGAAATAAGTGAAGGGGCTGGAATGTAAAGTGACAAGTGAATCGGTATGAGAAGTTCTGGTCCGTTGAAGTTGTACAGATTAGATTGTATCCGTTAGATCAAGATAGGACCCGCATTGTAACTGTCTCAACAGAATGTCCGATTACGTGCTTTGTGCTTATAAAAGAATAAGAACAGATCATCTCTTGGTCTGTCAATTTGCAGTCCAACAATTCTCACCTTCTTGATTCTTCTTCTTCCTCACCTTCTTGAATCTCTTCTTTCTCCAACCTTCCATTACCACCCAACCTTCTTCCCTGCTTGTAGCCATGGCCAAGAATAAGCCTAAGGCTGCATCAATGGAGTATTTTAGATATGAAAGCACTGGTTACTTGGGCTTTGCTTGGTATTGCTATGAACAACAAGGTGTTGTGACGTGTAACTGAAAGTGCTCTGAAGAAATAGAGTTGACATTGGATTTCCTTGAGGGGGGGAAAAGCACTTCTCTAATAAATTGAATGGTGACGTTTTGAGTTATGGTTCGGGAAAGGAGAAAACTCCTGGTTTTGAAAAGTGATTGGCTCAAACCCAGTAGTTATCAAATGAACCATACACCTATTTTAAGTTAAAAGTGCAATACCAAACACAGCCTTACCATTGTGAGGTTTTGTCATCTTTCATAATTTGTAGTGTTTCCTTTTTTCACTCATCGTGGGTATACATCCATGTTGGGGGATGTCGACAAATACCGGTGGCATAACGGAACTGATTAGAGCAATGAAAGCAATGAAAAAGGTGAGGTAGATGAGTCGAATCAATTGAACAACCAAACAAAGTAGATCCATCAATCCAACACAAACACAATGAGGATTTATCCCGGTTCGCTTCCACTTAATCTGGAGGGAAATATTGGGAGATATAATATTCAACTAGAAGAGATTACAAGGAGTTAATGATTTACTCAATATAAGAAATTAAATTCACGCAGCAAGGAACAATATCTCTCAAGTCTTTCTAGCAAAGGAGAAAATAATCAATGAAGTACTCTTGTTGTCTCATTTTGGAGGCTATTACAATATATAGAAAAAGAATAGAGAGAATCCTAGGTTAGTCTTGATTCTCAGTCGTCTAATATATCATGTAGAAGAAGTAACGAAATAGGAGCGGTATGATCTGACTTAGAGTTAAAAATTGGGTTGACCTAACAAATCGAGGTCCAAAATAACACAGCGTCGCGGTTAATCGACTGCACCAAAGTTGCGGTCGACTGTCCCCTTCTCGGGAAAGCCCTGTATAGTGTGCGGTCGACTGCAGCCTTGGACAGTCGACATAACTCAGCGTGCACCTGCTTTTACTGTTTTCATCTTCGACTCTCTTCGACTAATTCAACCTCCGTGCTTTATCGTCTCTTCTTCTAATCTGAACCACGAGTATACAAAAAATAATCCTAACAACCTCTACCTGTAAAGCCCCGAATCCCCGTTACCGTGACATCCGTGACACAACCAAAATCTTTTCCTTCAAATGTATCTCAACACAGTAAATAACATGAAAATTTAAAGACTTTTATTGCCATCAGAGTTATTACATTATTAGTTACAAATATTATCTTGTTCTTGAACAAGGAATACAAATTGCATAAACCCATTATAACTTGGTACAAATAATCAGACTCCTCCTGAGGAGCAATCAGCTGTCTTACATAATGATAATCGACTGATCACTGCCGAACTCTGCTGAGTGGTCGATCTGCTTCCTTTGTCCCTCGGCTTGAGTCTTCCGCTGCGCGACTCTAATCATTTCTGTATATGCTCGAACGGTAGGCATGTACACTGCCACTCCACTTGGATGCCCTGTTGATCTTGGGTTTCCTGCACTTGCGAACCAGTATCCAGTACCTAATTAAGTGGGCACGTCAGTAATTCTACTGACGCAATGCTGATAAGAAAACAACGATCTCCAACTTGCACACCCACAAATCGTCTTGAATGGAAAGAGAAACGTGCATCCTAATCTCCTAGTATTTGTGTAAGCCATGACCTGTAGTCTAATGATTAAAATAGAGTACAGACATGGATGCACTTAATCTAATGTCAGCAAGACTCTGGATACGCATGCATCCCATACTACATGTGCTCCGGATCAAGTCGTTTATCTAGTTTCAAGGATTCGAACCCTCGCTATGCAATACATTCTACTATTGTACTCTTCCCGAGTCTGATAGAATCGTGGCTGGTAATCATGCAGTTATTATTGCTGAATACAAATACAGTGTTTCTTGTGGCCACTAATGCCCAAAATCGAATCATACCAAATGCCTGTGACGAACTTACAGATATACAACTGCATATCTTTGGCACCGAAGAACCATGGGGCAACAGCCCCATGGTCCGTTCGTGTCCACACAACATAAGAACATGACGGCCTCGAAGGTCTAAAACCCCCTATCCGATAGGAAGCTCTTGTTCTTACCACGGCACTTCAGGAATCAACATTACAAGATACGCACCGCAGCACGTATCCCTAATGATAGGAAGAGACAACCTTGGTTATCACCGTCTAGTGCTAACTCTTAGAACGAGTTGGATTATAGGGAATCACCCCTAACACCAATTCGGTCTTCAAGCGAACAATAAGGAAAACCAATCAATGCAGTTTACTGAAAAACATGTTATTACTCAAATCATACATGGTGTCGTATCAACCGATGCTGAGCCTGACTGGTCTTGTCAGAATAAATAATTACGGTGAATCAACATTCACCGATTTCCAATACCTTTATGGGTCCTTGACCATAACCCTGGCCCGTGACTCTCAGTGAGTAATCCAACAGTACCCAAAAAGTGCATAAAAATTTTGAATGAAGGTAAACCCACATAAACACCAATCTTCTGACCATTGACAGGCTCAGGCATCAAGACACCAGACACAAAATCGACCATATAGCTATCTTCTCAACTCACTCATGTGTCCACCATGAGTACTAATCAAAGGAAACTTGTCTAAGTCCCAATGAGGTGCTTAAAACATCTTAAACTTAATAGCTCATGATCACCACACTGCGGTATGCAGAGGATTCCTCATCAATCTTCCAATCGTAAGCTGTTCAAGCAAATACCACTTGCCACGACTCAAGTTACTCTCATTAGAATCCAACAAAATCAGTTTTCCTAGAAAGGTAGGAGACTTTACTGCAATTCCTTATAAGACAATATCCTCAAATTCCTCAAGTTCCCAATTCAACACAAGCTTGGAGTCGATCAGGGCAGTCGGTTGCTAAACTTGCAACATCCATAACTTCCAAGATACAACTCGGAATAGCATGATATCACCCATTCCAGAAAGCCAAGATCCTGGGCTACAACTCTTTAGTTAACCATTTCATCAAATTCAATCATCTTGGTACTATAAAAACATCATACACTCTCAGCTGTACATTCCTTCCTGCACTTGTTGCACTTCTCCAATAGTAAAAAAATTTGCTCACTCATCGGAATTACTCGATTCCAGATTCTATGGAAAGGTGGGAGTATCTACTTCAACTCCCTAGCTGAACACATCCTCGGATTCCATCATTAAAGTCCTCAACAACACCAAATTCCATCAGGTGTACAAACAGAACAAAATTGCTTTATTTAACAGCATGGTCTCAATCTAGACTGGATCTACCCCAGTCTTTAGAAAATCATAACTTTCAAACCACAAACTGGAATTACATAATTCTGAATGTTTTGGAAGGCTATGACTCCCTACTATAATTCTCTAGTTGATCAATCTTCCAAATTCTTAACACACCCCTATCTATGGTTGAGCCTTTCGTACCCGCGATAGGATAGTTAGTGAAATTATTGGGTTAAACAACACGAAAAGAAAGGGCAAAAAGACAGATTCCCTCGGGAACGACAGAGACAGTTAGGGACTAAGATCAACTCTAGAATTACCCATCTTCACCGACTAGTCAATCTGAACTAAGCTGAACTTGGTTTACTTTAAAATTCAATAACAAATCAACCCTAAGTCCAAATCATGAAATTTGAGACTCTTAAACCACACATATACCATTCCATTGTGTCCAAAATTTGCATCCATATTCATAATACACAAAGAGTTATAACTCCTTAAACATAGCATTAAATTAAGCTGCATTCCCAAACAGGGTCTATACCACCTTACACTATTTATTTTTGAAGTTTGATCAAATGCTATCTAAAAATTCCATAATTTGAGAATCAATATGTAGACACATACCACAAGCTACTGCAAAATTTTCATTGCAATATCTTACACACACAAGTAGTTATGACTAGATGAACTTCAGTCTCTAATAGACAGAATTCAGTTTCTGTCTTTTGGACCAGTTGCCATTTACAAATTCTTTGAGGTATCAAACGAACTCAGAAAATTATGAAATTTAAGGCTATGGTCATAGACACACCACCAATACAAGAGTATCCATAAAAATTTTCAACTCAAAATACACCACCAATGCTGAGTTATAATTTCGGAAAGACTCAACAACTTTCCCACAACAGCAGCTTTTTCAGCTGCTCACTGTCCGAAATTGGGTCTAGTGTTTAGGCTATCAAATGGCCTCCAAATATTATGAAAAAAAATCATGGAAGCTCTAGATACATAGAATAACAAGCCCTACAAATTTGAGTCCAAAATTCCAAACCGTTTGAGAGCTAGAAATTCCCTAACTCACATACTTATACTTGTTCTTAACAAATGATCTTGAAAAAATGTTGTTCTACTATACAAGCTACTTTTCTTAGCATGTCAACTTCTTCACACATGATAATCAAACATTTCTTAGCTACTACCACATGTTAAAAATCACATTAAAAAAAAAGAGCTAAACTTTTAGAGTTTAGAGTATCACCCACTTGTTTAAGTTGCAAGAACACTCATTGTAGCTTGCTTGCCTTTCCTTGCTCCTTGCCCTTGAAGAACTTGGCTTCCTCAAATTTCCTAGTACTCTACTCTACTACAACTATCTTCCCAAAAAGACTTCACCTTTCCCCTTTCCTTTTTCTTTTTTAAAGAATAAGAACAAGACCAAAAATGAGAAGTGAAGTGGAATGGGATATTTTATAGGAAAATGTTAGCTAGCTAGGGTTTTGGGGTGTTGGGAAAGTGGGTCGGCCAATCTTCAAGGAGAATGGAGGGCTAGGATGAGGGGATCTAGAGTTTGCGGAAGTGGATGGTGGATAGGAGTGCCAACACACAATCTTCTAGAAGCTTCAAGGAGCTTCTCATTCTTTCAAGAAGTTACACATGGTGAATTGTTTCCACCATTGGATCTTCACCAAGATCCAAGCCATGATCACATGATGCTAGGGTTCCTAACCCTAGGTTAGGTCAAGTAACCCTAAGTCACTATACCCCAATTCTAACCCTTGAGCACAAGATCAATCCACATTCAATTCAAATACTAACTTAGTTTAAAATATCCAACCAATATACAATTTAAAATCTATAAAAATACATGTTTTATAGAAATTATTACTTTCTTTAAAAAATTGTCTAGTCAAAACAATCAGGACAAATCTATAGTTAAATTAAGAAGATATCCCGAGTTTATCTTATCGGATTCAGAATAGCTCATATATCTAAAATTTCTCAATTTAACTGATAATTATTAGAAAAATATGTAATCATGTTCATTTCTCAACTGTGCACGGATTACAATGCAAAATAGCTTTATGCTATTTTGCGGGGTATTACACTACCTTGGATTGCATTCGAGTGCTATCAACATGATGTGATTAATCATCTCTGAACTCTACTAAAAAAACTCCACTTGCGAATAAACTAAGAGTAATAGTTTCTTCTGCTAGTTGAATAAATCTTTTACCCAATCTCACCGATCAGTAAATATCCTCATGGGTAGACCTCAGTAGGAGTTAACATGGAGTTGCTAACATCCGCACGGACTTCACCTACATCGAGGCACTCTTCACATTTCGACGATATTCGAATGTTGTAGTCTCGCTTCGATGATGCTAGTTGCAGCAAACTAGATGAATTTGCGGGAATAACAGAAAAAGAAGCAACAATACCTGCGTACCCCAAAGCTTGTAGAGATTGCATTTTCTTGGCCCAACGACTCTTATACATCTAATCATCTTATGACGACCATAAAAATAGACAGAACTCTACTTCGAGCTGTGTACCTATAACTTCGTGCGTCAAGAGTTTCCAAGAAATTCATATTCCGTTTCAGCAAAAGAATATGCAAGATTTTCCTTAGAGTGAATATGTTAGACCTGACATCTTTAACTCAACTGTCCCTTCACTTATTACTTCACAAATATCTCCAGTTTCCGATTTCACACAACACCCTGTAGTAAACTTATAAGTAAAAAATAACTCCCTCTCAGAGCCAATATGAGTAGAACTTCGTGAGTCAAGAAACCAACTAGAATTCACTTCCAAAAAAATTGAATCAAGAATACACAAATCACTTGATTCAGAAGGGTAAACTACATTTGCAGTAGATTTACCATCCTTGTTGCTCTTCTGATTCTGCAATTTCTAACAATTTTTCTTGATATGCCATGACCTCTTGTAATATCGCAATGGATCGAATCCTTTTGCATAACATTTTGACTTTCAGTTGAAGGACCTTCCACTGTTAGACAACTTATAGGAGTACACGATGATTTCTGAGTCTCCTTCCTAAGTTGATTTTTCTTCAATGCTTTGATTATATCATCTACTGTTATACTCTCATTGGCAGATTTACTGTGTAGCATGGTAGTGATCAAATGCCTGTACGAATCTGACAGTAAATATATCAAGTTGAAAGCTTTATCTTCCTTGTTCACATCCACATTGATTACCTGTAGTTCAGATAGCACCTTGTTGAACTCTGTGATGTGATCTTAGAGATCGGTACCTTCCTTCATTGACAAACATAATAACTTCATCTTCCAATGCATCCGATCTAATAACAATGATCCAAAGTAGTCAGCTATGAGTTCTCTTCAAGAAATTTGCACTTGACCTTGTCCGCCAATGATAGTCGGATAGAACTGACGGCTCTTTCACAAATATCATTCCAAACATTTTCCTTCATATCATATGGTTTTTCCTTCTTCTTGACGGCTAACTGCAGACGTTCTTGAACTAGGACATCATATATGTCTACCTACCAAAGATTGAAATTAATATTTCCATCGAACTGCTTGATCTTCAAAAGATTATGACCTGTCATCTTAACCAAGGGACTCTGCAACCTGAAACTCTGATACCACTTTGTTGGGGGATGTCGACGAACACTGGTGGTGCAGCGGAACTGATTAGAGCAATCAGGAAGGCGAGGTAGATGAGACGAATCAATTAAACAACCAAACAAAGTAGTTCCACTAATCCAACACAAATAGAACGATGATTTGTCCCGGTTAGCTTTCGCTTAATCTAGAGGAATATATGAGGAGATATAATATTCAAGGGTAAATTAAAAAAACCCCACTAAACTTTGGGTCATTTAAAAAAACCGCACTGAGTTTTTTTTATTTAAAAAAATCACACAAAACTATAGTTTAAAAAAACACACACTGACAGAGTTAGGGTAAGGGTTAGGGTTAAGGTTAGGGGGTTAGGGTTAGTTCAGTGGGGTTTATTTAAACACAAATGAAAGATGAAAGTAGGTTTTATAAACATAAATGAAAGATGAAAGTGGTTTTTTTAAATTTAGCCTAACGAAAACCTAACTCCGTTAAAGTGTGTTTTTTTAAACTATAGTTTTGTGCGGTTAATAAAAATAAAATTTAAAAAAAAACTTTTGTGCGGTTTTTTTTAAACGGCCCAAAGTTCAGTGGGTTTTTTTTAAAATTTAGCCAATATTCATCTAGAAGAGATTATAAGGAGTTAATGATTCACTCAATACAAGGAATTAAGCTCAATCACCAAGAACTCTTTCTATCTCTCAAGTCTCTCTTTGCAATGGAGAAAATAATCAATAAAGAATTCTTGTTCTCTCATATTTGAGGCTATTACAATATATAGAAGAAGAATATAGAGAACCCTAGGTTAGTCTTGATTCTTAGTTGTCCAATATATCTTGTAGACAGGGGCGTAGTTGTCATGGGCCCAGGGGTTGCAACTACGCCCCCTGGGAATTTTAAAAAAGTTCAATATATATATATATATATATATATATATATATATATATATATAGAGAGAGAGAGAGAGAGAGAGTAAAAAGAAATTTATTAAGGGTTTATGTGTAAAGTTCCCAACACATTTACTCTTCCTCTTCCTCTTCCTGGCCCTCTTTCTTTTCTTTCTCTTTTCTTTCGTTAATCGACGGATCGACCCAACCCAACGATGACCAAATTTCTCAACTTCTCTGCCAATTCCTCCACTACCTCCGAGTCTCTGATCATAAATCCTTCTCCTCCAAGGCTCTGACGGCTCTTCCTTTCCATCAAAACCCTAAATCTAACCTTAACCCTAATTGAAACCCTAAGTCCCTAATCTCCTTCTGTCCTTCCTCTCCATCAAAAAGGTATTCTACACTTCTTCTCTTCGTCTTCTCCTACAATTTAATATCCATTTGCTTGATCTATAGTTTATGTGCCATATACAAATTGGTATGGATTATGTAGAATTTGTGAATTTTGATGGGTATGGTCCGTAATCTTCTCTTTTGTGTTGTAGCCATCCTGATAAAAATCCTAACCCTGAAGCCCGAAAATTGTTCCCCAAACTATATGGTATGCCAATTTTTCTTTATGTTTAGCTCTATTTTGAGATATTATTATTTGTGTGTGGAGACAAATAATAATTTTGAGTTGCAATATTGATGACTTAAAAATTTTGGATGTAGAGCCGTAGAGGTTTACATGCAACATTGGAATATATTGCACAAAAGGTTGAGTGGCATGAAAAGGGAGGAAAACTCGATAATTTCAAATCAAGCATAAAAATGGTATGAAGAATTAGAGAGAAAAATTAGAGAATGCATTTGACAAAAAATTAAACTTTATGACTTAAGTAAACTATTGCTAGTTGCATGTGATGTGCCTGTCTAACAGAAGTCTCATTTACATAATTGGTATTACTAGATATACCACTTCTATTATCTACAAAAAGTTAGCAGTTTATAATGAAACTAGATTTGCCTATGGACATGTGCCTACGCAGTGGCGGAGCCAGACGAATCAAATGGAGGTCCCAAATTTTTTTCCCCCCGGCATCGACATAATTGAGCCTTTAATAAGAGGTGGATTAGACTTGGGGGTCCCAATTTTTTTTTAACTGGGGGGGCCAAATAAAAATTTTGGTCTATATTAGGGAGTTTTACAAAATTTTTGGGGTCCCAAATGTCCCCCCTCCTCTCTTCCTCCCTCCGCCACTGTGCCTACGGCACGTCTTCGGAACGATACAACATATAAAAAGCATTGTAAACAGTAAAACAACAATTATGTAGCTCAAGTTTGAATAGTATGACAATTGATTAGTTGTAAATAAAGGTCCATGTTTCTATTAGTATATGTTGAAAAATAATTATAAATGAGGGTATAAAATCCAACTTCTTAGAACTATGAGGGTGGAAAATGATGAAATTTAACTATTGAATAGGTATTTGCTATTTTCAATGTAACATGAACAATAAAAAAATATTAAAAATATGAAAATTTACAAACCTGAAATATGAAAAATCTAAATTTCTGAGTAAATAGAGAGAGAATGAGAGAGAGAGTTAAAGAGAGAGAAAGAGAAATAATTAAATAAATGAGTTGTTTTTTTTTGCGGGGGGGTTTGAATTTGATTTTGGGGTTTGAAATTTTGGGGAGAAAATGTGTTTTGTGAGGTTAGATTTGGGCCTTTGATTTTGAGGGGATTAAAAGAGAGCCACTTGATAGCTTTCTTTGTGTTTTATTATATAGATAATATTTCAGTTCATTAAAGGCACCATATATGTATATATGTATAGAATATTTGCACCATGCTGGAATTTCTTTACAATTTGTTTTAGCCTTTTAGGGATATTGATTTGTTGGAATTAATATATAATTTCAGATGAAAAATACTCCACTATTCAAATTTTTTTAAAACTCTCAAGAACAAGCTGCTTCAAGAAGCGCAAAGTCCCCCACCCAGGGCACCCCCATCCCCACGTCAGCCCGTTGTCCAACCCCCGCCTACGTGCAATGTAGAAGAAGAGTATCCATCTGATCATGCATTAAGAAAAAATATTTTTGGGTACGATGTTAAAGAAAGAGAGAATGTTCGACGATACTACTTGCAAAAAGGACCCTGTCAGCCTAAAGATCACAACATTCCTTGGCGTTATTGTGATTTGTCAATTTGAATATCTTGGGAATTACAAATGATTTATCACAAGCTTTATAGAGAAAAGACCAAGATATAATAAATGCCACGACTCTTGTGAGGATAACAAAACAACAATTGCAAAACATGAGAGATGATGGATGTGAATCATTGTTGGAAGAAGTTTCTTCGTTTTGTGTGAAGTATAAGATAGTAATTTAACATATGGATGAATTACTTGTACAATATGGAAGATCCTGTCGCAACTTTGAAGGAAAAACAAATCTCCATCATTATCGTATTGAATTGTTTTATGAAGTGATTGATTTACAACTTCAGGAGTTTGATAATCATTTTAATGAGGCAAATACAAAGTTGTTGTTGTGTATGGCTTGTCTTGATCCAAGCGATTCATTTTATGCGTATGATAAGAGAAAATTGCTTCGCTTTGCTGAATTTTATCCATTCGAATTCTCTAACATTGAGTTAATGTACCTTGACCGACAACTTGATACTTACAGTTTGGATGTGCGCTCTGATGACCGATTTTCTGAAGTTGCATGGATTAGTGGGCTTGCTAGAAAGATAGTTTAGTTAAAATAACATCGTGCATATCCGTTGGTATATTTGCTCTTGAAGTTGGCATTGGTATTACCCGTTGCAACCGCAACAATAGAGAGAATATTTGCTACAATGAAAATCATCAAGACTTCATTACGAGACCGATTGGGAGAGAGATGAGTGATTGTTTGATTGCATATATTGAAAGAGATGTATTGGATGCCATTAACAATGAAGATATCATTCAATATATTCAGAATATGAAATCTCAAAGGGTTTTATTGCTAAAGAAAAATGATATTTAGTGATTGTAATAGTTTGTGACATTTGGTAGTAATATATGATATTTGGTAGTAATAGTAGAATCTCAAAGGGTTTTATTGCTAAAACTGATTTTCATATAGAAAAAGCTTTTAAGAGAGTGAATAAGAGTGAATACTCCCCCTTAATATAATATCACCTGTAATATAGAACTTAATGAACAATTATAAGAGAGGAATGAGAGTATTAATTCATGAAATGATTTGAAAATAGTTTGAAAACATTCTAAAATCATTAATTCATAAAATGATTTGAAAATCATTTTGAAAATATTCTAAATGCATTCTCCCCATTTTTGGAACACACCAAGAGGGGATAGATATACGAGACATAAGTAAAATAATCCTTGGAAAGTTTGTAAAACCAATCATCAATTAAAATAATGAAGAGACACATTTGAGGATATTACAATGAATACCAACTTAGAAAAACATGGAAGAGAATCTTTTTACATGATACCGTTGATAACGATACTCTTTGATATACAGTGAGAGCTCTACATAATATCATAGATTTGAGATTCTCCCCAATACACATGAAAGTAACAAAGAAATCAAGAAATTGAGAGAGGAATCATTGATTTTATAAGTTTTGAAAAGCAAGACCAGAGAGAGTGCCGGTCGACCGATCGGTCGATCGCAACATCAAATTCAAAATTAGGTTTAGAGAAACACAAAAACAGAACAGATACACATACATGACTAGAGTGAGATCAATTTTGTAAAGGAGCCAGAGAGTATGTCGGTCGACCGCGATACTGATACCAACAGATATACACAAGTAACTTTGATTATGTCAATTCTGTTTGCCAACATGCATGAACATAAGAGCATGAATTAAGATCATTGCAAGACATGAGCTAAATTTAGTGTATTTCAAGACAAGAGCTAAATTAAGTACATTACAAGGATTTCAAATAGCATACATTAGGATATTTCATTAGCAGATTACAAGTTATTCATCATCTTCATCTTCTTCTCCTCCTTCTTCCTCATTCTTTCCTGCTACATTAGGAGGTGGGAGCATTTCCCAATCCTCTTTCCTTTGCAAGTAATCGAGAGTGTTTGTGTAGTAGTTGTACACTTGCATTTGAAGAGCGGCGAATTACTCATATGTCACAAATGAAGATGAAGAGGAGGAAGCCTGTGAAGGAGGGACTTGTGGTGGTGCTTGTAGCTCTTGTTGTTCTTGTTCCTCTTGCCTCGCCTGTTGTTGGGCTTGACGGCATCGAGCCCGTTGGCCGAAGGGAACATCAATACCCATTTGTTGAGGAAGAATGGGCATAGGACTTTTGCTAAGCAAATAATTCCCGACCTCAATACGGGAATCACTGGCGAGGTTGTAGATGAGTGAGCTAAAAGGGAGACTACCACGGTTTAAAGAGGTAGCATAATTCATCGTACAAATGATGAATGTAGCAAGGTCAAACTTATACCCCCCCAGAATAAGAAAAATGATGAAAGATTGGTCCACCCCAATTTCTGATTTGTCATTTTTCATTGACAATTTTATTAAGAACTCGAGCGGTATCGGTAAAATTGGTGGGAGCGGGATAAGGAAGATGAACAAAATCGGGTTGCACAATCATGGTTTTAACAGTATTTTGATTGTGACCCGGCTTATACTCAAGGGTTTTAAATCGAGATGATATGCATCGAATTCCCCTTCGGAAAACTCGTATCGTGCACGGAGATACTCGGGGGTAATTTTTACTCTTCTACCAAGTATGAAAGAAAAGAGAGTAAGGTCGCCATCTTGAAGGCCATCAAGATTAGCGTAGAATTGTTGGGTTATTGATTCGGAATGGGTACTAGGAGTGCTAAGATAATTTTCCTAATCGAAAGCCTTAAGGATCCTGACCATAACTGAAAATTGGTCCCCTAAAGATGATAGGTTAATTGCCATATTGGCTACAACAGGAGCACCCGCAAGAGAAGAGAAATAGCGGTCTGCACATTGAGAGTTTCGAAATACGATACCCTCTTTAGTGACAAATTTTGATACTACCTTCTTGCCCTTTGGTCTTTGAGATGAGGAAGCCATTTGCAAAAGAGAGGTGGAAGAGTGTAAAAGATTTGTGGAAAGTATTGAGAGGTGAGAAAATTTTACTGATGGGTTTGAGAGAGGAGGCTAGCATTTTTGGGTGAAATAAGAGGTTGGGGGTGAAGAGTTATTTATAGTAGAGAGGTAAAAACAGACTCAGCCGACTGTGACGATCGACCGGTTTAGTATACGGTCGACCGCACCATACTTTAAGTAGAATTTTAACATGGTAAGCAAGGTCAGAGGGGTGGACAGTCGACCGCACGGTCGACCGGTCCTTTCTCGAAATAAGCTAATATTTATTAGATACGGTCGACCGGTTATGTAGTTTTTGCAATCACAGTTTGTAAGTCTATATTTATTGTAAATTTAAGCAATTTTTAGATTTTACCTATTACCGCACGTATTTGAAGAACAATGTCCTTCACTCATTTTCTTGATAGAGATGCAGGTTACTGCTATGCCAGATGAGACTAGTGCATATTCTATCAAGGTTACTGCAATTTTCTACGTTGAACGCTTCATACTCCCTTCATGTATGTTTGTAGGAGTCCATGTGAGCTTTGAGCCTGCATCAACATTCTTTCTTACCCAGACAAGATTAGTGTTCCTTTTTAGTGAACGGTTATAAGAAATATGCCCAAGTCTAGAGCAAAAATTACATGTGATTCGACTATGCCTTGGGTCATGCACACTTGTATGATTTATTTTTTGTTTGTGATTGTGTTGATTTTTATACGAGTGTGTATGACATAATGGTCTTTGATGAGGTACTGGCTCTTCGTAACCAAGCCCTCGATTATCATGATAGGATCTTGAATCCTTTGTAATAAAGTAACTGGGCCCTTCATGCTTTTCAATAATTTTTCCGAGCTCAATTACCTTTTTACACAGTCTTTTTCTAGTTATCTCATCATCTTTTGTGTTCCCGCAAAGAGTATCTAGTGTGGCATCAAGAATTCTATTTTGATTAAGGGCTTCATTACATCTTTCCACTATTTCATCAAATTTCCTTTTACATTTGTCTAAGTCATTTGTGAGCTTGGCAATATTGACAAATTTCTCCTGAATCTATTTTAAGTGATCATCATGATTTGCTAGCGATTCACAAATTTGTTGTTTTAACATCTCATTTTCTTCTAGCAAAATATCATGATCTTTTTTACATGACTCAAGTTTTTCAAAAATTAGGGCATTCTTATTTTTAAGTTTGTGATTTTTAGTTATGCAGGCGTCCTGTATTTCATTAGAATTTTGTTTATATTGTCGAAGTTCACGACTTAGTTTCTTGGCATAGTCTTTCAAATCATTACATATATCTACAAGTTCATCATAAGTTAGTTGTTCAATTACCTCTTCTTGAGAAGGTGATTGCACCTCACCACTCCCAAGAGCCATGAAGCCGACGTCGCCATGGTCTTGCTCTTCCTCACTTGAGTCCGAGTCTAGCCAAGTTGCCTTTAGCACCTTCTTCTTTTGTCTTGAATTTGAGCGATAATATTCCCTATTCCTGTCTTGTTGATTGGGGCAGTTTGCACGGATGTGTCCGGGCTTCTTGCACTTGTAGCATACATCCTCTTTCTCCTTTTCCATTTCTTCTTGATACCTACCATATTTTTTGTTTTTGAGGTACTTACGAAATTGTCTTGTTAATAGAGCAATGTCCTCGTCTGACTCCTCATGTTCTGAATCAGCTTTTGATGGTCGGGCTCTATCTGCTTTTAGTGCAATAGTTCTCTCCTCAGTCTTCGGTTCGATCCTGATATTCTGCCTGTATCGTTTTGTCTCCAACATTTCCATCTCGTACGTTTTTAGCTTTCCTTGAAATGTATAGTAATCGAATCCCTTCTCTTCAAGAGTTTCCCTCATTGTCGCGGCCTTAATGTCCCACTCTGGAGTGAGATAGCTTATGAGCTTTCCGACCTTTCGGTCATCATCAAGGCCCTTACCTAAGCTCTCAAGTTCATGGGCAATGATGTCAAACCGGGCGAGCATTTGATCCACGTTCTCCCCTGGCAACATGCGAAACACATCAAACTTATAAAAACAAAAATTCCCTTTAGCTTTTACCTCGGAAGCGGTTCCTTCATGCCGCTTCAGCATGTTGTTCCAGATCTCATAAGCTGTTTTGCAGTTGCGCCCATATCGCATTAGCTCTTCATTGTTCAACCCTGCATAAAGAGTCGTCGTTGCTTTGGAATTTGCTGTCTTAAGGGCTAGCTCCGCCTTTGTGAATTCCGTCTTTCCATCGCTAACTGGGATTTCAGTTTGTTGATACATACGTTCCACACATCTTCTCCGAGCATCTGTAAAAAATGAGACATACGAACTTTCCAGACGTCATAGCATTTTCCATCAAAAAATGGTGATCGTGTAAGACTTGTCCGAATGGAGATGAAGGGCTCCGATGAGTACAAGTTTTGGGGAGGAGGGATTTCGGCCATTGGACCTTTCGCTTAAGCTTTTAAGCTTTTTATAAGTACCTCGCTCTGATACCACTGTAAATCACCCTTAGGGGGGTGAATAGGGTGATCGTGCGGAATTAAAAATTAAAGAAATAAAGTCAAGTAAAGTATGGTAAATGCAAGAGGAACAAGAAAAGCAAACACAGATGACACAGCGATATAACATGGTTCGACCCCCAGGTCTACGTCTACACCACCTACTTGTAGCAATTCTCCGCCACAAGCGTTCCACTATACTCAAAACCCTTAGTACAGTGATTCTCGGATTCAGGCCAAGAGACCTATTACACCCACAGGACTTCTAATCCAAGTCCCGTCAATCTCACCGAAGTGGAAAAGAAAAGAAAAGAAAACTCAAGATCGCTTAAGATTTTGACTAAAGAATACAACTAATTTAACGCTCACACTCGGATTGATTATCAAAAGATTAGTTCAAAGTATTTTTCTCAGTAGGAATAGGTAGGGAAGACAGAGTGGATTCTTTCTCTTAAGTAGAAGAGGAAGTGTATCGATCAAAAGTAGAAACGATACATTTCAAAAAAGGTATACAGCCTAAGTTGCAGTCGACCGGTAAAAGTGTGCGGTCGACCGTTCAGCTCTCTGGCATAGCTAGAGAGATGAAAGGTCAACTACTTTCTTAATCAACTGAAGTTGCGGTCGACTGCAACAGTCGACCGACCTTATGTACGGTCGACCGATCTCAGGCTGTATAAAATGAATCCACTTTGTTTTCTTACCATAAACTAATCAATCTTTAACCAATCGTTTACAGTAAATATCTCACGAAAATATTACTAAAAATCCGGTCTTGATAGATTGCTTGGAGACCAATTAATTGTGAACTCCTTTTGAATAACTTCCTCTTTTGCTCGTAAATGCAATCTTCCTTTATTACTTTCCTTGTTTGTATATTTGTGAATCTCTATTAGATCTATTTTTATGTTAATTGATCCTGAAAATCTGACACACTAAATTCAAACTTATTAGTACAAGTTAGCACGTTTTGTGCACACCAAACTAAGAGTCAACATCTTCTTCTAATCTGAATCACGAACAATCCAATCATAGGGTGGCTTGATAATTAGTGACTCGTTGAACAATACGTTTTGTGCACACCAAACTAAGAGTCAACATCTTCTTCTAATCTGAATCACGAACAATCCAATCATAGGGTGGCTTGATAATTAGTGACTCGTTGAACAATAACTCAATTGTCAATGGTGCTCGAGGATCTGTTGCAACAATACGAGTTTTCCAACATAATAGTAAAATCTTCAACCAAATTGCACACATGTAATCCTCGTAATCTCAATATGCTTTATCTGTTTTCTCTCATTTGCTGTTTTTGTGTATTGTAGCTCCATCACATTTGGGGGTGGTTTGGTTGCTTGTAAAGCTGCAAAAATCAAATCTTAGGTGGAATACTATAGCAGTGCTTTGGTTGGTTGTATGAGAAACTTTTTGAGTTCACGCAAATGTGTACTTTTTGGCTGTTTATTTCCGAACTTTTTGCTCGGAAAACACTCGCACAACACTGTTCACACATATTTAATTCTTTTATTTCTCACACACTTTCTCTCCAATCCTGAATTTCCTTTGTCTTCTATATGTTTTACAAACTCTATTTAAACCAACTAACTCCCCCTCTCCTGGACGATGTGGGACTAAAGTCCCCATATATGAACATAAAGCTTCGGTTTTTTTTTGCTCAAAATATTTTTTGTCTCGGGGGGGGGGGGGGGGGGGGTTGCTTAGTTTTTGTTGATGTTTTAGTTTTTTTAGCTTGGGGTTTTTTTTTGTTTCGAGGTTTTTTGGTTTAATTTAATTATGAATAAGCAGCTGTTAATTGAGTTTCAGTTTTTTTTGTTTTTGTTTAAATTAATTAAGATTAATTTAGTTTAATTAGTTTAAACCAGAGTTAATTGAGATAAATTTCGAATAAAACAAAAAGTTAAAAAGTATTTTAAATTACTTTCGCTACAATGTTCTTACAACTTAAACAAAGCTAATCATTTGTGTAAAACTATTTTTGCTGTTGTAAATCTACATCAAATCAAAGCTATATCAAAAAATCAAATCTAAGAATTTTCTTTCGCTACAGTGTTCCACCCTCTTGATTTCTTTTACAACCAACCAAACCACTTCTTGGTGGAAGTACCGAGGGAACAGATTGTGGAGGGGCAACCACAGACACATAGACCTTGGTAAAAGATAATTGTCATTGTTAAGGGAATTTATAGCATGGAAGGGGAGCTCCGCAGACTCCCGAAGATTATAGTTGTTTGTAAGAAATACAAGGTTTGATCCCGTTTAAATTATAACTCCTTTGTATTCTTATATTCATGTATTTTGCAATATGGTTGTAAACTATGAAGCTTGAGGTAGTCAAATGCTACTTGAACATTCCGCCGTAGCTAGGGCTGGCCCCCACCTTGAGGTAGGTGAGGCGGCCGCTTCAGGCCCCCGAATTTTTTACAATTTTAAGGGCCCCAAATTGCATTCTCCTTGTAAATAGGTACATATTTTGCACGTAAAAAATTATATTGTTATTAGGGGCCAAAAAAAATAATTATTTGGGTCTTTCTCCTCGGGCCCCTGAAAACTTAGGATCGGCCCTGACCTTAGCTCTAACTAGTATAATGCACGTGCGATGCACGTCTACAAAATGTATGGTCATAAAATTAAATATATCGGGCCATTGACAAAAGATACATATTCTGAGTAAAAAAAGTAAAACAGTGCAACTGTAGAATAAAGGTTATCAACTGCAATCAATTTTTGAATGGCTATACCCAAAATGCAATCTGATATGGCTAATTTGTAAAAGGATTGGAAGATTTTTCTTAACCCTGCTTAGTAAATAACTAAAGCGAATTCATATGCACATAAAAGCTTATTCTGAATGAAGACTCAAAAAAACCATCTAGTGATGCCTTTACTAATTAATTGATTAAGGAAACTACAATATTGAGCTGAAACTTACAACATCTGCAACTACTGAATCCAGTGAAGGCACGTATCCATGTAATCCATCACTACCTCCATGACCAGTCCAGTCCATTGCGTACACTCCAAAGTTGCATGAAGTTAGCTGCTTGGCAAAATGTACATATCTCCCACTGCAAATTGAGAAAAGAATGTAAGATCCCATATCATATAATTGACTATAACAATGTTAACACTCCTCTGCTTATTTCTATTAACACACAGAAGGACCAAAAATGCATCTAAAATCATGCATTCAAGGCCCCACCAAACAGCAGCCAAATTGAATTAGAGGATACTAAATCCATAATCAATACTTTAGGGTTGCGGTTTACGGACGGCACTGCATCCTCAAAATTTATCCATTTTCAAACCCTGGCACCAACAACCATAAGGACGGTTAATAATGGATGGCACTGACATAATGTGATACGAACCTATAGTTTAATATAGTAGAGATTTGACTATATATGTATCTTACCTGTGTTCATTAAGACCATGTATAATCACCAAAATCGCCCTGCAAAAATACAAATATAAATGTTCGATCAGATCAATGTTCATTTAATGCAAGAACAATTAGATAACCAACTATTTTAAACAGCAAAAACTTCAATATCACTCCAGTATGAATCTGAAGGAAACTCAATAATTTACAATCAATTGCATTTCTGCATTTGTAGATTGCACACAATTTTCACAATGTTGTTCCTACTAAAAACTCTATGAAATGAATTTCCAATAGCAACCAAAATTGAAGACAAAAGTTCAAATCTTCCAATACCTTTAAATTGAAGACAAAAGTTTAACCTTGTTCTTCACTTGTCAAAATAGTGGATTACGCTGAGTTGTTTTGTCATTCAAAGATAGCAAGTTGAATGTTCATATTCGTAATAACTATTGATTAGATTAAAAAAACAGAGTGACATAAAAAAGAAAAAAAGTTGAAGGAAAAGTTTTTAAAGTTCTGGATCCAAGTTATGCATAAATGAAGCTATCAAGGATTATATCTTAGAATTGAGTCTCACGTTAAAACCCAACTAAAATAGATGAAGGTAATATTTTCATATTGTACCTTACTATTCATTTCCAGAGTAGTATGAATAGTAAAGTCCAAAAATAGATGAAGGTAATATTTTCAACTAATTAGACAAAATTCCATTTCAAGGCTATTCAAATTGAAATGAGGAGAATTCTAATACCTCTTAATTCCTTTTGACCACATTATGAATTTAGAGCACAAATTAGACTAAACTCACAAAGCCAGATACAGGAACTACAATGACTTTAATAATTCAAAATGTGAAAAGCTTTCGATCACTCACAGTAATTCCTTTGAGATTGAAGATCTTTGCCTTGTTGATAAATTGAACCATCGGACTGGCAAGATGAGGAATTTAATGCCCTGATAAAATGGAAAAAATATCTAAAAACATGAAATTCATATGGCTATTCTCTAAACCATGATACAAAAAAGCAAGCAAGCAAGCAAGAAAGACTGCTTCTTTTTACCTGCATAGCTCTCTCCTGTAATGTACAGATCTCTATCCTTATACTGATGGAACTTGTCGAAGAAACACTAGATTATCCCTTGCTACAACAGTTAAATCACCCAAAAGTTTAAAATTTACACACCATTCTAACGGCAACAAAATGCCACATTACTAAGTTAAATCAAAATTATAATAATACTCCTACCTGTCATCTTATCATCCACGCCACCATAATAAGCACTATCATATGAGTAAGAGAATCCAACCCCAGCTGGTGATTCCACATACAACATATTTGCTTCTGCAAAATAACCAAATTTCAGTCATTTTTTTAAAAAAAAAATAATTTTTTTTATATATAAAATTGATACCTTTGTTCCAACTACAAATCAAAAATACATTTATAAAATCAGATTGCTATGATTTTCTAACAATACATAGAAAAAAGAAGAAGATAGTCATGTCACCTACCATGATCATGAAGTTGTAGCTTCTCTGGTTATAATAATAGAGATTTAAGAATTGGTTAATCTTTACATATCGAAATTCATCATTATTGTAATTGTATTTATTCTTACTTTCATACTTAGATTGAGATATTCTATTAGACGTAGAATGCCAATCTTTAAAATTATCAGTTGTACAAAATGTCCTATTTGCCATCCTCTATAAAAATAAGGGATTATGAGTAAATGAAATGATAAGGGTAAAACTGGAAATCCCATAGAAAATTAATTGAGGGACAATTAAGAATAATAAGACATCTACAGCGAAAACCTAAATTGACTTATATTTTGAACCAAAAAAATGCTTGAATGACTTACATTTTGAAACGGAGAGTAATTACATATACAATAATAGAAAAAGGGAATGATGCATAAATAGTTTATAGCATATTCACAAATTCTCAATTTCTACTCAGGTATGTAGTTGCATGAATATTTTATATACAGAGGCATATTCAAAAAACAAATAGCTAGCCAAGAGAAATTAGTAGCAATCTGCTAATGACTTGACAAAAATAACAATGATCAAGTTAAAATGTTCTATCTTTTATGACCTGCCTCAAAAGGGTCATGAGAGCCTTATGCACTGCATCTCGCTCGACATTTTCCTCTAAGATATAGAAGACCAAAGAAAGAAATAAGTCTCTCAATCAAATAAATAAGAAAAGTAATGATGAGAACTAATATACATAATAGTACCATATAAAAGGAGTTGGCCAAGAACATCCACGATTTTTGAAGCATATATGAAGTTGGCAATGCCAATGTCGGATTGGAAATAAATAGCACTATAACATTTTGGGGAAAATTCGCTGCTAATCATTTAATTTCCCCAAATCTGAACACCATTGAACTAAAAATAAGGGAAATTGTCAACTGGGTAGATGGGTAGATGAATGAAGAAGAAAAGAAGAAGAAGAGAAAAGGACTACCCTTGGCTGGATGGCGAGGTTGCAGTGCAACACTAAAGATTCGACGACCACAGTTGGCGGCGTTCGGGATTCGATGAATCGATGACAAATCTATGGGTGGTGCAGCTGGAGAAAGGAGTTGAATAGGTAGAACGGCTGGCCCGACGGTGAAGCGGCGGTGGCGGCGTTTGGGATTCAATGAATCGATGGTGCGGCTGGAGAGAGGATTCGAACAAAGAGAACGTGAGTTGGGGTTTTGGATTTAGGATTTTTTTTCCAACAGAGAAGATGAAGCAGCTATTTTTTGGTACGGATTGCACGTGCATCACACGAGTATGTTTAGGAGATTTAGTTTGGCCGTATATTGCACAGGTTTGCTCAGTTACAAAATTAGGATTTGTTTGTTTATAACCCCAACTCTCCCAATAAAATAGTAGAAATTATCCTTCTAAAGAAGTGGAAGCCCTCGGATTGCCTGTACTCTTATATGTAGCCATTGATGTTTCTTGTCAAATAATTCATTTCCAAAAGGCAGGTAAAATAATTTTCTCTCCATATCCAAATGCACACATAATATAAGTGCAATCGTAAGGTTTTATAAGAACTGAACACTACACATGTTGTGAGATATGTAAACCAACTTTTGAAATTATTCATGTCAAGTTGCATAATCAAAAATCAATATGTTTGGGTGGATACTTGCCTTCTTAAAAGAGCAGGTATTCGTGTGTACTAAATTTTTTAAAATCTTGTTTGTCTAGGTCTCAAAATAATGAACACATCTAGAAAGAAGAGAAAGTTTCCATGTAATTAAAAAAGAAAGGATGACTACATTTTTCTGATAATTCATTGTGCTATGACACAAAAATACAACACAGTGACACACCTGCACTTTTCCATTAGAAGGGTAATAGTGTAGATTCATTATCTACCAAAATACTGACAACAAAAAGGGCTTAAGCGAACATAACAAAATACGCACGGCATATGAAGTTGGCAATGCTAATGTCGGATTGGAAATAAATAGCACTATAACATTTTGGGGAAAATTCGCTGCTAATCATTTAATTTCTCCAAATCTGAACACGAATGAACTAAAAATAAGGGGAATTGTCAACTGGGTAGATGGGTAGATGAATGAAGAAGAAAAGAAAGGACTACCCTTGGCTAGACGGCAAAGTTGCGGTGCAATGCTGGAGATTCGACGACCACGGTTGGCGGTGTTCGGGATTCGAAGAATCGATGACAAATCGGCGGGTGGTGCAGCTGGAGAGAGGAGTTGAATAGGTAGAACGGCTGGCCCGATGGTGAAGCGGCGGCGGCGGCGGCATTCGGGATTCGACGAATCAACGGTGCAGCTGGAGAGAGGATTTGAACAGAGAGAAGGTGAGTTGGGGTTTTAGATTTAGCATTTTTTTCCAACAGAGAAGATGAAGCGACTATTTTTTTGGTAGGGATTGCACGTGCATCACATGGGTATGTTTAGGGGGTTTAGTTTGGCCGTATATTGCACGGGTTTGCTCAGTTACAAAATTAGGGTTTGTTTGTTTATAACCCCAACTCTCCCATTAAAATAGTAGAGATGTAAGTAATAAATTGTATGTGTAAGCATGTCAGCAATAACTATTTTATTACATAACTCAGATTTTTTCATAACTTGGAATCAGCATGTAAGAAATAAAGTAGCTGTAGTGTTACAATTAAATTGTGGCTTCAGACCTTCCTTATGCATATATGACTTCCAGGTGTTTACGTATATTAAACCCAGGTTAGTAATTTTAAGATGTTCTACTTTTTTTCCTAAATTATGGATAGGGTTCTAAAGGAACTTCAGCCTCATGATATATATAAGAGTAATGCTACATCCACTACCAATTTTACTACATTTCTCTTCACTACCTTAGGTGGCACACTCCAATAGGTAGGGGAAGATAGAGTAGGTGGGGGAACTCTCCAATAGGAGTATGCTACCTAAGGTAGTGAAGAGATTGGTAGTGAAATTGGTAGTGGCTGAAGCATTACTCTATATATAATAGAAAACCATAATGAAGTCTTTAATTGTTCGCTTTCTTTTATGTGGTTTTGTCATTCAATCATTTGAATATGGAGAAATACGAGTTATGAAATTCATTACAGGTTGACTATAAAGCTAGTATATATATTTTTTGATAGAAAAGCTAGTATTGTATATGATGCGTGTGCCTAATTGATTTTTAAAATTCAGGATCCGTGATATTATACTATATCTTAAGCTAATAGGCCTACCTTCTCTCTTCTTTCGCTATCTTAAAATAGAGAAAGGAGAGCAAAAATAGGAGTTCAACCTTATTTTATCACGTGCAGAGCACACATTTAACTTAACAAAACAAAATAAACACAAAACAAAACACAAAAAACCCTCCCTCTCCCAAATCCCCCCACCACCACCCCCCCCCCTAACACATCCTCATCGTTCTCCATTTTCTAACATCACCGTTCGCCGTTCGTAAGTCCCCCCACAATCCAAACCATCGTCGTTCACCGTTCACCTATCCTCGCCGTCGCCCCTCGCCCAAAACACAGTTGCGATCGTTCACCGTTCGTCAGCACGCCCAAATCCAAACCATTTGCTCTGTTTCCGATCAAACCAACGGAACTCTCTGAAAGATCAGAACATGAAATCGGTATGTATAATAATCTCTTGTCCCATCCTTTTTTTTCTTTTACTCAATTTAATTTGATTTTTTTTTCATTGTTGAAGTCTAAAGTTGTGATATTTTAAGGGTTTTTTCAGTTATTTTGATGGAGGGTTTTGGTTAAATTCAGCTAAACATTATTAATAGTTGATTTTGAATACTAGAAGCTTAATTAATAATTGATTAACATTTTTTAAGAGTAGAATGTAAGAAAAGAAAGAGTAGCATCTCGACAGTTATAAAAGATTATATATTTAGTAAAGTACAAGCCAAATGAGTTCTTTTGATAATTATTTTTTAGATAGAGGAGTTTTTAATTTTCCCCCAGATTATTGATTTAGGCTGTTGAATGCATAAAATTGAAGTGTTTTGTCTAAAATTCGAAGAGCATAGATATGGGCATAATTATGGGGAAGAACAAAAGAAGTTAATAGGCTTACCCCCTTAATTAAGAACAATAGATTTGATTATTGATATTATATAGAAAATTTGATGTTCAATGTTGCCAATCTGCTCAGTACTGGGGTTACCGAGACAAAAAAGCTGGAGGTTTGCGTTAGGGTCATAAATTGTCATCAAAATTGCTAATTTTATTGATGAACTCTCAAATAGTTATAATTGTCATTCCCCAGCAAAATGATGTGTACTCGCCTACTCAGTATCTAAGATAGTGGTCAAAGTCATGTTTTATGCCTTAACTTCCATGAATTTATTATCGATCTATGTATATGACCTTATAAAATACATATCGAATTTAACTTTGAATTAAACCCGAATGAATTTTTGGGATGGTTTAGGGTTTTGCGATTAGTATTTCTCTCAACATCTTCATGATTGTTTACGTCAATGTGTACAGAACCCTATGTTTAAGATTAATTATAATTAACTTCTGTTCTATAATCTGAAAATTTTGATTTTTTTTAAAATATTCTGTAACAGAAGAAAGCCGAGTGCCTTCTACTCCAATTTGCCCGTGGAAGTTCAAATCAAGGTTGTTTCCTTAACTCTCCCTTTATTTTATTCTCCACGTCATCTTGATTGTTGTCGTGGATTTGTGAGAGAAAGTTAATATAAGAAGTATCCTCCGCTGATATTCAATAATCAAAAAATTTGTTGTTGACGTATTTTCAACTATTTGTTTGCAACATTAGTTGTGAAGATTCAAAGATAGTGAGAGATTTCCAATTATATTGAGGGAAGTCAGAGTTTTTCATTACATCAGGTATGGTAAATGTGTTATTCTCTCATGTTATACTTTCTTTCGAGTTAATCCCTACTATTATTTATCTCAATAGGTATTGTTTCGTTCTGTTTTTCTTCACTTTGTTTAATTACATAAATAATAAAATTAATATTATTATTCATATTTAAGTAATTGTCTTCTAATGAAAGCTGACAAATATCGAATGACCTTCTAATTAAAGCTGCAGATGGTCTGAAAGGTTTGATAGACTGAATTTATCCTAATATTGAATCTAGATATAATGACCCAACATTCCTTGAAAAACGTGCTATTCTAGCACTTACTAATGAAGAAGTTGATGTCATTAATTCTCATATTTTGTCTATGGTTCCAGGACTTGTTGTCAACTACTTAAGTGCAGATTTAGTTGATCATATCTCGAACGTTACAAATGAGCAAGATATGCATCTGCCTGAATTTCTACACACAATTAAGATGAGCAGGCTACCAAATTATTGTTTAGAATTGAAGCAAGGAATACTAATTATACTGCTAAGAAATTTGAATCAGTCTCTAGGACTTTGCAATGGAGCATGTCTTACTGTTCATACTCTCGGAGAACATATTATTATAGCTACAATTATTACGGGAATGTGTGCAGGTGAGACAGTTGAGATTCAAAGAATGAGCATGTTGCCTACAGAAATCAGGCAGCCATTTTTCCTGAGAAGAAGACAATTTCCTGTAAAGTTGGCATTTTCTATGACAATAAACAAGAGTCAGGGCCAAACTCTCCATGGTGTTAGGGTTTATCTTAAAAAACATATATTTACGCACGGTCAATTGTATGTAGCATTATCGCGTTGCATTTCCCGTTCAAGCTTGAAGATGATGCTGACAGATAACTCAAATGATCCCGAAAAGACTAATGATCGTACACGTAATGTGATATATAAAGAAGTTCTTCAAGAAGTGCGTAACTCCATGATAATCAATTGAAAGGTAAATGTCATTAACTTTTGAAATTATATTCAAATGATTAAAATAATAGTTTTTGGTACACAATGTTTTTATATTTACGAATCTCATTATGTCATTTTATTAGAGTTTATCAAAGCCTCGGTTATTCTTTTCTTTTTTATGTATTATGTCATATCAGTTCAAATTTGTTCATGCCTCTATATAAGTAATTTTCTTGGAGGAGTTAGAATTTGGCAAATAGGGTTTGGGCCCGTAAAATGGCTACGGATGCTATATAAGGGTATAAAACTATTTGAGTTATGAAAGATGTATGTCTCTAAAATTTTGGAAATTGGTGGGGATACATACCAAGTAATAAGAAAGCATGGAAGAAACTTTCGCAATAGTTTTTCTTTTTACTATGATTCATAACATACATTCATCAATTACTTCACAGCAAGTGCGAGTCAATTCAATGTGGACTGTTCTCCTTGATGCAAGTTACTTCCCGTTCATTCCGATGTCAATTTGTTCTTAAAATAAAGATGTCATTACTAAGTTCAATTTCTGATCGTCATTCATCTTAAAAGGTATCCTACGGGAGGAGAATACAAGTGTGCAATTAATGATGTGGGCCTTTACTGGAAAGTTGATGTGCAGACAGTCTGGTACAAATGGTTTGTTGATGGGTAAACAAAATTTTATGCATTGCATTATCTGTTGAGGAGGCAAAGTCAGAGGCATATTTCAGTATTATTTCAGCCATGTAATTAGTCATGAATTAGTACTCGGTATGTTTTAGTGTGAAAAATTATATAGTAGAAACTTTTTACGTGAATACTTTATTGACTGATGGTTATGTACAAAATTATTGTCTTTGACATCCACATACGGTCATCAATCTTCTAGGCCCAATGTTATGCTACAGGAAAAAGCTAAGCGGAGGATTCATGTGTTTAAAGTGTGACTCTATGATAATTAATTATCAAAGACGTATCCGCTTGCACAGATTAAAATTCATACAACCTAGACACTTTGGAGCAACACTCAGAGTTATTTAGAAACATGTCCATCAAGAAAATTGTAACGGCCCGGATCCCCATTACCGGATATCCGTGACATTACCAAGATTTTTGCCTTCAAATGCATCGAAACACAGTAAATAGTACGGAAATTTAAAACACTTTTATTGCCATTAGAGTTAATACATCATTAATTACGAATATCAATTTATCATATTGTTACCGCTAAATCTGGTGTGGGGGTAAACAGATAGAATTTGTGAGTTCTTGGAAAACCTGAATAGCAAACCTAACCTGTTTCGCCGGAGCTTGACCGTTGACTCCCGCCGTTCACCTGCAAAAAATGCGAGACACCAGGGTTGATCCCGGCGACGCACCCTCCGACGCTCAAGTCAGTAATCAGGGATGATTAAGAAAGAGCGTAAATTGGCAAAATACTTATTACCTCTTAGTGGAGATGGATGGGGGGTATTTATAGGCGTCTCAGGGATCAGATTAGGCATGTAATTCCTGTGTATAGATAAGGAATGTAATCCCTAATTCCCAGTGAAAAGATAGTTTTGAATCAGGGCCGTTGATTAAGATTTAATCGGGGACCTTGATTTTATCTTGCTGGACCGGGTGTGCGGCGGGTTGGAACCCGTACCCAGTTGATGTGGATCTGTTTATGGGTTATTGGGCTTTGAATAAAGACCCAGTTCCCATTTCAGACCCGTCAGTAGGTGAAATTACCGTTTTACCCCTGAGCTTTAAGATTCGTCTCCGATGTGAACAGTCCCGATTTAATCCTATTTTTAGCCATATCACGAACCCCCCACTCCTAGAGACTGAGTTTTTCAGTCTTTGAGGAGTAGTTTTACTGTTCTAATGGCGTACGGGATTTTATTGGTGTTCTTAAGGGAGTTTTGGATCTTGCTTGGGGTATAACGGTGTTATTCTAGGCTTGTAAAATGCCCAAAAATATTCTCAGAATTTTCTGGATTTTTGGTGATTTTTCCAGATTTTTCTGAATTTTTTCTCATTTTTTTGAATTTTTTATTCATTCTTCGAATTAAATAATTAATTATCGAAAATATTAATTAATTATTCTAATTTAATAATTATTTTTCCAGAATTTTAAAATAAATTTTCTGAATTAATAATTATTTTTAGAATTTTTAATTAATTTTTTTCGATTTTTCAAATGTTTTTTCAGATTTTTTTAAATAATTAAAACAAATAAATAAATAAATAAATAAACTAATTAATTAAATATTACCTGGACACGTGGCGCGATCTGTGCCGTCGGATCCCGGCACGAATCTCGAGGAGGCGCGTTTCCCAAAAAAACGTTATCTTGTCATTTAGCGCATGTGGCACGATCTGGACCGTCCATCACCAGAAGCGCTAATTTCTGGAAGATCCAACAGTCGTAGTCGCTCGGTGGCTTTTTTCTCCGTTTTGGAGCTCGGATGGGCACTTGCTCGGCAGCCGGGGAGGTGACGCCACGTGGCATCGCCACGTGGCACACATTTTTTTTTCTTCCCGCCTCCTCTGTTCTTCTTCGACTTCTTTACTTTTTCGTCTTCTTCTCTCAGTTTTTCTGTTTCTCTTCTTCGTTTCCTTCGACCCAACCATGCCTCCGACCCCGACTCCGTCTCCGTCCCTGAGAGCGCCATTGAAGCTCGGCGAGGAGGACGGCAATGGCGAGGGTTTTGTGGAGTTCGGAGGAGAGAAGCTCGGCTGCCGTGGGGTGGGCGAGTGTAGCGAACGAACTTCGAAGCTCGTCGAGAGAGATCGGCGAGGCTTTGAAGCTCGTCGGTGGAGGGGGAGCCCGGAGACGACGAGCTTGGGCGAACGCCCAAAGTGGATGGCGCTGTGAGGTCGACGCAAGAGGGCTCGGTAAGGAGGAAGCAGAGCTCGGCGGTTGAAGATGAGCTTCGAGGTAATGGAGCTCGAGGAGGGAGACGTCGGAGCTCGGGGGTTCGTCGAGGAGGATGAGGTTGGAGCGTCGACGAGGTGCTCGGCAGCGAAGAGCTCGTCGTTGGAGGTGAGTGGAGCTCTGGGCTCGGAGCTCGTCTCGTGGAGGGAGCTCGTGGCAACGACAGGTTCATCGAGGAAGGAGCTCGGAGCTCTGAGCTTCGGAGTGGGAGCTCGGCTCGATGGGGACTGGGTGATGTGTTCGCTGAGCTCGGAGGCGGTCGTCGAGCGGCTTCGACGAGTTGGCGAAAAGCATAGAGCTTGGCCATGGTGTCTAGCGAGCTCAGGGACGAAGCTCGTGAAGGGGGAGATGGCATTGGTTTTTTGGTTTTGGCGGGAACGAGCGGAAGAAGAAGATGGAGAGGAGGGTACGGGTCGTGTGGGTATCGGATCTGAACCTGACCCGTTTGCCTTAAAAAAAAAAAAATTTCTTTTCTTCTTCCCCGCTGCTTCTTGTTCGGCAATTCCGAACACGAATTTTGAGGCAATTTTTGGCCATTTTACTGCTCGGTAGGGCAGTAGCTCGGATGGTAGATCCGAGCTACGTGGCTCGATCTGGACGGTTGACCACGATCGTGGCGCGAATCACGAGATGGGGCTTCAATTTCGAGAAAACGTTATCTTGTCGTTTTGTGGAGACGTTGCGCGATCTGAGCCGTCCATCACCTTTGGCGCGATTTTCGCAAAGATCCAATGGTTGGAGTTGTTCGGCAACATTTTTCTTCACTTTCGCAAGTCGGATTGGCCCTTGCTCGGCATCCGAGCGGAGGGAAGAGCTCGGATTCGACAGTTGCTCGGATTCGGTTTTGACAGTTGCTCGGATTCGACAGTTGTATTGTGATCCACTTTCCCGGTGCTACAGAGGTCTGATCGAGGCGTGCGACCCCTTGTTTCGAAGCTAACTCGAAGATCTACAACTTCTCTTTAGGAGTGGGATGAACATTCACCCTCCTTTATGGTCAAAATAGCCCCGCAACATCCTTGTCTTCATGAAGTTAATGAGTGTTTTGGTCTTGGGGATTTTGGAAGAGGAGCTCCACTCCTAGGGGTGGAGAAGATGTGCTAGGAAGACCCTTGTTCTAGGAAGACCCTAGGGGCGAAGAAGGGGTGCGAGTGGCTCGGATCGCTAGTCGCTCGGCTCGGAATACCAAGTGACGTGGAGCGATCTGAGCCGTCGATCTCAGCGCGGATCTCGAGGCGAGCACAGTTTCCAAGAAAACACTATCTTGTCGTTTAGCGATGCTGGCAAGATCTGGGCCGTCCGATCGAGATCTTACACAAATGTTGAGGGAAAAGCGATTTTTCTCCGTTTTGGGGCTCGGATGGGCACTTGCTCAGAATCCGAGCCGGACTTTTTGATGTTGGGGTCGGATCGCCTGTCGCGCGGATTTTGATTTCAAGGGACATGGGGAGTCATTTGGGAGACAAGTTTGAGGAGAAATTCTGTGAGAGAGTTGTGCTCCGAACTCGTTGAGAAGAGGTCCGCCTTGGAGGCGAGCGGAGTGAAGAGCTCGGCTCTAGAAGAGAGCTATTTGTGAGACAAGTGTGAGGAGGAACTCTAGGAGAGAGTTGTGCTCCAAACTTGTCGAGAAGGGGTCCGCTTTGGAGGCGAGCGGAGTGAAGAGCTCGGCTCTGGAAGAGAGCTATTTGTGAGACAAGTGTGAGGAGGAACTCTAGGAGAGAGTTGTGCTCCAAACATGTCGAGAAGAGGTCCGCTTTGGAGGCGAGCGAAGTGAAGAGCTCGGCTCTGGAAGAGAGCTATTTGTGAGACGAGTTTGAGGAGCAACTCTAGGGGAGAGTTTTAGCTCCGAACTCGCTGCTTATGTGAGAGAATCAACGGTTGTGGGAGCAATTCCGAATGGCGAACCACTTCTTACCCCCTTATAAGCGAGTAATTTGAAGCATAATCGAGCCAAGTGTTGGACTCCGAACTCGTCGTTTAAGAGAGCATAAACAGTTGTGGGAGCAATTCCGAATGGCGAACCACTTCTAACCCGCTTATGAGCGAGTTATTTGAAGCAGAATCAAGCCAAGTGTTGGACTCCGAACTCGTCGTTTAAGAGAGCGTCAACGGTTGTGGGAGCAGTTTCGAATGGCGAACCACTTCTAACTCGCTGAAGAGCAAGTTATTTGAAGCAGAATCGAGCCAAGTGTTGGACTCCGAACTCGTTGTTAAAGGGTAGTAAGTTGCGGGAGGAGCCATGTAGGAGAAGCTGGACTCCGAACTCACCATTTAGCGAGTTGTGACTCGGAACGATCGAGAAGCAAGAGCAATAATTTTCAATGAAAAAATGTAAAGTTTTATTGAAATAAACTAAGTGGCTGCTTCAATAGGGCGAGCCATTATTACATGCTATTGGCCGGATTACAAGCATCAGCCTTATTGAAAATCAAAATCCTACTTCTACGATAAGGTGAAGACCTCGTGGGAGGAGCTGGGAGGTTCTGAGTCTTGAAGCTCGGCAGGCCTTTCCGTTCGTTTATTGGCTCCTCAGGGGTGAAGCTCGGCCCCCTCTTTTTGGACGAACTTGGTCAGGAGCCCCCGCTGTATGAGTTCTTCGATCTCCTCCTTGAGAGCCCGACAGTCATCCGTGTCGTGGTCGTGGTCCCTGTGAAAGCGGCACCACTTATCCTTGTTCCTCTTCTTGCCAGGGGTATTCATTCTAGGGGGAGCACGGAGTAGTCCTTCCTTGTCCACTTCCATAAGAACTTCTGATATGTTAGCAATGAGGGGGGTGAACTTCTCAAAATGTGGAGTCGGGCGGCGCTGGCCATTACTGTCCTTCGGGAATTTTTAGGTCCCTTCTTCACTTGTGTTCTTCCGTTTGTTTCCGGAAGATGTCTCCTCAAGAGCAAAGGGGTCGAGGGCCTCTTCCGCCCGTATGTACTTCTCCACCCTAAGTAGGAGCTCTGAGAAGTCCCGAGGAGGTTTCTTGGCAAGGGATGCCCTGAGGTTGGCATTAGTGACGTTGCGCTCGAATGCGGCAGAGGCTACTGACTGGTTGAGGGAGGGAATGGACTGGGCTTCGGCGGTAAAGCGTCGAACGTAATCCCTTAGGCGTTCACCCTTTTCTTGGTTGAGGGTCACCAGAGATACACTTGTTTTCTCGGCCCGGCGGCTACTCACGAAATGAGTATGGAAGAGCGCTTCGAACTGATCGAATGAGAAGATGGAGGCCGGGGCGAGTCAAGAGTACCATTCTCGCGCAGACCCCTTCAGCGTGGCAGGAAAGATCTTGCAGAGGAGGGCATCTGAAGCATGGTGGATCATCATGAGAGTTTTGAAACACTCCATGTGGTCTGCGGGGTCTGACTCCCCGGTATACGATTCGAAGTGAGGTGACTTGAAGTTCTCTGGGATGGGGGCCTCCATGATGGTGCGGGAGAATGGAGGTCTGCTCGGGCGGAGGTTTATCGCTCGTTGCTCTTCTTCCCTGTCAATTCGGCCGAGGCGCCTCTCCATCTCGTGGAGACGGCGGTAGACCGAGTCTTCTCTTTGGTCATACCTTGTCGAACCCCAGGACTCATCTTCGTACGAGGGTGGACTGGGGCTGCGGCGATGGTAGCTGGGAGATGGACGAGGACTGAGAGTGTGAAGGCGATGGCTCCTAGTTGGCTCATGAGTAGGTGGCCTCTGGTCGTTCTTTGGGGTGATATTGAGGGCTCGTAAGACTGTCGCTTGGAAGTCTTGAAGATCTGCCCTTGTGACTGGTGCATCTCCAGCTTGGCGGTCCCTATGTGTGGCTCGGCTTACTGGAGAATGAGTTCTCGGCCGACGACGCTGAGGGGACTCCCTTTGCCCTCTTCGAGTAGGGGACCTTCTGTAGTCTCGGCGATGAGGAGATCGCTCATTTGGACGTTGTTGGCGGGAGGCTCCCTCTCGGGCTCGCTTTTCATCCAAATGGCGGCGAAGATCCTCTTCCTTCTGCCGATTGAGGATGGTATTTCGAAGGTCGGAAGCTCGGGGATTATGGGATGCCATAGAGTCGAAAGAGGGGTTGTGTATTGGGATGCGGTCCTGTTGGAGAGGTTGCTTCTGAAGATTGGGACGCGAGCCCCCCGCACCGGCATTCTGAGGCCCGGTTGGACCCCGGGGGGGTTGAAGATTCTGAGGAGGGAGTTGGTCCAACCGCAGGGGGTCCTCCGCCTGCGGAGGAAGTTGCCCCTGCTGCTGAACGGGTTGGAGGGGGACCTCCTATTGTGGTTGAGGAGGGGTAGGCCCACGGTTGGACCCCCTGGATCTGAGTTTCCTTGGAGGCATGGCCGGAGAAGATCTGACGAACGGGAAGAGGGGAGGTTGCTATTCGCTTGGTTTCCCACAGACGGCGCAAATCTGTTACCGCTAAATCTGGTGTGGGGGTAAACAGATAGAATTTGTGAGTTCTTGGAAAACCTGAATAGCAAACCTAACCTGTTCCGCCAGAGCTTGACCGTTGACTCCCGCCGTTCACCTGCAAAAAGTGCGAGACACCGGGGTTGATCCCGGCGACGCACCCTCCGACGCTCAAGTCAGTAATCAGGGATGATTAAGAAAGAGCGTAAATTGGCAAAATACTTATTACCTCTTAGTGGAGATGGATGGGGGGTATTTATAGGCGTCTCATGGATCAGATTAGGCATGTAATTCCTGTGTATAGATAAGGAATGTAATCTCTAATTCCCAGTGAAAAGATAGATGTGAATCAGGGCCGTTGATTAAGATTTAATAGGGGACCTTGATTTTATCTTGCTGGACCGGGTGTGCGGCGGGTTGGAACCCATGCCCAGTTGATGTGGATCCGTTTATGGGTTATTGGGCTTTGAATAATGACCCAGTTTCCATTTCAGACCCGTCAGTAGGTGAAATTACTATTTTACCCCTGAGCTTTAAGATTCGTCTCCGATGTGAACGGTCCCGATTTAATCCTATTTTTAGCCATATCACATATCAAACTGTAATGTCCCCCTTTTGACTCCAATTTCAATTCCTTCAATTTCTATATCACTTTAAACATAAACTAGGATAGTTATATTTCTAAGAAAATTTCGGCAGAGTTTCCCCTGAAATTTCTGCCCCGAAACACAAAAAGCTTACAGAATTCTGCTCTAAATTTCGTAGCTCACATCACAGGCAATAATTTCACGGGCTTCCCAGGCCAAAATGAGCAGAATCACACAGGCAATATATATAAATGCTCTAGGGACCAAACTCATAATAGAATATCAAATATCAATTTAAAACCATAAATTCTTTTGAAAACGTAGTAAGGTTTGTAGAAAAATCTTTGTAAAACACTCCACAGGGCCCGGTACTCCACGACGAGATGGGTACGGGTCAACAACATAACATGCCACTCCACACTATACTCATCATCATCATCCACGTACTTACACATCAAAAATACAATTTAAATCACATATTTCACTATTCACTTAAATAAACCTTAAACAACAATTTCAAAACAAAGGCTCCACTCCACGGAGTCTACACCTCACCTCTGCACTGCTGAGGACCTATAACAGTAGGGGTCTAGGGTAGTCCAGAGACTCCCTAACCCCCAAACACTAAAGGGTTAGCTATTTCTGGTGGGAGTATAATTTACTAAATAAGCAAATAAATTAAACTTTATAAGTAAAACAGAACGAACTTACGAATACCAAGATAACCCTGAACATGTAAACATCATATAATGGAAATTTACATCAAATACTCTCCGAGTCATTTCATGTATGCATGGCCATACCCGCTCACAACATACTTATCTTTAGTTTGGAAATCATTCCCAAAATAGTTGCTTAAGGCCCATCACCTTACGCCTTGTGCAAATATTCCTATAGCTTTATTTTCCTATAAAGCTTTACATTCACAAACAACTCTATTTCCACACAAACTGCACCTCCTTTACCATTCATTTGCATTTACAGACTCGCGACTTATATTCTTCCCCAATCACATATCACATAACATCGCATTCATTCATTTTTTACAACATATATCATCACGTCTTCGCAATACATCACTTTCACACTCATAATTCATCTAGAATGGAAAATAGACGTGTATCCTAATTTCCTAGTATTCGTGTATGCCATGACCTAAGTTTAATGCAACAATACAAAGTAGAACAGATGCACTTAATCTAATGTCAGCAAGACTCTGGACACACATGCATCCCATACTACATGTGGCCCAGGTCAAGCCAATGTACTTAGTCTAATGCAAGCGAGACTTTGGAAATGTATGCATCCCATACTACATACTTTCCAAATCAAGCCGTTGTCTCCAAGTTTAGGGATTCGAACCCTTGCTACGCAATGCATTCTAATTCGGTCCACTTCCTGTTCCTGATAGTATGACATGGTTGAGGAGATAAATAATAGAAATACTTCGGGGCACTACCCCGTTGTCACCAATAACTGTTACATCGAACCATCCTCGAAAGCTGTGACGAACTTACAGATATACCGCAAGTATATCCATTGCGCAGAAGATCCATTATGATCTGTTCGTGTCCACCAACAAAGAACATGACGGCCTCGAAGGTCTAAAACCCCCGATCCGCCAGGATATCAGCATCCCGTTCTTACCATGGTACTTCAGGAATTAACAGTGCAAGATACGCACCGCAACGCGTATCCCTAATGACAGGAAGAGACAACCTCATAGTATCACCACATAGTGCTAACTCTCAGAACGAGTTGGATTATAGGGAATCACCCTTAACACCAATTCGGTCTTCAAGCGAAATAATAAAAGAAAACATAATCAATGCAGTTCACTGAAACAAGTTGTTACTCAAATCACACTCGGAGTCGATCAACAATGTCGAGTCTGTCCGGTCCTTCAGACAACAATCATCTCAGGAATCACATCCACTGATTTCCAATACCTTCACAGGTCCGCGACCCAATAATCCTGGCCTGTGACCCTCAGCGAGTGGTCCAACGGCACCCCAAGGATGCAATACATATCAAATGAAGGTAAGCACACACATAGCCATCAATTTCTGACCCTTGATAGACTCAGGCATCGAAACACCAACCACAAACCGACCAGAGCCATATCCCAACTCACTCATGTCCACCATGAGTATTAAGCCCAGGAACTTATCCAAGTTCCAAATGAAAATGCTACAACATCATTAAAACCTGATAGCTCATGATCACCACACTGCGGCATGCAGATGGTTCCTCATCAATTTTCCGATGAAATAATTCAAGAAATAGCAGTAGCTGTGACCCAAGCTATGCTCATCGGAATTCAATACAATCAGACATCTAGAAAGGGTAGGGAGATCCACAGCAATCCCCTAGTGGGCGACTCCCTCAAATATTTAAAAGCTCAAGACCCCGAGTCAACTTAAACTTGAAGTTTGGTCTAAACAACGGGTTGCTATCTTGCAATGTCCATAACTTCCAATACACAATATAGAATTGCTCAATACTATCCATTTTGGAAAGATAAAGCCTTAGTCTACAACCTTCCAGCTAACCATTTCCTCGAATTCAATCATCTTGATACTACAAAACCTCATATACTCTCAATAGTATATTCTTCTTGCACTTGCTGCACCTTTTCAATATCATAAAGGTTTGCTCAATCATCAGAAATTCTCGATCCCGGGTCCTATGGGAAGGTGGGAATGTCTACTTCAACTTCCCAGTTGAACACCTCTTTCAGACTCCATCATTTGAGTTCTTGAAAGCACAAGTTCCATCTTTGGAAAATCATAACTCTCAACCTATAAACTGGTATTACAAAATTCCAGATGGGTTAGAAAGCTATGACTCCCTACTACAACTCTCAAGTTGGTCAATTTCCGAATTCCTTAACCATTTCAGAGCAAGAAATTCCCAACTTACCCTCATAAACATGCTTCTTAACAAGCTCATATAAAAATGAGTTGTTCTTTGCCATACAACTATCTTTCTTAGCATTCCACTTATCATACAACGATAATCAAAATTCTCCGAACTCTCTCATAAGCTAAGAATTCACCATATATGCACCAATTTACCATATAACAACTTTTAACAATAAGAACATTCTGTATTTTAAATTAAAACTCCATTTGGCTGAATTAAACTAGGATTGCTCCAAAACCGCCTAAGATTTTATCATAATAGTAAACATATATTTAGCATAATCATACTCACAAAATATCCCGCGAAGACTCGAAGCGCCACCACGCATCCAAAGCCACTAGTATATCCTATCATCAAAATTCGAAGCAATCAAGGCTCAAACATCCAAACCAGTTACGGAAAAATAATAATACTAACTCCAATATCACACAGGCATTTTATTGAACGTCTGGGATACACACGTGCATTGCACGTAACATTCGAATTCCGACAAGATTCTTATTTTCAACCAATTACTAAAAGTACTCCAAAATTATTCTAATAGTCCTACTACAAATTCTACTACCAAATGAGAACTAATTCATACACATAGTTCTCTTTTACAAACCCAAAACCCTAATTTATTTAGCAACTTACAAATTCTCTAACAACTTGCTAATTTCTCACATCTACCCTTTCTAACATCTCCTAATCTTCCTACCATAATAATCATACTCAATAGAAATTAACCACACTAATTTTTATACAATAAAATAATCTAGGGTTTACCTTCCCGAAATTCTTTCGAAAAACGGACACCATCACGATGTAGAGAACCCTTCACTAAGTCTATCCCTCGATTTAATTTGAAAATCACGGAGAAATAAGGTGGATTTGAGGTGGGGAAGTGATCGGCCGATGGGTTCGGCTTGGGTTCTTTTCGGCTGGGAAGGAAAGGGGAGAAGAAGGAAAATGTAGAAGGAAGGAGGTGGGGTGGGGTTTTATAAAAAGGAAAATAAATAAATAATGTAAGGGAAAATTACATATAAGCCCCCAAGTCCCAATATATTTCAAATATACCCAAAAATCTCTACTTTAATAATACCAACAATACAAAAATGTACTAAGACTTCCTCGTAATAATCCTTCAAAATTATAAAATAAAGTCGACAATAAATCTGATATTTCTCAATAATAATCAATTGTTATTAGAAAAATACACAATCGCGTGCAATTCTCAATTGCGCACAGATTACGATGCAAAATATTCATATGCTATTTTGCAGGGTATTACAAAAATATCATTAGTTAAGTTTTTCAGCTGGTCATTCACTTTTAGCAATCTCTCATAATTATTTTAGGTTGTGCAGTTTTGCCCGTGGATGTTCAAATCAAGGTAGTTTCAGATTATCAAGGGAAGTCAGAGTTTTTCATTACATCAGGTATGTTAAATGTGTTCTTCTCTCATGTTATACTTTTTTTAATTAACATTTAAGTCTGAAAGATTATTGTGATTGAATTTGGAAGTGCTTTATTGCCATCAAATATTTGAGTATGAAGATTGTGTTTTTTGTAACATCTTTACTACATAATTGTTGAATATTGATAGATTTTATTATAATTATACAGGGAAAAAAATTATATTTGGGGAGGTTCTGCCGAATTTTTTATTGAATATTTTTTATATTTTAATATATCTTTGGTAAAGTCTATGCAATTTGTACAGGGGGTACACTAGTATACTTATTTTCAATTTGTCCAAAAAACTATTTGTCCAAAATTTAGTGTGCACAAAATGTATCATTTACAACTAATATTTTTAGTTGAGATTTACAGAATTTACAGGAAAATGTAATTCAAAACGAAGAGCCAAAAAGATTAGCAATCAAGCAAAATAGGATTGCATCAGAGAAGATTGCAAATATCAAGAAGACTTTAACTCAAGAAACATGTGTTTCAAATCCTCAAAAATGCCAGTAATAATCAATTATTTATTTCTGTTATTGTGAGAAAATACTATGTAAAGAGTCATTGATTGATTGATTAGTATATGGAAAGTGAATTCGCAAAATAAAAGTTAAGTCTGCACGATGGCGGTCAACCACACAATATATCGGTCGACCGCTCATTATAGTGAAAAAAAATGAGTCAGTAGACCAGTCATCGCTCAATTTTCAAGTTAAAAGATGAATGGTCAACTGCTCAATAAAACGGTTGACTGTTCACATGCAGTTTTGACTATTTCGGAAATAACTTTTTGCTTTTGGAAAGATACATTTTCTTGCTCTGTAAATAGAGGCAAATTCACTGAGTATTCTTGGTCCCTTGCAATTATAATTCTTCTGAACTAATTATTCATTCAACGATCAGAGTGTGAGAGCTTTTATTGTTTTCTTCAGTCAATATTGTTATAGATCTTGAGAGTTTTTCTTTTCTTCCACTTTGCTGAGTTTTGCGGGACTTATTTGTAGAATCCTGCAGGTGTAATAGGACTCTCGACTTGAATTCTGGTATTCATTGTACAAGGATTTAAAGTATATTGGAACGCTTGTGGCAGAGAATTGCTACAAGTAGGTGGTGTGGACGTAGACCTAGAGGTCGAACCACGTTATATCGCTGTGTCTTGTGTACTTGCTCTGTTTTCTTTCTCTAACTCTATCTTCTTACATTACGCATTTTATTTAAGTTTTAATTTCCGCATAATCACCCTATAAACCCCCGGTCATTTCTCATTCTTGGGTTTTTAGCTAACATGCTCAGCTTCACCATAAACTTGAACACCCTATTTCCAGTTTAGGTGATCAAGTTGTGGCCCACCCTTTCACTCCTTTTCATTCCCCCACTTTTTTTTTAATTGCCTGTAACTTGTGTCTTCTAAAGCATGCATCTCCAATTTAGTCCAAACATCTCTAATAATTATAGGAACTAGGACCAACCTTGGTAACCAACTAATAATTAGTCTCAGTGAGAGCAAAATAGTTGACTTATAAGCACACATGTTAGCTAGGGATGGCAACTGGGCCAGGTCAACCGGCGACCCACCCGCGACCCGCCCGTTGAACCCGGCCCGGTTAAGAGTTTGGCGGGTTCGGGTCGAACCCGTGTACAGTAACGGGTCGACCTGGATCGAAGAAAATGTGAATCCAACCCGTCTAACCCGGCTCGCGAACCCGTTAAAAACTATCCAACCCGCCGCCAACCCGCGGGTCGACCCGTGGGTTACGACCCGTTGGACCCGTACGGGTCGAACATTCGACCCGTTACGGGTCGACCGTTGACCCGCAGGTCAGCGGCCCGTTGGGCGCACTGTTTAACAGAGCCCAATAACGGCTCTTTTAGCCGTTTTTTGGTTTTTTTTGTTTTTTTGGTTTTTTTTCACATTTTTAGCCTATAAATACACGCACAAATCTCCTAAAAAAATCACACCTTACTCTCTCTACTATTATACATCATTTCAAAGGAATTTTTCAACAATTGTAGTATTCAACAAGCAAGTCTACAACGAGGCATATACACGATCAATTTCGATTGTATCGAAATCAAAATTCAACGTCTTCAACTCTCTTCAACCCTCATCAAATCTCCTTCAAGCTCTCCTTAACTCTTCAATTGTGGAATCGGCAAAGAGCTTCTTTCTAGTTCTATTCTATTCTTATTTTCACGGTTTATTTTACATACGCGTATTCCACGGTGAACGGTATCAAAATTTCATACCTCACTCGTTATATTTTTTTTTGCGTTGTAATTAAAATTATTGTTGGTTTTTTGATCTTCTCTATCTCAACCCTCTTATTTTTCAGATTTTTTTTCATAATTCACCGTTCCTACATTGTGTATTTTTTTTTTACATACATTAGTACATTACTACATTATGTCTAGATCACGCGGTAGCGGTCGTAACGGGCAAGATTCTTCCTCCTCTTCCCGTAGGCCACCAATTGTCCCAATTAGTGAGCCCGCCCATGAGTACCATGATCCTCCTACCCAATAATGGGGTACACACGACGAGGTTGTAGGTGACATACAATTAGAAGAAGAAGAACAACAACAACAACCAACCGAAACCACGCAACCCCGTAGTAGTAGAAAAAGTAGAGGTGAAACTAGTGATTGGCATAAGTTTTACAATTATATCCCGGATGAACATACTCCGGGTATAGGTTTGAAAGTTTGTAAAATATGTGGTAAAACATACAAATTCAAGAGGGGTGACGGCACCGGTACAATTAGTAGATATATCCAACATAACCATAAAGACCTTCTTGCTGACCTACAAGGCCAACAAAAAATCAACCCTAGGACCGGTCTAGTTGATAGCCACCCTTATGATCCCGATCTTGTTCGTCGAAAAATGGCCCGATTAGTCATTAAGGAAGAGTTACCATTTTTCTATCCCGAGAGTAGGGACTTGGAAAATTTTAATCAAACGGCCTTAAACCCTCATTTTAGAAGAATTCCGAGAAATACTTGCAAATCGGATTTTTTAAAATGTACATCGAAATGAAGGACGCTTTGATTGCAATTTTATGGAGTTTAACTTGTAGAGTTAGTTTAACTTCGGATTGTTGGACGGGTGTCAACAATATTCCAACGATGGGAATAACCTGTCATTGGATCGACAATGATTGGATTCTTCAAAAAAGAATCATATCACTTGCGGCGTTGCCGTTTCCCCATAGTGGCGCTGAAATAGCAAATCATATTATAGAAATTTGTGATGTTTTTCATATTCGCGATAAAATTATGTGTATTAGTTTTGATAATGCATCTAACAACAATGTAGCAATTACTACTTTAAAATCCGTATTAAACCCTCCATCTGACAATATTTTTCATGTTAGATGTGCATGTCATATTATAAATTTATGTGTTCAAGATGCATTAAAAATAGCCGATCCATATATAGTTAAAATTAGAAATTGTGTACATTTCATTCCATTAAGTCCAAGCATATTACAAGAATGGAAAGCTTGGTGTAGGGTTAGAAATGTACCTTTTAGAAGATTTTCGAAGGATGTTAGACACCGATAGAACTCTACGTTTGATTTACTAAATATTGTTACCGAATATAAAGCAGTTGTAAATAATTTTTGTATCGCAAAAAATATGCAGAATTTTGAAATGACTCCCCCCGATTGGTTTTTTGCCGAATCTTTGTTGAAATTTTTAGAACCTTTTAAAACCGCAACTTTAAAATTTTCAAAAACATATGAATCTACTTCTAGTATCATTTTTATTGAATTAGTTAGCATAATGCAAACATTTAACGAAATATTAAATGATATCAATGTTGGTGAGATTGTAAAACCTGCATACAAAAAAATTTTGAAGTATTATTTTCCTCCTCCTATGTTGATTTGTGTTGCTACCGTTATGGATCCTCGTATCAAATTAGAAGGTAGGAAGAGTTTGATAGAAATGTTTTTTGCATTACTTGGGAAAAATATAGAATTAGTAATTAATTGCGCTACTTTTTTAGTTCAGTTTGAATCTACGTTAAATAACTTGTATGATTATTATGATAGACGTTTTGCTTCTAGTAGTTTAACTTTTGTAGTTAGTTTTTCTTCTGGTAGTTCTAAAGGTAAGGGTAAAAGTAGAATTGGTGATAGAACATTTAATTTACTTGAACAAATTCAATCAAAAAAACCTAGGACTAATCAACCAAATGAATTAAATTGGTATAACGAACAAGATTCTGAGCCTTCTACTTCTCCACTAGATATTTTACAATGGTGAAAAGACCATGAACACACTTTTAGTATTCTGTCAATTATGGCTAAAGATTTACTAACTCCTCCTGTCTCTACAGTTACTTCTGAGAGTGTATTTTCTTCAAGTGGCAGGGTTCTAACTGATTACAGGAATCGCTTGAAGCCCGACTCGTTAGAGATGCTCGTTTACACAGAAGACTAGCTGAAGGCTGAAGATAGGACACAAGGGAAAGCACTATCAACGTCCACAAGTAGGAGCAACTCGCCAGAAGAAGAAGAAGAACAACAACAACAACAATAGCTGCTTTGCTTGTAATAGCAACTCGACCGACACGTTAGGAATTGTATTATATCTTTGCTTGTTATGTTAAATTAGAAAAATTTGAGTCAATTAAAATTGTATATAAGAAATATGTTATTGTATAAAACTTATTTGTGAATTGAATTCTTCATTTCATTAGAAATTGTGAAAATTGTATAACTTAAATTCATATGAATAATATTTCAAAATTTTTTGCCAATTTTACGCTTTCAATCTTATTATTATTATTATGATTTTTAATGTTTATTAGTATTATTAATTACTTAGTATTATTATTATTATTATTTTAAGCTACAAAAAAAAAAAAAAAAACTACCTATATAAACGGGTCAACCCGCGGGTCGACCCGACCCGACCCGGGTTGAACCCGAAAGGGTTCACGGATTGGGCGGGCCACCTAAATCAAGTTTGGGCCCGGCCCGGCTAAGTGGCCAAACCGGCCCGAGCCCGCCCAAGTCACGTGCCAACCCGGACGGGTTCGGCCCGGCCCGTTCGACCCGTTTGCCACCCCTAATGTTAGCTAATCCACTTAAATTAGTCCAAGTATTTTCATCCACTAATCGCCGTGAGTTAGGAATAACCTCCTACCTCCAAACAACTAGCCTAGGTTAGGATAATCAACTAGTCCCACACTCAACAAAACACAGCAACTAGCTACGATTAGTTAATTCTTTTTCATGCATACCCACAGTGCTACCCATAGTGCGAGAGGCAACTGATTAAATTCTTTTCATCTTGTAAAAGAATTTACATGTTATTTTTTTAAAAAAAAATCTTAAGTACTTCCTTTCAATTTTAGTATTTCTAATTAATTGCATAAATTTAATAACTAATTTTTTTATATTTTAATGAGATAAAAAGTTGAAATATTAACTTTGACCAAGGGTCGAATTTATGGATGCATTGAAAACAATGCAACAAATAATTATGGTTTTAGGTTGAGAAGAGGGAGAACGAGCCTTAAAGAGTGAGAAGATGGAGGAAAAAGAAACGAGATGGGAGAAAGCTTTCCCCTCACATTTTTTGCAAAGAAAAACTGAATGGCGGCTGGAGGAATGTGGGAGGAAGAAACGAACGAATGTGAATTATTTATGAGATGAAAATAAGATATAAAAATATTTATTCTTATTTGTTTCCTAACCAAATTATTTATTTTGATAGTTTGGTGTGATTTAGTTTGGGGGGGGGGGGGGGGGGGGGGGGGGGGGTAAACATTACGACGTAATCTAGTCTCGAACCAGGCCCCTTTAAAAATAAAGAAAAAGAATGTTTTGAAAATATCTTTGGCCCAAAGGGAGTTTTTTTTTTAAAGAATGTTTTGAAATTATTTTTGGCCCAAACGAGTTTTTTTTAATATAAATATTGTCGAACACCTAATTTTTAACTCAAAACACTTTTGGGTCTTTAAAAATGCTTTTTGAGCTCTCCAAAAAGAATGCTAAACGAAGCCTAACGAGCAATAAGGGTATTGGTACAGCTAAAAAGTTTATTTTCTGTGCGGGTAGCAGATAGTGCAAATGACATTTATAAAAGGTCGAATGCAACTACCACCGTACATCTGATCTCTAAGAGTGTTCAGGAATTATTTTAAAAATACAAGAACTTATAGGGAGACATTCTCCAATTGATGTATATATATCTCATGTTATGTGTGGGTTTCTTATTTTGAAGAGTGCACGTACTTGTAAAATTATTAAGGAATTAGTTGGAATGGATATAGACGATAAAGGATATATGCGTGAATTATATATGGTGGAGGGCTTTCTTATAATCTTTCTTATTTATTCAAGTTGGTGCTGGCAAGGGTTTTGCAGGGGGTGCAGAAATTGAGTAGGTGGTTTTACCACGTAGGCTTTTTACCCAGGTGAAGGGATCAAGATGAACTCAGGGTTGCCTACTATAAGGATTTGTTTCTGGTATATATGTACTGGTATATATATGTACCAGTAATCTGCACGTGCGATGCACGTTATAATTAATATATATATATCTATATATAGAGAGAGAGAGAGAAATGCTCCATTGAAAACGGGTCTAGTTTTCACGGGTTGGAAAACACCATTCTGAGCCGTTGGATCGCTCATGATCGTGATCAGCGGCTCAGATCGAGCTCCCCATAACCCGTTTCAATTGATAAGCGGAGGGTTATTTTGGGAATTTCGTTCCAAATAACTCTTGCTGAACGGATTCTAAAAAATTGATATAACCTAGGCCGAACAACGGCCTAGGTTATAAAAAATTGAATTATAGACCGTTGTTTAGAACAGCGGCCTTGTTCTAAATTTTTATAACCTAGGCCGTTGTTCCCTAGGCTATAAAATTTTATAGAAAATTTTTAGAAATTTTATAGCCTAGGCCGGAACAACGGCCTAGGTTATAAAAATTTAGAACAATGCCGGTGTTCCCAACAACGGCCTATAATTCAATTTTTTATAACCTAGGCCGTTGTTCCTACAGCTCGTCGCTTTTTGAGACTTCCAGAGCGAATCAGGCGAAGAGTTATTTGGGACAAAATTCCCAAAATAACCGTCCGCCACTTAAGTGATATTGGGTGATGGGCGGAGGCGATCTGAGCCGCTGATCATGATCAAAAGTGATCCAACGGCTCAAATTGGTGTTTTCCAACCCATGAAAACAAACTCATTTTCAATGAAGTATTTCCCATATATATATATATATAAACTCATTTTCAATGAAGTATTTCCCATATATATATATATATATATATATGGGAAATACTTCATTGAAAATGAGTTTATATATATATATATATATATATATATATATATATATATATATATATATATATATATATATATTCTATTATAAAAGCAAGAATAAATAATAAAATCTGCCCAAAGTCAATCACAACCCTTCGTTCATTTTGCTGATCAAACCGATCAGAGGCTATTATTGATTTGTGATCATTTATTTAGCTTTTATATTTAAACTAAATATAAACTATAACAAAAAACCCAACTTTCCCCCTCTTCTCCTTCTCCCTCTCGTGTACGTCTTCCTTCTGATCGAAATCTCCAATCTTTCTCTAAACTCCAACCCTAGCAACTTCCATCTCTCTCAAAACCCAAATCCTAACACCAATTCCACTCCCAATCCCGACGCCTCTCCTCGAAACCCCCAATCCCTGCGATCCCCCCAACTCGAACATTTATCTCGTCCCGTCGCTGCTGTCGTCGTCGTTCGCGCCAGTCGTCCGTCCCCTTGGATCTCAGCCTCCTCCCCTCTTCGCCACTTCAGCCATCACCACCTTCTTCCTCGCCACATCTGTCCATCTCGATTCTCATTAAAAAACGGTGAGTTTTTTTTTTCTGGGTTTAATTTGATTCATAATTTTTTTATTATTCAGTGTATTTATTTGTTTATGTATAATTGTTACTACGATCGTAAGGTGAGAGCCCTAAATCTAAGATATCTCGACATATTTTGCAGGCTGAGATTGAGATAAATTTCTAATTCAATTTAAGATTCTTTTTTGTTGGATTGGGTGTTAAAAAAAAGGGCATTGAAGCACAACATTTATGGAATCTATCACTACCCTCCAATTCTGATTCTGGTTTATCTAGGCTTATATTGAGTTCGAGCAGAAAGGTATGATTTTTATTTCAATTGGTGCAATCGTCAATTTGTTTATTTTTTGTCTGTATTAATACATCAACATAAAATTTTTAAATTGCAAGAACCATGATGGTTTTACTTTAGACTCTCAGGTTTTAAAAGTAGGCTTTGAATAGAGAAGAACAATATAAACTTGAACACAGCTTATTTATATACTTGTTACATGAATTCCATCAGACAATTTATGTGCAATTAATTTCATTTACATAGACGAAAATTTGCAGTAAAAAATAAGGGAAAATATTTTCATCAAATAATATCTAAAAATATGCATAAACGGTGCTCTGGTTTGCATGAAAAAACTTTACCCATAATTTATGTGAATTAAACAAAATATATGAAGCAGGGGAAAGTCCATTGCATCTAAAAATTCTTTGATTGCAAGTAGGCAACTGTGCTCAAATTAATAGAATAATATGTATATTACATTCTCCTTATTTAAGGCTAGAAAATACAAGGTTTTAAGTTTTGTTAAGCGTGATTTACTATTTTTTATGCCCTCCTATTGCTTAATTTGGAACTATTAGTTTACTCTTATACTACATCGTAGGGTTTGAAAGGAAATAATTTTTCTTGTGGACACTAGCAAATGATAGTATGATGATTTGAAAGGAAACAAATTTTGGTTGTATATTTATGCTTATTCTATTGGGTCCCTTAGTATCTCTTTATTTTTCTCAGTGCATGTTTTTCTTGTAGAATTACATATACTTGAAGGATCTTTTGAGGACTCCAAAGAAAGAAAAAAAAGCTTATTGTCAGCCAATATGTTATATGTGATTGAAGTTATACTAGAATCTGATATCCACATAATTCACCTGTCTTCTTACAACATTGCTCTCCTCTCACATAGCCAAGTTATTGCATCAGGAAAGCATGAAGCTATGCAGACATCCCACCCTGTTCTCTCTGGTAGAGTTAATTCTTAGTACAATTTGAAGATTATTATGCAGAGTGTTATTTTTTATAAAAATTTCTTCAGAAGCTTTCAGTCAGATGTCTCTTTGGAGTGATAGACACTTATTTTTGAACCTTTTAGCTACATATATAAAATAATCTTGTTCCTTAATAAAAGTTGATTTTTTCTTTAATGGTGTTAAAATTATATTATTATTATTATTATTTGTTTGAAATCCTGCATTCTTCTTCCTTTTTTTAAAAAAGAAAATTTAAATTTCTCTTAGTCATTATAATTTCCTTGAACACTGTGTTTATTGCAGGTAAAATTGCTGGGTTACACACTTTATTATCTATTGACAACCGGCTCAGGGTAGCAGACATTAGGAGAAGAATATTGTGATATATCTCAAGTTTTTTTTCCTGTCTACGCCTAATATTTTTTGCTCCCCCTAACTTCAATCATATAAATTTTCCAACTGAGGGCATTTTATCAGTCCTTTGTATGCGTCCAAACAATCTTTATCAATTCTTCCGCATTTTATCTTCAATTGGAGCAACCTCTACTTTTTTCCATATGCATTCATTTCATAATTTGTCCGTTAACGTGTTTCCATTCATCCACCTTAACATCCTCATTTCGGCTACACAAAAATGAGGGTGTTAGGGTGCATGAGTGGAAACACATCCATTAAAGTGAGAAGTGGTTATCTATTGGTATGTAAAGAGAAAATGCAATGCATGCTAAAGTAAAGCAAATTCCACCTCTGAAGAAACATCTAACAGCTTGGTCATAATTAAACAAAAGAAAAAAATAAGAGATAATCCTCAAGAACATAAATACATAAATTTTATTGATTTATGAAGAGATTGGATGAGGCTGAGGGTTACGGAACATAGGATTGAAGTTAAATACACTGCAGTTTATGGAAAAAGAGAAATAACATTTGTTTTAAAAAAATTATTTGTAACAAAAAACATATTATGATAAGAATTTCCATGTTCATATCCTACTGGGCATATGCAGCAAGCTGAAATAAGAGAATGTGTGAAGGATCTTTATTCACGAAAGGCAACGAACATGGTTGATGAACTGGTTATTTTCTGGTAGGTAAAGAGAAAATGCAATGCATACTAAAGTAAAGCAAAGTTGCACCTCTGAAGAAACATCTAGCAGCTTCGTTATAATTAAACAAAAGCACAGAACAAGACATAATCCTCAAGAACATAAATACCAGAATTCTGTTGATTTATAAGGAGATTGGATGAGACTGAGGATTACGGAACAGAATATGAATGACCGAGAATTGGAGTCAAATACACCGCAGTTTATGGGAAGAGAGAAATAACATTTGTTATAAAACATTTATTAGCGAGATAAAACATACTATGGTAAGAATTTCCATGTTCATATACTATTGAGCAGATGCAACGAGCTGAAAGAGAGTGTGAAAAGCGGCTTCATTCACGAAGGTCAACGAACCAGGTTGATTTTGAGGTACTAATAATACTACATGCAGGCGAAGCAATGACCACATATGCACTACAGGATTGATTCTGCTTCATTTTTCTATAATGGGTTTGCTTTTGGTACTAATAGAGAGGCTGTAAACTAATGCTTAGTATGGTGAATGCAACATTTTGACATTGGAGGGAAGAAGTATTTTGCAAGGATGTAAAGTTAAGTGCTTATTTATGTGTCATTAAACATGCCCATCAATGAAACTTGAATGGAATATCTGCCAAATTTTCAATAAAAATAAATAATAATAAGTTTTTGTCGTTGTCAGTTTGTGATATGGCTAAAAATGGGGTTAAATCGGAGCCGTCCAGATTGGACACGAATCTTGATCCTCGGGGGTAAAATGGTAATTTCACATTCAAGTGGATCCAAGGCGGGTACTGAATCTCCTTCTCACAGATCCAATAACCCGCGAACGGATCCACCCCTATTGGGTACGGGTCCCGACCCAAGGCGAACCCAAACCAACAAGGGGCAAATCAGGATCCCTGATTTTGCCAAATCAACAGCCCTGATTTGCTCCCACCGGGAATCAGGGGCTAATTTCCCAAAACAGAATAGGAGAATTTTCCTCCTTGCTGTTAGGCAGGAAATCAGGTCCCTAACCGTTCCAATGGCGACTATAAATACAACCCTCTACCACCATGACCAGGTTAATCACTTTTTCACCACTTTTAAGCTCTTCTTTAATCTCTTCTGATTACTGACTAGAGCGTCGGAGGGTGCGTCGCCGGAATCAACCCCGGTGTTTCGCACTTCCTTGAAGGTCGCGGCAGGAGCAAGAAGGCCGAGTCAACTGTTCAGGTTGTTCCCGTACTCACAAGTTCTATCTGTTTACCCCCACACCGAAATCAGCGGTAACAGATTGGCGCCGTTTGTGGGAAACAACCACACGAACAGCCTCAGCCCCTTCCTTGTCATCCTCTCCAACCATGCCTCCAAAGAAGGTCAGATCTAGAGGGTCCAACCGGGTGGCCAATCCCGCCAACCCTACGGAGGGAGCTCCCTTCAATCCCATTCCTCAGCCCGACCTTCCTCCTCCGGCCCAGCAGAGCCAACCTCCTCTTCCAAAGCAGCAACCCAACAATGGCCCTTCCAGTCATAACGGCAGGAAGCCGAAGCAGCCCCTCCATCAGGACCATGTCTCGGTCCATAATGGGTCCTCGGACTCAATGGCCTCTCACCATCCCGACCTCCGCAACACTCTCCTGAACCGCCAGAAGGACGACGACCTCCGCACTCATCTTGACGAGAGGCGGGCCCGAGAGGGAGCCTCCCGCCAGCGTCAGGGTGAGCGATCCCCTCGTCGCCGAGACGGCAGAAGGTCCCCGGACCGCAGAGGCCGAGCGGCGTCTCCCGAGCGCCGAAGGAGGAGGCCGCATTCCCCCGGGGATCGGCGTCATCCGAGGGACCGAGAGGTGCCTATCAGTCGGGCCGAATTCCTCCAATTTCAGGAGACCGTTCTGCAGGCTCTCAACCTTCGGCAGAACGTCCAGAATGCTCAGAGGGCTCCGACGCCCCCGAGGGACCCCAGTCCTCGCCGCCGAACCCGAAGTCCTTCCCCGGCTCCCAGCCGCCAGCGGCAGCAATACAGCCCTCGCCGATCCCAAGACTACCGGTGCCAGAGTCCGCGCTCCCCCTCCTATGAAGAGGAGTCCGGGGGGTCATACGATTACCAGCGAAGGGACGACGCCCTCATCCGCCATATCCACGAGGTGGAAAGGCGTATCGGCCGCATGGACAGGGAGGAGGAGTCCCGAGCAGGAACCTTCTGACCCAGCCGACCCCCCTTCTCACGGTCGATCATGGAGGCCCATATACCGAGGAGTTTCAAACCGCCATAGTTTGAAGCATACTCAGGGGAATCCGACCCGGCCGATCACGTCGAAAGCTTCAAGACCCTGATGCTGATCCATCAAGCTTCCGACGCTGTGCTCTACAGGACCTTCCCTGCCACCCTCAGGGGGTCGGCTCGGGAATGGTATTCCAGGCTCGCCCCCTCATCCATCTTTTCGTTCGAGCAGTTTGAAACACTGTTCATTACTCACTTCGTGAGTAGCAGGCGAGCCGAGAAGACAAGTCCCTCCCTGCTGAACCTGCGGCAGGAAATGGAAGAGAAGCTGCGGGACTATGTGAAGAGATTCACCACAGAGGTCAGGTCTATCGCCTCCTTAGACCAGTCCGTGGCGACCGTGGCGTTCCAGTCGAACATCCTCAACGCGAACCTCCGATCGTCCCTAGCCAAGAAGCCCCCGCATGACTTCGCCGACCTCCTCCTGAGGTGCGAGAAGTACATCCGGGCAGAGGAAGCTGAAGCCCTTCTGAGCTTCGGAGGGCCCTCCGCGGGGTCGAAGAGGAAGGCGACGGGGGAAGAGGGGTCCAAGAAAGCTCAGAAGGACAATGGCGGTCAGCGTCGCCCTCCCCCCAAGTTCGAGAAGTTCACTCCCCTCACCACCAACGTCTCTACCATCCTAATGGAAGTGGAGAAGGAGGGGGTCATCCCTCCAGCTCCGAGGATGCACACCCCGGTAAAGAGGAGGAACAAAGATAAGTGGTGTCCTTACCACCGAGACCACGGCCACGACACGAACGATTGCCGGGCCCTGAGAGATGAGATTGAAGCCCTCATCCGGAGGGGGCAGTTGGCCAAGTTCGTGAAGGCGAACGACCGGGCGGATCGCAATTCTCCTCCGGCTCGTGGGGCTAACAAGCGCTCCGAGCGGCGCGAAGAGACACCCGAGTTCGAGGAGGAAAGGATTCTGCACCTGATCCATGGAGGCCCCATGGGGGGCTCCTCTAACTCCTCCCGGAAGGCCTTTGTCCGAGAGGTCAACTCGGTTCACAGTGCCCCTCCCCCCAAAGGTCTCGGCATCCCTGTGTCTTTCTCCGATGCCGACCTCGAAGGGGTCCGAACCCCACACTGTGATGCCCTCGTCATCGACCTCTGCATGGCCAACTTCAAGGTGCAGAGGATTTTGGTGGACAATGGGAGTTCGGTCAATATCCTCTTCCTCTTGGCCTTCCGAGGCCTGTAGCTGTCCCGAGACCGTCTCAAGCCGGCCAGTTACACACTCCATGGGTTCACGGGGGTCCCGGTAACCGTCTAGGGGGTGATTACCCTAGACGTTACCGCGGGAAGTACCCCTACTATCCGGACCGAGCCGATGGACTTCATGGTCGTCGACGTCCCGGCAGCGTATAATGTCATCCTAGGCCGACCCGGCCTAGCAGCCCTAGAAGCTGTCCCCTCGGCATACCATCTGAAGATGAAGTTCCCCACTCGGTCGGGAGTAGGGGAAGTCAGGGGAAGCCAAGAAACAGCCCGGAAGTGCTACATGACTTCCACCGGGGGACCGGTGCTCTCGCTCGAGACACTAGAAATCTCCGAGCCGAAAGCTCGGCCAACGTCCGAGCCGGCGGACGAGCTAGAAGAAGTGCTCTTCTCGGAAGAGGACCCGAGCCGGAAGTTCCTCATCAGTAAGTCTTTGCCGACTGCACTATGCTCGGACCTGATTCAATGCATCCGAGATAACCGTGACTTGTTCGCCTGGTCGGTCGCGGACATGCCCGGCATTTCCGAGGAGCTGCTCGTCCATCGCCTGAGTGTCGAACCGGGGTGCAAACCGGTTCAACAGAAGAGGCAGAAGTTCGCTCCCGAGCGACAGCAGGCCATCAAGGAGGAGGTGGATAAACTGCTGAAGGCCAAGTTCATACAGGAGGTAAATTACCCTGAGTGGCTGTCGAATGTTGTAATGGTCAAGAAGTCCAATAGCTCGTGGAGGATATGCATTGACTTCACCGACCTGAACAAGGCGTGTCCGAAGGATCCATTCCCTCTCCCGAACATCGACACCCTTATTGACGCCACCTCGGGCCATGAGCTCCTCAGCTTCATGGATGCCTTCTCGGGGTACAATCAGATCCGGATGTTCCCTCCGGACATTCTGAAGACCTCCTTTGTCACCGACCAAGGCCTCTACTGCTACCGGGTCATGCCGTTCGGTTTGAAGAACGCAGGTGCTCCCTACCAGCGCCTCGTCAACAAGGTCTTCCAGAGCCAGATCGGCCGAAACATGGAGGTGTACGTTGACGACATGCTCGTCAAGAGCATCCGGGGCACAGACCATGTAGCCGACCTCCAGGAGGCCTTCGGCGTGTTGAGAAGGCACAACATGCGGCTGAACCCGAACAAGTGCGCGTTCGGGGTCTCTTCGGGAAAGTTCCTCGGCTTCATGGTAAGCCAACGAGGAATCGAAGCTAATCCCGAAAAGATTAAGGCCATACTAGACATGGCCCCGCCTCGGAACATCAAGGAGGTGCAGAAGCTCACCGGTCGGCTCGCTGCTATCGGTCGGTTTCTCTCGAAGTCGGGGGAAAAGTGCCTCCCCTTCTTCAAAGCACTCAGGGGGACTAAAGGTTTTGAATGGGGCCAACCACAACAGGAATCGTTCGACCAGTTGAAGGCATACTTGGTGAACCCCCCTCTGCTCAGCAAACCGGTCCCAGGCGAGCCCCTCTTCGTCTATTTGGCTGCTTCCGAGCAGACCTTGAGCGCTGTCTTGGTGAGAGAGGAGGATCGAACTCAAAGGCCTATCTACTACGTGAGCAAGGTGCTCCGGGACGCCGAGCTCCGCTATCCGAAGATTGAGAAAATGGCCTACGCCCTAGTCACAGCGGCGAGGAAGCTTCGGCCCTACTTTCAGTCCCACTCGATCGTCGTCCTCACCGACCAACCCCTAAAGCAGATCCTCTACAGGCCTGAGACCTCGGGCCGGCTGATGAAGTGGTCTATAGAGCTGAGCCAGCACGACATCACTTACCAGCCTCGGACAGCGATTAAGGTACAGGCGCTCGCCGACTTCATCGTGGAGTCCACCATCCCCGAGGTCGAACACATTCCGAATGGACCCCCCATTTGGACAGTCTTCGTGGACGGATCTTCCTGTAATGAAGGAAGCGGCGCCGGCATCATTCTGAATGGCCCTGACGACTTCGTCCTCCAGTACGCGATCCGTATGAACTTTAAGGCCTCGAACAACGAGGCAGAGTACGAAGCACTCATCGCAGGTCTCGGACTTGCACGAAGTGCCGGGGTGCAGCGCCTCCGGATCCACAGCGATTCCCAGCTCGTCGTGAACCAAGTCTTGGGTGAGTACGAGGCTCGGGACGAGCAGATGGCGAAGTACCTTGCCCGGGTTCGGGACTTCATGGGCCGGTTCGAGGAAGCGCTCATCCAGCGGGTCCCTCGGGAAGAAAACTCACAGGCCGATGCCCTCTCCAAATTGGCCTCGTCCTCACTTCAAGGTCTCGAACAGACCGTGCTGATCGAAGTCCTCTCTAAGCCGAGCATCGAAGACGAGACATCTGGCTCGGCGGAATCATTGCCGGTCATGCTACAAGATAACTGGATGAAGCCTTTAGTGGAATTCCTAAGGGACGGGCTCCTGCCCGAAGACCCCAAAGAGGCTCGCCGAGTCAGAACTCGGGCCGAGCGGTATGTCTTGATCGAGGGCATCCTATACAAGCGCTCTTTCTCTCAAATGGATGGCCGACCGTACCTAAGGTGCCTCTCTCCGGATCAGGCCGAATATGCCCTACAAGAGCTTCATGAAGGCATCGGAGGGGCACACTTAGGATTTAGGTCCTTGGCCCGGAAAGCTTTGAATTATGGGTACTTCTGGCCGACCCTTCTTCAAGACGCCGAGCGACATGTTCGGCAATGCAGCTCTTGCCAGAGACACTCCAGCATCCGACGCCTCCCTCAGGCCAACCTCGCCTCCCTATCAAGTCCCATCCCCTTCGCAATGTGGGGCATGGACTTACTAGGGCCCTTCCCTCTGGCTCCGGGTCAGTTCAGGTTCCTGGTCGTGGCCATCGACTACTTCTCGAAGTGGGTCGAGGCCGAGCCCCTCTCCACTATAACTGAGAACAAAGTGGTACAGTTCTTCTGGAAGAGTATCATTTGTAGGTTCGGCGTCCCCCGCGTCCTCGTGACGGACAATGGGACTCAGTTCACTGGCGCAGCGTTCCGAGCTCTGTGCGATGACCTGGCCATCCAGCAGCGCTTCTCGTCCGTCTCCCACCCTCAGTCGAACGGACAAGCAGAAAATGCTAACCGGCAGATCCTCGCAAGCATCAAGAAAAGGCTAGACAAAAGTTCCAAGGGCCTATGGGTCGACCAACTCCCCAACGTCCTATGGAACTACCGCACAAGCAAGCGGACCCCCACAGGCGAGTCCCCTTTCAACCTCACCTATGGGTCCGAGGCCGTGATACCTCTTGAGGTCGGAATACCTTCGCCTCGGCTCACTGCCTATGACGAAGCACAGAATGCCAGGGACCTCAGAGCAGACTTGGACTTGATAGATGAGCTGAGGGAAAGGGCGTCGATTCGGCAGCAGGCTTACCGAAGAAGGGTTGAACTAGCGTACAACAGAAAGGTCCGACCCGCCAACCTTAAGCAAGGAGATTTGGTCTTGAGGAAGTTATCCATATCTTTCCCCAGTCAGAAGAGCAAGCTGGCTCCGAACTGGGAAGGGCCGTACAGGATCACAAGGGTTGTTCGGCCCGGAGCATATCGTCTTGAAGACCTAGAGGGCAGAGAACTTCCGAGGACCTTGAATGCCGACCACCTCCTAAAATACCAAGAAAGCGCTCCGGCGCCGCTCTAAGTATCATAGGATATCGAGCCATTCCCGTCCTCTGACTTGTAACCTATTTTCAAAAATTGTGCTATGTAAAACGGTTCGCCGTCAATAATTAATAAAGAAAGCTCTAGCATGTTTTTGAATTCATCTGTTTCTCTCCCCTCCTGTCACCTGCTTTTTAAATAAATGATTTTAACCAATGGTTCGGAGTCCACGTTCGGCTCGACCTCACCTCCTCGGCTCGTCCCCGGACGAACCAGGGGTAGACCGTCGTTCGGAACTGCTCCCACAACCGTTGAACTACACCGATGGTTCGGAGTCCAACACTCGGCTCTCTTCCGAGCGAGCCAGGGGTAGATCGCCGTTCGGAATTGCTCCCACAACCGTTGAACTTCACCGATGGTTCGGAGTCCAACACTTGGCTCGACTTTACCTCCTCGGCTCGCTTCTGAGCGAGCCAGGGGTAGATCGCCGTTCGGAATTGCTCCCACAACCGTTGAACTTCACCGATGGTTCAGAGTCCAACACTCGGCTCGACTTTACCTCCTTGGCTCGCTTTCGAGCGAGCCAGGGGTAGATCGCCGTTCGGAATTGCTCCCACAACCGTTGGACTACAACGATGGTCCCGGGCTCCAACACTTGGCTCCCAGTCCCACCAAACTCACTTCGGCCACATAACCCGAGCTCTCCTGACCAATGGCCGAAGTCCGAAGCACTACGCCTTCGGTCGGCTACCGAGCAAGTGCCTTCCCGAGCTCGCAAACGGAGAAAAGTCACTTTCTCCTCAACTTTCGCACCTGATCTCGATCAGACGGCTCAGATCTTGCCACCTGCTCTAAACAACAAGATAGCGTTTTTTTGGGAACTGAGCCGCCTCGAGATTCGTGCCCACGCTCAACGGCTCGGATCTTGCCAACGTGCGCTAAACGACAAGATAGAGCTTTCTCGGGGACAGAGCTGTCAGGGAACTCGCGCCGTACCCTGTCAGAGTCACTAAACGACAAAATACCGTACATATAGTAGCCTGTTCGGCTCAACGCTCTCGCCGACGGAACTAACACACTCGGTTCAAAGACCTCGGCACGGCCAACACAGTTATAAACAAGACAAAAGTGCAGACAATAAAAGATATTTTATTAGACAGCCAGGCTGAAACACAAAACGCATCTGTTCCTTGGCTACAAAGTGCTTGCAAATAAAATACACGATGCCGACCCACTATACTTGGCCCTCATATGGAAATATCTTCACCAGACTGTTCGGCCGACTGTTCGTCCTCCTCGGCTGGTAGCTCCCCTGCGTCACCCCGGAGCTTCGCTACCACAGTCTGCAGGTGTCGAATCTCCGAGAGCAAATCGTCCCGCTCGACTATGATCTTCGACTGGTTGTGCCGAATACACTTGACCCGAAGAGCGTTGCTGAACGCGGTTTGCGAATCCTCGTCCCCTTCTGCAGGGCTCGACTCGGCGATCCTATTCTCCAGACGTTGGATCTCCGCTTCCCGTAGGTCGAGGACGGACAGAAGGTGAGCCCGCTCACCCTCGGCTCGGCGTAACTCCAGCTCGACGCTCCTAGGACTCAGAGCCGCCGTCCCAGAGGTGGCTTTGGATTCAGAGCTGTCATCCGAGCCGTGGAGATCAGCATTTGGGTCGGCCGCCTCGAGCTGAAAAAAGGGAAAAGCAAATAACAAAATTTCAATGCACTGCCGAAGTCTAACACTTGGAAATTTTCTGAAGAAACTCTCAGATCTGCATTTCATATATATATAGTGGCTTCACATACATCAAGACCGACTCTACTACAACGTTTTACAACAAGTCAAAGGGGATGAAAAACGACATGATCAGGGCCTCTTCGGAAGGGGAATGCTTCGGTTTAGGGAAACACGAGGGCGACGAGGCCTGCCCTCCGAGCTCGATCCCAAACCAACGAAGCGCGACCCCCCTTCGCTGCTGGCTCTAACTGCGGTGCCGACCGAGGCCCCGCTCGACGAGACGGCCGCACTGCTCTGAGCGTCGGCTGGACTCCGCCTGGTCATGGGCGAGCGTGTCGCAAGTTCGTAAAACGTAATCCCCCTCTCGCTCTCTTCGCGAGTGCACGACGTACTGCGAACGTTAGCCCTCTCCGGCACAGGCTTGAGCGACGCGATCTCTTCCTCCAGTTCGATGATCCTATCTCTCAGAGTGTCGTCCTTCACCAACTTCTTTGGACGAGAAGGCCTCGACGAACCAGAGGCATTGGCACCCTCGGTTGCGAGCCGTCAGAAGTGGGTGACCTCGATCCCCCTGTCTATCGTGATCCTTCTGAGCTTGTCGACTTCGGCCAATAGCCTCTTGCGCTCGACCAACGCCCTCTCCAGCTCGGAAGTCAGCTTCTCTTCCGCTGCCGAGCGTTCTTTCTCTGATAATTCCAAGTGTTGGACCTCAGCCAAAAGGTCGTCATTCTTCTGCTCGACGGCGGCGAGCTCTCTACGGAGCCGCTCGACTTCCCCTTCGGGACAAGGAGCTTGGGGGTACTTCCGCAGTTGCCACAGCTCACGACAGTACCTCCGTAAAGCTGCCCTCGCCTCCTCCAGCCGGCCGAGCAGGAGAAACCGCCTCTGTCGGCTGTCCGAGAGCTCACGCTTCGTTTTGGCCAGCTCTTTCCGAAGGTATACAACCTCCATGATCGGACCGAACTTCACCTGAAAAGCGGAGATAAATCTGATGGGACAATACACGGAAACATCTACAACTAGTCACGCACAAATCCGAGGCTCAACACTTGGACAAATTTTGGCCAAACAAAACGTTTTCATTCAAAACCGAGGAGAAAGTTTTACACAAGCGGTGGCCAGTCCGCAGTTAGGCTTACAAAAAGAAACAAAACAACAAAAGACTAAAAAGAAGACAACCGAGTCAGGGGTCGACCTTTTTGCCGTTCGGGTCCATCGACCCCCCAGTCTTGTCCTCGCCGTCGCCTTCGCCTCCGCCTTCGCTCCAACTCTCCTCCTCGGAGTCGTCCTCCTCCTCGCCCTCGGCTTCGGTCTCCCCTGGGCCTTCGACAGGTTCCGTCTCTCCCTCGGGGCTGAGCAGACCCTCGGTAATCCCTTCCTCCCCTTCCACAGGGTCGTAAAAATGGTAGGAGGACGTGTCGAAGCCCGGGTTCTTGGTGGCTACGTGGAGCAGGGCTCGACCGTAGGCATCCTCCATGTTCTGGATCATGTGCTGCGCGGCCTCCTCCTGCACGGCCTTCCTCACCTTCTTCACCTTCTTCAGGTGCTTGGCCTTGATCCTCTCCGCCCTCTTCCGAGCCTTCTCCACTTCCGACCGGGCGTTGGCCAACTCCTCCTTCAGCTCGGCTGCCTCCTTCTCCTTCGCCTCAAGTTTGGCCGCCGCATCCTTCGACAGCTGAATGGCGTTGGCCAGCTGCTGCTCCAGCCCCTTCACTTCAGCAGCCCTCTTCGTCGAGAGAAGCTGCTCAGCATCAAGCAGCTGCGTGGCCTTGACGCGCTCCGCCCTCTCCCGCTCCTTCTCCTGCTCCTTGTTCGCAATCTCCTCGACCAGGAAGTTGAAGTGGCAGAGGGTCTGAAAAGGAACAGCGGGTTAAAATCCGAACCCAAAGACTTAGAAAAAATTCTAGGAAAGAAATTTCAATGAGGGAGAGCCCGGCCTACTTACCGACATAGTATTCCGAGCAATCTGCATCACGGCGTCCCCTGCTTGCCCGGCCTTCAGGGTCGCTCGGTCCTTTGGGGTCGGCAAGTACTTCACTGCCTCCATGCAGATGTTGCCGTCACCCAAGAAGCCGTCGACGTTCATCACCTGCCAGTCGGGGACGAAGATCTGCTTATGACGCTCGGTCAAGATCTTCTCCGCCTCGGCAGTGAGGGGCGGAACCTGGAGGGACAGCACCTCCGTCACGCCGAACGTACCGCTCGACGAACCAGGAGCGTCCCCCTTCGGGGTCGGTGTCGGCACTCCGAAGCAGGAGGGTCGAGGACCATGACCTCCCCCTGCTCGAGGACCATGACCTTCGGCTGGTCGGCAGCCTTCACGACCGAAGCCTTCTTCGAGGCCCGGCTGTCCTGAGGCGCCGCCGAAGGCCTCTTCTTCTTCGCCTCCTGCTCCGACCGGCCCTTCGCCACCAGAGCTTTGTAATCCAGCTTCATCGTCTCTGCAAAAGCCGAACGAAAAAACTTAGAAAAATTTTCGTGAACCACAAACAAAGAGTACAAATACCAGGAGCATACTAGGGTCGATCGGACTGAGACCCCCTCGGAACAAATCCTCCTCGGTAATATCTTTCTAGCTTAGCACTGGCAGGGCGAGGAGCTTCTTCTGGACTTCCGCCTCCTCATCACTCAATGCCGCCTCCTTCTTGGTCCGCTTGGGCAGACCTTCCTTTGCCCAAACCGTCGGTATCACCCACGGCGCAGGAGCTCGGATGAGGAAGTACTTCTCCTTCCAATGTTTGATCGAGTCCGGATTCTCGATCAGCTTCACGCCCGTCCGGGGCGAAAGAAAGAACCTTTGTTCGTCTCGCCTTGGCTGACAAGGTCGGTAGAGGCTCCGGAAGAGGAACATAGTCGGCTTGCCGCCGACCTCTTGGCATCGGAGGACGAATGCCGTGACGTGCCTCCATGTGTTCGGCATCAGCTGGGCGAGGCTCAACCCGTACCATGTCAACACATCCACAACGAACGGGTGGAGGGGAAACCGGAGTCCGGCAATTAGGGAGTCGACCGGGAAGACGCACACGTCCGACGAGGACTTTGTGTTGGCTCAGAAACCCGGCCCAGGGAGGAGCAGTCCGTAGTCGGCGGGGATCTGGAAACCCTCTCGGATCAGACGAAGATCGGCCTCGGTAAGAGACGAGATCCTATGGTCCACCTCGGACAGCTCCCTCGGCTCGTTCTCCTCCACCAGCTTAGCCGTGCCTTGGGTGACTCTCTCCAAGGTATCCTCGGCATAGTCCCGGACGCCTCCCACACTCGACAGAGCAATAGGCTGCCGACCAAATGCCCCCGCTCTGTTCGGCGTTTCCACGATTGTCACCACGGCCTTGCCCTCCCGGGACACCGCCGCTACCTCCTTAGGCAGCTCGGCCACTTCCCCCTCTCTGTCCGGACGAACGACATTCCGATCACTCGGCTCTACTACCTCCTTCCCTTTATCCCCTCGGCCAACGGCTTGCTCCGAGACGGGGGTCTCATCCGTGATCTTAACCATTTTTTCTAAGAGAGAAGGGAGAGAGACTGACCTTGAAGTGATGTGTACGGTCGGAAAGTTCATCGGAGGCAAGGAACGCAACTGCGACCGCTAGCACCGCCACTAGAGAGCTAAAAACTTCAAAGCAAAGTGAGAACTGAAGAGAGAGAGTAAAAGTAAAAAATGAGACTTGGTCTAAGGGGGGGTGAAGATTTATAGTAAAAATGGAACGTCCCTTGGACTTCCAAACGAATAAGTGCGACTTTTGGGCTGCTCTCGAAACGTCGCGAAGGCCCATCACCACTGTCCCCTTCACCAAGTCAACTAGCTCGGCACCATGGGATCTGAATCCGAACCATACGCGATCCGAACCAAGTCTGCAACGGAGTCCGGTCGGTTTTCGAGCAGGTGCCTTCCCGAGCCTGCAAACGGAGAAAACTCACTTTCTCCTCAACTTTCGTGTAAAATCTCGATCAGACGGCCTAGATCTCGCCGAGAACACTAGACGACAAGATAGTGTTTTCTGGAGAAATGTGCCCGTCTTGAGATGCGCGCCATCATCCAACGGCTCGGGTTGCACCCCGTCGCTCGGACGATTGAACCCTCGGATGCCCCACCTATGTCTAGAAGAACCAGGAAAAATTTTGATTCAAAGTTTTAAGGCACCGCCCTCGGCGAGCACCCCCCAGGTTCCGTGCCTCGGTCGGTATTCCGCCGACCCACGGGCCCCGGTTGAAAGCAAATCAACACTCGAAGATCGGGAGAAGCAAACCATTCTGAGCCAGTTGATTGCAACTACAAGGGTTCGGCCTGCTCTGGCAACCGCGCCTTCACAGTCGCAAACAACTTGCCCGGAACGCCCTTCATTTCTTCCGGAAGAACGACCACTCGTCCTTCCGACGAACTCACCCCTCGAATTCGGACATGGATGACCACCTCTCCCACCATGATCTCTGCCGACCCTGACGCTCGCTGCGGAGCAAACATAGTAGGCAGAAGATCTTGGTGGGAGAACGACCACCCGTCCCTCCGAAGCAGCTCACACCCCGAGTCCGGACTACGGTCGTCGCCACTACTGCCTTATTCCCTCTCGTTCCTGACATCCCCTTCAGAGCAGTGAGGAACGGGAAAAGAACAAGACAACAGGGCGACCACCCGTCCTTCCGAAGCAACTCATCCCTCGGGTCCGGTCTATGGTCGTCGCCACAACTGCCTCGTTCTCCCCCGCTCCTGACATCCACTTTGGGGCCGTCAGGAACGGGAGAAGAAAAAGGCAAAAGAGCGACAACCCCCTCGGACCTCGAAAGACAAGTTACCCAAGGCCAATGCCCCCGAGGTTTGAAACTCTACATTTGGTGCGATTGAAATGACAAAGGGAGTGGAGTACTTATAAGCTCCCCTCCAAGGTCCAGCCATTATGACCCTCGGAATTTGAAACGCCACGCATTAATTGAAGGAGTTATCCTTAATGAACTTGGGAAAATGGAACGCCGCGCAAACCCCGAAGCACCATTAATACCCTTGGGAACAGGATCGTCTCGAGAACAGAGTACGCCACATCGCTCGACCTGCCGAGACCCCCTATCTCCGGACGGATTCCGAGCAAGTGCCTTTCCGAGCTCGCAAACGGGGAAAACACACTTTCTCCTCAACTTTCGCGCCTGATCTCAATCAGACGGCCCAGATCTCGCCGAGAACACTAAACGACAAGATAGTGTTTTCTTGGGAAATGTGCCCGTCTCGAGATACGCATCGTCATCCGACGGCTCGGATTGAGCCACGTCGCTCGGCCTGCCGAACCCCTCTACCTCCGGTCGGTAGCCGAGCAAGTGCCATTCCGAGCTCGTAAACGGAGAAAAAAAGACATCGAGCTACTACGACCGTTGGATCTCTTAGAAATTCGCGTCTCTAATGATGAACGGCCCAGATTACGCCACGTGCACTAAAAGACAAGATAGCATTTTTTTGGGAGATGCGCTGTCATCCGATGGCTCAGATTGCGCCACGTCGCTCGGAGCGCCGAACCCCCTAGTCTCCGGTCGGCAGCCGAGCAAGTGCCATTCCGAGCTCGAAAATGGAGAAAAAAGCTGCCGAGCGATAACAGCCGTCAGATCCTTCCGAAATTCGTGCTCGTCCATAATCAACAGTTCAGATCGAGCCAAGTCATTAATCGGTATTTAAATCGTTTTTTATTTATTTGAATCATTTTATTTATTTAAAAATTGCGAAAAAATTGCTAAAAATTTGGGAAAATTAGCTAAAAATTCTGGAAAATAATTGGAAATTCGGGGGCACATTTTCGAACCCATGAACGAACAATTATTACCTAGAATGTACCGCTAAGATCCCCAAACGATTAGCAAACACATCGCAAAATTAAATAAATACTTCGAAAAAATAGATAAAAGACCGTCAGATACCCGATGCAGCTAAAGAACAGCACACGACGTCAAAAATTACCTCAATACCCCCTTCGAGATTCAAAATCCTCCATTTGGACTCCGATACAACTCCACCAGCCACTAAAACAGCTAATTTACTCCTCAAAGTCTGATCACACTCAGTCTTTAGGAGTGGGGGGCTCGTGATATGGCTAAAAATGGGGTTAAATCGGAGCCGTCCAGATTGGACACGAATCTTGATGCTCGGGGGTAAAATGGTAATTTCACATTCAAGTGGATCCAAGGCGGGTACTGAATCTCCTTCTCACAGATCCAATAACCCGCGAACGGATCCACCCCTATTGGGTACGGGTCCCGACCCAAGGCGAACCCAAACCAACAAAGGGCAAATCAGGATCCCTGATTTTACCAAATCAACAGCCCTGATTTGCTCCCACCGGGAATCAGGGGCTAATTTCCCAAAACAGAATAGGAGGATTTTCCTCCTTGCTGTTAGGCAGGAAATCAGGCCCCTAACCGTTCCAATGGCGACTATAAATACAATCCCTCTACCACCATGACCAGGTTAATCACTTTTTCACCACTTTTAAGCTCTTCTTTAATCTCTTCTGATTACTGACTAGAGCGTCGGAGGGTGCGTCGCCGGAATCAACCCCGGTGTTTCGCACTTCCTTGCAGGTCGCGGCAGGAGCAAGAAGGCCGAGTCAACTGTTCAGGTTGTTCCCGTACTCACAAGTTCTATCTGTTTACCCCCACACCGAAATCAGCGGTAACAGTTTGCAAACAAGAAATCACTGGGTCTAAACAAATAGAAAAACCAAGCAGGAAATTAACATCCTCAAGAAACAATCAAATAGAGGTTTTTACTCAAAAAACAATATAATAGATAATATTTTAAGAACTTTACCTACGAACAAAAGTTTAGAATTATGTCATTTGGTCCAAACACTTACTAGAAAGCTTGTCCATAGATACAATAAACTAAGTTGCAACCACCATTCTTTTCTCATATCTCAAGTTTGTAGTGCTCCATATAGTTCCGTAATAAATTAAGCAGGAGCTGTTTCAATTTTTGATTTTGTTAATCATGAATATCTTAAATTTAGCACTTTTATTAGAATGCTTATCATATTTGGCAATTTAATCTTTGATTTCTCTTACATCTCTGCAAATGAAGTTTGAGAAACTTGGGTCTCTTTCCAAATTAGAGGGAGATTATAAGAATTTTGTTAAATTTCCAAGAGTTTATTGTGAAACTATAACAGAAGGTTGGTTAAGAAGGAAACTCTGGAATCGATGAATATGAGAACCAGATCTAAAAAGTGGGGCGTATTATACACAATAATCTGATAAAAAAACTGTAGGGTACCGTCTGTATATTTAGTTGAGTAGAATATCCCTCTGCTTGAGTTTCTCTATTTTATCTTATTACAGTTCTCAAACCTCTCATCTTTCTGTTGTGCTACTGTCATTTTAACATGTTCATAAGATCGATTTTCATTTTTCCTTGTAAAAGATGACTCAAAATCACGATGCACACTGGCTTTGGCTGATTTAATATATCTTACCATGTGCATTATCAGTTTTCTTCATAATATGTCACCATTAAATTGCTAATGTTCCTTTCATTCTGATACATGTATATGCACTACTCAGGTTGCAAGTTCCTATGGGCTTCCACCTACACCAGCTCGATGTGCTCTTTTCATTGTATACCAAACAACAATCCTTTATCTTGCAGAAAGAATCAGGTTTTCCCTATTTCATCTATGTTTCTTTTATGTGCTCTGGTTCTCTACGATGGTTATATCGCGTTTCGGTGTAAGCATCGTCTTTTTTATGTTTTGTGCCTCATTAATGCATAGTTATTTGGCAGTTCGTGAATTAGTTCTCAGAGTATGATGTTAACTGACTCTCAATTTGATGAGATGCATGAAAGTGGCCATCCCCGTAGAAACCAAGCAGAACCCTCCTTCACTGCTGAAAGCTCTTTGACAAGTGTACATTTATCAGCTGTGTCAAGGTTGAGAGCTAGATTCTATGCTTTGTGGTTGTGGGCAAAATTCAACAACATGGTCAGAGAAGGTATTAACATTACCGAAGGCCATTCTACAAAGTTGTTTTCTTTTTTATTTAGTTCAATTTATTTATAAATATGTAGTAGAGACTTTCATGAACTATCAATTGTTGAAAATTTATGATTTCCCCTAATATTTTATTTTAGATTTATGTGTGAGGTGATTGCAAGTATTTTACTGTTTGTTTAAGTTGTTTTTCTTCTACATGATTCAGGTCCTTCCATTTGCTCGTGAAATTATGCAGCTGGCTTTCCGTACAAACTTTATGTTCTACTTTGAAGGTGATGCAGTATATTTGTTTCACACTAAGAAATATTTTTTTGCTCTTGAAGTTCTGAAGTTAAAATGTTATTCTTTTGAAAACACTATATTTCTTCTGATATTATGATATTTAATTGGAAGGTCTCTATTATCACTTATCAAAGCGTGCCTCAGGAATTCGTTATGTATTTATTGGGAAGCCACTAAATCAATGACCCATGTATGGAACAAGAAATGGGACTTAAGTTAACATCCAAATTTAGTTTCTGCAGTATAGCAGTTCACGTTAATAAGACTGTTTTCTATTATAAAAATTTAGTAAAACTTTCTTTACACTTCTTGACTATGGTGACTTTTCCTTTATTTATAATGATTAACCTGGACTTGTGCATAACTTGCTTTTATTTTTCCTCTTATTTCGGGTACCATCTATGCGGTGTTTGATGCTTTGGAAATAGACATGGGAACAAAGAGAGTCCGATGTAGTTCATCTTATCGCCAATAGCTAATGAGCATGATTTGGATACAGAATTCAATATAGTTGTAGTTCTAACAGAGAGGACAGAAAAAGGATTATCAGGTATTCTATAATTTATATTGTTCCATAATAGTTGTGAATCAAATTAACAAATTATCAGTTTAGTTATTGTTGCATTATACACGAGACCTAACATATGAATTAGCCTTGTTGCATTATACACGAGACCTAACATATGAATTAGCCTAAATTACTATAATGATTATATCTGAGTGCGCGGTTTCCTCTTCGCATATTAGAGATACCACCAATATGTTCTCTTCTGGCAAGGGATAAAGAAAATCAGTTGCAATTTGTTCGTTTTAAATGCATGTGAAAAATGAGATTTTCAGTTTTTATCATGGACTCAATAATATGAAATATTCTAGGGCAAGAATTGAGTTATATAAGTATACTAGATTTGCCCGTGGGCACGTGCCTACGACACGTCTTCGGAACAATACAACACACGAAAAACCCTTTAAACAGTAAAACAACAATTATATAGCTCAAGTTTGAATAGTATGACAATAATTAGTTGTAAATAAAAGTCCATGTTTCTATTGGTATATGTTGAAAAATAATTATGAGAGGGGGGGGGGGGGGCGTAAAATCCAATTTCTTAGAACTTTAAGGGTGGAAAATGATGAAATTTAACTGTTGAAGAGATATTTGCTATTTTTCAATATAACATGTGCAATAAAAAAAAGCATAAAAATTTGGAAAATTTTACAAACCTGAAATCTTAAAATCTAAATTTCTAAGTAAATAAAGAAAGAATGGAGAGAGAGAAAGAGAGAAATATTAAAAAGTGAAGAGAGAATACAGTGATAGTAATAGTAAATAGTTTTTTAGTTTTGGGGGAAATTTTGGTTTTGGGGTTTGAAATTTTGGAAGGAAAAATGAGTTTTGTGAGGTTGGATCTGAGCCTTGGATTTTGAGGGAATTGAAGGTGAGCCACTTGATAGTTTTCTTTGTGTTTTATTATATAGACAGAGCATCAAAACTAATTGTGGGACGAAGTTTGCTAAAAGTGGGCTGACAAGTCTTTTGTCACTATTGGTTAATAATATAGGGGATAAATAGGTACTAGCCCATTTTTTTTCTGGAGACTAATGAATAACTATCGATTTAGAGTTTATTTATGATGTATATGTACTTAATGGTTTCTACTTAATTCAATAGACCAAGTATAAAACATGAATTGCTAGAAATTAATTTGACTTTTTTGGATTGGACAATGAAATAAAAACTTCACATGCCTGGAGGGAAAAAACACATGAAAAGGGGCAGTACTTTAACAACTCAGTCTCTTGTTAGCTCTTGATGGTGATGATATCATTATTTCATTCTCTATACATCTCCAATTATATTATGAGTTGCTTCGGTGATATTGTTGCCTACTGGCTCACTGATTGTCATTAAATGTCTGTGCAAGTTGCCACTAAATTGTAGTTGGTAATGTTGCGTTGGTCACCACCTACAGTTGCTAAGTTTGTGAACTCCTTTTGTCCTCTTCATCTTTATCATATTTCATTACTCTTTTATTTTATTTTATTTCATTGTTGTAATTGTTTATGGTTAATGAGACCTCATAATGAATATAATAGCAACCCTTATTCGTATCATGGGTCTTTCATTTTATTTTTACAGGAATCAAATAGATGTCTAAACACCAAAGTTGGAACTTCCAGTCCCAGATTTGGAATTATCGGTTTTTATTTTATGCTTACTATTAGGTCATGAAGAGGCTAGCACACATGCTTAGATTAAATGAAAGCAAGTTTACTGGAGAACATGAATTCCTATTTTATGAATTGGGCCAGCAAGATTCAGATGCAAGTCATGGATTCAGTGAGTTTCGCGTCTTCTCATGGAATATTTCTAAGAAAGTATAATAAGCTCCTATTCCAGTATGGTAGAGGCAACCTTGTTTTCCTTAACAGTTGATCCAAGGGAGTTAATATGATCTTCAAGGTGGAGTCTCCTGTTGTTTCCTTCATATAGGATGCCGTAATGGTTGGGATTAGCAACAAAACATATATGAAGATCGCCTGAGATGAAGATGCTAAAACTGTTGCATCCTTCTAACTCTTGAAAAGAAGCAACACTGAAGACAAAACACAAAGTAGCTAAATAGATGAAGAATAGCAAGGAATGTCCTTCCATCTACTTTCGAGTTGATTTTTTCTAGTATTGAATAGCAAGTATTGGTTCAGTTAAATTGATTGATCAGTTAGATAATTGAAAGTCTCTAGCATGAGTTATGATTATGAATTGGAAGCTCGGTGTAAACCTATTATATTTTAAGCATGTTTTATCTTAAATTTGGTATAATATGACATTATTTACTGAGATAATTTTATAGTAGGCTAAATTTGAAAAAATCTCCTTGAACTCTTTATGCGAAAACCTCACCAAACTTTTTTTTTCGCAGAAAACCACACTCAAGTATAGTTGTAAAAACCCACTCCGACGATGTGAGCTTTCTTTTAAAGTTGAGTGAGGTTTTTTGACAATAATGAGAAATTTGAATTATATTTTCTAGACAAACTTGCAAAGATGAACAATTACGGTTTTGAAAATTGGGATTTTTGTAAAGTTTATGAAAGATTTGATTGGTGCATGAACTGAGTTGGTTTGGCCAAGCTGCACTTATTTTATTACAGATTATTACTACATGCAAACGTGTATTTAAAGATTTGAACATACATCAGTTTGAGAGAATCTGCAAATTTCGATGGCTGTCGCAGACTGCATGTCAGTCAACTTAAAATTCATGTTTTGCTTTTTAAGATGATTGACTTAGTAGAATTTGTAGTTTGAAGAATATGGGTGTGCTAAATGCAAGTATGTTTAGATAAAAAATTTAACATTTATGTGCACCAAGTCACGTGCACTTGGTGCACGGTAAATTTCAACTAGTGTGTGTGTGTGTGTGTGTGTGTGTGTGTGTGTATATATATATATATATATATATATATAAAGACGTAATCTGACAACGAACCTGAGACCTCCCTTTACTCATCACATACTTTTTACAAATTACACCTAATGGCACAAACTTCTATTTTATACGAGTAACACTTTTGTAAATAACTTATGTCGTAAATAAATTTGAACTTTGAGGGTATTATGGTAACTAACAACAGTTGAGTAAATGAATGGTTAATATAACTTCCACTTAAAAATGAATGGTTGAAATTAAATGGTTGAACGCCTATAGATGACAACCCCGACTCTTCCATTATAATATTAGAGACTAGTCTTACCCTGTGCAAATTGCACAGACTAAAATAATTTTGAGAGAGTCATAAAATTATATGGAACTAAAATTTTTAGAGATGCCCCTTAACTATTTCAATCATAATATAATTAAAAGATGACAAATCTACAAATTAACCGATTCACACTTACAAACCAACCAACATAATTCTATATTACTATTTAATTTAAAGGAAAGAAAAAAAAAATCGAATAATTACCGAAGTTGGGATGCGACTCTTCTCAGACTCCTTGATATACTCCGCTATCTACTTATTGACCGTGTGTTTCTCAACTATCTTCCCTCTCAAATCAAGCATTCCCTCTCAAATTCTATAAAATCAACACATAGAGGGAATAATAATTAATAATTAGCTATATCAAAAGATACCAAAAGTGCCTGTAACACCTCGAATTCCAAATTAGACCGAATTTGAAGTTCCACAGGATCTTTACACTTCTCTTCGTACAATTTTACAAGGAATTAAAAACTTTTGTTACATCAGAGTTGCATTTACATTACATATTTACAGCGGAAGCAATTTACAACAAATTACATGAATAGAAATGTACAACACTTGAATCATTCTTTAAGCATCATGCATATTTTAGTCTTGTTAATCACTTTATGCTGCATAGAAACTGTGGACACGTCAGTTCATTCAACTGACGCTAGGATATAATACATCAATTTTTTCTTACTTGGAAAGCACAAACTTGTCACAAACAGAACTACGGGGACTATCCTATTGATGTCGTGTTGTGCGGTGCACTTAGTCCTTAATGCTGTTATGTATGTTACATGACACTAATACGCACTTGTTCAGATTCTATGCATCCCATACTACATAGGTCTAAGGGCAAGCCCTTAATCGTTCTTCATCTTGTAGGGTTCAATCCATCGCTATGACTTAAACTACTACAATAACTATGATAAGTATCCTAGATGTTCTATGAGTTGCGAGCTCATATCCAGACAGCCTGGAGGGGAATCCCACATCATGACACGACGCATCGTGTAGAACCTATGGACAACAAACACCCCACAAGCGTCGTGTAACACCCCACAAAATTGGAAATTATAATTTTGCTCTCGTGTATTATGCACGTGTATTTTGTAATGTGTTTTCACTACGTAGTTTGATTACTGACTATATATGCATTTCCCGTATTGATTTTACCCTATTTTGAGTCAACAAAAATATAATATTTCAATCTCTAGTTTTTTACGTGCTCTTTACGTGTTTTTGATGCACGTATCGTTTATGTGTTTTCACCGCTACGTGCAATATTTTATATGCGTTTAAATTATTTATTTTATGTATTCAAATCCATTTTATAAAACGAAAATTTATTTTCTCGCATTTTGATCTAAATACTTTTGTACGTATAATGCACGTGTTTTCTACGTACGTAACAATTACGTCGTGAAATATATATAATTAATGAATATATTTTTCTTATATTTTTTTCTTATTATCTTCAACAATTTTCTGTTGATAAAGTCAATTTTTGTATTTTGGTATTTTACGTGCGACGCACGTGTTTCGGTGCGCGTATTTGAGCGTATCCGTTTTCAAAATAAATTTTTGGAGTGTGTGTATTTATTTCATTTGTGCATGATACATTATAAATTTTAATTAAACTATTTTACTTACATTCTAAAATAATGGTATACTATATAAATAGATAGTATATATATAAGATGATTTATATGCATTTGGGAAATAGTGTGTAGTAGTGAATCGGGGCCCACGGTGCTTGAAAACAACCAATGGACCATTTCCACTGTGCTTACATTACAATACCTATATACTATAGTCCTTTGTACTATATATATATATATATATATATATATATATAGTCAAATATACATATTGTACACATGAGGTGGAGTTTTACTATGCTGACCGGTTTGGTAGATGGAGGGGTAGGCCGGAGTGGGGGGTTTTGGAAGAGAAAGAGGTTGGGAGTTTGGGTTTTGAAGGGGTGGAGAGGGGAAGAGTTGGGGGTTTTAGGAGTTAAGAAAGTGAATGGATGGAGAGTTAATTTAGTAATTTATTAGGTGTGTAATTTTGCACTTTGATCCCTAAACTTGTCCTATAAATAGCACCCATTTTCTTCTCATTTCTCACACCAAAAAGTAAATTAAACAAAAGAAATAAAAAGAAAGAGAGAAAGAGAGTACATTTTGCTTGGAGGAGTTCTTTCTAGAGAAGAAGGAGCTAGGATTGCTTGGTTGGAGCTAGGAGCTAGAAGTAACCTCTTCTTTTTTATTTGCATCTTCATAAGAGGTGGGTGTTCTCTTGCTTTCTAATTTTAGAACTATGCATGCTAGTAAATGAGTATTATATTTTGATATGATAAAGTAGAACAATCTATTCCATTAGATATGGTGAGAATAGTAGTAAATTATGTTATGATTAGTAAGTTAATTTACATCATGTTAGATGGTAGTGAGAAAAGAAACAATTGAGTATTTTGCCATGAACTAGTATACATGAATGTAGAGATTTTTTTTGAGTATGTGAATAATTGTTGAGTTTGCCTTTTTGATAAGCAAATACATTTTTGGTAAAGTAAAATTTGATGCTATGGAACTCATTTGATTGTTATAAAAGAAATAATATGATATCCTTGGTTCAAAGAAATGAATGCAACACATTAATAAGAAGAAACAATTTTGAAAGTTTGGTTTATTTTTCTAAGGTACGATTTATAAATCTAGGAGTTACTGTTAAAAAGTAAACTCAGATTATATGAACAAATTTCAGTCAAACAAAAGATTAGAACAAATGGAGAAATCGAGTTTTTATAAAAATAATAGAATTACAGAAAAGTTGAACAAAAGCATAATAGTATATTTTGATATTAGTATTCACACATGGACTATCTGGTTAGCCACTGCAACAGAGAGCACTCTTTGTAAGAAATCTTGGGTTCGAAACTTGATAGTTGCATTTATTTTTACTCTTTTAATTAATTCCCGAAACTGAGATGTGATTCATGAACATTTCGGCAAGGACTTAGACACAAAGTCCAAATGGACTTCATGACTAGCGTGACTGGGCTTGGGCTCTGTTGCTGTGTCTCGGTTGGTTCATGGTTCGAAACCCGAGCTTCACCTTTTGATTTTGGTTGGGTTTTTAAAGTATTGAGATACTCTTAAACATGAAGAAAAATCATATCTTTTTATAAGATAAAGGGGAAATTATTAAAGTTAGTTATAAAATTTTTCTTTTGTATTCTGAGATGGGAATTGAATTAGTAAATAAGTTTTTGACTCCAAAATTATTGTTTGAAATTATGATTCTTATTTTTGAAAAGAGGAGAACAATGTGTGACGGGTGATGAAATTTTCTTGTATGTTGAGTAAGAAATAACTTGAATGTGAATTGAGACATCGTAAGAGCTTGGATTTATGATAAAATTTCATGTGATGAAATTGTGTACTTGAAAGGAATTATTTTTCTTATAAATATTTTGAATGAATAAATAGATCATGAATAAGTGATAAGATTTGATCATTTGAGAATGAATTGAAGATAAGAAATATCTAAGTTTAAGACATGTTTATTAAAGGGTATGAATACCCATGATTTCTTGTACATGAAAATTTATGATTTAGAGTTAGTAAGACCACGGGTACTAGCACTATTGAAATGGAAGATTTGAGATATGATTTGGAGATATGGCCATGGAGCTATCTCGTATTTGTTGATTAAGTCCGGTAGGAGGTAAACTAATTCTAGGTGTGGAAAATTATTCATGTTTTGAACTTAAGAAATAATTAGGTACATAAGTGAAGATGTAGTAAGACCTAGAAAAATGTAAGTGGGGCACTCTATATAGTCGGGCGGTGGGCTTGTTACGGTGGTTCATCGGGACTATAGACCCAGTCGGGCGGGAGATTTGTTGCGGCGGTTCTCCGGGACTGTGGTTGCCTCGTGGGAGATGAGCTTTTATTTTAAATCCGGGACTATGCGTAGTCAAGCGGATAGTTTGCCGTACTCCATGTATATACATATACCGGGGATGGAGGGGCACTTGCGGGAGGTTCGCACGATGAGGAGTCTGTATAACAGTCGAGTGGGAGATTTGTTGTGGCGGTTCCCCGAGACTAGGATCCGTACTCGTGGAACGTCTTAACTTTGTCTTATTACTGGGTAGTTGTCATGGCGAGGGATCGAACCCTTAAATGTGGAGTACGCAGGTGTTTGCCCTCGGACCTATGTAGTATAGGATGCATAGAATCCGAACAAGTATGCATTAGTGTCATCCTAGTATAAAATGTGTGCATTAGGCATTAAGGCATGGCATACACTTACATGTTTAGTGTAATCACAATTTAACACTTTATTGTTCATTCAATTTTTGTGGCATGTTAAAGTATTGAGATCGTTATATGTACGGCATAGAGAGGATGGCCGAGTATAATATTTTCATCAGTTATAAGTGACTGACGTGCCCACAGCTTAATATGCAGGTAATGGACTTTCTCCTGATGAAGTAAATATGATGCGGTTGATGACTTACATTGTTAAAGTTGTACAAGTTGTATTTTATTTCATTGTTGTATTTCTTTTATTCTTCCGCTGTGTAAACAAAATGTAAAGAACTCTGATGTTGTTGAAAAAGTTTTAATTTCCTTGTAAAATTGTACGAAGTGAAGTAAAGATCTTGTCTCGAATTCGGTCTTATTTGGAATTCGGGGCGTTACACGTCACCTGCGGTATGGACTCCTGGAGACATATCCACGTCATGACACGACGCATCGTGTAGACAGCCTGTGAATATTCTCACGTCGTAGCTCCGAGGCCCTCATACTCATGTTTTTCTCTTACTTTCGTCACATCTCCACTATGTGTCTAGTCCTTAATTATTTGAATCATGAATAAAATCAATCCTCTAGAGTTAGCCCTTCCACTATACCGGTCTTAACCATTTATATAACATGACCCCAAATCTTAGTCTTTTCATTCAAATCTTATTTCAACAATCTCTTTTCAATGCCGGTATGAAGCTTAGCTAAACTCTAGTTCTCAACTTCACTTGATAATCACAAAAATTGAGTTTTCATACTCATAAAGTCTTTTTCGTAGTTCAACATGAGTTCCATTTCATTTCTATGAGTAAATTTCTCACATTAAGTTCTATTCCGATTATAATTTTTTACATTAAAAATAATCTCAATAAATTCATTTAAATTTTGTACTATTATTTCTTTTCTTCAAAAATCATATTTTTCATTCAACTTTCAAATGCATAACTTGCACGATTTATACAATAAATTCAAGAATAAACACTCTTTAAATAAATTTTCTTTTCTCATACAAGATCTTCTTTATAAATTAGGTAGAATTTTCTCATGAATTAAAATCACATTTTATACTTATGCAAAAGTCCATTTATAGAAGCCTACTCAATTTTTACTTCTCAGTCTCTTTTATTTAAGTCAAATTAGTGTGTAAATATTTTTCATGAAGTCCATATATTTTTATAATAATTATAGTATTTTTTTCCCGAATTTTTAAAAGTCAAAAATCAATTAAAACAAAAAACATCAAAAAAAAAATTGTTTTATGCCGAACTCAAGAGTCGAACCAGCGACCTAAGGCCAAACCCACGCTACAGTGCAGCGCATTGTGACACCTGGGCTAACCAGAAAGGACAGAGCGCAACCACGACAGAGGGAGAGGTTTAAATCCCTAAAACTCGTTTTTCAGTTATCGGATTTTTTTTCAAAAAAATAAAAACAAAGGGCTAATGCCCAGTTTCGAACCCGAGACCCAAAACCAAACCCACGGCTACAGTAAGCGCATCCGAATGCACCCAATAACCAATAAGTCCAAGTGGCTAACCTGATATGGGTTGGGTTTTAGGGGTTTTGATTCAAGTTTCTGTTCACTTCGAATTTTTCATAAGAACAACTATTTTTAAACTCTTTTCTTCTCCATTTTCATTCTAAAATTCCAGAATGTAGTTTTTATGCATTTCTAATATGTCAGTAAAATAAAACTTAATTTTTGTCACAAAAAGTGTAATTCTCCTTTGTAAGTACATTTTTATCTACAATTTCGAAAATGTTCATACAAGTGTAGTTTCTTTATAATTTTGCATTCAACCTTCTTATAGATCTCTTTCATTAATTTTTATTATTATTATACAATCATTTCAGTAACAAATATCCATTTTTCATGCCACTAACAAGTGAATTAGTAAAAATCACATTTTTGTATGGTTATCATTTCAACTAACTAAACATACAATCATGTCTTCTTAGTTTAGCACATAACAATCAATTAAAGCATGGTAGCATGGTTAATTCTAAACTAACAATCACAATTTTGCAATTAATTAACAATCTTTTAACATACATTCAAACCATTGCAATTTTGTCTCATTATCACAACACATGGCTAAAATGACTAAAGATTCTTCTCAATTTTATCAACCATACCCTAGCATGATGTCTAATTAGAAGTTCGAGAAAATCACCCACCTCTAATGGAAAGAAAAACAAACAAAACTCCTTGGGATCTCCTACAATGAACAAGGGAAGCCTCCTCCTCCTAGTTTGAGCCACCAAGTTGATTCTCCTCCTAGCTTGATGATGTGGGACTCCTCTTCTTGCTCCTTGGAATAAGCTGGCCAACTTGGGGGAAGGAACACACAAAATTTTTGCACTCAATCTTTTAAACTCACAATCTTCTCAATCTTTTATCTCACTAATTTTGTCTTTCTTTCTTTTTTTCTTTCTGTCTATTCTTTTTTTTTTCCAATTATTTAGGTGTGAGAATGAAGAGTGTATGGGGGGGGGGGGTATTTATACAAATTTTTAGGGTAATTGGAGGGCTAGGATTAGTCCAAATGGTTAAGAATCAATGGTCAAGATGAACTAGGGAGTTGTAGAAACTACCCATGATGAAGCAACCAACTCTCCACCTCTCCCATCTCTCCCTCTCTCCTATGCACTATCCGGACAAGGTCAAAAGGGTGCACATTGCACGTTCTAGTGCATGCACGTGCCAAACTAGTATCCCCCTTTTACAAGTTTGTTCATGTGAATTAATTAATTGTTCGCTAAACTTGTCTACACTACAAGTTAGAGTAGTAAAATGAGAAATTAAGTTAAATAGGCTTACTAATGGGCCAATTAACCATGAGCTCTACTAATTAAATTAATTAATTAAGATAGGCTAAAAAAAGACAATTAGGCCCAGGATTTAATTAAGCTTTTAAAAATAGTCTTTTTTGGAAAAAGAAGAGAACAATTACTTGTTCAAGCTATAAAGAAATAATTTTCTAGAAAAAATATACATATGAAATTATACGTGCAAGATACGTATAATCACAACTCTTCATAAATAAAAATTCAGGGTGTTACGGTACCAATTCACATACTTGGGATTACCGAAGTTGGGATTACCAATAATTACTGAAGTTGGGATAAAAAACACATAGAGGGAACAATAATTATCGAAGTTGGGATTACCAATTCACGTTTCTAAACCAACATCATTCTATATTTTCTATTCAGTGGAAAGGAAATCCCAAAATTCTCGATGTGTGTAACTTTTCAACAATTCCAGTACCAAACATAGAAAAACCCTAGGTCCCTAAATTTAGAGATACCAAAAATAGGTATTTTCAAAAATCACTTGCAATCTTGTCAGCTTCCTCCATTCTAAAGCTTGCTTGCAAAGACTCATATTGTCTGTGAAGTTCCTCAATATTTGCCTCCATTTGTTCTATATTATTCCTTATTTGTGCTTCTACAAAATGATCGAACCATTAAACACACGTACACTACTACAATTCACCAACACTTTTCAAATAAAACAAAAGATGTAGAAAATATGATATTTACCCTTTACCATTCAAAAACTAAAACCATCACTTTTTTATATCCTACAAAAGGTAAAACAAATCTCATTTACCATATAGAGCCACATTTCTTGAAATTTATACTTACATAGAGTAAAAAACTCCACAAAATTATTTAATTTTAAATAGCAATGTAACTAACATAAGATCGAGCATTTGATGCAATAAGACATTTCAAAACTCAATCACAATAATCATTCAATTGTTCAATGGCTTAAATCCTAGTTATGTATACAATGAATTGCTTAAATTAATGTTCGCGATAATAAAAGATTTTGTGGCGATAGTCTGTACAGACGTGAAGGGGTGTGGGAGACTTGGAGCCTACTTGTCTGCAAAGACGAAGAAATGTTTACTGAATTTAGCTGATATTGAGTTCTCTTATGATTCTTCATGTGTGGGCTTCTGACCATTCAGATGGCGAACATTCCAAGAGGGTAATCGGACACTTCATGAAGTTATTATGGTGGAGTTATGGGCATACAAATTATTATTCTTCGAGTACATTTATTTACTTTCAATACCATTTGTATTGACAGAAAAAATAGTGATATAGTAAAGTATACACGTGATGATAGATTGTTATAATTTCTCTTAAATTTAATGAACAAACCATGAAATATTTTATCGTTCAAAAAAGCTCATCTTCATGTTTTCTGTTTCACTTCCACTGTCTTAATGTTCTCTGTCGTTCATGTCCAAGAAGATGAACCTGGGATAATTATTGAGTGTATTGTGTTGAAAACGTTTAGATTTGTTTGCACGTTCATTCCTGTTTTTAGGTTCTTGCACTTTTCGAAAAAAACACCATACCAAGCATAGCATAAGTAGATCTCCAATGTACATCTACTTGCGGAATTCAATAAACATTCTCGAATATGATAGAATAACTATTCGAGTATAAATGACTTGCCTTTAGGACGACGTTATATTAATCCGAATATGCGAAGAATAACGGGATCGGAATCCCGGCGACACGACGACGAGCAAACAAACACGATAATCGCGATCGGGCATGGATCTCGATGATCAAGATGGTGATCAAGATGAAGATCAAGCGAATCCAACGGCCGAGATCGAATATAAAACATATAAGAATTAAAAGAGTACCAAAAGAGTAAATATACCATGATTGACATTGTGATGAATGAGACCAAAAAGTTGATCAAATGTTTAACTTACCAAGTAGTAGACGAACGAGACGATCGAGACGATCAAGTGTGATCGGTCGATCGGACGGCTGAGATTCAAGATCAAGATCAAGATGATGATCATGATCACGATGATCAAAAGAGATCCGACGATCGAGATCAAGATCTTGATGATGATGATGGTGGTGATGATCTGATTATCAAGATCGTGATGATGATCAAGATCCAGTCGGACGGTTGAGGTTCAACATGATCAAAACTCCATGATCACACAGCAACCCATCAAGAAGAACAGCCGAGGGGGGAAATGCGGGCACAGCAGTGGAAGGCAACGGCGGCCAGGGGACAATGATGAGGGGTTGCTATCACGGGTGCACTGGCTGCTGCGGTCGTTGTGTCTGGTGTCGGGGGTAGCAATGCAGAGAAGCTGCACTGCTGCAACGACGGGAGGATGATGGCACAAGGGAGGAGCGTCGGGCACTGCACACGGCTGAACGACAACGGCATGAGTGACGACAGGTGGCGAACAACGGCGACAGGCATCGCTGCCACTGATATTGTTGTCTGCTGTCGCTGGCTGAAGGCGACGGGGGCGTGCCGAAGGGAGACTGAACGACAGGGTGTCGCGCGATAGGGAGGCACTGCTACTCGGCCATGGGGGTAGCAGCTTAGGGGCTAATGGAGCTGGAGCAGCACTGTCACAGTGGCACGACTCTGCAGGCGGATGGTCGGGAGCACTCACAGAAGAAGGGAGGACGGGGGTTGCTGCAGAAGAGGAGAAGGGAAGGAGGCATCGCGGAGGTTGCAGGTGCACGGGGAGGGGACGCGGCTGTCGTCAGAGGGCACAGCGCACGGGGAGCGATGGGTTTGTAGGTGACGTCGAGAGAAGATAGATGAGTGGGAGTAGGGATGAAGAAGAGGAACAGTAAAGAGGGGGTTAAGGGGGTGTAGGCGGCTGGGGCTTCACAAGAGAATAGGGTTAGGGTTTAGGTTAAGCATAGGGTAATATATATATAGGGGTTTTGGGTTAATGGGTTTGAATAGGGTATGATCCAATAAGCAAAAGGGTTTGGGTTTTGGGTATTAAATGAGTTTAAATCTATTAGGAAAAATAAAATAACTAATAAAAATGTAGAATTATATAACAAAACATATTTTGTACTACAATATGGAATTTATTTGACATAATTAGAAATACAATTAACAATAGAAATAGATTTTTAAATTAACAATCAAAGGTAATAATATTAATAACAATAATAAAAAAATAACGATAATTATAATAATAATAATAATATATGTATATCAAAATGCAAATTCGAGTTTAACAGATTTATTAAAATAATCCAAACAATATATAATATAAATAGTAGATCAAATAGAAATAGAAATTGACGTTCAAATATACCATTAATTGAAAATAAACATAATTTCCGATTAGAAAATATTTTAACAAAAAATCCAAAAAAAATGAATTTAACACAACTAGATTTATAAATAATCGAAATACATAAAATCATTCAAAATATATATATTTACGGGAATGGGGGTTACAATAGGTGAACACAAGAATTTCCGTGGAAAAACCCAAACGAGAAAAACCATGGGTTGAGCTCGGAGCTCGGAGGTGCTTCACTATATAGGAATCAACAAAAGAATACAAGACATACAACACACCCAACTATGTCAACTTGCAACATACACAACTCACATACACCCACCTTCGGTGGAGTGCGAAAGCAGGTGAAAATTAGAAGGACTAAAGCCCCAAAAATAAGAACAAGTGAGCAAGATGAGATACGAGAGTGTATCAAATAGATTTAAGGAAATATAAAATAATAAAATAAAATTGAGTAAAATAAAAAAGGAATAAGCTAGGTTTTAAAATCTTATAAAATGAACCAGCACACAAGAATATGATAGTGATAAGTAACATATATATATAACCAAAGTGGGGTTATCATAGTAGAAATTCTTTGGTGTGGGTTCGCCTCATTGATGTCCAGTTGTAGACTTGCCCTCTCGACATCAAGTTGCAAGTTTTCCTCCACGACATCAGGATGCAGGTTGCCGTCTGGATATTTGGTTGCAATTTTGCCTTCCCGATATCCAGTTGCAAGTTTTCCTTCACAGGCGTCTAGTTGCATATTTGCCTTCTCAACATCCGGTTGCAACAAAAACGATGAATAGAATGATGCAAATCTTCCACAAGTACAGGGATATTGGATGTTTAATTTGAGTGTGATGTTACTTTGAAATTCGGGTTATAAAATAGAAACAAAAGTAGGAAATGGAGTATGAAGCCACACGATGGGATACTAAAATAGGTGTATAGATTATAAATATCAAACACAAATAGTGAGAATTAACAGCAGTGAAAATTATTCATAAAAAGTAAGGAGAAAGACAGAATGGAATACATGTATAAGCTCAAATGCGAATGTGAATGAGAAAATAAATACGTAGTGTAGTAATTTTACACAATAAATATATGTTACAAAGTATACGGTATCTCAGGAAATTAGATAAATGCAATATGATATGCATAGTAAGTACGTTGAAATATATGGTATATATATAGTAATTAGTAGGAAGTACATGTAGCAATCAAAAAATATAACGATAATTGAAATAGAGCAAAAACATAAGTTGTGAGTGCATATAATGCATTTGAGAAGTATAAAGCAACAAAATTAATAAGTAGCTATCTATACTATTATTAAGCAAAGCCCTATTTTGGCAGCTTTTTACTATCATGCCCGCATAAATATAAAAAACTAAAAAATAATGTAGAGTTAATTCTGTCAAATTTTACTCCTGATCCCGAAGGTCACAACTGTAATTTTCACTCAAATCAAACTCTCTCTAAAAAAAATCCCCCCTCCCATGGATTCCTCTCCCTCTCTCTCAAAATCCCCACCGCCCTCAAAATCCAGATCAATCTAATCCCCTCTTTCTCTCCTTTTTCCCTCTCTAGCCATGGCAAAACCAACCTCCATCTTCTTCCTCTTCCTCTTCCTCCTCCTCGCCGCGGCCACCCACTTCGAAGGCTTCGATGGCGATGAACTCGACGACGACGACGACCGCTCCTTCCTCCTCCCCCAAACCCCATCCTCAATCTCAACCCTCACCGCCGAATATGAATCGCCCCTCCTTCTTCTTGTCCAATCTCAACCGTCCGATTCCTCCGCCGAATCCCACAACCCCGCCCTCGACGACTAGGATGAGGACGAGTTCGAAGGCATCCCCTCCCAAAACCCCAACCCCGATCCATCCTCACCGTTCGATCTCAACGCCACGTCATCTCCGCCGTCACCGCCGTTGATCCGCTCCTTCACCATCAAGATCGTCTGCGTCAGCTTCCTCTTCATGTTCGCCACCAACTACTTCACCGGCAAGCGCCAGAACGAGCTCATTGCCCTCTCCTTCGCCTCTGACTTTGCCGCCAAAGACTCCATCTTTGATAAAACTTCAGTCTCCTCGGCACCGGCAACGGCGCCAACGACTCCCCTCTATTACTCAAGGAAGGACATGATGTGTTTAAATTTTATGCGAGTGGGAGAAGGTTCTGTTAGGGGCTGCTGGCGACGATGGAGCTGAAGGGGAGGCATGATCTGATTGCGAGGGCAGTGGATCTAGTGATGCCGAAAAAGGATGTGGTGACAGTGGAGGTGGTGATGAATGAGGAGGCGATGGATCATGTGGTGATGGCGGTGGCGAGGAAGAAGGTGGCGAGGGTGATGCAGAAGGAGTGTGGGGATCTGGTGAGGTTAGCTGGGGCGGTGGGGGGGAGTGGGGAGTGGGAGGAAGTGGGTGGTCGATGAGTTGATGGTGGATACAGAGTAGAAGGAGGTGGTCGGGGATTTGATCACCGATGTGGTGATTGATCAGGTATATAATCTATGTTTGTAGTTTTGGTTTTGCTAATTTGACTTATGTAGGATTTGGATTGGCATGTTGGTTTATAGTGTAACAATTAGGGGTCTTGAAATGAATCTAAATGTCTAGAAGAAGCACCTTCACATGTAAGTAAATGCAAGAAACGTATAGTGTTGAACTAGTGTTACTTTGATTATTTTCGGGATGAAGACAGTGAGCAAGCTTGGGTTTGGAGGGAGCTCGGGTTGTGTGAGGGGAAGAGCTCGACTGTGAGGGTAAACGGATGTCTCAGGTTCGATGACAAATTACGTATTATTATTTACTCTATAAAAAGTAAAAAATAATTCTTTAATTAAAACGTGCATCACACGTGCATGTTACTAGTAAGTGTTGAAAAGTAGACACAATAAAAGTAGTAATCGATAAGTAATAATAAATGCATTGAATATAAGGTGTAGAACAAAATAAATAGAATAAAATTTCAATCTGCAGAGGTATCTCATATTCACATGAGTAAAAGTATTACAATCGAGTTTAAATACACCGAAAATAAGACAATACAAAGTGATGGAAAATATAGTATCGAAAAATCAAGTATATATAAATGAATGTGGAAAAAATATAATAGGAATAAAAAGAAATTAATAATTCAATAAGTAGGAATTGGAACTAATATAGTGCGTAATAGTAATAGTAAAATAAATGAGTGAACATAAAAGTAAATAAAAATATGAAGGACAAAATTATAAGAAAGAAAATAAAAATATAAAACATTAAAGAGAAAGAAAAAGGTAGTCTACGTACCAAACATTATGTATTCAAAACAGCAATCGAAAGAAGATAAAATTTAAGTATATGTTGTTAATTACGATGTAATTATTGTAGTATCTGAAAACCAAACATTACGTCATCCAAAACTATAACTGCAAACACCAATAGAAAAGGAAGAGCTCTACTCGCCACATTCCAAACTTCAATAATAAAACTCATTTCTATAGAACAAATAGAATAGAATTAGCAAAACATACTTTAAAATTGTAATTAGATTTGTACAAAAGTAGATAAGTCAATAACCAATTAAACGTCAATAATAAAAATAATTAAAATTAATTATAATAGCAAGAGAAAACAAATCATTCATCTTCTATTCATGCGAAAACAACCAACCCACTTACAGTAAAGAATTTTTTAGTCGAATCTAGGCATGCAAATAATTCAAATTTCACTACAAGCTTTCATGATCAAAACAGCAACTCACATATCTAATGTCCACCTAGGTACTCACACTTCTAGTGTCCACCCTAGGTACTCACACTTCTAATGTCCACACCTAGGTACTCACGCTCTAGTGTCCACACTTAGGTTCTTTCCCTCTACCATGTTAACATTACTCCGAATTTCCAATAAATAAAATCAGAAATACGTGGCACAAATTCCCAGCATGAACTTCAATTACAATAATAAACATAGTACAAAACATAGGAAAATTTAAAACTTTTATTACATCATTTTTTTTACAAGCATAACGGAAATTAAACACCTTGAATTACAATTCTTTTTACAACACAGCATCATAAATACAAATTTACTCTTTACAATCAATCTTTTTACAACATATGCGAAAACATTTAAACATTCTACCACATGCTTCCAACTCCTTGCTAATGGTACCTACCTGTGAAACATAAAGCTAGAGATATCCCTAACCCCCAAAACTACAGGGATCAGCCATAATGGTGTGAGTAATGTTTCAAAAGAAATACAACTTAAATGGAACATAGAGAACAAAATCATAGTCAACATATTAACATGGTAATAACGAATGAAATATGAAATAACAATAAAAAGAGCATAAATCATCAAGTGAAACTAGGCTAAGTGTCAAGTGTAAGCAAAACAAAGAAAACAAGCATGCATAATACAAGTCAAGAAAACACAATGCTTATGATGATCACTAATGCATACTTGTCAGATTTGCATCCCACCATACATAGGTCCGGTGCAAGCCCTTGTTGTTCTCCTCTTGATAGGGTTCGATCCCACATTATGTAACTATCCTACTATGATGACTACTTCGAGATTTAGATATTCTGTGAGTATATAGCCCATGCCACAATAATTCCGTAGGTCAATCCCTATCCACATATAATTCCAGAGACTATTTCACTCACACCTGGGAATCTTCGAGAATACCCCACACCGCAAGTTATGGCGCCTCATCACACGAATACCACATGAGCGTCGCCTCGATCCCAATAATTTCGGAGATCAATCCCACACCGCAGGAAATTCCAGAGACTATTTCACTCACACCTTGATAATTCCAGGGACTATCTCATACCGCAGATCATACTGAGTTCCATAACTTATGTTTGTACTCATTTCATTATATCACCATCGAGTGTCTGTCCTTATCTTATTAAGTTCATTTAATTAACCACAAAACTCCTAGAGTTGGTATACCCTACCGAACTTAACTCAACGAAAAAACATCAAGGCCCAAACTGGCCATAAACCACAAAATCTCAACCGCCGCTATACTAGGGTCCCACTCAACCTCTGGAGTCTCAAACAAAACCCATAGTTATCAAAACAACTCAAATCTTTCGAATTCGTTTGAAAAGTTAAGAGAATTTCTATAAAATACAACCATCAAACAAAGCACTTCCATGTGTAGTCACAACGGTAAAATTTACTCAATAAAAATTGAAACAATTTCAATCCAGACTGTAAATAACTAGTAGAAGATAACTCGTAACGGAATACTCTTCAATCTCGAAAATACAGTACTCTTTTAAAACCACCAACATAAAATTTTAATGCACAATAATTTGAGAACACCTACTTTCTGGAAATACAACTAATCTGAGTCTAAACACTCTAGAGAACAAAGATTTAACATTTATAAAAGAGGAATAAACAATCAAAAACTGCAGCAAAAGATAAATGTGGAAATCAACACATGGTAGTCGACCGACAGCCAAAGCACAAAACACTGCAGTCGACTGTCAACTTCGATAGGCTACAGACTGGGGCATGTCAGTCGACTGTCAAAACACATTCAAAAGCGATGCAATCGACCATCATGTCGAAATCTACTATAGCCAGATTTGCAATTTCTTCAACAACTGATACAGGTTTATGTCTGAATAAATACGTAGTTTTCTCAAGATAAAATCTATAATACAATAGGCACAAACTTGTCCAAAACTATCTCAGTTCATACTTTAATCAAAACTTTTCCCTATCTTCACAAGATCTCAATTTTGAATCATAGCATTAAACAAATGATTTAAAGAAACTTTTTCATGAAATCGCTTAATCATCAATAAACCCAGTTACAATTTCTTCTTCCAAAGAAAAGTGAATACACATACACATCAAAAATCTAGTTCGTCGAAAAAAGACCTTCGTTAACATATATTCCAAATCTCCATTTTGCAAAACTCATTTTTCTTCACTTTTCTCAATAGATCCAACCCAACCATAACTCTTCTCCTCATCCCAAATAGAAGAGAAAAAATAGCAACTAATTGTTCATCTGTCTCCCATATGTGTAAAAGAAACTATTATTGAATTTGCACACTATTCACACATAACAATAGTTTGACAATTTAGATCAACCCTTCTCATACAAGTAAAAGTTTATCTTTATCAACTAGATGTCGAAATCTACAAGTCTCACACACATTCCACATCGATTCATACATGAATAATCAAGCATGGTATAAAAATTTGGATTTGTGCAAAAAGATGAATTTCGGCCAACCATACCTAATGGATCCCACATAAATTTCAGATTCTCTTGATGATGATGTTGTTTTCGAGTATTGGTTCACTTAGATCCATCAATTTATAATCCAATAAAAATCTCAACATGTATTCTATTCAATTTATCATCTCATTTTCACAATCATATCATCAACTCATTATATAGATGATCAATTAAGGAGTTTTCCGTTACCCATCACAACCATTCATTGCATCAACCATAAAAATGCCCTCTATCATGCATCCTACTAGACAAGTCATTATACTCAATGAATAAAGAGCAAAAACATCACTCACCTTTTGAAAGAATATTGAATTTTGAAGAAAACAAAGCAACAAGAAAGCCTTCTCTTCCTCTCTTTTGCAAAACTTCAAGATCCAACACCTATGATGCAATTATAGTTTTCGGGTTTCACAGTTTGGGGGGGGGGGGTGTTTAATAGCTAAAATTGATATTTTTCTTAGGGTTTTGAGAAGATTTTGTGAAATACCCTTTAAAAAAAATCTTTCCATAACTAGACCCAATATATAAGATAGTTAGAAATCCAAATAATGTGAGATTTAAACTCCCAGATCCCCCTAATTACTGGTCGGTCTCATGCAGCCCAGAAAACCTAACTCCTTTCGAAAAATTGCCTCCAAGTGGCACTTTTGCAAAAAGACCCTTCATTTAACAATATTTGCAAAAATACCCAAAAATAATTTATAAAAAATCCAGAAAATTGAAATAATTATTCACCAACAATACCCAAAATAATAATGTAGGATGATCCCATCATCCAACGGTCCAGAAAGGTCAACAAAGGAGAGTCAAAGGCACGACCTTTCGACCAAAACATTCTCAGATCCACCGGTCTCTTGTTTAAATCCACGTTCAGATCCATGTGGAGACCTGAGATTAGCTAGAAATGGAAGCCATAGAAGGAGCTGCCGGGAAATGGACCGTTGGAACCAGTTACCAAAAACAGATGCAACTTAGTTGAAAGAGGAAAGGAAGGGGGTAAACTACTTTTGGATTTAAGGCTGATTACTGAACCAGACGAAGAAATCCCCGAAAAGAAGCAAGTAGAAGACTCAGGTAAAATGGAAAGTTTTGGATCTGAGACAACTATACTTTTTATCTAATCCGAAACCCTATATTATTAGGTTTGCATCTAATCCCGAATTTCAAAACTTGACCATACAATCATAAAAAAGCAGAAAAAAACTTAAACACAAACAAATTAAATATTACCCGAAATGATATAAAAACTAAAACAACAATTCTAATTGAAGAAAGATTGTTAAAATAATTATGAGAGATTGCTAAAAATAAATGAAAAGCTCAAGAAACTTAACAAAGGTAAATTTTCATGAGAAATAATTATGAGAATTAGTGAACACAATTACCATCAAATTGAAGAATAAAAGTTGATCTTCAGGTAACCTACATCTGGGCCAATTACAACGACGGCATGATATATAGGCATAACTTCCATCTCCATAATCTCTGAGAGTACACATTGGAGAGAGTAGATTAAACCAGTAAATAAACAAAAACAAACATATAATAAACACTTACATTACCTCTTATTTTCCCACAGTTTATTATTTCCTTCATTTCTTTGCCTTCCAAAATCCAATTTCTACCGTGGCCTCTAAAATCTAATTGATTTGGATCTGAAGAAACAAAGAATCAAGAACAGAACATTAGTTAGGATTTGGTCTGAAAATAACCAATCTTTATTTTTAAATCCATAATTAGGGTTTGGATTCAGAAATTTCAAGAATAGAAACACCCTAATTAGAAATCAAGAGTAAAAGCAGGTGGTAAATTAGGGTTTCATGAATACAATATTACAAAACAAATTAGGAATTCAAAAACCCTAATTTCTCATAGGAGAATTCTTACGAACGGTGTCATCACCCATGGCGGGCCTGAGAGCGTCGACGGCGAGGGTTTGGGTGGGCTTGCGAACGATGACTGTTAAGATTTTGGGGAGGAGGGTTAGCAGGATTTTGGAGGAGGGGGAGTTGGGAGAGGAAGGGGTTTTTTTTATTTGTTTTTGTATTTTGTTTCCTTAAATAAAAAGTGTGGTGTGCACGTGTTATGGTAGGTTTGATTTCCTACTTTTGCTTTCCTTTCTCTATTTCAAAATGGAGAAAGGAGAAAGGGGGTAGGCCTATTAGCTTAAGATATAGTATAATATGCATTTCGCTTACACATTAACCACTCACAAACAAGTCATAAGAGCATTCCCAATCCCAACCCAACCTCATCCCCATCACCATTTTGGAATTCCATTTTAACATATTCCTTAGAGCATCCACAGTCGTGAAAGCTAAAAAATGACAAAATGCATAAATAAAAATAGCAATTTGTAGTTTCGTTGCAGTCATGAAAAAGCTAAAAAAAATAGCAAAGTTGAGAAAAAATTGAACAGACAAAACAAAACATCATGTTTTGTCCAATCTAAATTTCGGAATATTTTACATTTTTTGTATTTTATATTATTTTTTAATTAACTTTTTAGAGTTTGGAAAAAAAAAATGCAAAAGTCGACGCAATGACCTTGCTGCCCTGTTTGTCCCATTTAATCACTAATTAGTGATTAATTATATAACTAAACTTAATGATCTAACTAATTAACTATCTAAACCATTTCCTATCAGATCAGGCATTCCCCTCGTCCGTGAATTTTTTTGTAATTAAAAAATTTTCTCGTGTTTCGTCCGCTATAATATGGATAATGTTATTTCCTCTGCCAAATATAGCAGTTTACTGTAGCTCATATGCCACATTATGCATATGTAACACACGACTGCGATGCTACGAAAGCTAAAATATGCATTAAATGGCAAAATACCACACGACCGTGGATGCTCTTAGAATATGTCATTTTGGTTTGGGGGTATCCAATCCCCATTTTGGGGTTTCAAATTTTTGTTTTAATTTTTTTTCCTTACAACAATATTTTTTAATGCGAAAAGATAATACAAATAATTGAAAAGTTATAATACAATTATTTAGAAATAGATAATACGCTGACTAAAAAAGAGATAATACAATTATTAATGGCCTCGTTAAAAAAACCATAGAAAAAAGAGTACTACCTTATTCAAATTACAAAAATATTAATAATTAAACACCTGAAGTACTAGCAGTCTAGCACTGTGTCGTTCCCACAAATAAGTAATTAATCCATTCTGAAGTTCAAAATGAGCTTCCTTGTCCTTAATTTTCTTGTGTCGGGCAAGAAACTGATTAAATTGGGTTGCATCATCGGCAAGCATCGATATCTCAGGGGAAATTGTATGACTAAATTCCCTAACTGGCACATTTATATCTTGCTTGTCCTCGATGATTATCTTTTGCATTATTATACACGTAGTGATTATATCATGTAATACACGGTTACTCCAAAAACGAGCTGGTCCCTTGATGATTACCCAACGTGATTGAAGAATTCCAAATGCACGTTCGACGTCTTTCATACATGATTATTGTTTCATAGAAAAATACTGCTTAGCAAGCCCAGGGGATCACGAATGTCTGAACAAGTGTAGATCATTTAGGATATATGTCATTGGCTAAATAATAACCCTTGTCATACTAATTTTCCATAATAAAATATTTAACCGTGACAGATTTACCTGCAGCAAGATCAACAAACAATAGTGAAGATTCCAACACATTGATGTCGTTGTTAGAGTCTGGTAGGCAAAAAATGCATGCCATATCCAAATATCATGACATTCCTCATGCTGTCGTTCCCTCCTACTACCTCCAGAAATTATTTAGAATTAAAGGATATAGAACTATGTCATGCATATCTTGACACCTCTCTAGATGCTATTGTCGGTATAAATAAAAAAGGAGATAGATTATGGCAACGAGTTGCTGCAAAATTCAATAATGGTAAGCCTCCACATTCTCAAGGAACGTTGAAGTGTCTGTCCAACCGTATGTCTGATTTGATGTCCATAGTAAGCAAATTTTTCGGTGCTCTTCGTGAAGTGATGAACATAAATCCAAGCGGTACTTCTCAAGTTGATATTGTAAGTATTATTTTACATATTTTTTTTATATGTTGTTATAATTAAAATTATGCGATTAATATATCAGTTTAATATTTTTGTAGTTAGAGATGGCACATAAAACTCTCCAAATGGATGTCACTTTCAAAAGAAAGAGTTTCAAATTTATGTACGTGTGGCCGCTTCTGAAGGAGGAGGAAAGATGAAACGATCATACTGGTGCTCCACCAGCTAAGTTACATAAGAGAAATAATTCACTGGAAGGCTCCCAACCTGGTTCTCGTACATCCAAATCATATGGAATATCTTCCTTCCGAGTAGATTTAAGTACAGACGAATATGAGGTTCAACCTGAGCAACAAGCTGAAGTTTCTTCACCAATTAGACCTACTGGAAGAGACAAAGAGAAGGGGAAAAAAAAGACAATACTGACAGGAAACAAATCAATAAGGAAATCAGAGAATCCAATCGAAAATTACAGGAGTTTGTTGGAAGAAAAAAAAAACCAACGGTTAATCAATACTGGACGATGTAAGATTGAAAATATCGTGAACGTGAAAATAATAAAATTATGCTAACCAATTTGGAATCCATAACTATATGGATGATCGTGAATGGTTGCGAAGCAGAAAGAAGGAAATTCGAGAGAGAGGGGTTCGTGAATCCCAACAATAAGGACCTGCAAATACAACTGACTATTTTCAAGGTCTCTTAGGTGATTCAGATCCCACCTTCTATTCAGGGAATTTCAGTAATTCGACCCATTTTTGGGGGGAAAACAATGACTACCCCTATTATTAGAATTATTTGTGTTCGGGGGAGTTTAGTAGTATGTTTTATAATTTTTTATGAATATTTATCAATTCGTGTTTCTCATCAATATAATTATTATTGATTCATGTTATTATTTTGAAAACCAAATGAATCTGGAAGATATCCAATATTGGTCCCATATTGAAGACTCGGTGGAAAATTAACAATAGTACAAACATAAACGGAAGTTTAAAGAAACAAATAAAACAAACAAACAAGAAATCATTTTCCATAAAATCGTTTGCTTAAATGAGGGGAGGGGGGTTGCAAAAAATGGAAGGGGCCCACGGTTTGCGATGTGGAATATGCGGTTCCATTTCCCATCGCCATTTTTTTTTGCCGACTGGGGCCCACCCTTTGCCGACTCGCGCACCGGGGGGGGGGGGGGGGGGGGGGGAGGGGGGGTGTGCAAATTTGTCGATTCCCCCCCTAAATGCCGATGGGTTGGTAATGCTCTAAACATGATCACATATTGATGTACGCTTAGGATCCACTTATAGTCATCACCGTTTACATGTGCTGTAATCTTCATTATATATCCCCCTCATTCAAAACAACTAGTAATATGCACGTTTTAATCCAAAAAAAATTAATAGAGTAAATACTAAGATGTAAGCTAGCCTCGAACCTGAGACCTACCTTTACTCATCACATACTCTTTACAAATTACCCCCACTGGCATCAACTATTATTTTATATGAGTGACATTTTTGTAAATAATTATGTCGTAAATAAATTTGAACTCTGAGGATATTATGGTAACTAACAATAGTTTAGTAAATGAATGATATGTATAGTCCTACTTAAAAATGAATTGTTGAAATTCAATAATTAGTTGTCTGCAAATGATAACCTCAATTCTCCCATTATAATATTAGATATTAGAGGTTAGAGATGCCTGTTGCCACTAAATCTGGTGTGGGGGCAAACAGATAGTATTTTTGGACTCTTGAGAAACTTTTGAATAGCAAAACCAGTTACCTGTTCCGTCGGAGTTGGACGCTGACTCCCGCCGTACACCTGCAAAAAGTGCGAGACACTGGGGTTGATCCCGGCGACGCACCCTCCGACGCTCAAGTCAGTAACCAAGGATGATTATGAAAGAGCGTAAATTTGAAAAATATTGATTACCTCTTAATGGAGATGGATGGGGGGTATTTATAGGTGCCGCTGGGACCAAATTAGGAATGTAATCCCTGTGGTTAGATAAGGAATGTAATTCCTAATCCCCTAGTGAGAGGATAGATGTGAATCAAGGCCGTTGATTAGTATTAATCAGAGACCCTAATCCTATCCTTTCTGGACCGGGTTTAATGCGGGTTGAAACCCGCACCCAGTTGAGGTGGATCCGTTTGCGGGTTAATGGATCTTTGAGGAGGAGAACCAGTACCCGCTTCAGACCCATTGGTAGGTGAAATTACCATCTTACCCCTAGGCTTAAAGATTCGTTCTTGATTTGGACGGTTCTGATTTAATCCCATTTTTAGCCATATCACAAGCCCCCCACTACCGAAGACTGAGCTTGATCAGCCTTTGAGGAGTAGTTTTGCTGTTTTAATGGCTGGCGGAGTTGTATCGGAGTCCAAATGAATGGTTTCGAATCTTCGCGGGAGGCAGTATGGTGATTTTCTAAGTTAGATGTACGCTCAGAGTTGTTCTGGAACTCCTCTGGACCTTTGGTGATTTTTATCTATTTTTCAGAATATTTACTTAATTTTTGCGAAGTGTCTATTCGTCGTTCGGGGGTCTTAATAAATGGTCCTAGGCGATAATTATTTACTCGAGGGCTCAAAAATATTTCCCCGATTTTATAATTATTTTCTAGGATTTTTAATTAATTTTCCCGAATTTTAAACCATTTTTTCGCAATTTTTTAAATAAATAAAGTGATTTTAATAAATAAAATACCGAATTATTGCGTGGCGCGATCTGAACCGTTGAACTCGAGCGAGCGCGGATTTCTGGAAGATTGGATGGATGGGGTCGCTCGGCAGTATTTTTCTCGCTTTTGTGGGTCGGATGGGCACTTGCTCGGAATCCGAGCGAAGTGGCTCGGCTCTTCCCCCGCGCAAGTGGCTCGGATCGCCAGTTGCTCGGCTCGAAATACCGAGCAACGTGGAGCGATCTGAGCCATTGGATCTTGATGCGAATCTTGAGACTGGCACGGTTTCCAAGAAAACAGTATCTTGTCGTTTAGTGAACGTGGCACAATCTGGATCATCCATCATCTGAGGCGCGAATTTCGTAATGATCCAACGGTCGGAGACGCTCGGCAGCAATTTTCTCCACTTTCGAGGGTCGGATGGGTACTTGCTCGGAATCCGAGCAAAGTAGCTCGGTTTTACCCTCGCACAAGTGGTTCGGATCGCTAGCCACTCAGTTCGAAACGCCGAGCGACGTGGAGCGATCTGAGCCGTCAGATCTTGGTGCGAATCTCGATGCGGGCTCAGTTTCTAAGAAAGCACTATCTTGTCGTGTAGTGGCGCTGGCAAGATCTGAGCCGTCTGATCGAAATCTAGCGCGAATCTTGAGGAGAAAGTTGTTTTTCTCCATTTCGTAGCTCGGATTGGCACTTGCTCGGAATCTGAGCGATATAGCTCGGTTTTACCCTCGCGCAAGTGGCTCGGATCGCTTGTCACCAAGTTCGGAACGCCGAGCGACGTGGAGCGATCTGAGCCGTCGGATCTTGGCGCGAATCTCAATGCGGGAGCAGTGTCCAAGAAAACACTATCTTGTCGTGTAGTGGTGCTGGCAAGATCTGAGCCGTCTGATCGAAATCTAGCGCGAATCTTGAGGAGAAAGTTGTTTTTCTCCATTTCGTAGCTCAGATTGGTACTTGCTCGGAATCTAAGCGATATAGCTCGGTTTTACCCTCGTGCAAGTGGCTCAGATCGCTTGTCACTAAGTTCGGAATGCCGAGCGACGTGGAGCGATCTGAGCCGTCGGATCTTGGCGCGAATCTCAATGCGGGCTCAGTTTTCAAGAAAACACTATCTTGTCGTGTAGTGGCACTGGCAAGATCTCAGCCGTCTGATCGAAATCTAGTGCGAATCGTGAAGAGAAAGTTGTTTTTCTCCATTTCGTAGCTCGGATTGGCACTTGCTCGGAATCCGAGCGATATAGCTCGGTTTTACCCTCGCGCAAGTGGCTCGGATCGCTTGTCACTAAGTTCGGAACGCCGAGCGACGTGGAGCGATCTGAGCCGTCGGATCTTGGCGCGAATCTCGATGCGGGCTCAGTTTCCAAGAAAATACTATCTTGTCGTGTAGTGGCGCTGGCAAGATCTAAGCCGTCTGATCAAAATCTAGCGTGAATCTTGAGGAGAAAGTTGTTTTTCTCCATTTCGTAGCTCGGATTGGCACTTGCTCGGAATCTGAGTGATATAGCTCGGATCGCCTGTCGCTCGACTTTTGGGTCCGAGGGACGTAGGGCGATCTCAGCCGTTAGATGATGGCACAGATCTTGATGCTGGCACGGTTCCCAAGAAAACACTATCTTGTCGTTTAGTGATGCTGGCATGATCTGGGCCGTCTGATCGAAATCTAGCGCGAATGTTGAGGAGAAAGTTGTTTTTCTCCATTTCGTAGCTCGGATTGGCACTTTCTCGAAATCCGAGCGATATAGCTCGGATCGCATGTCGCTCAACTATTGGGTCCGAGGGACGTGGGGCAATCTCAGCCGTTAGATGATGGCACAGATCTCGATGCGGGCATGGTTCTCAAGAAAACACTATCTTGTCGTTTAGTGACGCTGGCATGATCTGGGCCGTCTGATCGAAATCTAGCGCGAATGTTGAGGAGAAAGTTGTTTTTCTCCATTTCGTAGCTCGGATTGGCACTTGCTCGAAATCCGAGCGATATAGCTCGGATCGCCTGTCGCTCAGCTATTGGGTCCGAGGGACGTGGGGCGATCTCAGCCGTTAGATGATGGCACAGATCTCGATGCGGGCACAGTTCCCAAGAAAATATTATCTTGTCATTTAGTGATGCTGGCATGATCTGGGCCGCCTGATCAAAATCTAGCGCGAATGTTGAGGAGAAAGTTGTTTTTCTCCATTTCGTAGCTCGGATTGGCACTTGCTCGGAATCCGAGCGATATAGCTCGGATCGCCTATCGCTCAGCTATTGGGTCCGAGGGACGTGGGGAGATCTCAGCCGTTGGATCTGGAGTGCCGAGCTGTTTTACTTATTCAACAGTCGCTCCCTTTGCCAATAGTCGTGCTTCTTCATTACTCTGCCATTTGGGCTTTTGTAACGCTTCATGGGAGGCCCAAGAGTCGCGCCCTTACATTACAAAGCCCAAGAGACATCATTTTTACTATAAATTTTCACCCCCCCAACACTTCACCTCAGTTCTCACTTTCACTCTCTCACTCTTGATTTTTACTTGCCAGCAAAGTTTTTAGCTCTCGAGCGGCGCTGCTAGCTATCGCGGCCAAGCGTTTTGATCTCCGATGATCTTTTCGGCCGTAATAGTCACTTCAAGGTCAGTCCCTTTCCCTATCTTTGTAGAAAAATGGTTAAGTTTTCTTCAACAGACGAGACCCCCTCCCTTGACCTAGGCGTCAGCCGAGTGGTTGAGCCGAGCAAAGATAAAGGGAAGAAGGTCGCGGAGCCGACCGAAGGGACTTTGGTTCGACCGAACAAGGATGGGGAGATTGCCGAGCCACTTCAGGAGGTTGAGGTCCGATCTAACAAGGGCAAGGGTGTGGAAACAATTATTGAGCACCTGAAGGCAGCAGGGGAGTTGGGTCGGCAGCCAAGCGTTTTGTCGAGCGTCGGCGGTGTGCGGAGTTACTCAGGGGAACTGTTGGAGAAGGAGATGCAAGGCACTACCATGTCAGTCGAGGAGAACGAACCGAGGGAGATCTCCAAGGTGGATCATATCTCTTCGGTGCTGACTGAGGCGGATCTACATCGGGTCCGGAGCGGGTTCCAAATCCCGGCGGAGTACGGACTTCTGCTTCCTGGCCCCGGCTTCCGAGCATGTACCTCGTCCTCGCCCGACATTTGTGTTTTTCCCGCCGACTCACTGAATGCCGGACTTCGTCTGCCGCTGCACCCTTTTATTGTCGAGGTGCTGCAGTGGTACGGCTTGTGTCCGGCTCAGCTGATGCCGAACACATGGCGGCATGTGATAGCGTTCGTCCTTCAGTGCCAAGAGGTCGGAGCTGAGCCGAACATGTTCATCCTCCGGAGTCTCTACCGACCCTGCCAACCGAGCAAGAATGAGCAAAGGTTCTACCTCTCGCCGAGGAAGGGAGTGAAGCTGATCGAGAACCCGGACTCGATCAAGCATTGGAAGGAGAAGTACTTCCTCGTCCGAGCTCCCGAGCCGTGGGTGATACCGACGGTGTGGTCGAGGGACGACCTTCCGAAGCGTGTGAAGAAGGAGCCCGTGCTCAGTAATGAGGAGGCGGAGGTCGTGGAGAAGTTGCTCGGCCTTCCGACCCTGAGTTGGAAGGACATCACGGAGGAGGCATTATTCCGAGGGGGTCTCAGTCCGATCAACCCTAGTACGCTTCTTCTATTCTAGTTTTGTTTTTGAAGTTTTTGAAAATTTTTCTAACTTCTTTCACTTGGTTTGTGCAGAATCATCTGGCATGGACTACAAAATCTTGGTGGTGAAGGCCCGAACGGCTAGGGAGTAGGAGACGAGGAAGAGGAAGAGGACTGTGTCCGGACCTCAAGGCGGCCGAGCGCCCAAGTTACCCTCAGTTTCCCCGACCCCCGAGCGTCCGCTTATCGAGGTTTCTCAGGCCAAGACCGAGCAAGGGCTCGTCGCGCCGACCATCGCACCTACTTCGGATGTGCCGATCCCTCCGACGCAAACGGATGTTCCGGGGTCTTCTGACGGAGCGTTCAACATCGGCGCGCTGCTCGCTCTCGACGTTCCGCCACTCACCGTCGAGGCGGAGCGGATTTTGACCGAGGAGCACAAGCGCATCTTCGTCCCTGACTGGAGGGTGATGAAGGTCGACGGGTTCTTGGGGGACGGAAACATTTGCATGCAGGCGGTTGAACACTTGCCGACCCCCAAAGACCGAGCGGCGTTGAAGGTACGCGAAGTTGGTGACGCTACGATGCAGATCACTCGGAATACCATGTCGGTAAGTAGTACATCACTTTCTTGATAATTTTTCTAAGTTTTTGCACTCGTTCTTGACAGTTTTCTCGTGTTGCATGTAGACCCTCTGCCACTTCAACTACTTGCTTGAGGAATTCGAGAGCAAGGAGAAGGAGATGACCGTTCTGAACGACCGTGAGCGGTCAGAGTGGTCTAAAGCCGTGAGGGAGCTGGAGGCCGAGCAGCTGCATTCTACTTTGCTTGAGGCCGAAGTCGCCAATCTGAAGGCTCAGCTCGCCGAGGCGCTGAGGAACTCGGCTGCCGAGGCCTCCAAGGTCGAGGCCACTGAGAAGGAGAGGGCTCGACTTGAAGGGGAGCTGTCTGAAGCTTGGAAGGCGACAGAGGAAGCCCTGGCCAAGCAAGCATCGAAGTTGGCAGCTGCCGAGAAGGCAGTCCGGGACGAGGCCGAAGCTCATATGCTGACGAACATGGAGGAGGCATACGGCCGAGCTCTGAAGCACATCGTCGCTCGGAACCCCGGGTTCGACGTCTCGGACTACTACTTCTACGACTCTGTGGAGGGCGAGGAAGAGATGCCCTTGACCGCGCTCGCTCCAAGGCCGGATGGCGAAAATGCCGAGGGCGAGGGTGGTGCTAGTCGCGCGATTGTAACTGTGCCGACCAATGATGAGGTCGACCCTTGACTTTGTTGTCTTTTCTGTTTTCTTCTTTTTCTTTTTGTAATGCCTAACTGCGGACTGGCCACCGCCTTTTGTAAACTTTTGACTTTCAATGAAAACTTTGATGTTTTGGCTGGGTATTCCAAAATTTTCTCAAAATGTCCAACTCTTTTTTGCTTGGATTGTGTCTTCAAGTGTCGAAGACTTCTCTTGATATTTTTCCGTTTTTCAGGTCAAGTTTGGTCCGATTACCGAGGTCTCTTATCTTCGTACTGAGTTGAAGAAAACGAAGGACGCTCTTTCTCGTAATCGGAACAAAGTGTTTTATGACCTCTTGAAATTGGAGGACATCAAAGCAACAGCGAGAGGGTTTTTGAGCGAGTTAACGCAACTACGGAAGCAGTCTCGAAAGACTCCTCTCGAAGGAGAGGTAGAGTTGATTCGGAAGGTGCTTTTCGACGTCGAACAAAGAAACAGCGAACTGCTGGCGGAGATCTGCCAACTGGATGTGATGATAAAAGAGCACTCGGCCGAAGAAGAGGAGTTAGCTTCGAAGGTGGGGATGTTGATGTCTGAGCGCGATGAGTTGTTGGGGAGAATTGACAAACTGAGGAGGATCACGATCGATAGGGGTATCGAAGTGACTCATCTTCGTCGTATAGTGGCCGATAGTACCAACGTCGCAGGCTCATCCAAATTTCCTCGTCTCAAAACGTCGGCGGCGGACGATATCTTGAGAGATAGGATCATCGAGCTTGAGGAGGAAATTGCAACGCTGAAACCTCAGCCTATAAGGACCAATGTTCATAGTACGTCGTGTACTCACGAAGAAAGTCAAAAAGGGATCACTTTTTACGAACTTGCGACTTGCTTGCCTGCTGTTAGGCGGAGCCCAGCAAATGCTCAGAGTGCCGTAGCTATTTCGTCCAATGGAGCCTCGGTTGGGGCCACCGCTAGAACTAGCGATGAAGGGGGGATCTCGCTTCATTGGTCTAGAGTCGAGCTCAGAAGTGAGGCGACGTCACCCTCGCGTGTCTCTGAACCGAAGCGTTCCCCTTACAAAGAAGCACTGAATAAGTTGTATTATGCTCTTCAAACTTTTGTAAAAATCTTGTTGTAGTGTCGGCTTGGTCCGGGCCCTTAATAAAAAAGTTTGTTTTGTTTCCGATGTTTGAGTGATGTGATGGCCGGCAAATCGATAAGTATAACTCCTCCAACTTTTGACAACTACTCAAAATCAGAAGCAAATCTTCCTTCTTACAGGCTGCCCACCCCTAGCTCGCTTAAGAGCAGTTTTGCGAGGCGAAGTGGAACTAAGTGTTAGACTCCGAACTCGTAGTTAGAGTAGTTCAACGGTTGTGGGAGCAATTCCGAATGGCGACCTACTTCTAGCTCGCTTAAGAGCGAACTTGCGAAGTAGAATCGAGCCAAGTGTTGGACTCTGAACTCGTCGTTAGAGTAGTTCAACGGTTGTGGGAGCCATTCCGAATGGCGACCTACTTCTAGCTCGCTTAAGAGCGAACTTGCGAAGTAGAATCGAGCCAAGTGTTGGACTCCGAACTCGTCGTTAGAGTAGTTCAACGGTTGTGGGAGCAATTCCGAATGGCGACCTACTTCTAGCTCGCTTAAGAGCGAACTTGCGAAGTAGAATCGAGCCAAGTGTTGGACTCCGAACTCGTCGTTAGAGTAGTTCAACGGTTGTGGGAGCAATTCCGAATGGCGACCTACTTCTAGCTCGCTTAAGAGCGAACTTGCGAAGTAGAATCGAGCCAAGTGTTGGACTCCGAACTCGTCGTTAGAGTGAAGAGTAAAAGCAGAGAGATGTAAACAATTTTCACAACAGCAAAATATGTAAAAGCTTTCTTTATTGATGACTAATGGTCGGCTGCTTCTAAAGTTGCAAGCCGTTATTACAAGAGAAAAATAAAAGAAAAACAATACAAGTATTAGGAGAGGAACGGTTCGACATCCTAGAATACTTAGAGAGGCGTTGGTGCTCACTCTTGGTATTTTAGAAGATGGTCGGCATTCCAGGTTCTGGGGATCTCTCTGCCTTCGAGGTCTTCTAGTTGGAATGTCCCGGGCCGAATTACTTTGGCGATCTTATAGGGTCCTTCCCAATTTGGAGCCAGTTTGCTCTTTTGACCAAGAAAAGAGACGGCTAATTTTCTCAGGACCCCTTTTTTTAGGTCGGTAAGACGGACTCTCTTATTGTATGCCGAGTCGATCCTTCTTCGGTAGCCTTGTTGGCGAATGGCAGCTCGTTCGCGGATCTCATGAATTAAGTCTAGATTTGCACGGAGCTCTCTGGCATTTTGTTCTTCTTCATATGCCATTAGTCGAGGAGAGGGTATGCCAACTTCTAGGGGGATCATAGCTTCGGACCCATAGGTGAGATTGAACGGGGACTCTCCTGTAGGGGTCCGTTTTGTGGTGCGGTAGTTCCACAGCACGTTGGGAAGCTGATCGACCCATAAGCCTTTAGAGCATTTTTCCAACCTCTTCTTAATGCCGGAGAGGATCTGTCGGTTAGCATTCTCAACCTGGCCATTCGACTGTGGATAGGAGACGGAGGAGAAGCGTTGTCGGATGGCTAGGTCTTCGCATAGAGCTCGGGAGGCAGCCCCGGTGAACTGGGTTCCGTTGTCTGTTATGAGGACCCGAGGGACGCCGAATCGGCAGATTATGCTCTTCCAAAAGAACTGAACTACCTTGTTCTCGGTGATCGTGGCCAAGGGCTCGGCCTCTATCCATTTTGAGAAGTAGTCAATTGCCACGACTAAGAATTTGAACTGGCCGGGAGCTGGTGGAAATGGCCCTAGTAAATCCATCCCCCACATTGCGAAAGGATTGGACTTGATAGGGAGGTGAGTGGAGCTTGAGGGAGGCGACGGATGTTGGAGTACTTCTGGCATGAGCTGCATTGCCGGACGTGACGTTCGGCGTCTTGTAGGAGAGTAGGCCAGAAATATCCATAGTTCAACACTTTGCGGGCTAGGGACCTGGACCCTGAATGCACCCCGCCGATGCCCTCGTAAAGTTCTTGCAGGGCGTATTCGGCTTGCTCTGGGGAAAGGCATCTCAAATAAGGCCTGTCGTCTACCTGTGTGAAGGAACACTTGTAAAGGATGCCCCCGATGAGTGTGTATCGCTCTGCTCGGGTTCTTACTCTTCGAGCTTCCTTGGGGTCCTCGGGGAGGAGCCCATCCCTTAGGAATTCGACGAGGGGTTTCATCCAGTCTTCTTGAAGCAAAACAGGCAGCGACTCCATTAAGTCGGAATCTTCATCCTCTATACTTGGCTTTAGGAGGACCTCTATCAAGACGGTCTGCTCGAGACCTTGGTGGGAGGAAGAGGCTAGCTTGGAAAGGGCGTCGGCCTGGGAATTCTCTTCTCGGGGGATCCGCTGGATAAGCGTTTCTTCAAATTGAGCCATGAGGCTTCTGACCTTGGCTAAGTACTTAACCATCCGGTCATCACGTGCTTCATACTCGCCTAGGACCTGATTTACGACCAGCTGAGAGTCGCTAAAGATCCGGAGGCGTTGCACCCCTGCATTGCGGGCCATCCCAAGGCTGGCTATAAGTGCCTCGTATTCGGCTTCGTTGTTGGAGGCCTTGAAGTTTATATGGAGGGAGTATTGGAGGATGAAGTCATCTGGGCCTGCCAGAATGACCTCGGCTCCGCTTCCCTCGTTACAGGAGGATCCATCCACATAAACCGACCAGACAGGTGGTCCCTTCATTGCTTGGCTAAACTCGGGGATGGTACTTTCAACTATAAATTCTGTTAGGGCCTGGGCCTTGATCGCGGTCCGAGGCTGATATGTTATATCATGCTGACTCAGCTCGATGGATCACTTCATAAGGCGACCCGAGGTCTCTGGCTTGTGGAGGACTTGCTTCAACGGTTGGTCGGTAAGAACGACCACCGAATGGGACTGAAAATACGAGCGAAGCTTTCTTGCGGCCATCACTAATGCATAAGCCATCTTTTCTATTCTCGGGTAGCGGAGCTCGGCATCCCGAAGTACCTTGCTCACATAGTAGATGGGCTTTTGAGCCCGGTCTTCTTCCCTTACCAAAACAGCACTGAGGGTCTGCTCAGAGGCTGCCAGGTAGAGGTAGAGGGGTTCACCAGGGATTGGTTTGCTGAGGAGGGGAGGATTGACGAGGTAAGCCTTGAGCTGGTCGAACGACTCCTGTTGCTGTTGACCCCATTCGAATCCTTTAGCCCCCCTGAGGGCCTTGAAGAAGGGGAGGCATTTCTCCTCGAACTTAGAGAGAAAGTGCCCTATGGCGGCTAGGCAGCATGTTAACCTCTGAATTTCCTTAACATTCTTTGGGGGTGCCATGTCTAATATGGCCTTAATTTTCTCAGGGTTAGCCTCAATTCCTCGTTGACTGACCATGAAGCCGAGGAACTTTCCTGACGAGACTCCGAATGCACACTTGTTCGGATTGAGTCTCATGTTGTGCTTTCTCAAAACATCAAATGCCGCTTGGAGGTCGGTTACATGATCGGCACCTCGGATTCTTTTTACAAGCATGCCGTCAACATATACCTCCATATTCCGGCCGATTTGAGCTTGGAAAACCTTGTTGACGAGGCGTTGATATGTGGCGCCTGCATTTTTCAAACCGAAGGGCATAACTCTGTAGCAATAGAGGCCCTGGTCGGTCACAAATGAGGACTTCGGGATATCTGGAGGGAACATCCGGATCTGATTGTAGCCTGAGAAGGCGTCCATGAAGCTGAGGAGTTCATGACCGGAGGTGGCATCAATCAGAGTGTCAATACTCAGAAGAAGGAAAGGGTCCTTGGGGCAAGCCTTGTTGAGATCGGTAAAATCGATACAAATCCTCCAAGTTCCATTGGACTTCTTCACCATTACTACATTTGACAACCACTCGGGATAGTTTACCTCATGTATGAACCGAGCCTTCAAGAGCTTATCCACCTCCTCTTTTATAGCTAGCTGGCGCTCGGGAGCGAATTTGCGCCTCTTCTGTTGGACCAGTTTGGACCCCGGAGCAACACTGAGGTGGTGGACCAAGAGCTCTTCGAAAATTCCGGGCATGTCTGCGGCTGACCAAGCAAAGAGGTCTTGGTTCCTTCGAATGCACTGGATAATGTCGGAGCATAGGGCGGATAGGAGGGCCTTGCTAACAAAGAACTTTCGGCTTGGATCCTGCTCAGAGAAGAGCACTTCCTCCAACTCATCCACCGGCTCGGACGTTGGTCGGGCGACATCTTGGGGGATTTCCAGAGTTTCTAGGGAGAGGACTGGACCGAGGGTAGAGGTCATGTAGCACTTACGGGTCGTTTCCTAATTTCCCCTTACTTCCCCTACTCCTGCCCGGGTGGGGAATTTCATCTTGAGATGGTACGCCGAAGGAACGCCTTCTAGAGCTGCTAGGCCGGGTCGGCCTAGGATGACATTGTAAGCTGCAGGGACATCCACAACCATAAAATCCATCGACTCCGTTCGGGTAGTAGGAGTCTTGCCAGTGGTTACGTCGAGGGTGATCACCCCCTCAATAGTCACTGGCACTCCCGTGAACCCATGGAGCGTGTAGCCGGCGGGCTTGAGTCTATCTCAGGAGAGTTTGAGGCCCTTGAAGGCGGCGAGGAAGAGGATGTTAACGGAGCTGCCATTGTCCACTAGGATCCTCTTCACTTTAAAGTTCGCCGAGTGGAGGTTAATGACGAGTGCGTCACAGTGAGGGGTTCGGACGCCCTCGAGGTCTTCATCTGAAAACGTGACGGGCACTCCAAGGCCTTTAGGGGGAGGGGTGGCGCGAACCAAATTGATTTCTCTTATAAATGCCTTTCGAGAGGAGTTGGAGGAGCCCCCCATTGGGCCCCCATGGATGAGGTGTAGGACACGCTCCTCTTCGAAGTCGGGCGTTTCCTCACGCTCAGGACGCTTGTTAGCCCCCCGAGGCAGGGGAGGAAGGTCGGCTCGGTCCTTTCTCACGAACCTGGTTAGCTGCCCCCTCTGGATGAGGGCTTCTATCTCAATCTTCAAGGCCCGACAGTCATTGGTGTCGTGGCCATGGTCCCGATGATAACAGCACCACTTCTCTTTGTCTCTCTTCTTGCTGGGGGTGTTCATTTTTGGTGCAGGAGGTATCACCCCCTCCTTCTCAACTTCCATAAGAATTGTGGATATGTTAGCATTAAGGGGAGTAAATTTTTTTAATCTGGGGGGAGGTCGGCGCTGGCCGCCATTATCCTTCTGAAGCTTTTTGGCCCCTTCCTCTTCTGTTCCCTTTCTCTTAGACCCGGAGGAGGACCCTTCCAAGTTGGGGCGGTGCTCAGCTTCTTCGGCCCGAATATACTTTTCGCTCCGGAGGAGGAGGTCAGAGAAGTTCTGTGGGGACTTCTTGGCAAGAGAGGAGCGGAGGCTGGAGTTGAGTACATTGGATTGAAATGCTGCTGCAGCAATCGACTGGTCGAGGGATGCTATGGACCTTGCTTCAGCTGTGTACCTTTTCACATAGTCTCTCAACTTCTCACCCTTTTTCTGGTTGAGGTAGAGTAGAAAGATACTGGTCTTCTCGGTTCGGCGGCTACTCACGAAGTGGGTGACGAAGAGGGTCTCAAATTGCTCGAAGGAGAATATTGAGAATGGGGCAAGGCGAGAGTACCATTCTCAAGCCGGACCCTTGAGAGTTGCGGTGAAGGTCTTGCATAACAGAGCATCGGAAGCTTGATGGATGGGCATGAGGGTCTTGAAGCTTTCGATGTGATCAATGGGGTCAGTCTCCCCGGAATAAGCCTCGAACTGAGGAGGTTTAAAGCCGATCGGTACGGGCGCATCCATTATGGTTCGAGAGAAAGGCGGTCTACTAGGATGGAGGGTCCTTCCTCTAAGCTCTTCTTCTCGACCTAACTGACCCAAGCGCCTCTCCATCTCAAGGAGACGGCGATAGACTGCATCGTCCCTTCGACGGTAATTCGGAGCCTCTAGACTCGTCTTCGTACGAGGGAGAGCGGGGGCTACGACGACGGTAACTCCTCGAGCGGCGAGGACTTGGCATGTGGCGAGGATTGCTAGGAGCTTGTGGAGGAGTTAGGGACCGTTGGCGAGGACTTCGGATCTGAGGAGGAGTGGGAATCGTTGGAGCATTGATGTTGTTGGGACGGAGATTAAGAGCTTGTAGGACGGTTGCTTGGAACTACTGGAACTCGGCACGGGTGATAGGTGCCTCATCGTTCCTAGGATGTTGCCGACCGGCAGGGGAGTGTTGTCTTCTTCTGTGATGCTCGGGGGACTCCCTCCGCCCCCTTCGGATAGGGGACCTTCTGTAGTCTCGGCGGCGAGGAGATCGCTCATCCGGACGTTGTTGGCGGGAGGCTCCCTCTCGGGCCCGCTTCTCATCCAGACGGTGGCGAAGATCCTCATCCTTCTGCCGATTGGTGACTTTTTGGGGGAAGTCAGAAGCTTGAGGATTGTGAGAGGCCATAGAGTCCGTAGAGGTATTGTGGATTGAGACATGGTCCTGGTGGAGAGGTTGTTTCTGTGGGTTGGGACCCTTAGGAGGTTGTTGATTCTGCGGAGGAGGCAGGTCCTGTTGGAGGGGGTCTTCCGCTGGAGGAGGAAGTTGCCCCTGCTGCGGAGCGGGTTGGATGGGGATTTCTTGTTGCTGATCGGGGTTGGTTCCTCGGTCTTTTGATCTGGCTTTCCTGGGAGGCATGGTTGGAGAGAATCTATTCGTTAGTTTCCCACAGACAGCGCCAATTTGTTGTCGCTAAATCTGGTGTGGGGGCAAACAGATAGTATTTGTGGATTCTTGGGAAACTTTTGAGTAGCAAAACCTGTTACCTGTTCCGCCGGAGATGGACGCTGACTCCCGCCGTACACCTGCAAAAAGTGCGAGACACCGGGGTTGATCCCGGCGACGCACCGTCCGACGCTCAAGTCAGTAACCAGGGATGATTATGAAAGAGTGTAAATTGGAAAAAGATTGATTACCTCTTAATGGAGATGGATGGGGGGTATTTATAGGCGCCGTTGGGATCAGATTAGGAATGTAATCCCTGTGGTTAGATAAGGAATGTAATCCCTAATCCCCTGGTGAGCGGATAGATGTGAATCAAGGCCATTGATTAGTATTAATCAGAGACCTTAATCCTATCCTTTCTGGACCGGGTTTAATGCGGGTTGAAACCCGCACCCAGTTGAGGTGGATCCGTTCGCGGGTTAATAGATCTTTGAGGAGGAGAACCAGTACCCGCTTCAGACCCATTGGTAGGTGAAATTACCATTTTACCCCTAGGCTTTAAGATTCGTTCCTGATTTGGACGGTTCTGATTTAACCCCATTTTTAGCCATATCAATGCCCTATATATAAAGTAACTTATTCAATGGTGACCAATATCATTGAGGAATGTAAGAGCATCCACAGTCATTGAATGTGAAAAATGGCAAAATGCATTTTTTGCCCATCCAATTCGACGAAACGCTGCAGTCATCGAATGGCAAAAATATGCATAAGTTCGTTAAAAAAGAAACAGGACGAAACATGATGTTTCGTCTGTAACTAAAAAAAATTACGGGACGAAACATGATGTTTCGTCCCAAAAAGGGGGGGAAAAGGAAGTTTTTTTTGCAAAAAAAATTTGCAAAAACAAATTTTAAAAATAGTTTGTAAATAATATTTGCAAAAACAATTTAAAAATTTGCAAAATAAATTTTAAAATTTGCAAAAACAATTAAAAATATTACAAAAAGTTCCAAAAAATTCACTGTAGCTGGACGAAGCTTGGTGCTTCGTCCGGAAATTCCGGAGGTTTTTTTTGTAAAAAAAAAATTGCAAAAAGAATTTTTTAAACAAATTGTAAATTTTTTTTGCAAAATCAATTTAGATAATTGCAAAAAAAATTTAAAATTTACAAATTTTTTTTTTAAATTGGATTGGGACGAAGCATGATGTTTCGTCTCAAATTGGGATGAAACATCATGTTCATTCCCACATTTAACGGTTATTTTATTCGGGTTTTTTTTTTTTTTTTTACTTCGGACGAAACATCATGTTTCGTCCGATCAATTAAAATAATAATTAAATATTCGTCTGCTATAATATGCATTTTGCTATATGGAATGCTATTTGCCCCTTTCTACTGTAGCGATTTTGCCAAAAAATGACAAAATAGCAGATGAATGTGTACGCTACCGTAAAAAAAAATGAAAAAAATGGCAAATAAGCAAACGACTGTGGATGCTCTAACACTTGATATGAATGCCAATAGATAAAGGATAATTTACACTAAACTGTCGAGGCACAAACGAATTCTGCTAATGTTTCTATTTGACACATTTAGCCGGCCGCGGCGATTGAACACTATACCACAATTAATTACACTGGTATTGCATTATTCATTGAGGAAAAAAAAATGCAATTCAATCTGTAGATAAATGTATACCGGACCTCAGTAACTTAAAATGATCCTAACCTGTCATTTAATTCTATAATATATTATCTTCCTCTTCCTTCTCTAAATTTGTTCCTCAAATCACTAGAGAATGCTAAACATAACCAAGATAAATTATAATTAAACTAAAATAAAAAAATAAAAATAAAAAAGGGAAAAGGGGTTGTAGTCTTATACAATACTGGTAGTGTTTGGCCCAGCTTAAAATTAGCTTAGCTTCTCCTTTAGAAGGAGAAGCTGGGCCAAACACACATTTTGAAAAGCTCTACAAAAAAAAAAGTAGCTTTTTTTTATGAAGAAAAGGAGCTCTAAAAGAAGCTCCCAAAACCTACTTCTAGCTTCTAGCTTCTAGCTTCTAGATCAAAACCAACAAAAAAATAAATAAATCAAAACCCAAAAATCGATCTGTCGTTCGTTCAACTTCGTCTTCTTCGTTCGTTCAACTTCGTCTTCTTCTTCTTCGTCTTCTTCGATCTGTCGTTCTTCTTCGATCAACTTCGATCTTCTTCTTCGTCTTCTTCGATCTTCTTCGATCTTCTTCTTCGTCTTCTTCGATCTGTCGTTCAACCCAAAGACGAAGCTCCCAAAACCTACTTCATCTTCTTCGATCTGTCGTTCAACCCGAAGACGAAGCTCCCAAAACCTACTTCGTCTTCTTCGATCTGTCTTCTTCAACACCTTCGTTGTTCTTCTTCGATCTGTTCTTCGTCGTCGTTCCATCCGAGCTTAGGGATTAGGGAGATTAGGGATTTGGGATTAGGGATTTGGGTGAAGATTAGGGTTTAGGTGAAGATTAGGGATTAGGGATTAGGGATTTGGGATTTGGTGAAGATGATGTATAAAAGTAGCTTTTAATTGATATATGCCAAACAACTTCTAGCTTAAAAGTAGCTTTAAAGTTAAAAAAAAAGCTGACTATCCAAACAGCTTCAGCTTTTAATTTCAAAGCTGTACTTTCTAGCTTCTCCTTTAGAAGTAGCTTTAAAGCTAAAAAAAGCTAGGCCAAACGCTACCTCATTAAGACTTGTTTCACTCTGTATCTTCACTGGGAATCGGTGCCCTGCACAATTATTTGATTCGGGAGAGGAAGAAAAAGATGGGGAGGTTTTTTTTTGAGAGAATGACCTATTGGCATCTAAACACACCCAAACTCTTATAAATTGGACCTATAGCCACCTCCCATCCATTTCTATTAATTTTCTAACAGTTAAGAGGTAAATTGACTTTTTTACCCCCATGCTTTAATAATTTCTTAAAATTTCGTTAAAATTCATAAAAATGCCTTAAAATTCCTAAAAAAATCCTTAAAATTCCTTTGAAAATTTCTTAAATTTTCCTTCAAAATTTCCTTAAATTTTCTTAAAATTTTCTTTTAAATTCCTTAAAATTCCTTAAAAACTCATTTTAAATTCCTTATAATTTCCTTTAAACTTACTTTTAAAATTCCTTTTAAATTTCTTTAAAATTCCTTTAAATTTTCTTTAAATTTCCTTTAAAATTTCTTTTAAATTCCTTTAAAAATTCCTATAAATTTCTCTATATTTTCTCTAAAATTTCTTTACAATTAATTTTAAAATAGAACGAAAAGTCCTTCAAAATTGAGAGTATTTCTGCAACTGAGAGTGCCAACTGAACCAAAAATCCTTCAAAAATCCTTTAAAAATTTGTTCTCTAAATCCTTAACAGAGGCCATAGTTTATTCAGAACCAAAAATATTTAATCATCATATATCAATATATCATAACATCAAAAACAAACAAATTATTCAGAACCAACATAGAGCAAAGAGTTTATTGAGATATATTTTCATCTCTAGATCATAAGTATCCAACAGATAGCAAAGAAAGAACTTAAGAATATAGATATAATCCTAAATGCATAACTATTTTGTATACTTGAAATGTGATGTTGATATTTGCAAGTGTACAAAATCGCACAAGTAATATAGATAGATGAGTAGAGTGTCGAACCCACAGGGACTAGATATTTTACTGAGTACCGATATCGCTAGATGAATCACTATTTGGAAGATCGAATTTTATGAATAATAAAGCAACTAAATTACCTTAATCTAATTATCTAACTAAATTGGTGAAGAGGGAGAGGGTTGTGAAACTATGAAGCACTTGTACTTTGTTTAATGTTAAAAATAGTTCTAGGGCTCTTGGTTCACCTCGTTTATCACACACACAAATTATAATTCCTTATAAATAAAAATATTATTTTTCCCAATTGTCGACCAAAATCCTAAAGATATTAACCACTCTATCAACGTAGTCTAAAAATTATTCTCAATTAATCATTCGTCTATCCACCAAATTATTAATTGAGAAATTGGATTTCTTAACGGTCACGTCCTCCAATATACGGTCTTAATTTTTATTAATCACAAATAACCTGTTCGGTCTCTTTATGATTTGAAAAGTCATACAAATGTCTATCCACCATGTTGTACGCATAAATAATAAAAATTAAAACACAATCAGGAAAAATAAAATAATGATAAGGATTTAAAAATTTGTGTTCTTACAAAATTTGGCTACATAAAATATTTGGGTTTCATCTAAAAGAATATTTAAAGAAGAAGAATTACACAAAAATTATAATAAAACATATATATTCAGCCAATACCGAACCCAGCTTGAGACGCAGTCTACGTCGCCACGTCAGAGCCGTCAAGTCGCACGTCAGGGCCGTCGCGTCTGTCTTGGACTTCGCGCGCCAGGTGGCTCTGGAACTCGCCTGACAGCCTGGCCACGTCAGCGCGTCATTGTGCAGAATACTGCACCGGTCAAGTCATGTGGGGCCCGTTCCACGTCAGCGAAGAAGAAGCCCAGTGAGATTGTTTGAAGCTTTTTGCTTTGATCCGTGCGCCAGGAGAGAGAGAGAGAACGAAGGAGTCGTCACGTCACCAAGGTCCAAGTCGGCTGCCGGGTGCACTTCGAAAACCGCAAAGGATTGCTACTGCCCGCACAGTTCTCCTTGTCTCCTTGGAAACCGTGCACAACAGAGAGAAGTAATTCTCTCTCTCTGACTTTTCTTTATTTAATATATTTTTTTTATTTGTAGCCGTCACCTCTTACCTCTTTTCTCTCCATTGATTTGTATTTATAGAGAACAGAGAGAACATTAGGGTTTGCACTTTTGCAAAAAAGTCCACACACTTTCTTTATTTCCTTCCTTTAATTGATCTGAATTTATTTATTTCTCTTTCTTTCTTTTCTGCCTTTTCTGCCCACCACGTCCTTCTGCATACACAAAATAATACCTGAAATTAGGATTTTTAAATAAAATAAATTTAATTAGTTTAAAATTAATTAAACTAACTATAAATCATATTAGCGTATAAAAATCCTTTTAAAATTATTTATCACAATTTTAACTCAACAAAACAATAAAAAATGATAAATCAATTATTTTACTTTGTTTGTTGATTTTTTCCACAATTCTTTACTTTTTGCATCAAAAATATTATTTCTTCAAAAATAATTAATTAAATAAAATCATATAGAAATAAGATGAATTATAGACAATATCAGCGAAAACAAGCCATTTTAATAGGTAAATGAGTACAAATATTTGTATATAAATCCGACACATCAAATACCCCCAAACTTAAGATTTTGCTTGTCCTCGAGCAAAAAGTAGAATCATTAACAAGGGAATAATAATAGTACTCAACCCATCACACCAAGAAATCTTATCGTGCAAGCATCAAAATTACAATTAAAAATATAAACAATTGCAAATAAAGTAAAACTAAGCATACCCACTTTCTCCAGTGCAATTATTTATTCGTAATTCCCAAAAAAAACCGCATTTGTCATGCAATTAATGTAGTTATAGTATGCAAAAACTCAATCTGTGATTATCCCTTCTCTCTACTACAAACCGAGTAGCAAACTAGAGTTTTTTATTATTATTATTATTTTTTTAGTCTCTTCTTTAAGTTGTCACTTGCCTTTTTACGCGAATGCAAAACATTTGTGATGAATTCACCCGGTTACTCAACAAGTCACAAACTTAAAGTGCTTTGCATACTCATATTTCAAGTTGCCGTTCTACGTAAGTGTAGACATTTGTGATGAATACCCCTAGTTACTAAGCAACTCAAAACATTGGAGTAGATTGACTTTATTCAAATTTTTTTTTTTTTTTTTATTATTACTCTATTTACTTAAACTCTGTTTAGGACTAGATTAAAGGGAATAATCACAAGAAAAAGCATCACATTTGTTTTTTTTTTTTATATATAATAGCATGACCCACACAATTTTGTAAGGAATTTTGAAACTCAATAATCCTAAAGTAAATAAGTATGCTTAATATTGCTTTATAAAAAAAAAATTTTATACCAAAAAAATTGTCTTTTATGCTTATCACCATAAAGAACTCAAAATGTGTAATGGTGAGCCCAATTATAATCCTTTTGTTTTGTTTTTCTTTTCAAAAATAATAAAAATAAAAATAAATTTGTAAACCTTCCCCCCAAACTTAAATGTCACATTGTCCTCAATGGAAAAGAAAAATAAAAACAAAAAGAATGCAAAAAGTTTAGAATATCCCCCCTGATTCGTCTTTAAATTTCTGCACGCGCAGCCTTCAGTATTTTGGCGATATCTGGAGCTGTAGATGTCGAAATGGGCTGAATTGTTTTTTGCTGGAAAGCTAAGAAAATTGTCTACAACTTCTCTTTGAATCACTTTTCCAGATTCTGACTTCATACTGCTCAAAAACAGGCATCAATGCAGGTGTTCCAAACAGCTCCGTTTGGCGACTTTCAAAATTGATGCAATCCTACAAAATAAAATCAAAAATTAAAATAAAATAAACTAAAAGATAAATCAAAACTAAATGCAATAAAATAAAACATGGGTTGCCTCCCAAGAAGCGCTAAGTTTTAAGTCTTCAGCCAGACATGGGGGTGAGATGGTTAAGTAACGCCTAGATCCAACAACATTAACACATCTTTTCTAATTTTTCTCTTCTGATGTGGATCAGGTTCAAGCTCCACTTTGAGGCGTTTCCTTTTAGATGATGATGTCTTTGATTCCCCCACCTCTTTGAATTTATGCTGCAAAAATGAATAAATAGAAGGTTCAGCATCCAAATACATAACATGTTCAAAAATATATTTTTTTTCAGATTCAAAATTTGTTGAATTTGTTGGACATACTTCAATTGGTGATTTTTCAAATTTAGCCTTATCTTTCTCGCCCACAATTAAATGAGTTTCACTTACTTGAATGGATGACTGTTCTTGGGGAGGAAAATTTATGGAATTAAAAACATCATACATTACTTGTTCATGCTGAATTTGTTCCTCCACAATTTATTCTATCTCACTTTGCTTTTCAACCACATCCTGTTCGTCATTTTCTTCTTGTGGTTGTTCAATTGTCCTCCCGCTTCCTAGTGTTATAGCCTCGACATGCTCCTTGGGATTGACAACTGTGTTGCTTTGCAATGTTCCTGCAGTTTTGTCATTAATAATATTTTAAAATTGACTAATTTGTACCTCAAGATTGTGAATGGAAACCGAAGTTGAATTTGTAACATTTTGTATTGCCAAATCTGTCTTTTGCATGTAGTGCATAAACATGTCTTCAAGGGTCGGCTTCTTTTCTTCCTGTGAAAAATTTTGAGGGTGTATAACTGCTTCTTGATTGTTGTTCCATGAAAAATTGGGGGTGTTTCTCCATCCTGAATTGTATGTGTTTGCATAATGATTGTTTTGCATTTGAACGTTTGACACAAAATTTTCATGTTCGGCATTTGATGGAGCAAAAGGGTTCCCCACTTGACAATCTGAACTTGCATGATTTCCTGCACAAAGATCACAAATCATATTAGAATGAATAGTATGAAAATTTATATTTTCTACTTGTTTATATAAAATATCATTTTTTGCATTTAAAGTAGAAAAAGGATCAAGTTCAAAAACTCCAGCCACTTTTCTTGGCATCGCTCTCTCTGAAGACCACTGATAATGATTTGATGCCATCTCCTCTAAAAGATCATAGGCTGCTGTGTAAGTTTTGCCCATTAGTGCACCACCAGCTGCTGCGTCAACCATAGATCTATGTATAACTCCCAAACCATTATAGAATGTTTGCATTTGCAGCCACTTTGGTAGTTCATGATTAGGACACTTTCTCAATAACTCTTTAAACCTTTCCCATGCATCATACAAAGACTCAGTCTCAAATTGAATAAATGTGATAATATCATTCCTTAATTTTGCTGTCTTTGCAGGCGGAAAATACTTGGCTAGAAATTTTTGTGCAAGTCCCTCCCAAGTAGTAATACTACCTGGTGGTAGATAATGTAACCAAGCCTTTGCCTTATCTCGTAGGGAAAAAAAAAAGAGTCTCAGTCTAATTGCATCGTCTGATACACCGTTGTGCTTGAAAGTGTCACAAATTTCTAAAAAATCTGCAATGTGAGCGTAAGGATCCTCGTGTGGTAGTCCCCAAAATTGAACAGTCTGTTGAATCATTAGAATCATCGCCGGTTTAATTTCAAAATCATTAGCTTCAATAACCGGCTTCTTTATGCTTGACTCATAAATTGAGGGCATAGCATAGTCTCTCAAAGGCATGTTCTCATCGTTCGCCATGATAATGTACTGTATGTCCTGAAATGTAAGTATCGAAAAAGAAAGAAAAAAAAATAGAAAAACTAAAAAAAACTAAAATAAGAAAAATAAAATAAAAAAAAGTAAAAGTTAGTCAAAATAAAATAAAGATGTAAAATGATAATAAAATAAAAATAATTAAAAAAAATCCAAATTAGCAATAATCTAGCAATTTTCAATATCAGTAAAAGAATAACTAGTCCCCGGCAACGGCGCCAAAAACTTGATGTTGATATTTGCAAGTGTACAAAATCGCACAAGTAATATAGATAGATGAGTAGAGTGTCGAACCCACAGGGACTAGATATTTTACTGAGTACCGATATCGCTATATGAATCACTATTTGGAAGATCGAATTTTATGAATAATAAAGCAACTAAATTACCTTAATCTAATTATCTAACTAAATTGGTGAAGAGGGAGAGGGTTGTGAAACTATGAAGCACTTGTACTTTGTTTAATGTTAAAAATAGTTCTAGGGCTCTTGGTTCACCTCGTTTATCACACACACAAATTATAATTCCTTATAAATAAAAATATTATTTTTCCCAATTGTCGACCAAAATCCTAAAGATATTAACCACTCTATCAACGTAGTCTAAAAATTATTCTCAATTAATCATTCGTCTATCCACCAAATTATTAATTGAGAAATTGGATTTCTTAACGGTCACGTCCTCCAATATACGGTCTTAATTTTTATTAATCACAAATAACCTGTTCGGTCTCTTTATGATTTGAAAAGTCATACAAATGTCTATCCACCATGTTGTACGCATAAATAATAAAAATTAAAACACAATCAGGAAAAATAAAATAATGATAAGGATTTAAAAATTTGTGTTCTTACAAAATTTGGCTACATAAAATATTTGGGTTTCATCTAAAAGAATATTTAAAGAAGAAGAATTACACAAAAATTATAATAAAACATATATATTCAGCCAATACCGAACCCAGCTTGAGACGCAGTCTACGTCGCCACGTCAGAGCCGTCAAGTCGCACGTCAGGGCCGTCGCGTCTGTCTTGGACTTCGCGCGCCAGGTGGCTCTGGAACTCGCCTGACAGCCTGGCCACGTCAGCGCGTCATTGTGCAGAATACTGCACCGGTCAAGTCATGTGGGGCCCGTTCCACGTCAGCGAAGAAGAAGCCCAGTGAGATTGTTTGAAGCTTTTTGCTTTGATCCGTGCGCCAGGAGAGAGAGAGAGAACGAAGGAGTCGTCACGTCACCAAGGTCCAAGTCGGCTGCCGGGTGCACTTCGAAAACCGCAAAGGATTGCTACTGCCCGCACAGTTCTCCTTGTCTCCTTGGAAACCGTGCACAACAGAGAGAAGTAATTCTCTCTCTCTGACTTTTCTTTATTTAATATATTTTTTTTATTTGTAGCCGTCACCTCTTACCTCTTTTCTCTCCATTGATTTGTATTTATAGAGAACAGAGAGAACATTAGGGTTTGCACTTTTGCAAAAAAGTCCACACACTTTCTTTATTTCCTTCCTTTAATTGATCTGAATTTATTTATTTCTCTTTCTTTCTTTTCTGCCTTTTCTGCCCACCACGTCCTTCTGCATACACAAAATAATACCTGAAATTAGGATTTTTAAATAAAATAAATTTAATTAGTTTAAAATTAATTAAACTAACTATAAATCATATTAGCGTATAAAAATCCTTTTAAAATTATTTATCACAATTTTAACTCAACAAAACAATAAAAAATGATAAATCAATTATTTTACTTTGTTTGTTGATTTTTTCCACAATTCTTTACTTTTTGCATCAAAAATATTATTTCTTCAAAAATAATTAATTAAATAAAATCATATAGAAATAAGATGAATTATAGACAATATCAGCGAAAACAAGCCATTTTAATAGGTAAATGAGTACAAATATTTGTATATAAATCCGACACATCAAAATGCATTTGAAACAATTACATAACATGAAACAACAATTACATGACATGAAACAATTACACAATCAATATTACATAACGAAGCAAGCTGCTACTTCTTCTTCTTCTGCTGCTGCCAACCAAAAAAAAAATAGAAATAATCATGTATTTGTATGTACATGAAACTAAACAATACATGAAATAATTACTAGTAGGCTCAGAATACAACTTTCAGCAAGGATTTATCAAATTTGCCAAATATTTAAGCATCAGTGTAACAAAGAGATGAAAAATTGTGTCACTAGGGCTGCATTGAAATGCCATGCCAACTAGTTCAAATGCAAAAATAACCCTCCCTCATATTGAAATTTACAACTAACTAACAGTAAGTATCAAGTCCAGGTTCCATGACAAATATGAAATTCACAATTGAGTAACATGAATGATTGACTTAATCTACTCATGAACCATTTAACCTACAACAGAATTTGATAAAGCATAGTTTTCTGTTAACAAGTTTAATAAAACAAAAATAGAAGATATGTACTAGACTGTTTAAGAGTGACAATGCATATAAGCATATAAGCATAGCATAGCATATAACCATATAAGCATAGCATAACATATAAGTAACTGGCATATAAGTCAGCATGGCATAACATAACATACTATTAGGCTTAGACTGTTTAAGCATATAAGTAACTGGCAATGCATATAAGCATATAAGCATAGAGATCAGGTGATGCTCAAGAGTAATACTCTAGAGTACCAAAGAACCAGGTAATACTTCTATGAGAACCAAAAAACCAAAGAACAAGGTAAAGATCTCAGGTAAGAACCAAATAAAAAATAGATAATTGATATTTAAATGATCAGAGATGTATCTAGTATTCATAAAAGCAGATACTTCATATTCATTCATTCATTCATTTATAAAAGCAGATAATTGATGAAAGCAAATTAATTTGCTCTTATGGCTCGTGCCACTAGTATCAGTGTATCACCATAGGATGAATCTCCTTTCCAAATATATTGCACTTGTTTCTTCTCCAAAACCCACAAGATTACCTTTCAGTGTATTTATAAGATGTTTTTTTCATCTAAATTAAACAGGTAACATAATATTCAAATCCCTTATCCTTTAATGGAGATGTTAGACCTATTTGTAAAGTCTGAAATTGCAAGAACCAACTTAATGAAAGTCCAGTTTAGAGATTACAAGAACCAACTTATATCCAACTGTGAATCATCATTGCCTACACACACAACCAAAATAAATCGCAAGAAATTAAACGAGAAGCTTAAAAGCAAGTATGAGAATAATACCCTATAAACACCTGAAGTTAATAATAATACCCTATAAACACCTGAAGTTAATAATAATACCCTATAAACACCTGAAGTTACAGTAATACCTCAGTGACCCCCAAAGTTTTGAAAATTGGACTTATAGGCACCCACCGCTCACAAATCAATTTTTTTAAAGGGGTATTTTTGTAATTTCACATGCCTCTTAACGGGTTTAAACCCGTTAAGAGGAATATTCCCAGAATATTCCACTAACTTAACTGAGAATTAAACGGCGAGGGCATGTTGGTCCAATTTATAAGAGTTTGGGTGTGTTTAGGGTATTATAGAAAATTTAGGTGTGTTTAGGGTATTAATACTAACTTTAGGTGCCAATAGGTCCTTCTCCCTTTAAAGAAATAGATGAGGAGCTGAAGATAAACTCTATTTAGTTTAAAGGAAGATAAGAGAATACGGTCTTTTAATAGCTGAAGTTAACAGAAAATAAAAGAGATAACGAATTGGGGAACTTAATATGCGAAGATAAACGTTTGGGTTTCTTGTTTATTTTGGAACGATGACAATGTTAAATGATGTGCCCTTTCTATACGATAATACAAAATTTACTAATCTCTTAATCAGTGGTGAAGCCAGAACTTTTATCTAGGGGATGCGAGGCTTGATATTAAATTTTATTTTTATAATGAAAAGATTTGTAATCCTCAAAATATCATTTATTAATATCAACAAAATATCATCTGAAATTATATCCAGTTTCAAAAAATCAACGTCTCTAAAACAAATAAATGACTATTCAAAATAATAGCAAGAGAATTACTATTCAAAAAGTGATTATACTATCACTCTTTCAATATAAAGTGCGATACACGTTTTTTATTTTATTTTTTTATATAGTAAATAATAAGACCTTCCGGTACTCATTAGATTCTCTTTACAAATTGCTCATAGTGTTACAAACTTTTATTTGATATGAGTAACACTTTTGTAAATAATTTTGTCGTAAATAAATTTGAACTTTGAGGGTATTATGTAACTAACAACAATTGAGTAAATGAATGGTTAATATGACTCCCACTTAAAAATAAATGGTTGAGATTAGATGATTGAATGAGTGTCTACAAATTACAGGTTGTCTATAAATGACAACCCCCACTCTCCCATTATAATATTAGAGATAAAGAACTAGTATACCTCATGTGCAAATTGCACACGATTTCATGAAAACCCAGGAAAATTGGCATAACTGGCAAAAGATACATTAAAACATCAATAATATTCAATAAAAATTCGGTAGAACCTCCCTATATTTACAACTTTTTCCCTGTATAATTATAATCCACATTCAATAATTATGTAGTAAAGATGTTATAGAAAACACAATCGTCAAACTCAAATATTTGATGGCAATAAGGCACCTCCGATCTCAATCATAATAATCTTTCATACTTAAATCACAATTATATTTCCAACAGATGGCTTAAATAAATTGGTCATGATAATGAAATAGTCCAATCCAGACAGTTAAAATGCAAAATTAATTTTCTAACCAACTATTGTTTATAGCTACGTAAAAAATAAAAAATATTAAAAAAAAATTGTACTAATTTGAACATGGTAGTATCAAAATATTTCAGTAATTTTAACATGGAATCATATTACTGAGCGATTGAATTCTTCACACATGAACATCATATCTACATAAAAAGAAAACATGAAATGAAAATTTAGTTAGCTGTATCACATTAAAGATAATTACTTATATAGCGGTACGAACCAATTTGAATTGATATAAAACGATACATAAAAGAAAAAAGAATAATTAAGGCTTCGATAAACTTTACTAGGATGACATTCAGAGATTCTTAAATCTAAAAACATTGCGTGCCAATAACTATTATTTTAATCATTTGAATATTATTAGATTGTTGATAATATTTACCTTTCAATTGATTATCATGGAGTTACGCACTACTTGAAGAACATCTTGATATACCCCATCTCATGTACGATCATTAGTCTTTCGGGATCATTTGAGTTATCTGTCAGTAACATCTTCAAGCTAGACAGGGAAGTGCAACACAATAATACTACATACAATTGACCATGTGTAAACACAAGTTTTTTAAAATAAACACCAACACTATGGGGAGTTTAGCCCTGACTCTTATTTATTGTCATGCAAATGCCAACTTTATAGAAAATTTTCTTTAGCGCCGTGCATGCAGAAATTGCCTTATTGAGTTGGAAAGACGAAATATTATTTCTGTCTTGCATCCTACATTAGTAAGTGTGGTATTAGGCAATTATTTAAATATGAATATGAATATTACTTTAACTATTTATGTAATCAAACACAGTATAGAAAAATAGAATGAAACATTACATATTGAGATAAATAATAATAGGGATTAACTTGAAAGTTTAATGGGAGATAAGAACACATATAACATACCTGATGCAATGAAAAAGTTTGGCTTCCCTTAATATAATTGGAAATCTCCCACTATCTTTGAATCTTCACACCTACTATTGGAAACAAAATAGTTGAAAATTTGTCAACAATACTAATTTCTTAATTATTGAATATTATAAAATTTAACAATAGGCCATTGAAATTTGTCCCTTCTTATTAGATTTTTTTTGAAGTATGTCCACATCATCACTATACATCTTCGATTAGATTTTTGTTGCAGTAGGTCCACCTCATTACTACACATTTTAATAAATCATGTGTACCGACTAATACCAGGTCACAACAGATGTATCAAATTGGGATTTTTACTACCAATACTTTTGACTTGTTTGATATTACCACTAAATTGCACACAAGTACTTAATACCAAAACCAAGTTTTCTTAATCATGGTCTTATCAGAGCATAGAATATTATCAATAGCCCAAAAGCAGCTATTGTGTGAGCGGTGGAGAGGAGCGTGGGAGCATTGGATAAGGTTTTGTTTGCATGAATTGATACGAATGTGGTATAGGGGTGAACGGTGAATGTTGCCTCAGATTAATGTTGATAACAATGAGATTAAAATCAACCGCTTTATACTTAATAAAACACTATATTTCACTGAAATTTACATATAATTCACTCAGGAAAGAAAAAAAATATTCGCTCCATTTTATTAAATTTCTCAATGTTTATACTTATCACCAGCATTCACTATTCACTCGTATACCACTTTCGTATAAATTCATGCGAACACAATCTAATAATAGTTATTTGTAACATTTAAGCACTATGTAAATGCAATAATATTGTAAGAAATCCAAGTGATATAAGATAGAGATTAGTAGTCTTGCCTCAAAAAGGGTCTCAGATCGGCTTCAGGATTTCACTGGTAATATATACCTGAATTCAGGTGATAAACTTGGTCAGCTTTCAAAAAATGAAGGTCAGATGACAGCAATAGCTATAAAAATAATCTAAATAATACAAAGCAAAAAAGTGCTAAGAACTTTGAATTTTCTATCATGTTAATAAATTCAACCGTATTATAAACTAATATCGGATTAATTCTAGACAAACTCCTTACCTCAGCATTCCGTGTTAGGGTTAGAGTTTGACTGCTCATTAAACAGATTTTTTTTGTTCATTGAATGTACTAAACCTGACCATGGAATAAGGTGAAATTGGGTATGGACTCACAAAAAATTGTAAATCACCCTAGGGGGTGAATAGGGTGATTGTGCGGAATTAAAAAAAACTAAAATAAAGTACAAAGTAAATAAAAAGAGTTAAGAAGAGCAAACGCATATAGCACAAGTGATGCAGCGATGTAATGTGGTTCGACCCCCAGGTCTACGTCCACACCTCCTACTTGTAGCAATTCTTTGCCACAAGCGTTTCACTATACTCAAAACCCTTGTACAGTGATTCTCGGATTCAGGCCGAGAGACCTATTGCATCCACCGAACTTCTAACACAAGTTCCCTCAATCTCACCGAAGTGGAAGAAAAAGAAAAGGCTCAAGATCTTTAATGATCCTGACTGAAGAATACAAAGTAATTATCACACATACTCGGATTGATTGTTGAAAGATTAGTTCAGAAGATTTTTCTCAGAAGTAATAGGTGAAGAATACACAGTGGGTTCGTCTAATTAAATTGACTGGGAAGTTTATCGATCAAAATTAGAAACGATACATTTCAAAAATGTGAACAGCGCAAAGTACGGTCGACCGCAATCTCGGTGCAGTCGACCGTTCATCTCTCTGACATAAAGTAGAAAGATTGAAGGGTCGACTGCTTCTTTCGTAACGTGAGTTGCAATCGACTGCGATGCAGTCAACCGTTATAAGGTGCGGTCGACCGGTATCGCGCTGTTCATTCTGAATCCACTCTATATTCTTACCAAAAACTAATCAATCGATCAATCAATTTTGTCCAGATTAAATCTCACAAATATAGAATGATAGCAACTAGTCTTTGATAGTTTTCTTGGACACTAATCAATCAACTGCGCTTTTTGAATATCTTCTTCTTTTTCTTGATTTCTCATTCTTTCTTTATTACTTTCCTTCTTTGAATATTCTTGAATCTCTCTTGGATCTCTTATGGATATTATTTGATCATAAAAATCTGAACAACTCAATTTAAACTTATTAGTATTTATAGACATGTTTTGTGCACACCAAACTAAAAGTCAACAACCTCCCCCTTTTGGTGTGAACAAAACATGTCTTTGAATATTGAAAGTAAAAATTAAACGATTTGGCATAAAAATACTTTCCATGACTTCAATACACAGATTTTCATAGGTAAAGAGCTTTTAAGAGAGATTTATAAATACCCCCCCTAAATTCAATACTTCATAGAAGATATAAAAAAATCAGTAGTAGAGCATAAGTAATAAGTAATATTAAAATTAGTAGTGGATACATAAGTAATAAGCAATATTCATAAGAAGTATAAGTATTCTCCCCATTTTTGTAACACACCAATAGCTGGGAAAAAGACAAGTATAAATAAAATATAATATACTCCCCCTAAAACTATGGGTAAATGAAAAGAACTTTCGTTAAGCAAAATAAGAGAGATGAAGTTTGGAAAGATAATAATTTTTCTAAAAACGGAGGAAAATCTACTTACATGATACCGTTGATAAAGAGTCTCTTTGATATATAGGGAGAGCTCTTCATGGTATCATAGATTTGAGATTTTCCCAATCCAGATGCGAAGCATGGATAAGAAGAATAAATGAAGAATGAATTTCAAGAAACCGATAGTATAGACAAACAGTTAGCAGAGAGTTCTTAAAAATCAAAACATGTAACCAGAAAAAAATCCAGTCGATCGCAAAACCAATGGAGCAAAAAAAATTCCCGAGATCAAACCGGTCGACCGCACGCCTATTTTAAAAACACATCGAATCACAGAGAGTGAACTGGTCGACCGCACGGTCGACCGCAACTACTGAAGACTAAAGTGTTTTGAAAGCAGAGTTTTTCAAAATATAGATACAGGTTTAAGAGTCCAGGAGAGCGACCGGTCGAACACACGGTCAACCGAAATACTAAAACAGAGAATAAAGATAAGCAACTAGATACGAAGGTATTCTTTCATAGCAAATTATTATAGGTTACATAACTTTTAAAGGGCATACATTACAATTAGCAACTACAGGAAGATATCTACTCCTCATCATCCCCGCCATCATCTTCATCTCCGTCATCATCTTCATCATCGTCCTCATCATCTTCCTCATCATTCGGAGGAGGAAGAATTTCCCAATCATCTTTTCCTTGCGAGTACTCAATCGTGTTAACATAGTTCATACACTTGCTTTTGATAAGCAATAAACTGCTCATGAGTCACGAATGATAGTGAAAAGGGAGTGGCGTTCTTGTGACCCGAGGAGGAAGAGGCTTGTGGTGCTTGTTCGGCTTGGCGTTCTTGTTGTTGGGCTTGATGACGACGAACCCGCTGATTGAACGGTACATCAATACCCATTTGTTGAGGGAGGATGGGCATAGGACTTTTGCTGAGCAAGAAGTTCCTGACATTAATATGGGAATCAATGGCAAGGTTGTATATGAGAGAGCTGAAAAGGAGACCACGGTTTGTAGTAGTTGCATAATTCACCGTGCGAATGATGAATGTAGCAAGATCGAACTTGTATTCCCCAAGAATAAGAAAAATAATAAATGATTGGTCGACCCGAATTTCTGTTTTGTCATTCTTTTTGGGCCAAATATCAGCATTGACAATTTTATTTAGGACTCGAGCTGTATCAGTGAATTTTGAGGGAGAGGAACGAGGAAGAAGAGAGAATTCGGGTTGGACGATCATAGATTGACAGTATTTTGGTCATGACCAGGTTTATGATTAAGGGTTTTAAAATCTAGATGGTATGCATCAAATTCCCCTTCGGGAAATTCGTATCTCCCACGGAAATATTCGGGAGTGATTTTGACTCTTCCTCCAAGGATTATAGAGGAGAGTGTGAGATCATCATCTTGAAGCCCCTCAAGGTTTGCATAGAATTGACGAGTTAGAGACTCGGAGTGGGTGCTAGGGGTAGTAAGATAGTTTTCCCACCCAAAATCTCTAAGGATTCTAACCATGACAGAAAATTGACCCCCCAAGGATGATAGGTTAATTACCCGATTGGCAACAATGGGGGCATTATAAAGAGAAGAGAAGTAAATATCAGCACAATGAGAGTTTCGAAAGATTATACCATCTCTAGTGATTGATTTTGATGCAATGGCTTTCTTGCCTTTTGATTTGTGTGAGGAGGTGATGTGTCGGATTTATATACAAATATTTGTACTCATTTACCTATTAAAATGACTTGTTTTCGCTGATATTGTCTATAATTCACCATATTTTTGTAAGATTTCATTTAATTAATTATTTTTGAAGAAATAATATTTTTGATGCAAAAAGTAAAGAATTGTGGAAAAAAAATCAACAAACAAAGTAAAATAATTGATTTATCGATTTTATTGTTTTGTTGAGTTAAAATTGCGACAAATAATGTTTAAAAAGATTTTTATACGCTAATATGATTTATAGTTAGTTTAATTAATTTTAAACTAATTAAATTTATTTTATTTAAAAATCCTAATTTCAGGTATTATTTTGTGTATGCAGAAACACGTGGTGGGCAGAAAAGGCAGAAAAGAAAGAAAGAGAAATAAATAAATTCAGATCAATTAAAGGAAGGAAATAAAGAAAGTGTGTGGACTTTTCTGCAAAAGTGCAAACCCTAATGTTCTCTCCGTTCTCTATAAATACAAGGCAAAGGAGATATGATAAAGTAGGAGGTGACGGCTGCAACTACAAAAATATATTCTAAAGAAAATAAAAGAAAGAAAAGTCAGAGAGAGAGAGAGTACTTCTTCTCACTTCTCTCTCTTGCACGGCATCCAAGGAAGGACAGTATTGTGTGGGCAGTAGGTCCGCTTCTTCTTCAGGAGTGGTTTTCGAAGTGCACCCAACAGTCTGTGCTGACCTGGCGCTACAGAACCCACACAAAGACTGACGCGCAGACTTCCAAAAGCACTGACCGGGTCTGACTTCGACGTGACGGGCTAGGTCCTCTGCTGACTTGACCGGTGCAGTCTTCTGCACAATGACGCGCTGACGTGGCCAGGCTGTCAGGCGTGTTCCAGAGCCACCTGGCGCGTGAAGTCCAAGACAGACGCGACGGCCCTGACGTGCGACTTGACGGCTCTGACATGGCGACGCAGACTGCGTCTCAAGCTGGGTTCGGTATTTTGAGAAGGGGTGAATATATATGTTTTATTATAATTTTTGTGTAATTCTTCTTCTTTAAATATTTTTTAGATGCAATCCAAACAATTCTATTAATTGCAAATTTGATATGAACTGAATTTATCTCTTGTTCTAGAGGCTAAGATGTAGCCAAGTTTTGAACACAGATTTTTATTCCTTGTTATTACTCTATTTTTCCTGATTGTGTTTTAATTTTTATTATCTATGCATACAACATGGTGGATAGACATTTGCATGACTTCTCAAATCATAAAGAGACCGAACAGGTTATTTGTGATTAATAAAAATTAAGACCGTATATTGGAGGACGTGACCGTTAAGAAATCCAATTTTTCAATTAATAATTTGGTGGATAGACGAATGATTAATTGAGAATAATTTTTAGACTACGTTGATAGAGTGGTTAATATCTTTAGGATTTTGGTCGACAATTGGGAAAGATAATATTTTTATTTATAAGGAATAATAATTTGTGTGTGTGATAAACGAGGTGAACCAAAAGCCCTAGAACTAATTTTATCATTAAACAAAGTACAAGAGCTTCATAGTTTAACAGCCCTCTCCCTCTTCACCAATTTAGTTAGATTTAATTAGATTAAAGTAATTTAGTTGTTTTAACCTTAATTGAATTCGATCTTCCAAATAGTGATTCATCTAGCGATATCGGTACTCAGTAAAATATCTAGTCCCTGTGGGTTCGACACTCTACTCATCTGTCTATATTACTTGTGCAATTTTGTACACTTGCAAATATCAACATCAGGAGGATGCCATTAAGACAGAGGAAGAGAAAGACTGTAAAGATTTGAGGAGAATGTTGAGAGATGATAGGTTTATTTGATGGGTTAGTATTTGGAGGCTAGGGTTTTTGTAAGATTGAGAGGTTAAGGGTGAAGAGGTATTTATATTAGAAGAGGAACAAGCAAGTCAGCCGACTTGGTCGGTCGACCGGTTCACATACACGGTCGACCGCACAACACGAAATAGGGAGTTTTAATTTTGTGATTTGTGACAGAGGGGTGGACGGTCGACCGGTCCATTCTTGACTGATCAAGAACAAATGGGTAGTACGGTCCACCGGTCGGTCCACCGATCATTCAATTTTTGCAGAGTGATTTTATGTTTGGATATTGTAAAGTTCACACATTTCATGTATTTCAGAAATAGTTAACATTTAATATAGGTTCAAGCAAGTGTAGATTTTACCTGGTGCTATACTTATTTGAAGGACCAAGATCCTTCTCCATTTTTCTTGATAGAGATGTTGGTTGCTAGTATAACTTGCTGAGCCTCTCGAGCGTCTTCTATCAAGGTGTCTGCTATCTTCTAAGTTGAGAGCATCAGACTTCCTGCATGGAATTTTCTAGGAGTCCAAGTGGTTTTTGAGCCTGCATTAACATTCTTTCTTACCCAGACAAAGTTAGTGTTCCTTTTTAATGAACAGTTATACGAAATATGTCCTAATCTACAACAGTAATGACATGTGATATGACTATGTCTTGAGTCATGCACACTTGCATAGTTTTGAGTTGGTTTGTGATTATGTTGGTGATTGTGCAAGTGTGTATGACATGATGATTTGAATTTTTGATGGTGTATTGGCTCTTTGTAACCAAGCCCTCGATTGTCATGATAGGATCTTGAATTTTTTGTAATAAGGTAACTGGGCCCTTAATATTTTTCTACAATTTTTTCAAGTTCAATTACTCTTTTACAAAGTCTTTTTCCTAGTCATCTCATCGTCTTTTGTATTCCAACGAAGAGTGTCTAGTGTAGCATCAAGAATTCTATTTTGTTCAAGAGCTTCATTACAGCCTTCCACTACCTCATCAAATTTTCTTTTGCATTCTTTTAAATCATCTGTGAGTTTGGCGATATAAACAGATTTCTCATGAATTTCTCTTAGGTGATCAGCATGTGTTGCTAAGGATTCTCGAATTTGTTGTTTTAAAAGTTCATTTTCCTCTAGCAATACATCATGATCTTTTATAAATGACTCAATTTTTTCCAAGATCAAGGCATTCTTATTTTTCAGTTTTTGATTTTTTGTAATACAAGATTCATGTGTTTTATTTGGAATTTGTTTATATTCCCTAAGTTCATGACTTAGTTTCTTAGCATAGTCTTTTAAACCATTACACATGTCTACTAGCTCATCATAAGTGGGTTCTTCGATTACCTCTTCTTGAGATGGTGATTGCACCTCACCATTCCCAAGAGCCATGAAGCCGACGTCATCATAGCCTTGCTCTCCCTCACTTGAATCGGAGTCTAACCATGTTGCTTTCAGCACCTTCTTTTTCAGACCTGAGTTTAAGCAGTAGTAGTCCCTATTCCTATCTTGTGATATAGGACAGTTTGCACGGATGTGTTCAGGCTTCTTGCACTTATAGCACACGTCATCTTTATCTTTCTCCCTTTCTCCTTGGTACCTGCCATATTTTTTATGTTTGAGTTACTTATGAAATTGCTTGGTCAATAAGGAAATATCCTCGTCTGACTCCTCATGGTCTGAATCTATTTTTGATGGTCGGGATTTTTCTGCCTTCAGTGCAATAGTTTTCTCTTCAGTTTTTGGTTCAATCCCAATGTTTTGTCTATATCTTTTGGTTTCCTTCATCTCCATCTCGTATGTCTTCAGCTTCCCTTGGAATGTGTAGTAGTCGAATCCCTTTTCTTCAAGGGTCTCCCTCATTGCAGCAGCATTTACATCCCACTCTGGCGTGAGACAACTTACGAGTTTTCCGACCTTTCGGTCATCATCCAACCTCGTACCTAAGCTCTCAAGTTCATGGGCAATGATATCGAAGCGGCCGAGCATTTGATTCACATTTTCTCCTGGCAACATACGAAACACATCAAAATTATAAAAACATAGATTAACTTTAGCTTTTACCTCAGAAGCGGTTCCCTCATGCCGCTTCATCATGTTGTTCTAGATCTCGTATGCTGTCTTACAGTTTCGCCCGCATTGCATTAGTTCTTCGTTATTCAACCTTGCATATAGAGCCGTCATGACTTTGGAATTTGCTGTCTTGAGAGCTAGCTCCGTTGTTGTGAAAGTAGTCTTTCTGTCGCTGACCGGAATATCTGTTTTATTGATGCACACATTTCATACTTCTTCTCCAAGCATCTGTAGAAAATGAGACTTATGAACTTTCCAAACATCATAGCATTTTCCATTAAAAAATGGTGAGCATGTAAGACTTGTCCCATTGGAAATGAATGGCTCTGATGAGTACAAGTTTTCGGGATCAAAGATTTCGGCCATTGGACCTTTTGCTTAAGCTTTTAAGCTTTTGATAAGCACCTCGCTCTGATACCACTGTAAATCACCCTGGGGGGGTGAATAGGGTAATTGTGCGAAATTTAAAAAAAACTTAAATAAAGTGCAGAGTAAATAAAAAGAGTTAAGAAGAGAAAACGCAGATAACACAAGTGACATAGTGATGTAACGTGGTTCGACCCCCAGGTCTACGTCCACACCTCCTACTTGTAGCAATTCTCCGCCACAAGCGTTCCACTATACTCAAAACCCTTGTACAGTGATTCTCGGATTCAGGCCGAGAGACCTATTACACCCACAGGACTTCTAACACAAGTCCTGTCAATCTCACCGAAGTGGAAGAAAAAGAAAAAGCTCAAGATCTTTAATGATCCTGACTGAAGAATACAAAATAGTTATCACACACACTTGGATTAATTGTTGAAAGATTAGTTCAGAAGATTTTTCTCAGAAGTAATAGGTGAAGAATACACAATGGGTTCGTCCAATTAAATGGATTGGGAAGTGTATCGATCAAAATTAGAAATGATACATTCCAAAAATGTGAACAGCGCAAAATATGGTCGACCGCAATCATGGTGCAGTCGACCGTTCATCTCTCTGACGTAAAGTAGAGAGATGAAGGGTCAACTGCTTTTTTCGTAACGTGAGTTGCATTCGACTGCGATGTGGTCGACCATCATGAGGTGTGGTCGACCGGTATCGCATTGTTCATTCCGAATCCACTCTATTTTCTTACCAAAAACTAATCAATCAATCAATCAATTTTATACAGATTAAATTTCACAAATATAGAATGATAGCAACTAGTCTTTGATAGCTTTCTTGGACACTAATCAATCAATTGCTCTTTTTGAATATCTTCTTCTTTTGCTTGATTTCTCAATCTTTCTTTATTACTTTCCTTCTTTGAATATTCTTGAATCTCTCTTGGATCTCTTATGGATATTATTTGATCCTGAAAATATGAACAACTCAATTTAAACTTATTAGTATTTATAGACATGTTTTGTGCACACCAAACTAAGAGTCAACAAAAACTACTCCCTAAAAAAACTGACACCAGCTAGATGTCAAAAATAGAACAACGACATAATTCTTAGAAGAACTGAACAATTTTCACCACCATAACCTAATAAGAACAATGTTCGGAAAAAAAAAATTGCAATACATATTAATATGAATATTCTATCAAGTTAATAACTTCAACATAGTATAAACTCATTGAACCCTAAAAAAAACTGACACCAGCTACATGTCAAAAATAGAACAACACAATACAAGAAAGAATAAGGTGTAATTGGGTATGGACTCTAAAAAAACAAATGTAACTCCCTAAAAAAAACTGACACCAGATTCACGTCAAAAATAGAACAACGACATAATTCCTGAAAGAACCGAACAATTTTCACCACCATAACCAAAAGAAGAAATTAATTTAACCTATTTTCAAAACAAAAAAATTGTAGTACATGTTAATATGAATATTCTATCAAGTTAATAACTTGAACATAGTATAAACTCAACTTTACTTCAGAAAAGTAACTACTTTTTTGAGCTTGGTGACTACTGCCCTAAGCACAAGGAAAAAAAAATAGTGCAAGTGGTTTCCTCCAAGCTAAAGCTTCCCTTTATTTCCTGTGCAAGTGAGAAAACATGTGACGGAAAGCGACGGATCAGCAGCCGTAATGTCAGTGTGGCATGACAAAACGTCGTCTTGGGTGATCCTCCACCTTCGGATATCACGAAGCAACTAATGCGGAAAGTGCTTCCATCCTCTTTCACTTTCTCCAGGTTTAGCCTAAAAAAACTGACACCAGCTACATATCAAAAATAGAACAACAACATAATACAGGAAAGAACAGAACAAATTTCACCACCATAACCTAAATATCTAATTAATTTAACCTAATAAGAACAACTTCCAAACAAAAAAATTGATGTACATGTTAATATGAATATTCTATCATGTTAATAACATCAACATAGTAAAACTCATTGAATTAAATGTCCAAAAATAATTTTGAGAGTCATGGAATTTGGTGATTAAGTTGATGCTAAGGTTCATAAATAATTTTTAGTCTATGCAAATTAAACTCGACCATGGAAATTGGCAAATTTAGGTGTGGAGGTGGGAGGTGGCGTGGGGGGTGGAGAAGTGGAGGCGTCGAGCGCGAGCGGCGGCGAGGAGCGTGGGAGGTGGAGGCGGTGATCGCGAGCAGCGGCGAGAAGCGTGGGTGGTGGAGGCAGCAATCGCGAGTGGTGTCGAGACCTGATTGATGTGGGCGCTGGCAGCGGTGAGGAGGCATGGACAGTGGAGGAAGCATGGATTGCGGAGATTTTTAAAACGGGGAAGGACATGATCGGGTGTAGGGTTATAGGGTTAGTTACTTAATTATTATTATTATTATTATTATTATTATTATTATTATTATTACATGAAAATTTATGGAATGCACGTGATAATAATTTAAATGTGTTTCTCCTACTTTTGCTTTCCTTTCTCTATTTCAAAATAGAGGAAGCATAGAGGGGGTAGGCCTATTAGCATAAGATATAGTATAACTGGAGTATGCAATATGTTCCTTAAGTTCTAACATATTATATCAATTTTCTTTTATATAAAATGTATTTTGTTATTTTTTTATTTTTGACTAGGTAATTTCTTTATAATGTGCATAGTAAATCACATCAACCCAACACAATTCAAAGTTGAGATTTAACTCCCTGAAAACTGAATGCCATTTTTATATCAGATGACAGATTCTGCATACTCCATACCAATTTGTATACGACACATAGACTATAGATCAAGCAAATACATATTAAATTTAAAGGAAAAGGCAAAGAGAAGGAGAGTAGAATACCTTTTGATGGAGAGGAAGGACATTTAAATTAGGAATTTAGGGTTAGGGTTAGGTTTAGGGTTTTGATGGAGAGGAAAAGCCTTTGGAGCGCTGGAGGAGAAGGAGTTATGGTCGGAGACTCGGAGGTGGCAGAGTAGTGGAGGAGTTGGCAGAGTAGTGGAGAATTTGGGTGTCGGGTTAGGGACGGGAAAAGGGGAAAGAGAAAAAAAGAGGGTCGTGATTCAAGAGAAAGGGAAAAAGAGAGAGAAAGTGACAATGGGCTAGGGTGGGCTATAGGCTGAGAATTTTTTTTTAAAAAACAAAAAAAGTTCAAATTTTTTACACATAGACCCTCAATAAATTTGTTTTTTTTAATCTCTCTCTCTCTCTCTCTCTCTCTCTCTCTCTCTATATATATATATATATATATATATATAAAGTGAAAATTTTTAATTCCAGGGGGCACAATGCATCCCCAGGGGACCTTGCAGCTATGCCACTGCTTTTAATTATCGTATGCATGATTTTAAGATCATCAGCAAAGTTGGTGATCTTGTGGGCATCAATTACTTCCCAGTTGATCCATAGAAGAAACATGCATGACTTGAAGAAGCTAGAGTAAGGTTTGGTTATACATTGCGACGAGTGAAGATTGTTGTTCCTTTGGCCGCGACGAGTGAAGATTGTTGTTCCTTTGGCCAGATTGTTCATACATCAGAATAGCTGCTTCTTCTTCTTCTTCTTCTTCTTCTTCTTCTTCTTCTTCTTTATAATTATTAGAATAGATCATGTTCCTTCTTAGATTTGAAATTATACATAATCTGTTCAACACACACACACACACACACACACACACACACACACACACATATATATATATATAGAGAGAGAGAGGAAAAGGTAGAGTATAACCACCATGTTTCATTAATAAGATGTTAATATAACAAAAATTCAGCATACTGAGCAAAATTACAGAAATAAAACATAGAACCTCCTCCAGATATGGTAGGGCGGGACAAACACATAAAAATAAAGCATACAAAAGGGTAAAATCAAAAGTACAAACAATACTACGGGATTCCCCTCAACAGGTCTTGGGGGGTGGGGATCCATGAAAATTTAACAAAAGGCATCCTTCAGTCAAGCGTAGGACCAATCTCGACCTCATCATCATCGTACTCCTCAACGTGGAAAGCACTGGCCATCCTCCTTCATGGAATTGTCGCTGCAACAGTAACCCAAAATAAAATAAGATGCATAATATAATTTATATTACCAGAAATACTATTATTAGTCCCATGAAAGTAATAATTTTTATTATCTAGCCAAAGAACCCAGGTCGTAGTAACAATCGCAATATACCAAGCTTCTCTCATAGTGCGTTTTTCAAAGGCAAATTTTGGACCAGTCCACAAGTCCTCATATAAGCTGGGATATTCAGTAGTGCCAAGAGCCCGATGGATCTCTACGATGACTGCTTTGCTCTGGTGGCAAGCCATAAATAGTTGCTCTATGGTTTCAGTGAATGAGTTGCAGAATCCATAGGAAGTATCAATATTCGGTTGGCGTTTGGACAGATTCTCACAGGTCAAAATCGCATCATTAAGGACTAACCAAAGGAAGAATTTAACATTGAGCGGGGCTCTAGCTTTTCATATAATATCTGACCAGTTCAGTTTACAACTTCTAAAATATAGACGGTTATAAAGCGAGCGTATTGTGAAGGTGCCGTTTTTCTCAAAGTCCCTATGCTTTCCTGTCTAGTCTGGTCCTTGCTGTGTATAGTTAGCATGCCAAGTTGTGATGATAAAGTGTCAAATAGCATTTTTAAAAAACTTGAATTAAGGGTTGGTTTACTTGTTGGCGAGCGGTTTTGCTAAAAGTTCCTATGTTTCTTCAAACTTTATTCATCATGACCCCTAGGACCTGAATTGTGTGTGTGGGTGGGTGGGGGACGTTGGGATCGTTCAATGCTTTCTTTTTAACCAGCACGAAGAACGAAGCTGCAAACACTCTAATGAGAGTTGATATATATAGTAACCACTTTTTATTTTTTGTTTTTTCCTGCTAAGTTATGCCAGTTACCACAATAATGATATGGTCAGCAAGTCTTGTGCTCTAACTAAAATGATATGGTCTCCTTTGCCCATTAGTATTCTAGTTTTTTTTTTGTTACGGTGGATGTTGCGCACTTGCACTTGCACTATATTCTTTGGTGTACATTTTTTTTTTTCATTGATTATAATGGATTTATTGGTGCTGCAATTTTTTTTCTTGGTAGGAACGATACCCTGTAGGCTGAGGAGCAAAAGGAGGAATCCGTCCGAAGAGGAGCTCGCGTCTGATTAGCTAGTTGGTGAGGCAATATAATGGCGGTTGCACACTTGCACTTGCACTATATTATTTGGTGTACAAATTTAGTGTCATAGTACTATAGGTTTATCGATCCTCCATGCAGCCCCCAGCTCCAAAGACTAGGAGATAATGACCAAAATTTTCCTTCAAGGAATTTAAATCCATGGAACGATAATGCTATGATCATTAAATTTGTCTAATGTAGCTCTTGAATTTTTATCACTCACAAGGAACCCCGCATCTCACCACACAATTTAGCTTAAATATTACCTCTAGATTAATATTTTTCTTTTTTCGATAGCACAATTTGTTACGTCTTATTTTGGTGTGGAAGCAAACAGATAGTGAGTTAATCTTTGATGGAAACTATTAAAAATATGACCTTCCTTTGATCGTTGCCATGAAATGTAGTTCAAGCTCCTGAGATTGAATCTAGATCGTTGATTGAACACCATGATCTGGATCCGATGGTTGCTGACGCGGCTAATGGACTTGCAAAAAGCCTGGAACACCGGGGGTGGTTCCAGCAACAGACTCTCCGGCGCTCAAGTCAGAACCAGAGAGAGAAAAAAGAGTTTGAGAAAGAAACTGTTGATTACCTTCTGACTGATGAAGGGGGACGGTACGTATATGCCTGAGAAACAGTATAGGAGATTGATATAAGTCCATTAGATCGACTATGAATTCCTTATCTCCTGTTCAAATTGCCCCCTCAAGAGATAAGCTCTCTTGTTTGGGGATAAGAGATTTGACTGACAACCTTCATAGGTTGGGTCTCTCTTAGTAGGCCTAATATATCGTTTTTATAAGCTTGAAAGAGACCCATATCTTGTGGAAGAGTCTAGAGAAGGCCCAGACCTGTTAATAAACTCGTTATGAATAATCTACCTGTAGAAGCTTTGAGATCTGTGCTAGAATCATACGACCCTGATTTGGTGAGATTTTTATCATTATCATAAGCCTCCCACTCCCGGAAGGCAATTTTCTTGGCTTTCGGGGAGTAGTTTGCCTTATTTTTAGATTATAGAATACAATCTTAGTTTTCAGGATGCATTGAAGATACCTGGAACTGATCAGAAGCTTATGGAGATGGAAGATATTTTCCTTGATATTTATGGAATTTTCCAAAAATTTTCAGGTTTTTCCAAATTTTCTTGGAATTTTAAATATTTTTTCCCCAAAATTTTAATCACTTTTTCGATTTTTAATTAATAAAAATTTAAATAATTTTTCAGAAATTATAGTTAGTTTTTGAATTTAAATAAATATTTTAGAATTTTTTAAATTAATTTTTTAATTTTTAAAATGATTTTTGGGATTTTTCGAATTTAAGATGAATTATCATACCTCAGCACGCTTTTTGGCGTGATCTGAGGCGTTGTTCACAATCTGGCTCGCCTGCTAATGGGTTTGAATAGTGATGATTGAATCGTTGTGGTGAGTAGCTATGTGGCACCATCAGGAGCGTTCATCAGTACTCTGCTCGCCTGCTGAGTAAGATCAAGCGGTGGAGAAGTGAGCAAAGTGATGGGGATAGTGTGGTGCAATCTAGAGTGTCGATCGCTCTGGGGCATGATTTCCTGGATGATCTAAAGGCTGTTGTTTGCTTTCGGAGCCCCCTAGCTCGACCGATGGTTTAGCCGAGCTATAGGATGACTTCGTCGTCGAGCTACGGGGAGCCTAAGTCTTGACAGAGCCATGAGCTCTTGCCTTCATCGAGCGACCACGATGTCTAGCCATTGCCTTCATCGACTTGCCTCCCTCGGTGAGCCACGAGGTGGAGTCACCGAGCTATGGGTTTTTCCGTGCTATGGAGTCTTGAGCTTGGTCGTTGAGCTACGAGGTGGTATCGCCAAGCTATAGAGTTTTGTGCATCTCGCCGAGCTATGAAGTTTTGAGAATCTCGCCGAGCTATGGAGCCTTGAACTTCTCGCAGAGTTATAAGCTTCGCAGACCTACCCCCTTTGCAACCTATGAGCCTTGAACTTTTGCCAAGCTATGAGCTATGACTTCTTGAATTTCTCGCCGAGCTATGGAGCAATTCCCATGTTTCATCGTCGAACGATGGAGGTAGTTGTCGAATTTTGGAGATGTTCTTAGTCGAAGTCGGGGCTTTGTCCATGGTGGCACCTTCGTCGACGGCTTTGAACTTGGCATGGAGCTATGATGGGGCCAAGTTTCGGAGAAGAAAAAAATTTCAAAGAAGAAGGAGAAACAAGGTTTGGGTTTGGAGTTCAGACGGGTTTGGATCTCCCGCCCGTGTACCCGTTTAGCTCTAACAACTTCTTTTCTTCTTTTCTTTTGAATTTTGCTTGTGGGTTTGGCTCAGAAACCCAACCCGACCATGCTATAAAATGACACATGCCCTCATTCCTTCATTTTAGGCCGAAAAATCCAATTTCTTCTTTGTTTGGATTTTTTTTGTTTTTGTTTTTGAAATTTTGGAGCTTGTATGTTACAAGGAGCTTGGATTGTGAATTGATTATCTCCTTGGAGCTTTAGGTAGACAAGGTATGAGAAAAATCATCTTGAGTGTGCTAAGTAGTAAGAATTTGTTCATCTTTTCTCTTGAAGCTCCGTGTGGTCGTTGTTGATGCGTTGTGAAGCGGAGTTCGAAGTTGGGGGTTTTCGTTGTATGAGTTGACGGAGAAAATCAACAAGGAATTTGGCTTGCATTGGGTTTCTCATTGTCGGTGGTGATTTTTGTGCCCAACAAGTATTTGACGAATTGTCTAACCCATTGTGCCTACCAAGTGTTTATTGAATTGTCTAGCCCATTGTGCTTACCAATCATTTGTTGAATTGTTTACCCCCATTGTAATTCATCGGCCGAGCGTTGTGACAATCGCCCGTTTTGCCGATCAACTGTTCCTTTACTGGGATACTATTCTAATTGATTCGGGTGAAGTGTAATTTGACTGTTAGATCGTGTGGTTGGCTAGGATATCACCATGTGGGGATTTGGTCTTGAAGGTTCTATAAATAGGAGTGTATTTCAACCCCCCCCCCCCCCCCCCCCCTCTTCCTCATTTATCACACTCTCTCTCTAGAAAATCTTGAGAGCTTTGCTCTCTAGGAGTTGGGATGTTTTACTGGGCGGTGCTGGTGCTTAGTCTGGTGTTTGACTGTGGTGCTAGTTAGATTTGTAGATTCGGTGTTCCCATTGCTTTGAATGGGTAACCTTCTCATGACCAATGTTCATTATGTCTAGCATTTCGTCGACCTCGATTAGTTTAGAAGTTGATGACCGTGTTGAGTCTAGCAATTTTATTAGAGGGGAGAAAGGGAGTGATATGGGCGGTCGTTCCACCATTGTGGAAACGATCGTCGAGCCTGTGAGAGATGGGGGATGTGCACTTAGGACTCGGTTGTTCTTAGTCCCTGAGCTGAATAGAGAGTACCCTGCAATTGACCAGGAGTTCCTTAGGGGTGGCATGGAGTATGCCGAGTTAGAACATGTCCACATCACTGAGGCTGATTATGCCATCACCATCCTTACATGGGAGGAGCTCTTCGTGATTAGAGCGGGCTTTAGGATTCCCTATGAGTATGGATTACTTTTACCGGGTCCGGGAGTCAAGGCATGTTATATGGTGTCTGAGGAGTATTGCTTCTTTTCTTGCGATGCCTTCATGCGGGGCTTCACTTGCCACTTCACCCCTTTGTCAAAGAGGTGTGTAACTGGTATGGCTGTGTCCGATGCAGTAACTGGTATATGTTGTGTCCGATGCAGCTTATGCCAAATGCATGGAAGTATGTCGTGGGATTTCTCTTGCAGTGTCGTAGGCTTGAGACTCAGCCAAGTCTTGTCATGTTCAAACGACATTTTAAGCTTGTCAAAGTGAAAAAAATGGAGGAGCGTTGATACTTTAGTCCTCGTAAGAATAGAGGGTTAGTTGATGTCCCCAATTTATTTAGGTGTTGGAGGGAGAGGTTTCTTGTCTTTCGGAGTACTGATCCATAGGGAATTTCCACAACATGGAGGAGAATGGTCCCATCAGTGGTGAGGGCGGAGCCGGTGGTGTCCTTGGTAGAGAAGAGTGTCAGTGATGCTCTTCTTGCATTGAAGGTGTTGACGTGGCAAGACATCACCGATGAAGTACTGTTCAAAGGCGTCACCCTGATATGTCTTTTTTTTTCTTCTTTAGTTTCCCTTGTTTTAGATGTTAGTTGTTTTTGCTTTGGACTTTTAGTTGCTTTGTGTGACGCCTAATTTCGGACTGTCCACCGCATTCTTGTATCTTCGTTACAATAGATGAAATTATTTTCTAGCTTTGTCACTACCTACTGTATTTTGTTGAAGTACTTTGAAGTGATGCTTGACCGTAATGTCTAGTTGTTTGTTTCTTTCATGAATATGTTCTTCGGATTGTTGACAGATGATCGTGGGGATGGGGGAGAAACCCCGCAGTGACGAGGTTGAGCGTCTTCATAAGCGATTGCGTATAACGGAATTAGTTGTTGATCATTTGCGTGTTCAGTCGAAAGATGAGTGGGCTAGAGTCTATTCGCCCTAAGTCGGTGCTTATATAGAGGGATTGTGAGTTCCCTCCTGCGCGTTGATCGTCTTGCCAGCACACCATTACCTCCGGAGGTGACAAATGACAGTATCGAAGAATGTGCTATATTTAAGGAAGTAGTTGTAGAGAAAGACTTGGAGTTGTATCACTCCAAGCGAGGCTTGGTGGGTTGCGAACAGCTAGCACCTGACACATTCTTGGTGTGAAAAAGGGAGCTACGGTTGATGTGAAGAAGGGCAACACGGCTAATGTGAAAGGGAGCTTAACGGCTGGTGGAGCTGGGTCGACCGTTTGGGTAATGATCTTGACGGCACAGGTGCCCCCTTGTCATCCTGGTGATGCTCAGAGCGAGGTGTCTACTTTGTTAAGCATGACTTCAGTCCGCAGAGAATCATGTGTGTCAGAGGCTGGCCCACAGATTCAATCCATGGGGTCAGCGCATTCTGCCAAAGACACCAGCAGTCAAGGAAGAGTGGTGGCCGTCAGGAAACCCACAAGGAGGCTTGTATATCTTAGGAATAGCGTTCCTTGCCCACTGAGTCAAAAGGACAGTTTTTAGGTCGCATGTAGTCTGATGCTTATAGTATGGCTCATAATTTTGTACTTGTAAATATCTGTAGTGGTACTGAATTTGAACATATGGGTTTGTGATAAATCTATGATTTTTGATGAAATCTCTTCATATGCTTGATCCTTGTTGTACAACTTGTCATTGAGATTGATGGGTCGTTGACTGAGTTCTTTGTAGCTAAACAACAGGGCCTCAAGTTTGTTGTGTATAGCTAACAAACTGTCGATGATGTTCGACGGAGTTTTGAACTTATCCACCTCGTACTTAGCTAGTTGTAGGAGCAACTCTGAGGAAGAGTTATTTTCTAAACTTACTGTATGGATCCTTCAACAAATTGTGAGAATCACATCGAGTGGTGAGTTGAATTCTAAGTGTTGCTTTTGCAAGTTGTACTGGAGTAACTGCAATCCACGATTTTGGACCTTTAATCTGTCTTTAAGGAATTTTAACTAGTTTTAGGAACAGATCAAAGAGCGAAGTGAACTCTGAATTTGCTTCAGTGAAAGTTTCTTGAGTAACTTCGAGCCATGAGTATGGATTCTAAACTTGTTAGTTTAAGTATTAACAGGTTGTAAGATCAGGTCGAATGGCGAAGCAAATTCTGAACTTGCTTTATTGCAAGTTGCTAGGGCAACTTCGAGCCTTGGGTATCGACTCCGAACCTGTCATCGATGCGTTAACGGATTGCATGAGTAGATCGAAAGACGAAGCGAACTCTGAACTTGCTTTATTGCAAATTGCTAGAGTAACTTCGACCTGTGGGAATGGACTCCGAATCCATCTTGTAGGGAGCTTTTAACGAGTTTGTAGTACCGTTTTAGGTGTAAGTTGGGCATTTAACTCATTGTTTGCTTTAATGGAATTGAACAAAATGTCTAAAAATAAACTAGCTAATTTTATTGAGAAATAAACTAAGGGGATGCTCTAATTGCTGGCCTTTATTACATGCATTGACCGGTAGTGAAAGCGGTCTTTATTGAAAGGAAATATCAACTAAATGGCTGCTCTAGTGGCTGGCCTTTATTATAAAATAAGAAAATTCTAGTACTACTAAGAGAGAACGTTTTAGGCGCCCTCGTTATGCTTCAAGAGATGCTTCTCATTCTAAGTCCCTGTCATTATATCCTTGCCTCCCATGTCTTCAAGTTGGTGAGATGGTAGGCGAACAACTTGGTAGACCTTACCTGCGTTTGCTTGTTTTGGAGTGAGCCTCCACTTCCAGTCCACTTATGCGCTTAGGCAGGACTGTTTTTTCCCGCTTGCTTAGCGGAGTGGCTTCCGGCGGAGATTTAGGTTTCTTATTGTATTCTGATGAGGACAAATTTGGACCTGGGAGGAGGACTTGACAGATTTGGAAGTTATCGATAGGATTGTCTAGTGCAGTAGCTTCGAACTCGTCTGCAAACTTGGTGTTACTGTGATTGCTTTCTGGCAATAACTTTGTGGCGTTGAGGGGGAGGACCGAGCCCCCCATTGTACCAGTGTAGCATACTCGTGCTGCCTCTTGGTTTCCCACTACCTTGCCTATGCTTGCTATTGTCAGAAACATCATTTTCATGTGAAACACGGAGGCAACTGCATGAAAAGCTGCTAGGCCTGGGCAGCCAAATATTGCATTGTATGCGTCTTTGATGTTGACCACCATGAAGTTTAATGCCTCCGTCCGAGTTGCTGGGGCTTTTCCTACTGTCACATCAAGTGTGATGACTCCTTCAACTTGGATGGGTGAGCCTAAGAAGCCATGAAGTGTATAAACGATTGGCTTGAGTCGATCTCGTGGGAGCTTTAGAGCATCGAATGTGGCCATGAAGGGGATGTTTATGGAGCTGCCATTATCTACGAGGATACATCGCACCTTATGATTTGCCATGTATAAATTGATAACCAATGCGTTGCAATGAGGCATTTTGACGCCATCGAGATCTTTATTGGAGAATGATACAGAGAGGCCCAAACTCTTTGTAGGTGGAGTGTTATGTACTGAATTAACTTCCCTCACGAAGGCTTTGCGGGAGGAGTTGGAATCTCTCCCTATGGGACCTCCATGAATAGCATGGAGAATGACCATGTTTTCAGAGTCTTGCGATTCAGATGGCCTCTCTTGACACTTATTAGCCCCCTGGGGCGGAGGGTTTTCAACGTTGTTATCTTTCTGAACAAACTTGGAAAGATAGCCCCTACGAATCAGAGCATCCAATTCTTCTTTAAGGGGCAGTCGTCAGTGTTGTATCCATGGTCCTTGTAAAATGCACACGACTTATTTTTGTCTCTTCTTTTGCTGGTTGTAGTCATTTTGGGAAGAGGACGGACTATCACATCCTTTTCAACTGCCATGAGGATGGCAGACACACTCACATTCAAGGGAGTGAACATGTCAAAGTGGGGCGTTGTGGGAGGACGACGTTGACCTGCACCATCTTTTTGGAACTTCATGGGTGCTTCCTCTCTTGCAATCTTCTGTTTGTTCCTGGAAGGTGCTTCTTTCTTAGCTTGTGAACTGAGGGCTTCCTCGACTCTGATGTATTTGTCACTCATTTCTAGGAGCTCAGTGAAATCTTTAGGTGGCTTCTTCGCGAGAGAAGCCTTTAGTGTAGTACCCCGTATTTGTAAATACTGTTTTCGAGATTAGAAAATGAATTAAAATGATTTTTGGTGATTTAATAAATGCTTATCTAAAAATTTATCTTTTTACATGTTCCAAACACGTACAAATGTGGTCTTGGAAAGTTCAAAGCCAAAAATTATTTTGAGGAAACTCATTATTTATTATTTGAGATTATTTGTGATTTTTCTAGATTTTTCTGGTATTATTGGACTTATTTGCAAATATTTAAAAAAGAATGACTTTTGTGCAAAATTACCAAATGGGGATGAAAACTCCAGATTTTCAGATTTTTGGGCTGGATATAATGTCTAGTTAATTCAGGAGTAAAGAGTTTACCTTTTGTTTCAACACATTTGATATATTTTACTAGTTTTGATAAAAGATGATCTTTTTGCAAAATTACTAATTAAAGGGGTGAAAAATGCAAAACTATTTTCTGGATTTTCCTTAAAGTGTCGGCTGATGCTAGTGGGGGATCTTTTTGAATTTTGAACTTAATTAAGGTGGTTTTAACTAATTTCCTAGTATGAGGATCTATTTATGTAAAGGTATATTTAAAAGGGAGTATTTTGTAAATGTATTCAAAAACCCTAGGATCTTTAATCCCGACCTATTTAGGGTGCCGTCTCTTTGCTGCACAATACAAGGGATTTCCTATTTATTATTATTTTGGAGTTCTAAAGAGAAGATCTTGGATTTCTTGCGAAAGGGGAGCTTTTCTTATTTCTATTTGTCTTCGTTCGATTTCTTCAACAAGGTGAGTAATATAATTTTTTTTTTGTAGAACCCCGTATTTTCAAATATCATTTTAAATATTTGAAAATAAATTTAAACTGATTTTGGAGATTTAATTAATATTTTCTAAAAGATTTATTCTTTTACACGTGCAAAACACGTGCAAATACTTTCTTGTTAAGTTTGAAAGTCAAGTTTTCTTCGTGAAAAATCATTATTTAATATTTGAAATTTATTTAGTATTTTTCCAGATTTTTCTGAAATTAATTGGATCTATTTGCAAATTTTGAGAAAAGAAGGACCTTTTTGCAAATTTGACATTTTTAAGGGTTAAAGTGCAAAATATAATTTCTGGACGTTTTGAATAGTATTGGTTGAGATTTAGAATTTATATTTTCCTTTAAATCCTAATTTAAATGAATTTTGGTCGAATTTCCAAGACTATACCTATATATGTGAAGTTGTCTTTTAGAAAGGACTATTTTGCAAAAGTGGGGTAAAACCCTAAACTCTTTACCCCGGGTATTTAAAGGATTTCTTCTAGCCGTCATTATTGAGAATATACAGAATTTTGGAGATTTGTTTTGGTGGAGGAAGAAGAAATTTTTGGATCTAGCAAAGAGGAAAGCTTTTTCGTGGATCTTCTCAAATCAAAGGTGAGTGACATTGTGTGTTTTGTTTTGTTTTGTGAATAATATAAATTTGTCTTGTTGTTGATCTATGTATGCGGGTGGCAATGTGGTTTGATTTGATGTTGTGAATGATATAGATCTTGAAATTGTGGTATGATTCATGTGAATAATGATTGTTGTTTGTACCATGTTGTGAAATCTACGAATGATTAGTAGATCTTTGTTTATAAAATTGTATTGCTAAAGACATGATTAAGATTTGAGTATGGTTATGATCGGATGATGAACACCTGGATTTTATATATTGAAAATCAGATTTTGATTTAGAGTTGTGAAAGAAATTTAGTATTGAGAAACCCTAATGAAAGAAATAGTAATCTAGATCATGAGAACTTGAGTTTTGACATATTTGATGTTTTGAGTGATGTATCCATAATGAGGAATTGTTGAGATTTGTTATTTTTCCTGAATACGAACTATTTTCATAAACAATGAATCTTTAGAAAACTCCAGTTTGATTTTGTATTCAGACCTAAGTTATGAAAATGTAGGCTGACAGCCGACTGGTCTACCTATCAGTCGACTGGTACGACCCTACTGATGTACCATTACCCTTTTGAAAATCCGATCTGGATAGCCGACTGAGACCCCTGTCAGTCGACTGGTATACTTAGAACATATTTTGTAAAATTATGTCAGTTTCTTGTCTGGACAGTCGACCGATGATTTCTTAAGTCGACTTATATGACTTAGTTTATTTTGTTAAATTTTGGATATTTGTCCTTCTGGACAGTCGACTTACTACAGTATAAGTCGACTGGTACTGATAAGTTTGTAACTTGAGTGTTCCTTGAGTGTTTGGTTCTCAGATAATTCAGTCTATACTTGAAATTTAGTTCAGTATTTGATTAAGCATTTGACTTTGAGATATTCAGTTAAGTATTTGATTTGAGACATTCAGTTGAGCCACTTTGTTTAGTGGAACCTTGCTTTAGACATTTGAGTTGAGTTTCTAGAGGTGTGTGACCCTAGTATACGGGCATTGAGTTATTTTGTTGAGGCTCATTGAGGCATTTCAGTTGTTCAGTTTTGATTTTAGGCCGGTAGGGTACACCACTCTAGGAGATTCGTTGAGTAATTAAATAACCCACAAATAATAAGGACAGACACTAGTGGTGATATGATGAACGGGAACATGAGTTATGCACCTCAGTATGGCTTTAGATGTGGGATTTAATCTCCGGAATTATCCAAGTAACTTTCTTGAGATGTGGGATTTATCTCCGGAATTATCCAGGTAAATTACCTGCGATGTGAGATATATTTCTGGAATTATCCAAGTGGTTTGCTTGCGATGTGGGATTGATCTCCGAAATTATCAAAGTCGAGGCGACGCACATGTGGTATTCATGTGATGATGTGTCGATGTTTAGATGTGGGATGATCTCCGGAATTATCCAGGTAAAATACCTGAGATGTAGGATCTATCTTCGGAATTATCAAGCATGGGCTAATTCTCACAGTTTATCTTTATCTCGTAGTAGTCATCGTGATAGGATTAGTTGCATAGCGGGGGATTGAACCCTATGAAGTGAAGACGTTAAGGGCTTGCAACGAACCTATGTAGAATGGGATTCATAGACTTCGACAAGTATGCATTAGAGAGTCCACATATAGAATTTGTGTTTTCTCGACTTAGTTTTATGCATGTGGTTTTCCGGTTTTCTACACTTGACACTTGGTTTAGTAATACTTGTTGTTGCATTTCTTGCTATCTCATACTTTATGTATTTTGGATCACTATATGTTACTTATGAATCCTTGCTTAATGTTCATTTATGTTGTTTGTTTGATTTTATGTCACTCACACCATTTATGGCTGACCCCTTTAGTTTTGGGGGTTAGGGATCATCTCTAGCCTCATATGTTGCAGGTTGTTGCTTAGAATTGGAGGTTGGATGCTTGAGTTGGATTTTGAGAAAATTGATTCATAAGAGTTTTGTGTAAAATTGTAAAAACATATTTGAGTTAGTTTGTGTTGTAAATAAAAAGAAATTCATGAGTTGAGATGTTTGAATTCCGCTGTGCTATGTAAGAGTTTGATGTAATAAAAGTTGAAAAAAATTAGTGGTGTTGGTTGTGTTTAATATTATATTGAAGTGGATTGCTGGGAATGTGCCACGTATTTTCTAAGATAATTTATTAGAAATTCGGGGCGCTACAGTTTTGTCCTTTGAATGTTGTATGTGGTGTTTCATCTACTAGAAAGCATTATAACCCCTGTATTTCATTTTTGTGTATTTGGAGTGTATTTTTTTCGTTTGGTATATTTTTCTCTCTTGTATTTTTTTTTGAACTGTATATTAGAGTTGTTTTCAATATATATATCCGTTTTATTTCATTTCGACCTCTTTGTCTTGATTGAGTGACTTTTTTGTCTCATTCTCCTATTATTTGATTGTTCCTTCATTTTGGTCTCGTCTTTGTATTTAATTTTTTTATTATTTTTTTATTATTTTTGTTGTGGGCGTTTGTAGTGGTGGTGTTTGGTTGTCCTATAAATTCTCAATCCTATTTGCATACCTATTTTTAATTGACCCAAAATCCAAAACCCATTTGTAAGCCCACTACTACTCCTAATACCCATTAACCCATTTACCCACAACTATCCCTCTATATATATAATCCCTAAACCCTAACCCTAATTTTATCTCTTTCTCAATCCCGGTTTACCCCTCTCTCTCCCTCTCCTTGTTGCGGCTGCACACCCCGACCCCCACACAACCCCCCGGCCTACCTCCAGGCCGACCAGCAGCCCTCTCCGCCCTGCTCCCCCTCCCGGCAGCCCCCTTCTCCCTCCCGGCCTGTGTTCAACCCCGGCCACACCACATCCCGAGCCACTCATCTCCTATTCCCGATCTCTCTCTTGCTTATCCCAACCACCTCACACTACTTCAAGCCCTAGTTCCCTCTCGTGGTGTTCTTTTGTGGCCGCAAGCCACTTTGATCGTCTCTCGCTTTTGGAAGTTGTTTAGTGTGGAGATTCTTGCTTGAGTTGCTTGGATTCGTGGATTAGCGGATTTTCGTTCGTGGGTTTCGCTCATATTCTTGATTGCATCGTTCTCCATCCCCGATTAAGGCAAGTAACTTCTACTCCAATTCATTTGTTTGATAAAAGTCAAAAAGTTCACCTTTAGCGTAGTTGGGTCTAGAGACGACTCTTGTTTGTGATTTCCTTGATGGGTTTTGTTTCTATTGTGAAAACTTGACCATAGAAGACTCACGACACAATATGGACATGAATTAACCTAGGATTCGCCCGTTCTTGATTTTTGATCGTGTATGTGAGACTTTTGTTTGAATTCGTGTTTTGGTTCAGATCCATGTGATATATTTGGCGTGGACATGTTAGATACCCTAAATCATAATGTTTAGATACTTGGCAGACTCGATTTCATATTTGGATGTGTTTGGATCAATTTTCTTGAATCTATGTTGATTTTGTTTTTAAGGGAAAAATCTGTATTATGTCGTTGTTCTGTTTTGTTTACTGTTTTGGACTGTTTTAAAGTCAGTATCTTAATTTCGGTATAAAACATGAGTTTTAGATAATTTCGTCTATTTTCAAACCCCTCTGGCCTTGCTCGATTTTGCTTTCGTATGACTGAGTTATGATTGTTTAGTATAGCGGTGTTGATCTTTTCCAGATTCTGTTTTTCGGTAATTATGATGACAAATTATTTTAAAGAACTATTCTACACATATTATTTTGATCCAAAACTTTGGTCAATGTTTCTTTATCTAGTTAGGAATTACCCAGAATTTTAGTGAATTTTATTGATAAGTTTTATGTGTTGTTTCATGCTCGTTTATAAAATCTATACATGCTGTAGTTTGTTCGCTGTTATGTAAAGAACCTTATTTTCCTTATGATTCCTTTTACTGTATGAAAAATGTTTGTGAAATACGAAAGTTAGTATATTTTATCTATTTTCGTATCCCTTTGGTGGAATTGGATTTCGTTTCACTCGTTGCGACATATCATAGTTTTCGTACAGCAGTGTTGGAAAAATCAGAATTTGCCAAACTATGATTTCTTGATGCTTTCTTATTTTTGATAACTGATTTAATTTCACTGAAAAAATCTGAAACTTTATATTTAGATACTGGACATATAGGGGAATACCCCAGATTTTTTGTGGATTTATTTAATGTGTTTTCATGCTGTTTTTCTGTTCTTGAATTCGTTTTCCTGATTTCTGGCTGAACCTAATTTCTGTATTCAAATCAGTTTTGAACTGTATTTTTTGTGAATTGATATATGACTTATTTATATTCGCTAGATTCATTTGGAAGTCTATTTTCCAGATCCTTCGACGGATCTAGATTTGCTTGTTTGTAATACTGGGAATCACTGTTTTACTACAGTATGGTCTTGCTATCCTAAACATGAGATGTGTTTGTTTTAGTCTTTTATGAGATACCTTGCACTCGTACATGTTTATCTTGCTACGTGAACTTGTCACATGATCATGCAATGTTATTCTTGATATATTTTGCACATATATATATGTTTGTTTGACATTAATAACAAATAACCAAGTCAGGATTTAAGGGACAGATCTAATAGTGGATAATTCAGAAATGTGTACTCGGAAGGGGATCCACTGATCCTACGTGATTACTTGAGACATGATACTTGACACGTGTTTACTTGATACTTGCACGCAAGACACGATACTTGCCACTTGCACAACTTGACACGTGATTACATGATACATGATACTTAGAGCTTGGAGTTCGATTACTTGACTTGTCCCCGAGTATATTGCCCTCTATGGTCTACTATGAAATCTAAAGCGAAACTATTTACTGTAGCAACAATGTAAGGTGGGCTGCATGAAGTGCTACCTAGATAGTAATCACTACAAGCCTTGATACATGATAATTGAACATGATACTCGAACATGATACATGCTTGCTTGTTACTTGACTACATGATACATGAGACTTGTTTACTTAAGGCTTGAACTTGACACTTGATATATGATTACATGATATTTAATACTTGATGCATGTTTACATGATACTTGATTACTTGACACTTGATTCATGCCATTTACACTTGTTTACTTTACCATGCTAGTTGTTTATATTGACATCATACTTATACCATGTTGCTAGTTAGTTTCCCCATGTGCTTGTATCCTACATTATAAGTGGCATGTAACTTGCAATTGACGGGTACTTGTATTTTCTCTTTTCCTTTTTCCTGCATTCATTGAATTGCAGATTTTGGAGAACATGTTCCAGATGGTATTGGAGACATGAAGTATTAGTACTGCATTTGATTAATATTATTCTTGTATCTTGCTTGAACAATATTGTATTTGAGACTTGGATTTATTCTTGTATTTGGGCGATGTGACCCAAGACATTTGTTTATTCAGATTATGACTGTTTGAGATTTATATATTTGGTTTTAAGTATTCTTGTTGGCATTTTGACTCATTATGTGCATGTGGTTGATTAATTCGCTTCCGACTCTGATGATTCTTGTGCATGTTGAAAAGATTTCTTGAACAGCTTATGAATGATGAAAATCATTCGTTGGGCTTTTATTGCGTATCCGTATTCTGTATTCTTTTTGGGAAGCGGGGCATGACAAGCATGCTAGGGATTGATATGAACATATATGATGGATTGGATGGATTGATGAGTTAAAAATTTGATCTTTTATGATAACCTAGTTGTTTATGATTGAAATTACATGTGGATGGTTTGAGATTGTCAAAGAACCTATTTTAAATCATGAGTAGGCTATTTCTTTGGATTATTGCTGATTTAATTGAGTATGGTGAATGTCATGCCCGAATTGATTATAAAACGAAATTTTGACTATTGATGGGTTAGGATGAATGCAACTTGGCCATGGAAATGTTAATTGGTTTATGTTCATGAGTTAACTATTGAAAATAATTGTGAATGAGTTTGAGAACTTTGAGAAGGACTAATGGATTAAAAGATCATGTCTTGAGGATTGGAGTCGTGTTAATTAGATTTGTAGTTGATGCTTTATGACTAAATTGGAGATTTCGTGATTTTATGAAGTTTTTACTTGGATTTGAATTGCTCAATTATTAAAGATTTATTCTGAACATTTTTCTATTCTTAAATTGATGGATTTGTGAATTTTCTTTGGTGCACAAACATGCACAAACACTATTACACGAATATCCTATTTTGTTGTTATGAAGGAGTTGAATCTTTAAGTATGTTTTGAGGATTTTGGTTATATCTCAACTTATTTTGGTAATAATATGGTTTGGAACATAATACGAAGGTCTTTTGATGTATGATTGATTCATAAAAACTTTATTTTTTATATATGCACAGTCATGTTTCAATTTGAAGGAATTCATCAAAAAGCTTATTTTATCAATTCAAAGTGGTTTTGATTGGTTTTGTGGACTCTTATATACTCTATAAGTCGTATATGAACGTATCAGAATTATACCTTTTACAGATTTGGTTTTCACAAATTAAAACTCTGTATCGGTTGAAATGTGCACAACTAAAACTGCAATTTGTAGGGGTAATAGTCGACCGTCGCTACCTGGCTGCTGTATTTTCTTGAAGTTTTTAGAAGTTCACGCGAAACAGTCGACTGATCTATTTTTACAGTCGACTGACTCTGCTCTATTTTGATGTTTCCGCGAAGTTTTGGATTTTCACTCTGGACAGTCGACCGATGACTGTTACAGTCGACTGCCTTCACTTAGAATTATTTTCCTCAAAGTTTTGGATTTTCGCTCTGGACAGTCGACCGATGACTTTTACAATCGACTACCATTACTTAGAATTATTTTCTTGATGTGTTGGGTTTTCGTTCTGGACAGTCGACCGAATATTATTTATAGTCGACTGTTACAGCTCTGACTAATGTTTTCCCGAGTTATTCCGATGTTCTTTAAATGGATGATTCTTTAAATATTTTGGATCTATAACTTACTATTCTAAACACTATTTTTCTACAGAACATATGTTTTCAAGTTGTTTTATTGGAAGTTTTGATCAATGAAAGTTGAGTGTGGATGGTTGAGTGTGAGTCTCTAGAGGGTGTGTGGGACCCTAATATACCGACAGTTGATATATTGTGTTTTGGCCTGTTGATGCACATTGTTGATCAGTTGATGAGTTAAGTCCGGTAGGGTACACCAACTCTAGGAGATTCGTAAATTAATTAATTAACCTAACAAAGATAAGGACAGACACTAGATGGTGATATGATGAAATAAGTACAAACATGAGTTATGGACTCCAGGATGATCCAAGGAGTGAGATATTCCCCAGTATTCCGGGACGATAGGTGTATGGGCCACAGAATGATCTGCGGAGTGGGATTGATCTCCAGTATTCCGAGGACGAGAGCGACGCTCATGGGATGTTTGTGCAATGAGGGTTCCAGGATGACCTGCGGAGTGAGGCAATCGCCACAGTATTCCGGGACGATGGACGTATGTGCCACAGGATGATCTGCGGAGTGGGATTGGGCTCCAGTATTCCAAGGGCGAGAACCAATACTTGCAGAATGTCTAAATCTCATAGTAGTCATAGTAGTAGGATTAGTTGCATAAGCGGGGGATTAAACCCTATCAAGTGAAGAACGATAAGAGCTTGCACCGGACCTATGTAGAGTGGGATGCATAGAATCCGACAAGTATGCATTAGAGAGTCAGCATATAGCATTGATGTTTTCTTGGCTTGGTTTTATGCATGTGTTTTCCTATTTTCTCTACTTGACACGTAGACTAGTTCACTTGATGTTTTCATGTATTAATTATTGTTATTTCTTATTTCATTTATTCTTATTGTTGATACATGTTGTTTATGATGCTATGTTCATGTTTTACTTATGTCACATTTATTTTTGATTTTTGTGTCACTCACACCATTATGGCTGACCCCTGTAGTTTTAGGGGTTAGGGTTATCTCTAGCCTCATGTTTTACAGGTAGTGGCTTGTAGCTTTAGATTTGGATGCTTGAGTTAGAATGAAGTTATGGCTTATGTAAAATTGTAAAAGACATGTTGTAAAGAAAAGATTGTAATTCAAGTTGTATGTTTTTCCACTGTGTTTTGTAATGGACTAATGTAATAAAGGTTGAAAAAAATTTATCTGTATTTTTGGCTATGTTTACAATTATAATTGAAGTTGATGCTAGGAATTGTGCCACGTATTTTTGAGATATCATATTGGAAATTTGGGGCGCTACATTTAGTTCTTTATGAGTGACGTTGTGGCAGAAAGCTGCAACCACCACTGAAGAGTCCAAGGAGGGGATCGACCTTTGCTTCGGTCATGAAGCATTTGACGAAGTCTTTCAATAATTCTCCCTCCTTTTGCTTCAGTTCCAACAAGGAGACACTTATTTTTTCAACCTTTCGACTGGTAACGAAGTGCATTATGAAGAGCTCCTCGAGCTGGTCGAAGGAGAATATTGACTGCGGAGTGAGCCGGAGTACCATTTCCTTGCAGATCCTTTCAGTGTTGCGGAAAATGTTCTATGCATGAGCCCATCGGTGGCATTATAGACCATCATGAGGTCTTGAAACTCTCGATATGGTCAGTCGGATCTGATTCCCCATCATATGATTCGAATTGAGGAACCTTGAAGTCCTTTGGGATGGGTGCATCGAGGATGATTCTGCTGAAAGGAGGTCGACTGGGGCGGCAGGCCCTACTGGAGCAGTTTTCCTCCTTCTTCATCTACTATAGACGATCTTCTACCTTTCGGATACGATGAAGGACTTGGTCGTCCTGCCCCTTGGATCCGGTTGAGTTGGCGGATTCTTCTTTGGAGGGCTAGCCCAGATCTTGACTGCCTTAGATAGCTCGGAGGATGTCAAGCTTGAATTTTTCAATTCGGCCTAGTGACTGAGGTAACTTTCCTTCTGTTTTGCTCAAGAAGCTTTTGACTCTCGTGAGTCGAGCTTCTTATTGCAGTATGCCCCAGATGAGTGGAGGAATGCCTTGATCTATGTCTAGGAGAGTTGCTTCTCCGATTTACCTGACGTTTTGAGCAGGAGGCCTCTTTTTGGGCGCGCCTCTTGTCCAAGCAGTTTCGTAGATCAGTTCCTTGTTGCCTGTCACTGATGATTTGACGAAGATCTCTAGATCCTCGAGGGCCTCACAAGGCCATTGAATCGGATGACGCATTATGGACGGAGACACGGTCGTACTGAGGATGTTGTTCATGATGGCTTTGTCGAGCACCCCCCCCCCCCCCCCCCCCCCCCCCCCCCCCCCCCCCCCCCGTACCTCGCCATTGAAAGGAGCTTGACTAGGTTGTCGGGGCGACTGTTGAAGAGGAACCAGATCTTTCACACGAGGAGCTGGTTGAAGAAGAGAGTTGGTGCGACGGCTTGAGGCCGCCGCTCTGCCTCTTAGTCTTGGTGGCAAGTCTAATTTGTGTAGTTTACCACAGACGACGATAATCTGTTGCTACTTATTTTGGTGTGTGAGCAAACAGCTAGTGAGTTAATATTTGATGAAAACTACTAAAATTCTGACCTTCGATCGTTGCCGTAAAATGCGGTTAGAGCTCCTGAGATTGAATCTAGATCATTGATTGAACACCGTGATCTAGATCCGACGGTTGCTGACGCGGCCGATGGACCTGCAAAAAACCTAAAACACCGTGGGTGGCCCCGACGACAGACCCTCTGACGCTCAAGATAGAACCAGAAATAGAAAGAGAGTATGAGAGAGAAACTATTGATTACTTTCTGACTGAGGAGAGGGGAGGATATTTATAGGTCTGAGAAACACTACAGAAGATTGGTATGAATCCATTAGATCGACTATGAATTCCTTATCTCTTGTTCGAATCTCCCCCTCAAGAGATAAACTCTCCTGTTTGGGTCTCTGTTAGTGGGCCTTATATGTCGTTTTTTATGGGCTTGAAAGAGGCCATGTCTTGTAGATGAGCCTGGAGAATGACATACATGTTAAAGAGGCCTGTTATGATTAATTTGCTTATAGAGACTTTGAGATCTGCATTAGAATCGTACGGTCCTCATTTACTACGATTTTTCCCATTATCACAATTAGTAGCCAAAGCCCAATTATAATAAAGGTCTGGTTGTTGTTCTTGTTGTGATAAATGCTAATGTTAGGAAAAATAAAAAAAAGAGAATATAATGTTAGGAAAATCTTTTTTATTTTCTATTTTTTTTAATTTTTTAATTTTTACTTTTTTGCTAATTAAAAAAACACAATATTGGGTTGTATAGTCATACGCCAAGGCCACTTGAGTCTTTCAGCCCCAAAACATTTTCCTGCCCCATATCTATATGATAAAACACAAAGAAAGCTATCAAGTGGCTCTCCTTCAATTCCCCAAAAAATCAAAGGCTCAGATCTAACTTTACAAAACATATTTTCCCCCCAAAAGTTTCCCCAAAACTCAAATTCAAATATCCCACCCAAAACAACTCCTATATCTATCAAGTGGCTCTCCTTCAATTCCCCAAAAAATCAAAGGCTCAGATCTAACTTTACAAAACATATTTTCCCCCCAAAAGTTTCCCCAAAACTCAAATTCAAATATCCCACCCAAAACAACTCCTATATTTATTTAATTTTTTTTTCTCTCTTTCCCTCCCTCTTCTATTCAAAAAATTAAGAAAATAAAAAATTTTGAAATTTTAAAAAATTGAAAAACTAAAAGATTTAAAAATTTAAAAAATTTTAAAATAATTCAAAAAAAATCAAAAAAATCATATAATATGTTTTTTGCTCTTAATTTTTTGGACCTCCAAAACTATTTTATATGATCAAACAAGGTGCACCGTTCCGAAGACGTGCTGTAGGCACGTGTCAACGGGCAAACCTAGTCTCATAATAAGATTCTTTCATAGCAAGCCAGCCCACTAGCAAGGCCAGCAAGGAGTAGGAACTGGGAACCGTCAATTCATCCCATCTCGCACGAATCTCAAAGCTCACCGACTCCCCCACAAATCCAATTCTTCTTCTCCAACTCTGCTCGTATTAAGCTCCATTTGTGACACAGTGAGAGAGAGAGAGAGAGAGAGAGAGAGAGAGAGAGTCAAACGAAGATCACGTTATTCCAGCGAGTTCTCCCTCCTTCGAAGGTTCGAACGCTCGATTGGAGTGTTGTTATTTTGGATTGTTAGATTTTTGTGTATTTAAACCTAGGGTTTCCTTTTTTTTTTCGGGGATGGGGATATGTTCAAGAGCACGTTTCCATCCTGGTTATTGTCTATTTTGTACAGCCTTGGGTATGTGTGTATGTGAAATTTCGATTTTCTTAGCTTTCGTTTCTTCTTTTTTTACAGGAGCAAGCCGTTGCAAATATGGGATAAAGAAGGTATTGTAATTGTTTTTCTCTCTTTTGTTGGATGTCGGATTTTTGTTTTGTTAGTTAAGTTTACTTGTGATACGTTGGTGATTCGTGGTGGAATCAACATAACTGCTTAGAGCGTAAAGCACGTTAGGGCATTTTTTTATTTCTTTTTTGTTGCTTTTCATGGAAGATAAATTTTCTTTAAATGTGATAGGAAGTCTGGAACTCACTTCCTATGGCATGGTTTGTGTAGCAAAAACATTTCTATCATGAAGCCATCACCATATCAAACCAAAGAAGCACGGCCACAAACACTATGACATGATGCATCGTCTTATGACAATTTTGAAAAATTACATTGACATGTTGCATTTGTGTGTCTGACACGTCACGACTACCAATATAAGTGTTTGTGCAAGTTCCCTACATTGTTGGACATGTGTCAAACACTTTTCCATAATGTTCTTAAATTCTTTGTGTTATCATGTTATTAGTAATTACTATATGTTGGAAATCTAGTACAAATATGCAACAAAAAACAATCGATGCAAGTCAAAGGATGTTAATTAATAAAATACATGAACTTGAAGGACTTATCGAGGCGTGAATCACTTTCCTCAAGGCAGATCTCCAATTCCTGCACGGAGCCTCGGAAACAAGCTTGCTTGGTACGAAGATTGCTTCGGTATACTGAACAAAAACAAAAACTTCATTAGTACTGGAACATGATACGAATGGGGTAGCTTTCTTCGGATTGCTCAGCCAGAACAAAATTTGTTTAGCCGGGATCACTTCTATTTTGCATTTTCATGATTTGAAAGGGTTTCACATCTGTGTTATTCCTTATAATTAGTTGAAGTTAGTTATTTTCACAAGGATTACAATCCTATCTAGGGGTTTTTATTATTATTTTGGTTTGCTCATTTGGCCAATCCAGATCACTATCGTAAAGCGTTTTGCAACAAACGATCCAGATTGTAAAACACGGGTGTTTAAGCTAATTGGGTAACCTCGGTGGTCTACCCTCAAGATCAAACAAAATATCCTTTTCGGAATTTCAAGTTGTGCTATCAGCCCTCGAGATGATGAGGGAGTACTGAACCTTGCCCAAAAAAACTAAATGAAATTATGCGTAGCTTTGAGAATATAATCTCATAATTGTATTTCTCTTTCTCTTCAAATTACAGGCTTTTACAGAAGCTAAAAATAGTTGTTGCAAAAGTAGTTGTTGGGGATTAATTTTGCATTTAATTACTTTGGTTACAAAAGAACTAATCTGTGGAATTAGCCTCACTTTGTGATTTCAGTTACATAATTTATTTTTTGCAGAAACTCTCATATGGCATAATTCCTCTTATGTGCAGTGATAAATGTTTGAAATTCAAATTTAAAAAGCCAAAAGTGTAATTGAAAATTTTACAAAAAATGTTGAATTTAATTTCACAAAATACAAAATGGCAAAAGGAGGCCTTGCACACATATGATGCCATTTCAGGGATTTGCACCCCCCCCCCTCCCGTGCAGGAGAACGTGCACACAAACCCAGTTAAAGGATTTCCAGAGCTGGCCTCAAATTTCCTTCCGGCTTGCCTTAGCCTAAACGTGCATAGGGAGTTACTTTAATTTGTTAGCCATATAGGAAGAAAGATAGTATATAAGGTTCATACTTCTCTTGTTCAAAAAGATATGAGACTAAAAATACAAAGCATAAAGTGAAGAATAGTTTGTCATGTGCACAAAAGACAAAAATCTAAAAAGGACATTACAAATAATCATTTATTTTAAAAATTGTGTCACTCTAGATTCCACAATCCTCCATATGAAACGAATTTGGATAAGAAGCAAACAAGTAAAATAAATAAATAACTTGGGCATAACACATAGGCATAAAGACAAACCTAAAAAGGATAAATAATCATTTATTTTTGAAATTGTTTCTCACTGTAAAATTCTAACAATCCCCCGATGAAACAACTTTGGATAAGAAATAAACAAGTAAAATAAATAAATAAATAACTTGGGCATAATACATGTGCATAAATAAAAGAGGTCTTTTCAAGGGTTTAGGTTTCGACCGAAACCGATACGTTTCGGTCGTTTCAGATCGGTTTCAAAAGGTACCGAACCTAAATAGGGCCAGAAAAATTGGTTTTTGGCCGAAACTTGTTAAAACCCCTAAAAAAATATAAAATGCAGTTGTATCACTCCATTTTTGTATAGATCTGGATGGAATCTTTCTTTTTCTCCAAAAATAGCTTAAACAAAACAAAAAAAATGGATAGAAGGAACAGGGCGGCCCTAGGATTTTAGGGGCCTGAAGCAAACTCTCAAAAGGGGGCCCCACATATACCCAAAAAAAACGATTCATGTATTAGAAAAAAAAAGTATATATGAGAAATCATGGATTTTAGGGGCCTGAAGCTAATATATATATATATATATATATATATATATATATATATATATATATATATATATTTCTGAAAACGGGGCCCCTTTTTTTGGGTGATTTGGGGCTTGATGCAGTTGCATCAGGTCAGGGCCGGGTATATATATATATATTTTCTGAAAACGGGGGCCCCTTTTTTTGGGTGATTTGGGGGCTTGATGCAGTTGCATTAGGTCCGGGCCGGGCCTAAGAAGGAAGATATGGGAAGACAAAGACGAGAAACTAACTTCTTGTTTGCTGCTGCTTCCATGTTCTTTATTTTTTCTTACTGTCGCCGCCTTTAGAAATGAGGGTTTCGAAGTTATAATAGATTTCCGGTTGGGTCGATCGGATCGAGATTAGGTTAGTTAAAAAACCCTACAAACTTGTGAGTGAAAGGTTCGAAGCTTTAAACCCGGATTCAATAACATACCTAAATGATATTGGACTTTAGTTAGGGTATTACAAAGCCCTAAACCAATTTGATTTAGCCCAATAGGCCTATTAGAGTGTATTTAATATTTAAGTGCTCTATTTAAACATGTTATACACCAGAGTCTTACTTATGATTGTAAAGTTATATCGGGAGAGTGTTCACAATATAGATAAATGGTATTGGATGTTAAGATTGGAAAACACATGTGTGCAAGGAAGGAAACTAGGAACCCAAGAATTAGGTGGTTGAACTTGAGCAGAGAGAAACGAGAAGTTTTTAAAGATAAAGTCCTTAAAAGAGCATCATGGAATTGGGAAGGGGAGATAGATATGATGTGGACTAAAATGGCTACGTACATAAGAAAATTTTCAAAGGAGGTACTTGTAGAACCTAAGCGTAGAGGGTTGCTATAAAGAAACATGGTGGTGGCAAGAAGTTCATAATATTGTGAGAGAAAAAAGATCAACCTTCAAAATATGGCAAAAGAGTAGAAATGAGGAGGATTTGGAGAGATATAAGACCGTTAGAAAAGAAGTTAAGAAAGCGGTAAGAGATGTAAAAGAAAAAGCTTATGATGATTTATACACAAAATTAGGAACAAAAGAAGGAGAAAATAATATTTATAAGCTTGCTAAACAAAGGGATAGAAAAACAAAAGATCTGGATGCAATGAGGTATATTAAGAGCGAGGATTCAAGAGTCTTAGTAAAAGATGAGGAAATTAATGAAAGATGGCGAAATTACTTTGAGAAGTTATTAAATGAAAATTTGTGGGCAACTTAAATATGGAGGACTCGAGGGAGAGTCGAGACCATATGTTTTAGGATAAGCAGAACTAAAACAGAGTATATGGAGTGTAATTTTAGTGATATTCAGAACACAATTGAGGAAATAATGAAGCTTGATGGTCAATAGATACCTAGGATAGACCGTTTCCGATATTTAGGCTCGATTATACAAAAGAGATGGGGAGATTTGTGAAGATGTTATACATAAGATCCAAGTAGGGTGACTTAAGTGGAGAAGTGCCAATGGTATTTTGTGTGACAAATGTATACCTTTCAAGTTGAAGGAAAATTTTTATAGGACGGCTGTTAGACTAGCAATGATGTATATAGCAGTGTTGGGGAATAAAGAAACATGTCCAAAATTGAGTGTAGCGGAGATGAGGATGCTAAGATGGATGTGTGGTAAAACAAGGAAGGATAACCCACCGCTTATGATAAAAAAAAAGGAAGGATAGAATTAGAAACGAGTATATACGAGACATGCTAAAGGTAGCTCCATTCCAAGATAAGTTAAGAGAGAATCGTCTCTGGTGGTTTGGACATGTCACACGTAGACCTAGTAGTGTCCCCTCTGGAAAGAGTGATTTGATAAGTATTGAGGGTAGAGTTAGGGGTAGAGGAAGACCTAAACTAACTTGGGTGGAAACGGTGAGAAAAGATATGATAGCTTGTGACCTTACAACAGATATTGTGCTAAACCGAGCAGAATAGAAAATCAGGATTCATGTAGCCGATCACAACTAGTTGGGAAAAAGGCTTTGTTGTTGTAGTTGTTGTTGTTGTATACACCAGAGTCTTACTTAGATCAAATTAAATCATATAAATTTAATGTTTTTAATTAACATTTTGACCCCAGATGTGCTAAAAAGCTTGGGTTCTCTTAATAAAAATTAGCTATATGAGTAGGGATGGCATTCGGGCAATTCGGGCCGGGCCGGTTTTGACTGGTCCCGGGCTTACCCGGGCCGGGCTCCTAACGCGGGCCGGGCCGGGCCGGGCTCAAGGTAAGAAACCTTGGCCCGGATCTGGCCCCTAGCCCCTAGTGTGGGGTCCGGGTCGGGCCGAGCCCGTTCGCGGGCCGGGCCGGGCCTGGCCCGTGTATAATGGTTTTTTTATAGTATTGTTAAAGAACAAGTATATGGATTTGTAATTGCATAACAATTGCAAAGAATAAAATTTCATAAATAATTGAAGTATATGAATAAAAGTACATGATTAAATAATGGCCCGTGTATAAAGGTTTTTTTTAGTATTGTTAAAGAACAAGTATATGGATTTGTAATTGCATAACAATTGCAAAGAATAAAATTTCATAAATAATTGAAGTATATGAATAAATAAAGTGCATGATTAAATAAATTTGAACTTCTTGAATAAAATTAAGTACATGAATAAAATTCATACAAATTTGTCTATTTAGCTCAAATCATCAAATTACAAATCAAGGGAATTACTTGAATTTAAAGATCGAGATGGCCTCTACTTAGATTGAAGAGAAGGCATTGGACTATTGTCGTGCACTTCAACTTAACCTAAATATAGAATCTCATCACTCTAAATTTCCCAATTAATTACAATTAATTGAACAACATTTTAATGTAAATTAACTAAATGTAATCGTTCATTCATCGCTACTTGTTGATCCACCTCCAGCTTGTGCTTCAAGTAAGCCTTGGGTCCTCTCTTCCGCTTTCATCCAATCTTCGGCGCATACTAGCATCTCCAAATTTTTGGCTGTCATCGGTTCCTGCTCGGTCTCATTATCCTGCCACCAAGAGAAAAAGTACTTTTCGATGCAACAGTTGACACCGGTGTTGTTAGCAGATCTTTAGCCATACGAGAATAAATATTAAAAATTGCTTCATTAGTCTTCCAAAATTGTAACACATCTTCTACATCTTCAACTGCACTTTGTGCAGTATACCAATTCAACTCATTAGGTGAATTGGTTCTTGCCTTTTCCGATTTAATAAGATTTAAAACACCAATACTAGCTTGACTCTTTCCTTTTGCTAATATGGAGGAAGAAGAAGAAGATTCAACATTTTGTGTTTGTGTTTAAATAGTGTTAGTTGAATAAATCCTATCATAAGAATCATATAACCTAGTCAAAACATTCTCAAATTTACGAGTAAAAGCAACATGATCAAAATCTAGTATTGCATCGTGTGGGGCATAAGTGTAGAAAATTTCAATTAAATTTTTTGTACCTTCTAATTTAATCATAGGATTCATTACACTAGCTACACAATACAACATAGGAATTGGATGAAAATATTTCAAAACTTTAACTTATGCCGCATTAACCATATCTCCAATAAAAGGGTCATTTTGCAAATCTTTAATTGTTGTCATCATAGTAACAATTTCAAGTAAAATACCACTAGATGTAGATGTATATGTTTTCGAAAATTGCAAAGTTGCATCGTTAAAAGGTTGTAAAAATTTATATAAACTATCGGCAAAAAACCAAAAATCATCATCTAACATACAATTTTGCATACCCATTGCGACACAAAAATCTCTAAGATTAAAACGATAATGGAGAACAACACCTAATAATTCAAAAGTAGAATTCCAACGATGTCGTACATTTTTAGGAAAACGTCTACATACAATGCCCCTAAGTTTACACCAATCATGAAAAGCTTGATAAATTGGACCACTCAATGTAATATAATGAACACAATCTCTCATAGCTTCTAGTTTATCATTTCCATATTTTAGTGCATCTTGCACACAAAGATTTAAAATGTGACAAGCACACCTAACATGAAAAATTTCGAGTTCCACAGGATCTAAAGTAATTTTTAAACTCTCAATTGCCTTAGTGTTATTGGATGCATTATCAAAACCAATAGCAAACACTTTATCATGAATAAAAAAATTATTGCATGCTTCCATAATGTGTGTGGCTATAATTTCACCTTTATGTGGGTACCTAACGTATCCAAAAGAAATTATTCTCTTTTGAAGTAACCAATCCGATCTATCCAATGACATGTTACACACATCATTGGAACCCCGTTTACTCCTACCCACCCATCTGATGTCAATGAAACTCTAGTGTTTAGTGATTTTAGTGTTGCTATCAAAAAATCCTTACTCTCATTGTAAACTAATTTACAATCACCCTTAACAACATTCCTAGCAATTTTTTTAAAATGGGGGTTGAAGGTGGTTTGTACAAAATCCTCTACATATTTTTGTTCACCAAACGAATATGGCAATTCACCCCTAATTACTAATTTAGCGATTCCCTTACGAATGTGATCGTGATCATATGTATGACTATCTACTTGACCGGTTTTAGGATGTATTTTTTGTTGTGTGAGGTTATCTTTCGAAAATTGTGGTTGACATTTGTTTAAGTGACGTTGAAGTGTACCCGTGCCCGATCCTACTTTAAACTTAAATGGGGTTTAGCACTTCTTACATATTTTAAACACCTACACTCTTATCATTTTGTGAAGGGACAAAATTGAAAAAATTGTGTACTTCCGAAGTAGTCCCTCTTGTTTTCCTTGAGTTTAGAGAAGGACCTTGTTCCGACGGTTGTGGTTCTACATGATCTTCTATTTCTATAGGATTTGAGTGTGTTTCATTCAAATCGGGAAAACTATCATAATTCATAAATATTTCTTCACTATCTATATATTGGTTAGGGATGGAAGGGATGTGATGACTAGTAGATTCTTGACTACTATGCCTACCACCACCGCGTGATCGATTAGAGGCCATTTAACTATAAAAAATTAAAAATGAAGTAGTGAGTGAGTAGTGTATGTTTTTTTACCACGTTACCAAAATTAAAAATAAAATCTAAAAAAATGAGAGAAAGAAGATCAAGAAAACACAAATTATATGAGAATAATGAAGTAGTATGCTATGTTAATTCTACAAATTAAAATTATACTAAAATACCGTAAGAAAGTAGAGACTTGAGTAGTTGAGTTGTTGTTGAATGTTGATGAGTTGTTGATTGTTGTTGATTTCCTTCCTTCAACATGTACAAAATTTGATCTTGATCACTTGAAAGAATGTTGATCACCAAATTGGAGAAAGAAATAGTAGAGAGAAAGAGATAGTTGAGTGAATTGGTGAAGAGAAATGAAAGGAATGGTATTGTATTTATAGAAAATGCAAATTTTTTGATTTCCTAAAGTACCCCCCAAAACTAGCCGTTATAAATCCGTTGGGGGGTAGTTTCGTAATTTATTTTTTTTTTAATTTTTTGGAAAAAAAAGCCAACGGTCGGCCCGGCCCGGCCCGAGCCCGGGCGGGCCGGTTCAACCGGTCCCGGGCCTCGAGCGGGCCGGGCTAGACCGGGCTTCCCTGGCAAAAATGGGGACCGGACCTGAACCGGGTGGGTGGGGGCCGGTTCAGGGGCCAGCCCGGGTTGGAGGGGGGCCGTGCCGGGCCGGTCCCGGGCCAGCCCGGCCCTGATGCCATCCCTAGTATTGTATTTATAGAAAATGCAATTTTTTTTATTTCCTAAAGTACCCACTAAAACTAGCCGTTATAAATCCGTTGGGGGGTAGTTTCGTAATTTAAATTTTTTTTAATTTTCTGGAAAAAACAGCCAACGGTCTGCCCGGCCCTAGGGATGGCATCAGGGCCGGGCTGGCCCGGGACCGGCCCGGCCTCCCTCCAACCCGGGCTGGCCCCTGAACCGGCCCCCACCCACCCGGTTCAGGTCTGGTCCCCATTTTTGCCAGGGAAGCCCGGTTTAGCCCGGCCCTCTTGAGGCCCGGGACCGGTTGAACCGGCCCGCCCGGGCTCGGGCCGGGCCTGGGTCGGGCCGACCGTTGGTTGTTTTTTTTCCCAGAAATTTTTTAAAAAAAATTTAACTTAGGATACTACCCCCCAACGGATTTATAACGGCTAGTTTTGGGGGGTACTTTAGGAAATCAAAAAAATTGCATTTTCTATAAATACAATACTAGGGATGGCATCAGGGCCGGGCTGGCCAGGGACCGGCCCGGCCCGGCCCGGCCCCCCTCCAACCCGGGCTGGCCCCTGAACCGGCCCCCACCCACCCGGTTCAGGTCCGGTCCCCATTTTTGCCAGGGAAGCCCGGTCTAGCCCGGCCCGCTCGAGGCCCGGGACCGGTTGAACCGGCCCGCCCGGGCTCGGGCCGGGCCGGGCAGACCGTTGGCTGTTTTTTTTCCAGAAAATTAAAAAGAAAATTAAATTACGAAACTACCCCTCAACGGATTTATAACGGCTAGTTTTGGGGGGTACTTTAGGAAATCAAAAAAATTGCATTTTCTATAAATACAATACCATTCCTTTCATTTCTCTTCACCAATTCACTCAACTATCTCTTTCTCTCTACTATTTCTTTCTCCAATTTGGTGATCAACATTCTTTCAAGTGATCAAGATCAAATTTTGTACATGTTGAAGGAAGGAAATCAACAACAATCAACAACAACTCATCAACATTCAACAACAACTCAACTACTCAAGTCTCTACTTTCTTACGGTATTTTAGTATAATTTTAATTTGTAGAATTAACATAGCATACTACTTCATTATTCTCATATAATTTGTGTTTTCTTGATCTTCTTTCTCTCATTTTTTTTAGATTTTATTTTTAATTTTGGTAACGTGGTAAAAAAGCATACACTACTCACTCACTACTTCATTTTTAATTTTTTATAGTTAAATGGCCTCTAATCGATCACGCGGTGGTGGTAGGCATAGTAGTCAAGAATCTACTAGTCATCACATCCCTTCCATCCCTAACCAATATATAGATAGTGAAGAAACATTTATGAATTATGATAGTTTTTCCGATTTGAATGAAACACACTCAAATCCTATAGAAATAGAAGATCATGTAGAACCACAACCGTCGGAACAAGGTCCTTCTCTAAACTCAAGGAAAACAAGAGGGACTACTTCGGAAGTACACAATTTTTTCAATTTTGTCCCTTCACAAAATGATAAGAGTGTAGGACTTAAAATATGTAAGAAATGCCAAACCCCATATAAGTTTAAAGTAGGATCGGGCACGGGTACACTTCAACGTCACTTAAACAAATGTCAACCACAATTTTCGAAAGATAACCTCACACAACAAAAAATACATCGTAAAACCGGTCAAGTAGATAGTCATACATATGATCACGATCACGTTCGTAAGGGAATCGCTAAATTAGTAATTAGGGGTGAATTGCCATATTCGTTTGGTGAACAAAAATATGTAGAGGATTTTGTACAAACCACCTTCAACCCCCATTTTAAAAAAATTGCTAGGAATGTTATTAAGGGTGATTGTAAATTAGTTTACAATGGGAGTAAGGATTTTTTGATAGCAACACTAAAATCACTAAACACTAGAGTTTCATTGACATCAGATGGGTGGGTAGGAGTAAACGGGGTTCCAATGATGTGTGTAACATGTTATTGGATAGATTCGGATTGGTTACTTCAAAAGAGAATAATTTCTTTTGGATACGTTAGGTACCCACATAAGGGTGAAATTATAGCCACACACATTATGGAAGCATGCAATAATTTTTTTATTCATGATAAAGTGTTTGCTATTGGTTTTGATAATGCATCCAATAACACTAAGGCAATTGAGAGTTTAAAAATTACTTTAGATCCTGTGGAACTCGAAATTTTTCATGTTAGGTGTGCTTGTCACATTTTAAATCTGTGTGCAAGATGCACTAAAATATGGAAATGATAAACTAGAAGCTATGAGAGATTGTGTTCATTATATTACATTGAGTGGTCCAATTTATCAAGCTTTTCATGATTGGTGTAAACTTAGGGGCATTGTATGTAGACGTTTTTCTAAAGATGTACGACATTGTTGGAATTCTACTTTTGAATTATTAGGTGTTGTTCTCCATTATCGTTTTAATCTTAGAGATTTTTGTGGTATGTTAGATGATGATTTTTGGTTTTTTGCCGATAGTTTATATAAATTTTTACAACCTTTTAACAATGCAACTTTGCAATTTTCGAAAACATATACATCTACATCTAGTGGTATTTTACTTGAAATTGTGACTGATGACAACAATTAAAGATTTGCAAAATGACCCTTTTATTGGAGATATGGTTAATGCGGCATATGTTAAGTTTTTGAAATATTTTCATCCAATTCCTATGTTGTATTGTGTAGCTAGTGTAATGAATCCTATGATTAAATTAGAAGGTACAAAAAATTTAATTGAAATTTTCTACACTTATGCCCCACACGATGCAATACTAGATTTTGATCATGTTGCTTTTACTCGAAAATTTGAGAATGTTTTGACTAGGTTATATGATTCTTATGATAGGATTTATTCAACTAACACTATTCAAACACAAAATGTTGAATCTTCTTCTTCTTCTTCCTCCATATTAGCAAAAGGAAAGAGTCAAGCTAGTATTGGTGTTTTAAATCTTATTAAATCGAAAAAGGCAAGAACCAATTCACCTAATGAGTTGAATTGGTATACTGCACAAAGTGCAGTTGAAGATGTAGAAGATGTGTTACAATTTTGGAAGACTAATGAAGCAATTTTTAATATTTATTCTCGTATGGCTAAAGATCTGCTAACAACACCGGTGTCCACTGTTGCATCGAAAAGTACTTTTTCTCTTGGTGGCAGGATAATGAGACCGAGCAGGAACCGATGACAGCCAAAAATTTGGAGATGCTAGTATGCGCCGAAGATTGGATGAAAGCGGAAGAGAGGACCCAAGGCTTACTTGAAGCACAAGCTGGAGGTGGATCAACAAGTAGCGATGAATGAACGATTACATTTAGTTAATTTACATTAAAATGTTGTTCAATTAATTGTAATTAATTGGGAAATTTAGAGTGATGAGATTCTATATTTAGGTTAAGTTGAAGTGCACGACAATAGTCCAATGCCTTCTCTTCAATCTAAGTAGAGGCCATCTCGATCTTTAAATTCAAGTAATTCCCTTGATTTGTAATTTGATGATTTGAGCTAAATAGACAAATTTGTATGAATTTTATTCATGTACTTAATTTTATTCAAGAAGTTCAAATTTATTTAATCATGCACTTTATTTATTCATATACTTCAATTATTTATGAAATTTTATTCTTTGCAATTGTTATGCAATTACAAATCCATATACTTGTTCTTTAACAATACTAAAAAAAACCTTTATACACGGGCCATTATTTAATCATGTACTTTTATTCATATACTTCAATTATTTATGAAATTTTATTCTTTGCAATTGTTATGCAATTACAAATCCATATACTTGTTCTTTAACAATACTAAAAAAAAACCTTTATACACGGGCCAGGCCCGGCCCGGCCCGCGAACCGGCCCGGCCCGGACCGCACACTAGGGGCTAGGGGCCAGGTTCGGGCCAAGGTTTCTTACCTTGAGCCCGGCCCGGGTAAGCCCGGGACCTGTCAAAACCCGGTCAAACCCGGCCCGGTCCGAATGGCTAGGTTCGGGCCAAGGTTTCTTACCTTGAGCCCGGCCCGGGTAAGCCCGGGACCTGTCAAAATCCGGTCAAACCCGGCCCGGTCCGAATGGCCCGAATGCCATCCCTACCCGGTCCGGCCCGAGTCCGGACGGGCCGGTTCAACCGGTCCCAGTCCTCGAGCGGGCCGGGCTAGACCGGGCTTCCCTGGCAAAAATGGGGACCGGACCTGAACCGGGTGGGTGGGGGCCGGTTCAGGGGCCAGCCCGGGTTGGAGGGGGGCCGGGCCTAGGCCCGGGCGGGCCGGTCCCGGGCGGGCCAGCCCGGCCCTAATGCCATCCCTATATATGATGTCCAAATTTACTTAACTTAATATGCATACTTTCAAATTTTGACATTATTTTTAATATTTAAACAAACATACTTATTTAAACAACATATGTATAAAATATAAGTGAAACTGAAACTCGGAAAGAAACTGAACGAAACAGGCGAAACCCACCGTATCATTTTGAAAATTTCCGATCCCTATATCGAAACTGAGTTCTCAAGCCTTGGTCTTTCTGACTTAAATCTTTAACTTAGTGATGTATGCTTGGCAACTTGAGCTTCATAGTTGAACGTATTTCTTCACCTTGAAACTTTAGTGTAATAAGTTAGTCATACACGATGTACGCGGGGAGTGCACATTCGGCCATGTGCTGATCTTGGGATTTATTGATATTTAAACAAACATACATATAAAATATAAGTTAAACCGAAACTCGGAAAGAAACTGAACGAAACAAGCAAACCCACTATATCATTTTGCAAATTTCCGATACTGATACCGATATCGACACTGAGTTCTCAAAACCTTGGTCTTTCTGAGTTAAACCTTTAATTTAGTGATGTATGCTTAGCAACTAGAGCTTCATAGTTAAACATATATCTTCACCGTGAAACTTTAGTGTAATTAGTTAATCATACACACAATGCAGGCTTTTCCTCGCATTCTGCTGATCTTGGGATTTATTGAGCACTCTGGATATTAGCCTTGCATCTCATAGAAAGCGGCCTAACTTCCACACCTAAATAGTCAGTCCCTCAAAGATATATTATGTAACTAATATTCTATCGTTGTGGCTATAGAGTTGTTAAGAGTTATATCCAACTTCTAGCGTTGTAGATATGCTTTTCACCGCCATAGAAATAGGGTTTTGAGAATTTTAATCAACTCTTTTGTGCAATGCTTCAAGTCAACGTTGATTTTTGTTTTTACACATTGAACTTCTTCATGGTGCTTCACTGCTTCTAGTCAGTAGGTTAGATATCCATGGAGAAGATTTGGTGGATAGGCTTCAACCTCATTCCCCTTGACGTCTCCAACACTTTTCTTCTTGAGAGACCTTTAGTCAGAGGATCTGCCGTATTATTTTTCAGATTTGACGAATTCTATTGCAATTATTTCTTGTTTTTGTAACTACCTCACCTTGTTTTGCCTCATATGTATATGTCCCGTTGTAAGTCTTTTGACTTGGCTCTTGCTGTTGCAGCTTGATTATCAGTGTATAGGAATAGCAGTACCCGGATTTTACCCTAAAAGGAATCTCTGCAAGAAGATTTCTAAGCCGTTCTGCTTCTTCCTTTGTGAGGTCTAAAGCTGTAAACTCTGCATCCATTGTTGACCAAGAGATACAGGTCTGCCTAGTAGCTCAAGTAAGAGTAAACGCAAGTCCACTTGTAGCTTTGGTCTCATTGGTATCCGAGATCCAGTTGCATCACTATATCCCTGTGTTGCTGAAGGATATCCTCCATAATGTAAACCGGGAAATGTGCCTTTGAGATATTTCATTATCCGTTCTATGACATCCCAATATGAATTATTCACATTGCTAGCGTATCATGTCTAGTACTATTAGCAATATAATTCAAGCAGCCAATTATATGAGAGTATTTGAGCCGTGGCACACTTATGCCTTTTCTCTAGTCAAATACTTGCTTCATAAGGAGTGCAAATAGCTTTACAATCAAAATTGTTAAACCTTTTGAGAACTTTTTCAATGTAATGAGATTTGAGAAAGACCAATCCCATCATGAGATCTTATAATTTTGAGTCCCAAAATGACATCAACAACTCCGAAATCTTTCATATCAAAATTGTTTCGTAAGAATAATTTTGTACCATTTATATAACATTAATATTAGTACTTAATTAGAATGTTATCCACATAAAAGACGCATAATAACATATTTATTATCATATGATTTTCTATAAACACATTTATGAGCATCATCAATCACTATTAGACAAAACAACATTATCAGATTTTTTTATGAATAGGTGCTTGTTTCAAACCATATAAAGATTTAATATGTTTGCAAACTTAATTCTCATGATTGTGCATAACAAAACTTTCATGTTATTCCATGTAAATCTCTTCATCTAATTCACCATTTAGAAAAGCAGTGTTGACATCCATTTGGTGTACCTCTTATTTATAAATAGTAGTGATACTCAGTATAACTCTAATTGTAGATATTCTAGTTACATGTGCATAAGTGTCAAAAAGTCTACTACTGTTTATTTAAAGCCTTTGGCTACAAGCCTAGCTTCAAACATCTGTATGGTTCCATTAGCCCTCATATTCCAGATCCATGTTCTACTTCTATATGTGAATAACACTGCTACTAAGCTAAAACTTCTAAGTTGTAAGAAGGGTTGAGGGAATTGCACTTATATCTTACCACAACAATAAAGGAGACAAATGCCCAACAAATAGTAGGCCGAGACCTAGATGTGCACACCGATATACAACTTCATTTCATTCCAAAATAAATAATTAAAATAAAGTGTACCCAACGAGAATCGAACCCGGGGTGCTTTAATACCATGTGAAAGACCTTGCCGCTAAGCTAGGCAGGGTCTTTCACAGCAACCAGTAGGTTTTCAACCACTGGATAAGTCGGCTAACTCCCCCTTAGCCATAATAGAATCAATTTCACTTAATAGTTTCTTTACAAAATAATGAGTTACTCGATAACATAGCAGCATAAAAAAAGTTAGGATCTTCTTCAATCAAATATGTAAATAATCCATCTCCTAGGTTGGGTTCTTTTCTAGGTTCTTACTCCGAAGTTCAAGTTGTGTGTCATCAGCATCATTCCAAGGTGATGCTTCTAAAATTAGAAGACCTAGAACACATGATCCTACATAGAAGCATCACCTTCTATGAATGTTGATGACATCATGACACACAACTTAAACTTAGGAGTAAGAGACCTACAAATGAACCCAACCTAGGAGATGTTTTTTTTTACATATTTGATTGAAGAAGATCGCAACTCTTTGGATGTTGCTATGTCTTTTAAGGCGTCTAGTCTTGGAAACAAGCCGTTAATCGTGAAATTGATTTTATTATGGCTGCTTGTACTTGGGAGTTTTTTTGGGTAATAATGATACTTTGGAAGTAATAGAGTTTTTTTTGACTTGAAACGAACCTGGGGCATGAAAAGTTTGATGATGTTGTTTTGTTTAATAGCATTGTGATTAATAAATGCTGATAAATCATAAATGTGTTTATAGCAAATCATATGATTATCTATGGTGTTAGTATGTGCCTTTATGCTGATGACATTCTTATTTTTGGTACTATCATTGCTGTTATAAATTAAACAATTTTTTTTTGTTTACTAGGAAGGATTTTGGTATTGCTTACATGATTTTGGGACTCAAAATTATAAGATCTTATGACGGATTTGGTGTTTCCCAATCTCATAGCATTGAAAATTGGTGTTTCTTAATCTCATTACATTGAAAATTTTTCAAAATGTTTTACTATTTTTATTGCAAACCTGTTAGCAAGTAGCAACCGTTACGATGTAAGTAATCAATTGGAGAGAAACAAAGGCAAAGGTGTGTAATACTCTCGGTAATTTGTTTCTTGAGTTATATCGCTAATCACACTAAACCAGATATCTCCTACATTGTAGCAAGACATTGTCGGTACACTAGCAAGCCAAATAATTAGCATTGGATGCCTTAGAACTAGTAATTAAATATCTCAAAGGCACATTAACCCATGGTTTACACTATGGAGGATATCCTTCAGTGCGATGAGGATATAGTGGTGCAAACTAGATCTCATATACGGAGAAGACCAAAGCTATAAGTGGACTTGATTACACTTGCTAGGCATACGTGTATCTCATGGTCAACAATGGAGTCTGAATTTATAGCTCTAGACTAGACCTCACACGGAGAAAACATAATGGCTTAGGAATCTGCTTGCAAATATTCCTTTGTGAGTAAAACTTATTACTCCCATGGTTTTAAAAATCGGCCGATCTCAATCCGATCCGGTTGATCCGGATCTTTTTTCAAGGGGCCGCTCCGATCCAACCTTAAAATCTCAAGGCCAGTGAGATAACTCGGTGATCAGCTAAGTTAGCAATTGGATCAGATGGATCGGCCCGATCTCAACCCGAAACCACCTATCTGATGATTGAAAGATTCAATATTTGAATTTTCTATTCATGTGGATCATCTTTCATCCAAGCATGAAGATGTAATTATGTAATGAATATCATTTCGTTTCTAGGTAATATTTAGTTTCATCCTTGTGTGTAAATTAATTTTATATTATCTGGTCTACTTATTTCTATTTGAAAAGTTTGAATTTCTATATTGGCTTATTCACCTTTCCTGGAGCATAGTGTTGAATTTATAACACACTTTCAACAACTAATCCCTCAACTATAGGATTGTTACAAATATAACAGTTTCAACAACTTATCCCTAAACTATAGGTTTGTTACAGATAGACTCAATAGGTCTCGTATCTTCAGCGGCTGGATCTGTTGTTGTTGCCAAGACTTGGTCTTCCTCTTGACTTGTTCTAACACCTCTCCGCAAGTTAAGCGTCAGATGCTGGATGGTTAACTTGTTTCGAAGATATTGGAATCGCGGAGTGCTTAAACCTTTGGTAAATATATCAGCAATTTGATCTTTGGTAGAGATGAACCTGACATCCAGTAGACGTGATGCTACCCGCTCTCGCACGAAATGGTAATCAATCTCTATATGTTTTTTGCGAGTGTGAAACACTGGATTAGCAGTGAGGTATGTGGCACCCAAATTATCACACCAAAGAATTGGTGGAGAAGATGTACGAAGACCGAGTTCCTTCATCAAGGATTCAATCCACATAAGTTCAGCTGTGGCAATCGCAATCCCTCGATATTCGGCTTCAGTGCTTGATCTTGAGACAGTTTTCTGTTTGCGTGCACTCCAAGAGATTAAATTCTGACCAAGGAATATGCAATAGCCACTGGTAGATCTGCGATCGTCTAGGCAATCAGCCCAATCCGAATCAGAGTAGGCATGGAGATGAAGATTGCTGGAGCGTTTGAGATATAACCCATAGGTGGAGGTCTGCTTAAATTCTGACCAAGGAATATGCAATAGCCACTGGTAGATCTGCGATCGTCTGGGCAATCAGCCCAATCCGAATCAGAGTAGGCATGGAGATGAAGATTGCTGGAGCGTTTGAGATATAACCCATAGGTGGAGGTCTGCTCCAGGTAGCGTAGAATGCGCTTGACAGCTATCCAGTGAGCCTCTGTGGGATTGTGCATATATTGACAGACTTTATTGACTGCAATAGAGATGTCAGGTCGAGTGAATGTCAAATACTGTAGAGCTCCAACAGTACTGCGAAAAAGTGTAGCATCTGAGAACTTTGTGGAGCCAGACTGAGATAATTGAGTTTGAGGAGCCAAGGGGCTATGTACTGGCTTTGCCCCATCCATCTTGGACCTTGTTAAAAGGTCAATAATGTATTTCCTTTGGGAGAGAAATATACCGTCTGGTTGATGTATTGCTTCAATACCTAGAAAGTAATTGAGGACGCCAAGATCTTTAATGGCAAAGACTGAGCTCAACTGAGCAATGAACTCATTAACATGATGTTGAGATGAACCTGTGACAATTATGTCATCAACATATATGAGTATATAGATTGTGTACCCATCTGTGACCTTGCGGAAGAGAGATGTACCGGCTTTGGATGCAGTAAAGCCGAGTTGTTGGATAAGATAAGTGCTTAATCGGAAGTACCAAGCTCGAGGGGCTTGCTTTAATCCGTACAATGACTTGTGTAGACGGCACACATGAGAAGGAAAGTGAGAGTCAGCATACCCCGGTGGCTGCTTCATATACACCTCTTCATGAAGTACACCATGTAAGAATGCATTTTGTACATCCAACTGATGAATGCACTACTGCTGATTGATGGCAACTGTCGGTATCAATCAAATTGTGCAAGGCTTGACCACTGGACCGAACGTCTCACTGTAGTCAATGCCTTCTTATTGTGCAAGGCTTGACCACTGGACCGAACGTCTCACTGTAGTCAATGCCTTCTTGTTGGTTAAAACCTTTTGCCACCAAACGGGCCTTGTAGCGATCCAAAGAGCCATCTGCCTTGCTCTTAAGTCGAAATACCCATTTGTAGCCAACAATGTTCATGTTCGGTTGAGAAGGAACCAATGTCCATGTGGCATTTCGAATTAGGGCATTGATCTCTTCGTCCATTGCCTGTCTCCAATGTGGATTGCCTGATGCTTTGGAGTGACAAGTAGGTTCTGTGATATCTGTAGCTTGCAAAGGATGATTAGTCGCATTTAAACATAATCTTTGGATGGGTTTCCCGATGTCGTCGCGTGCTCGGGTAAGCATATGGTGTTGTGGTGGATTGGGTAAGATGGATTCAGTGTTGGTTTGGGAGTTATCGAGTGTTGGAGGAGATGGAATAGGCTGTGCTGGAGATGTTGGTGCATCAGTAGGAATAGTGGTTGAGGATGTTATAGTGGGTTGAATTGGAGTAATGGGTGGTATTATGGGTGTTGTAGTAGGTTGTGGTGGGGGGATTGGAGTTGATGAGAAGCATTTGTTGTGATGATGTTACCTGGTGCATCAGTATTTCTGAAGTCAATTGAGTAGGGAAAGGAGTTCTCCACAAAGACGGCATGCTGAGATATGTAGACTCGATTAGAGGGTGGATGAATGCATAGATATCCCTTGTGAGCACGGCTGTAACCAATAAAGACACAAGCAAGAGAGCCACTGATGAGTTTATGCTGACTATATGGTCGTAAGTATGGATAGCACAAACAGCCAAAGACTATATGGTCGTAAGTATGGTCGTAATTTAAATTACGCAGCCGGTGAGATTCGAACCTGGGTTGTTCTGATACCATATTAATGACCCTACCAATTGACCAAAACTTCGAAGTTGTGGTAAGGATGAGGGTTTTAATATTTATATTCTAACACTATTTTTCTAGTTTTATTCTACATTAATAATTCTCTTAAACTAATTAAAATGTTCAAGTCTAATTGAAAATTTTAAATTTGTAGACATAATTATTTAAATTGATCAATTCATTTTTTAAGTTAATTTTTTTAAAAAATAATTTAATTATAGAAACATAGATATATATATAAAAAATTAATGTTAAAAAATGCCCGATCAGAAAACTCGATTCACAGATCTAATACACCGATCCGACGCACAGATCTAATACACCGATCCGACTGATACCAATCCGATCCAAATATTTCCCCACGACCATGCACCTTGATAGTCAAGGTGCAATAGCAAGAGCCAAGTGAGAGACTATAGTGGGAAATCTAGACATATTGTCTAAGGCACATCTGAGTCCTCACACTACCAAAATTCCAACATTCTAAGAAAAGGATTTGGACACTTTGCAGACATTTTGCGGACATTTTGCTGACATATTTCTACAATTTTGAACATTTAATCATTACATAATGGTCGGTCTTTCTTCTGGAAAATATATCAATAAATAGCTCGTATAAAAATATCTTAAGTTCTCAAAAAAAAAGTATTGAATTTAGTTGCTTCAATTATGTTTGTTTTTAGGCTAAATATAAAAAAACCTCACCCAAGTATTGTGCATTTTTAAAAAACCACACTCTTTAACTTATATATATATATATATAACCTCACCCAACTATGTTTTCAAGGCATGGGTGAGTGAGGTTTTTTTTAAAAAAAATAGTTGAGTGCGGTTTTTTTAAAATGCACAATACTTGGGTGAGGTTTTTTATATATTTAGCCTTGTTTTTTATGTGAGTAAAACAAAGTGGACGTTATATATCATATCATAGAATGTGGATTGCTTGTATTTTATCATATCGGTGAAAGGTTACACTTTTAGATACATGTGTCTCTGTGTGCATACATATATATGCACAAATCTGAATATTTATGTATTCTACTTGAACGATAGTCTTTTGATATGCTCTTGAATGTAGGCGTAGTCAGATGTGCATGAAATTTTGTAATGGTACCCTTAAACCATGCAAATTGTTTCTTATCCTATCTATTAATTTGCTATGATCATCTTTAAGATATGATATTTTCTGGCTACTATTTTACTTTGTTTGCTTATGGGAGTATTGTTAGTTATTGTATGTTTAGTTGCTTCAACTGGTATAATATTGTGCCCTTGTTTTCAATCTTCTGATATACCTAGTTGTCAACGGGAAAATTAAACGGCCTCAGGATGAAGACATACAGTCCATGTACTTGAAATAGTTGGATCAAATGTACAATCGACATACATCACATGTCCTGCTGACCCTGCTGCAACACTCGGTATCCATTTTTTGTTTTGGTGGTGAAGAACTTGAAAAAGTACTTCACCTTTGAGATCCAAATTTTGGACGATAAGAATGTTCGCTGACGCTTCAGAGCATCAAATTATCAAGTGTGTAAGTTTATTCAATTGTTTTACTTGCTTATGATTTCCAACCCCATATGTCCCTTATCATGGTTCACAACTAAATACAAAAGTATTTTGGATAGGTTAATTATAAAGATGATGCAGGAGAGTAGAGAACTGCAAAGATCATAACTTAGTTTTATTTATTTGGTTTAGTCTCTTCATATTGTTTGAGCAATGGTTTAGTTCTAATTCACATGAATCAATACTGAATAAATTTAAAAAGAAGCTACTCTTTCATTTGAACTATCAACCAACTATGTATACTTAATCAATCTGTTTGTATAGTTTGTACGTAAAAAAGGTCTTTGATTGAATTTATTCAGGCCTTGCTGCTATACCAACTTTTTTATCATGTTTTTTTACACTTTCGGACCTTCAAGAAAGGATGGCTTCAGAGTTAGCAAATTTCATGATTAAAGGATGGTATGGCTGCTATAACTAGGAGATCTTTTAGTTTATAATAATGTAGCTTAGATTTATTAGTCATACAAAATTACTCATAATACAAACTTGTCAGTAGGAATTATTTTATCAGTAGGTTATTTGGATATTATAAATACTAGTAGATTTGGTAAACATAATTCGGGTTTTAAAAAAAAGGTGCTAGTGTGCTACATTCTTTATATTTGTTTTCTTTACTACAGCAACAACAAAGCCTTCATCTCGAAATTTTGGGGTCAGCATTCGTTATACTTTACTAGGAACAATTAAATCATGAAATCTTGGAATATTAATCAAGTGAAGTGATGGAAACGCCTAGCTGTTAGTGGAGATTTTTGGCTGGAAATACTTTCGTAAGATTTATAAATTAATACAAGATAAATCCTACAACAGCACTCTGTTTGTCTGAGGGGTATATTTGTGAAGATAAACCTCACACCGACCTGTTTGACAGTTTTTTGATTTGCCACTTGGAAGCCCATGATCTTGCTGGAATGTCATTTGTTGTTCAAAAGCAGTAGTTCTGCTGTTATAATAAAAATTAGCACAATATCAACTACACTTGCCTTTTAATGGCCAATCAGCAACAGTCTCAGTAAGGGCCATGACATAATGTTTCTGACATGTCTCTTTATTTAAAACCAATCAGAGAAGCTCTAGAATGATCCTGATTTGATTTATCAGTAAAATTGAACTGTACAGATTGGTATTTTACCTAGTTATGCTTCCCCAATTATGTACAAATAATCAGTACGGATCCCAATACTTAGAGTTTTTAAACCATGAAACCAATATTAGTAATTTCTCAGTGATAGTTTGAAGTTGGGTAAGTGCTCTATCTAATAGATTGTTGCAATCCCAATTACAGCAATTGGACTAAAACTGCGCACAGCTAGCCACCCTAATAGTAAACCAATTTCTCAGTGATAGTTTGAAGTTGGGTAAGTGCTCTATCTAATAGATTGTTGCAATCCCAATTACAGCAATTGGACTAAAACTGCGCACAGCTAGCCACCCTAATAGTAAACCAAACACTATATAAGATAAAGGCCGAATGATGCCTTTAAGAGAAAAGGACTCATCATGAGATGGTATAAATCATGAGAATGAATCAGTAAATTCCCAGATTGCGGATGGCTTATTGTGATTGGATGATCTGCCCGAACTTATGCATAGAAAACTGTACTTACAGTTCAGGAAAGCAGCTAGTAAGGTTCTCGTAATCTTTTTTTGTTTGATGATAACCCATTTGAACTTACTGGGTAAACTTGATTTTTGCTGTTTCAGCAAGTCTTGATTACCATCATCTGTTATCTTTTGTTCACGAATTATGTTTCAGCTGAAATTACTGATATTTGTCAAACTCAAAACTCAATGAATTTCTTTACAAAAGTATGTTAACAGTTAATTTTCAGGTACATCCTCCTAATTAAAATTAAGATGGGCTCACAAAGAAATCATACAAATATATATGGAGCATCATAGTTGTAAGAGGAAATTTTCCTCATATATATAAAGTAGTTAAAAACATATGGTGGGATTCCATATGGACGATCCACACCATCATGTTCCTTATGGCGTAAGATGCATGCGTACAAAAATTGCACGTGTTTGGAGGCTTCTTACCCATTCATTGCATGGTGTCAATTGTTATGTTATTAAAAACCTGTTCATTTTGCAAGCACCTGACATAGATATTATATGTAAAATCAATGTGAAGGGAGCCAATCATCATTTATGAGTTCCATCATACATGTAGAACTACTCTATATGAGAGAATCACCTCATATGTATATGAGGTTCCCTTTCTTCACATGCATATATATATGCAGATATAAATACATTTATAATAGCGAGGTCTTCAAAATAGAGACCAGAGCTCTCCCTAAGGCTAGAGAGTTCACCATGGTGGTTGGTGAGTTTGCCATGGTGGGGACATCATAGGAACAATCCAAACTGTTCTTGTTGTTCTAAATACCTACATAGACTAAGGATGTGACCTCAATTAACTGTGTTTTACCTCGCATCTTATCGTTATAAAAGATAGATATTTCTTTTGTATAATCTCTTAACATTTTAATTGTAGAGGCCGATGGATTTCAAATGACTTGAGTATGGATTCTTAAAACTATTTTTGGCATTTATAACAAAATGAATGGTTTGGATCCCACGACGGTGAACCTTGGGTTTCCCACCGTATAGGAAACTTCGAGCTCTATCGAAGATTTATCCTTTATAATATATACATATTTATCATATATATTTATATACATAAAATATCTTATCTTAGTGTGTATGTATTAATCACCTAAACTCATATAGAACTTTTGTATATATGTATGTACGTATGTATACTCAAACATGTAACTTGCACACGTGTAAAAACTCCCATAACCAGCGGTAATGAGACAAGTATTTCAAGTGTCAGAAATCTAACCCAGTTTTTTGCCTTGGTGGGAGCAATTTTTCTTGTTCCTTTTTCGTCTTTAGCTCCAAACTTGTTTCTCTTTTTCACCCATGAAAATTGCAGACAGGAATATGAAACTAGTTACTTTCATATACCTGTAAATTTTGTACATGTTTGTATTGTAGCTTGAAACGCAGAAGTGAGTGAGTTGCATTTTAGGAGAAGAAAGGCTTTAACTTTTGTTCATGTAGGCTGTTACGAGGGTGAAACCATATATCTGCACCATGCCCTTCGACTGGACGATGGTTGGAACAGTATTCAGCTAAATCTTGCTGATTTCACAGGGAGAGCATATGGCACAAATTATGTCGAGACCCTGTGCGTCCAAGTCCATGCAAAATTGCTGACTCAGAAGAATTTACTTTTCTGACCACCTTTACCTTTACTCGGAGGAAGAGCTTCCACCGGAATTCAAACTTTCTCTCTCTCCCTATGCAGGTAGTCTCCTCATATTTTTCTAATAAAATGTCTGTGTAACTTTTTCTCTCGTTATTGTCAATTAATAATTGTATTTCACTGAGTACAACTTGGTTAAATTTGCAGAAAGCATAGAAATCTGAAAGGAAGAGACCTGAAAAGCCCTCTTTAAAGAGAGGTATTCTGCCATTGCAGAAAGATTAATGCTATTTGGAGAGGGATCCTGCTTCGTGTCTACTATGAAATTGCAATTACTGTAGGTTGCTACACTTTCTGCTATCACCGAACTCGTTCCTTAATTTTGGTATTTTTAAGTACAACTAGTTTACTACTGTACCCTGTATCTTGTTACTGATTAGTGAAGTAAAGACTCTAATAGAAATGACAGCTGCATTATCTTTTGTACTGCACTCGGTTCCGTATGATTTTATTTTGTTTGTGATATTTAATATATGGTGACTATTCGAACTGCATCCTGCATCCTGCACGGGTTTCTTACATATGTGAAATATTTATGAGAGATGGATTTCTGAATCGGAAGTTGGGACAATGCTCATTTATTCACTTACGTTTGATAAATATGTAACATTTTATGTTGCAGCGACGAATTTGTCGTGGTTTAATTGTGAAAAACAGGATGATGAGTTCATTCAACTAGATGTGAGTATGCTGTGATCGATGAACGTGTATTGTTTATTGCCCACATAAACTTTGGTCCCTCCCACTTTCCAATTATATTAATAGAGATGCAGACATATAGGTCCCAATGTATATCTTGCAAGATTATTCGTTTTGTTATATATACTGAAATTGGATTAACTGAGTTCCACTCAGATCATACTGACATCTTCCAGCAGAGGGCCATCTCAATCATAAACATTTATTTGTCCAGACTTGGTTACTCACAAAAATAGCTGAATGGTATTTCAGAGTGTAAGCTATTTGGTGCTGCTATCATGCATATTGTTGAAAGCTTTAGATAGTTATATCTAATCACAATACATTTATCATTTAGATTGGATTTTTATGTTTGCTAATTATCAGATATTTGAGCTTTAGTGAAGTGTGGATATTTTTGGCATTAATCATTGTTCTTGAACTTACATCGAGCAGAAAACAAAAAATGTACATGTCTGAAACTGAAATATCATAATTAAGTACCCCGATCGATGGCCTGGGCCATTCTTTTTATTAGGCATTAGTTTGGAATAACCATGCCTTTATATCGAGAGAAGTAGGGGAACCATGTTACAGATAGTCTTTAGAAAGCTGTCTTTTGATATTGGATCCCTAAAGAGATAGGTAGGTAAAACTCCTAAATTTGTTGTCTCATCACGATACCCTCATTGCTGAGGGAATCATAATTTCCCAATTCTAACTCATTTCATCTTCTTTCACAAAATTTTCTTTTACAAACCCGAATTTCTATAAATTAGAGTTTGTGAAAAAATTTGGGTTCTAAGAAGAAATTAGGGTTTGAAAATTTTAGGGAAGAAAATGAAATTTGTTAGAATGGGGTGGAAATGTGAAATGAGAGAAAGAAGAGATAAATGACCAAAATAATAATAATAATAATAATAAAGGGGGAAATGGATGGAGAGAGATATATTTCGTCATTCAGTGTAGATTTTCTGGTAGATTTCTACGGGAAAGAGAAAAAAAAGTTTTGGGAGCTAGCTATGCCATAATAAATCATAGTTATACTAATTTTCTAAAAAAGACTAAAAGTATATATAGGATAATTTTTTTGTAATTTAACTTATAATGATTTCATATAAAAACCGATGGAGGTCATTGAATCTCTTTGAGACCTAAGCTCCCCTGCTGCATATGATTGTGGAGATCTATCTAGAGGGAACATAGTCTTTTTGCAGATCCATTGGCTCGCTCTTCCGACTTTTAAATGATAATCATATGTGCCCTAAAAGTGTGTATATATATATATGCTTTTATCGGGCCCCTACTTGTTCATGTCTCTAATAACTTCAATTACCGCGGTGTATATAGATTCAACACAAAGCTAGCTAGCATCTCCGTGTACACAAAAGTGGCACTCAAAATCTAAAAGCAAAATTATTACACGTAAAAAGGGTGTCTCATCATCTCTCTCTCTCTCTCTCTCTCTCTCTCTCATGTGTAAATAAGTTGGTGTTTCCAAGGACTCTGGAATATATGTTGTCCATCCAGAAATGCATGCATGCTTTAGGGTACCGCATCAAATTTATTATACTACTCCTACTTTATATATAAATAACGATATATACTATCAATCAAATCATGCATGAAGGAGATTCCATTATTTATCGATCAAATCTCTGTACGTCAATGCTATAGTGGAATTCTGCAACATTGCAGCTATGTGGCTGTGACAACTTGTTTCGCCCGTCAGCTCAGCTGCATCGATTTCTTAATTGTATGCTTTAATTATTTTATTTCCATGCAAATAACGATATCCTCCTCCTCGGAAAATCTCAACCACACTCGGGAAACTTCATTCTTTATCAACTGCCAATCTATCTTTATCAACTGCAGATCTAAAATATTTTAATTGTCATTCTCTCAAACAATTGCTAATCTAATTTATAGGTAGCAAGATTCTATAAGGATTTTTTTTCAGAAAAACCAGCCACGAATATTCTATTTTTTCAAATAAGCCATCCATAAAGCTATATTTCTAAAAACACCGCCCAACACATTCCAAAAATACCACTTGAGTTATTTAGTGTCAACTGGAATGTGAATATTTGTTTATACTTAAGTGAATGAGGGTAAACTATCTAATACCACCATTTTAATTTTATCTCTTAACCCTAATTATTCGAGGCGAACAGGGGTTAGTGAAGCCACAGTAGTGGTGGTGGTGGTGGTGATTTAGGATTAATTGAGAGATCGAAAAGGTTGAAGAAAGGTTAGAATAGTCATTTGGCAATCAGAAATTGGATTTAACTAGAGTTAAGCTAACAAAATTTTGATGGAGTGATCTTTCTAGAGTGAGCCTCATATATACTGTGGATGATACATATAAAAATAGCAATTTGTGGGTGGCTTATCTGGAATTAAAACACAATTGTGGATGACCTTCTAGAAAAAAATTCTCTCTGTTCTACTCTAATCTAATATTATAATGGAAGAGTTGGAGTTTTCGTTTGTAAACATACCAATTTATGTGTATTGCATGTACATAATTAATAAAAGATACCTCAGATTCGAGGCCAGACCACATTAAGTTTTTACTTTTAAAAATATATATTTATTAAAACCTGTATCACACGTGTAAATGACTAGTTCTATAATTCTATAATAGATTGACAGTAACCTGAGATGATCATAGCCACTTAAAGCATCTGTAGTCGTTTGGAATTGAAATTTGGGTATTTGGCTTTTTGAAGTAGGAAATTTGGGTTAGAGCTGTAGTTCGTTTGAACCCAAAACATGGGTTTTGATTTTTAAAAAATGACGGACAGAAGATGATTTGTCGTCCCATTTTAAAATTTTTTTTTTTAAAATGATCAGGATGAGAGAACATTTCTGAGTAAAACTAATTCGAAATTTACATAAAAAATGAAGGACAGGAGAGATGATTTCCCGTCCGAGGAAATTTTTTTAAAATTTTTTTTAAAAAAATTACGCATGCATATGTGTGCATAACAATTCCTATAGGCCCATTCAATCTCGACCCTTGATCTTAAAATTCACACCAATCTCAAAACTAATACGTATACATAACAATTCCTATAGGCCTGATTCCGTAGATGATATGGCTAAAAACAGGGTTAAATCGGAACCGTTCAAATCAGGCACGAATCTTAAAGCTCAGGGGTAAAATGGTAATTTCATCTATGGACGGGTCTGAAATGGAAACTGGGCTTTTCTTCAAAGCCCAATAACCCATAAACGGATCTGTCTTAATGGGTACGAGTCCCAACCCGTAAGAAACCAGTCTAACAGGATAGGAAAGGATTCAGATTTATGATTATCCTTAATCAGCAGTCTTGACCACTTCTATCCATTTACATCGGGAAGTAGGGATTTAATCTTATCCTAAAACTGATTTCTAAGGCAGCTATAAATACCCCCCATCCCCCATTATTACCAGGTAATCAATCTTTTGCCAGTTAAAGCTCTTTCTTAATCATTCAGATTATTGACAAGAGCGTCGGAGGGTGCGTTGCTCGGATCAACCCCGGTGTCTCGTACTTTTTGCAGGTCAACGACGAGAGGATCTCGGTCAAAATCCGGTGAAGTCGTTCAGGTTTGACTATTCAACTTCCCTCGAATCCACAAATCTATCTGTTTGCCCCCACATCGATTTCAGCGGTAACAGATTGGCGCTGTCTGTGAGAAACACGAATAGCAGTCCAACCTCTTTCACCGGTCGATACTGCCTCCAGCCATGCCACCAAGGAAAGTAAGATCCAGAGGGTACAATCGTGGGCCCACTCCCATTCCTCAACTGCAATCGGAGGCTCCCCTCCAACCCGTCCAGCAGCAGGGACAACCCCCTCCTCAGCCTGATCCGCCGTACCAGCAGGAGCAGCTTCCTCTTCAGAATCCTCAACCCCAGCGGGCTCAACTCGAGCTCCAGAACGCTGGTATAGGGACCTCTCGTCCTCATCCTCATAAGCAACCTCTTCACCACGACCATATCTCCGTACATAACCCTTCTACCGACTCCATGGCATCCCATAACCCTCGGCCTTCAGAAGACCTTTGCATCATCATAATCAACTGGAAAAAAGAGAAAGACCTTCGCCACCGTTTGGATGAGAGGCGGGCCCGAGAGAGAGCCTCCCGCTCAGAACGTCAAAATGCGTGATCTCCTCGCCTCCACGACCGTAGAAGGTCCCCCCTTCATAGGAAGCAGAGGGAGTCCCCCGAGTACCGTCAAAGAAGGCACCATTCTCCCGCTGGTCAACAGTCCCAGAGGTACCAGAACGAACCCATCACCCGAGCAGAATTCCAAGAGTTCCAGGCATCAATCTTGCGGGCCCTCAATGTCCCGCCAAACAACAACAATAATGTTCAGAGGGTCCCTACTCCTGAGCAGGCTCAAAGCCCGCGCCATCGGTCCCTAAGTCCTCCTCAAGCTCCGAGCCACAGCCATCACATCCCTAGTCCTCACCAGTCTCCGAGCTACCATCGCCGTAGCCTACACTCCCTTCATACGAAGACGAGTCCAGAAGCTCACCAGGATACCGTCGAAGGGATGATGCTGTCTATCGCCGTCTTCACGAGATGGAGAGGCGCCTCGGTCAACTAGATAGGAATGATGAGCTAAGAGAGAGGACCCTCCGTCCAAGCAGACCTCCGTTCTCCCGAACCATCATGGAGGCCCCTGTTCCAGCAAACTTGAAGCCCCCACAGTTCGAGACATACACGGAGGAGTCAGACCCCATGGATCACATCGAGTGTTTTCAAAACTCTCATGATGATCCATCAAGCCTCCGATGCCCTTCTATGTAAGACTTTCCCAGCCATTCTCAAAGGCCCGGCTCGGGAATGGTACTCCCGCCTCGCCCCGTCCTCCATCTTCTCTTTTGAACAGTTCCAAACCCTCTTCATAACCCATTTCGTGAGCAGCCGCCACTCCGAAAAAAAGAGTATTTCACTACTCTTACTTAGTCAGAAGAAGGGCAAGAAACTGAGAGACTATGTCAAGCGGTTTACCGCAGAAGCCAGATCCATCGCCTCCATCGACCAATCGATCACTGCAGCCGCCTTCCAGTCCAATGTCCTCAACTTGAACCTCCGGTCCTCCCTAGCTAAAAAGCCCCCGCGAGACTTCTCCGACCTTCTTCTCAGAAGCGAGAAGTACATTCGGGCAGAGGAAGCTGAACATCGCCCCACATTCGAGAGTCCTCTTCTGAAAATAAAAGGAAGGCCGCTGAAGACGAGGGAGCTAAAAAGCTCCAAAAGGACAACGGGGTCAGCGTCGTCCACCTTTCAGATTTGAAAAGTTTACCCCTCTCAATGCCAATGTCTCAACCATTCTAATGGAAGTAAAGAAAGAAGGGATCCTACCTCCTGCCCCAAAGATGAATACTCCTAGAAAGAAGAGGGATAAGGAGAAGTGGTGCCGCTATTATCGAGATCACGGGTATGACACCAATGACTGTCAGGCTCTGAAGAATAAGATCGAAGCCCTCATTCAGAGAGGGCAGCTGGCAAAGTTTATAAGGAAGGACCGGGTCGATCCTCCTCCACCCCCCAGGGGAGCTAACAAGCAGCCCAAGAGGCGTGACGAGACTCCCGAATTCGAAGAAGAGCACATCTTGCTCTGCATCCACGGAGGTCCGCTGGGGGGAACCTCTAACTCATCTCGAAAGGCTTTCATCAGGGAAGTCAATTCGGTGCACAGCCTACCCCTTCCAAAGGTGTTGGAGTCCCGGTTACTTTTTCGAATGAAGATCTAGAGGGTGTCTGAACCCCCTACTGTGATGCACTGGTGATCAACCTTCACATGGCTAACTTTAAGGTAGAAAGGATTCTAATGGATAATGGCAGTTCTGTCAATATCCTCTTTCTAGAGGCCTTCCGAGGACTCAAAATATCAAGGGATATGCTCAAGCCTGCCGGCTACACGCTCCATGGGTTCACGGGAGTGCCAGTAACGATCGAATGTGTTATAACCCTCAACGTAACTGCTGGCAAAATTCCTACTACCCGAACGGAGCCAATGGACTTCATGGTTGTTGACGTCCAAGCCACCTACAATGTGATCCTAGGTCGACCAGGCCTAGCTGCTTTAGAAGCCGTTCCATCAGCTTACCATCTAAAAATGAAGTTTCCCACCAAGGCAGGTGTAGGAAAAGTGAGGGGGAGTCAGGAAACGGCCCACAAATGTTATATGACCTCAACTGGAGGATCCGTCCTCTCCCTCGAGACTCTTGAAATTCTCCAAGGGAACACCCAGCCAATGTTAGAACCGGTAGACGAGCTCGAGGAAGTGCTCTTCTCGGAAGAAGATCCGACCCGCAAATTCCTCATCAGCAAAACACTTCCTTCGGCCCTCTGTTCTGATATAGTCCAGTGCATAAAGAAGAACCATGACCTCTTCGCATGGACAGCCATCGACATGCCAGGGATTTTCGAAGAGCTCTTTGTCCACCATCTAAGTGTCGCTCCGGGGTCCAAACTGGTCCAACAGAAGAGGCAAAAGTTCTCCCCTGAACGCTAGCAGGCCATAAAGGAAGAAGTGGAGAAGCTCCTCAAAGCCCGGTTCATACAAGAGGTCAACTATCCGGAGTGGCTCTCCAATGTCGTGATGGTCAAAAAGGCCAGTGGAAGTTGGAGAATTTGCATCGACTTCACAGATTTGAACAAGGCATGCCCCAAGGATCCTTTCCCACTCCCCAGCATCGACACTTCGGGCCATGAGCTGCTGAGCTTCATGGATGCCTTCTTCGGATACAACCAAATCCGAATGTTTCCCCCAGATATCCCAAAGACGTCCTTCGTTACAGATCAAGGTCTCTACTGCTATAGAGTGATGCCCTTCGGGCTTAAAAATGCAGGTGTCACCTACCAATGCCTCGTTAATAAGGTCTTCAAGAATCAGATTGGGCGGAACTTGGAGGTTTACGTCGACGATATGCTAGTAAAAAGTATCCATGGGTCCGACCATGTCGCCGACCTCCAAGAAGCCTTCGACGTCTTAAGGAAGCATAACATGAGACTAAACCCGAATAAATGTGCACTCGGGGTCTCATTGGGAAAATTCCTGGGCTTTATGGTCAGTCAGAGGGGGATCAAAGCCAACCCCGAGAAGATAAAAGCCATACTCAATATGGCCCGTCCTACAAATGTGAAAGAAGTGCAAAAGCTTACAGGACGCCTCGCAGCTATAGGGCGCTTCCTCTCCAAGTCCAGAGAAAAGTGTCTCCCTTTCTTTAAAGCTCTTAGGGGGGCTAAGGGCTTCGAGTGGGGCCAACAGCAGCAAGAGTCGTTCGACCAACTCAAAGCCTACTGGGTTAACCCCCCACTCCTTAGCAAGCCGACATCCGGGGAAACCCTTTACCTCTACCTCGCTGCCTCCGAACAAACCCTCAATGCTGTCCTAGTGAGGAAAGAAGATAAGAAACAAAAGCCTATTTATTATGTGATCAAGGTCCTTAGAGATGCCGAGCTCCGCTATTCGAGATTGGAAAAGATAGCCTACGCCTTGGTTATGGCAGCCAGGAAGCTTTTTCCCTATTTTCAATCCCATTCGGTGGTCGTCCTTACTGACGAGCCGCTCAAGTAGGTCCTGTATAAGCCCGAGACCTCCGGACTTCTAATGAAGTGGTCAATCGAGCTAAGTCAACACGACATATCTTATCAGCCTCGGACCGCTATCAAAGCTCAAGCCCTAGCCGAGTTTATAGTGGAAAGCATGATCCTGGAAGTCAGTCAAGCAGCAAATGGGCCACCCATCTGGACGGTGTATGTAGATGGGTCTTCTTGCGCTGAAGGGAGCGGAGCCGGAGTTATTCTGGCAGGCTTAGATAACTTCGTTCTCCAATACTCCCTCCGCATCAATTTCAAGGCTTCCAATAACGAAGCTGAGTACGAAGCCCTAATAGCAGGCATGGGCATGGCTCGCAAGGCAGGAGCACAGCGGGTTCGAATATTCAGTGACTCTCAGCTCGTGGTGAATCAGGTCTTAGGAGAGTACGAGGCACGAGACGACCGAATGGCCAAGTACCTAGCCAAGGTCAAAAGTCTTATGACTTCGTTCGAAGAAGCGCAACTCCAGTGGATCCCTAGAGAGGAGAATGCCCAAGCAGATGCCCTCTCAAAGCTAGCCTACTTCTCCTTCCAAGGCCTCGAGCAGACTGTCCTGATCGAAGTTCTGCTAAGGCCCAACATCGAAGAAGAAGCCCCCGACTCAATGGAGTTGCTACCTATCCAAGTCAAGGATAACTGGATGAGGCATTTGATTGAGTTCCTCAGAGACGGGAACCTTCCCTAAGATCCTAAAGAAGCTCGCCGAATCCGAACGAGAGCGGAGCGGTACACCTTCGTTGAGGGAGTCTTGTACAAACGCTCATATACCCAAATAGATGGCCGACCCTACTTGAGATGTCTCTCTCCAGAAGAAGCCTTGTATGCCTTGAAAGAACTCCACGAAGGGATAGGCGGAGCCCATTCGGGATCAAGGTCCCTCGCCAGAAAAGTCTTGAACTTTGGGTACTTTTGGCCTATCCTCCTTCGGGATGCAGAACAACATGTCCGGTAATGCAGCCCCTGTCATCAATTCTCCACTATCCGCCGTCTACCGTAAGCACAACTCACATCTCTCTCAAGTCTAATTCCTTTCGTAATGTGGGGAATGGATCTACTAGGTCCGTTCCCACTAGCGCCAGGTCAGCTCAAGTTCCTAGTCCTTGCGATCGACTATTTCTCCAAGTGGATCGAGGCCGAACCGCTAGCAACTAAAACTGAGAACAAAGTGCAGCAGTTCTTCTGGAAAAATGTGATCTGCAGGTTCAAGATACCTCGAGTCTTGGTAATAGATAACGGGACACAATTTGCGGAGGCAACATTCCGCTCCTTATGTGAAGACCTCGACATTCAGCAGCGGTTCTCCTCCGTCTCCCACCCTCAATCCAATGGCCAAGTAGAGAACGTCAATAGGCAAATTCTCTCGGGCATCAAGAAGAGACTAAACAAGTCGACTAATGGATTATGGGCAGAACAACTTTCTAACGTATTGTGGAACTACCGCACTACAAAAAGGACCCCCACAGGAGAGTCGCCCTTTAACCTCACCTACAGATCCGAGGCCGTGATCCCCTTAGAAGTTGGTTTGCCATCCCCTCGCTTAGTTGCATATAACGAAGAGCAGAACGCCAAAGAGCTTCGAGCCAATTTGGACCTTATCGATGAGCTCCGTGAAAGAACTTCTATTCACCAAGACAACTATTGAAGAAGAATCGAGGAGTCCTACAATAGAAGGGTCCATCCCACAGATCTTAAGGAGGGGGACTTAGTCCTCAGAAAGCTAGCCATCTTGTTCCCCAGCAAAAAGAGCAAGCTAGTTCCGAATTGGGAAGGACTATACAAGATCTCCAAGGTAGTTCGGCCAGGAGCATACCGTCTTGAAGACCTCGAAGGAAGGGAGAGACCAAGAACATGGAACGCCGACCATTTACTGAAGTACCAAGAGGATGTTTGAACGCCTCTCCGAGTACCATCAAATGTTGGGCCGTTCCTATCTTCTTTTTATTTGTATTTATTTCTTCATTCTCCCATTGTAATAATGGCCTGCAACTTAGAAGCGGCAGATTAAGCAATTATTAATAAAGAACTTCTTTTGCATAATAATTCTCTTGTGATCGTTTTATCTCTCTGTTTAATACCCCAATTGTGTTCTCTTAAACGACGAGTCGGAGTCCAAAATTTGGCTCGATTTCGCTTCGCAAACTTGCTCTTAAGCGAGTTAGAAGTGGTTCGCCATTCGGAATTGCTTTCACAACCGTTAAATCTTACTTAAACGACGAGTTCGGAGTCCAAAACTTGACTCGATTCCGCTTCTCAGGCTCGCTCTTAAGCGTGTTAGAAGTGGTTCGCCATTCGGAACTGCTCCCACAACCATCGAACTTTACTCAAACGACGAGTTCGGAGTCCAAAACTTGGCTCGATTCCGCTTAGCAGGCTCGCTCTTAAGCGAGTTAGAAGTGGTTTGCCATTCAGAACTGCTCCCACAACCGTTGAAACTTACTTAAACGACGAGTTTGGAGTCCAAAACTTGGCTCGATTCCGCTTCGCAGGCTCGCTCTTAAGCGAGTTAGAAGTGGTTCGTCATTCGAAACTGTTCCCACAATCGTTGAACTTTACTCAAACAATGAGTTCAGAGTCCAAAACTTGGCTCGATTCCGCTTTGCTAACTTGCTCTTAGGCGAGTTAGAAGTGGTTCGCCATTCGGAACTGCTCCCACAACCGTTGAACTTTACTCAAACAACGAGTTCGGAGTCCAAAACTTAGCTCGACTCCGCCTCTACTACTCGCTCATAAGCGAGTAAGAAGTGAATCGCCATTCAGAACTACTCCTACAACTATCGGCAACCATAGATGATTAACAAAACATGTAAGTACAAAAGAGGAAACAAGTTTCGTTTCAATAAAGTTCGAGGAACAACTCAGTTTACAAGACCATCTACTCTCCTCTACGACGAGTTACAAGATTTGACAAGATACAAGACCAACTTCTCGTGCTTATGACAAGATACAAAAACTTGGAAGAACAGAAGGAACAAAAACACAGACGACTACTTCAACACCTTCTCGGGGCAGGGATGCTCCGGTTTAAAGACACCCAGGGACGACGAACGCTGTATGGCCGATGCCTAACCTCAGAGCTCGTCCCTAGACCGGCAAACTGAGATGCATCTTCAGCACTGCCTCTGACGGTAGTCCCAACGGACGCTCTGCTTGACGAAGCAGCCACTCCACTTTGTGTATCACCGGGGCTCCGCCGAACAATGGGCGAGCGAGTCGCAAGCTCGTAAAAGGAAATTCCTCTGTCGCTCTCTTCACGAGTACATGAAGTACTTCTAACATTGATCCGTTCAGGTTGGGGCTTGAGGCGAGCGACCTCTGCCTCCAGTTCGACGATTCGTTCCTTCAGAGTGTCTCCTTCACAGCTATCTTTAAGCGAGGAAGCCGAATGGAGCCTGCAGCACCAGAGCTATCGGTAATAATCCGACAGAGATGAGTAACCTCAATGCTCTTATCGACAGTAACTCTCTTCAGCTCGTCTATCTCTGTCGCCACCTTGATCATTGCTGCTAATAACTCATCTCGTTCTGCCGTCAACTTGCCCATCGCTGCTGTTAGTTCTTCTCTCTCCGCCGAAAGCTCGTCTCTTGCTACCGTCAATTCGTCCCTCTCAGCTGCTAGTTCGTCTCTTTCTGTTGTCATCTTTTTCAAGGAATGGCGGAGTCGCCTAAGGCTTAGGCCGAGATTAAAGGTTGTTGACGAACCATTATCATCACCTTCAGGGGTCGCCTCCCTGAGCCTCTCTTCTAGCCTCCGAATCTCGATATCTCGACGACCTACAATTAGTTGCAGGTGATTCCGCTCATGTTCTGCTCTGCGAAGACCCAACTCAACTTCGTAAAGACGCTCTCGGTACCTAGCGAGGCACAACTTCGTCACCCCTAGGCCAGCCTCGGGATGAGTCTCCTCAGCCACATAATGCGCTTCGACGAGCTGTGTCACCTCAACGAGCTGAAAATTCCAAAGTAGACGACGAGAACACTTAGCAAAAATTAGCAAATTTAGTAAACACATAGCGCAAAACTCCTGAACAAGGCGACGTGTACACTTAGCAAAATTTCAAAAATTTTGTGAACACGTAGCCGAAGCTTCTAGGTAGAGCGACGTGAACACTTAGCCAAAATTGAAAAAAAAATTTGCAAACACGTTGCCAAAGATTTACAAACACATAGTCGAATTCAAAGAAAAAGATAGGTTTCATTCATTCCAAAAGTGCGATGGCCAGTCCGTAATTAGGCGATACATCAAAAAAAAAAAAAAACAAAAAAAAAAAACAAAAGTAAAAGTAAAAAGAAGCTGAAGTCAGGAGGCGACCTCTTTCCCAGGGTGTCGAGAAGTGGCGGGGTCGGATTCCCCCGAAGAAGCGACGATCGCTAAAGGGGGCACCTCGGAACCCTGACGCTCACCGACGATCTTGACCTCGGCATCTGTGTCTTCCTCCCCGACTTCCCCCTCGGACTCGTCGTCGAAACCGTCGACGTGGTCGGGGAAGAGGCGCCACCTGGAGCAGTCGACCTCGGGGTAGTGCTCTCTGACTTGCTTGATGGCGCGAGCATATGCCTTGGCCATGTTGGTCGCGAGGAAGCCTTGGGCCTTCTCCATGGTTACAGCTTTGGCTTCCTTCGTCACCGCGACCTTAGCAGCTTCTACAGCCTCGGCTTGCTGCTTTGCCGCTTCTGCCTTCTGCCGAAGCAGATCGCCCTCGAGCTTCTTGACGAGATCGTCGAGGTACTCCAACCTCGTCGTCTTCCCATCCACCTCGACCTTCAACTTGTCAAGCTCGTTGGCGATCCGAGCTTTCTCGGCTCGAGCTCGATCGACCTCCTTCTTCAGGTCCTTCTCGTGCTCGGTGATCTTCTCCATAAGATGTCCAAAGTGGACAGTTATCTGCAGCCAAAACACAAAGTTGAAAAAGTTAGAAAAATAAATGAGTAAGTTTTCTAAAAGTGTGAAATCAAAATACTCACCGACACCGCCGAGCAAGTGATCTCGAGGGCGTCATCCCCCACGCCTCCGGCATCCATGGCGGCTTGGTCCTTCGGCGTTGCCAAATGCTTGACGGCCTGTATGCTCGACGTCGAATCGCCGAGGAAGCCGTCCAACTTCCGAACTTGCCAGTCCAGAATGAAAATCTTCTTATGTTCCTCGGTCAGGAACACTTCGACCTCTGCTGTCAGCGGGGCTGCCTCCATCCCGAGAGCAGTCGCCATCGGGAACTCGCCAGCCTCGGCCGATGCCGAGGTCGCTGCTGTCGCCCTCCTCGGGGTCACCGTTGCCGAAGCCTCTGCCTCCTGAACAACGATGTCAACCGTCTTTGGCTTCGGCGTGGTCACCTTCGTGGCGACCCTCTTTCGCTACCGAGGCGCCTTGCTGCCGAGCGCTGCCCGCTGAGCCACGATTGCATCGTAATCCATCATTTCTGCAACAAAAGAAAGTTTGGTTAGAACACAAGTTAAAATCAAATGAGAAAAAGAAAAATGAACAAAGAAAACTGCATACTAGGATCTATGCAGTAGAGCCCTCCCTTGAAGAGTGCCTCCTCCGTCAGGTCTCGCCAATCGAACTTCGGTCGGTCAAGGAGGATCTAAACCATCTCTTCTTCATTGGGGTAAAGCACTGGAAGCTCCCTTACCCTCTTTGTTACTTCTTCAACCTAATTCGAGGGTATGCACCACGGCTCGCAGCTCCGAACGATGAAGTACTTGTCTCGCCAGTATTTTATTAAATTGGGACAACTGACAAGCCGAGCACCGTGCCTCGAAGCCAAGTAGTATCTAAATTCTGACTTGTGCTGTTGATGAAGTCGGTACAGCATCCGAAGCACCCTCAAGTCTGGCTCGATCTCGGCTGCCTGACAGTGGAGCACGAACACATTGATGACCACACGTTCGGCATTAGCTGGATGGGGCTGACCCTGAACCACGTCAGCACTTGGACGGTGAAGGAGTGGAGTGGCAGACGCGCTCCGGCGATGAAGGCATCGACCGGCCAGAAACACATGTTTACTGGCATCGGCGAGTTGGCCCTCACCCCGGGACCCGACAGCATCAGCTCGAACTCCTCTGGGATCTGAAAGCACTCCCGGATCGCCACTAGGTCTGCCTCGTTGAGGAGTGAGACAGTGTCGTCTGCTTCCGAAGTCTCCCTCGCAGCATTCTCCTCGAAGCTCCGTCCACTCCCGTATATGATACGTTCGGCGTGCTCCTCCGGAAGATCTCAAACCCTATGGAGCCCCATCAAGACACCAGGCAGCCTCCCGAACTCCCCCATTTGTTTCGGATCCTCCACTATGGTATCTCGACAATTGACTCTCTTGCCTTTGTCGATGCGAGGCACCTGACTCGGAGACGGCGCTTCGCCAGTAGAGGGAAAGGGCTCCGAAGTAGAGGAAAGAGAAGACATTTTTGACTTAAAATAAACTAAGTATAAGTTACCTTGAAGTGACTGTCACAGTTGGAAAATTCACCGGAAAATGGTCGACGATCGCCGGAATCTCTCGCTAGTGAAAATTACTCCTGAGTAAAAATTTGGAGAAGTGAAGAAATGAGGGGGGGTTGAGTCGTATAGAGGATGGCACACAAAACGAGGATATTGGGCTTCAAAAACCCAACAGTCAGGCCCATTTGCACAAAACGACAAAAAGTTGTATCGTCTCATCAATGACGAACTGCCAAAATTGTCAGAAGATCAACAGTCAAAAGGCCAGCTATCATCTCCAAGATGTTAACAACTTACTTTGGACTTCGGCACGCCCTGTCGAGCGTTCTTGGCACCAACGCTCAAACGTGAGAAAAAATTCTCACTTTGGACTTCAGCACGCCTTGCCGAGCGTTCTTGGCACCGATGCTCAAACGTGAGAAAAAACTCTCACTTGGAACTTCGGCACGCCTTGCCGAGCGTTCTTGGCACTGACGCTCAAACGTGAGAAAAAACTCTCCCTTTGAACTTCGGCACGCCTTCCGAGCGTTCTTGGCACCGACGCTCAAACGTGAAAAAAAGTTCTCATTTTGGACTTCGGCACGCCTTGCCGAGCGTTCTTGGCACCGACGCTCAAATGTGAGAAAAAATTCTCGGTTTGGACTTCGGCACACCTTGCCGAGCATTCTTGGCACTGACGCTTAAACGTGAGAAAAAACTCTCACTTTGGACTTCGGCATGCCTTGCCGAGCGTTCTTGGCACCGACGCTCAAACGTGAGAAAAAACTCACTTTGGAATTCGGCACGTCTTGCCGAGCGTTCTTGGCACCGACGCTCAAACGTGAGAAAAAACTCTCACTTTGGACCTCTGCACGCCTTGCCGAGCGTTCTTGGCACCGACGCTCAAACATGGGAAAATGGCTCACTCGGACTTTGGCAATCCTCGCCGAACCACTTTTGACATGTGTCGCCACGCCGAGGTACCTCTGTACCTTGGCAAGGGACCCCGAACCTCCCTCGACATCGACCTTCTTCCTGACACGTTTCAGCTACTCGAGGTGATTGGCAGAGGTCGGCAACATTGCCGAAGCCACTTGCCACCGACCTTCGAATAAAGGGGAAATCCACCTTTGAGCAACCACAGATGTTAGATCTCCTCAAAAGTCACGCCCAAAGCCGATGGAGAGCCCAAATTGCACCACATCATAAATAGAATTAAAAAATCTAATTTTTATTTATTTAATTCGAATTGTTTATTCAAAAATTGTAGAAAAATGGTTACAAATTCAAAAAAATAATTAAAAATTCTAAAAAGTAATTATAAATTCAGGGAAGTATTTTTGAGCCCCTGGATAAATAATTATTGCTTAGAATGATTAATTAGTGCCCTCGAAAAATGAATCACCGCTCCGCGAAATTGAATAAATGATTCGAAAAATAATTTAAAAATTGAGAAAAATTCCCAAAAAATACAGGAGAACTCAAGAACAATCTTGAGTGCACTACCGACTCAGAAAACCACCATAATGCCTCGTTTAAGATCCAAAACCCCTCATAGAGGATCTCGGTCAAAATCCGGTGAAGTCGTTCAGGTTTGACTATTCAACTTTCCTCGAATCCACAAATCTATCTGTTTGCCCCCATACCGATTTCAGCGGCAACAGTAGAAACACCCTTCAATTTTTTTGGGGGAAAATTGAATCAGACGGGAGATCAAATCCCGTTCGAGATATAAAAAAATAAAAATAAAAAATTGATCATACAGTTAATCATTTTCCGTCCGAGCCAAAATTTTTTAATTTAAAAAATTGATCGTACGGTAAATCATTTCCCGTCCGTTCATTTTTATTAGGAAAAAATAATTTAGATGAAACATCATCCCCGTCCGATCAAATTTTGGGATACAACTTTCAACAGACGAAAGATTATCTTTCGTCAGTTATATTTTTCAAATTCATACATTTTTTCTTAAATATAGTCGGCTATTGTTCCCCTCAAATTCAAATTTTGGGTATTTAGCCAATAACTGCAACATTTTTTTTTCTAAATTTTGCAAAAAATGGATTTTTAGCCCGATGACTACAAATGTTCTTCGTCTGTCCAAATTCCCATCTGTACCTCTTATATGTTACTCCCTCCGTTTCACTTTAAGTGATATTCAGGAGTTTTGCACACAGATTAAGGAAGGGTGAGATAAATATTTGTTTCCCTCTATACCCTTATTAATAAGTCTCCATCATTTAATTACTATTTTTTTTTTCCAATACAGATTCTGATTTCGAGAAATTGTAATTAATGTTTTCTCAATACAAATTCTGTTTTCAAGAGAAAATAGAATTACTAATTATTTTTCCAATACATTTGGCATTAAATTTTTGGAAAAAATAAAATCTAGAAAGTTGAAATTACAATTTTCTAAGAATATTTGATAAGATTAAGATGAGTGATTAAGACAAAATTTCAACATAAATAAGGGTTTTCTTGGAAGAAAAAAAAAAGGGAAAAAATTGAATAATATCACTTAAAGTGAAACAAGAAAAAAAATCTTAAATATCACTTAAAGCGAAACGGAGGGACTAATATCTTTTTGATCTAGATCATTATAGGATTTTGGTCTTTGTATAGTCAAAGTCATTGGTCACCCCCTATGTAAGAGAGGTAAATATACCATGCAGCAATAATATCCCTGGCTCGAATGTAAAGAGCATGCGAATGCTTGTACCATGCACATATAGCCCCCCACCACTATCGATCTCCATCACAAAAGGGAAGTCAAATTAAAGGCAAAAAGAAAAGAAGTTCGCAGTAGCAAGTAAAAAAACCCTAAAGCTAAAGTAAAGTGTTGTACTCTGAGGATAAAAAGAGAGATCAGTACTGATCGATCTCGTATGTAATGTTGCGTATATGTGGATAGCATCTACCATTCTCCAAGTTTTCACAAATTTTGTCTGCCGACTGTTAATGAGAATGCCAAAATGACAGCTACAGAACAAAACAAATTGAAGAGAATATATATATACATAGTAAAACAGGACGAACATGATCAGCGCAGTTTGAGCTTGCATGGGTTCCACCATGATATATATCTGAATTTGGCCATGATCGATCGATCTATGGTGGAAATTATCAAATTAACTAGTACGTACAAAATATGAAACCCCGAAGAAACTCCTTAATTTTTTTGATAGAACAGTGACCAACCCGTTTTATTAATGAAGGGTTACAAAATATATAGTACTAAATATTACAACCATCATCTACTGAAAAGTCTAGTACATGCATCATAATAATCGAAGTATGCAACAACAACAGAAATAGGAATAAGTAAGAAGTTAATCCCAAAACAGCAAGAACCTTTACTCAGCCATCCTCCCAAGTCTCATGATCGAAGGAAAAGAGGTAAATGCACTTGAAGCCTCAAACTACTCCTTCCCTTCTATGTGAAGTCTCTTTCTTGTTCATGCTTGACCTACCCAAGCATCAATTAGCACCATATTTTTATGAAACATCAAAGGAATTCTATAATTTAAATACGGAAACAATCATTGTTACAATCTAGTCATAGGGTCCACATGGTAGCAGCAACCGTAATATCCCACCCATCCCTATATTCCTTTCTAATCACTCTCGCTCTTCAGGCACCCCAAATATCCTCAACTGTATTAGGGGTCTCATAAAGCCAAACCCCATAACGAGAACCTCCCAAGCGAGTCTAGCCTTAGGACAATTGAATAAAATGTGATCGATATCCTCATCACCTAAATTACAGCTAGAACATCTTACATCTATAGAAATATTACACCTCTTTATATTCTATTTGGACATCATGGAATTCTTCGCCCCCAACCAAAGAAAAGGCTTCACCTTTATTAGAACCTGGGTGTTCCAAATCGTTTTCAGCTCCATACTCATCGTTCCTCCATCATTCAGCCACCGGTACATAGACTTCACAGAAAATGCATATGACCCAATCTCTTTCATTTTCTGCACCATTCCGGTATTGCCCGAACCCTGCCACCAAAATTTTAAGGGTTTGCAGATGCACCTGTTTTTTCCTCGATACTTGGACCCCCAAATTCTAAATGCAATCGATCATGTTTCCACACATCTACCAAGGGCATCTTCGTTACCAGACTCCTCGACAAGTTATGGGAAGAGGGATTGAAGTGAGTTGCTCCCACACCACTTATCTTTCGAGAATCTAGTATCTTTCATGTTCCCAATCCTACATCTGGTATTAACGTAAAAAGCTTCACCCACATTCGCGACTCCTTTCCAGAGATAGGAAACCTTCCCATGGGTACTTCGTCCCCATATCTTATTTTTTCTGCCTACGATATATTTTGACGGATTTACACCACCACAAGTTGCATCATTTACGCAGCTTCCACCACCATTTGGTAATAAGCGCTTGATTCATAACTCTGAGGTTGACAATTCCAAGTTCTTCGAATTCCTTCTTCTTACAATATTTCCCTACCTGACCAGATGGAACCCCTTGTTATCGTCGTTCGCCTTTTTCCATAGGAACCATCTTCTACACTTATGAATTCTTTTAGTGACCCACTCAGGAATCTCGTATAGAGACAAAATGTAAGTAGGAAGGCTACTAAGCACCAAGTTGATCAAGGTAATTCTACCACCCAGGTATAGACATTTCCCTTTCCATCCTGCAAGTCTCCTTTCCACTTCACCAATGGAATCTAATCTTCCCTCCACATGTTACCTAGTCTGATTAGTGTTCCCATGTATTTTAGAGGTAACCCTCCCTTCTTGCAACCCATACACGAAGTAATCAATTCGACTGGGATAGGGATTTCCAACACACAAAGACACCACACAGCTCTTGTGGAGATTGACTGGAAGTCCAGATAAGTATTCAAACCATCTCAAGATGATTCTAAACACAATAAATTCGTCCATTTGAGCAGCACCAAATGTTAGGGCGTCATCAACAAATTTGAGGATAGCAAACAGCTCAGGAACCCCTCTAACACCGATACAAATTATAAAGTCAGCCTTTCTACCTCTCAAAATCATCTCAGTAAAGTCGTCAGTGATCAAGATAAATAGAAGTGGAGATAAGGGGTCTCCATGTTTGAGACCTTTACGACACCGAATTTCCCTTCCGAATTCTACATTCAGCTGGATGAACGCTTTCCCATCCCTGACACACTTCCTAATCTACATTAGCCATTTAGGTTCAAATCCTTTGAGTTCTAGAGCTTCCTCCACACAATCTCACTCAACTGTGTTGTAAGCCTTTTCAAAGTCCAACTTTTGTAAAAACAACCATCAACTTTGAGCTTATGTCCTGTAAACACCACTTCGTATGCTAACGCGATGTTGTCTATGACGTCCCTCCCTTTGATAAATCCATTTTGTGAATCCCCAATGACCTCCATCAGGTGCAGAGACAACCTGTTCACCAAGATTTTGGTGATTATTTTAAAGGAGTAATTCAAGAGACTAATGGACCTGAAGTCCGCTACTCTAAGAACTTTTGAATTTTAAGGGATTTGAATAACCTTCGCGTAATTTAATCTTTCCAACTGCGCAACCCCCTGGTGTAATTCATGAAGGATATCTAAGTAGTAGTTCTTAATGATACTCAAGAAGAGTATATAGAAGAAAAAAAATCGGGAAACCATTATGTCCTGAAGCGGTCGTGTCCTAGGTTTTTAATTGCCTGAAACACCTCCTCCTCCACAAACATTTCTTCCAACCCATCACTCCCTTCAATTCTTGAGTCACTCTACGTCTCAGGATTTAGACTGCATCTATGTGTTCTATTGTTTCCAAGTAATTCTATAAAGTTCATATCAACCTTCTGTCTAATGTGTGTCTCGTCCTCATTCCAGTTCTCACCAACGAAAAGACTAGAAATACGACTATTAGCCACTAGCAAACTTATGGAAGAAAGCAGTGTTGGCATCCCCTTCTTTAAGTCATTGAAATCTTGACCTCTGCTTCCAATAGTGTTCCTCCATGTCTCCTATTCGATGTAGCTTGCCTCTACTGTAAACCAACTCCTCATATTCCTAGCCGTCAAGATCCCTATCTTCTTCTATGGTCTCGAGATTATGTACTCTTTCCTCGAGACCTTCTTTCTTTCTTTTTAACTCTTCAAACTTCTGCTTGGCCCATTTTTTTAGGCACTTTCGAAGACGTCTCATCTTATTGTTCCACTTAGAGCTAGACAGAGTCGGTAGTGTCGACCAAGATTCCTCAGTAGCCCCCCCCCCCCCCCCCCCCCCTAATGTTTTCACTAAGCGTCCGTGTCTTCTCAAATCTAAATTGGTAGTGTTTGGTTCTACTATCAGCTCCACACTCAAGTGTCAGGGGAGTCAGGTCAGATGTGTATCTCGCCATGGTCCTGACAATGGCAGGGGGAAAAAGATCCTCCCAATCAGTACACACCAGTATTCTACCCAACTTGGCAAGAGTTATATTTGCTTGCATGTTCGTCCAAGTAAATCGTCTATCAGATGACTGAAGATCCATGAGTTCTAGCTTGTAAATAGTACGATTGAAGTCGTTCGTATCCTAATCAGTGCCAACTCTTCATCAATGTTCGTTCTGGAATCTCGTAATAAATAAATCCCCACCCACCACCACGGGCCCTCCCATTATCCCCGAATAATTCTTACCTCTACCCAAAAACCGTCACTCAATCCGGAGTTATATGATCTGTACATTGACGTTACCATATGCTCCGAACCATCTCTTTTTCATTTTACTTTAATCGTGACCGAGTAATTACCAACGTACTCATCAATCTCTAAAACGTTGGGATCAACTCCTATCGCAATTCTTCCCAATAAGCCTACAGACCGATTTAAATTGCCAATCAAACGTCCTCAACGATCTAAGGCGCTCAAAATCCTCACTTTTTGATTTTCAATCCTAGTTTTCTGTAAAGCACAGATCGAATGTTTCTTCTTTGGATAGTATTACAAACCAATGTTCCAAAAGAAGTATAACATGGAAGCTAATTAAAACATCTATAATATACCTATCCAAAATCATGTCAAGTAACTATAGACATAATCTATAAGTTTCTCCCCTAATAGCATTCACCCTCTCTATTTGTTCTTCTTTTGTGGACCACATTACTAAACCGAACATGCTAGCATAATAAAGTAGTATATTATCACAAATATAATTCAAAATTGACATCTTAACTAGACACGTACCTCTGCAAGTCGATGTTGGTTCCTTTGCTTTTGCCGCCGATCTAATGAGGTCCTTCTCCCTTGGATCCTTCGATTCCCATATGTCCATTTGCATCTTGCTCTTCCTCTTTGTTTCCTCCACATACACCTCTCACCCTACTCTGTACGCTCGGTTCCTTGTCCCCGTGCCCTATTGTTAAACTTGATATGTGAAATGGCATTATTGTGATACTGTAACAAATAATCATTACTCTTAATTTTTGTACTTAATTATAGATATCACTGCATAACTCGATATATATATATCATGTAGGCAGGTGACAGGTAAGTGTTTTCGGACTAATGAGCAGAATATGCAGAAAAACAATTTAGAGTGGTATCTAAGTCATATTCTGTAGGCCATTAGTTGCAATGAAAGGTTTGTCTTAGGAGAATTGTTATATTACTCTATTATATCAGTGAGCATTGTTATATTACCCTATTATATCACTCGAATATTTTTCTAAATTCATATAATTTTCTATCCGATCATTTCGAGTTTAAACGTTCAACACAAAGATGGCTTATAGGAGCGGTAGCGGATCAATTTACCCTATTTATGGCTTTTGGAGCCGGAGGTGAATAACTCTGCCACTACATCAAAACTTCAAAATTGTAGTACCAAACTTCAAAATTGTAGTACGAATAGGTGAATTTATATTTGTATTCTAGCATGGGCCTGCAACTTAAATTGGGTGTCTTTTCAGACGGAGGCTTGAACTGTGTACGTGGTATTTGCTTTCTTTTAGTTTGAAATTTAATTAACAGCTATGTGAGCATCCGGTAGAAACTGAATCTGAATCCGACCTGATAGGACACCATACAAAAGATCCAACTATTATAACCAAAATTGCAAAAGTTGTCAACAGTTCACTAACATGGAATGTAAGTCCAGTTATGCATCGCTGGGTCTTCATATTCACATGAACAGTTCTTACTATGTGTATATATACATATCTACGCGAATAGATGATAGAATGACCAAAATTGCAAAAGTTGGCAACACTACACTAACATGGAATGCAAGTTCTGATATGCTTCACTGGGTCCTCATATTCATATATGAACAGTTGTTACTATATGCTAAACCAATCAATAGATGATAGAATTGTTTTTGAGAATTTGAATAGATGATAGAATGAACTAGGATTGGCAACTGGGCCAGTTTGGCTCGCGGCTCGCCTGGACCGGTTCGGAATGGGCTTCAACCCGAACCGTACCACTATTAGGCAACTTGTGCCGGATTTTGGCTAAATTGGCCCGGTCTGACCCGAACCACATATCAACCCAGCCCGCTCGGGCTTGAACCGGACCGGACCGCAATGGTATGGTCCGGTTCAGCCCGGTGGGCTCAATGATCGGCCCGACCGGGCTAGCCGTTGGATTTTGGGGATTTTTTTTCTTCTTATTTAATTCTAAATTACCTATTTATCCCCATAATGGTGACTACTTTATTAGGGTAACATAGGAAACCCAAAAATTAAGAAATTCTATAAATAGCCATGCCTTTCATACAATTTTCTTCACACCAAAACTTATAATACTCTCTCAATTCATTCCAAACAATTCTCTCAAGTTTTCAACAATTTATTTTAAATCAGGTCTCAACTCTCTCAAGTCACTAGTCTCATTCTAGTGATATTCTCTTGCAATTTGTGGAAGAAGAAAGTGATCAAGTGAAGAAACCTTCAAGAAGCTTTCTCAATTTTTAAGTCTCAACTCTCTCAAGTCTCAAGTCTCAATCTAGTTATCTACTCTTGCAATTCTTGAAGTGTGGTTTCATTTTTATAATTCAATTAATATTTCTTAGTTGTTAATTTGTAGTTTGTTAATTTCTTATATACCTTTTTCTCATATCAATTATTCAATTAAAAAAATTTCTTACACTAATGGCATCATCACGATCACGTAGCGGCCATAGACAAAGTGGACAAGAATCCACCAGTACATCTCGCACTTCTTATGTTTTACAATTTGAGACCTATACTATTACAGATTTTGATAGTATTCCCGAGTTTCCACACACACAATGATGAAATTCTAGTTGAGGAAACCCAACCACAAGACACTGAGCAACCACAATCATCTTTTTTCCCGAAAACATAGAGGAGTAACATCGGAAGTCCACCAATATTATACATTTATCTCATCTCAGTCCAATCTGAAAGAGGGACAAAAAATATGTAACTAGTGTCAAACCACTTACAAATGGAAAATGTGTGCCGGAACGGGTACACTTAAGTGGCACTTGGAGAGATCACACCGGGACATATTACAAGACCCTCTAACCCAACAAAATATCAACCCTAAGGCCGGTCATGTAGATAGCTATATCTACGATCATGATCCAGTTCGTAGGAAAATGGCTAGACTCGTTATTAAGGACGAGTTACCATTTTCATATTCTGATAGTAAAAACCTATAGAAATTTAACCAAACCGCTCTAAACCCCCATAACAAATGAATTCCTATAAACACCGTAAAGTCCTATTGTTATAAAATCTATAACGATCTTGAAGATTTTTAATTGCTATTGTTGCCGCTGAAATCAGTGTGGGGGCAAACAGATTGATTTGTGGATTCGAGGGAAGTTGAATAGTCAAACCTGAACACCTTTCACCAGAGTTTGACCGTGATCTCCCACCGTTGACCTGCAAAAAGTGCGAAATACCGGGGTTGATTCCGGCGACGCACCCTCCGACGCTCTAGTCAGTAATCAGAAAGATTATGAAAGAGCTTTGATTGGCAAAAGATTGATTACCTGATAATAGTGGGGGATGGGAGATATTTATAGCTGCCTTAGGAACCAGTTTTGGGATAAGATCAAATTCCTACTTCCCGGTGGATGGATAGAAGTGATCATGGCTGTTGATTATGGACAATCATAAACCCTAATTCTCCTATCCAGCTGGACTGGGCTTTCTGTGGGTTGGAATCCGTGCCCAGTAAGATGGACCTGTTTATGGGTTATTGGGCCTTTGGAAAAAGGCCCAGTTCCCATTTGAGACCTGTTTATAGGTGAAATTACCATTTTACCCCCGGGCTTTAAGATTCGTGCCCAATTTGGACGGTTCCGATTTAACCTCATTTTTAGCCATATCACGAGCCCCCCACTCTCGAAGACTGAGTTTGTTCAGACTTTGAGGAGTAGTTTTATTGTTTTTAATGGCTTGCGGAGTTGTATCGGAGTCCAAATGAGGGGTGTTGAATCTTCATACGAGGCATCATGGTGATTCTCGGAGTTGGTTTCACGCTCAAGGTTGTTCTTGAGCTATCCTGGACTGTTGGTGATTTTTCTCAATTTTTTAAATTATTTTTCGGACCATTTATTCAATTTTGCGAAGTGGTGACCTATTTTTCAAGAGCATTAATTAGTTATTCTAAGTCATAATTATTTATCCAGGGGCTCGAAAATATTTTCCCAAATTTATAATTATTTTTTAGAATTTTTAATTAATTTTCCTAAATTTTTAATCATTTTTTCGTAATTTTTAAATAAATAATTTGAATTTAATAAATAAAAAATCAATTTTTAATACCATTTATGGCGTGGTGCAATCTGGGCCATCGATCATACCGCGGTGAGGAATTCTGGGCAATCGGACGATCAGAAAAGAACAGGGTTCCCGCATTCTGGGCGTACGGTGAGGCGAACGCGCCGAACGGTGTGCCAACGCGACGACCGTTTTATGGAGTTTGGCGAACGGTGAAGGCACGTTGACCGGTCAAAGAATTTCTTGGTGTTTTCAGCTCAAAAACGCGTCTGCTCGGATTTGGCGGCAAGCATGGCGAACGACTTGTCGATCTTGGCGAACGAGACGGCGAGCTCAAAGTGCGTTGACTGGTCAACACATTTCTTGGTGTTTTCTGCTCGGAAATGCGTCTGTTTGGATTTGACGGCGAGGCTAGCGAACGTCCTGTCAGTTTGGCGAACGAGACGACGAGCCCAAAATGCGTTGACTGGTCAACGCATTTCTTGGTGTTTTCAGCTCGGAAATGCGTATGTTCGGATTTGATGGCAAGGCTGGCGAACGTCCTGTCGAGTTTGGCAAACGAGATGGCGAGCCCAAAGTGCGTTGACTGGTCAACACATTTCTTGGTATTTTCAGCTCGAAAATGCATCTGTTCGGATTTGACGGCGAGGCTGGCGAACGTCCTGTCGAGTTTGGCGAACGAGATGGCGAGCCCAAAGTGCGTTGACTGGTCAACACATTTCTTGGTGTTTTCAGCTCGGAAATGCCTCTGTTCAGATTTGACGGCGAGGCTGGCGAACGTCCTGTCGAGTTTGGCGAACGAGATGGCGAGCCCAAAGTGCGCTGACTGGTCAACGCATTTCTTGGTGTTTTCAGCTCGGAAACGTGTCTGTTCGGATTTGACGGCGAGGCTGGCGAACGTCCTGTCGAGTTTGGCGAACGAGATGGCAAGCTCGTGGAGCATTGACTGGTCGCTTTATGTTTTTCGTTTTGTATACTTGACCGCTTAGAATTCCGCGCTCGTTGGGCCGGTCAAGTGGTGCGGCCCAAGCCCATCAAGTTTTCCTATAAGTCTCCTCCCCCCTTCACTCTTACTTCACTTTCTCTCTTTTCTTCACCGGAGTATTCTTCTCTTCTCAGAGCTTCCGATGTTCTTCCCGATCTCCGACGAGTGTTCTGACCGTTATTGTCACTTCACAGGTAACTTGTTTTAATTAAGAGAGATGTCTATGGTGTCGTTCGACGAAGAGGCCTCCTCCTCGAGCGAGTTTGAAGTACTTCCTCGGTCGACTCCTCCTTCGGTCAGCAAGGGAAAGGCCACCATTGTTCTGTCCTCTCCAGAAGTAGGAGAAGATGTTGGCACCGACGGCGGAGGTGGCAAGGCGGTTCATTCTTCAACAGTTGTGGAGACGATTGTGGAGAGGGATCGGCGGATGGGAGCGTTCGGACGACATTCGATCTCCGTATCCACTCTAGAAGGAACCAGGCAGTACAGTCCAGAGGGTTTGAGGCGAGCAGAGCACGGTCTGGCCCAGTTTTATGAGGAGAACGATTCGAGGGAGCTCACAGAGGCGAACGAGGATCATCAGCATCCTAAAGGAGTCCCATTTGCGAATGGTCCGGATGTGCTTCATGATCCCTTCGGAGTTCAAACTCATCGTCCCGAGTCCAGGTGTCCGATCTTCCTCTTCTCTCCCCTCTGACACTTGCATTTTTCCTTACGATGCTTTTATGCCGGGCTTCGTCTTCTTCTGCATCCTTTCGTCAGGGGAGTGCTGCAGTGGTATGGGGTCTGCCCTATTCAACTGATACCGAACATGTGGAGGCATGTCACGGGGTTCGTCCTCTACTGCCAGGCGGCCGGGATCGAGCCAAACATGAATGTGCTTCGCCGTTTGTACAAGATCCATCAGAAGACAAGAACGGAGTACCGCTTTTATCTCACTGCTCGGAAGGACGTAAAGCTGGTCGACAACCCCGACTCCGTGAAGTGTTGGCGGGACAAGTACTTCCTTGTTCGGGGTAATAAGCCATGGGACATCCCCACGGTATGGAGAGAAGAAGTGCCGAAGAGGGCGAAGGTGGACCCCTGTCTGAGTCCAGAGGAGGACAAGATGGTTGGCATCCTCTTGGATTGGCCGACCTTACACTGGAAGGAGATCACCAAGGAGAGCCTCTTCGGGGGAGGCCTTAGCCCTATGGAGCCTAGTATGAGTCTAATCTTACTTTTGGATAGAATGTGAAGATTCTAACCTTTCTCATTTTTTTTCTAATCTTTTTTGTTCGCAGGATCCGCCGCCATGGACTTCGACGACATTATGAACAGGTGGTCGGCACTGAGCGGCCAGCACGTCAAAGAGAGGAAGAGGATGCATGCTGTGGCTCGCCCAACCACATCGAAGGCGGCCCGAGTTGAGAGTGTCACTGCACCTATTGTTGACTTGGAGGCTGCTCCTATCTCGATTGCTCCGCCGGCGAAGGAGCTCAACTGTTCGGTCGCTCTTGGCTTGTCAGCCCTGCCTCGCACGGCGGTGGTCGAGGAGATTCTGACGGACCAACTGAAGAAGCTCTTCGTGCCGGATTGGGAGGTCCTTAGGCACGATGGTTTTCTCGGCGACTCGACGAGTTGCATGGATGTCGTCCGTAGTCTTGCTACACCCAAAGACAAGGCGGCGATGGAGCATGGTACCATCGGTGACTTGGCATTGGAGATCGCCAAAGTGCAGATGACGGTAAGTCCTGGCTTCTCGCTTGACCTTCGTCCCTTTCTTTCTGTTCTATTTTAAACCACTGCTTATTTTTTGCTTGCAGGCGATCAGTCACTTCAGCCACCTGTTAAAGCGAGTGGTGGAGCAGGAGAAGGAGCTAAAAGCTCTTCAAGATCGAGAGAGGTTGGAGCGCTCGAAGGCCAAGAAGTAGCTAGAGGCGGCCGCGCTCAAGACTGAAACACAAGCCAATGAGATGCGGCTGTTGGAGGAGGCATTGGCGAAGACAAAGGACTCCGTTGCCGCGGAGAAGGAGGAGATGACTCGGCAGTAGGCGGGCGAGCGTGAGAAGTCCGCGATGTTCACGGCGGTGAAGGAGGCCAAGGCGGCGGTAGACAAGGAGGCGATCGGCTACCTTGAGCAAAACATGCGCAAGGCCTACGCCAAGGCACTGAAGGATGTCGGCAAGCGTATCCCCGACTTTGACTGTTCGGGATACTTCTTGTTCCTCGACGAGGAGAAGACTATCGCCGAAGGACAAGAAGAAGCTGGAGGAGAAAAGGAGGTCGCCGGCGATGAAGACGTAGTTACTAGACTCTACTAGCCATGGTGCCGACGACAGGGGAGCTGAGGGCGGCGAAGGGGCCTTGGCATTTGTGGATCCATCCGCCAAGGTGGACACTCAACTTCCTTAGTGTTTTTCCTGTGTTTTAGCAGTAGGTTCTTTTTTCTTTTGTATCGACGCCTAATAGCGGACTGGCCTCCGCCTTCTTTTGTACTTTTTGGACATTAATGAAAAGAAGAACTTTTGACATTTTGGCCCATGTTTATAGTGTTGAACTTTTGAAAATTTTCCAAGTGTTGAGAACTTTTTGAAATTCTTCTAAGTGTTGAGAACGTCCTGCTTTGAAACCCCGCTAAGTGTTGAGAACAGCTTGCTTTGAAATATAGCTAAGTGTTGCTCGAACTCAGCATTGTTGTGCTCTTGCTTTTCAGATCACGGAGTTGTGTCTGGTCGAGGCATCTCCGAACACCGAAGTGGCTGAGGCCTCTCGTCTTCGAGCTGATTTAGGAGCGACGAAGTTGGCCCTTTCTCGCAGTCGAGAGTGTTTTTTCAAGAGCGAGTTGGAGCTAGAACATCTCAAGCTATTGCTAGCGAAGCGCATCTCCGAGTTGAAGTAGTTAAAGAAGCAAGCTCGAGAAGCCCCTCCCAAAGGGGAGGTGGAGTTGCTTCGGTAGGCGTTATTTGATGTCTCAGTGGAGAGAGGTGAACTGTTGGTTAAGGTCCACGAAATGTCGATAGCCGAAGATGAGCTTTTGGCAGAGAAAGAAGAATTGACAGAGTCGATGGGCAAGTTGACGGCCGAGCGAGATGAGTTGTTAGCAACCATGAGCAAGGCGACGGTGGAGGTTGACGAGCTGAAGAGGGTTACAGTTGATAAGAGCATCGAGGTTACTCATCTCCGTCGAATAATTGCCGATAGCTCTGGCGACGCAGGCCCTGCTAAACTTCCTCGCTTCAAGATAGCCATGAAGAACGACTCTCTGAAGCAACGAATCGTCGAACTCGAGGCGGAGGTCGGTCGCCTCAAACCCCAACCTGAGCGGATTAATGTCAGAAGCACATCGTGTACTCGTGAAGAGAGCGAGAAAAGAATTTCCTTTTACAAGCTTGCGACTTGTTCGCCCCCTGCTCGGCAGAGTCCCGTTGACGCACAGAGTGGGGTGGCTGCTTCGTCGAGCGGAGCGTCCGTTGGGGCCACCGTCAAGGGCAGCGTTGAAGATGTGTCTCAGTTTGCCGATTTAGAAATGAGCTCCGAGGTTAGGCACCGCCGTCCCCGGGTGTCTTTAAACTGGAAAATCCCTGCCCCGAGGAGGCATTGAAAGAGTTTTTGTAATTTTGGCTTTTCAAATTTTGTAACTTGTCGTAGTGAAGAGTAGCTGATCTTGTAATCTGAGTTTCCCCAAACTTTAGACTTTATAGAAGTGAAAGCTTGTTTATTCTTCTGCGCTTGTGTGTTTAGTTAATCATCTATGGTTGTAAAAGTACTTCTAAAGGGCGGACCACTTCTTACTCGCTTATGAGCGAGGAGTAGAAGCGGGTTCGAGCCTAGCTTTGAACTCTTAACTCGTCGTTTGATTAAGTTCAACGGTTGTGGGAGCAGTTCCGAATGGCGAACCACTTCTAACTCGCTTAAGAGCGAGCTTGCGAAGCCGAATCGAGCCAAGTTTTGGACTCCGAACGCGTCGTTTGGCATAAGTTTCAACGGTTATGGGAGCAGTTCCGAATGGCGAACCACTTCTAGCTCGCTTAAGAGATAGCTTGCGAAGCAGAATCGAGCCAAATTTTGGACTCCGAACACGTCGTTCGAGTAAGTTTCAACGGTTGTGGGAGCAGTTCCGAATGGCGAATCACTTCTAGCTCGCTTAAGAGCGAGCTTACGAAGCAGAATCGAGCCAAGTTTTGGACTCCGAACACATCATTTGAGTAAGTTTCAACGGTTATGGGAGCAATTACGAATGGCGAACCACTTCTAGCTCGCTTAAGAGCGAGCTTGTGAAGCGGAATTGAGCCAAGTTTTGGACTCCAAACACGTCGTTCGAGTAAGTTTCAATGGTTGTGGGAGCAGTTCCGAATGGCGAACCACTTCTACCTCGCTTAAGAGCGAGCTTGCGAAGCGGAATCGAGCCAAGTTTTGGACTCCGAACACGTCGTTTGAGTAAGTTTCAACGGTTGTGGGAGCAGTTCTGAATGACGAACCACTTCTAGCTCGCTTAAGAGCGAGCTTGCGAAGCAAAATCGAGCCAAGTTTTGTACTCCGAACACGTCGTTTGAGTAAGTATAATTAAAGGTCTTAAACAGAGAGATAAAATAATCACAAGAGAATTATCAGGGGAAAGAAGTTCTTTATTGATGACTGCTAATCGGCCGCTTCAAGTTGCAAGCGGTTATTACAATGGGAAAATAAAGAAGCAAGTATAAATAAAAAGATAGGAATGGCTCGACATTTGAAGGTACTCGAAGAGGCGTTCAAGCACCCTCTTGGTACTTCAGTAAATGGTTGGCGTTCCAAGTTCTTGGAATCTCTCTGCCCTCGAGGTCTTCAAGACGATATGCTCCTGGTCGAACTACCTTGGAGACCTTGTATGGTTCTTCCCAATTCGGGGCTAGCTTGCTCTTTTGGCTGGGGAATGAGATAGCTAGCTTTCTGAGGACTAAGTCCCCCTCCTTGAGATCTGTGAGACGACCTTTTTGTTGTAGGCCTGCTCGATTCTTCTTCGATGATTTTGCTGGCGAATCGAAGCTCTTTCGCAGAGCTCATCGATGAGGTCTAAATTTGCTCGGAGCTCTCTGACGTTCTGCTCTTCATTGTAGGCAATAAGGCGAGGGGATGGCAAACCAACTTCTAAGGGGATTACAGCCTCGGACCCGAAGGTGAGATTGAAGGGCGACTCTCCTATGGGGGTCCTTTTCGTAGTGCGGTAGTTTCACAATACATTAGGAAGTTGTTCTGCCCATAAGCCTTTGGCCTACTTATTTAGTCTCTTCTTGATGCCGGAGAGGATCTGCCTGTTGGCATTTTCTATTTGACCATTGGACTGAGAATGGGAGACGGAGGAGAAGCATTGCTGAATGCCGAGGTCTTCACATAAAGATCGGAATGCTGCCCCTGTAAACTGTATTCCGTTATCTGTTATCAGGACTCGATCTACGCCGAACCTACAGATTACATTTTTCCAGAAGAACTGCAGCACTCTGTTCTCAGTAATAGTAGCCAGTGGCTCGGCCTCGATCCACTTAGAGAAATAGTCAATTGCCACGACTAGGAACTTGAGCTGGCCTGGAGCTGGTGGGAACGGACCTAGCAAGTCCATCCCCCACATTGCGAAGAAAATTGGACTTGAGAGAGATGTGAGTTGTGCTTGGGGAAGGCGGCGGATGTTGGAGAATTGCTAACAGGAGCTGCATTTCCGAACATGCTGTTCGGCATCCCGAAGTAGGGTAGGCCAAAAATATCCGTAGTTCAAAACTTTCCTGGCGAGGGACCTTGAGCCTGAATGGGCTCCGCCTATACCTTCGTGGAGTTCTTGCAAGGCGTACAAGGCTTCTTCCAGGGAGAGGCATCTCAAGTAGGGTCTGCCATCTACTTAGGTATAGGAGCATTTGTACAAGACTCCCTCAACAAGGGTATACAGCTCCGCTCTCGTTCGGATTCGACGGGCTTCTTTAGGATCTTGGGGAAGGCTCCTATCCCTGAGGAACTCAATCAAAGGCTTCATCCAGTTGTCCCTGAGTTGGACAGGCAGCGACTCCATCGATTCGAGGGCTTCTTCTTCTATGCTTGGTCTTAGGAGTACTTCGATTAGGACGGTCTGCTCGAGACCTTGTAGGGAGGAGGAGGCCAATTTTAAGAGGACATCTGCTTGGGAGTTCTCTTCTCTAGGGATGCGCTGGAGTTGAGCCTCTTTGAACGAAGCCATGAGACTTTGGACCTGGGCTAAGTACTTAGCCATTCAGTTGTCTCGCACCTCGTATTCTCCTAAGACCTGATTCACCACCAGTTACGAGTCACTGAATATTCGGACACGTTGCGCTCCAACCTTGCAAGCCATACCCAGGCCTGCTATTAGGGCTTCATATTCAGCTTCGTTATTGGAAGCTTTGAAGTTGATGCGGAGGGAGTATTGGAGAACGAAGTCGTCTGGGCCTGCCAGAATGACTCCGACTCTGCTCCCTTCGGTGCAAGAAGACCCATTTACATACACTGTCCAGATGGGCGGCCCATTTGCTGCTTGACTCACTTCTGGGATGGTGCTTTCCACTATAAACTCGGACAGGACTTGGACTTTGATAGCGGTCCGAAGCTGATAAGATATGTCAGGTTGACTTAACTCGATCGCCCACTTCATCAGATGCCCAGAGGTCTCGGGCTTGTGCAGGACTTGCTTGAGTGGCTGGTCGGTAAGAACGACCACCGAGTGGGATTGAAAATAGGGACGAAGCTTCCTGGCTACCATAACCAAGGCGTATGCTATCTTTTCCAATCTCAGATCGCGGAGCTCGGCGTCTCTAAGAACCTTGCTCATATAATAGATAGGCTTCTGAGCCTTGTCTTCTTCCCTCACTAGGACAGCACGGAGGGTTTGCTCAGAGGCAGCAAGGTAGAGGTAGAGTGTTTCCCTAGGAGTAGGCTTGCTGAGGAGTGGGGGGTTGACCAGATAGGCTTTCAGCTGGTCGAACGATTCTTGCTGCTGTTGGCCCCACTCAAAACCCTTAGCCCCCCTGAGGGCTTTGAAGAAAGGAAGAGACTTCTCCCCTGACTTGGACAGAAAGCACCCTATAGTCGTGAGGCGTCCTGTGAGCTTCTGAACTTCTTTTACATTTGTAGGAGGAGCCATGTCGAGTATGGCTTTGATCTTCTCGGGGTTGGCCTCGATCCCTCTTTGGCTAACCATGAAGCCCAGGAACTTACCAGATGAGATCCCAAATGCACACTTGTTCGGGTTTAGTCTCATATTATGCTTCCTCAACATGTCGAAGGCTTCTTGTAGGTCGGCGACATGGTCGGACCCATGGATACTCTTTACTAGCATATCATCGACATACATTTTCATGTTTCGGCCGATCTGATTCTGGAAGACCTTATTGACGAGGCGCTGGTAGGTGGCACTAGCATTTTTGAGCCCGAATGGCATCACTCTATAGTAATAGAGACCTTGATCGGTGATGAAGGAGGTCTTCGGGATATCCGGGAGGAACATTCTAATTTGGTTGTATCCGGAGAAGGCATCCATGAAGCTCAACAGCTCATGGCCCAAAGTAGCGTCGATCAAGGTGTCGATGCTGGGGAGTGGAAAAGGATCCTTCGGGCATGCCTTGTTCAGGTCTGTGAAGTCGATGCAAATTCTCCAACTTCCATTTGCTTTCTTAACCATAACAACATTGGAGAGCCACTCGGGATAATTGACCTTTTGCATGAACTGGGCTTTGAGGAGCTTGTCCACTTCTTCCTTTATGGCCTGCTGGCGCTCAGGGACGAATTTGTGCCTCTTCTACTGGACCGGTTTGGACCCCGAAGCAACACTTAGGTGGTGGACGAGGAGGTCCTCGAAAATCCCTGGCATGTCGGCAGCTGTCTAGGCAAAGAGGTCATGGTTCTTCCTGATGCAATGGACTATGTCAGAACAGAGGGCAGAGGGGAGGGTCTTGCAGATGAAGAATTTACGGTTCGGATCTTGCTCTTAAAAGAGCCCTTCCTCCAGCCCGTCTACCGGTTCTGACATAGGCTGGCGTTCCCTTGGGGAATTTCAAGGGTCTCGAGAGAAAGGACGGGTCCTCCGGTCGAGGTCATGTAGCATTTGTGGGCCATCTCCTAACTCCCCCTTACTTCCCCTACACCTGCCTTGGTAGGGAACTTCATTTTGAGATGATAATCCGATGGGACAGCTTCTAAAGCAGCTAGGCCAGGTCGGCCTAGGATCACATTGTAAGCGGCTGGGACGTCGACAACCATGAAGTTCATTGGCTCCGTCCGGGTAGTAGGAGTTTTGCCAGCGGTTACGTCGAGGGTTATCACCCCTTCGATAGTCACTGGCACTCCCATGAACCCATGGAGTGTATAGTCGGCAGACTTGAGCCTGTCCCGCGATAATTTGAGCTCTCGGAAGGCTGCCAGGAAGTGGATGTTGACTGAACTGCCATTATCCACCAGAATTCTCTCCACCTTGAAGTTAGCCATGTGGAGGTTAATCACCAGTGCATCACAGTGGGGGGTTCGGACACCCTCTAGATCTTCATCCGAGAAAGTAATCGGGACTCCAAGACCTTTGGGAGGGGGTAGGCTGTGCACCAAGTTGACTTCCCAGATGAAAGCCTTTCGAGATGAGTTGGAGGTTCCTCCCATCGGGCCTCCATGGATGAGGTGCAAGATGCGCTCTTCTTCAAATTCGGGAGTCTCGTCACATCTTTCGGGCCGTTTGTTAGCCCCCCTGGGTGGTGGAGGAAGATCAATCCGATCCTTTCTTACAAACTTGGATAGCTGCCCTCTCTGAATGAGGGCTTCAATTTCATTCTTCAGGGCCCGACAGTCATTAGTGTCGTGGCCGTGGTCTCGATGATATCGGCACCACTTCTCCTTATCCTTCTTCTTCCCGAGAGTATTCATCTTCAGGGCAGGAGGCAGGACTCCTTCTTTCTCAACCTCCATGAGAATAGTTGAAACATTGGAGTTGAGAGGGGTAAACTTCTCAAATCTGGGAGGCGGGCGGCACTGACCCCCGTTGTCCTTCTGGAGCTTTTTAGCTCCCTCATCTTCGGTTGCCTTTCCTAAGGAAGACCCCTCGAATGTGGGGCGATGTTTATCTTTCTCAGCCTGGATGTACTTCTCGCTTCTGAGAAGAAGGTCCGAGAAGTCTCGCGGGGGCTTTTTGGATAGGGAGGACCGGAGACTCGAATTTAGGACATTGGACTAGAAGGCGGCTGCAGCTACCGATTGGTCGAGGGAGGCAATGGACCTAGCTTCCATGGTAAACTGCTTGACATAATCTCTTAGTTTTTCACCCTTCTTCTGATTGAGAAAGAGTAGTGAAATATTAGTCTTCTCGAATCGGTGGCTGCTCACGAAGTGAGTGATGAAGAGGGTCTCAAATTGTTCAAAAGAGAAGATGGAGGATGGGGCGAGGCGGGAGTACCATTCCCGAGCCGGACCTTTGATAGTAGCTGGGAAGGTCTTGCACAGTAGAGCATCGGAAGCCTGGTAGATCATCATGAGAGTTTTGAAACTCTCGATGTGATCCACGGGATCTGACTCCCCCGTATATGTCTCGAACTACGGGGGCTTGAAGTTTGCTGGAACGGGAGCCTCCTTGATAGTTCGTGAGAACGGAGGTCTACTTGGACGGAGGATCCTCCCTCTTAGCTCCTCTTTTCTGTCTAGTTGACTGAGGCACCTCTCCATCTCGTGGAGACAGCGATAGACTGCATCATCCCTTCGACGGTATCTTGGTGAGCCTCTGGACTCATCTTCGTACGAAGGGGAGCATGGGGTACGGCGACGGTAGCTCGAAGAATGGCAAGGACTAGGGATATGATGGCGGTGGCTCGGAGCTTGAGGAGGACTTAGAGACCGAGGGCGAGGGCTTTGAACTGGCTGAGGAGTGGGAACCCTCTGAGCATTATTATTGTTGTTTGGTGGGAGATTGAGGACCTGCAAGATTGTAGCCTGGAACTGTTGGAATTCGACAAGGGTGATAGGTCCGTTCTCGTCCCTCTGGGGCTGCCGACCAGCAGGAGAATGATGCCTTCTTCGATGATACTCAGGGGACTCTCTCCGCCTCCTATGAAGAGGGGACCTCCTGTAATCGTGGCAGTGAGGGGATCGTGCATTTTGACGTTCTGAGCGGGAGGCTCCATCTCGGGCCCGCCTTTCATCCAAACGGTGGCAAAGGTCCTCCTCTTTCTGCTAGTTGATGAGGATGTTGCGGAGGTCTTCTGAAGGCCGAGGGTTATGGAATGCCATTGAGTCGGTTGAAGGGTTATGTACAGAGATTTGGTCGTGGTAAAGAGGTTGCTTATGAGGAGGAGGACGGGAGGTCCCAATACCGACGATCTGGGGCCCGACTTGAGCCCACTGGGGCTGAGGGTTCTGAAGAGGAGGTTGTTCCTGCTGCAGGGGCTGACCGGACTGAGGAGGGAGTTGCCCCTGCTGCTGGACGGTTTGGAGGGGGACCTCCTATTGTGGTTGAGGAGGAGTGAGCCCATGGTTGGACCCTCTGGATCTCAGTTTCCTGGGAGGCATGGCTGGAGGTGATCTTAACCGATGAAAGAGGATGGATTGCTATTCGTGGTTCCCATAGACGGCGCCAATCTGTTGCCATTGAAATCGGTGTGGGGGCAAACAGATAGATTTGTGGATTCGAGGGAAGTTGAATAGTCAAACCTGAACACCTTTCACCGGAGTTTGATCGTGATCTCTTGTCGTTGACCTACAAAAAGTGCGAAACCCGGGGTTGATTCCGGCGACGCACCCTCCGACACTCTAGTCAGTAATCAGAAAGATTATGAAAGAGTTTTGATTGGCAACAGATTGATTACCTGATAATAGTGAGGGATGGGGGGTATTTATAGGTGCCTTAGGAACCAGTTTTGGGATAAGATCAAATCCCTACTTCCCGGTGGATGGATAGAAGTGATCAGTGCCGTTGATTATGGACAATCATAAACCCTAATTCTCCTATCTAGCTAGACTGGGCTTTCTGCGGGTTGGAATCCATGCCCAATAAGATGGACCCGTTTATGGGTTATTGGACCTTTGGAAAAAGGCCCAGTTCCCATTTCAGACCTATTTATAGGTGAAATTACCATTTTACCCCTGAGCTTTAAGATTCGTGCCCGATTTGGACGGTTCCAATTTAACCCCATTTTTAGCCATATCAGCTATTTTTATGCTTTAACTTGTAAGGTTTCATTAACCGCTGAAGGTTGGAAATGTTGTAAAAATGCTCATATAATGTGAGTAACTTGTCATCGGATCCTTCAAATGATGATCATATCATTTGGATATTTGATGTATTCGCATAATGGTGCGACTATCAGATCACATATTATACTAGTATGCACTAATTATCATATTCGTGGTAATTTTTTTTTATTAGTTTTGATAATGTCTCCATTAATAATATGACGATTTCCATATTAATTCAAGAGCTTGCTCCTCCATTGTCTTAAATATTTCATGTCACATGTGTATGTCATATCATTAACTTGTGTGTGCAAGATCCTTTAAAGATAGTTGAACCTATATACGATTGCAATAAGAGATTGTGCCCATTTCATAGAGTTGAGTGCTCATAATCTTCAATCATTCAAAGATTTGTGTATCTCAAGGGAGTACATTTTAGAAAATTCCCTAAAGATATTATATATCGTTGGAATTCTACTTATGACCTATTTGTTGTTATTACTAAATACAAATCGGTTTTAAATGAATTTTGTATTGTCAAAAGCATGGAAAACTTTCAACTGAATGATTACTCTTGGTTTTTTACTGAAAATTCAACCCTTTAAGAACTCAACCATGCAATTTTCAAAATCTTATGATTCCACTTTGGGTGGTATTTTTCTTTCAATAGTTAGCATGATGATAACTTTTCAAGAAATAATGCACGATCCTTATATTTGAGAGATCGTTTCTTCTGCTTACACTAAATTTTTGAAATAATTTCATCCTCTTCCTTTGTTGTATTGTGTTGCTAATGTAATATATCCTCGTATCAAGTTAGAAGATACAAATAATTTGATTGAGTTGTTTTATCGTTGTTACAAAAGTTTGCAAGAAAACAACTTTGGTTGAAAGGCACAAATAAAAGGAGAAGAAGATGTTGAAAAACCGAACAAATTATAACGAAAATGAAATAACAAAATATAAACCCAAATCAATTTGAGTCGAGGCTTGTGTATCACACAATACCCTGAAGACAAATTTGCCTCGTTCGCGTGCTGGATAGTGTAGAGGCATCCGTTTCGCAGGATACAACGGCTGAGGAATGTCGACTGTAGCACCACATCACACTCCCGAACTGAAAATGTGTGGAACTTTATCACCAATTAAACAACAACACTAGAACAACTAAACTTGGAGGAAAGAACAGAACAGAGAGGAGAGGAGAATTTTCTAGTGTGAAGAATGAGAAGTGAAGGGGTCTCAATTTATAGGGGTTCAGGGAGACAAGTGAATGAATGCATGGGAAGAAACGACAGACAAAACTGTTTATCAGTTTGAAACGTGCAAATAAATGCATGAGAAAAAAAAACTAGGGAAAAAGATGCCCCACAAAGGGTGGGGTTCAAGTTGGTTCGGCATTCATGTCCGCAGGACGTGCGCGTGCGCACAAGCCGCATGTAATCCGGTCCAAGATTTGCAACCCCCCCTCCTGCGTGCGCAAGAGAGAGCCTTCTTGTTTGCTTTCTTAAAAATCATAGAAATGAGATATTATCTATACCCTTCTTATTCTTATGATTTTTCCGATATGAGACTAAAGCCCCTTAACCCATTTTCTCATATCAAGTGTCACTTCAGAGACAATTTCACATTCACCCCATAACCATTTTGAGCAAGTATATATGATTTTGATGTACTCATGAAGAGAAAACAAATCCATAATAAAGATCTCTCACTAATATATAATGGATCTTACTCAAAAAGGTGCCTCAAAACTGGTTCGTAAAACGGTGTTAAAACACTTATTTCCAACATTCCTCACATGAATGAAATTGACGACCTCAGACACGACAGACTAGGTGATAGAATTCAACAGTTGAAACCTACACAGGATAGGTCAGTGTTATCCTTTGAACATTCCCTTATGAAAATATGTTTACTTTACTAAATAAACAGTTAACGAGATGTCCTTAAACTATTTTGACATTTTTGTAAACGATGACATACCTCATACAGAAATCTTTCTAACACATTTCAGTTCTCACTCTAATGTTCGTTTTGGCCATGAACACACACTTGGTTCTGCAAGAGCTTAACAGGAATGTTGCCTTAAACTATTCCTTTGGAAGTGGCAATTCTTCCCTCTCACATAGGTGATTTCTTAGTTAAGAGTAACCTGTATTACTCTACTCGAATTTTTGACGCATAAGGATCATTAAAAGCCTAACTTACCTGCTTACCTTATGGGCATCATTTTTTCATCATCAGAATTGATATGGGGAAATTCTTACAGTGATCCAACATGGTCTTTACAATTTAGTTGTCCCTTTGAACCTAGATCTTGGGATCTCCAGTCAACTTGGTTGGGTATCCATTGTATCGACTTATTCTTTCATGAGTTTTAGTCTCATGCCCCTCGATGACTTATCAACTTACTCTCTTTTTATTCATTTGGTAGCGGATCCGCAATGTTATCTTTTAACTTTACAGAATTCACAGAGATAATCTCGGTAGAGAGTAGTTGTCTAAAGGTATTATGTCTTTGACGAATATGTCTAGGTTTACCATTATACATATTGCTCTGAGCTCTATAAATTACAGATTGACTATCTGAGTGTATGCAGATTGGAGGCACATGCTTTGTCCACCTTGGAATATCCTCAAGGAAGTGGCGTAACAATTCAGCCTCTTCCCCACATTTGTCCGGTGCAATAAATTTAAATCCCATCGTGGATTTAGCGATCACTTTGTGTTTGAGAATTTCCACGAAACTACTGCACCACATAGTGGTAACACATAGCCACTACTAAATTTTGAATTATCACTAGATATCTAGTTCGTATCACTGTATCCTTCAAGTATAGCTGGATATCTTGTATAATACAGTTCATAATTACGAGTAAAATGCAAGTACTTCGGTACTCTTGTAACCGCTTGTCAATGTTCGGTTCCAAAATTACTTGTATATCTACTTAGTTTACTAACTGCGTAGGCTATATCTGGTCTTATACAACTCATCAAGTACATTAGACTGCCCATAATTCTAAAGTATTCCACTTTAGAAATACTCTCTCTTTTATTTTTGGATAAATGTAAAGTTAGATCTATTAGAGTTCTGACAATTCCAGAATTATCTTTATCAAAATTTTTAAGAATATTGTCTATATAATGTTACTAGCTTAAAAAAAGCTCGTCTGATGTTCTTGTGATTTTAATTCCTAATATAGCATCAGCTAATCTCATGTCTTTCATGTCAAATCTCGAGCTCAACATGTTTTTAGTAGATTTAATCATCTTATCATTACTTCCAACAAAAAGTATATTATCTACATACAAATATATTAGGACATATCCATTTTTCGTATCTTTGACGTACACACATTTATCACATTTATTGATTTTGAAACCATTTGTCATCATGATATTGTCAAATTTCTCATGTCATTGCTTTAGTACTTGTTTCAAGTCATATAATGACTTCACTAATTTACATACTTTTTTTCTTGTCCTAGAGCTAAAAAACCCTCGGGTTGCTCCATGTAGATTTTTTCATCTAAATCTCCATTAAGAAAAGTTGTTTTCACATCAATTTGATGTACTTCAAGATTGCACAAAGCTGCTATTGCAAGTACCATCCTAATATTCTCGTCACATGATAATAAATATCAAAGTAATCCAGACCATCTTTATATCTATAACTTTTGATTACAAGTCTTGTCTTGTATTTATAATTGATCTATCAGCTTTCATTTTTCTTTTGAAAATCTACTTGGAACCTAAAGGTTTACTGCATGGTGGAAGATTCACTTTGCAAGATAGAATTAATTTTGCTCTTAATGGCTTCTTTCCATAAGGGACCATTACTAGAGTTCACAGCTTCTTTAAAAATTTGGGGTTCACCTTTAAGCATAAAAGTCAAGAAATCTGGACCAAAAGATTTTTCCGTTCTTATTCTTTTACTACGTCTATGTTCCACCTGAACTTATTCATCTAAAGTTTTTACTATCTTCACTAATAGTCTCATGTGTTCGTTTGGAAGAACTTGGTTCTTCCTTCGACTTACATGGAAATACATCTTCAAAGAATGATGCATTTCTAGACTTCATTATCGTGTTATGTGGTATATCAGGGATATTGAATTTATACACCAAGAACCGATAAACACTACTATTATGCGCATAGCCAATAAAAATGCAATCAACCATTTTTTGTCCTAATTTCACTTTCTTAGGTGGATGTACTGTTACCTTGGTAAGACATCCCCACATTCGCAAGTAATTGTAGGATGTCTTTCTTCATTTCCATAATTTATATGGAGTTTTCACTTTTTTCTTTTTGGGTATCATATTCAAAAGGCAATTAGCTGAAAGAATGGCTTCTCTCCACAAGTTTGGTGCTAAATAAGAAGTTATTAACATTGCTTTCATCATTTTCTTCAAGGTACGATTATTTCGCTTAGCAACACCGTTGGACTGAGGAGAATAAGGTGATGTAGTTTCATGTATATTCTCATACTTAGCACAAGTGTCAGCAAATGGTGATTCATACTCTCCACCTCGGTCACTTCTTAGCACCATATTTTTCTTGTTGAGTTGATTCTCAACTTCATTTTTATAGAGAATAAATTTCTCCTTACTTTTGAGAAATACATAGTATTTTGTGCTGTCATCAAAGGTAATAAAATACTTATTACTACATCTTGTTTGTTTTATTTTTAAATCACAAATATCACTGTGAAATAAATCAAAATGTTCAGTATTTCTTTCAATACTTTTAAATAATGATCTTGGTTTTGCCTCAACATAAGTTTCACACTTAAGTTTGGAACTAATTTGGAATGTTGGTGTATGATTCAAGTTATTTAGTCTATGCAAAGTATCATAATTAATATGTCCTCGTCTACCATGCCATAAATTGGAAGACTCTAGCATATAAGTGGAAGAGCTAGCTTTATTGATATTCTTGACTATGGTCATTACATTGAGTTTGAACATTCCACCACTCATGTATCCTCTACCAACATACATTTCACTCTTAGACAAAACAAACGTATTTGACTCAAACACTAAGCAAAATTCGTAATTATTAAGTAAAGAACCAGATACCAGGTTCTTACGGATTTCAGGAACATACGCAACATTATTTAGAGTCAGTACCTTCACAAAAGTCATCTTCAAGATGACCTTGTCTTGGCCCTTGATTTTTGAAGTAGCCGAGTGATTTCTAAAGTGGCCGAGTTCCTCATGAACATTTTCTCTCCATTCCCTAATGGTTCTAAAGTAGAGAACATTCCTCTATTAGAGCACACATGGCCGGTAGCTCTGGTGTCAATCTACCACTCTTTAGGTTTGAACCCATCAAGTTCACCTTCGAGATCACAGTAGAGATGTTGATTTCAGAAACATCTTGAGCAATGCCTTCAACCACATTGGCTTCTCTGTTCCTGAGCACTCCGTTGAACATCTCAGGTTTTTATCCATGGAAGACTGGGACAGGTACAACAATAGGTATTGGCACTCGTGCCATACCAACGGTCGGCAATTGGACCGTCTCAGCAGCCGGCAATTGGGCCATTTCAGCCACAACAACATTCTCTGATGCAGTTGTCATTTCAATTCTGAAATACACAACGAACGTGTAAATTTTCAGATTGAAAAGAAAAGAAAAAAGTGTCTCAAAATCAGCAAAGAACAAAATCATAATCTTTTATAAGTTTGTTACAAAATTGTACAAGAAAACAACTCTGATTGAGAGGCACAAAAACAAAGAAGGAGAAGAAGATGTTGAAAAAACCAAACAAATTTTAAAGAAAATAAAATAACAAAATCTAAATCTAAACCGATTTGAGTCGAGACTTGTGTATCACACTCTCCTTATAACAAATTCGCCTCGTCCGGGTGCTGGAGATTACAGATGCGTCTATTTTCCAAGATACAACGGCTGAGGAATGTCGACTGTAGCACCATGTCACAATCCTGAACTGAAACTGTGTGAAACTCTATCACCAATTGATCAGAAACACTTGAACAACTGAACTCATAGGAAAGAACAAAACAGAGTGGAGATGAGATTTTTCCGGTGTGAAGAATGAGAAGAGAAGGGGTCTCAATTTATAGGGGTACGGTGAGACAGGTGAATGAATGCACTGGAAGAAACAGCATACAAACCCATTTTTTGGTTTTGCAACATGCAAATAAAAGCAGGAGAAAAATTGTTTCATATTGATTTCACAAACAAAACCGTTTTTGCATTTATTTTGGCCGTTACAGTTTGGAAAAATCAAAAATAGGGCAAAAATAAGCCTCACACGGAGTAGGGGTTCAAGTTGGTCCGGCATTCATGTTCGCACACATGCCGCATGTAATCTGGTCCAAGATTTGCACATCCCCCCCCCCCCCCCCCCCCCCCCTCCTCTCCCAATAACCGTTTTGAGCAAGTAAATACATGATTTTTATATACTCGTGAAGGAGAATACAATTCCATAATGATCTCTCACTAATATATAGTTGATCTTACTCAAAAAAATTGCCTCAAAACTAATTCATAAAATGGTGTTAAAACACTCATTTTCCAACAATAGTATGGTAGCAGATGATTCTTATGATCATAATGCATTTATAGTTAAATTTGAGTCTGTAATAAATAATTTATATTATATTTATGAAAGAACTTTTGCAACTACTTCTAAAACACAATATACATGTGAATCAACATCTTCTTCTAGAGGTAAAAGCATTGAATTTGAAGATACTGTTAATTTATTGAGTCGTATTCAATCTGAATAATCTAGGACTAATGCATCAAATGAATTACATTGGCATAATTCATAAGATTCTCTGTTGTGTGAACAGAAGATTAATATACTAATATAGCGGAAATACAATGAAGGTTGATATCCCAATCTTTCTAACATGGCAAAAAATCTACTAACCCCCATATATCTACAGCTGCATCGGAAAGTGTTTTTTCTCGACGTGGCAGGATATTGAAAAATGCAATGAATTGCTTGAAGCCGGAGACTTTGGAAAGGCTCGTGTGTAATGAAGATTGGAAGAAAGCATATGAAAGGACTCGAGAAATACTACAGGACACCTTAACCAATAGAAGCAACACTCCACAAGACGAACCTGAAACTCACTAGAAAATTTAGGTCAATGAGATTCTACAATTTAGATTAAGTTGAGATGCACGACAGTAGTCCAATGCCCTCTCTTCAATCTAACAAAGGCTATCTCGAACTCTAGATCACCCCCTTCCCTTACCATTTAATTTTGTAACTCTGGATGTATTATTAGTTTATTACCACTTTTTTTTTTGTTATCGTTGTAAGGAATGATTCCAGACTTAAACAATTGAGAAAAATAATACATACTTCTTTTATATAATTCTTGTACATTGGAATTTTCTATAATATTATTTATTTTGTATCTAATTTTTTATGTTGATTTTGTTCTTAACTGATTGAGAGAGAGAGAAAAAAACACAATAAATAAATAAATAAATAAGAATCTATGAAACTAAATCCCCCAGGAAAAAAAAAACTCATGCTGGGCCCGACTCGGGACCTGGGCGTGCAGATTGGGGAACTGGTCCGGGCTGGAGTTCCACTCCCAGTGGCATTCCGGCCTTTGACCCGGTGGGTTGTGGTCCGGACAGGCCCGAATAGACCAGTTGCCAACCGTGTCAATGAACCAATGACTTAGCTAGCTAGGCAGTTTCCTGACTAATCAGTCTACTATACTGCTACTGCATGGGAAGTCTCAATTGATATATATATATACGAATATTCTCAGATGAATATGATCAGTCTCAAATTCTTGATGAAGTGGCGCATATATGTATGTCACATGCAATAGTTATCAATGGGGAATAGTTGATAACAAAACAATACAAAATAGGTCAAGTCCCATCACTGGCAATATTAGCTAGGGGATTGAAACAAGTGCCCATGTGCTGTTTTTTTTTTTTTTGTCTATACTTGCGACAGATGCAGCTAGTTCATAGCCAGCAAAAGGGCCAGAAAATAATAATCCAATTGTTTGAGAGATCGGGATATATTTTGCATGATTATTTCATTCAGGTTCTCATCACATTACAGGGGATATAAACTTCCAAGACAATAGGAATCTAGTAGAACAATTTCATGTGGTGCAAATGGAAGTATCGGAAACCTACCTAAGCAAAAAAAGGGAAGCTAGTACATCGTAATTTGAAGAAATTTACCTCCTTTAGGTAGAAAATTTGTGTACCCTTGTTCTTACGTTTGTAAGCAATAGGAGTGAAATTGTGCATGCACTATATGAGTACAACCGATGTGATTGGAGTGTTATGATTACTGTAACAATGGAGAATGGACGACCCTTCGGAATACGCCTCACATTTTATCGATGTATAGCAGGGAGGCCCCCCTGCGTAATGCAGTCATAATATTTCGCTTGTATGTTACGATTTGGGTGAGCTACAAGTGGATGTACCATCAAATATCAATATTTCTCCACATGCACGGCAGATCATGAAATATCGAAGAATATTAATTGTTCAGAATATGGATAGAAAACGTGAAAGGGAGAGTTACATGTGTAGTGCCAAGTCCTAACAACATGTTGGGAAGTGTTGAAAACCAATTTGGGAGAAAATAATATTTTTCTTGTTCATATTTTGTTTCTCTACTATATATATCTATATATAAGAATTAAATTCTTGGAGAAGAATAAAGAAGATTGAGAGAAGATTGGGTAGATGAGAGATTTGGGGAATTTGCTTTCTATGGATTAGGAATTACATTCTTGGAGAAGAATAAAGGAGATTGAGAGAAGATTGGGGAGATGAGAGATTTGGGAAATTTGTTTTCTATAGATTAGGAAACAGAATATACACATTAGCAATTACTATATTTCAATACTTTCCCTCAAGTTGGTACATAGATATTGAATATGCTCAACTTGTCAATAAATTTCAAGAAGAGTCGATTCGAAACTGCCTTGGTTAGGATATCTGCGAGCTGATCTTCTAACTTCACTTTAGATATCTCAATGACTTTCTCATCTAATTTTTCTTTGATGAAGAATCTGTCCACCTCTACATGTTTCGTCCAATCATGCTGAACTGGATTAGCAGCAATATCATACGCCGCTTGACTATCATAATACACTTTCATAGGTTCATTCGGATCACAATATAAGTCCTGCAACAAGAGTTTCAGCCATAAAACATCCGCTATACATAATGCTACTCCGCGATACTCAGCCTCTACACTAGAGCATGCAACGACATTTTGCTTCTTGCTTCTCCATGTAACCAAATTTCCTCCAACAAAGGTGAAATACCTTGAAGTGGAGCGCCTATCAACAACAGATCCTGCCCAATCGGCATCAGTATATGTCTCAACCTTCAAGTGACCATGTTTGGCAAACAAGACCCCTTTTCCTGGTGCACACTTTATATACCTCTGGATTCTCATTATGATATCCATATGTTGTTCACTAGAAACATGCATAAATTGACTCACCACACTTAAGACATACGACAAATCTGGCCGAGTATGTGCAAGATACATCAGCCTTCCTACCAATCTCTGATATCTTTTCTTATCACACGGCACCTGATCAGGATTATTGCAAAGTTTCAGTCATTTTTCTAACGGTGTATCAATAGGCTGACAAGCGGTCATTCCCATTTCCTTCAACAAATCCAGAGCACTTTCTTTGAGACAGAAATATGCCTTTTCTAGAGCGAGAAACTTCAATTCCAAGGAAATATCTCAAAGGGTCAAGATCCTTCATTTCGAACTCTTGTGACAAGTAGTTCTTTAATTCCTTTCTCTCCTCATGATCATTTTCAGTTACTATCATATCATCCACATATATAATGAGTCGAGAGCAGTAATCTTACCTTCTTTCCTTTTCAGAAACATGGTATGATCTGAATTACTTTAATAATATCTGAATGTCTTCATTGATTTTGTGAACCTTCCAAACCAAGCTTTTGACGACTACTTGAGTCCATACAGTACTTTCTTCAACCAACACACTTTATTACTGTGTTGGACTGGTCTGTTTGATCTTGGTGGTAGATCCATATAAACTTCTTCTATCAATTCTCCATGCAAAAAAGCATTCTTCACATCAAATTGCTCCAACAACCAGTCAAGATTTGCAGCAAGTGACAATAAAACTCGAATGGTGTTGAACTTTGTTACAAGTACAAATATTTTATCATAATCAATTCCATATGTTTGAGTGTATCCTTTAACAACCAACCTTGCCTTGTATCGCTCTATTGAACCATCAGACTTATATTTTACCGTATATATCCATCTGCATCCTACCAGCTTCTTTCCTTCTAGCAATTCGACTATCTCCCAAGTCTCATTCTTCTTCAAGGACTTCATCTCCTCATCCATAGCCGCTTTCCACCTTAGATCGGTTAAGGCTTCATGCACACTGTTAGAAATAGATACAACAGATAATTGATTCACAAATGACTTATTTGATTCAGACAATGGTGAGTGGACACATAATGACTCATGGGATACTTGACATTACTAGTGGGATTAGGCTCATAAGTAGATTTTGGGATACCTCTAGTAGTACAATTGAGGAGTTCTCTTCTTGGAGCTTCGGACAGCGATGACAATTGGTTTTGGGGTTCTGACGGTGCTGGTGGTAGAGATGGCTCATCTTCGTGGAGGTTCGACACTGATTGCAGCTCTTCATAGAGATCTCCTTCCTCAACCAAATCATCATTCGAGTGATCGTCACTACTTACATTCATATTTTCATCCTTTATATCTAATTGTTCAGTCTGAATGGTAACCATTTCATCATAGGCAAGAGTTTGAACTTCACTTCGGTACTCCCCCTGAAGTTCAACCTCAGAGGAAAAATACATCTCATCTTCATGGAACACAACATCCATAGTCACAAATATCCTTTGAGTTGGTGGGTGATAGCACCGATACCCTTTCTTATCTTGTGCATATCCCACAAAAACACATCGGACAGCTTAAGGAGTTAACTTATTACGTTCATGTTGTGAAGATGAACAAATGCAACACACCCAAACACACGAGGTGGAAAGTTGACGATTTTTTGTGCATTCATAGCTTCAGTTAATGCTTGAAATGGCGTGAGAAAGTTTAGGATACTAGAGAGAACTCGGTTAATTAGGTATGCAGCAGAAGCAAGGGCTTCCCCCTACAAATGAGTGGCATATTTCCATGGATAAGAGAAGCACTAACCACCTCGATCAAGTGTCTGTTTTTTTATTTCGGCAGCCCCATCCTGTTAAGGTGTATATGAGCATGTAGTCTGGTGAACAATCCCATGTTCCACCAAATATTGTTGCATATTCGAATTCAGGTACTCGCTGCCATTATCACTCCTAAGAACCTGAATCTATGCTTTATACTGAGTCATAACCCATTTGTGAAATTTTTGAAATAAGCTACTAACTTTACTTTTAGACTTCATCAAACAAATCCAAGTCATACGAGTACAATCATCAATAAATGTCACAAACCATTTTGCTCCTCCAAAAGTAGTGTTCTTAGATGGACCCCAAACATCAAAATGGATAATCATAAATGGTCGAGTGCTTTGCTTAAATTTTGAGGAAAAAGACACGGTGACTTTTTGCTAATTCACACACCTCACACTGAAAAGTAGAAACTTCCAACTTTGAAAATGAACTTGGAAATAATTTCTTCAAATAACCAAAAGGAGCATGCCCTAGACGTCGATGTCATAGCCAAATATCTTATTTCTTCTTCTCACCTTCGGATCCTTTCACACTTACATCTTGAGTCAACTTGCTTGAACTTTTAGATTCTAAATCCAAGTAATAGATCTTCCCGTGTCTAACCCCATAACCAATCGTCTTGCGAGTTTGAATATCCTTAAACACACAATGTGAAGGCAACAATACAATATAAGGTAGTAGTTATTTGAGCAACAGATAACAGATTAAAATTCAATGATGGCACAACTAGGGAAGTATCTAAGGTTAGGTTGTTTATGAGAAGTATGGAACCCTCGCCAGTAACAGTGGCAGGATCAATATTGGCAGTGGAAACAATCGATTTGGTGGATGGTTGAAAATTTTGAACTTGTCTAGAATCAAAAGTCATATGGTCGGTAGCACCCGAATCAATTATCCATGCATTATTCATAACAGAGGCAGAAATATTAAAAATCATACCATCATTACCTGCAGTTGTAACTAATGTAGAGGCAAGTTCAATACTCTTCTCAGCTCCATCGACACCTCCAATAGCGAAAGTAATAGCGAAAGTAAATTGGTTTCAATTCTTCTTACGAGGATTCCTGCTATGATTCCAGTTCTCCGGGTAGCCGATAATCTCATAACAGTGGGTTTTGGTATGACCGATTTTGCCACAATGAGTACACTTCCTCGACTCATAAGAAACTAGGTTGAAGCCTCGTGTAGCACCCTTTGTATGTGAAGCTTCATTAGTTTGTCCCATGGAAGCGACACAAAAGACAACGGATCTGATAAAAAAAACAACAGATCGGATCTGATCTTGATTTGATCAGCAAATAACAAACAGGAGCTTAGATTTGGATCTAAGCTTTGGTTATCTGAATCTGAATCTTCGGTAACAAACAGCAAACAACACAACTTGGTCTTGCAAACACCAACAAATACCAAGAACCGTAAACAGGAAACGAGAGGCGGGATTCTCCAGCAGACAATAACACCAAATATTGAAGTTGCAACAACAAATTTTACTCTCAACACCAAATATTACATGATCGGGTAAGTGGAGATTGAGTGAGCATTGGATAAGAAGATCAGCGGTGGCGAGGAGATTCTTGCAGTGGATCGCATCTGAAGGAGGTAGCAGGTCGGGTTGGAGTTCGGGTTGGAGATCGAGTGGATGGATCGACGGGTGGAAGAATCGACAGAGACTGGACGGCGACTGGATCGTCGGCGAGTGGAGACTGAGCAACAACAACTGTATGGACTCAGATTTGATTTCGCCTTCGAAAGCAAAATCGAAGTTTGTATTGGATGTTGAAGGCGGTGGTTAGGGCGGTGGTGTCAATCAGATCTGGCAGCAGCTTGGACTCAGATCTGACTAGCAATGGTTTCGAAGGACGATGCGGGTAGTCGAAGTCGGTTAATGGTTCAATCAGAGTTAGGGTAGAACTCAAAGTCGAAATCGAAGTCGGTGGAGTTTTGCAGGGTCTAGAGTTAGACAGTGATTGGTGGCAACGTCTGAAGTTGGGCAGAGATCGGGTGCGACAGAGGTCGGGGTTGGGGTCGGTGATTAGTGGTGCGACAGAGGTCGGGGTCAGGGTCGGGGTCAGTGATCGGTGGTGGTTGTGGAGGTCGGGGTTGGGTGCAACAGATGTGTCAGATTCGGTCACCTCCGTCTCTTCTTCTTCTTCTTCAACTAGCCTAGATCTTTTTAGGATCTAATACCATATTGAAAACATATTTGGGAGAAAATAATATTTTTCTTATTCATATTTTGTTTCTCTACTATATACATCTATATATAAGAATTACATTCTTGGAGAAAAAGAAAGGAGATTGAGAGAAGATTGGGAAGATGAGAGATTTAAGGAATCTGTTTTCTATAGATTAGGAAACAGAATATACACATTAGAAATTACTATATTTCAACATTGGGTTCATGTCTTGCACATTCGAGCCATGAATGAAGTTGAAGAGGAAGGGGGAAGTGAAGAAGAAAAAGAAGAAGCAAATAGTGGATGCAAACGGCTTGCTATTCTTGGCTGCCTAGGTTGCAGTCTGCTTTATTTGGCAGTCAATCACAACTCCTCTCATGTTAGGTTCAATTTGGTTGCTGTCGAGTACCATTTTTGGCTGAAATCTTAGCAATTTATTTGGACCAGCCATGTTCTCCAAGTTAGATCACAAGGCTCAATGAATACCTTTACAGACTTATCAGACAGTGGAGGATCACCCTAAGAATTATAGATGTCTATAAATATCAATTGTAGCCACCTTAAGAGGAGAGTACTTCATATGAGAGTTTTCAATTGTAAACAGTAGATTATTTTCTAGTAAGGCTTGAAAATAGATAGATTCTTGGTGAGATAATATTGTAACCTATTGTGCCATCTTAGTTAAGTAATATCTCGATTATTTGTCCCTCGGATTAGGTTTACCGACCTAAGACAAATTGTGTGCAGTAATATATTTGGTGTGATTTATGTTCTTGTTTGATTGATAATCATGATCGATTGTTGCCTTTCGATTTATTTCCGATGTACCGAATCATGGTACTTCCACATCAACAGCTTATCAGAGCAACAACTGGTTTCAAAGCTTCCTCAGAGTTTCGAGTTCCTTGACAAAGATGACAAATTATAGTTTCTTGAAGATTAAATAGTTTGATGGGAAGATCAACTTTAATCTCCGGAAGGTGGACATATATGACTGCATAATTCTCTATAAGGAGAAAAAGAGTATTCGAATAAGCCGAAAAGGCCGGTCAATATGACACATGAGAAGTGGGACGAGATTTGCTTAAAAGCATAAAGTTTAATATGTTTGTCATTCACGGACGAAATCAAGTGCAACTTGCTCAAGGAGAAAAGCATGGTGGGACTATGGCGAAACTAAAAATTGATAATTCAGGATCGTCTTTACTGGATCAGATGTACTTGAAGAGAAAGCTTGTTTGTTTCTCAATAAAGTACCGCTCTTCGTGATCATATAATGGAATTTAATAAGGTGCTATTCGAGTTGAAGGCAATCAACTTACATGATCACAGTAAAGTGATAAAGCTTTCAACTGTATATATTCATTGCCAACTAGCATTTGTAACCACCATGTTACAAAAAATTTGACAAAAAGTTCTTGGTGGTAAGTAATCAATGGCTTGAAAGATTATAAACTTAAGAAGGAAACTCAGAACATGGTATATTTCTTCGTGTTGTCTGGTAGTGAAAAAAAAACAATTGGAAGAGAGAGTGCATGTAAAGGAGAGGTTTGTTGCCACTTTTGCATAGGGAAAGGGCATTACAAAAAGGTGTTTTTTAGTCAGACAACATAGTAAGTGTCACTAATTCATGTAATAATTTGTGTTTTCTTATTTATTTTTCAAGATATGAATTCTCTGGTTGGTATCATGATTCAGAGAGTTATTCTCACATTTATTCCGAGAAGAAGATATTCGATATTTACAAGTCTGCAACATGTTGTTCAGTAAGAATGGGAACTGGTGAGAGTTGTGATGTGGTGGGTGAGATGACAGTTGAGTTGGAGGAGCTAGATGGGAAGTGGTTTACAATATAAAAAGTCATGCGTGCTCGTTAAAACGAAATCTAATATCCTTGGGAACTCTCGAAGCATGCAGATGTAGGTACATAGCTTAATATGGAGTATTATCAATTTGGAAAGATCATCGTAAGGTGAGGATTGGAGGGAGGGGTGTTCTGCACAACCTCTATAGGCTTTGTCGGAATGGAAAAACTGGATCGAGTATTTTATACCCCAAGTTCCTAAAGCATCTACTATGCTGCCACTAGAATTACCAAAGTGAGATCACGACATTCGAATATCATCGAGAGTTGAAAATTGCCTCAATTAGGGTTGGCATTCGGGTCAACTAGGTCGGGTCGGGTCGGACCCGCCGGGTTGAAGCCATATGTTGGCGGGTTCGGGTCGGGTCGGAGCTTTAACCGGGCCGGGCCGGGTTAATTTTTGGAAACTTCGACCTGGTCGACCCGTGAACCTGTTAGGGTCGAACCCGTTTTTACAACTTCACTAAAAAAAATACAACAAGTATAACTATATAAGAGTGAAAAAATGCATATATAATTGATTATTCATTTCAGCTACTATGAATTTTTTACAAGTTTTTTTACATACAAATACAAGTTCCCCCCCCCCTCTTTTAACCTTAAAAAAAATTGTACAAGTATAAGAGATTAAGAATTAAACAAAATTGTATATATTATTCATTTCAACTTCTATGAAATTGTTACAACTTTTTTACATACAATTAATGTTTTAAAAAAATACAAATTCCTTCAATTACATGTTTAAGAGGACAATTTAGAGTTCGAGATAACCTAGAGTTAGATTGAAGAGAGGGCATTAGATTATTGTTGTGCACCTCTACTTAACCTATACCTAGAATCTCATCGCCTTAAATTTTCTAATCTTGTTGTTGGACTTCAGGGAGTTGCTTCCACTCTTTTGTGTGGATGCCCTTTTTCCTTGAGTCCTGTCTTCAGCATTCATCCAATCTTCGGTGTACATGAGCATCTCCAACGAATCCGGCTTCAAACGATTCCTATAATCTATTAAAACTCTGCCACTTGTAGAAAAAGTACTTTCGAAAGCAACTGTGGAGACAGGAGGAGTTAGTAAATCTCTAGCCATATGTGAAAGAATAGGAAAAAGATTTTCATGTTATTTCCACCATTGTAGTACTTCAATCTTAGTACTAGAACTTTCACTATCTTGTTGATTATACCAATTTAATTCATTACGTTTATTAGTCCAAGGTTTTTTTGATTGAATACGAGTAAGTAAATTAGTAGTGGAATCTTCTAATGTACTCTTACCCTTACCTCTAGAAATAGAAGAAGAAGAAGTAACTATACTAGTTGTACTACTAGATGCAAAATTTCTATCATAATAATCATACAAGTTATTCAATGTCGATTAAAAGCTAGCTAAAATTCATTACAATCATATTCGGAATCATCTCCTAAGTAAAAAAAAAAAAAAATCAATTACGCTAATTTGATACGAGGATCCATAACAGTAGTAATTAATACAATACAACATAGGAGGAGGATTAAAATACTTCAAAAAAGAATTATAAGCCGGAACAACAATATGGCTAATGTATTTGTCTAAAATTATTTCTTAAAAAGTTTGCATCATAGTAATGATTGAAATAAAAATACTACTAGAAGTAGAATCATAAGATATAGAAAACTTCAAAGTTGCAGTTTTAAAAAGTTCCAAAATTTGTAATAAAGATTCGGAAAAATACCATGATTGGGGAGTCATTTAAAAATTTTCCATATTTTTTGCAAGACAAATCATTTATAATATCTTTGTATTGAGTAACAAAGTTTAGTAAATCGAAAGTACAGTTCCATCGGTTCTTAACATCTTTAGGAAATTTTCTAAAATGTATTCCCCTAGCTTTACACCATCCTTTAAATCTTGAAGCATAGGACAACTCAAAGCAATAAAATGTACACAATTGCTAGTTGCAACTATATATGAATCGGCTACTTTTAATACATCTTGTACACATAAATTTAAAAAATGACACGCGCATCTAACATGAAAAATTTCATTACATGGAGGAGCTAACTGTGTTTCTATTGTACTAATCGAAGCATTGTTGTTAGATACATGATCAAAACTAATAGTAAAAAATTTATCACGAATATGATGTAAATCACAAACTTCTAAAATATGTGTTGCAATAACTAGTCCACTATGGGGATACGGCAAATCCCCAAGTGAGACAATTCTCTTTTGAATCATCCAATCACTATCTATCCAATGACAAGTTAAGCCCATCATCGGAATATCGTTATAACATTTCCAACAATCGGAAGTTAACGATACTCTACAAGTTAAAGAATATAGAGTGCAATTAAAGCGTCTCTCATTTTGTTGTAAAGTTTAAAACAATCAGACTTTATGAATTCTTCTAAAATGTGGATTTAGTGCATTTTGGTTAAAAGACTCTACATTCCTACTCTTGGAATATGATAAAGGTAGCTCATCCTTAAAAACTAGTCGGGCCATTTCCCGACGAACTAATTCGGGATCATATGGTTGGCTATCTATTTGTCCGATCCTAGGGTTGATCTTTTGTTGACCTTGTTGGTCTTGTACTAAATCTCTGTGTACATTTAAAATGTGTCATTTAATTGTAAATGTTCTCTCACCCTTCTTCCATTTGTAACTCTTGTCACAATGTTTACAAATCTTATATCCTACACCCCGATTATTCTCATTGGGGATATAGTCATAAAATCTATGTCAATCACTTGTTTCTCCCTTGATTTTTTACTACTACTGGGTTCAGTTTGTGTGTTAATATTATGCATTTCTTCTTCTATTTCGTGTGTAGGGATATCGTGAGTTCCTACCATAAGATTATGTGTAAATTCGGGTTCAATTCATAGGACTATTGGAGGTCAACGTGAAGTACCGGTGGAATCTTGTCCACTTTGTCTACGGCCGCTACCTCATGATCTAAATATGGTAATAGTGTATGTGAAAAAAAAGATTTCAAGTATTTTACTAGTGTATGTAAAATAATAGAAAAAAAACTAGGAAGTATATGTTAAAAAATAAAATCTAAAAAATAATAGGAGAGTTGAGAGAGAAAAAAGAGAAAAACCAACAAACAAATATGATACAAAAAATTTGAACAACAACAAAATTCAAGACAATAGGATGGTTGTGAAATTTTGATACCGTACTTCGCGGATAATCACATATACAAATGAGAAAGGAAATAAAAGTAGAGAGTAGTTGGTAATCCGATAGTCGTTGAAACTTGAAAGAGAGAGATAAAGCTTTTTTGTTGGAGGAGTTGAAGTAGACATAGTTGAGAGTTGAATCAACACAATTCCAGTACGATAAAAAATATTTACTTGTTGAAAACACTTGATTGAATTGAGATTAAATTGAGTAGCAGTAGTAGAGAGAGTAAGAGAGTAAGGTGTGGAAATTTTTAGATTGAATTAAGGGGGTATTTATTGAGGGGGGGGACAAAAACAACAAAAAAATAGCCACAACGGTTTATTTCTAACTGTTCCCGTGGGTTGGTGGGCGAGTTTGACTTGGTCAACAGGTCGAGCGGGCTGGGTGGAGCGGGTTTGGTTTTCTACTTTTTCGACCCGGGTATACCCGCGGGTTCTACCCGGACCCGAACCGCATAGTTGCGGACCGGGTTCGTGTGGGCGGGTCGCGGATCAACCCGACCCGGTTGCCATCCCTAAGGTAGGTGGAGTTCGAAAGGAGAATGACATCTCCATGTCAACATCTACTGGGTATTCTCTTGAGAGGGCATACAATAAAATAATAACGGGTGGAGGTAAATTTGACAAATAGACAAAGCCACTGAGTATGTTGTTTACAATGGGATCAAAGGAAGAAGGGAAGAGTGTAGAAGTTATAGGTCATATAGATTAGAAGCACTTCATATGTAGTCGAAGGAGGCGATTATTGGGTTTATTTCTTACATACATGAGTCACCAACGAAGTTGAAGAGGAAGGGTGAAGTGAGAAGAAGAAACAAAGTGAATAGTGAGGTGAAAATTGTGCTTCTATACATATACAACATTCCAGTTCAGCTCTGGCTTTGGCGGATCAACAACCATAGTTGCACGGAGTACAGTAGAAGTCTCTCCGAGGACGACTCCCATACAATTCCAGTGAGAGCTAGAAACTCCTCTTCTTAAAGCAATTTGCAAATCAGCGGCTCACAAACCTATCCCCTTCCTTCATCTCACTCCTGCCACGGTCTACTACTTCTTATGAATCAAAACAAAGCAGTTCTGATAAACTCAGAAAAGAAGAAAGAAATAGTAATCTTTGATGAATAAGAGAAAAATCAAGATGAAATAAGGTGCCAGTGATGATCGATTCTAGCATCCCAATGTCGGTGTTCTTACTGGTTGTCTGTAGGTTGCGGTCGAATGCTTTATTTGGCTGTTAACTGCAACTCTTCCCAAGTTGGGCTCGACTTGGTTGTAGTCCTCTGCCACTTTAGGCATCCGACCGCAAGCGACGACTAAGATTTTTTAGGTTAAAATCTTCGAGATATTTTTAGGCCTGGTTCATTCTCCATGTTAGATCTGTATAAATATCAGTTGTGACTTCTTTGAGAGGAGAGTACTTTATATGAGAGTTTTCCATTCTAGTGAGGCTTGAAAGATAGATACATTCTTGGTGAGAGAGTATTATAACCTCTTGTAACATCTCTAATTAAATATTATCTTGGTTAATTCTTCCATGGATTAAACCAAAATAAATTATGTGTGTTATTGTGTTTGTTGTTATCTACGTTCTTGTTTGGTTGTTAATCGTGATCGATTATCACATCTTGCTTTATTTTTGCTGGGCCGAATTTTGAGATTTTTGCAACAACTCTTTATCAGAACAACACTACACTAGGAGGAAGAATGATAAGTTGTGCTGTGAGAAAGTATGACTACCAAACAGTTAATAGAGGAGTCCGATTTAGTAAGACTCTGTTAAGGTAAACAAAGAGATTGAAGAAAGATTATTGGATTAATTATAATTGAGTGTAATGTGTCTTATACATACGAGCTAAGCAAATACTAAACTAATACATATTTCGATATGGGACTAAATATCTAATATAATATCTAACACAGCATCTCAAACTCATGGTAGGTCGAAAGTGTGAGTTTGCCCACAAAGTATCAAAATTTCTTAACAGTATGAGATTTGGTGAAGAAGTCTGACATCTGCTATGAAGAGGTCACGTAAGCCTCAAAACGCTCATGAACATAGTGGCAATCGATCTCTATGTGCTTTGTCCGCTCATAAAAGACCAGATTGCTTGCAATATGCAATGCACTCCAATTATCACAATGAAGATGAGTAGTCCTGTAAGAGTGACACTCTTATCTGATAACAACCAATGAACATGAACAATCACACTAGTAATAATTGTTATCGCTCTGTACTTAGCTTTTGTGGAAGAACATGCAACAACTTCTTTTTTCCGGCTTCGCCATGAGATCAGCGAATCACCAAGGAATAGACAAAAACTTGTGGTAGACTATCTGTTAGTAGGATCACCTGCCCAATATGAATCAGAATATGCACTAAGCTCTAATTTAGATATAAAATGCATGAATAATGAGCAAGTAATGGTACCCCGAAGATATCTGAGGATTCGAAGAAGAGCACTGTAGTGAACTGATGTAGGAGCTGAAACAAACTGGCTTACATTACTGACTGCATGAGCAATATCGGGTTAAGTAGACAAGCTGTCCAACAATCTGCTTGTATCTTGTGGAATCTGGAAAGAAGCTCACCATCTTTAGGATGAAGCTTGACGTGAAGCTTTAAGGGACTATCGGTTGATCGACTGTCAAAGAGACATGTAGCAGAGATAATGTATGATATGTATTTCTGTTGAGAAATGAGTATCCTCCAAGATCCATGAGCAATCTCTAGACCCAAAAAATAGCATAGTCTGCCAAAATCTTTCATATGAAACGGTTGTTGAAGGCATCTTTGAGTGGATGCGATGCCGGCAGAGTCATCCCCAGTGATAATCATATCATCAATATATAATAGTAGAAGTACCCTCCCTTGCGGTGTTGACCGCATAAACATAGAGTGGTCTTGTAAACTCTGACTGAAATCGACCTGTGTGATGACTCGGCAAAAACACTCTAACTAGGCTCAAGAGGCCTATTTCAGACCATATATAGCTTGGCGTAGATGACATACATGACGAGGAGATGTGGTAATGCCAAGAGGGTGATGCATGTAAACAACCTCAGATAAGGTACCATGAAGAAAGGCATTTTTCACGTCCATCTGGTATAATGGCCAATGACGGATGGAGGCAACGGCAAGGAGAGTAGGAACTGTAGTCATCTGTGCAACTGAAGCAAAAATCTCATCATAATCAATGGCATGCTCCTGAGTATATCATCAGGCAACTAGACGAGCCTTGTGTCGCTCAATAGAGCCATCACGTCAATATTTGACCTTGAAGCTCCACTTGCAACTAATAGGTTGGACGCCCACTGGCAGTGGAATAACATCTCTAGTATCCGTCTGATCAAATGTACTGAACTCCTCTGCAATAGCTTTCCGCCACTCGGGATATAGAATTCCTTCTTGATAGGTTCTGGGCTCACGTGTGGCTCACGTGTGGGAGTGTATAGCAATAAGATATGCATGGAACTGTGGTGAGTAGGAAACTAGGGTGGCAAATTCAAACTAGTCAGAAGGATCAGTGGCATCAGCTGTATAACGTGCATGTAGGATGCCTAAAGTGGAACGTGTAGACCGACGAACTGGAGGTGGATTAGCAAAGTGTGGGAGTGAGGTCGGTAGGGTGGGTGCATGCAGTGGTGGGGATGCAGGTGGTATGGTTGCATGATGTTGTGGTGATGCAGGTGGGGTAGGAGGTGTCTCTATAGGAGGAACAGTAGGTGTAACGTCTTTATAATATGGAAGGGTAGCCAAAGGAGTGGGATCGAAGGGAATGTATGAAGATGTATCTGGGGAGGTAGGCCCAACAACTAGGAAATCGAGAAAGCTAGTATCTTCAGGAGAGGGAAAATAGTAAGGAGAGTCTTCCACAAAGGATACATGTCGAAAAATACGGACATGACGCACCGAATGATCAAAACAACGATATTCTTTGTGCTCTGAAATGATACCTAAGTGAACGCACTTAGCAGCATGGGCGGTCAGCTTTGTGTTCTCAGTGGGAGGGATAAGGATGTTACAGGTGCACCCAAAAATATGGAGCATACTGTAGTTCGGTGGTGAGTGATGAAGAGCCTCATAATATGTCGTATCAGATAGGATAGATGAGGGGGTGATGTTAATGAGGCGAACAGATATCATGACAGCTTCAGCCCAAAAAGGACAAGGATCAGAAGATGAGATTAAAAGAGTGGGATTTGTCTCAAAATATAACGATGCTTGCGTTCAACTATAGCATTTTGCTCATGTGTGTGAGGGCATGACTACGTGTAAAAGAAAGATGGCCAAGGGCACTACTACATGCTAAAATCTTGAGATAAGACTCACTAACATGACCCAAACGTATGTGCTATAGATCAACATCAGAGGACACAACACTAACAAAATTAGAATGAGATTTATGTGCATGTAGAAAATCTAGATGATATAGACAACCATGTCAACTAACACGCCCAATCCTATGTCCAGTGTGTGAATGTAATAGAAAAATCTAAAGAATTGAATGAAATGACAAGACCACTATCGCACAAAGAACTAATGGAAATAAGGTTCATAGATAAATAGGGAGCATAAAGAACATAAGGCAATGTGAGAGTGGAAGAGCTAATAGATCCTGAGTGTGTAGTGAAAAGTTGTGAGTCATCGACTGTGTGAAGGGATGGAGAGTGAGAGAGAAGTGCAATGTTGGTGGTAAGCATTATGTAATTACTAGTAAGATGATGTGATGCACCAGAATCTAAAATCCAGTAAGAATTCATACCGGGAGTAACAGAGAATGCAAGGGCAAAGGGGCTAGCAATGGTAAACTGACCCAAGAGCTTGAGTTCTAGCTGAGCAAGACGATGCTAAAAATTGACCCAATCAGCGGGAGATTGCTAAGTTGGAGTACCGGTCATGATAGAAGATGTAAGGGAAGCAGCTTACGGCAAGGAGGAATGAGACTGGTGATGGTGTGGTAGGGATGAGTACGACAATGTTGTTGTTGTCGAGATCGATACGGCAAGGAGGAGAGAGATCGGGATGTTGCTACTGTTGCTGGTGTCCGAAGAAGTGGTGCGCCCGGGATAGGGATGGCTTTGTTGTTGTCAAAGCCGGGATTATGAATGACTGAAGAGGAAGATGCAGTAACTAGGAAGTCGGTGGAGACGGGAAGATGCTAGCGAAACAGGGGTTCCATTGGAGAAGTGCCTGCAAATTATTATTTTTATGGCGAACGGCGGCGACAACTGACGAAGCGAGAGCAAAGAGAAGTAGGTTAGGGTTAGGGTTAAGGTTAGGGATTGGATTTTCAAGTTTGAATTTGGTTTTTTTGGGGAACAGGGTTTTGGGTATTCGGGGTCGGGTTCAGGTTTGGTTGTAGGATAAGGGTTTTGCGGTTTAGATGGGTGATAACATCGTAGGATTTTTGGGTTAGGGTTGGAGAGGAGTGGTGGCTAGGGTTTCGAGTGATTTGGGAATTTATGGGTGGCAGCTAGTAGCGGGGGAGGCGACGAGAATTGGGTGTAAGGAGAACTAGCGGGTGGAGTCGTTGGGATTCGGGTAGGAGAGGATGCAGGAGGGAGGAGTCGCCGAAGATGTTGCGGGGTAGGAGAAAGGAGTCGCCGGAGTCGTCAGGAATTGTTGTTGTGTTGATGGTGAGTTTGCCGGGAGTTGTTGAGTTCGGCAGGAGGTTGCTGATAATGTGGATGACTGCTTATTTGAAGTTATTGATAGGGTAGAATATTAGGGTTTGAGGTACAGTAATTAGGGGTAGGAATTAGGGATGGAAAAAAAAATATTAGGGCTAAGGATTACTACTATGATATCATGTTAAGATAAACAGAGAGATTGAAAAAAGATTGTTGGATTAATTATAATTGAGTACAACATATAAGAGGAAATTAAATACTAAACTAATACATATTTCGATATGGGACTAAACATCTAATGTAATATCTAACATACTCGTTGAAGAAGCAAAAACGAAAAGATAGGTGCGGCTGCTTATTTTGGTGTGGGAGAAAACAAATAGTGAGTTGTTATTTTATGGAAACTACTAAAATAATGACCTTTGATCTTTGTCGTGAAATGCGGTTAAAGCTCCCGAGATTGAATCTGGATCATTGACTGACCACCATGATCTGAATCCGACGGTTGCTGACGCCGCCGATGGACCTGCACAAAGCCTGAAACACCGGGGGTTGGCCCCAGCGACAAACCTTCTGACGCTCAAGTCAGAACCAGAAAGAGAAAGAGAGTTTGAGAGAGAAACTGGCAATTTGCTGATTACCTTCTGACTGTGGAGGGGGAAGAGTATTTATAGGCCTGAGAAACATATCAAGAGATCGATCTAAATTCCTTGGATCGATATAAATTTCTTATCTCCTTTATGTTTCTCCCCCTCAAGAGATAAGTTCTCTTGTTAGGGGATAAGAGATTTGACTTCTAGCCTTCATGGGTTGGGTGTCTCTCCTAGTGGACCTAGTCTGTCACTTTTTATGGGCTTGAAAGAAGCCTATGTCTTATAGAGGAGCCTGGAGAAGGCCCAGACCTGTTAAAGAGGCCCGTTATGGTTAATCTTCCTATAGAAGCTTTGATATCTGTGCTAGAATCCTATGACCCTGATTTGCTCTGACTTTACCATTATCCTAAGACAATTTTCTTGGCTTTCGGGGAGTAGTACGCCATAGTTTTGGATTATGGAATACAATCTTAGCTTTCAGGCTGCTTGGAGATACCTGGAACTGATCAGTGGCTTTGCGAATATTTTTCTGGAATTTTTCATATTTTTTGGATTTTTCTGGATTTTTCTGGATTTTTTCAATAATTTTCCCAATTTTAAAATCATTTTTTCGAATTTTATAATTAATAAATCAAATTTTAAATTATTTTTCGGAAAATTTAATTAATTTTCCGAATTTAAATAATTATTTTTGGATTTTTAAATTAATTTTTCAAATTTAAAATGAATTTATTGGATTTTTATTGAATAATTAGACCCCAACATGCTTTTTGGCACGATCAGGGTCGTTGATCAGGGGATGGCTCACACGCTAATGAGGTTGGGCGGCCGTGTTGAGAGGATTTCATGAGGAGGTGACATGGCTTGATCTGGATCGCTGATCATGGGCTGACTCGCACGCTGATGCGTTCAAACGGTGGTGATTCAACCGCTTTGATGGAGGGTGACATGGCACGATCTGTAGCACTCATTAGCAGGGGGCTCGCCCACTGAGTGAAATCCAACATTGGAGAGGGGGGCAGATTGCAGAGGAAGAAGGAGGGCTACATGGCTCAATCTGGCGCGTCCATCGCGCCCGTGCTCGAATTTTGGAGCGATTCAACGGCCAGAAATCATAGCGGGTACCCCCTAGCTTGGCTTGGTCGAGCTATGGCTATTTTTTCAAATTTTGAGGGCCTTGCCGTGCTACGGGGAGCCTATGCTTTTGCAGAGCTATGAGTTCTCGTCCTCGTCGAGCCACCACGACGTCGAGCCGTCCCCTTCATCAACTTATTCTCCTCACCGAGCTACGAGGCCCTATTTTTGGCCGAGCTATGGAAATAGCTCTCTTTGGCAGAGCTATGGAGGAGTGGGCAAGCTATAGGTTTTGAATTATCTCCGAGCTATGGGTTGTCTAACTTTGCTAAGCTACGAGCTTTGACTTGTCGCCGAGCTATAGAGCTATTCCTCACTGAGCGATCAAGCTACTTCTCACCGAGCTATGGCATTTTTAGAGCGCCGCTAAGCTATGGCGTACTTTCACCGAACTGTAGATCTATTGCTCACCTTTTCGAGTGATGCTCTATTTTCGAAACATTGGTCGAGGTGTTCTTGATGTTTGGTCGAGTTATGCCATCTTCTCATTGACCGGGAATTTGGCGATGAACTTGACGAGGCGAGAGCTCGCAGTCGGAGTTGGAGTGAGGAGGAGAAGGTCTCTCAGTCAAGCTCTGCCTTTTTAGAAGATGAGGGGTTTTTTTTAAGAAGATGTTTTGGAGAAGAAGAGGTTATCGGGTTAATGGGTTTGAACTTCATACCCGAAAACCCCCTACTTTTAGCACATGGTTGTCGGGTTTGGTTTGCGAATCTTGAACCCGACCCGAAACCATTTTTTTCTTCTTCTTGGACCCGTGAGATCTATTTCTTTTTTGGAGTTTTTGCTAGTTTTGGGTCTCTTCGCTCTTGGAGTATAGGTTGAAGCTTTGATCTTGCAAGGATCTTGCCTTGTTGGGAGTTGAATCATCTTCGATGGAGTTCCTTTTCTTGTTCCAAAGTAGGGGTACTGGTGATTTTGGGTTTGATCACCTCCTTGGAGTTCGAGTTGATTTTGAGCTTGATATTGATTGGGGGTGAGATTGAATGACTTTGGTGGTGATTGGGAAATACTGTGGGGCTAGTAGACTTGGTCATGTTGAAGCTTAGTTGGTTATGGGTTTCCATTTGTTGGTGGTGACAATTGGGCCCACCAAGTGATTGTGAAATTGTCCACCCCATCGTACCTACCAAGTGTTTTTAAAATTGTTTGCCCCATCGTACCTACCAAGTATTTGTGAAATTATTTGCCCCATCAGACTACTTCTTTCATCGACCAAGCGTTGTGATGTTCGCTCATTTTGCCGGTCCACTGTCATGTTGCTAAGATACTATTTTTATTGGAACTGGTATAGTGTGATCTGATCGTTGGATCTTGTGGAGGGCTCAGATCCTGCCATGTGGTGATTTGATCTCTGGGGTTCTATAAATAAGAGTTGATTTCACCTCTCACTCCTTCATTTACCACTTTCTCTTTCTCTTTCTAGAAAACTTTGAAAGCATCTCTCTCTAGAAGTTGTGGTGTTTCACCAGGCAGGGTTGGTGGTTCATCAGGTGTTCGACGGTGGTGCTAGTTTCTGGCTGTAGATTCGTCGTTGACATTACATTGACTAGGTAAAATTTCACAATTGTCGTTCATTATGTCTAGCATTCTATCACCCTGCGCTTCTCCTAGATCGGTTAGTCTAGTTGCAGACGATAGTATTGTGTTCAGCCCATTCGCCGGAGGAAATAGTGGGTGTGATATAGTCGGTTGTTCCACTGCTGTGGAAACGATAGTCGTACCTGAGAGAGATAGGGGATCCGCACTTAAGACCCCGTTGTTCTTAGTCCCTGAACTGATTAGGGAGTATCCTGTAGTTGACTGAGAGTTTCTTAGGAGTGGCATGGAATATGACGAGCCAGAGTCCATCTACACTACTGAGGCTGATTATGCCACCACCATCCTTACACGGGAGGAGCTCACCGTGATTGGAACGGGCTTTGGGATTCCTTGCGAGTACATCTTACTCCTGCCAGGTGCTGGAGTTAGGGCCTGCTGCACCATATTTGAGGAATAATGCTTCTTTCCGTGCGATGCCTTCTTTGCGGGGCTTCGCTTGCCCCTTCACCCCTTTGTTAAAGAGGTGCTCAACTGGTATCGGCTGTGTCCAGTGTAGCTGGTGCCAAACACGTGGAGGCACGTTGTCGGATTTGTCTTACAGTGTTGCCATCTTGGAGCTAAGCTGAGTTTTGTTGTGTTTAGAAGTCATTTCAAACTCATCCAACTTAGCAAAGTGGATGAGCATTGGTATCTTAGCCCTCGTAGGAAATGGGGGTTAGTCGATGCTCTCCGCTCAATTAGATGTTGGAAGGAGAAATTTCTTTTTGTTCGCAGTGCTGAGTCATGGGGAATCCCCACTACATGGAGGAGAACGGTTCCTTCGATGGTGAGAGTGGAGCCGGTGATGACATCGGAAGAAAAGAGCGTTAGTGATGCCCTTCTTGGACTGAAGGTGCTGGCATGGCAAGACATCACTGACAAAGTACTCTTCGAAGGTGGTCTTGGCCCGGCTGTTTCTAGTACGGTTTTACTGTGGTTGCTTTCTTGTCGTTTTATACATGCCTATTTTGCTTTCATTTCGTTTTACGAGTTTTAACTCCTTCATGTTTCACCTTACAGGAAGAACAGGCCTGGATTACGAAGACATTCTGGCAGACTTGGATGCGCTACGTAACAAGAGGAATGACGAGCTGAAGAAGAGGAACAAGTCGGTTACGCATCCTTCTCCTTCCTAGGACTTGCCGCCCCTAGCCCCAGCCGTGCAGACTGAGCCACCTTCAGAGGTGTCGCCTGCTGCTGATGCAAGTTCTTCCTTGGCTACGATCGTGGCGTGTGTCACGTCGGCTCCTCTGACTGCTATGGCTGTCGCGGTACTTGTTGACAGGGAGAACATGGTCTATACTCCTGACTAGAATGTGAAACCCCAAGAGAGCTTTTTGGGGAACTTCGCCGCTTACCTCGACGCCAGCCGCCACATTCCTACTCCAGCTGACAGAGAGAGGCTGAAGATGGAGCCCCTCGAGAGATTGGGTGCAGGAGATTGCGAGGGCACACATGACGGTATGATTTAGTTCCCTTTTTTTCTTAGCTTGCGCTTTCCTCCCTTGCATCATCTCATTTTAACCATTTTCTCGTTGTTTCAGGCAATATGTCACTTTGGGCATCTGGTTGACTTCTATGCGACCGAGAAGAAGAACCTGAGGGCCCGTATCTCTCATGGACAAGGAAAAATTCGGCGAGTCAAAGGCAGAGGTGGAGGAGCTGAGGAAGAAGGAAAGGTAGGCGCGCCTTGAGTTAGAGGCATTGGCGGCGAGCAAGGAGGAGTTGTGCCTTGAGCTAAAGGCGTCAAAGGGGAGAAAGAAGGCATTGGATAAGAGGAACGCCGACCTTCTACTAGAGTTGGAGAAGGCTCACACTGATGCAGCCTCGGAACTAAAGTTTGAGGTGGCCAAGGTTCATGCTGAGGGTAAGTCCAAACTGCAAGGGGTGATGCTTAAGTCTTATGTCGCAGTAATTTCACACGTGGCAGAGCGAGTTCCCTGTTCGATGGAAAAGACTACCATGTGACTCTTCGACTTGGTGAGCCCCTTGATACGGGCAGGAAGGATAATGGCAGGATCGGCACTCCTGCGGGCAGCACGAGGAGCGGGTCTGGAAAAAAGAACATGGGGAAGGAAGCAGCTGGGGGTTCCTTGTCCGTGGTGGCGCCGAAGTAGGTGGATACTTGATTCACCTTGTTATGCCCTTTTTCTTTCAGACTTTCTTTATTTGCCTTTGTTTCAAACTTTTAGCTACTTTCTGTTATGCCTAATTGCAGACTGGCCACCGCATTCATGTATCTTCATTTTAGTGCTTGAAAAACTATCTTCCAGATTTGTTACCGTTTATCGTATTGAGTTGATGTGCTTGGAAGTGACACTTGACCTGACCCTAGTATTTTGTCTTTTTGGTTGACCATGCTTCTGGAATTGTTGACAGATGATCGTGGAACGGATGAGAAACCTCGTAGTGACGAGATTTAGTGCCTTCACAAGCGACTGTGCATAACGAAATTGGCTGTTGACCGTTTGCGTGTTCAGTCAGAGGACGAATGGTTGGAGTTTGTTTGCCTTAAGTCAGCGCTTATCGAGAGGGATTGCGATTTAGCACTCCTTCATGCTGACCATCTTGCCAACTTGCCCTTGCCTCCAAAAGTGACTAAAGACAGTATTGGAGAGTGTGATCTTCTTAGGGAAGTAGTTATCGAGAAAGACTTGAAGTTGTACCGTCTTCAAGCAAGACTTAGTGGGTTACGAACGGCAAGCATCTCGCACATCATCGGTGCGAAAAGGGAACAATGGTTGAAGTGAAGAAGGGCACCAAGACAAATGCGAAAGGGAATGCGACGGTTGGAGTAGTTGGGTCGATCGTTGGGGGAACGGCCTCGATAGCGCATGTGCTCCCTCGACATCCTGGTGAATAGAGTAGCGTGTCTTCTTCGTTGAGTTTAGCTTTGGTTGGTGGAGAATCACGCGCTTCGTATGCCGGCCAGCTATCTCAATCCATGGGAACAACATTTTCTGTCAAAGATGTTGGCGGTCAAGAAAAACCGGTGGCCGTCAGGCGACCCACAAGGAGGCTCGTATCTCTTAGGAACGTCCCTCGTCCACGGAGTCGAAGGGACGGCTTGTAGATCGAATTGTATGACTCATAATTTTGTACTTGTATATATCTGTATAACTGCTGGATCTGAACATATGGGTCTGAGATAGTTTTCTGATCCTTGATGAAATCTCTTTGCGTGCTTGATCCTTGTGGTGCACCTTGTTGTCGATATTGATGAACCATCAATTGAATTCTTTGTAGCTAAATAATAGGGCTTCAAGTCTGTTGTGCATAGCTAACGAATTGTCGGCGGTGCGTAACGGAATTGAACGTAGATCTTGCCGTTTGATCCAGAATGTTTGGGGAGTCAGCTCTGAGTCCGGCATTAGGGATTAAACATTTTGCATGAAGTTGTGGGGTTGTTGGTAGGATTTTCCCTGAGCGAAAAGTGGTGATCGAGACAGTGAAGCCATTGTTCTTAGTCAACGAGTCGCTGATGGATCTTGAGTGGTGATTAGAGTGTTGAACTCGTTGTTTGGGGCGAACGAGTTATTATTGGATTTGAACGAGGAGCATTGCATTGAACTCGTTGTTTGGAGCCAACGAAGGGTTCGACCAGGCTTGTAGATACTTGTAGTGATGCTGGATCTGAATGCATAGATTTGCGATAGTCCTGCGATTTGAAGAAATTTTTTCATATGCTTGATCCTTGCTGTTAAGATCGATGTGCCATTGACTGGATTCTTTGTAGCTAAATAACAGGGCCTCAGGTCTGGTGCGTATAGCTAACGAACCGTCGACGGTGTGTGACGGAGTTTAGAACTTCTCTGCCTTGAACTCAGCTAGTTGTAGGAGCAACTCTGAGGGAGAGAAGTTTTCCAAACTTGCTGTATGGATCTTTCGACAAATTGTAAGAGTCACATCGAGTGGTGAGTTGAACTCTAAGTGTTGCTTTTACAAGTGATACTGGAGTAACTGCGATCCACGATTTTGGACCTCCTAATCTGTTTTTAAGGAGTTTTAACTAGTTTCAGGAACAGGTCGAATGACGAGTTGAACTCTGAACATGCTTAATTGCAGGTTGGTAAAGTAACTCCGAGCCATGGATATGAATTCTGAACTTGTTAGTTTAAGTATTAACAGGTTGGAGGAGCAGATCGAATGGCAAAGCGCACTCTAAACTTGCTTCTTTTCAAATTGCTAGAGTATCTTCGAGCCATGGGTATGGACTCCGAACCGATCGTGGAGGCGCTAACGGAATTGCAGGAGCTGATCGAATGGTGAAGCAAACTCTGAACTTGCTTTATTGCAAATTGCTAGAGTTAACTTTGAACCATTGGTATGGACTCCGAATCCGTCTTATGGAAAGCTTGTAACGAGTTTTTAGCGCCGCTCTAGGTGTAAGTTGGGCGTTTAGCTTATTGTTTGCTTTAATGAAATTGGACAAGATGTTTAAGAATAAACGAGCTAATTTTATTGAAAAATAAACTAAAGGGCTGCTCTAATGGATAGCCCTTATTACATGCATGACCGTTAGTGAAAGTGGTCTTTATTGAAAGAAAAAAATAAATGGCTGCTATAGTTACTGGCCTTTATTATAAGTTTTAAAAATTCTACAGTTAGAAGAGGGCATTTCAGACGCTCTTGTTATACTCCATGAGGTGTTGCTCATTTCGAGTCCCTGCTATCACATCCTTGCCCCTCGGGTCTTCAAGGTTGTGAGCCAAAAGGCGAACAACTTGGTAGACCTTGCCCGGAGTCATTTGTTTTGAAGTGAGCCTCCCCTAGATGTGTGAGGAGAAGGGGAGGCCTTCTGGTGCAGTGATGAGCACTGGCATGATGGTTTCTTCTTAGCGGAGTGGCTGCGGGTGATGGATTTAGGTTTATTGTTGCGTTCTAATGAGGATGCACTTGGAACTAGGAGATAACTTGACAAATTTGAAAATTCTCGATTTGACTAACCAGTGCAGTAGCTTCGACCCCGTCTACAGGCTCGGTGTTACTGTGATTGTTTTTTGGTGGAAGCTCTGCGGCATAGAGGGGGAGAACCGATCTTCCCATGGTAGGAGTGTAGCCCACGCTTCATGTTGGCTTCCCACAACCTGGCCTATGCCTGCTAGAGTTAGGAATTTCATTTTCATGTGAAATGCCGAGGCGAGATTATGGGAGGCTGTCAGGCCTGGGCGGCCGAATATGGCATTGTACGCGGATTTGACGTCGACTACCAGGAAGTCTAATGCTTCCATCCGAGTTGTTGGGGCTTTACCCGCCTTCATGTCGAGTGTGATAATTCCCTCGACTTGGACAGGTGCACCTGAAAAGCCGTGAAGTGTATAGCTGATTGGCTTGAGTCAATCTCACGAGAGCTTTAGAGCATCAAATAAGACCATAGAGAGGATGTTTACGGAGCTGCCGTTGTCTACGAGGATACGTTGCACCTCATGATTTGCCATGCCTAGATTATAACCAATGCATCGCAATGAGGCGTTTTGAGGTCCTCAAGATCTTTATCGGAGAAGGACACAGAGAGGCCCGAACCCTTTGGGGGTGGATGTTATGTACTGAATTAACTTTCCTTATGAAGACTTTGCGGGAGGAGTTAGAATCTTCCCCCATATGTCCTCCATGAATGGTGTGTGGATGGCCATGTGCTCGAAGTCTCGTGATTCAGAAGACCTTTCTGGACGCTTAATGGCCCCCCTTGGCAGAGGGGTTTCAGTGTTATTGTTTTGTTGGACAAATTGAGAGAGATAGTCTCGCCGAATCAGGTCTTCAATTTCTTCTTTAAGGGCCCGGCAATTGTCGGTAGTGTGTCCATGGCCTCTGTGAAATGCGCACCACAGGTCCTTGTCTCTTCTCTTGCTGGCCGTTGTCATTTTAGGAGGATGAACTATCCCATCTTTTTCAACTGCCATAAGGATGGCATACACACTCGTATTCAAGGAAGTAAACTTGTCGAAGCGAGGTGTTGGAGGAGGACGGCGTTGGCTTGCACCGTTTTTCAGAAACTTCTTGGGTGTTTCCTCGCTTGAGTTCATCCATTTGTTCCCGAAATGTGACTCTTTCTTGATTTGTGGATTGAGAGCTTCCTCGACCCTGATGTATTTTTTGCTCCTTTCCAGGAGCTCAGTGAAATCTCAGGGAGGCCTCTTGGCGAGGAAGGCCTTCAGTTCTTATGACGTTGTGGTGGAAAGCTGCAGCCGTCGCTGAAGAGTCCAAGGTAGAAATTGACCTTGCTTCTGCCGTAAAGCATTTGACGATATCTTTCAACAGTTCTCCATTTCTTTGTTTCAGTTCTAATAGGGAGGTACTTGTTTTTTCAGCCTTGCGACTAGTAACGAAGTGCGCAATGAAAAGCTCCTTGAGCTGATCGAAAGAGAATATAGATTCAGGAGTCAGGCACGAATATCATTCTGTTGCTGATCCTTTCAGTGTGGCGGGGAATGTTTGACACATGAGTGCATCGGTGGCGTTGTAGACCATCATGAGTGTTTTGAAGCTCTCGATATGGTCGGTCGGATCTGATTCTCCATTATAGGATTCGAATTGAGGGGCCTTGAAGTCCCATGGGATGGGGTGCATCGAGGATGGCTTTGCTGAAAGGATGTTGACTAGGGCAGTAGGCCCTGCTAGAGCGGTTTCTCTCATTCTTCATCTGCTCTAGACGGTCTTCTACTTCTTGGATACGGCGAAGGACTTGGTCGTCCTTCCCCTGGGACCCAGTTGAGTCGGCGAATCCTTTGTTGGGGGGCTGGCCCAGATCTTGACTTTCTTGGATAGCTTAGAGGATGTCGAGCATGAACTTATCCAATTCGGCCCTAGTGACTGGGGCATTTTTCTCTTTGTTCCGCACAAGAGTCTTTCGACTCTCATGAGTTGGGCTCCTCATTGTGGTGCGCCCCCTGTGAGAGGAGGATTGCCTTGATCTCTGTTTAGGAAAATAGGTTCTCTGGTTTGCTTGATGTCCCGAGCGGGAGGCCTCAGTTCGGGTGGTCCTCTCGTCCAATTGGATTCGCAGATCTGTTCCTTGTTGCCTGGCACTGATGATCTGGCGGAGATCTCTAGAGCCCCAGGGGCCTCGCGAGGCCATTGAATCATTTGAAACATTATGGACTGAGACGTGATCGTACAGAGGATGTTGTTCATGATGGTTTTGCCGGGAGCCCCCGGTGCCTCTCCGTTGGAAAGAGCTCGACTAGGCTGTCGGGGTGACTGTTGAGGAGGAATCGAAGTTTTCACAGGAGGAGCTAGTTGACGAAGAGAGTTGGTGCGAAGGCTTGAGGCTGCCCCTCTGTCTCTTAGTCTTCGTGGCATGACGGCAAATCTGACTTGTGTAGGTGCTGCTTATTTTGGTGTGTGAGCAAACAGATAGTGAGTTCTTATTTAATGGAAACTACTAAAAAAACTTACCTTTGATCTTTGTCGTGAAATGCGGTTAGAGCTCCTGAGATTGAATCTGGATCGTTGACTGACCACCGTGATCTGAATCTGACGGTTGCTGACGCGGCCGATGGACCTGCAAAAAACCTAAAATACCGGGGATTGGCCCTGGCGACAAACCCTCCGACGCTCAAGTCAGAACCAGAAAGTGAAAGAGAGTTTGAGAGAGAAACTGGCGATTTGTTGATTACCTTCTAGCTGTGGAGGGGGGAGGGTATTTATAGGTTTGAGAAACATATCAAGAGATCGATCTGAATCCGTTGGATCGATATGAATTCCTTATCTCCTTTATGTTTCTCCCCCTCAAGAAATAAGTTCTCTTGTTAGGTGATAAGAGATTTGACTTCTAGCCTTCATGGACTGGGTGTCTTTCCTGTCTTGTAGAGGAGTCTGGAGAAGGCCGAACCTATTAAAGATGTCCATTATGGTTAATCTTTCTGTAGAAACTTTGAGATCTGTGCTAGAATCGTACGATCCTGATTTGCTCTGATTTTACCATTATCAATAAGGAAGGAGTATTTCAAGATATAATATTCGAGATAGGAGTTAGTTGTTGAATTTTGTAGATATGGTTTGAAATGTGACAGCACTATTGGGATAATATTTTGGCAAAATTTAAAAAAATGTCATAAAAGTTTGGCCGAGTTTAAAAAAACGTCACAAAACTTTTTTTTTTTAAAAACTACACAATGTTTAATTTTCAACTCACAGAGTTAACAACCGTTATCTCTCTTCTACGTGCACTGCACGTACTATGAAAACTTGATGAAAATACCCTCTTCTTCCCCAAGAACCGAGCCGAAAAAGAAAAAAAAGAACCCAAATCAGATCCTTTCTTCTTCCCCAATTACTGAGCCGAAAAAAAGAACCCAAATCAGATCAACCCAAATGAGAGCAACCCAAATATACCCAAATCTCGTTGTAATCGATGTGTTTTGAAATGTGAAACATGCTTTCACTTGTGTGCTCGATGTTTATGAATGTTTGGGTTGTTTGCGGAGTTTCATTTGGTGTTTGAAACGTTAATAGATGTAGTGGTTATGATAAAAAAAAAAGCAAATCTTTTCATTTCAGAACACTTTAGGTTAATGTATAAAATTGTTAAAAAAAACATCTCAGAACTATTGTTTGGTTTAAAAAAACATCACAAAAGTATTCTTCTGTTTTAAAAAAACATCACAGATATATGCCTTTGTTTAAAAGAACATCACAAAACTATTAGTTTAGTTCACAAAACATCCCTAAACTATTGATAATGTACAGTATGTACACATGATCAGGTTTTCTTTCAACTTTGTTAGTGTGTATATTTAACATGATCAGGTAGATTTCCACTTTGTTAGTGTGTATATTTCACACATTCACTTATACTAACAACACACTTACAACAAATTTGTACATTGCACATTCTACCAAATCCAACACCTCAAACAAATCACATCTACGAATTGGAGCATCAAACATTACAAATCAGATCAATCTCACCACCACAAATGCAGAAAAACTGAGATCAAGACAGCTGAGATGTTCAATACATTCCATTCAATTTCATAGTAAATGTTCAATACATTCCAGTTAATTTGGGTTGCTCTCATTTGGGTTGATCTGATTTGGGTTCTTTTTTTTGGCTCAGTAATTGGGGAAGAAGAAAGGATCTGATTTGGATTCTTTTATTTCTTTTTCGGCTCAGTAATTGGGGAAGAAGAGGGTATTTTCGTCAAGTTTTCATAGCACGTGCAGTGCACGTAGAAGAGAGATAACGGTTGTTAACTCTGTGAGTTGAAAATTAAACATTGCGTGTGTTTTTTTTTTTTAAAAAAATTTGTGACGTTTTTTTAAACTGGGCCAAACTTTTGTGACGTTTTTTTAAATTTTGCCTAATATTTTATTTACCTTTCAAAGGAAACGTATTTTCCTTTTCCCTCCCTATTTCAATTGTTTTTTTATCTTTTGTATCTAAATAAGAAGGATCCAACTGATCAAGTGTTAATAGTTAACTAATAATCTAAACTAGTTATTTGTATTTGCTAGCTAGCTATTCTATTTGGGGTGTTTGACATGATAAGAATTGCAATTGCAGTTTTTTTTTTTCTTGAATAAATTGAAATTGCAGTGAAGTAACTGAGCTGTGGTTAAAATTCACTGGAAATCAAATGTTGCAACTGTGAAAAAAAATACTTATTAGAGAAGTGAAAAATTAATTTCGAGGGTTGCAATATCGTAACTCGACTAATCACAGCAATATCTCTGCAAAATGGGCAATGTCGGTAAACCATACAAGAAAAGGAATTACTGCAGCTTCTATGACTGGTTAATGGTTAGTGGGCTAATCAGTTTCAGTCTTGGTGGCCAGTTATCTGTTTGTCGGTATGAGTGTATCTATGAAGTCTTGTATAAGTATATATGTACTTCACAACCTCTTGGTTGTGTCAACTTCAATGCGTGAAAGCATAGAAAGACTGCGAGGTTGTAAGGCTTTGAAGCACGAAATTACATGCAAGAGAAAAATTCAGTGATTTGTCAGAAGAAGCCATATATAGCTGCTTTAAAAGACAGGAGGGCGATGAAAGAAAGGTAGTAAGCTGACAGAATTTACGTGGATCATGTGTATCATATAGTAGTGCGCGCTTAGTCTGCACTTCATAGCAAGAGACTTCAGTAATTAATTTATATATCAAGAAAAATCAAATTTAAACCTAAGCTATAGCTAACCTTTGATATTGATCAGTGTTTAAATCCCAGAAGTAAAGTAAATCAATTTCAATCCTAGCCATCATGCACATTCCCATATAACTTTGTTTGGGCATTAACCTAGCTAGCTATACATTGAACACAACACCAAATGCAAGTGGCATTCTGAATGTCATCAGTTGAAAGACAATCACTGAAGTGATTAGTACTCTATATATATGTCAGCTGTCTTTTGCACTTCATACGTACTAAGTGACAGTCGATGCTTGATCATTACATTGATCAATTAATCAATTCATATTGCTCGATTTGTTCAATATATGCTTGTATTATACATGTCCTAATTTTTGGAAAACTAAAATGCTTCTGTAATGATACAGGCATATACCAAAACTATTGAACATGTATAATACAGGCATATATGCATCTATATAATACATTCCATAGAAAACTAAAATTTCTATAATAAGGGAGAAGGAATCCATAGAAGTGGAGGACCACCATTTATGCATCTGACTGTTTCAAAGTGATCCATTTGCATCAGCTAGACTAGATGCATCATCTTTTACTGTTATAATCACAAAAGTGGTGAAAAATACTAACTTCAGAGATAATAGCTAGCTAGCTAGCGCAATCCTTTCAGTATTTAGGTGTCTGATAGAGCACAAATGAATCATGTAGTTGTAAGTACTGGAATTAATTAGTTTGATTTAACATATATAGGAGTAATTGTAAGACTTAGGTACTTATTTTCCTTAATTTTTTTTAAAAATAATTTAAAAAATTGAGTACTATCTCAGAATTTTATTTGATGTAGATGATAAGTAAACGGAGATGATATGACATTAAGTATGATTGCTCTTTTTCTGTAATACATATTTTTTCTTTATAAGAATTAAGTTTGATTGCTTCTAATTAATCACAACCAAGATGCAACTATTGTTGCATGCGAAGTTGTATTGCATGCAACAGCAACTAAAAGCACTCGTAGTTGTGTTTAATTTTTAAAACTCTAATTTCTACATACATTTGAAGTAGCCAGTGGAACTCTCCAAAAATCAATAATTTGATTTATTGCAACTGCAATTGCAATGGCCAGGGCCGGCCCACTTTGAGGCTGGTGAGGCAGCCACCTCAGGCCCCCGGATTTAGAAAGTGAAATTCCTATAAACCATGTATAAATTTTTATCAACTCGGTAATCATTATAGGTTGAGGAGAGGTTGTAGGGAAAACACGCCGAATGCGCCTCCTTGCATCATGGGCTGAAAGAAGCAGGATTATGTAAACCTACATAGCTAGATAGGATTCCTTTTGGTCAAATAATTTTTCACCAAGCCGGACCATTAATCATACCATTAATTATTGCTCCTAGAATATCACTGTTCTTTCTTCTAACAAAAGTCGCTAGAGTAAATTTACTCTCCAAAAGTACCATGATATAAAGGCTGCTATTTTTGGAAACATCACAGATGCCACTGTTGAACCTCAATAATAATGTATATTTAGACGAAATATGACAGCTCATCACAAACATGCATGCACAAACACAATCTTGTCATTTTTTTAACTCAAATGAAATAAATGAAAAATCAACTTAAGAAAAGCTTAAATTTCATATAACCCTACCGAGTTTTACAACTTTGGCAGATAATCGTACTCAATTTTTTTTTGCATATAACTAAACTAAAGTTTACTTCGTTAGGTAGTATATATTAACCAAACATATTAATTAAACATTTCATTCCAAATCGTTTGCAAATTCAGTTGATTCCAATAATTACATATATGTACAAGTGCTTATGAGAATGAAATCACAAAAAACTTGAGTGAGTAACCCCATGAAGAAATATGAAAATATATAAATATACAAATCCAACGTAAAAGGCACTCTATGGATACATTAAAATACCAAATAGAAGAAAAGGATGAAAATAAATCTACTATCATTTTTATATCTTGAAAACTCTAGCGCTGCTCCCATTGTTGATGCTCCAATAGCGAATTTCACGTCTCCGGCTGTGAAACGGCAATTCCCCCTTCCCCACAGGAGCATACCAGATCCTCTTTAGCAGGATCAAAATCTAGAGACATAATAAAAGTGAAATGCCTAGTGAATGTCTGTAGTGAATAACCTGGCTGCAAAATAGAATGCTGCTCAAGGTATAAATACATGCACAGAGTTGCAGTATCCATCGAAATCTTCAACTATACGTGCCAGCTTGCCTTCTTTCAAAAAGACCAACACATAATTAATTTTTACCTCACAAAAACCCAAAATTAAACACAAACTTCAAGACCTAAATCCCAAACACCTGATTGAAACTCAGTACCCCAAAACAAAACCTGAAAATGATTAGATATTGAAGATGATATATTTGGCATGCAAATTGCAGGTTTAATTGACGATAATTTCATTAAAAAATTATGATTTCGAGAGGAAGAAAATGAATGCAATCTTATTGGTTCCTTAGAAGAATAAAAAATAAAAAATAAAAAAAAAAATCAGCGAAGTGTAAGGGTTTCAATTTGAATTTTTAAAGAGTTGGGCAATCAAGTTTAAGAATGTGTAATTGAAGAGGGTCTAACCAATTGACCTAAATAAGAACTCTAAAGTTAAAGAGTACTAAAGTTCTGTTGTGATTGCTCAACAAACCCAGGGAAAAAAATTATAAGCAAGATGCAACCATATATCAGAATCAAAACAATACAAAGACTTGCTCAACAAACATGAAAGGAAAAGTAAATTCTTGCATCATTTTTGTGGGTATAAAATACAACATATATGTTTATGTTCAGAAAATTTATCTATATATTTGTTGTTTACAAATTGACATATTAGAAATAACTGAAAACTCTAGTTTCATATCAGTTGCTTTTGTTTGACTCCATGGTTTTAAATCTCGGATTTCAGAATCATCTCGGCAAGGGGTGTTTCGTCTCGGATCGGAAATATCGGATGAGATCTCGGGAAAATGTGATCATATCAGATGTTCATTTCCTATACTCAATATATAAAAAAAAGATTGTTACTAAATAAGATATTATATGTCCTACGTGTCATTTATCATATAAAATACTGTATAATGTAACTAATGACATGAATCAGTTGCGGTAAATATTCACATAATTTAACAATAATATAGAAGAGAATGTAATATAAAAATATAACTAAATTGAATTTGCATTGATTAGAAAATAATGTATACAAACAATAGCGATACGAAATCATCACATTATTTTAGTTAAGGTCCTATATTGAAAGACATATATGCAAAAAGTAAAACAAAATTTTTAAATATATTCACAATAACATTTGAGTTATTTCGGCTGATATTTCACCAATTTCGACAATATTTCGGCTGATATTTCGGTAATTTCGGCTAAAATCTACACATTTCGGTCCAAAATAATGTAGAGTATAAAATATATGATTTCGTATTGGCAAGCTAGCCGAAATGAAATTTCGGCCGAAATGAAATTAATTTAAAACAGTAATTGACTCAAAATTCTAAGCAATCATTGTGAACATAAATGATCAGGGAGAAGGATAAGTGTAGCATTTTGAAGCGAGTAGTGATGGAAACATATATATGTGATTTGCAGGATCGGTCCTGACAATTTGGAGGCCCAGGGCGAACAAAGATTATGAGGCCCTTCTTTTGGTAATTGAAATACATTAATATATAAAAATAATTAACATGTTCAAAATAACCAAAGAAATATAGTCTTATATAGATACATTGCATTTCATTTTCCCCAATTTATTTTCCCCAATTTACATGTTGTACAGTAATATATACTTATATAGTTACAATGCATTTCATTTTCTCCAATTCAACATCACTTCAAAACTGAGGCATTGAAACATCCATTCTTATACAGACAACTTCTTTAAAAAATAGTGTTTTTGGACATGATTCCACTATTGGCTCGGAAAAGATACAAGTCAGGTTAGTTGTAGAAACCATATTGTATATAGTGTGTATCATTTTGTTTGAGAGACACTTATTAACAGGCTATGATGATCACTCAACTGTAAAAAAAAAATATCTAGGATGAATCTGAGGTTGCTGCCATCAAGTCAGTGGAACTAGATCTAGATGCAAAACTTGGTGGACGAGCTGTTCAATATCGTGAGGTACAACTAAGAATCAATTTTCAAAGAATTATAGAATAAAAAATTAAAATAGTAACAGTAAAAATTGCTAGTACGCACATATGAGATTACACTTCCAACTTCAAGCCCAAATCCAACCATAAGCCAAGATCCTTAGTCCTCAACTGTTCAAGTTAGATTTTAAATTTTAAAAAAAAATTAAAAAAAAGTTGAAAATAAAAAAATAACTCCAGAACCAAGAAGGCAAGAACCATAATTGTCAAATACCAAATACCAAGTTACAACCTGTCATTATGTCAACCCATTATTGTTGAATTTGGAGCTTGGACAGTTGAGACTCTTGGAGTCCCTATGCATATTTTTTTAATAACTTAAACTTTTTTTTTTTTTTTGAAAAATTATAAAAAAAATGGGCCCCAAGTTTTTGGGGCCCAGGGCCGGGCCTGGTGATTTGTTCAAAAGAAAAACTTCACACCAGATATTTATGTTCCAAAGATTTGTCCAGTAAAATTACAGGTTAGCATTAATTCAAACTACCTTATGTGACTCTCAGCTCCTTAATTAGTTTCAATAACGGACCAAACATAGAGTTTTCAGTACGCAAAAGATAAGTGAGGGAAAACCTCCTTGTTTTTAGCAAAACGAAAGTAACTACATAAATAACAACTTACATAGAGTTTAGCTTCATCCACCTCAAATTCATCCTCAAGAGCCTCATTATCATCCTTCAATATTTCTGTGCAAATATACAATATTATACAATATTAGAACACGCAATAGTCTTCTCAGTAGCTCGAAAAATATTTTACAATTTCAAAGCATCAGCTTTTACTAAGATCTACAACATCAATTATGAGTAAATAAAAATAAATATCATGAAGATATTAATGTCATAGCTAAGAAATATCAGTAAAAGAATAATATTAAGCAAGTAATCAATTAGAAACTTATAATAGTAAAAGTTGTGGGGAGCTAGAGCTAGCAGACAATTACTAAACTTGAAAGTTCAATGATGATAAACCCTGGAATCCACTATGAATCTTCAATTCACAAGGCTATTCTAATAGATCAAAATTTATGCATCTATAGATACAAAGATCAATAATATATTGAGATAATGATAGCTTGAGAGATACCCACTTCCTCGCAGGGCCATTGTCCTTAGTTCCAACAACATTTCCAGCATTCAATGGCACAATCTCTTGAAATCTACAGGTAAATGTGGTGTTTCAATGTAAACAAAATCACATTCCTCGAATAGAACAAGTAAACTGCAACAAGATTAGGATTTTAATTTACCCCAAAACATCTCTACTATTATTAAGCAAAGCCCCAATTTGGCGACTTTTTACTATCATACCCCTATAAACATAAAAGACTAAAAAAATATATAGGGTCAATTCTGTCAATTTGTGTGTGTTGTTTGAAATCTGAATTCCTTACGAATTAGTATGTGCTTCCTTTGGTTTCTTTTTTTTTTAATTGATTAGGACTCATGGAGTTATTGAATTGAGGAAGACTAATACCTTGGAATTGATTGAGACTCATGCATGCAACCGTTGTGATGTTTATGGTCGTACGTTTATTATTTTCTTTCCACATTACCAATACCTTGGAATCACCAGTTCTTATTGTAATCACCTTCTCCTATTCCCACTTTTTACTGCATGCACAATGTAGGATAATGGCTCGATTCTGGTTCAGTTTGGTTATATCCATCGTATCTGCAGCAATCGAAAGTTCCAGTACATCAGTCGACTGACTATGGAAACCAGTCGACTGTCCAGAGAGAAGTTTCAAAGGCTAAGGATACAGCAGCAGCAGTCGACTGAAGATGTGTCTCAGTCGACTGTCCAGAACTAAAGACCAGTCGACTGGTAAGAAGACCAGTCGACTGTAGGCGGGTTTGTGAACTAGAAAAGGCTCATTTCGAAAGGCCCAGTAGTTTCCCCTATAAATTCACCCGTTAGGGTTTTGTAAAGTGTAACACCTCTATTCGGATTTTGCAGCCGTCATCTTTGTAAGGGTTTGTTTTCGCCCATTGGTGATTATTTGAAGAAGAAACCCCAACCGCCCTGTGGATGTAGGCACTTGTTTTGTCGAACCACATTAAATCTTTGTGTCCTTGTGTTTGTTTGTTTTCTGTTTTCTTCGCTATTTCTCTCTTTGATTGGTGATCCATTCGTATTCTGCACAACAAGTGGTATCAGAGCGTCGGGTTCGACCTAGAGGGAGATGGCGAGTGAAGAAGATGCAACCAAGGATGTTGCGGGATCAAGTTCTTCCAGAACAACGATTCACAATGCAAAATTTGAAGTTGAAAAATTTGATGGAACAAACAATTTCGGGATGTGGCAGTGTGAGGTGTTGGATGTTCTGGTTCAACAAGAACAAGATGTTGCTTTGGAGGAAGAAAACCCAAAGAATATGTCCGATGTAGATTGGAAGAAGTTGAACCGAGTTGCGTGTGGGACTATTCGGCTCTTTATCGCGAAGGCTCAGAAGTACGATTTGATGAGGGATACCATTGCTGCGGTGTTGTGGAAGAAACTCGAAGACAAATACATGAGGAAAAGTTTGGAGAATCGGCTGTATTTGAAGAAGAGACTTTTTCGCTTCACCTATACTGAAGGTATGTCTATGAACGCTCATGTTGAATCATTTGATAAATTATTGGCTGATTTGTTAAATTTGGATGAGCAAATTAAAGATGAAGACAAAGCCCTAATTCTGTTGAATTCATTACCTGAATGTTATGATCATTTAGCAACTACTTTACTATATGGAAAAGACACTGTTAAATATGAAGATGTTGCAAATGCTCTGTTGAATAATGAAACTAGGAGAAGGGATAAAATGATTGATAGAGAAACTTCTGAGGCATTGATTGTAAGGGGCAGAACTGAGACCAGATCTGAGACCAAATCTGGGAATAAAGGAAACAAATCTCGTTCCAAATCGAGAGGAGTTTCAAAGGACAGAAAGATACCAGCCAGAGATGAATGTGCTTTCTGTCATGAAAGGGGGCATTGGAAAAAGGATTGTCCTAAGCTACGAAATAAGGGAAATTCGACTGCAAATGTGATTGTTGATAATTTAGATAGTGATGATGATTTTTCCTTTGCACTTGCTGCTAGTCCCTCACTTTATCAAGAAGTATGGTTTCTTGATACAGCAGCCTCCTATCATATGTCTTGGAAAAAGGAGTGGTTTACTTCCTTAGAGTATATGGATGGTGGGGTAGTTTTGATGGGAAATGATGCACCTTGTAAGAAGGTAGGAATCGGGAAGATTGAATTGCTAATGCACGATGGTCTCATTAGGGAGCTTTCAGATGTATGGTATGTTCCAGATTTGAAAAAGAATTTGATTTCACTTGGTGTTTTGGAGGCCAGTGGATTGAAATTTACAAGTGAAGGTGGCGTTCTGAAGGTGACTAACGGATCACTCGTGGTGATGAAAGGGTAAAGAAAAAGGAACTTGTTTTTCTTGCAGGGAAAAACATATTTGGGTCAGGCTGCCAGTGTAACTGAAAAGCCTAAACAGGTTGTTCCCGACTCTACTAGGTTGTGGCATATGCGACTCGGGCATGCAGAAGAAAAGGCCTTGCAGGGGCTTGTGAAGCAAGGGTTGCTTAAAGATGCTAAAGGTTGCAAGTTGGAATTTTGTGAACATTGTGTGTTAGGTAAGCAAACTAGGGTGAAATTTGGTACAGCTGTACATCAGACAAAGGGTATCCTCGATTATGTGCACACAGATGTTTGGGGCCCTACTCAGACACCTTCTATGAGTGGTAGACACTGGTTTGTTACATTTGTTGATGACTACTCCAGACGAGTTTGGGTATATACCATGAAACACAAAGATGAAATTTTGACATTGTTCACAAGTTGGAAGAAGAAAGTTGAAAACCAGACTGGAAGGAAGATTAAGGTTCTGAGATCAGATAATGGAGGGGAATACAAGAACGATCCGTTTCTGAAATTGTGTGAAGATGAAGGGATCCAGAGGCACTTCACAGTTAGGAAGACTCCACAGCAAAATGGGGTTGCAGAAAGGATGAACATAACCTTACTTGAGAAGGTGAGATGTATGCTAGCACAGTCTGGATTGAAGAAGACATTTTGGGCAGAAGCTGTTATATATGCAAGCCACATTGTCAACCGTTTACCATCAGCAGCACTTGAAGGCAAAACGCCTATTGAGGTATGGAGTGGTAAACCTGCATCTGATTATAGTTTTTTGCATATATTTGGTTGTCCTGCTTATTTTCATGTAACTGAAACTAAACTTGATGCAAGAGCTAAAAAGGCTATATTTGTTGGTTTTAGTACTGGTGTCAAAGGTTACAGGTTGTGGTGTCCAGAACAGAAAAAGTTAGTAATCAGCAGAGATGTCACCTTTGATGAGACCAGCATGATCAGCTCGGGACAGTCGACTGGTCCTCATATGCAGTCGACTGGTGATCCTGATCAAGAGAAGCAGAAGATTAGCTCGGGATAGTCGACTGGTAGGTGCTCTCAGTCGACTGGTGCGAGAGTTCTCCAACAGGTGGAGTTAGAAAAGCTTTCAATTGAAAATCCTACTCCTGCCCAAAATGAAGATGATGTGGTTGATACTGAGGATGAGGAAGAAGTTCCTATCCAAGACCCTCCCCAGCGGGAAGAATCAATTGCAGCAAGAAGGCAAAGAAGAGATATCAAACGACCATCTCGCTTTACAGAAACAGTTGCATTTGCTCTTCCCATTGTTGATGATGAAGTTCCCTCCAACTTCAAAGAAGCTACTAGAAGTTCTGAAAATGCAGATTGGAAAGTTGTTATGGATGAAGAGATGAACTTTCTTCATAAGAACAAGACTTGGGATCTAGTGCAATTGCCAAAGGGGAAGAAAGCTATCGGTTGCAAGTGGGTATATACGAAGAAAGAAGGTCCAAAAGACAGTGTTCGGTTCAAGGCTAGACTAGTTGCAAAGGGGTATGCTCAAAAGGAAGGAATTGACTATAATGAAGTGTTCTCTCCGGTGGTGAAGCATCCTTCTATTCGGATATTGTTGGCATTGGTAGCACAGTTTGATCTTGAATTGACACAGATGGATGTGAAGACTGCATTCTTACATGGGGACTTAGATGAAGAAATTTATATGTTGCAACCAGATGGGTTTAAGATTGCTGGGAAGGAAAGTTCTGTTTGCAGGTTGAAGAAGTCTCTCTATGGGTTGAAGCAATCTCCAGGCAGTGGTATTTGAGGTTTGATCAGTTTATGAAAGTGCAGAGATATTCCAGAAGTGAGTATGATCATTGTGTCTATTTCAGAAAATTGCAGGATAGCTCTTTCATATATCTGTTATTATATGTGGATGATATGTTGATTGCCTCTAAAAATGCTAAGGAGATTCAAAATTTGAAGAATCAGCTGAGTTCTGAATTCGAGATGAAGGATCTTGGTGAAGCCAAGAAGATACTTGGGATGGAGATAGCTAGAGACAGAGCAAAGGGCATAGTGAGTTTGACACAGAAGCAATATCTTTTGAAGGTGCTGAAACGGTTTGGTATAGATGAGAAAACTAAACCAGTAAGTACACCCTTAGCCACTCATTTCAGAATTAGTGCTTCTCAGTCTCCAAGTACAGATGAAGAGAGACAGTATATGGCTAATGTACCTTACACTAGTGTGGTTGGCAGTTTGATGTATGCCATGGTTTGTACTCGACCAGACATCTCTCAGGCGGTGAGTATGCTTAGTCGATATATGCATGATCCAGGCAAAGAGCATTGGCAAGCGGCTAAATGGATTTTGAGGTACATAAGTGGCACCACAGATGTGGGTTTGAAGTTTGAAAGGGATGACAATATTAGCAGGTTATTGGTGGGTTATGTTGATTCTGACTATGCAGGTGATCTAGATAAGAGGCGGTCTACTACAGGCTATTTGTTTACTATGGCTAGAGCACCTATAAGTTGGAGGTCCAATTTGCAGTCCACTGTAGCATTGTCTACTACTGAGGCTGAATACATGGCAGTTGCTGAGGCCATGAAGGAAGCCATTTGGATTCATGGACTTTTGAAGAGCTTGGGAATTCATCGGGAGAAGGTGGAGGTACACTGTGACAGTCAGAGTGCTATCCATTTAGCGAAGAACCAAGTTCATCATTCGAGGACCAAACATATTGATGTCCGTTATCATTTTGTGCGTGATTTGATAAAGGATGGTGATATTCTTCTGGTGAAGATTGGGACAGCTGATAATCCTGCTGATATGTTGACCAAAATTGTTGGGGCAGCCAAGTTCAAGCATTGCATGAACCTGGCTAATATTTTGCATGCTTGATGATTTGGAATGGGCAGTTGGAATGGTGCTTCGCTATTTGTTTGGTTAGTATGTGATATCATACTAAGGTGGAGTTTGATGATGAGCATTTGTTTTGGAGTATTTTTTTGGAGATTGCTTGGGCTACTTGGAAGATCTCGCCAAGGTGGAGATTGTAGGATAATGGCTCGATTATGGTTCAGTTTGGTTATATCCATCGTATCTGCAGCAATCGAAAGTTCCAGTACATCAGTCGACTGACTATGGGAACCAGTCGACTGTCCAGAGAGAAGTTTCAAAGGCTAAGGATACAGCAGCAGCAGTCGACTGAAGATGTGTCTCAGTCGACTGTCCAGAACTAAAGACCAGTCGACTGGTAAGAAGACCAGTCGACTGTAGGCGGGTTTGTGAACTAGAAAAGGCCCATTTCGAAAGGCCCAGTAGTTTCCCCTATAAATACACCCGTTAGGGTTTTGTAAAGTGTAACACCTCTATTCGGATTTTGCAGCCGTCATCTTTGTAAGGGTTTGTTTTCGCCCATTGGTGATTATTTGAAGAAGAAACCCCAACCGCCCCGTGGATGTAGGCACTTGTTTTGCCGAACCACATTAAATCTTTGTGTCCTTGTGTTTGTTTGTTTTCTGTTTTCTTCGCTATTTCTCTCTTTGATTGGTGATCCATTCGTATTCCGCACAACACACAATACATGCAAAATACTATTTTCCACATCCATTATTTCCGGCAAAACTTAAACATCTCATACGTTGCATATTTTTTCCTCCTATAAATACCATCCCATTTACCTTTCACAACTCATCCAACTCAAACTACAACTACAATTCTGTTTGATCAAACTATCCATAAGAAAATGGGAGGAAAAGGAGGCAGTGGAGGCACAGGAGGAGGAGGTGGTGGAAGCACAGGAGGAGGAGGAGGATAATTAACACGATTTCTTCAGATTGAGATAATTCTGTTTAATGATTTAAAGATTTTTGGGGTTTCAGTCATAATACTTTTTTTTCCCATTTAGCATTACCTTCTAATATTAATTTTTGATTTTTGATGCCTTGCATTTGTGGAGATTTCAAGATTGTGAGTTATTACGAGTAGTCACCCACTGTCAAGGGCTATTTAATATACATGTTTTTTGTACGCGTGCATCGCACGTGCATTATACTAGTATTATCCATACATCATACACCCAAAAGATCTACACTATTAGATTTTAATTTACCCCAAAACATATATATCGGCAGGAGGCGAAGAATGGAGTCAATCCTCCATATTCAAGTTACTGGGAGGGGATTTACCACCCACATTCCATGTTGCAACAAATATCCTAAATCATCATAAAGTTCTCAATCATAACAATTCGAATAGCTCAATGAAATGTAATTTCTTGCGAATTGATATGAAAGTACTTGTAATTCAGAGTGCAAGCTTCCCTCTCTGATAAGCTATTCCTTGGCTCCCATCACTTTCTAAAAAAAAGAAAACGGAAGAAACAAAGAATGGGCTCTCATTACTAATAAACTTTGAATATGAACAGTCAATGAAGATTAATTACTAAACATTAAAATGCATTAATTGGCATAAACATTCTATTCCCAAATAATTATCAGATGCATCTACAAAACCATAAAAATGAATTTAAGAAAATACACATCTCTTCCAAGAACATCATCAGAGTGAAAGTCCTGAGCTTTGCTTTTGATATTGAACCACTTCCTAACCAAACTCTTTGACCATGACAACTGCAAAACACAGTACCAAAATCAACTTTTGAAATGCAAATTACACAACCCAATCCAAAACACAGTACCTTGCTTTTCTTCAAATTCTCTTTCCTCATGGTTGCCCCTTCAACTGCTAGACGTCTTCAAAGTTTTGGGCTTTACTAAAAGTGAAATGTAGAACAGATAACACAACATTATTTTTTTCTTCTCACTCTGAGCAGTACATTAATAACACAATAAGGGCAACAAACAAGAGAAAGTAGGTAACAAACAAGGTTTGGGCATGTAGCACCCCGAGCCTGGCTCAGTTGCGCACGCGGCTACATGTGCACGCACGCGAAAGAACGGACACAAAACTCTAGCCATGCCCACTACAAGCACCACCAAAAGGTGGGTATACCCTATAGGTAATCCTTTATCATATGGCTCCTAATATATACACACACTTCCCCACATTTTTCCGATATGGGATTAAATCCCAAGTCCCAACCACGTCACCCCTTGCATGCATGCACTCTCATTTTCCTACATTTAATGCCCTCGGTTCTGGCAGAGTCTGCTATTAGCATTAGGGACCATGACAGATTTTAGCACAGCTTTCTACCTGCAGACTGATGGACAGACCGAAAGAGTCAACCGAATTCTTGAAGATATGCTGAGAGCCTGCATTATGGATTTCAGAGGAAGCTAGGAGAAGAATCTAACCGTAGTAGAATTCGCTTATAATAACAGCTATCAGGAAAGCATTGGTATGGCTCCGTATGAAACGTTATATGGAAGGAGGTGTAGGACACCCGTGTGCTGGTACGAAATAGGAGAACGACAGATGTTTGGACCAGAGATCATACAACAAACCACTGAGAAGATTGAGCTTATTCAGTTAAGGTTGCAGACAGCACAGAGCAGACAGAAAAGCTACACTGACAGTCGCCGAAGAGAATTAGAATTTGAGGAAGGTGACTTTGTATTTCTCAAAGTCTCACCAGCGAAGGGTGTGCTCAGATTCGGCAAAAGCAGAAAATTGGTACCAAGATACATCGGGCCATACAAGATTCTGAAGAAAATTAGGAAGATGACCTACAAATTGGAGCTACCGGCAGAGCTATCCCGAGTACATGACGTATTTCACGTCTCAATGTTAAGGAAGTACATACCAGATCTGAGCCATTGACTATCAGAAATTCCTGAAGACTTGCAAGTGAACCTCTCATACAATGAACAACCAGTCAGAATCATCGATCATCAGGAGAAGATATTAAGGAACAAGACCATTCTGAAGGTGAAAGTTCTCTGGAGAAATCAGTTCGTGGAGAAAGCCACTTGGGAACCAGAGAGCTGCATGAAAGCTTCTTTTCCTGAATTATTTGAAGTATAATGCTTTTTCTTTTTCTGCCGACTAAATATAGTTCTGAGGACATAACTACTCTAAGGAGGGAGTGATGTAATATCCCAGAATAAGATAAAATATTTTTATTATATATATTATTATTATTATTTTGCTAAGTTAAGATTTGAATTGTTTTGGTGCATGATTATTGAATTAAATAACCATGTATATTTGTGCAAGGGTTAGGGTTAGGGTTTGGTGACCTAGGGTTAGAATTAACCCTCATCTTGATCAAACCCTAGAGCTAATCTTGATGAAGATCTAATGGTTGGAATTACACCATGAAGAGTTCTTCATGAAGACTCCAAGAAAACTCAAGAAACTTCTAGTCTTGTGTGTTGACACTCACATCCACCATTCCCTTCCACTAACTCAAGCCTATCTCATCCTCACCCTTCATTCCCATTTCCGGCCCATTCTCCCAAAACCCTGGCTCTCCATTTTTATAAAACCCCCCACTCCATTCACTTCTCATACCTTCTTCTATCTTGTTCTTGTTCTTCCAAAACAAAATAAATAAATAAAATGAGAGATCTTTTAGTAGTAGTAGAGAAGGAGAAAGGAAAAGAAAAAGAAGAGATCTTTTTAGTATAAGTAAAGTATAAGAAGTGAAGTAGAGAGCAAGGTGCAATCTCAAGGAGCAAGGAGTAAAGCTTACACGGAACTCTTGTAAACTACAAAAGCGGGTAAACTCTAAACTCAAAAGATTAGTCTTTTCTTTTTGTGTGTAATTTAGCTTGTAGTGGGAGTTGAGAAAAGTTGGGTTGCCATGTGAGAATTTTAACTTGTTAAGAAAAAATAAGTTGTATGGTAGAACAACCTCATAACAAGATTATTGTTGAAGAAACATGCATGCAATGTGTAGTTTAGGAATTTCTAACTCATAAACGGTTTGGAATTTTGAACTCAAATTTTTGAAACTTGTTTTGCTATGGATCTAGAGCGCACATGAATTTTTTCATAATATTTGGAAGCCATCTAATAACCCAAACACCAGTCCCAATTTCGGACAGCAGCCAACTACAGAAGCTGCTGTTTTGAGAAATTCTGTCGTGCCTTCCAAAAATCATAACTAAATATTGGTTGGGTATTTTTAGCTGAAAATTTTCATGACTTCAACCATAATCCCAAATTTTACATTTTTTTGAAGTTGTTTGATGCCTCAAAAAATTGCTAAGTTCCAACTGGTCTGAGAAGACAGAACTGGAGTTATCTGTTTGGGGACTGAAGTTCATATATGCATAACTACTTGTGTATACATGAGATTGCAATGAAATTTTTGTAGTAGCTTTTCGTATGTAACTATAACATGATTATAAAATTTTGGAATTTTTAGATAGTATTTGATAAGGTTTCAAAAATAAATTGTAGGTAGAAGTAAAAACCTTGTCTGAAAAGCAGTGGAAATATTGTGCTGTATTTGAAGAGTCATAATACTCTGCGTAGTAGGATTTTAGATACATTTTTTGGACACAATGTAGTGGTGTATGTCTAGTTATATATTCATAAATTTCATGAGCTTTGGAAAAGGGGTTGATTTTATATGAAATTTAGACTAGACTATGTTCAATACCTGGTGCTGATTGCATAGTCTATACATTTGTAATTTTTGGAAAAATGTGTTTGGAATTTGCCAAAGTGATGAACTAGGGACTTGTAGTAGGGACTCTAAGCTTTTCAAAAAACACAGGAACTTGTAATTCCAAGTTGTGTAGTAATTGATATGATTTTTGAAAGTGCTGGACAGATTCAGCCACCCTTAGAAGTTGTCACTTTGCATGTGTGTGACTTGTTCTCAACTCTCAAGTGTTGAATTGAGAGTTAGGGGTATTCCTATACCCCAATACTAGGTTATTTTGTGTCTTAGGTATTTTAAGACGCGGGTAGAGACTTGAACGACATTTGAGTCGTCGACCTTGTCTAAGTTAGTTGCCTACACTTATCAACCATTAGGCCAACTTGGGGACTTTCGCCTTAACGATTGAAGGTGACTAACTCGGGCACCGACGAAATCATGGGAGATGATCACGGACAGAGTTAAGAATGAGACTCAATGGGGGAAGTGGCGAGCATAGTGATTGCGTTGCCGGAGCCGTAGGTTGATAAGCGGGAACAAGGGTTTCTAGTAGGAAAACCGCTTAAGACTAGGCATAACGTAGACTAGGAATCAGTTGGTGACCATGCCCTTGTAACATTTCTAGGTAGACTTAATGTTAGTTAGTTTTGCCGTCACCTATAACTGCATTAGTTTCTAATGAACTAGTAATCGGGTGATATACTCTCCTGTCATTAGGGATACGTGCTGCGGTGCGTATCTTACACTGTTGATTCCTGAAGTACCATGATAAGAACAGGATGGGATTTCCTAGCAGATAGGGGGATTAGACTTTCGAGGCCATCAAGTTCTATGTTGGTGGACACGAACGAATCATATGGGCTGCGGTCCTGTGAATCTTCGGCGCCATAGGTATGCTACAGTGTATCTTCAAGTTCGTCACGATTTTTGAGTGGGGTCAAGGCATCGGGCACTAGTGGCAAATCGAGACACCACTAAATGACTGCAGAAACAGATGGGGACCGATTAATCTGCAACCTCATCAACCACGATCTATCTATCAGGAACAGGATGAGTACAAGAGTAGGTTGTATGGCGAGGGTTCAAAACCCTGAACTTGGGGACAACAACTTGATTTGGTAAGTATGTAGTGTGTGATGCATACATTTCTAAAGTTTCGCTTGCATTAGATTAAGTACATTTTGACATGTGCATTAGATTACTAGGACATGTCATAGACGGACACCTTGGACCCGACTCCACCTTCCTTTCTTTCAGTCACTTGTCTATTTGCATTTGAACTTGATTTGTCTAGTTTGGAGATCGCTGCTTTTATCAGTCTCGCGTTAGTAGAATTACTGACACCCACTCTTTTAGGTGCTAGATTGCCGACCCGGGGAGCCCAGGAAGCCCCAGCCAGATGGTGTTCCCAAGTGACAGTATCAAGTGTTCATTCTTTACATTTTTGTTATTTTTATAAACTCTGATTTGTAATTTCTGTAATAGTATAAAATTGTAACACTTGAACTTGTACATCATGGAATAAAATTTGTTTAAATTTTCCTGTATTTTCCTGTATTGTGACTGTTTGAAGGAAAGATTATGGTTTGTATCACGAATCGCCAGTATGGGGATTCGGGGCGCTACAGAATTCCGGTGCTGCTGCTGGTGGCACCTGGGTTCTGTTCGCCTCCGCGAACGCTCCTAGAATTTGATACAGTCAAGAAAATTCTACTCCTATGTTGAGGCCAGCGTCATTGGCCCTGCTGCCTTCACCTTCTGTTTGCCCGCTTCAGCTGTTTTGGGTTCTTCCTGACATCTGAAAGCTAATTCTTATTACTACCTTGAAATAATAGTGTAAACTCATATCTTACTACAAGTAGTCAAAATATTAGTTCTTCATTTATACACAAGAAAGGTTACATTTAGCATTCCATTCGTACAACCAAAACACTACCACCATCGGTGGAGCCAAAACATTACACCATAAAACATTACCCCAGGCATCATGCGCTGGCAGAAAGCATTATCATTTATACATCAAAATATCAAATCAAGACACCCTAAGATCCTTCACAGGGCTAAGTCACACATGTCCCTTACAGGGTGATCCCCTATAGTGGAGTGCTATGCCGCTGTCATCTGTACCAATGCTGATTGCAGACTCTGCATTAGGGACCAGGACAGATTTTAGCACATTGCAAGCATGCAATGTTTCAGAACATCCCAACACATTGTACAAATGTTTACCCAAGTCCCAACACATTGCATGCATGCATGTTTCAGAACATCCATGCTAATTGCAGACTCTGCCAGAACCTCTCATACAAGGAACTCTTACAAACAACAAAACGTGGGTAAACTCTAAACTCAAAAGATTAGTCTTTTCTTTTTGTGTGTAATTTAGATTTTAGTAGGAGTTAAGAAAAGTTGGGTTTCCATGTGTGAATATTAACTTGTTAAGAAAAAATAAGTTGTATGATAGAACAACCTCATTTCAAGATTCTTATTGAAGAAACATGCATGCAATGTGTAGTTTAGGAATTTCTAACTTATAAACGGTGTGGATTTTTTGATCTCAAATTTTTAGGGCTTGTTCTTCTATCAATCTAGAGATTGCATGAATTTTTTCAAAATATTTTGAGGCCATTTAATAGCCTAAATATCAGTCCAAATTTCGGACAGTAACTAGCTGAAAAAAACTGCTGCTTGAGAGAATTTGTCATGACTTCTAAGAATCATAACTCATAATTGGTTGGGTATTTTTAGCTGAAAATTTTTATGAATGCTCTTGTATGTGTCTACAACCATAATACCAAAATTTACGTTTTTCTGAAGTTGTTTGATGCCTCAAAAAAAGTCTCGAGTTACAACTGGTCAAGTTGACTCAGGTTGTGTCTGTCTGTTTGAGAACTGAAGTTCACCTATGCATAACTACTTGTGTATACATGAGATTGTAATGAACATTTTTCAGTAGCTTTAGTATGAGTCTACATCCTAATTCTAAAATTTTAGATTTTTGTGATGACATTTGATGAAGTTCAAAAATAAATTGCATGTATGAGTAAAGGCTCTGTCTGAAATGCAGTAAGATTTGTATGCCATGTTCAAAGAGTCATAACTCTCTATGTAGTAGGAATTTAGATTCAATTTTTGGACAAAATGGATTGGTGTATGTCTAGTTATAGATTCTTAAATTTCATGAGCTTTGGACAAAGGGTTGATTTTATATGGAATTTAGACTAGGCTGTGTCCAATACCTGGTGCTGATTGCATAGTCTGTACATTTGTGATTTTCTGAAATTATGTGTTTGGAACTTGCCAAAGTGATGAACTAGGGACTTGGAGTAGAGACTAGCTTTCCAAAAAGCTCAGAAACTTGTAATTCCAAGTTGTGTAGTAATTGATATGATTTTTGAAAGTGTTGGACAGATCCAGCCACCTTTACAAGTGATTCCTTTGCATGTATATGACTTGTTCTCAACTCTCAACTATTGAATTGAGAGTTAGGGAGGGGGGGGGGGTGTTATTTCTATACCCCAATTCTTGGTTATTTTGTGTCTTATGCTGGTTAGGACATAGGGTAGTGACTTGAACGACATTTGAGTCGTTGACCTTGTCTAAGTTAGTTGCCTACACTTATCAACCATTTTGCCAACTTGGGGACTTCCACCTTAATGATTGAAAGTGACTAACTCGGGCACCAACGAAATCATGGGAGATGATCACGGGCCGAGTTGAGGCCAAGACTCAATTGGGGAAGTGGCGAGCATAGTGATCGCATCGCCGGAGTCGCAGGTTGATAGGCGGGAACGAGGATTTCTAGTAGGAAAATCGCTTGAGACTAGGCATAACTTAGACTTGGAATCAGTTGGTGACCATGCCCATGTAACATGCCCAGGAAGACTTAATGTTGGTTAGTTTTGCCATCACCTATAACTGCATTAGTTTCTAGCGAACTAGTATTCGAGTGATGTACTCTCCTGTCATTAGGGATACGTGCTGCGGTGCGTATCATGCATGTTGATTTTTGAAGTATCGTGGTAAGAACGGGATGAGATTTCCTGGCGGATAGAAGGATTAGACCTTCGAGGCCATCAAGTTCTATGCTGGTGGATACGAGAACTGGTCATGGGGCTGCTGTCCTGGAATCTTCGGTACCATAGGTATGCTACGGTGTATCTTTAAGTTTGTCACGACTTTTGAGTGGGGTTCGGACGTCAGGCACTAGTGACAAATCGAGACACCACTAAGTGACTGCAGAAACGGATGAGACTGATTAATCTACAACCTCATCAACCACGATCTATCTATCAGGAACAGGACGAGTATAAGAGTAGGTTGCATGGCGAGGGTTCAAAATTCTAAAGTTGGAGACAACGGCTTGTTTTGGAAAGTATGTAGTATGGGATGCATACATTTCCAAAGTCTCGCTTGTATTAGATTAAGTACATTTTGACCTGTGCATTAGATTACTAGGGCATGTCATACACGAACACCTTAGACCCGACTCCACCTTCCTTTCTTTTAGTCACTTTTCTATTTGCATTCAATCTTGATTTGTCTAGTTTGGAGATCGCTGATTTTATCAGTCTCGCGTCAGTAGAATTACTGACGTGCCCACTCTTTTAGGTGCTAGATTGCCGACCCGGGGAGCCTAGGAAGCCCGACCCAGATGGTGTGCAAAAGTGACAGTATCAGGTGTTCATTCTTTACATTTTTGTTATTTTTGTAAACTCTGATTTGTAATTTCTGAAACAGTGTAAAATTATAACACTTGAACTTGTACATCTTGAAATAAAATTTGTTTAAATTTTTCCTGTATTTTCCTGTATTGTGACTATTTGAAGGAAAGATTCTGGTCTGTGTCACGAATCGCCAGTATAGGAATTCGGGGCGCTACAGAGTTGGTATCAGAGCCGATTTTCGACACCGAGTGTGTGCAAGATATATGCCTGAGAGGGAGCGAGGTTGGTACATGTTGCCTGGGTAGGAGACTGTACAACTAACAGAATTAGGGTAATCCTCTCCACATCGGCTAGAAAGGGATCCTAGATCATGTTGCAAAGTCTCGGGCTCAGCGAGGATGCCGAGTTCTTAAGGAAAGGTGTGTGTAACACCCCGTACTTAAGCGGGTATATATATATGATGTTATATAGAGGTATATAATAATAATAATAATAATAATAATAATAATATTATTATATATATATATATATATATATATATATATATATATATATATATATATATATATATATATATATATATATATATATATATATATATATATATATAATAAAGAGATGAATGGAATTAATGTTGGCCTATACTGGGATCCTATGGGCTTGGTATTAAAAAGAGACTGATGATGAGCCTTTAGGATTTGTCTATGGGGCATAGGCATTAAATGTAGGAAAATGAGACTGCATGCATGCAAGGGGTGACGTGGTTGGGACTTGGGATTTAATCCCATATCGGAAAAATGTGGGGAAGTGTGTGTATATAAAAGGAGCCATATGATAAAGGATTACCTATAGGGTATACCCACCTTTTGATGGTGCCTGTGGTGGGCATGGTTAGAGTTTTGTGTCCGTTATTTTTCGTGCGTGCACGTATAGCCGCGTGCGCAGCTGAGCCGAGCACAGGGCGCTACAAAAGACTTAGCTGCGCACACAGCTACGTGTGCGCGAACGCGAAAGAACGGACACAAAACTCTAGCCACGCCCACCACAGGCACTATCAAAAGGGGGGTACACCCATTAGGTAATCCTTTATCTTATGGCTCCTAATATATACACACACTTCCCCACATTTTTCCGATATGGGATTAAATTCCAAGTCCCAACCATGCCACCCCTTGCATGCATGCACTCTCATTTTCCTACATTTAATGCCTATGCCCCATAGACCAATCCTATAGGCTCATCATCAATCTCTTTTTAATACCAAGCCCATAGGATCCCATTATAGGCCAACATTAATTCCATTCATCTCTTTATTTTATATATATATATATATATATATATATATATATATATATATATATATATATATATATATATATATATATATATATATATACCCGCTTAAGTACGGGGTGTTACAGGGCAAGACCATTTAACCTCAATAATGAGAGACAGAGACAGAGAGTACCATTTGTTGCCCAAGGTGGAGTAAGATCGAGTTCGGGATTGGGGGATATGGAGTCCCAAGCTGACAGTGCGGAGTGGAAGAGGAGGAAGGTAGAGTGGGACGAGGCATCAAGCGAGGAGCGTCTTATTATATACCTCTATATAATATCATATATATATACCCGCTTAAGTACGGAGTGTTACAGGGCAAGACCATTTAACCTCAATGATGAGAGACAGAGAGAGAGAGTACCATTTGTTGCCCAAGGTGGAGTAAGATCGAGTTCGGGATTGGGGGATATGGAGTCCCAAGCTGACAGTGAGGAGTGGAAGATGAGGAAGGTGGAGTAGGAGGAGGCATCAAGCGAGGAACGTCATGCGCCGCAGGATTCTCGATGCTTCGCGAGCTTGTAGCGAAAGATTTGGGGATTGTGGGATTTGGGGAAAATGTCATATTGGGTTTCAAAGAGGGGGAAATGAACAATTCAGACAGTGATTAGGTTTTTCTCTTTTTTTTTGTTACTTTACCAGTTAAGACAGTCATCTAGGGTTATTTTAGACATTCCATACTAAAGATAATTGTGTCGATCAGTTACTGGGCTCCTAACAGAAAACAAAGTTCGGTAGGGTTATATGCCAAAAAAAAAATGAGTATGGTTATCTGCCAAATTTGTAAAATTCAGTAGGGTTATCTGAAATTTACTCTAATAAAAACCTTGCCATTCTTGAATATTGCCTTTAACTTATTAATACTAGTAATTTACACGTGCAATGCAGGTCTTAATAAATATAGTTTTTTTAAAGTAAAAATTCAGACGTTGTCTGGGTTTGAACCGAAGACCTCATTTATAATAGTTATGCACGTGCGTTACACACGTTGATAGATTTACAAATGACACTAAGAGCATCTGTAGTCGTTTGGTATATATGCATGCATAATATGCATATTTTGTATTAAAAAAAGCGCTACAGTCGTTGGCTAAATATGCATATTATGCATAAATCGCTATAGTAGATTGCGATATATGAGAATCAAAATAGCAATTATGCATATATAAAAGATGGCACTCGAAGTGCCGCCGCACAAAAAAAAATAAATTTTTTATTGGTCGGACGGCACTTGAAGTGCCGTCCCTCCAAAAAAAAATTGATTTTTTTAATTAATTTTTTTTTAAAAAAAACCCATTGAAATACCACTCCGTAGCTTACTTGATTTTTTTAATTTTTTTTCCTTTTTCCCCTCGCACTTCATGTGCCGTCCCACCCCACTTTTTTTTTCCGCTCCGACGGAAGATCACGTGTCGTCCCACTTATTTTAATGTTTTTTTTCCCTCGAACGCAATGTGAAGCACCGTCTCTATATTATTTTAATTTAAATTGATAAAATATAGCATTTCACGACTGTAGCGAAATAAAAAAATTATCATATACATTTATCCATTTATACATATTTTAACCGTAACAACTGTGAATGCTCTAAGGGCCTTTTCCCATATTAAAGATTATAGATTAGAGATAAAATAATCCGAAAGTGACAGGTAATATTTATCTTCTTGGGTCCCACTTTCATTCCCACTCTGATAAGTAATCTCTTATTTTATGTACCTTTCTATATCTATATCTCACATACTTTTAATTTCCCAAATTATTGTAAGTATAGCTTGATCACCAACCAATAGGTAAATAAACAAGAAACAAACTTCTTCCCTCTCTCCCTCTCTCTCTCCTTTACAAGCTTCCAAACAAATTAGCAAGAGGAGAATTTTGTCTTTGATCCTAGTGAGATTCAAACTCTCTTCTCTTTGAATTGCCTATATATATTCCCCTTCTTCTCAATCTCTAACCATCAAAGAATGCGACAATGGCCCAAGCTGGAAACTTCATTCATCATCGACAACTCAACCAAAACCATGGCCTCCATTTCATCACCAACAGCAGCTTGGAACTCAATCAAGATCAAAAGCTTAATCCATTAGCAACTTGTCTATTTATGGGGGAAAATAAGGGAATAGAAGTAGGTATTGGATGCACTACTACAATTCCTGCTATTTACAAGGATCATGATGATCGTGATCATGATCATGATCATGATAAAGGGTGGCTCCGATTAGGGATCGCCGGAGATCTAGCTGGTGGGTCCACCGATAACTCGATGAGCTCCAATCAAAGTTCACTGACACAGGAGAGGTTGGAGCTCAACTTATTCCCTGGGATCAGGCCAAACCCTAATATTGATGTCAATCAGACAACAAAGAATGCCCCGTTGAGACCAGCAATGGTGAGGAGTCATGAGTTTGTTAGGGTGATTAGCCCGCCGCCTCCTAAGCCTGATATTGGGGTGTGGTTTGAGCTCAGGGCTGCTAAAAAACAGTAAGTATATATGTTGATCATATTACTATTTTTTGTTTTTTAAATAACGATCATATATTTTTTGTGCAAGTATATATTTTGATGGTGTGTGTATATAGAATATATGAACCCTAATTTTCTTTTATGTTTTAACTAATTCTTCTAGATCTATCTTGTAAAAGGTTGTTATTTTTGATTATCTTATCCCTTTTGATATAATGCAGAGGGAAAGAACCTTTTCTGCCTCAGATTCCAAAGAGCTACTTGAGGATCAAGTACTTTCATAAGATTCACTTGTTTTATATATTTTTATTTGTTTCTCATTTTTAAAATTTTTTTAAAAAAATTATTCTCATGCATGATCTTGGAAATTGACTTATAATTTGAATGGATCTCCTTGTTTTTTAATTTGTAGGGACGGGAAGATGACAGTTAGATTGTTGATGAAGTACTTGGCCAAAAGGTTGAATTTGGATGATGAATCGGAGGTAATTTGATGCCATTTTTCTCGCATTGTTGCAACTCTTTCTTTCTTAACTTCTTCCTCTTCTTCTTCTTCTTCTTCTTCTTTTTTTTTTCTTTTTTGATTAAAATCAACTCTTTCTTCTTCCATTACGTACTTACTTATGATAACTGTTTTGATTATGGACCATTCTTTTGGAGAAATAATTATAATAAAGATTCCAAATTAAGGGTTTTGTGAGGTGAAGAACTTAGTAAAACTATTAACTTTCCATCTTAACTGGTTTGCTTTTATGATATGAAAGGAACATTTAGGTGAGTCTTACCTTTTGTAGTAGATTTAGGTTGGGTGTACACTTCTGAGAGTTACATTGTATCTTCCGATTTTTAGCAACTTTTAAGTATACACATACTAGTTTGATGTGTATGTAGAGTGGGATTTATATATCTTAATGCTGATCTTTTTTCTTTTTTTCTTTTTACATGAACTTTATTAAGGAAAATAGTATTATTATAATCCTTATCTATGAAATAATATCATTAGAATCCTTGATAATTATTAATTGGGTATTATGTTTTTCCCTTCAAAAAAATATAAGGAAAGCAGTGATAGTGGTAATAATGTAGCTTTTAGTTAGTGGTGAACTTAATGAACACTTGTGATTTAAAAGAACTGCAAAAAGTAGTATGGTGGGCTTCTTGCAGACACAAAGAAAGAACATCTAATCAGTTTTTGAAGGAAAGTTAGCTATAAATGAGATCACTTTAAAGTTTATAACAGTTAATTTCCATATTTAATTTCGAGTTTAAATATAAAGTTTTAAATGTTTGCTTTTTTTTCTTTTGCCAAGCAAAAGGTAGGTGTTTTTACTGTATACTTACACCTATAATACAGAGATATATTAAAGCTGATAATTAAAATATAATAAGATTATATATATATACTAGTAATTTACACGTGCGATGCACGTTTTAATAATTTTAAAAAATAAAAATAAAAACTTAAGGAGAATTTGATCTGAAAACCTCCTTTATATTAGTTATGTACGTGCGTTGCACATGTTGGTAGAATGACAAAATGACAAATGACACTAAGTTGGTAGAATGACAAAATGACAAATGACACTAAGGTCTTCTCCCATTATAATATTACTAGTATTATACACGTGCGTTGCACGTGGGGAAAGTGGAGAGGGGGAATGAAAAGGACCAAAAAAAAAAAAAAAATCTACCAACACGTGTGCTGCACGTGTTGACAAAATGACAAATATTTACAAATGACACTAAGCCCTTCTCCCATTATAATATTAGACATTATTAGAGATTAGAGATATTTGAAGTTATTTTAATGAATATAAAAAAATATGGTAAAATAACTCTCATTGTCATATGAGAAAGAAAATAAAGGTAAAGGGGGGAAAAAAGGAAATAAATTGAGTACCAACAAATAAAAAATAATTTACTTAAATGTTTATGTTATTGTTTATGTTTATGTTTATGCTGGTTTACTTTTCAGTCTCATTTTTCATTTTATTTCGAATAATGACAAATTTGACAAACAATCTTTTTGGAAGGTAATACAACTCATATATTATGTAGTATTGTGTATAGAATAAGCAAATATTACATATTAATGAGGAACCTCTAAGGTACTTGAATGCCATTTTTATTAAAATTACAAACCAAGTTTATTTTTTTAATAAAAATTCATAAATGAGAAATATTTTCCTTATTATTTTTCAATTTTATTTATAATTTTTATTTTACTTAGTCTTGGTGATTATGGTTGTATTATTCTAAAATATATTGAAGAAGTAAAACTGGAAGAGGGGGGGGGGGAGGAACTTAAAATTATACCAAGATCCATATTTTCTCTTATGTTCATATCATGTTCAATCTAGACAGTTTGTAAAAGACATCAGAAGGCATTCAACATGCTTATCTAAGTTTTTTCGTTGTGTGTAATTTATAGCTGAAGGAAGGGAAAGGAAAGATGAATACAAAGGGCATTGAAGTAGTACAATCCAAGATATATATTAAAAAAAAAAGAGGATGAAAAAATTAAAATGTGCATTCAAACTTAATTTAAGTTTACGACAAAGAATATGCCTTGGTTAAGTTAATTAGTATCAAGGAGATACACGCACGCTTAAGATTTTGTAAGTTTTTTTAAGAATTAAATAAAGATAGAAGAGATCGATGATCCGGTGAATGAAGGTTAATGAAGGTTGATCCTCCTTCTCGATCTATAAAGTCTCGTAACTTGAAATATATAAAGTTCATATACTATGAGAAATATGAAAGAGATAATTAATAAAGTTAATGTGGAGAAACTAATATTGATCTATTTGACTGCTATATATGTTATGTACTTCTTTTTATTTCTTATGATTTTTTTTTTCTTTCGAAAAGGTAATGTAAATATGATTGTGGAACTTTTCCCGATCATATGATATACTAGACGTGATTAAGTAGTCCTAATGCTTTTATATTCACGAAGAGAAATAACTAGATATCTATTTGAGTTATGATGTGTAACAAGTTCTCCTAGATTTATTGTCGAGTTTCATATAAAATTCAACGTCGATATATCTCTAATCTCTAATATTATCTCTAATATTATAATGGGAGAAGGTCTTAGTGTCAATCTATCACCTTACGTGCATTGCACGTGCAACTCCAACTCTTCCATTATACTCTTTGAATAATATTAAAAATATATATTTATTAACACATTCCTCACACGTGCTATATTATATTACTTTAAAAACTTTATATTTATTAAAGCGTGCATCACACGTGTGTCACAATTATATAGACACTATGCATATCAGTATAATGTATGATGGGTTGTTAAAGATATTGAAAAATTAAATTGACTTCGAAACAATTTGATCATTACTACCATTGTGGATAATTGCCAATATGTATAGAATTCATCGAAACAAACCTGAATATATATATATCCCTTTTGTCTTTAAAAACTTTATGCCAATAATTAAGTTTATTTATAGGTCAACATGCACTTATTTCAAAACAAAAAGAATATATTAGGTCAACTCTACTCAATTTATAAAAAACTTATAGAACAAAGTTTGTTTAGCTAGCATGTTCACCTTATAAATTCCAACTTCCAACCCAATTATCCTAAACTAATTAATAATATCAAATATATAATGCAATGTTTGACAGTTAACATTTAATGATTAAGAAAGTACAAAATGCATTCCACCTGAATTGAATCACTCTATTTTTCTTTCAATGATTAAGACTCAAATCCCTTAAGATCTCAAATAGTACTTCAAGTTTTTCACGTTACATGCTTCATATACATAATTAAAAAGAAATTCTTATATATATATATATATATATGTGTGTGTGTGTGAGACTAAGCTATAGGTTAAGAATGTTCATGCTTGGCACTAATTAAATTAATTATGAACATTTCAATGTGCACGACTAATCATCAAATTGAAATGATTGACAGTGATTGAATCTAGTTTGTTAGCTATATACACCTTATGGTTCTTATCTAATAAATTGACCTTTCAACTAAAGCTACTTCTTGAACACGTTGGCCTAATTGACAGCTCTTAATTACGTTACATGGAAATTTTCATCATATCTTACTAACAATTTAATTATACGGTTAAAAGTTAGTCACGAGGGAAAAGAAAATCAAATCACTTTTAGCAAAAAGAAAAAGAAAAAGAAAAAGAAAAGCAAATCACTTCAGTCGTACGTATTGCTTGCTTCAATCTCACGACATCATCTGGTTAATTACCTACACTAGTTATTGTTCTCATATAACTGGTAGTACATCTAACATACTCGTAACACCTTCAATTAGGGTTTGTTGTACCTAGAAGAGGACCCATGCATGATCAAGAATATCAAGGGGTAGACATCATAATAATTTATGATAGGACCATGAGAAAAGGATAATGCATGGTTAAGAATTTATCAACAGAAGAATTATTCTCAAAGTTGGAGAAGATTATTAAACTAAAGATTACTATATTTATCACTATATAATCAAAAAGACAAATCATGCCACTAGCTTGTATTCATATTGACATTCATTATCTATACAGTATTATGTTTAGAGAAATGTTATATATATATATATATGAGATTTACCCCAAACTTATATGGGGCTTGTCTTTTTGATTGTTGGTGTCTTTACCCATTTGTTTTTTAGTGATTAATGTACCTACCAATCACTAGAAGACAAGTCTGTAAGTTTGGATTAGAATCTCATTTATGTGTAGCATTTCTTTTATGATTAAGTTTGTTGTTTTCCATATATATATATGAATGAAATGCATGGAAGTTGAAATACACTGATATGTATACTTAATTCAACAAAGGATGGTAAAGAAATGTCATCATCACTCCATTAGCTTTCTTAATTATTAGTGTGTGGGGCTTTTGTGTGTTGAGTTGGGTTACTAATTATGCGCATACAACAAATTAAACATTGACTTGTTTTAGTTTCTGAAGAAAAATGGCTAGCTGAGTGTGTATCAATATATTATTATATTATATTATATTTAGGGAATATTTGAGGGCATCGTGCATGAGGCTCTTCCATGTCTAATTCCAATTACTTGTTAAAATCCTGACCTCAAACTTGAGACATTCGTTTTACCCAATATCCCAATTTATTAATATCTAAGCTGTAAATTTGTTTTTACTAGTACGCATAATTAGTTAATTTTAAGACCTTTTTTTTATTTTATTAATATACTATCTTAATTCAAAGCATTTTATTAATTTTACAAAATATATACACCAAAAGAAAATAAAGTTTAACGGCTGGTATTATTATGTAAAAAGAAAGTTTTGCAAAATAGTTCGGACATGGAAATCTTTAATAAATTACAATATTTGTTTAATTACCCCTATAATGAATATAGAATACTATATTTGTGAAGTTACAAATTAGAGACATAAATATAAACACTCATACTAGATTAATTTTGGTAGCTAGCCTAGCCTATATACATGCACTAAATAAATTAATCTAATATTGTTGAACTGAGGCAGGTACAAATTACATGTAGAGGGCAACAGCTTCACCCAGTGCTGACAGTTCAATTCATTACAAACAACATTTGGTGCAGAAGGAGACCTACCCTAGTACTCAAGGATCATCTTATGATTCTTCATTATGGAAGAAGAGCTAATTAATCTAAATTGCACTGCATCATCATCTCTTATATATCATCAATATTGTACATTAACTTAATTGGAGAGTTCTCAATGGCCGGCCTTATTATTATTATTATTATTATTATTGTTTCAATTTTAGTTTTATTTATAATGAAGTTTTTGGTTTGACAAAATGCAGTGTAGTACTAGTTAATTGGTGTGTCAATTAATTGAGGAATAAAAGATCGAGGATGGTTCATCGATCAGAGTTGGTTTCAGCTTTCAATTTTCAGCTGCAAATTAGTAGTCAGTGACATTTTCGGGAGTATATAATTAAGGTCTTTCTCCTCATAAATCCTCACAATATAATATAGGTAGTTCACTTCTCGACAGAACAAACAATATTAATTTCAGTACCTACTGCTCCTTGACAATATATATATAGCAGGGAGGGACTCATGCCAAATAGATGAAATTAAGTATAGTATAGGTGGGTGTTCCTGCATGTAAATTGTTTTATTATCTATGTTAGCCGTGAGCTAGCGAGCAATGCTGAAGAGTGAAAACCTTACTTGGGGAAAAGATATCGATCATATGCCCACTACACTAGGCATATGGTTTAATATCAAACTGGCTGGACATGCACTGGTTGCATCATTATCTAATTTCGAAGAAGAAGATAGTGCAAGGAGCACAAGTCTGAAGGAGATAGGAGATGGGAGCGAACCCGAACCAGAACCAGAAACACACACGACTATTTACAACACACTGATCTATTTCTTCCACCTCTCTCCCTTAATTTCTACTAGCAAGTGACCCCGCGCATGCGCGGGTGGGGACATTGAACCATAATCTAACATTAAACTTTACCAGCAATTCAAAGGCTGTTTGAACATCCTCATACTACTTCTACTGTTCTACATTTACTTAGTATATCTGGCATCTCCATTTTTGACCAACCGAACTCATTCATCATCATCAGGAAAATAAGCATACAAAACTACCAATTTATGTTCAAATGTTCAAATTTAACAAAAAAAGTGTATTAACAGTCCAAACTGAATTGCACACAAACGACTGCGGATGCTCTTACTACTGATCCTTTATGCAGAAGTGGAATCTTGAGTCGACAAAAATAAATTTGATAATCCAAAAAATCCAATGTGTACACAATATATTCCTCAGCATATAACTGGAGATATAAAAAAAAACTATGCAGAAATCAAATAAACACAAATAGAAGAGTTCGCATGAGAACTTGCCCCAAATCATCACTTCATATCAGCAATTCAATATTATATATTATTGATGCTTCATAACATAATTAGAAAACCAAGATTGAACTATGCTAATTATTAATTAACATCAAAAAGGTATAATCTCCACACACACAAAAAAAACATTACAAAGGAAATAAACTGTATCAGTAAAGGAGCTATACTCAATCATTTTTTCTGAGTGTATGAAATCCACAATAAATAACAACATATTAAAAAGAATCAAATTCAATAAAGTACATAGAAATATCTGATGTATCCCAAAAAACAAAAAAAAGGGGGGACTCAAAAAAATAGCTGATAACCTGAGTGGTTTTCCTGCAACCAGTCTCGCCAGATATCAGCACAACCTGGTTCAAAAAAATATAATAGAAATGATATATGTGTCATCAAACTTCTAGGGAGTTCAAGTATTAGATACTCAATATGTGCCAAGTCAATTGATCAAGAATACATACAACACAGTAATGAAACTGGTTTAAAATGTTCAAACAAAGATTTCATTGGATAAACAAAGGAGAAAAGTGGCATCCATACCTTTTATAAGTCCATAAATAAGTCCATAAAAGTACACATGCACTTCAGAATAAAACTGAAGTTTTTCATAGATAATTTGGAGCTAGAATATCAGCTCTTTTCTCTTCTATCTTTAACATTTGCTAAAATCAAGCAGATGGCATGTTTCATTCTGTAAATGCATTTATCCTGGACAATATTTCTTTTTCAGTATGCTCAAAGCAGGTATATATAAGAGATTCTTCAAACAAATGAAGAACACTGTTGAGTTTAATATCAAGCATATCACATGCTAGAACATTTGCATTAGTAAACAAAAGATAGAATAATATACACATCATTGCTGAGTTTCTGCGTTTTTTCCTGAGTTTTGTACCTCGATGGTAAGTGTAGGACATGCCATATCGAGTAATACAACTTTAGCGAACACAAAATAGAATATGTACATTATTATGAGTCTTGTACCATGATGATAAGCATAGGGAATTGTTATATTGTGTGGTACAGTTCCTTTCTTTGGAGATTCAGGTGTTGAGATTTTCTGTGTGCTGATCTTCACCCACATTGTCACTGTCGCTGCCGTCTGAGCTGGACTCTGATTCTGTTTCAGACGTGTTTGCTTGTGCAGTCGAAGAAGATGTGAGGAGCATCACAGTTGGAGCTTTATCAGCAAGAGCAAGGGGCTGTTCGTAAGGCTTGACGCTATTTTTAATATCGCTGACAGTGTATCCACCAGATCGGATAAATTTGTGATTAATTCTTGTTATCCGGACCCTGAATGTGTACCAGTTGTTCGTACATTCATGTAGATGATTTCTGAAAGCACTGGTCTCATTTTTCTGTTCAAAGGAGAAACCAATAGTGGTCATGTTGGGTTAGTGTATGGTTATTATTTAATTGTTGTGTGCAGTAAATGATGTGGTAAATTGATTTCAGTCCTTGCAACCACAAAATCCTTGCTAATTGTTTTGTTAGTAGTGTTTTGAAGAGCAAATGCAGTGACAGGGCAGGACATTACATGGGTTCAAATACATGGGTTTAAATACAAGGCATAACGAATTTGTAAATTTTAGGAAATGAAGATACAATCACAATATTAATAATATTAATTTTAATGTTTCCAAAAATAGTTTAAAATGTTGGATGGTTTCTGGGCCAAGCATAACCTAAAATTCTAATACACTTTAACGAACCAGATTAAGGCCCTTTTTTTAGTTTTTGTTCAAAGGTTTTCCTAGTGAAGCTCAAGTACATTTCTTACCATGTAGTAGTTAATTAACAGAAAGGTCAGCTTTGGAAGGAAAGGGCATTTTCCTGTTCTTAAGTGATTAGCATACTTTGTGCACATTTTTCTGTTCCTAAGCTCAAGCATAATTTTGTGAATGTGTTTACGTGTGGTTACTTTGTTTGCGATTTAAATATATGTAAAAAGCATCTAATTTTGATTGATTCTATTTGTAATGAGAATGTAGTCAAAATTTGGCAATGATTCTTGTAGTGTACATATGGAATAGAAAGAACGTGCATGAAGTGTTGTCTTTCAAATAACAGAATCATCCTAACAAATCATTTTGATGGACAAAAACTAAAATAGCAAATTGTGCTGCCTAGCCTGTAGTCTGTAGTGTAGAAAGTTAAAAATTTAAGTTGAAAGACATACTGTTTGGTACATGTCAAGAAGTTGTTGTACTGGTAGACGAAGGACTAACTGAGCCTGTCGATCAAATAAGAAAATTTTTGTCTCATCCGTTTCATCAGCTATTGTACATGAGACTTTAAACCTACAGATGAAATGACAATAATAGCGATGAAGAAATGAACTAACTGAAACTGGTGAATTTTTCAGATGTAAGAATGAAAAAAAAATATAGGGCAGACGATTTGTTGTAAAAAACATTAGGTGATTCATGTAACATACTTGAGATCAGCATCACGACCAGAGTGGGGGCAGCTTGGGCAGGCATACTCCATGTCATCTGCAAGCTGTACGCCCTTGCCACATTTTCTGCATGCAGAGAAGTATGGTTTTTCGGTGGATATGTAAATGATTCTTGTGTGTGTAGGATAATGGCTCGATTCTGGTTCAGAGTGTTTTGGAGTATCTGCAGCAAAAGAAAGCTACAGCATATCAGTCGACTGATAGAAGGATCAGGCGACTGTCCAGAGAGTTTTCGAAGGCTAAAGATACAAGCAGCAGCAGAGGATCAGTCGACTTATCAGTCGACTGCCAGAAGGATTACCAGTCGACTGGTAAGTCGACCAGTCGACTGTCGACGGTATTTTGAACTGGATCTGGCCCAATTCGAAAAGGCCCAATAGTTTCCCTATAAATACACCCGTTAGGGTTTTGTAAATTGTAACACCTAATTCGGATTTTGTAGCCGTCATCTCTTGTAAAGGCTTTGTTTGCCCATTAGAGATCATAGTAAAGAAACCCCAACCGCCCCTTGTGGATGTAGGCATCGTTTTGCCGAACCACGTAAATCTTGTGTTCTTGTGTTGTTTGGTTTTCTGTGTTTTCTCTCGCTGGTTCTCTTTTTGTATTCCGCATTAGTTCGTTGAGATTGTTGGTTTGATTCGTACTCACGCACAACGAGTGGTATCAGAGCTATTGGTTCGACCTAGAGAGAGATGGCGGGTGATGCAGATGCAACCAAGGAAGTTGTGGGATCAAGTTCATCAAGAACAACGATTCACAACGCAAAATTTGAAGTTGAAAAATTTGATGGGACAAACAATTTCGGGATGTGGCAATGTGAGGTGTTGGATGTTCTTGTTCAACAAGAACAGGATGTTGCTTTGGAAGTGGAAAAACCTAAGGATATGTCCGAAGCAGATTGGAAGAAGTTGAATCGAGTTGCGTGTGGGACTATTCGGCTCTTTATTGAGAAGGCTCAGAAGTATGATTTGATGAGGGATACCATTGCTGCGGTGTTGTGGAAGAAACTCGAAGACAAATACATGAGGAAAAGTTTGGAGAATCGGCTGTATTTGAAGAAGAGACTTTTTCGCTTCACCTATACGGAAGGTATGTCTATGAATGCTCATGTTGAATCATTTAATAAATTGTTGGCTGATTTGTTAAATTTGGATGAGCAAATTAAGGATGAAGATAAAGCCCTAATTCTGTTGAATTCATTACCTGAAAGTTATGATCATTTAGCAACTACTTTATTATATGGAAAAGATACAGTGAAATATGAAGATGTTGCAAATGCTTTGTTAAATAATGAAACTAGGAGAAGGGATAAGATGGTTGATAGAGAAACTTCTGAAGCGTTGATTGTAAGGGGCAGGACTGAGACAAGATCTGAGTCCAAATCTGGGAAAAAGGGAAACAAGTCTCGTTCCAAATCGAGAGGAGTTTCGAAGGACAGGAAAATACCGGCCAAAGATGAATGTGCTTTCTGTCATGAAAGGGGGCATTGGAAGAAGGATTGTCCAAAGCTACGAAATAAGGGAAATTCGACTGCAAATGTGACTGTTGATAATTCAGAAAGTGGCGAGGATTTTTCTTTTGCACTTGCTTCTAGTCCCTCACTTTATCAAGAAGTATGGTTTCTTGATACAGCAGCCTCCTATCATATGACTTGGAAAAAGGAGTGGTTTACTTCTTTGGAGTATATGGATGGTGGTGTAGTTTTGATGGGAAATGATGCACCTTGTAAGAAGGTAGGAGTCGGGAAGATTGAATTGCTAATGCACGATGGTCTCATTAGGGAGCTTTCAGATGTATGGTATGTTCCAGATTTGAAAAAGAATCTGATTTCACTAGGTGCTTTAGAGGCCAGTGGTTTGAAATTTGCTAGTGAAGGTGGCGTTCTGAAAGTGACTAGTGGATCACTTGTGGTGATGAAAGGCCAAAGGAAAAGAAACTTGTTTTTCTTACAGGGAAAAACATATTTGGGTCAGGCTGCCAGTGTAACTGAAAAGCCTAAACAGGTTGTTTCCGACTCTACTAGGTTGTGGCATATGCGACTCGGGCATGCAGGAGAAAAGGCCTTGCAGGGGCTTGTGAAGCAAGGGTTGCTTAAAGATGCCAAAGGGTGCAAGTTGGAATTTTGTGAACATTGTGTTTTGGGTAAGCAAACTAGGGTGAAATTTGGTACAGTTGTACATCAGACAAAGGGTATCCTCGATTATGTGCACACAGATGTTTGGGGCCCTACTCAGACACCTTCTATGAGTGGTAGACACTGGTTTGTTACTTTTGTTGATGATTACTCCAGGCGAGTTTGGGTATATACCATGAAGCACAAAGATGAAGTTTTGACATTGTTCACAAGTTGGAAGAAGAAAGTTGAAAATCAGACTGGTAGGAAGATTAAGGTTCTGAGGTCAGATAATGGAGGGGAATACAAGAATGATCCGTTTCTGAAGTTGTGTGAAGATGAAGGGATCCAGAGGCACTTCACAGTTAGGAAGACTCCACAGCAAAATGGGGTTGCAGAAAGGATGAACAGAACCTTACTTGAGAAGGTAAGATGTATGTTAGCACAGTCTGGGTTGAAGAAGACATTTTGGGCAGAAGCTGTTATATATGCAAGCCACATCGTCAACCGTTTACCATCAGCAGCACTTGAAGGCAAAACGCCTATTGAGGTATGGAGTGGTAAACCTGCATCTGATTATAGTTTTTTGCATATATTTGGTTGTCCTGCTTATTTTCATGTAACTGAAACTAAACTTGATGCAAGAGCCAAAAAGGCTATATTTGTTGGTTTTAGTACTGGTGTCAAAGGTTACAGGTTGTGGTGTCCAGAACAGAAGAAGTTAGTAATCAGCAGAGATGTCACTTTTGATGAGACCAGCATGATCAGCTCGGGACAGTCGACTGGTGGTATAGGACAGTCGACTGGTGAGCAGCAGAAGAGTGGGACAGTTCTTCAACAGGTGAGTAGAAGAAGTTCGGGACAGTCGACTGATGAACAGGAGCAGTCGACTGGTGGTCCAAAACAGCAGAATTGTGGGAGCTCGGGACAGTCGACTGGTGGCAATAACCAGTCGACTGGTAGGAGAGTGTTCCAACAGGTGGAATTAGAAAATTTGTCAGTTGAAAACCCTGTTCCTGTCCAAGATGATGATGATGTGGTTGATACTGAGAATGATGAAGAAGTTCCTATCCAGCAGGAAGAATCAATTGCAGTAAGAAGGCAAAGAAGAGATATCAAACGACCGTCTCGCTTTACAGATACAGTTGCGTTTGCTCTTCCCATTGTGGATGATGAAGTTCCCTCCAACTTCAAAGAAGCCACTAGAAGTTCAGAAAATGCAGATTGGAAAGTTGCTATGAATGAAGAGATGAACTCTCTTCATAAGAATAAGACTTGGGATCTAGTGCAACTACCAAAGGGGAAGAAAGCAATTGGTTGCAAGTGGGTGTATACGAAGAAAGAGGGTCCAAAAGGCAGTGTTCGGTTCAAGGCTAGACTAGTTGCAAAGGGGTATGCTCAAAAGGAAGGAATTGACTACAATGAAGTGTTCTCTCCGGTTGTGAAGCATCCTTCTATTCGGATTTTGTTGGCATTGGTAGCACAGTTTGACCTTGAGTTGACACAGATGGATGTGAAGACTGCGTTCTTACATGGGGAACTAGATGAAGAAATTTATATGTTACAGCCAGATGGGTTCAAGACAGCTGGGAAGGAAAATTGTGTTTGCAGGTTGAAGAAGTCTCTCTATGGGTTGAAGCAATCTCCAAGGCAGTGGTATTTGAGGTTTGATCAGTTTATGAAGGTGCAGAGATATTCCAGAAGTGAGTTTGATCATTGTGTTTACTTCAGGAAGTTGCAGGATGGCTCTTTCATATATCTGTTATTATATGTGGATGATATGTTGATTGCCTCTAAGAATGCTAAGGAGATTCAAAATTTGAAGAATCAGTTGAGTTCTGAATTCGAGATGAAGGATCTTGGTGAAGCCAAGAAGATACTTGGGATGGAGATAGCTAGAGACAGGGCAAAGGGCACAGTGAGTTTGACTCAGAAGCAATATCTTTTGAAGGTGCTGAAACGGTTCGGTATAGATAAGAAGACTAAACCAGTAAGTACACCCTTAGCCAGTCATTTCAGAATTAGTGCTTCTCAGTCTCCAAGTACAGATGAAGAGAGACAGTATATGGCAAATGTACCTTACACTAGTGTGGTTGGCAGTTTGATGTATGCCATGGTTTGTACTCGACCAGACATCTCTCAGGCGGTGAGTATGGTTAGTCGATATATGCATGATCCAGGCAAAGAGCATTGGCAAGCAGCTAAATGGATTCTAAGGTACATAAGTGGCACCACAGATGTGGGTTTGAAATTTGAAAGGGATGACAATATTAGCAGGTTATTAGTTGGATATGTTGATTCAGACTATGCAGGTGATCTAGATAAGAGGCGGTCTACTACAGGCTATTTGTTTACGATGGCTAGAGCACCTATAAGTTGGAGGTCAAATTTGCAGTCCACTGTAGCGTTGTCTACTACTGAGGCTGAATACATGGCGGTTGCTGAGGCCATGAAGGAAGCCATTTGGATACATGGACTTTTGAAGAGCTTGGGGATTCATCGGGAGAAGGTGGAGGTACACTGTGACAGTCAGAGTGCTATTCATTTAGCGAAGAACCAAGTTCATCATTCGAGGACCAAACATATTGATGTCCGTTATCACTTTGTGCGTGATTTGATAAAGGATGGTGATATTTATTTGGTGAAGATTGGAACAGCTGATAATCCTGCTGATATGTTGACCAAAGTTGTTGGAGCAGCCAAGTTCAAGCATTGCATGAACCTGGCTAATATTTTGCATGTTTGATAATTTGGCATGGGCGAGTTGGGATAGTACTTTGCTATTGGTTTGTTTAGTATGTGATATCATACTAAGGTGGAGTTTTGGGTTCGTTTGTTGCATTTGGTGATGAGCATTGTTTTGGAGTATTTGTGGAGATTGCTTGGGCTATTTGGAAGATCTTGCCAAGGTGGAGATTGTTGGATACTTTGTGGAAGATCTCGCCAAGGTGGAGATTGTAGGATAATGGCTCGATTCTGGTTCAGAGTGTTTTGGAGTATCTGCAGCAAAAGAAAGCTACAGCATATCAGTCGACTGATAGAAGGATCAGGCGACTGTCCAGAGAGTTTTCGAAGGCTAAAGATACAAGCAGCAGCAGAGGATCAGTCGACTTATCAGTCGACTGCCAGAAGGATTACCAGTCGACTGGTAAGTCGACCAGTCGACTGTCGACGGTATTTTGAACTGGATCTGGCCCAATTCGAAAAGGCCCAATAGTTTCCCTATAAATACACCCGTTAGGGTTTTGTAAATTGTAACACCTAATTCGGATTTTGTAGCCGTCATCTCTTGTAAAGGCTTTGTTTGCCCATTAGAGATCATAGTAAAGAAACCCCAACCGCCCCTTGTGGATGTAGGCATCGTTTTGCCGAACCACGTAAATCTTGTGTTCTTGTGTTGTTTGGTTTTCTGTGTTTTCTCTCGCTGGTTCTCTCTTTGTATTCCGCATTAGTTCGTTGAGATTGTTGGTTTGATTCGTACTCACGCACAACAGTGTGCACATCAAATGCCCTTGCCACATTTTGTTGTGTGCGCATTAGTTATAGTAGATAAATATGTTGTGCAATATGGTGACCACTAATTGGTACCTTGTCTTGTTGTGGAGGATTCATTGTTGCCTTGATGAGTGCATTAATTGTCACATGATTGACTTCAGATTGGCCCGACGAGATGCTACCAGAGTGTGAAACCCGTTTCTTTGGAAGCTCAACCATTACCCTTTTTGGATAAAGAGAAATATATATATATATATATATATATATATATATATATATATATATATATATATATATATATATATATATATATATATATATAAAGTAAAGTGTGTATGTCAACTTAGGTGTGGTTGGGGAAAAGTATATGTAAGTGTATTGGTCAGCATTGCAGTTGTTTTATTAATCTACAAAGTGTGTGGGAGGTGTGCATATGATTTTTAGCTTGCATACAAATTTTGTTAGATGGTCAGGGAAGGGTCAATTACCAGTGCATTAATTATTGGGCTGGAGGGATTGCATCAACATTGAATATAAATTGAGTGAAGTTTGTTGTTTCCAAGTTGAATGATTCTGCAAGAAGTTGTGTTTGATATTCAGAATGCAGAGAAATTAAGAATTGCACCAGTTGAAATGTAAAGAAAGGCAACGATGAATTATAGACAATTTTGTGTAAATGCTATACTTACTTTTGAACTGTCTTATCCTTAACGATAGTGCAACCAAGAAGAATGGTTAGCCATCACCATGCAAGAAAACATCTTCATGTTTTTGGAGTAACAAAGGCCAGATTGTTACTTCAAATGGATTATCGTACGATGTCTCATCAATCATGTAGAAATCGACAACCCTAACTTGATTTCCGAAGACTGGTACAAACCTGAACGGTTTAACTTCTCGAACATAACCGATAACATCTACATAGAGAATGTTAATTTTTCTAGAAAGATTAGCTAACTGAGTTGGTACTCTGGGAAGAAATAAAGGTACGATGATTACCTATCAGATACTGCGGTTTCTCACCAAGTTCTGGGATACTACTCAGCTTTGCAAATTTGTAAGGGAATGATGAAGGTACTTCAACTGCTAACCGTTTATAAACCGCGGATTCTTTTGTGAGCTGTAGCTGCCATCTTGCACGAACTATTTTAACTAATTTTGGTGCAACAATGCAGTCCACGTTTGATATAAGGTAAACTCTATCTTCTTCAAAGATATCCTTCCACTTTTCTGGTCAGAGTCGTCAACAATGACTTCCAGATCATCCCCCTTTTGTTGCATGCAAAGTTAAACAAAAGGTAGTAAATAATATTGCTGGGAAAAGGTGATGTGGATGCTGTAAGCATGTTTTTAATGGAGAGGTAATGAAGACAGTTGTATTTTTACCGAAATGTGAATGATTGTTTAAAGGATAGAAAATACATGTTCATCACGAGCTACAAATGTCAAAGAATTTGAGGTTTTTTTGTAGAGTGGTCCATACCAGAGCCGCATAACCCTGACTTTGACGTTGTAGGTGGATACTTGTGGAGATATTTTGTTGAGAGGTGTGATCTCTAGTTTGTCGAGCTTGGGGTGCTTAGATTTTTTAAGTTTTTCCTTTTTCTTTGTACGCTTTCTTCCATGTCTGAGAGCTGGTGAGTTCTCTTCGCCTTTAAGCTTTGCACCTGCTTAATGTTTGGAGATGAATGTAAGTTAAGTTGCATATGGATTGAAAGTATGGTGTGTTTTGAACGTCGATTCTTTAAAAGACCAAGTACAGTGTGCGAACTAATGAATATCTGAGAAATAGCTGAACACTTAAATGAAAAGCACCTGATCAGAAAGATTTTTTTTATAGCATTCGTTGTATTATGTGCAAGAGGGAAAAAGAACCAAAATTTACAAAGAAACATAATAATACAAAAAGGAACTTTTTGAAAGATAATTGATTGTTCATTAATGCTTAATAGTAAAAAAAATTATACGGTAATTTATTAGATTATGCACGAATATGATGGTTTTTGTTTGGGGAAAAAGTGCTGCATATTTCTGTGAAAACTGAAACAAAACCATACAATTTTGACATGAGGTAGTAAAGGTTCAACTTTCTTAATACAACAATTTAATGGGTGTATAATCACATTACTCAGAACATAAATGATGACTGTAAACTGGTAAAGTATACTATATTTTAATATATACGGATTTCCTCTTTCGTTGAATAGTCTTTTAATTTTAAAAGGAGAAATAAAAGTGTACAGTAACATTTTTGAGCTTCCAAAAGTGGTCTTGTTTTGTTTGACTTCGTTGTTGATTTGCTTTTGGAAACCTTCAGTAACATTAAACTTAATCTCAAGTAAAAAGTAAATTAGATATCAATAGTCTATTAGATTATTATCATCCTGGGAAATCAAAAGGTTAAAAGAAGAAATTTGAAGCACAAACTGGCTTTAGAAGTTTCAAGCCAAAATCTATATACAGTTAGCAAAATGAATATTCACATTAAAAAGTGTACGATGAAATCATGAGGTTAATTCTGCTAGCCCAAATTGAGGGACAAAAAAAATTGCGTCTAAAAATAAAATAGAACATTGAAATTACACATTCAGTTTAGTAGGTTTGAACTTTTAATACAACTTTTAGAAGTTCCAAGTGTGGAAGTATGTTTAGTTAGCAAAGTGTGTGTGTGTGTGTGTGTGTATATATATATATATATACATATATATATATATATATATACACATGCACTTTGAGATAAACCTTTGTTTATAATATTAGACTCATGACAGCTCTTCATATTCTTATATAGCAAAAAAATGTAGAAATTCCTCAAGGAAATTTTCACAAGCACAATTTGGCTAACCTATACCTATAAAGTGTATTCGTGAAGGTGTCATGTGATAAAGGAAAAAATGTAACTCTAAAGGATCACAACTTTATCAAGAAATATAGAGAGCATAACATGAGTTGAGAAAGAAGGAGACACCTAATCAATGCTAAAGTACTGCGGAAATGACATGAGGAAAACATTGATATGTTGAGCACGAAATGAGATAGTTAATGTGAGAAGAAGCTGTGCATTTATTAAGCCCGATAGTTTGCAGGATTTTTTACCTATAACAGCAGATTGTTTAGCAGGTGTTTCCGGGAGGATAACATCTGCGTCATATGTCTTTTGTGAAGGCTGGACTTCTGGGATAATTTGTTTGCCTTTATGTTTCCGCACTTGAGCTGCCAAGACAGAGCCTTTGGAGTCACCTGCATTATCCTGAGTTTCTGATTCCGGAACTTCTGACCACTGTTTTGTGTGTTGCTTGGTGCCTCTTCCAGAGTGTCATTTTCCATGCTGAAAAAGCCAATTAAATTAATATAATTAGCGACAGCAGTGGGTGTTGTTAGATGCACAAATGAAATGCCATATTTAGAAGCATTAAGGTACATTTGTTGATGAGAACAATGTGCTTATAAATGACTACAACTGTGTTAAGTATATCAGGTGATATATATGTAGATGTAGGTGTATACGCAGATGTATACATAGATTTGAAATGAGAATAGATGAGGGGTAATAACCTATTGTTCTTCTTCACGTTCAAATACTGCCTGTAATACTTCTTTATATACAACATTTTTGGTATAGTTATATGGAACATCGGTCTGCGGTTCAATGAGAACCTTCAAAGATTGAGGAGATTTTGCCCGAGAGAGAGCTACATATAGCTGGCCGTGAGAGAAGACAGGAGTCCGTAGATAAATCCCAATATGCCCGAGTGATTGTCCTTGACTCTTATTGATAGTCATTGCATATGACAGCCGCACTGGGAACTGGCATCGCTTTAGACTGAATGATAATTCATCTTGATCGCTAATCATAATTATGCGTGGAATTGCAACACGCCTACCTATATCACTTCCACTCACAATTTCAGCTTCTATAATTTTTTCACCCAATTTAGAAACAATTAACCGCGTACCATTACAGAGACCTATACTTTGATTGATATTCCGGAGAGTCATGATTGGGGCATTTAGTTTAAGGTTCAAAACATGGTTAGGAAGACCTGATATTGTTAGAGAATTAAGGAACTCAGTTGGATACAATAGATTTTGCTCATCAGCTTCACTAAAGAAAGATATTCTGGAGTCTGCACTGAGATATGTCTTGACCTCACCTTGTTGCTGCAACAAAACTTTTTCGTTGATTTCATCAACTTCATCATTACGCCCGGCTAATATTGCTCTGTCTTGCAAATAAGCAATTTTGTGATTATTTGTATTGAGTTCACTGTATACAGAATCAATTAGACCATCAAGTCCAGTGGATGAGTCAATAATCATGTAATCTGGTAACTCAATCCACTCTGGCTCAAGCTCATTGCCTAGGCAATGGATTTTAACTGTACCATCTCCTATTTCCATAAGCCACCTTGCAAATGTAGCAATATCTACATCACCTGGGTTTAATAAATTAATGGGCCGAAGGTGCATATTTTGGCTAAGAACTAATAATCTGCAGTGGTTCCAAAGTGTTGACTGATGTAAGCTAGCTGCAACTATTTCTTGCCTACTACCTTTCCGAACCACTGGCAATATTTTTCGGAAATCTCCACCAAGAAGTACAGTTTTACCCCCAAATGGTTTTGCTTTAGCACCAGGATCGACTGCCTCCATAATATCTCGGAATGTACGGTCAACTGCATTAAACACCAGTTTACTGCACATTGGTGCTTCATCCCAAATTATAAGGAAAGTGCTTTGAATTAGCTTTCCGAGTGTGTCATTGCGTGTAATTGAACAGCTTGAACGTTCATCAACCACAATTAGAATTTTGAACCTTGAATGAGCTGTCCTACCGCCAGGGAGCAGTAAAGATGCTATTCCTGATGAGGCTACAGCCAAGACGATGTGTTGTTGACTACGCAATTTTGCAAGTATGCATCTCCAAAGATAAGTCTTTCCTATCCCCCCTCCTCCATGTACAAAGAATAGTTCTCCTTTTTTAGCAAAACATGATTGCAAAACAGAATCGTAAATGAATCTTTGTTGTTCATTTAAACCATCTTCCAAATTAATTGATTCTTCGTGTAATTCTTCTGTGTTGTAATTGAGTTCCTCCATCACTAATCTGTTATCAATGTCTGTATCACGATCAAAAATTGGCTTAGGCATGCATGGAAATTCTGCAAGGCTTCGATTATTTGCATGTAATATTTGGTCAATATGTTGCAACCTTTTGTTCTGTAACTTTGAGGGTGGTATGTTGTAAGAAACATGAGGGTATTTTTTTGCCATTCGGTGTTGATAATCTTCCGTCATAATTTTCCAGTGCGATTCCCATAGTTTTTTTGGGCTGAGAACTTGCGAACACATCAGCATGGTGGCAAACATATGACGGAGTTGGAATGGAGAAGCCCAAACTGCTGCTTCTACGATTGCACTATGCCATTCATCATCCCCTGTAAGCAGTCCTAATGCAACACATGTTGATTTGAAGCTGTCATAAAGAATACCGTTAACTGTTCGCAGATTTTCAAAGCTTGTAGCTCCTTTCACTTGGTTCAAAAGTAAGCGAAGGAAATAACGCTCGCCACTTGCTGGTGATGCATAGGCCAACCTACCAATTGCAAATCCTCGCTTTCTCGGCTTCCATTGTAACAATTGCTTATGCCAAACAAAATGGGTAGGGAAGTGAGCATAAGTAAGCACTCTTGATGATGGATGAGTAATGTTTGCTTGAAACCATTCTGTGAGCATAGTTTTTTTAGCATTCTCTGATTCGAGAACATCAGCAGCATGTTCATTTTCATCGAAGAACACCAAATTACCACCGGGCACATGATATTGAAGCCTCAGGACTGGAGGGAATCGTCTATGAATTTTAAACTCAAAGATTCTCCAAGCTGCTTCAGATGCTGCAATATATATTGCGTCTAGATACCGCTTGATTTCATCATACCGGTATTCTGGATTATTCTGAATAACTGCAGTTGCACGATCTGGACCTTTATTGACGTATTTGAATAGATACTTAACTGCCTTACGTTGATTGCAAATTTCAACATTCATGTGACATTGATATCTACGAAGGAATTGTGCATTGTAAGGAACAACCCATGAGCTGTCTTATGTGATGTTTTTAAGATTCGTAGATGGTGCATCCCGTCTCCTATATACTGGATAACCGTTGTGATCAATTGTTGTATGTTCTACGTATTTTTTTGGGTACCTTTTTGAGCAATTTTTGTTATTCATACATGGAGATGCGGGATTGTACACCCCACATGGGCCGTGAATCATATGTGTTAGCACTAATTCATATGTAATTGGGTCAGTGTTTTTGTCAGGGATTTCAGTTTGGATAAATTGATCAATTTGTGCAGGAGTTTTGATTTTCGATGCTTTCTCAAAGGTAATTAAAATGTGCGAATGGGGTAACCCTCTTTTTTGGAATTCAACGACCGACAAATCTGAAGATAGAGATAAGAAAATTTAGTAAATTTCACGCAACAAAATTAAAATTTGAGGGTAAGATAGTTTGCGAATACATGCGACATTTCCATACCTGCGACGACTCTACCGAAGCACTGGTGCTTGATTAAATCATCTCTTAGTTGGTTTAACTTCATGTGAAAGACTCGAGTGATTATGTCAGGGCGATCCACAGCTTTTTGTCCTCCAATTGAATGTAGAAAATCTTTGATTTCTGGCCAATTTGGATTGCATGTAAACGTGATAAATATATCAGGAGGACCAGCCCAACCACATATTGCCATAGCGTCTTGGTAATTTTGCACCATGTATCTTGGACCGACCGTGAAAGATGACGGCAGTATACACTTCCTTCCAAGCATTGTTGTACTGGTATCTCCTGAATCAAGAGCATCAGCAATACCGTTGTAGAAATCACAGCGCAGAATGGATTGATTGTTGCAAAACCAATGCAACCTGTATCCCTCAACCGAGGTATAACAATCAACTATATATTGAAGAAGTAGTCTTCCAGACTGTAGGAGGACCTTATCCTCAGTTGCGCACTGCTGAAGTCTAAAATAGTAGTATTCATTCATTGTTATAGAAGACCTATCTCTTGAATCTTCAGTTTGTCTTGGTTCCAAATATTTATGCCAACCATCTTCACCGTGAGGGAATAGCAAAGGATATTGGAGTGGCATATATGACCGGTGGGTTTCATCTATTCGTTGAAAATTGTTTTTCTTGCTATAAATGATAATGTCTCTTGTGGAACCATCTTCTAAGTCACTGCCCACAATTAATGCAGCAACTTCATCGCCAGTTGGAGCATTAAATGGTTGTCCTCTTGTGTTTTTTGCATCTAAAATGCATAGCCCAAACTCATCAGTTATGTGTTGTTCATGCCAATCACGAACCATCCTGAATTTTTGTACGTACTGATTTGAATCGTCCAACATATCTTTGATTGCAGCAATCGTACTGGGGTTAAGATTTTGGCTGGCATTGTTTGTGAAAAAATTAAGCCGATTTTCGATTTCATTTTGCGTATCAAAGATATATAACTGTGCGTATTGTGGGTATTGACCTTCTCTAGGAAGTAGGGTGCCAATTCTATGATAATTTTGGCCATGTATTCGGAATGTATAAGGGCCTTTGCCATCCAAAACAGTGTAATCTATTTTTGCCCCTATTGATGTAAATGCAAATGCACAATTATACATTCGAATGTATTGCCGAAAGTGTCGAGCATTTTCAGTTGAATTAGATGGATCAAGCATCGAACATAAGAATGGAGGTGCTTTTTTTAGCAAAGGTATGGAAACTCGTCCATTTTTACAGCAAAATGTAAAGTAAGGTTGACCATTTGTTTTTTATCTAACTTGCTCTTCTTTCCACATGATTGCAGTGCATTTTGTGCAGGTGTAGAGTGGCAGGCCCAAATAATGCACCTCATGCAATTTATCTGCAAGAGGTATCTTTTGATATAAGTGACCCAAATCATACATGTGATCTTACTTACGACGATATACATGTCAAAAGATAGAATAAACAATTTGTATGATCAAGCACAAACAATTGTTTGAATGTTTTTGTAACTCAATCGACCATGCACAAGTGTTTACCGAATGAAATCGTAGAGTTACGTAATGATTGACATGCTGCAATGTTACAATGACCAATGCAAACACTACACAAGGCGACTGATGGCAAACTTACCATTGGCATATTTTGATACTGCAGAATTATGTGCATGTTGGGCAACATAATTACCACCCTGAGCATCATCTAAATTGCCCACTTCATTAGGCACAGATGTGTTGGATGGTGCAGGAAAGTTTGCGATGTTTTGTTGACATTGCTGTGCGTGCTGATTACTTTGGCATTGATGTTTTTGGGTCCGCAAATTTGGAGACACTAACGTGGATGCATTTGTTTTTGCATGCTGGAGCGTTTTTTTTTTCTTAAGATCTCGCTCGCGAGCAAGTTCTCTTTTCCTTTGCTTTTGCTCAACAGTAAGGACCCGCTGTTTTTTTGGCGTGAGAGTACTTGGATCTCCTTCCGGCTGCAAAGGAGCTGCACCAAGGCTTGCATGTTCAGCTGCCAGTTCTTCCCGAATATATCGCTCCTGCTCTAGTTTTAGATTCCTTTCGTGTTGTGCATTTGTCAAAACTTTAGGCCGAATGCGTTTACGGAAATTGCAATCTATATTCATCATGATATTGCTGTAGATTGACATGTTATATGGGATAAAAGACTACGAAACGATAACTCATTAGCACACTAATACACATACAAAGATTCTCTCTCTCTCTCTCTCTCTCTCTCTCTCTCTCTCTCTCTCTCTATATATATATATATATATATATATATATATATATAGAGAGAGAGAGAGAGTCCCCTTCGATTGTACACTACTTTTGGTGAGCACTCCGTGAGCACTCCCGAACTAGAGATCCTATGAAAAATCCGAACCGCTCATATTGTTCTATATGCCTTAGATAGCCTAACAATAAAAAATCAAGTAATTTGAAGTTCATTTGCCCATCCATCATGCTGTTAGAATTTTCAGCCATACAAATTTGTGATGATGTAAATCATGGGTAAATGAACCTCAAATTACTTGATTTTTTATTGTTAGGCTATCTAAGGCATATAGAACAATATGAGCGGCGCGGATTTTTCATAGGGTCTCTAGTTCGTGAGTGCTCACGGAGTGCTCACCAAAGTAGTGTGCAACCGAAGATTTCTCTCTCTCTCTCTCTCTCTCTCTCTCTCTATATATATATATATATATATATATATATAAGAACTGAGATTAACAAAGCAACTGGATAACTCATAACCTACAACAAAGTCATAGAATTACCAGTAATAGCATGTACAATAAGTTTAAGGGACTGATACATAGGGGAACAAAATTTAGAATAGCACCTGGCAAAAGAAAAGTTACATTTTTACCCTTTTTGGGGGGGAAACGGTGTGATATTTATAAGTAATCGTGTGCAAAGACAATTTAGTATGAATACTGAGGTAAGCATTACAGTTAGTTAAGCATCACAAGAATATATGGATAAGCCTAAAGCCAATGCAGTTATTGTGTAATAAGTTTTAATAACTATAGACCAGCAAAAAGGCTACAAGTGTAAAGAAAAATTTAGGATATCAGATTCTAAACATCACATGCAATAATAACCGATGAGAAAGTGTTGTAAATATGCTTAATTTGTTTGCGAACGAACTCTGCAGAAAATGTAGAATAGATGGAGATCTCTAAATAAAGGCATATGTTCCAAAGATATAGATTACTGGAAACCATGCTAATAAAAATTTGGAGGTAGAATTTAGTATGGAAACTTACATTTTTTGGTCCACCAAAGTGTTGTATCTACCAATGCGCCTGCACGAGAGAAGGACAATTATTAATCAGAAAGTAGGTCGAATTATCACACACCATTGGCACAAAATTTGACAATTACCCAGTGCAAAAACACTATCTACATAGACCTACATGCACATGCAAATTGACTAAAAGATTTACCTATTCTTTCAAATACATTTGTCATTTCTGACTACATAATTAAGCATCTCTGATTACATAATTAAGTCGAACTGTATCGGTTGATTCTTATGAAATAACTATCATATGTTTGAATGCTCTGAAATTCTGATAAGAATGTTGGGTTCTCCATTACCCGAAATATCTTGGAATGGTTAGAATCCACCATACAAAGTTTTGCTAGCATTCATTATGTAGCATACGGAAGGAACATCTAAAGAATAGTTAATCCCGCAAATTATCCAAAAATGTGTCCTAATATAGACAGTAAACTGTTGGGATTTGTTTTTTTTTTGGATAGGTGAAATCATGAAAACACAAAAGCCAAATTTGATTTGTAAACATGTATTTAAGGTATGCGCCAAAATGTGTTTATGTTAATAGTGAAATGGGCACAACTGTGCGTGCTAAAATGTTCAGTAAGTTATACACGAGTTAGCTGGAAATAGAGATTGACAGGGCTGTACAGTTAAAAGGAAACGTACACTACTATGTGTGCAATTAAACGAAGATTGCAATTAATTGTATATGAAAAATAAAGATCAGACTTAAAACTATTTGTTTTCTGGGGAACGTAGGCAAAAGGGGGAAAACCACATAATAGCAAATACACATAGATAAGAACCTAGGTTCAAAACGTAGATATATTGTAAGCAAAAGTAACTAAGGTTGACATATATATATATATATATATATATATATATATATATATATATATATATATATATATATATAAGATTTCGGGTATCCAGTAAATTTGAACAATCCCAAGTTGGGGAAGAAACATTATGTTCAGGGTAGCAATTGAAATTTCGGGAGCTAAAGAAGGTGTGTTTGGCCATTTTTATCTGTTTATGGTATTAACCTTGAAATTAATTATATCCCAGTATTGTTCATCGAATTTTCCCCTCATATTATATATATATATATATATATATATATATATATATATATATATATATATATATATATATATATATATATATATATATATATATATATATATATATATATATATATATATATATATATATATATATATATATATATATATATATAAGATTAATAAATGGAACACTGGAATACATATGATGCAATACATATTAATAAATCCCGAGAAATACATATTATGCAACTATGAAATTTTAAAAATGGAACAATGAAAGGAAGAAAAAAAGAAAAGAAAGAAGAAAAGAGGGTTGTTTACTTCTTTTCCTTAAACAGTGATCATTTACAGTAAACCTAAGCAAGTAAAATATTTGCTGTTCTAGGCAAGTTTTATGTTTGATGATCACTTGTCCGTAAAAAGGGCCACTATAATTTCTGTACTAATGAATACTGGAGAAGAAAGTGGGCAAATTAAAAGCACCTAACCAAAAACAAAGCAATTTATTATAACATGTAAGCAAGTTTTAGGTGTTTTGAACGCTGAATCTTCAAAAGACCAAGTACAGTGTATGAACTAATGAATATTTGAGAAAGAGGTGAACACCTAAATGAAAAGCACCTGATCTGGAAGAAATTTTGTTTTGTAGCATTCATTGTATCATGAGTAAGAGGGGAAAAGAACTAAAATTTATGAAGAAACATAATAGTATAAACTGGTGCTTTTAGAAACATAATTGATTGTTAACTAACGCAAAAGAGTACAAAAAAAAACAAATATTTTATGTGGTAATCTATTATACTATGCACGAATATGATGTTTTTTGTTTGGGGGAAAAGTGCTACATATTTCTGTGAAAACTGAAACAAAACCATCCTGTTTTGACATGAGGTAGTAAAGGCTCAACTCTCTTAATACAACAATTGAATGGGTGTATAATCACATAACCTAGAATATAAATGATGAGCATGAAGAACAGGATTCTAAAAAAGCAAGAATTTAATAGGTATACAATCACACAATGTACAAAACAAATGGTGATTTTAAATAACAGAATTTATACCCAATAAAAAGCTGTATTTATTAGTCCCTTTAATGTGAGTTTGAAGTTCAAGAAGATGTGGAGAATGTAGGCAATTGAATGTGAGAACATTATATACAAAGATGCCTGTAAAAGTCAGGTGGTTAGTTTAATATTAAAAGGACAATTAACTGTTGAGAAATTTAGAAAACCTGATGTAGCTATACCTTTTTCTCTGATATGTCATTGATGATTTTTTGCACCTAAGCACCCTGCAAAACCACAAAATCTTCAAGCCATTGCTGATTTAGGAGGCAGCAAACTTTGCACAGAGGAAAAAGCTAATAGCACAATCTAGGAAGGTTGTTACTGTAAAATTGAACAGGTTGTCCCGTCAGCAAGCAAAATATCTCAAATAAATATAATGAGAACAATTGAAGGACTGTGCCAATTTCAAGTCAGCATTGAATGCTGACCTGCAGCATTGAATGCTGAGTTGCTAGGTAATGTAGAGAATATAAAATATCTTAAAAAGGAACACCAGATACTTTAAGAAGTTCCAGCACTCTGAATAAGACAATATTAAATTAGGGATGAAAGTTTAATTATAATCATGTGAAGAAACATATATGCCTAGCATCATCACAAAGGAAAAGTATGAACCCAATTTATGAGTTTACTGCATTTTACCTAATACTGGAGTGTTCATGTAACTTTGCATTTAATACTAGTGTTATTTACACTACCAAATATAGAACACCAAACATATTAAAGAGTTTGATTTTTGAACACATGTTTAATTTTGAAGTCCATTGCTGTAAAGCAGGACTTCAACAAAAGAAAAAGATCTCAAATAAATATAATGAGAACAATTGAAGGACTGCGCCAGTTTCAAAGAAACATCTCATTTCATACTGGATTTTGATTTTTTGAATGCTGACTTGCTAGGTAATTTAGAGAATATATAATATTTTAAGAAGGAACACCCTAGATAATTAAAGAAGTTTCAGCACCCTAAATAAGACAGTATGAAATGAGAGATGAAAGTTTAATTATAAACATGTTAATAAACATACATGCCTAGCATCATCACGAAGGAAAAGCACGAACTAAATTTATGAGTTTACTGCATTTGACCTAAAACTGGAGCGTTCATGTAATTTTGCATTCAACATTAGTGTTATTTATACTACCAAATATAGTACACTAAACATATTAAAGAGTTTGATTTTTAAACACATGATTGTTTTTTAAGTTCATTGCCGCAAAGCAAATTTTCAACAAAAGGGAAATAGCAATTTATATTTAAGGCATTGCCATTATGCAGTAAACACGGAAAGCATAAACCGACAAAACCAACAGTTGCAATCACTGATTCACTAAATAAAGAAAGGAAGTAGAAATAGAGTAATAACATATGAAAAATAGTCTAAGAATTCACCATTACTTATATTCACATGATCTAAGAAGACCCAAGTGCTCAACTCAAACATATATTTTTGGATGCTCACAAACAACCTAATCTAGACGCTAATAAAAACTCACAAATTAAAAGAGAACGTATTAAAGATAATATGATCCTACCATTTTGACTTGCCGGAGGAATTGATGGTTGCGAGGTAGAGGTTTAATTTTTCACATTTCTTTGGTCATCTTGATGAATCGCTTGTTCATGAAGTTTTAATTGTTTTTATTGCTGATGTTGTTAGAATGTTGTAGGGAAAAGAATATAAGCAATTTCACAATGTAATATTAAAATGTGAATTAAATTTATATAAGATTCTGTAAGACGACTTTGAAAAGGAAAGAAGTTATAACTTAATGAGAAAAAGTTCCTCGATCAATTTCTTAACGAAATATCCTTGAATTTATGTTCTATATAGATTTGGCACACTGTTTTTTAAACATTTAGGAAAAATTGCAATAAATCTAGTTAACACTGTGAAGTGTGGTTCTTGATGTATCTAGTTTGCATCATCTGGTTAAACGGGGCCATACTCATCGACAGAATGATTCAACCAAAGAAAGGTAGAGATAAAAGTGGGAGGCACTCACAGTTTGCGATTTATCCACGAGACTTCTATAATTATCCCCCTAACCTTCGCCTTACATTTAGTCGGTATAGAAAGTTATACATCTAAAAAGAGAGTGAAAATGAAAGTACATTAGCAATGTTTGTTTCGATCCAAACTAAAAGGAAGGGAAAATAAAGCACCAGAACCATATAGTAACTACAATCCAATATATGCCTAATCTGACTTTTCCATACAGCGGTAGGCTGAATATATTATCAACCAAACTATAAGAAATGAATGCAAAAACTGCATCCTAACCTAAAAAGCTATATTATTCAAAATATAGTTCAACGAACGAAATTGACGTAAAGTTACCTAAGCGGCTAAGCTACTAGGCATTTTTAAGTTCCACAAACTATCATTTTTTTAGACCATATCAACTTACCCTACAATTGTGAAGTGTGAACATCAGGAAAACACATAACATTGTCTAAATAAACACTAACTGAATATGTCTGTCAATAATTTTAGGAAAATCAACCTGAAAAAATGATGTCCACGCCTTTCAAGTGATAAGACAAATGGGCATTAAAAGCAAATACAAATGCAAAGAAGGCATAAATGGAACCATCCTCAAAAGAATGCATTACAACTATGGATAAAAATAAATAACGTAAACCAACAAAAGAAGTAAAAGGAACCATCCTCCTAAGATACGCAAAAGAAGCAAATGAAATTATATAGAACAGCTGGGAAAAAAGAAAATGAAATGTCATCAATGAAAACTTTTTTATGTACTTTTTGGAAAACTTTTTCCAAGACCCATAAATTTGTATCCGCATAAGAGTGCAATATTTCTATAGTTCTCTATTCATACGTAGTAAGCTATTTTAGATTCCATAAATAAATGACTACCATATGCACATGTGATGCACTGGAAAGAGAAATGAGAGTGAACTTTCATCTCAAAGTTATGCAGAAGGCAATTTTAAAAAAGTTTTCAAAACACAATACACATTGTTGAAAAGAACAAACATTACACCAAAGAAAAGAACAAACATTACACCAAATTAATAAGCAACACACACTGTTGAAAAGCCCAAAGCATCAAAACACAAGACTTTCTCATGATCCAATAACCAATCAAATATTATGAGAATGGAAGGTACAAACTATGACTTTTTGGCATTTCATGACATAAGTGTTGTGAAGTGCTGCAGAGGCAAGTGCCTTAAGATTTAAGAGAGGTGGCTAAAACACCTCCTTATGTGGGGTGTGGGATAAAGGAGAACAATCTCCATTTTGAGTAAATGCCTCGTGTTAAACAAACATTAATTCCTTTGAGCTTGCCACTGCTTGCATCTCCAAGAACAGGGGATGTATTCTGTAAGATATTTTTATGCATGTTAATTTTGGATTATAGAGGTTAACAGATAATGTCTGCCAAATGTAAGTGATGAAAAAAGACCTAAGAGCATAATTATATAAATTAATAGATAATGTCCACCTCCATGAATAGTTAATTAAATAATTAAAGTTGGCTTGATTTAATCACTACAGTCACCAAGAAATGCATTGTCACAGTCTTCACATAAAACTCCCACACACAGACACCACCTTCTTTGACTTCCCTGCGCATTGATATTATATTGACCAATACAACCCCCCCCCCAAAATTGAAAACCCACCTTTTAATTTGAGCTCCACATTGAATCTACATTTTACTCCTAAATTTTGAACTATAGAGGTTAACAGATAATGTTTGTCACATGTAAGTGATGAAAAAAGACTTAAGAGCATAATTATATAAATTAATAGATAATGTCTACCTCCATTAATAGTTAATTAAATAGTTAAAGTTGGCTTGATTTAATCACTACGGTCACCAAGAAATACATTGTCACATTCTCCACATAAAACACCCACACACAGACACCACTTTCTTTTACTTCCCTGCGCATCGATATTATATTGACTAATACAAACCTCCCCCAAAAATTGAAAACCCACCTTTTAATTTGAGCCCCACATTGAATCTATATTTTACTCCTAACGTTCTAACCCACCTTTAATTTGAGCTCCACATTGAATATACATTTTACTCCTAACGTTCCAATAAAACTAAAGCACACCATATCGCTTTTCGAGTTTGTGCAACTAATTCCCATAACTTACAAAAACATTTTGCAAGCTAATTATCTAGGGTAACTATTCATTCTGAATCAACATCCATTACAAGCCTATAATCATCCTCAACATTAGAACGTTGATAATTACATCCTATCAATCACTATAGGCCTGTAATAAGTAATCGTAGTCATCTCATATTCACCCTCTATTTTCTCAACTTTGGTCACATAGAACTTAGCCTACAATTTCAATAAATTTAAAGAAGCTAAAAATATGTTAAAAAAATAATACCTATTGCGACGAACAACTCTGCAGAAAAATGCGCAAGGGAAAACATCACCAACTTTGCTAACCTAATTCCAAAAACCACATAATTAAAAACTCATCAGAACAATTACGATTTGTAAGAATAGGAAATGTAAATTATAAGGTGAGGTGAGCATTTAGAATGTTACATGCAGAATTATTCAACCAAGAGGCAAACAATGAAGTTTGAATTCAATTGCGCGCATAGAAGAAATCTCACCTTCCCCTTCCTTTTTCCTCCTTTCCAACAAAAAGATTATGGCATGGATTTCCCGTTGAGTCATATTACCAGCCCTTCCCATATCCTACAAAATAAATTAGAGAAGGTCAGGTCCTAATTGCAAGAATCACAACAACCTACACTTGTAAATTGCCACGAACAAAAGGAAAAAAAACTAAAGACCCACAAATTCAAAGGTGTATGGTAAGATTGTACCCCAATAACTAAAAAGATACAAAAAGTGATTTCAAACAAAAACAAAGACATACCAATACAGTTAACCAGAAGGTTTTAGGTCCCATGGAAGTAAAATGTTCAATTATACACTATGTATTCAAGCAAAACATGTACCTTCAATTTGTAAGGGACAATATGTCGAATTGAAATAGTTTTAGAAGGCTACGAACATTGAACAAAACAATTAGTCACTTATCCATAAAAAGAATAATGAACATGCAATCAACCAATTAACTGCAACAGAAAAAGAACATAATACCTTCAGCTTGTACAGAAGCATTCGTTATATTTTTACATCAGAGAAACCATATTCAATGCCTTCATATCCCAAGAAAACAATATCTTTGAAAAGATCCAATAATAACAAACATAAAAATTATTGAAACTACACACCCAAAAAAGTAACACCAAGATAGGATAACCATTATCTACCTATTTACAGGTTCCAAAAATATCCAACCACTATGATTCACCACACATTTTTTTCTTTTTGCCGCTAAAATTTTATTTCACATCCAATACTCACAACAATTGGGGGAAATGAAACCATATTTATAGTAAAGAAATGTAACAATTCCGTAAATGATGAACATGAAAATTATGAACTAATTAAACAGACACAAAAACACTAACAGAAAATGCAATGAATTATAGCACATAGAGAGCATAGCCAACATTTCAACCAGAAATTTCTATACATTCACCTCTCCACTTCTAGAGTAAATAGGGGGTGCAACTAATTTCCATAACTTACAAAAACATTTTGCAATCTAATTATCTATGGTAACTATTCATTCTGAATCAACATCCATTACAAGCCTATAATCATCCTCAACATTAGAACGTTAATAATTACATCCCATCAATCACTATAGACCTGTAATAAGTAATCGTAGTCATCTCATATTCACCATCTATTTTCTCAACTTTGGTTGCACAGAACTTATCCTACAATTTCAGTAAATTTAAAGAAGCCAAAAATATGTCTAAAAAACAATACTCATTGCGACAAACAACTTTGTAGAAAAATGCCCAAGGGAAAACATCACCAGCCTTGCTAATCTAATTCCAAAAACCACATAATTAAAAACTCATTAGAACAATTACGATTTGTAAGAATAGGAAATGTAAATTATAAGGTGAGGTGAGCATTTAGAATGTTACATGCAAAATTATTCAACCAAGAGGCAAACAATGAAGTTTCAAATTCAAGTGCGCGCATAGAAGAAATCTTACCCTCCCCTTCCTTTTTCCTCCTTTCCAACAAAAAAATTATGGCATGGATTTCCCGTTGAGTCATATTACCAGCCCTTCCCATATCCTACAAAATAAATCAGAGAAGGTCAGGTCCTAATTGCAAGAATCACAACAACCTACACCTGTAAATTGCCATGAACAAAAGGAAAAAAAACTAAAGACCCACAAATTCAAAGGTGTATGGTAAGATTGTACCACAATAACTAAAACGATACAAAAAGTGATTTCAAACAAAAACAAAGATATACCAATACAGTTCACCACAAGGTTTTAGGTCCCATGGAAGTAAAATGTTCAATTATACACTATGTATTCAAGCAAAACATGTACCTTCAATTTGTAAGGAACAATATGTCGAATTGAAATAGTTTGAGAAGGATACGAACATTGAACAAAACAATTAGTAACTTATCCATAAAAAGAATAACGAACATGCAATCAACCAATTAACTGCAACAGAAAAAGAGCACAACACCTTCAGCTTGTACAGAAGCATTCGTTATATTTTTACACCAGAGAAACCATATTCAATGCCTTCATATCCCAAGAAAACAATATCTTTAAAAAGATCCAATAATAACAAACATAAAAATTATTGAAACTACACACCCAAAAAAGTAACACTAAGATAGGATAACCATTATCTACCTATTTACAGGTTTCAAAAATCTCCAACTACTATGATTCACCACACATTTTTTTCCTTTTTGCCGCAAAAATTTTATTTCACATCCAATACTCACAATAATTGGGGAAAATGAAACCATATTTATAGGAAAGAAATCTAACAATTCCGTAAATGATGAACATGAAAATTATGAACTAATTAAACAGACAAAAACACTAACAGAAAATGCAATGAATTATAGCACATAGAGAGCATAGCCAACTTTTCAACCAGAAATTTCTATACATTCACCTCTCCACTTCCAGAGTAAATAGGGGAAAATAATGGCATACTATTATACTAAATGATTCCCGCAATTGAAACAGACCAAAACAATATTACAATAAAAGAAAGAAGAAGAAGAAGAGGGAAAAAAAAGAAAAATGAACCGAAATGGACACACACCAACACTATCCAGCTCTAAAGAAATACAGACCTACATTACAATCCTAACCTGGTAATCTAAACAGTATAAAAAATAATGGAACAAAAATGTTGGGGAAAATGAAATCAGACACCGATGAATCATCCAAGTTTACCACACATCCCACTCCATAAAGCACAACGAAACAGTGAGCAACATTTTCTTTAAGCAAACAACAGATGAATTATTAAGTGATCTGAAAAATACCTAAAAATTGATGAAAGTGATATAATTGGAAGAAGCTGTAGTGCAGTCAGGCGAAAGATCTTTTAGGGGCGGAATTCAAAGTCGGAGCAGCAATTAGATCGCCAGAGGAGGAGCCATAAGAGATCGGAACAAAGAATTGATGAAGATTTTTGTTGGTACGAAAGTTTTCAGGTGAAAAGGGAAGAAAACCCCGATGTTATTTTGGTAATTGGGTGACAAAGGGAAGAAAAAACCCCGATGGTATTTTGGGCATGAGAAGGTGTAGGGGTCGCCGGCGGCGGTGTCGGGTTGAGAGGCAGTGTCAAAATAGGCTGGATTGGAAATCCATGGCGAGAATTAGGGTTAGTGTTTGGGGGATTTGAGGGATTTTTATGGTTAGGGTTTGGGGATCAGAGTTCGGAGGAGAGGGAGAGGGATATTGGGGAAGATCATAAGAGGAGAGATAAGGGGGGAATAAGTTAACCGATGATGAGGGAAACGTGGAGGTGGACATCAGAGTTGCTGGCGAAGGCGTACCCAGTGGTCGCCGGAGTTGCTGCCCCAGGCTGATGCAGGGGTTGGAGCAATGAGGCAGCGGCAAAGGGTAGGGTTTTTTTTGGGTTCAGAGAAAGAGTGATAAACAAAGAGATAGAGAGAGGGAGAGAGAGAGAGAGCGCGCGCGATTTGGATCCCTCTTCGCCCAAAGGGGAAAGATAAGGGGGGAATAAGTTACTGATGATGAGGGAAAGGTGGAGGTGGACATTAGAGCTGCTGGCGAAGGCGTACCCAGTGGTTGTCGGAGCTGCTGCCCCAGGCTGATGCAAGGGGTCGGAGCGATGAGGCAGCGGTGAAGGGTAAGGTTTTTTTTGGGTTCAGAGAAAGAGTGGTAAACAAAGATAGATAGAGGGAGAGAGAGAGAGCGCGCGATTTGGGGCCCTCGCGCTATAACCACCCCCACATTCTTCCGCCAGCTCTATCAAAGCGTGCTAAAACGGTAGATTTAGTATAAATTAGAGTCTATATAGCGAACGGAGAGATATGAACCCTACGATTTTAATCGGAGGGCAAAAAAACGATGGCAGTTCCGTAAATTGTAGAAAAACTCAGGGTTAGAGCGGGGATCGAAAGAGGGCAGAAAGTTTTGTTCCTAACTCCTTTAAGTATAGATATATAGATATAGATGGCCATTCGCTTGGTGATGACCACTGGGTCACTCAATTAAGACCTAAATCGATTCCATCATAACTCTGGCAAAGATTTGAAAGCATTTCAATGACACATTTTGTCTTTTTTTTTTGTCAAGAAAAATGTTTAATTAGCGATGCTTAGATGAACAAACATCCCATGTTTGAATGAATGAACGCAGACGTACAGGTTTTTTGAATAATGCAAATGTGACCATTATTTAACATCAAAAATTCACATGTCACGAAATATGAGAAGAAACATTGCCAACGAAGGATTGAACCAGAACGTGCTCAGCCTCTACGTGTACAAATTCACCCGAACCTGAACCTGAACCTCCACGCCTGTCATTTCAACAAGAGAAAATGAGTTCAAAAGAGCAAACATGCAATGCAACACTAGGATCTATATCAAAAGAAAACTTGAAACTTATATCCTAGTGTTGGTAAGGATCATAAAAATTATTACAACTACTGTTCAAGATATATTCATCGGGACAACAAATTGACATGCTTTTAGTCTAATGAAAGCTCAAATATGCCGCATCCGGTGAGTACAGAGATAAATACCAATCAATAAACTTCTCAAAATCAACACCTAGCCAGATGAGCAGATGACCATGTTCCCAATCAACATTAAATCCAAAAAAATGACGCAACGCAGTAAAGTAAGCAGAACTAGAGTTGCAAACATACACAACAAACATGCCAATCAGTCCCAAAATTGGGAAGCAAAAAACATTTGGAATACAAGAAGAAATTAAGTGCAACAGCACAGATTATAACTGGCTCAGGTTTCACATTATTTCTCAGTTTCTACTAGATTGTAGTGTTATCTGATGCCAAATGCTATCTCTATACCTCTTCTAACATACTCGAGTTTTTCTTGATGTTTGAAGGATGAGATCAAAACCATGGTTCAAAAAGATTAACAATACTCTGGTTCAGAAACAAAAAATAGTATACACCCTCATTCCGAGGAGCAAAATAATGAATAACTTTTGTTATTGCAACAGAACCACTTGATGAAACCGTCCTAGAGCTACTTCTTCAATGACCCGCTCATTTTGCAGGAGCAGGTAGAGCAGCAGGCGCAGCTCCACCAGTTGTCGGCCTGTAATTAGAACAAAATGCAGCAATCAGAAGAAAATTCACATTGCATTTCAATGGGAAGTAAGAGCAGTTTCTCACAACAGGCAAAGCGGGGGGGGGGGGGGGGGGGGGGGGTAGATAAGTAGTCTGCATCTATAAAAATAAAATATTTAGACTTCTAAAAGAATTGAGCTATCCTTTGGTCAAGCTTTCATTAGGGACTTAACATAGTTGAGCCCGGGCCTACACCAACTTTGGAAAAGCTAGCGTACCCAATGGCCAGGGCTTCACAAGGACCCATAGACGGGCCTTGATCTGGTTTTATATTATGCCCTTTCTTTTCAATATATGAAATGTATGTATCATATATTTGGTTAAGAACAATGTTACCAGATTTGCTGTACGTTTAGGTTTGTGGTAACGGGTATGGGACCGCGGTCCGTTACCTCGAGAGACCTTGGGGTTTGCGGTACAGGGTGAGTAATATATATACATATATGTGTACCCATGTAGAAATAGAGAACGGGAGAAAATTAACATGTAAAAACATTAATTACATATGTTGCTAGATATAAGAGTAATAGTCTAATTAAACTCCATGACTTATTGAGATGAGAGTTTTAAAAGAAGTTCATGGTTTAATAGATAAAGGTGTTCATTTCAAAAATATGGGAAAAAGTATATGTGGATCGCTAGTTTAAGATATCTGGAACAAGAACCCACAATAAACTGGATCGTGATATCTCGATCGAGGTTCGGAAGAGGGTAGGAAGAACCCGGTAATAGTTAGGAATATATTAAATAATACAGTTGTATAACTATACTCCAGGTATGTATGTGTATATATATAACTATGTTTTAAGTTTTTTAAAGTTTTTATTTACATTAAATTTACATATTCTATACGTTTATTGTTCTTAAAACCAAAGGATAAAAAACTCAGGGTTGGGATTGGCTGGCTGGATCGGTAGTATCAAATTGGTGTATCGGTTTCTTGGATTGGGCATTTATTTAACATTAAAAAAATTATCTATTATGTTTCCATAATTTATTTATGTTCTAAGATAATTAATTTTTTTAAAATAACAGACAATTTAATTTTTCTTTTACAAATTTAATATTTTAAATTACAAGTTCAACATTTTAATTAATTTCAAAGACAAAATGATATTGATTTTATTTGCATACAAAGAAAAAACTAAATATAAGCTAGAAATCAAATGATATTCATTACACAATTACATCATTGCATAGATAAAGAGGATCGACATGAATAAAAAATTCAAATATTGAATTTTTTTTAATCATCGGATCAGTGGTTTCAAGTTGAATCGTTGGAATCGGGCTGATCCAGTCATCTCATTGATCCCGAGACCTAGGATTGTATCGACGCGGCCCCTTGAAAAACGATCGAGATCTAACATATGGGATCTTGCTTATATATTAAGTTGTATCTGATATATGTTTATTAATATAAATATATAACTACATATTGTGTCAAAGGGAACCTCATACATATATAAGGTGATTACATTTCGTACAGAGTAGTTGTACACACACAATGGGATACATTATGGACGATCATCACCTCCAAATCTCCAATGTCACATGCGTATAACGATATAACAAACATGATAAAAAGTGTGAATCGTCTACGTATAGTCCCACCGTTTATGTACTACTACTCTATATGAGGGAATTTTCCTCCTATAAGAATGAGGTTCCCTTTCTGGTTGGTTGTAAAATATTTCCAAACCAAGAAGATTACCGTAGAGAAAAGAAATCTTTGAAAATGAGTTCTAAAAAAGTAATTTGTTTAGATGTAGTTTTATTATAGTACAGGATAGAGAGATAAATTTAAAAAAGTACTAAAAATTAACGTGGAGGAGCAGGTGGAAGTGTTTTATTAGATAGTGTAAAAAGAGAGGAGATAGACGATTAAAAAAGCGCTACACTACAGTGCTCATCCACGGAAATCCGGATGTTTTTTTTCCAGATTTCAGTAGCGCTACAGTAGGAAGCCAAATCCAAGCTAAAAACAGCTAAACAAATCGCATGAACAGTGCTCATTCATGGATTTCTTTTTGCTACAGTGCTTCTGGAGGGAAATAAACACCCCCTTACTTGTGTTCTATCGACATTTTATCTCTTATAGCTAGAGGTGAGTAGAGTTCCATCCAAAAAAAAATAAAAAATAGAAGTGAGTAGAATGTCTTCACTCCTAAATTATTTCTGGTCATAATGTTTCTTCCAAACAACAAACAGCAAAACAAACTTTCTCGACTTCTGCAAATTAACACTATTCAAACACTTCTCAATGCATCCATAGTTCTTATCTATGTCTAACTTGGATAATTTGATAAGTAAAAATACGTACAGGCCAACGAAGACTTTGAAGGCATCATAAATTCCCCATTGTGCTCCAGTCAAAGTACCAATCATGACAATTCGAAGAGGAAGTCCACGGGTAAACAAACCCAACACTCCAAGCTTCTTCACAGCCTGTATAGAAAGAAGAAGAAAAATATCAATTATAGCTAATATCAATGAAGAAGCTATGTCGCAAGATGATGTTAATAATTACATCGCCAACAGTGGCCCCCTTAGCATTGTTGAGGAAAGAGACGAGGTTGTCAGCTGGGTGAGAGACAATAGCACAAAGTACTCCAGCAACATAACCACCTGCAAAGCTCACTCCAAGCTGGAAGGATTTGCTGCACTGGTCCTTTGGTGTGGGAATGGCGTATTTGTAGAACATCTCAACAATGGTCTCAAATGATGCAAACTTCATCATTGTGTCTAAAAAATTAAAATAAATGGCCAAAATGTTAGAAAATGTAGCCAGTTTGTACCACTGATTTAAATATATTAACAACACCATTTTTCTTAACCACTCCCGTAGCAAACAATATGGTTAGAAAGAATTTTCACCAAACAAAGTTGGACAAAGGCTAGACAGTAATGGTGAACCCACTCCTCAATATTTTTCAGTTACCCAGTTTATTGCAATTAGAAGAATTTTCCAACTGAAGTTTATAATAAATGTTACCAATGTTGAAAATTGCAATTAGTGTATAACGTAGCATTAGGTCCCGATAGCGCAAAGCACAAATAGCGTAACACAGCAGCATAAGCTATGAAAAAATTTAATTTTTTTATTTTAAAAATTAAAATTAATTATCTTAAAAATCTTATAAATTCTAAATAATTTAATACAATCGAGAAAAAAATATTTGAAGGCTAATAATGATAAATACTACATCAAAATGAGACCTTTATAACAATGTTGAAATAGCAGTAGTGCAAGTATTGAGCTTTAGCCATTGATAGCACAAAACGTAAATAGCATAATGCATAGCGTAAGCTATGAAGAGTTTTTATTTTTTAATGTAAAAATTGAAAATTAATTAACTAAAAAAAATGTAAAATTCTAAATAATTTCTTAAAATTAAAAATAAATTTGAATGCTCAAAAATGCTAATAAATATCACCAAAATGAGACTTCGATGTTCAAAAATCAAGACTTACCAAGACAGAACACACATAAACGTGAATATACAATGGAACAGAACTGCTAAGTGAGAATTGCTAAGTGAATGAAGTAGATTAGTTTTCTTGACTCTAATCAAATACCTCTAATTCAAACTTCAAAATAAAAAAAATTAGAACTATGAGATTGAAATGAAGAATCGGAAAAGAATAAACAAAAATAAAAGAAACCCTGATAGTTGGGTTGCTAGCTCGAATAAAAAATATTAAAGAAAAGAAAGAAATACTAAGAAGTTCACTGATAACGGACATATAGTTGTTGGAGTCTTCGCCACTACTTGAAGAAATTGGAGTCCTCACAAGGATTGAGTGTCTTAGTGTTAAAAAAAACATGATAAATAAAAAGGGGGGGGGGGGGGGGGGGGAAGAAGGGGTTCATCGCTTGTATTTATACCAAAACTGTTCAGTTAAATAAAATGGTATGTTTGTAGCGCAGGCTATTTAAGTTAAGTTACGATGCGCAAATAGCGTGAGCTACACAAAAATTGTGCAGAAATATGTAGAAAATGGGTTATGCACATGAACTTTATAGCGGAACGAGTAGAGTTAGATTACATAACGAGCTATTTTGAGCTTCATTGCGCGCTATTTTATACAATGAATGTTACTATCAAAATTGTAAGAAATAATTTTCCAAAAAGAACATTGCATGGCATATAGTCCGGATTGAGAAGTTCCACTAGTAATTATTTATATGTGAAGACTGAAGAGCAATATTAGTGTCAAAGGGCAATAAATGCAACTGTTAAAATTGAAGGGCTCTTTAAGAAAATGTCATGAGCATAACAAGCACGTTCATATTATTGGATTAGTACATTCACAAACTCATAATCATTTTGGCTCCATCAATAGACATCCCAGCAATCAAAAAGTACAAGGTTCACCTACTTCAATTTTGGCATTCATGGTAGAAAATAACATTGTTATCACCTTCATCTGAGTGATACCCAAATGATAGTGAGATACGCAAGAAAGGGAAAACTGTTCAATGCAGAAGAACTCCCAAAAATCTAAATGGATTCGGTAAACAACACAGAAGCACTGCAGCAGTAAGATAAATAACATTTATCACCTATAAAGTTAATACTGCTAAGGGGGAAAATATTGAATAAATATACTACCAGGCATGTCAATACTGCTAGGGGGAAGTATTAACTTATAATACTGAACAGAAGTTAGTACTGCCAGAGTGCTAGGCACGTCGGTACTCGGAATATGAATTTAATCAAAATGTCCTAGATACTTTTTGTAGACAACTTCATTGGAGTGCAACTCCAAAGATTTAGGCAAGACTCAAACAGTGAGGGAAATTTCTATCTGCACATATAAATTCTAGAAAATCATAATGAAAATTCAAGCACTCTGTATACAAATAAGGGTGTTTGATTTGAGATGCACGTGCAAGTGGAGATTCAAATTTCCCTCACAACTTATTCAGTTGGCAAAATATCATTTTAACTAGGAGGGGAATGATGGTAACTGAATACAACCATCATTTCCCTCCAACAGTGAAAGGTTCTTTTGGTATTCAATCATAAAGTTGGGAAGAAAATTCATGTGGGCAAAATTTTTGTCAAGTTTTTGGTGGATCTTGTCATGAAATTAGTACAATATTCATCTCATAGTTTTAAAACTATCTCAGAAAACTTTGTACTTGTAAATACTAAAACAAGTAAGAATTGCGAATTGACCACTTCATTGGAGTCTTACTCCAAAGATCATAAGGAAATTCATTATATGCAGACATAAATGCTTGAAAATAAATATTGAGACTCATGAGAAACTATGTGCAAAAAGGCACAACAGTGTATCAGAACCAGATCTCTCTCTCATAAAAGTAAAGCCGCTTGAGAGTTACTTCAACATGTCAGTACACACAGAACAAAAATAAATAATTCTGCAGACCATTTCATTGGGTGCAATTCCAATGACTTGGAGGACTCAATCAGAGAGGTCAAATTGTTCTATGCACAAATAAAATCTCCAGAACCATGTTAGGATTTCAACAAGAACTATGTGCAATTGCGTGCAGCAGTGCAGAAGAATCAGATTCTCTCTCATGGAATGAAGGTAATTTGGACATTACAATACTCTTGGATATAAGATTAACAAGTACATGTAATTGCACTTAACAAGCTATAGACCACATCATTGGAGAGCAACTCCAACGATTCGGAGAAGACTCAAGCAGAGGGGGCAATTTGTTCTTTGCACACGGAAAAGTTTTGAAAACCATATTGGGAATTCAAAATGATCTTGTGCAGATACGAAAAACACAGCAGAAAATAAGAATACGATCTACCTCACATTAAAAAAGTTTACTTGGAAAAACAATTAAATATAACAATACTGATAAAATAAGATTAGTATGTCATGGAAGTAGTTAACTCTGCAGATATTCTGGTTAGACTGCAACTCCAAAAAAATGAAACAAACTGGACAACTTGTATGCAAATATAAAATCTCAGTAACCATATAGGGAATTCAGGAATAACAACATGCACAAAGTGCAGGACTTTAAAATTATATCTTTGCCTCGTAAAAACTGAAGACTGCATATTTAAATTTTGGACAAGTCAATAGTAGAGGAAGGAGAAGGAGAAGAAGCGCAAGTCTCATTAAAAATGAGGGCTGACGGTAATATTGTGGACATATCAATAGAAGATTTGAAGACGGGAAAAAAGAAGATAGTGAATAATTACCATGGTCTTAGATAATTTTAAGCCCACTGCATTGGGCTATTAACGCAAGATAGAGAGGAAATAGGTACTGCTATTTTACAAGATGAAACCTCTGGAAGATTTGAAGATGACGCAGGAAGAAATAGGTTGTGTTATTTTCCAAGATGAAGCCTCTAGAAGTTTCTTCTTGGTAAATCTTTATGATATCCTCACTTCCTGATTTTTCTACTTGAAAAAAATGGACATGGCACTTGGAAAAAGTACAAAGTTACTAAAAAAAAGAAAAAGAATCACTACATCTGTAACACTTCCAAAAAATAAAAAAGAATCACACATTATTATTAATACTTCCTGAGAGTGAAGCCAGAGATCCCTTTCTAGTCTCACTTCACAACCAAAATACGAAGTAATGGAGTGATTAGATGATTCTGTAGAGAACTTCATTGGAGTGCAGCTCCAACAATGTGGAGAAGACTCTAGCAAAGATGTCAAATTGTTCTATGCACAAATAAAATCTCAAAAACCATAGGGAATTCAAGAAGAACTATGTGCAAACAAGTGTAGCAGTGCAGAAAAATTTCTCAGGGAATCATGTATTAGATAAAACTCTATAGACCACTTCATTGGAGTGCCCCACCAACAATTTAGAGAAGACTCGAGCTGAGTGGTCAAATTGTTCTGTGCACAGATAAAATCTCAAAAACCATATTATAGGGATTCAAGAAGAACTATGTGCAAACAAGTGTAGCAGTGCAGAACAGATTATCTCTCACAGAAAGAAGACACTGAAAATATTGGACATATCAATACTCATGGAATTATAAAATAACAACTGTGTGTCATTGATTACAAATCTGTGGAACACATCATTGGAGTACAACTCAGATCTGGAGAAGACTCAAGCAGAGAGGGCAATTTGTTCTTTGCACCAAGAAAATCTTGAAAACCATATTGGGTATTCAAAATCATCAATATGCAGATAAGAACAGGCATGGCAGATTATAAGAATAAGATCTACCTCACAAGAAGTGAAGACTATTCGGAAATATCATACAATAAGATTCTCATGTAATGGTAGTAGATAACAAAGTAGAACACTTCATGGGAGTGCAACTCCTAAAATTGGAGATATTGGAGCAAACTCAGGCAGACAGGAGGATAACTTGTATGCATGTATAAATAAGATCTCACAAAACATAGAAAATTCCAGAACTATGTGCAAATAAATGCACAAGTGCTGAAGAACTAGTTCTAGCTCTTAACAAATGAAGAGTGCTTGGTAAAATTTTGGACATGTCAACAGAAGATTAGAGAAAACACACCATAGCAGTGAATAAATTTAAGACCAATTCATTGAAGGGCCTGCCCCAAATATCTGATGACAACACAAGCAGAAACAGGTACCACTACATTGTAATTTTTTTTGCCAAAAGAAACCTCGGAAAGTTACTTCTTGGCTTTAAAAATAAATGGATGGCACTCAGGAAAAAAAAAACACAAAACAATAATGATAAAATGACACCCCCCCCCCCCCCAAAAAAAAAAAACCCAAAACACACATATTAAGGGTTGAAGCCAGAGGGGGTCACTTTCTACTCTCATCTTACAACTATCAGAAACAAGTAATGGAAGTAAAACTGATTATTATCTATCAGAGTAATGCTATGCGCGGACAGGGTTTGCACAAACTTTGTTCCACAGGTTGATGTAGCACAATTTCCACGGTATTGTATGAATCTCTATAAGTGTAAGGGTTAGTTGAGATTGTACCACATCAGCTTGTGGAAATTGTGCATATAGCATTACCCTATCTTTCAATTATTACTTCATAGATCTTCCAAAAATAAAGGAGACAAGCATTACAATTATTCTTCAAAGCTACTCCCATGTGTCCAAGTCACATTAATTCCACGACTTCCAAGTCTTTGCAATAAATCAAACAACGCTAAAGTGGGCCGTCAGACCTAGCTCCCTAAACTCCAGAACTGCTTGGGAATTTTTTGGACATGGCAATGACCACAGAACTAAGATTTAAGCATCACTGTAAATGAAATCTGTTGACCACATCATTTGAGTCTTAACTCCTAAAAATTTCGAGAAGACTCAAGCAGAGAGGACATTTATTTATGCACACATAAAATCTCAAAAACCATATAGGGCATTTATGAAGAACTGGGTACAAATAAGTGGATTCCTCCAGTACATAAACTAATATCCTACAGCAAATTTATGCATTGAAGAAGGAATGCCCTCATATATAATAAGTGAGAGATATATACAGAACACAATCACTAGGGGAAAAAACTTACAAGGAATTTGACGGCCCCATAGTGGAACAATTCCTTTGTACAGTCTGTAAATGTCAAAAGACATCAAAGTCAAATTGGTTAAATTGCAAATTCATTTCCATCAATAAAAAGAAAGCTTTGGACAAAATCATACCCCAAAGCTCCTTCAGCTTTGACAAACTTTGGAAGCCCATCACTCAGTCCTCTTGCGAAACCTGGCTGAGTCTGAACCCGAACTTTCACAGCCTCCATTGGGCAAAGTGCCACATCAGCAATAAATTCAGCAGATGCTGACCCAGCAAGATAAATAAGTGTCTTGTACTTAGCTGCATACTCAGGCCCAGCAATGTCAGAATAGTATTTCTTGAAGAACTCATAGAACCCAAACTTGCAAGCACCCTGTGCACTGTAGCCGAGCAAAGTCGGCACCCATCCCCTGAAGAAACCTCTGACTCCCTGCTCTTTTAGCAAAACTCCAAATCCTGATGAAATGCTCTTGTACTTTGCAGGATCAATCTAAACATAAATCGCAGACACATTCAAATGATCAATAAACAATACACCTTCATAATTCTTAACCATCCACTACAATAAATAGAATAGGCCAACCAATATCAATCAATAAATGCATAGCACAAGTGACTCCAAAATAGAGAAGAATGCTAAAAAATGACGTAAATACCCATAGAAATCATGAAGAAGAACTTTCATACTCCACCCAACCACCACCAATTTGTGTGCTTTACAGGTAAACAAAGCTGGTGTATTGTAAAACAATTTATCCTTCCAACTTAAACTCATTTCACTTTATGATGATGCAAAAACAGTTAAAATGCACCCCAAAAAAACTACGCTCAAACATTTAGCAAAAAGACCCTAACATTTTCCTGGACAACTTAGACTTGATGTATAAGTGCATCTTGGAATCAAATATGGATTTTCTCAATTGTCTAGGGTCACTTTATGGGTGTTATTTTATTCCTTTTTTGCATCAGAAAATTCTAAGTGTACTACTATTTTTCACTACTTTTGTTGAGTAATAATACTTATATACTACTAGACTGATCGAGGTACAGCCCATGTAAAACACTTTTGTATCTCGTGGGCACCAGCTTATTGGGTCTAGTAGCAGGGTCGGCCCCACCATTGAGGCGGGTGAGGCGGCCGCCTCAGGCCCCCGGCGTTTTTGCAATTTTAGGGGCCCCAAATTAGTCATTCCCTTGTAAATATAGGCACGTATTTTGCGCGTAAAAAATACTATTTTTAGGGTGCCCCAAAAATAATTATTTGAGCCTTTAAAATTTTTTTAAAATTTATTTGGGTTTAGGCTTGAAAACTTGAATTGAATTTGAGACTTTAAATTTGGTTGATTTAAAACAAATTTATGTATTCTGCATATTTTGCTTTCAACAATGTGCAAATTTTTTGTATACATATTTTTTTTGGTGTATGGGGGGCCCCATTTCGGGAGTTCGCCTCGGGCCACGGGGAACTCAGGGCCGGCCCTGTCTAGTAGCGTGAGATAGTAAGACGAACAAAAATAGTGAAAAGAACAAATAGTACAAATAGCAATGTTCTTTTATATTTTAGCCTGTAAGAGCATCCACAGTTGTTTGCTATATTTTCCATTTTCTCATATTTTGAGAAAGTGGGCTCTGTAGTCGTTTTCTATTTTGCCATTTTATGGCAAATGAGCTACAGTACGTTCTCATATTTAAGAAACAAAATGGCGATTGTCACAATATAAATGAGCTACAGTACGTTCTCATATTTGAGAAACGAAATGGCGATTCTCATAATATACTGTCCCATTTGAAGCGTTTTTGGCTTGGACGGAACAACATGTCCCGTCCAGCCCATTTGGTTAATTAGTTTAGGTTAAATAGTAGGTTAGTGTATTAATTAGGTAGGTTTAGTATATATTATAATATTTAATTAATTTAACTAACCTATTTTTATATATAATCATTACTTAATTAACTGAAGAAAAAAAACGCTATATGCTATTTTTGCCATTTTCTCAAATATGAGAAACACCATTGTAGATGCTCTAACAACAATCAAGAAAGTGTAGATTCTAGGCGAACAAAGCTCAGATACGATGCCAAGAGCACAACACACAAAGCTCCACAAAAATTATCACGAAGTCATCCATCAACCTTACACTAAATCTATTTCTTCTAATAACAATAAAAATATCGATGACTACTTATGCTTCCAACAGATCTACTGCAGGTAAATATTTCGAAACAACATAATATCTAAACCCCCCCCCCCCCCCAAAAAAAAAAAAAAAGAAAAAAGAAAAACTCTGTAGAAAAATTATGAACAAACCAGATCTAATCAAGAATCAGCCAGATCTGAACCTCCGAAACCCTAAATATCATAGAACCAGAAACACTGTAGTACCTGCATGTTACATTTGACGAGATCGAGGGGAGTGACGGCCGTGTGAGTCAACCCACAGCTCAGAATCCCACCGGCCGTACAGGCGGCGTAGAACGCCGGCGAGTACATCTCGATCTTCCCCGGCTCGCTCGGCGCCTGGATCATGAACGAATCCGGCTTCTCCGCCGCCGCCGACGCCGCCGGAGTGAGGGAGGTGCTGATGTTGAGGATGGAGTCGGCGAAGGTGGATCTGTTCATAGACGTGGTCTTCGTCATCATCGGAGAAGAGTAGAGGAAGGAGGGGATGAGAGACTGGCGGCTGGATTTATCGGAGAGAGCCATTTGAGATTGGTTATTAGGGTTTGCTTCTCTCTCTCTCCTAAGTGATGGGATCCAGTTAGAAAGCGGAGGGAGAGGGGTGGTGGCTCTCAATTGGTATATTTATACCTCAGTAAAAACTTCGCCAATAATTTGCCAAATTCGTGAAGAATTCATCAGTCAAATCAATTAATGATTAAAGTGTTCATTCATATTTAAATCACGCACTTCACTAATTCGGAAAAGCATGAATTATTCGTGAAAAATTTGTGAATCAAACAAATTAATCTCTAAATTTATTACTAATTTTCATATTTATGAATTTAAATACTATATATTTACGTGAATGATAGGTACTAAGATATATTAAATTTTGTATTTTTTTTTTCCAAATTTTTCCGAGCAAATTTATTAAAATTTTGCCGAATTTCGAATATTAACCGAATTATCCCCGAATTCCCAATTTGTGTTGATAATTTATACTAGGGCAATTATTTGCGAATTGATCCTTGAAGTTGGGTGGATTTTTTTTAATTGTTGTCTGGTTTTTTTAGCGTGTTTGTACAAAAAAAAATTTGCAGTTTTATGGAATTACTTTTCGAAAGTAGGCCTACTGTGCAGAATAATAATATTCTGGGAATATGATGATATGCTTAAAGCACTTTCCAAATGTGCCATTGGTTGCTTTGCAGTTTAATATAACAATTTGTGTAATAAGATATTCATATGCAAATAATTTTTTGAGAGGGTTACTGCCTTGAAAATTCTCAACGGAAAGAATGCATTTGCTTCAGCACCTCAAGCCTCAAGGCCATGTCTATTTATTTATTTTTTTGAGTAATAAGGGATATAAAAACATGCATAAACAAAGAAAAAATACTGAGTAGGGAATACACATTTATAAAATTTACGCCGTACACACTATATTTTTTCTTGTAGCTATTTGATCTAGCGATGGCGAACGGGTCGACCGGGCCGGTCCGGGCCCAACCCGTGCGGGTTGGCACGCACGAGTGGGTGGGCCGGGCCGGGTTGGGGTGTTATGCGGGCCGGGCCGGGCCGGGTCAATTTTGTATTTGGGTGGCCCGCCCAACCCGTGAACCCATTAGGGCTCAACCCGGGTTGGGCCGGGTCGACCCGCGGGTTGGCCCGTTTAATAATACATATATAATTTTTTATTTTTTTTTTTTTGGTAGCTTAAATTGAACTAATAATAATAATAATTTTACAAATGATGTATACAATTATACAAACAACCATATTTTGTTTGATGAATATTACATTTCTTAAAAAATTATAATACAAATAAGTAATAATACTACAATTCTTCAAATATCCTCAAATGATGTTTAATTATAATACTAAGTATGTAATTCAGTAATAATACTAATAAGTAATAATACTACAATTCTTAAAATTAGAATCAAATATCCCCAAGGCCCAAATGATGTTTAATTATAGTACTAAGTAAGTAATAATACTAATAAACAAAAAAATCGTAATAATAATAATAAGATTGAAAGAGTGAAATTGACAACAAATTTTGAAATTTTATTCATATGAATTTAAGTTGTACAATTTGAACAATTTATAACGAAATGAAGATTTCAATTCACAAATAAGTTTTATACAATAACATATTTCTTATGTACAATTTTAATTGACTACAATTTTTCTAATTTAACATAACAAGAAAAGCTATTGTTGTTGTTGTTGTTGTTGTTGTTGTTGTTGTTGTTGTTGTTGTTGTTGTTGTTGTTGTTCAGGCGAGTTGCTCCCACTTGTGGAACTCGATAACGCTTTCCCTTGCGTCCTATCTTCAGCCTTCAGCCAGTCTTCTGTGCATACGAGCATCTCTAACGTCTCGAACTTCAACCGATTCCTGTAATCAGATAGAACCCTGCCACTTGTAGAAAATGCACTCTCAGAAGCAACTGTAGAGACGGTACGAGCATCTCTAACGTCTCGAACTTCAACCGATTCCTGTAATCAGATAGAACCCTGCCACTTGTAGAAAATGCACTCTCAGAAGCAACTGTAGAGACGGGAGGAGTTAGCAAATCTTTAGCCATAATTGATAGAATACTAAAAGTGTGTTCGTGTTCTTTCCACCACTGTAAAATATCTAGTGCAGAAGTAAAAGGCTCAGCATCTTGTTGGTTATACCAATTTAATTCATTTGGTTGATTAGTCCTAGGTTTTTTTTATTGAATTTTTTCAAGTAAACTAAATGTTCTATCACCAATTCTACTTTTACCTTTAGAACTACCAGAAGAAGAACTAACTACAGAAGCTGTACTACTAGAAGCAAAACGTCTATCATAATAATCATACAAGTTATTTAACGTAGATTCAAATTGAACTAAAAAAACTAGCGCAATCAATTGTTAATTCTACAATGTTATCTAAATATCCAAAAAATATTTCTATCAAATTCTTCGTACCTTCTAATTTGATACGAGGATCCATAACAGTAGCAACACAAATCAACATAGGAGGAGGAAAATAATACTTCAAAAATTTTGTAAATGCAGGTTTTACAATGTCACTAATATGGGTATCATTTAACATTTCGTTAAATGTTTGCATCATGCTAACTAATTCAATAAAAATGCAACTAGAAGTAGATTCATATGTTTTTGAAAATTTTAAAGTTGCGATTTTAAAAGGTTCTAAAAATTTCAACAAAGATTCAGCAAAAAACCAATCATTGGGAGTCATTTCAAAATTAGGCATATTTTGTGCGATACAAAAATCATTTACAACTGCTTTATATTCAGTGACAACACTTAGTAAATCAAAAGTAGAATTCCATCGGTGTCTAACATCCTTTGGAAATTTTCTAAAAGGAACATTTCTAGCTCTACACCAAGCTTTCCATTCTTGTAGCATGCTTGGTTTTAATGCAATGAAATGTACATAATTTCTAATTTTAATTATATATGGATCAGCTATACCTAATGCATCTTGAACACATAAATTTATAATATGACATGCACACCTAACATGAAAAATATTGTCAGATGGAGGGTTTAATATTCTTTTTAAAGTATTAATTGCTACATTGTTGTTAGATGCATTATCAAAACTAATAGCCATAATTTTATCGCGAATATGAAAAACATCACAAATTTCTAAAATACGGTTTGCTATTTCAGCGCCACTATGGGGATACGGCAACGACGCAAGTGATATGATTCTTTTATTAAGAATCCAATCATTGTCGATCCAATGACAGGTTATTCCCATCGTTGGAATATTGTTGACACCCGTCCAACAATCCGAAGTTAAACTAACCCTACAAGTTAAACTCCATAAAATTGCAATCAACGCGTCCTTCATTTCCATGTACACTTTAAAACAATCCGATTTGCAAGTATTTCTCGGAATTCTTTTAAAATGAGGGTTTAAGGCCGTTTGATTAAAATTTTCCAAGTTCCTACTCTCGGGATAGGTAAATGGTAACTCTTCCTTAATTACTAATCGGGCCATTTCCCAACGAACAAGTTCGGGATCATAAGGGTGGCTATCTACTTGACCCGTCCTAGGGTTTATTCTTTGTTGACCTTGTATTTGATCAAGAAGATCTTTATGATTATTTAGGATGTGCCTACTAAGTGTACCGGTTCCGTCACCCCTCTTGAATTTGTATTGTTTACCACATGCTTTACACACTTTCACACCTACACCCGGAGTCTTTTCGTCCGGAATATACTCAAAAAATTGTGCCAATCGCTAGTTTCTCCTCTACTTTTCCTACAACTACGGGGTTGTGTGGTTTCGGTTTGTTGTTGTTCTTCTTCTTCTAAATGTTCGTGTCCAACATCATCGTGTGTACCCCATTGTTCCATAGTAGGATCAAATTCTTGGGCGGGCTCAATAATTGGGACAATTGGTGGCCTACGTGAAGATGAGGAAGAATCTTGTCCGCTACGACCGCTACCGCGTGATCTAGACATAGTGTAGTAATGTGGTATGTAAATAAAATCTACAATGTAGAAGCGGTGAATTATACAAAAAAAAACTAAAAAACAAGAGGGTTGAGATAGAGAAGTTCAAAAAACAAACAATAATTTTAACTACAACGAAAAAAAAAAACAAGAGAGATAGAGATATTTTGATACCGTTCACCGTGGAATACGCGTATAAAAAAAACCGTGAAAATTAGAATATAATAGAAAAGATGGAGGAGCGCTTTGCCGATTTCGCAATTGAAGAGTTGAAGTAGATTTGAGTCGATGGTTGAAGAGAGTTGAAGACGTTGAAGACGTTGAATTTTGTTCTCCGATACGACCGAAATTTGATCGTGTATACGCCTCCTTGTACACTTGTTTGATGATTACTACAATTGTTCAAATTTTATTTTTTTTTGATGTATAATAGTAGAGAGAGTAAGAGAGGAAGGTGTGATTTTTTTGGAGATTTTTGGGGGCTATTTATAGGCTTAGAAGTGGGTAAAAACAAAAAAAAAAAAAAAAAAAAAAAAGAACAACAGCAAGCAACGGCTAAGAGCCGTTTGCTGCTGTCAGCCCAACGGCACCAACCCAACGGTCCCAACGGCAGTAAACGGCTAGCGACCCACTTCGAACCGCGGGTTTCGACCCGTTCGACTCGCGGGTCGAACGGTCGGCCCGCCACGGGTCGGGGGGCGAAATTCGCAGGTCGACCCGCGGGTTGGCGGGTCCAATTCGCGGGTTGACCGGGTTCGTGGGCCGGGTTTCGCGAATCCAATTCGCATAAATAGCGACCCGGGTCGATCCGGTACTGTTCACCGGGTTCGACCCGAACCCGTGAAAGACTTAACCGGGCCGGGTTCGTGGGCCGGGTCGCGGGTGGGTCGCCGGTTGACCCGGCCCAGTTGCCACCCCTAGCTATTTCTTTACCCATTTGGTTTGGTCTGGTTATAGATTATATAACAAATATACACGACTTATTTGAAATATTATCGAAAGAACAAGAAATAAATAGAGCTATTGAAATATATTTTTCTGATAGCAATATTATGAATCTTAGAACTTCTTAGGAAGAAATTTTAACCATTACCCCTCTCCTTTTTTGTATCAGAGCATATTCGATAGATCCTTTTAAACCATAACATAGCTTAGACCCATTACATCTAATTCAAAAACAAACCCAGATTTCTCATTGTTTAGACCTAATAGTTGCTTCTGTTAAACAAAAGAAATATCTAACAAGTTAGATTATATTAAACACCAAAAAAAGTATCCAACTATAAAAGCTTAGTACGATAGAAAACTTACCTAGCATATTAGAACACAAGGACAGAGAAACCAGAGATCTGTTAAAATAGATTAAGTTATACGTACAAAAAATATCAGAACAAAATAAGAAAGGTCTAGAAGAAATTAAAAAAATTGTTCTTAGTTAATGAACGATTTATATAACGAAGCATTAGAACACACTAGAATATTTCATGTCACGCCCCGCTTCCCAAAAATATGGAATGCAAGCACGTGACGATGGCCCAGCGAATGACTTGCGTCATTCATAAGCTGTTATCGATTCAACTCAACAATATAACGAGGAGCAATACAACCACTCATGCAATGAAAAGATAATCACATGAATAACAATACTTGGAATTTGAGCATGAAATAACCAAATATAATAATAATCCAACACTAGAAACAACAATAACAATATTCTGGTCAAAAAAGCCCACAATATAAAGAAATAATAATGTTCAATTATTTAAGTTTTCATAACAAAACAATAATCTATTAAGTGGCGATACTATCAATTCTTCACCATTGTTGTTCTCCTAATCCATCAGGCAATTCTCCTTGATTAACTGTAAGTTATTCATCTAAAAAGAGAGAATAATATGTCCTTAGAGCAAGTTGTGGACACCAAGTAGAGAAAGCAATGAAACAATGGCATTTACGATATAACAATGATTCAATAAATAATAGAGTCGATGGCAATAAACAATGGTAAAATGATAACGATGCAATGTGTAATGACAATGATCAATAACAATAACAATAAACGATGTCAATAATGGTAGCAATAACGAGAACACTAGTCAATAATGATGACAATATGCAATGACGATGCGATGACAATCTTAAGTCTATTATTCATTTTAGTCCTAACTAATACACGTACTACTGCATCTCATACCACAGATTCGATGCATGCAAACAATTTTGTTCAGACCTAAGTGATAGATTCTATAGATCATGTACTCGGCAACGATAATCAATATTCAATAGTTGCAATTCAATAATTACTGCACGATAAGATAATTGGCCCCGATACAATACACGATAGAACAGGTTACTGCCGTAAACCACAATCCATCGATAAAATAATAGCCGTTAATAATATTTAGGGAAACACAGGCCCCTCTTCCGAGTACAGTCACTACATTATCCACTACTTAAGTCACCCTTAAACCCCGGCTTGTTAACAATTCTTTATTCAATCAATATGCAATAGTTGTTGACAATATTTCGATAATAATAGAGAATAATAGGGACAATACTATCAATGGGGATGATGAGATCATCAATAGGGAACTAGATTGATGAAAAAACAACACTGAGATCATGCAATACAATTTACACAATTAAATGCATCAAATACAACAATATAGATTCAATTATATTATCAAAACATGGAAAACTCAATTCTGGACAGCAGTAGGTTACTGTACTTAAATTGAATTTTCCGCTGCTATAGAATAGCAAATGTGGATCCGTCAGAAGTTCTAGAAACTAGACTCCTGCTCAGTTCTAACGCATATTAAAAGTCTAAAATCCGATAATAGTAGCTAGGTGAATTACAGTGTTCTTTACCGGTTACAGATTCTGACTGGTTATCGTTGTTAACTAATTTCAGTTATAAAAGCAGTAAACGTTCATTTTAAAAATCAGAAAAAATAATTTTCATGACCCTAAGAATGTTAAATATAAATTTGGAAATTATCATGGTAATATTTGATCATTAGTTCATCTATTTAATCAATTTAACATGGTATATGCATAAATCTGGAAATAAAATGCAGCAGCAGTAAAATGGTCATAACTCATACAATATAAGTCGGAATTCAATAATTCTTGATGTTCTGGAAACTAGACACATGATGCTACATTTCATATTCAGAAAATTATTGATTTTGATGACAGTATCTAGGTCGAAACAGTATGACAATGTTCAGGTTGACATTAAATTTTAGGGTCTCAATATATTTTTCATGAATAAAATAATTAACATGTTATGAACGATGAGTTAGGGGTTGACAACATAAATCACAGCAAGTTATATCTATATAAACATGGTATTAAGATGTATAATGTCCATAATCTTACTAATCACAATCAACCAATACACCAACATCAATTATATAATAGCCAACAATAGCATACAATCTACAATAATTGTGTAATATCATGACATGAATTACAATGACAATCCATATTCATATATTCATATATTCAATAATTAACTACATGAATGTATGCAAGATATCCATAAATCGGAGGCAAAAAGACAGCACGAAATCAAGACTACTTGTAGTACCCCGTATTTTTTAAAAGTTTATAAATGAATTAAAATAAATTTTTGGAGATTTAATAAATATTTTTCTGAAAATTTATCTTTTACACGTGCAAAACACGTGCAAATATTTTCTTGAGAAGTTCAAAAGCCAAAAATTTCTTCATGGAAAATCATCATTTATTATTTGGTATTTAATTGTAATTTTTCTAGATTTTTCTGGTATTAATTGGATCTATTTGCAAATATTATGAAAAACAAGGATCTTTTTGCAAAATTATCATTTTGAGGGATGAAAGTGCAAAACTATTTTCTGGACTTTTCAAACAGTGTCGGCTAGAAATAAGGTGTTTATTTTACTTTTAAATCTCAATTTAATTGGTTTATATCAAGTTTCCAAGTATGGGGATCCATTTATGTAAAGTTATATTTAAAGGGATTATTTTGCAAATGTGTTTAAAAATCCTAGAATCCTCAATTCCGGCTTATTTAAAAGAAGTGCAGCCGTCTTTCGCTGCACAACACAAGGGTTTTATTATTTCTTGGAGATTTAAGGAGTTGATCTTGGATTTCGTAAAAGAAAGGTTTTTCTTACCAGATTTCTTCATTCGAGGTGAGTGATTTGTTGTGTTTTATTTTTCTTTTGTGCATGTTGTATGTGAGTGACTTGTTTGTTTTCTTTTGATTTGTGTATGTTGTATACGAATGATATGAATATTTTGATTCATCTTGGATGTTGAATTTCATCTACTAGAAAGCATGTTTAGGGTTTGAGTATGATATGTACATGATGAGTTGGATGGATGGATGAAAAATTGGATCTTGTGAAATCCTAGTTGTTTGTAAATAAAATTGTATGTGGGTAATTCGAGATTTGATGAATGACCTATTGGAGATCATGGGTAGACTATATCTTTTGGATTAATGTTGGATTGACCAAATATGATAGATTTTATGCATAAACCTAATAAAGATGAGACTTTTATTACTTTTGAGTATTTGTTGAACACAAATTTGATATGGTGATGTTACGAATTATAGTTGTGAGTTGTAGTAGTAATTCAGTTTTGAGAAATTTGAAAGGAAAAGTATGAATCAAGAGATCATGACATGAAAATCAAAATTAGGAATTTAGTTGAGTTGAGGAAATATACCCAAATTGGGGTTTTCTTTGAGATTTTGATATTTATATGGTTTGGATCTGAATACAAAACTGTTTCAGTGATCAATAAATTTTTTAAGAAATTCTATTTTGACTATATGCACAATCCATGTTAATCGAAAGAAATCAACAAAATCTCTATTTTTATAAATTCAAGTAGTTTTGATTTAGTTTTATGGACTATTATATGTCCTACAAGTTGTATTTGATCATATAAGAAATAAGCTTTTCGTAGAAACCGCTTTCATAAAGTAAAACTACGTATCGGCTGAAATGTGCACAACCAAAAGTATGCAGTCTGTAGGTCGACAGTCGACTGGTATGACTTCTCAGTCGACCGACACGACCCGGCTGCTATGTTCTCTAGTTTTTCTTAAAATTTCGTTCGGGACAGTCGACTGGTACCACTTAGAATTATTTTCTCGAAGTTATTGTAATTTTTCTCTCTGGACAGTCGACCTGTACCCTTTACAGTCGACTGCTATATTTAGAATTATTTTCTTAAAGATTATTGGATTTCTCTCTCTGGACAGTCGACCTATGACCTTTAGAGTCGACTTATAACACTTAGATTATTTTCTTAAAACCATGGAATTCTCTTTCTGGACAGTCGACTTACGTTTGTTATTAGTCGACTGGTACTGATGTATCTTTATATTTTTGAATGTTCTTTCAAATGATTTATTTTCTAAACGTTTTAATCTATAACTTACTATTCTATACTTTATCTTCTACTGAACATATGTTTTCAAGTTGTTTTGACTAAGCAATTCATATTGGAAGATTGGTTTGGATATTTGAGTGTGAGTCTCTAGAGGGTGTGTGTGACCCTAGTATACCGGCAGTTGAGATATTTATGTTTGGGCCTGTTGAGGCATTTAGTTGATCAGTTGTTTGAGTTAAGTCCGGTAGGGTACACCAACTCTAGGAGATTCGTAAAGTAATAAAACAACCTAAATGATAAAGACAAGCACTAGTGGTGATATGATGAACAAGAACATGGGTTATGGACCTCAGTATGGCTTGCGGTGTGAGATAATCCCCGAAATTATCTAGGTGTGAGTGAAATAGTCTCCGGAATTACTTATAGTGTGGGATTGATCTCCAGAATTATCGGGGTCGAGGCGACGCACATGTGGTATTCGTGTGATGAGGTGCCATTGCTTGCGGTGTGGGTTATTCTCGAAGATTCTCAGGTGTGAGTGAAATAGTCTCCAAAATTATCTGTGGATAGAGATTGACCTCCGAAATTATCAGTACATGGGCTAATACTCACAGTTTATCGTTATCTCGTAGTAGTCATCGTGTTAGGATTAGTTGCATAGTGGAGGATTAAACCCTATAAAGTGGAGACGTTAAGGGCTTGCACCGGACCTATGTAGAGTGGGATGCATAGACTCTGACAAGTACGCATTAGAGAGTCAGCATATAGAATTGTATTTTCTTGATTTGGTTTCATGCATGTGTTTTCCTATTTTCTACACTTGACACTTAGTCTAGCTACACTTGATGTTTTCATGTTCCATTGTTATTTCTTAATTCATTTATTCTTGTGTTTATTACATGTAGTTTATGATTTCATGTTTCATGTTTATTTATGTTGCTTGTTTTTGTTTTATGTCACTCACACCTTTATGGTTGACCTCTTTAGTTTTGGGGGTTAGGGTTATCTCTAGCCTCACATTTTACAGATGATTTCTTATAGCTAGGATTTGGATGCTTGAGTTCAAGTGATGTGATGACTTATGTAATTGTAAAAGAAAGTGTTGTAAAGAAAAGAGAATTGTGATTAAAGGTGTATTGTATTCCGCTGTGTTATATAAATGATAATTGAAATGAAAATTTAAAATTTTACTGGTGTTGACTTTGTTTAATATTACATTGAAGTTGATGCTGGGAATTGTGCCACGTATTTTCTAAGATATTATATTAGAAATTCGGGGCGCTACACTACTACTTGGATTCGCTCGTGTAAATCAGTAGTATCCCAATGATAGATAACAATAGAAGATATACGATAATCAATATAGATCTACTTGTGGAATTCAATAAACGTTCTCGAATACGATGCAATACAATTCGAGGGTGAGATGACTTGCCTTTAGAACGACGTTAGATCCGATATAGGGAATAACGGGATTAGGATCTCGGGGCGACGATGACGATCGCGAACCATGCAAATCTTAATGTGGTGATCACGATCGGGTACGGATCTTGATGAGGATCAAGATCAAGATGGCGATCAACAGTCGGTGATGAACTTGATGATGATGATCAAGATCAGGATCAAGGGGTTGATGATGATCACGATCGTGATGATCAAGAGGAGGATCGGATGACCCAGATCTGAAGGAGGCACTGTTGACCGATGGTGCAAACAGAGGAGCCTGGGTGTGCACCGGCGGACGAGGGCGGCAAGGCTCAGGCGACTAGACGACTGGGCAGTCGACGAAGCAAAGGAGGGAGGAACAGGGAGCTTGACTGCTGCAATGGTGAGTCGACGTCAACTGGGTTGCAAGCAAGTGGGCGGCGGAGGATGAGAAAGGTGAGGAGCTTGGGGTCAGGCGACGACCGACAACAGGGATGATGAAGGGGCAGCTCGACGGCGGGGGTGATGGCAGTCGCGACGTGAACAGGGTGCTTCATTGGTTAACGAGGAGGTTGCTGGCGTGGTTGCTCGACGGGGTCGCGAAGAAGGTCGCGGCAATGGAGGTTGAGCGCAATCGATAGGGGCGCGAGGAGCAGTCGACGGCGAGGGAGGTGGACTAGACGACAGAACGGGGAAGGTCGGGGAAGGTGAACAGTCGGGGTAGGGTTAGGGTGTGAACAGTATTGGGGAGATGAAGGGTTGAGTAGTGTGGAGAAGATGAAGAGTTGTGTTTGTTGGGAATTGTTTGGCTGTGTATAAGGAAGAAAGAGGAAGAAAATCAGGGAATAGTAGGCAGTTAGGGTTAGTGGGAGGGGTAAGCATGAGAGAAAGATTGAGGGGAACGTGAAGTTGATCTGGTCAATAACAGATAGGAGGATAATTTAGGTTTGGGTATTGGGTATTAAAAGGGGATCCAATAAGATGCAGGTTTGGGTTTAGGGTAGGATCCAATAAGAGGTGGATATGGGTTTGGGTTAGAATCCAATAGGATGAGCTTGGGTTGGGCTCAAGTTATATATAAATAAATAATGCAAAATGAATATAAAATTTGGGCTTCAAAATTAAATAATTATATAATACAAGATAAATCGAAATCAGTGGGCTTTACAAAAATAATAATACTAATAATAATAACATAATAACAATACTGATAAGAATAATAATACATGACAGAATTGGATTCAAGACATTCATAAAAATAATTCAATAATAATATTAATAATAAAAATAGCAATAATAATGATAATAATAGTAATAATAACATTATACAACAAAATAAGAATATGACTTATCAACTTTATATTAAAATAATCCAAACAGGAATATATATAATCGATCAATTATAAAATGGAAAGTGAAGTTAAAATACACTATTATTCAAAATAACAAAACTTTTTTGTTTGGAAAAGATTTTAAATATAAGGTCCAAAAATGAATTAACAAATAATAATCGAAATATAGATAATATTCGAGAAATACGTATCTACGAAAACGGGGGTTACATTCCAATAACCAGAGGGATACAGCAACTATAACCCTCAGCGCAAGCCGATAAAACAATTATTAAGCAGAATAATACTATTATAAGGCTATTAATCCAGTTACATAATAAATTAGATCACATTAGTAAACAAGTAGCCAAATCACAAGAGAGAAACATACAAGACGAACTTACAAATATTACAGCCAATACAGGAAAAATATCCTTATAACCCACAGGAAAGAAAGTATAACTAGAAAATCTAGACCAACATTCAAATTCCCAACCCAAAAGCCATAATGAACAGAAACCAAACTGAAGTCCAAGCCTTTTTAGGACCTTCACGAACAATTAGATCCGAACAAGGCTCCACGAGTAGTACAAGACCTCTCTTAGAAAGATTGTTTACCAGGAGATCAAATAATTATGATATTCAGCTAGATGAACTCATCGATACTGGACTGAGAAAGATTTCAGATAGAAGGATTGAGCTACTCAATCCAAGAACATTATATCAAACAAGTAGATATAATTTCCAGACTAGATTTTTTAGACATAATAGAGAACAAGTAATAAGCTGTTTAGGTAATCAAGCGAATACTTTACCTTTAATTAGTCATACAGCTTGTATAGAATAAAGAAATCTAGGTTATTCTTTTATGCACTAAGGATTAATGATAATAGGAATTAAAGGGCTTATGAGAAAAAATTAGGATGTAAAGTATTAGTTACATCAAAGGGTATGATAGCTAGCATAAAAGTATATATGAATAGTAATTCATAACTATTTTATTGTATTCCAGATTTTACGGTCAAAGATTTTAGCAAGCATATTCATATTAGCATACAGACAAAGGGAAATGAAGCAGCCCAAAATGGGGACAATTTATTAATACATATTGCATTTTTATGAAGGGTAACTACTAATGCTAACAATAAATATAAAGTCTATATAAAAGAAGTAGTAGATTTATTAAGTAGTAAAGGAATCAAAATGATTAAACCCTTAGATTATGATTCATCAAGACTAGCAGGATTAGACTAGAATCTATATAAATTTATTGAGCCATCTAGAACAATAGTACCACAAGATTCTCTAATCTATACATATACCCAAGGAAGAACTAGTATAAGATTTACACACAATGTCCCTCAAGTTAATAAAAATATGAGTGACATAGAAACAGACTTAGAATCTGATCTAGTTCATATAGAATATATGCAGACAATAGAATTAGATACAGATAAGATATTATATCCTAAGGAATTAGGATTAACAGAGTTAAATACAAAAGAATTAGTGGAACTAGAAGAAACCCACTATAGAGAAAAATCAATTAGTGAGGAAGAATTTTTGTATTATGATAAAAACAGAAATATAAGGTTAGGAAAGCTACGAGAAGAGATAGAACTAGAAGAAAATATGACCCAAGTATCCGATATATCGTATCAAAAAGACTTAGTAGATAGCTGAATAACTAGTGAAGCAACATCTCCGTCACCTTTTAATAGAACAGTACTATGACCCAATACAACATATGGAGCAGGTAATCTACCTAGGATTAGATATTAAGAATACAAAGAACCAGAGAACAAATATAAAAGTAAAGGGAGAAGACAAGTTTTAGAACAACCAATAAAATTTCAGTCTAAAGGAGAAGCATAGATTCTTAATTTAGCAACACATGACCCGCAGAACTGGTCAAATATACTAGATGTATGGAAATACACAATGATATGAGACTACAATTGAACAACCCAAAACATGGAAACTAGGAAAATGTATGCGTATTTAGAAACATATTTAGGCGAAAGTGTACGAGCAATATGGGAAGCCTATAAAGACACCCAAGTCACAGAATACAATATGTTACTAGGATTAGGAGTAGCATTGGTACCGGGTCGGGTCGGGTCGGGTCCTTGACTACCTGGACCCGGACCCGGTCCCCTACGGGTCCAAAAATTGGACCCGGACCCAGACCCGTGAGAACCGAGTCTGGTTCCGGGTCCGAGTCCTATTAAAATATTCCTACCCGTTTGGGTAGGAGCGGGAGTGTGAGCGGCGAGTGGAAGCAGCGAGTGGAGGATTTAGAATAGAGGAAAGAAGAAAAATGCATGAGTTTTGAGTTTGGAAGAGGAAGATTTAGAATTGAGGAGGAAGGAAGGGAGGGATGGGGATATAATATTTATTTTTATGTTGATTTTTTAGATTTTTTTAACGGGTCCGGGTCCGGGTCTCTTTTTAGCGGACCCGGACCCGGACCCGGACCCGAAAGTATAATGTGTCCCATTTTAGTACCAAGACCCGGACCCGGATAGGCCGGGTCGATTCCGGGTCAGATCCGGATTTTGGGTATTTATACCAATGTTAATTAGGAGCTAATCCATATAATTTTGTGAATAAGATTCAAAGTCTAGTCACAGGACAAGATCCTAATTCAGGACATATAGGATTGCAACAAGATGTTATAAGAAGCCAAGAACAATTAAGTTTATATAAATGGAAATATATAAAAAAATCCTAAATGATTATTTTTATTATACATGTATTTCAGGTAAAGCTTTTAATAAAGAACTATGAGACAAATTATTTAGAAAGTTACTAGGAGCATTAGGTATAGAAATAGCCAATAAATTGAGAAATGAGCCAATGATTGCAGCAAATCTCAGCTACCCCTGGTCTATAAGGCAAAGAATACAACACATAATAAAGATATTAAAAGAAAAATGTACAGAAATATAGATTCAGAAACAATTATAATATTCAGATTATGGGTTTTTCAAAGAAATTTATACTCCATAGACTTATGGAATAGAAGAAAGCAACAGTTCAAGGAAGAATAAACAAAAGTATTATAACTATAATAAAGATAAATATAAGAAAAATAGGTATTTCTTAAGAAAATCTAATAGGCGGAAACCATATTTAGATCTGCATAAACATGTTAGAAAATTATTCCAAATAGAGTGTATAGAAATAAATTAAAATGTTTTACTTGTGGAAGTCCTGAACATATGAGCATGACTTGCCCTAAAAGAATAAATAGACACGATAGAAATAATACACTAGTAGAATGTACAAATGAAGATTAAATAAATATAGATGAAACAATATCTGATACAGAATCTATTTATTACATAATCACTATTGAAGATGTAGCAAAAGAACAAATAGAAGACAAAAATAATGATTTCATAGATAGTTTTGTACCGCCATAAATAGATATGCCTGACTTTGAAGAATTAGAGAACTCATACTTAATGAATATAGAAACTACTAGTAAAAACTCTCGTAAACATGATTGGGTAATAAATACAGGAATGGATAACATACCATGTTCATTCTGCAAATAGTATCCTAGTAGAGAACACAGAACAAAATGCTCTAAATGTTACAAAGAAGTTTGTATGAAGTGTGTAGAGAGAACATATGGACAAACTTTTAGTCCATTAGAAGCACGGACCATGGTAAATAAAGACGAATTAAGAATGTTAAGAAAGCGGATAGAAAATATAGAAGACACACAAAGGATAATACAAAGTAAAATAGATGTAATAAAGGATAAATTAGATAAAGGAAAGGCTATTATAAAACAACCATTAGAACCTTTATAAATTGATAGAAATGAACTAGTACAAATATGTAATAGCGAAGATCTTAAAACTTTAAAAGTCAGATGTGTAGTTAGAACAAAAGATTATGAAGTCAAATGCTTAGCACTAGTATACACGGAATGTAGTAACTGTATCATTAACCAAGATTTAGTACCCATCCAATATATTGTTAAAGCCCAAAATACAGTAGGGGCTCAGCAAATGGATGGGCAGATTTATATATATGACAGTTTATTAGCCCCCAACAATAAGATTAGATATGAGACGAATTGTGGAGATGTAACGCCCTGATCCCTACAGAACCTAACCACGATCCCACCACAAGACACAACCTCACCAAAAGTGCTATAGCTTAGTGGGTGCTCTTAGATCCTTGGCAATCTAATATATAATAGCTCATAACTCACTTCCCAACCATTATGAGACTATGTAAATTTAGGGGTATTACAATCACCCCTCCTTTGGACTTAGCTTCCTCGCCAAGCTTGGGCCCTTCATCTAGCCACGATCTCCTTTCTAGTCGATATAGTCTCCATGGATGCCACTACCATGGTTCTGCTAGTGTACTGATCTGGTCTTCCTACCAGCGTACTGCCCCCTGGCCCCACCAATGTGTACACCCTCTGTTACCCCATTATCAGTGTCGAAAGTCGGCTCTGATACCATTTGTATTGCTCCGAGCCCTACAAAACCTAATTACGGCTCCACCACAGGGCACAGCCTCACCAAAAGTGTTATAGCTTAGTGGGTGCTCTTGGATCCTTGACAATCTAATATATAATAACTCATAACTCACTTCCCAACCAATATGGGACTATGTAAATTTAGGGGTATTACAGAATCAAAAGAAAAAGGTGAGTCTGGTCCATGGACTTCGTCATTAGATTCTTCTGGCGACGTGTCTTTTTTATTGCGGTCTATCGTTTCTCCTTTATCTTCGAATATATCGTTTTCTATTTTTGGTATAGTACCCTGTCTCTTTCATCTTTTAATAAGGTTTTATGTAATGCATGTGCCACTTATTCTGCTATCATTTGTTTCAATGAGTTCTTTTTTCTTTTTTACTCTGAGCTTCATCTTTTTAGCTGGCACTTGTTTTTGATTTTGTTCTATTTGCTGAAAAATTTTGTTCTAACTTCTTATAGTCTTCTGGTTGTTCTGAGGAACTGTCTATAGGGGATTTCCCCTTGTCTTGGCTTTTTGGCAAAGCCATAGCCGTCAACGGGCTTGAGATGTCTTTATTGACTGTCGTTTGAGCTAGACTAGCCATTTAAATTTTAGACCTAATGGTATCTTTTGTAGCATTCAAATGAGAATGCTCAACAATCTCACCCTTTGATTTATGATTGGGGTACAATCTTTGGCGGAAACTTAGTCTGGAATAAATCTTTTTTGTAAATTAGAAATCTTCTTATGCAAATATATTTTTCATGAATTAAGCTATTAATATTCTCATTTAATTTTTTAACAGTTCTTATCATAGCTTCACAGTGATCACAAAATAAAAATTTACCTCGTTCATTTTTAACTATAGAATAGTCTTAGGGTGCTTCATAAACAGTTCTTAAGGAGGGAGAAACAAAATAGTTAGGTCTTAGATGTTTCTAGCTATGTCTAAGGCTTCTGACAGGTTATTAAAACCCTTATAAAATGGATTTCTAAATCTCTGATACCATCTAAGACTTCTATCCATGTATGAAATACTCCTACAAGGTTACCTTTAAAAACTACATAAAACTTAAAATTATCTTTGTTCTTTAGTTACAGAAATATGTGGAGTGGTCTTGACAGAAATATTACTGTTTGAAAAGACTAGAAGTTCTTGATTACCAAAACGCATATGTTCTTGTTGTGGTCTTTGTACCATGTTCTGATTAAAAGGTCTTGGTACTACAATCTAAACATTATTATTATAATTGCCTGGCTGCAGTCTTGCCATCTGCACATTATTATCAAAAATGTTTATTAGACCAGTATTCAAATAAAGTGCAAATAATTTAAGAAGATGATCTATTCTAGAGCTAATTAACTGTTTTCTAACTAGTCCTTCATAGTCGTCTTCATAAGCATCAAGTTGATCTGATAGTTGAAATAAAAAATGATTATCATATATACAATCAATACTTCTATTGAATGCTTTTATAAAGCAGATTTGAAGGAATTGGAATAAAGTAAACTCTAAGTTTGTTTAATCAAGAAAAGGGTTAGGAAAATTAGTGAATTGGGAATGAACTAGGTCCACCATGCTTTCTAGCTCACTATGATGGCCAAGGTTACTAAGAGAGTGTGAAATAGTATTAGCATTACCTTTTCATATGAGAAAATTATACGAGTACTTAGGGCAGAGCAACGGTCAATAAAATTTAACCAACGTCTGCATGAGCTACGTTTACTATCTAAATTCATCTTATTATGAAAAGAAACTATTTCTTCACAATCTGTTTTAACAGTAATTTCTTTTTTAGATATTATAAATAACTCAAAGCTATATAATGCATATGAAATTGCAAGAAGTTCCGCATCAATACTACTAATATTACACTTCTATTTATACTTTCCGCTAGCATATCTACATATTTTTTCTGTATCTCAATCTGAATACTTATTTGGTTTGGTAATAAGGGCTGCTCCCCATCATGTATTGCAACCATTTGTCTCTACTATTAGATAGTCTATATCTAATGGCCAATTTAGTTCAAGAAGATCTTTTATTAGCTGTTTTATTTGTTGATCTAATTTAATATCTTCTTGATTAAAATGTCTTTGGCCTTTCTGCGAAGTTTTTGCATATAAAGGACCAGCTATTTTTCCTAAATTTTTAATGAAAGGTCTGGCATAATTAACTAGTCCTAGAAATTGCTGAATTTGTTGCAAAGTGTCTAATTTATCTAGGAAATCTAAAGCCTTTTGTGATATATGTGGTTGAAGATTAACTTTTCCCTGGCCTATAATTACTCCAAGGATTTCTATATGTGGTTTAAATAGTTGCATTTTCTTCTTACTTACAATTACCCCATGATTAATAAATTCAGAGATATTAATTTGTAAATGGCCACGATGTTCTTTTTGCTAAATACTAGAATATCGTCTATATAAGCTAAGACAACTTTTTATGTTTTAAAAAGATATCATCCACTTTTCTTTGAAAAATAGATGGGGTGTTCTTGAGGCCAAATGACATTACAAGCCATTCAAAATGACTTTCTGGGCAAGTGAATGTTGTCCATTCCACACTTTTTGGATGCATTCTAATTTGCTATAACCTTGATTTTAAATCAAATTTGCTAAAAATTGTACAACCTTGAATCTGATTTATTAATCTAGTTTTGTCCGGTATATCATAACCATCATCTATTGTAATATCATTTACTCTTTTATAATTAATTAACATTCTACTTTTTCCTCTAACTATTTCACTATGATTTCTAACTATAAAAGCTGTTGATCTCTGAGGGCTTTTAGATCTTTTAATTACTCCTAATTTTAAGATTTCTGATATATGAATTTTAAAATCTTCTAGGTCTTGATTGATTCCATTAATCTCTTCTATTTTAATGGGAGAGTTGGGGTTTGTAACAAACAAACCCTAACTTTGTAACTATATAAACACGTATAATACACGTCCAAACTATATCTAACAAATATAAATGTGCACCGCACGTGTAGCCCAAATCAAAACATTCGAATATAAACTATTTTTTTCTTATTCAATATATATTCATTTAATTTGATGACTTTACTTTTTTAAGACGTGCATCACACGTAGATTATACTAGTCTTAGCAGTTATAATCTTATATTTATGATTTATAATCTTAATTTTGCATACTATCTCATCTTTTTCCAAGTATCTTAATAGATCTTCTCCTAATATTCCTATTTATTCTATTTTTGAAATTAGTTGTTCTATGTCTTGTTCACTTACTAGGGTATAGTATAAATGTTCTAAATTCATAAAGTCTGTTTGAATTTCTATGCTATGATTATTCTTTTCTCCATCTTGCTCTATATCATTTAATTGGCATTGGTGTTCTCGTTCGCACTTACATTCCCTTTCTTTAATTAGTTTATTGATTCTTCTTGTCATTGTTGGTTCGTCTTCAATAAATATAGGGGTAAATAAAGTATGTTTTTGTAAACGAAAATAATCTTTGCTAATCACTACACTGCCATTGTCTTTTAATAAAAAACTTAGGCCTCATATTAAATCTACTCATAAAGTTAATGGTCTTACCCATGTATCTTCTTTTGGTAGGGTATATTCTTTACTCTCTCTCCACAATTTGTCTCAAATCTAATCTTACCATTGAGGGCTAATAAACTGTATATAATAAAACACAAAGAAAGCTATCAAGTGGCTCTCCTTCAATCCCCCCAAAATCAAAGGCCCAAATCTAACCTCACAAAACACATTTTCTCCCCAAAAGTTTCCCCCTAAAACTCAAATTCAAATCCCCCCCGCCCAAAAAAAAAAATCATTTAACTATTTTATTATCTCTCTCTCTCTCTCTCTCTCTCTCTCTCTCTCTCTCTCTATATATATATATATATATATGTATATATATATATATGGAAACATGGACTTTTATACCCCAATTTATAATTATTTTTCACCATATACTAATGGGAAAATGGACTTTTATTTACAACTAATTATTGTCATACTATTCAAACTTCAGCTACATAATTGTTGATTTACTGTTTACAAGGCTTTTTATATGTTGTATCGTTCTGAAGACGTGCCGTAGGCACGTGGGCACGGCCAAATCTAGTATATATAAATCTGCCAATCCATTTGCTGAGCCCCTAATGTATTTTGGGCTTTAACAATATGTTGGATGGGTACTAAATCTTGGTTAATGATACAGTTACTACATCATGTGTCTACAAGTGCTAAGCATTTGATTTCATAATCTTTTATTATAACTACACATCTGACTTTTAAAGTTTTAATATCTTTGCTATTACATATTTGTACTAGTTCAATTCTATCAATTTCTAAAGGTTCTAATGGTTGTTTTATAATAGTCTTTCCTTTATCTAATTTATCCTCTATTACATCTATTTTACTTTGTAATATCTTTTGCGTGTCTTCTATATTTTCTATCCGCTTTCTTAATATTCTTAATTCATTGGTATTTACCATTGTTCGTGCTTCTAATGGACTAAAAGTTTGTCCATATATTATCTCTATACACTTCATACACCCTTCTTTGTAACATTTGGAGCATTTTGTTATGAGTTCTTTACTAGCATACCATTTTACAGATTGAACATGGTATGTTGTCTATTCCTGTATTTATTACCCAATCATATTTACAAGAGTCTTTACTAGTAGTTTCAATATTCATTATGTCTAAGTCCTCTGATTCTTCAAAGTTTGGCATATCTATTTTTGGCGGTACAAAACTATCAATGAAATCATTATTTTTGTCTACTATTTGTTCTTCTATATCTTCAATAGTGATTATGGAATAAATAGATTCTCTATCAAATACTGTTTCATCTATATTTATGAAGTCTTCATTCGTACATTCTACTAATTTACTATTTCTATCGTGTTTATTTATTCTTTTAGGGCAAGTCATGCTCATATGTTCATGACTTCCACAAGTAAAACATTCTAATTTATTTATATATAGTCTATTTGGCTTAAATTTTCTAACATGTTTATGCGGATCAAAATATGGTTTCCGCCTATTAGATTTTCTTTAAAAATACATTTTTTCTTATATTAATCTTTCTTATAGTTATAATAATTTTGTTTATTCTTCCTGGAACTACTGCTTTCTCCTATTCCATAAATCGGTGGAGTATAAATTTCTTTGAAAAACCCATAATCTGAATATTTTAATTGTTTCTGAATTTGTATTTCTGTACATTTTTTCTTTTAATATCTTTATTATGTGTTGTATTCTTTGCCCAATAGACCAGGGGTAGCTGGGATTTGCTGCAATAAATGGTGCATTTCTCCATTTATCGGTTATTTTTGTACCCAATGTTCCTAGTAATTTTCTAAATAATTTGTCTCATAGTTCTTTATTTAAAGCATTACCTGAAATAAATGTATAGTAGAAATAATCAATTGGGAATTTCTTTATATATTTTCACTTATATAAATTTAATTGTTCTAGGCTTCTTATAGCATATTGTTGCAATCTTATATGTCCTGAATTATGATCTTCTCCTCTGGCTAGGCTTTGAATCTTATTCACAAAATTATATGGATTATCTCCTAATCCTAGTAACTTAATTGTATTCAGCGACTAGGGTGTCTTTATAGGCTTCCCACATCGCTCGTACACTTTCGCCTAAAAATGTTTCTAAATACTTATACATTTCCTCAGTTTCCATGTTTTGGGCTTTATAGTAGTCTCATATTATTGTGTATTTCCATACATCTACTATATTTGACCAGTTCTGGGGGTCATATGCTGCTAAATTAAGAATTTGTGCTTCTCCTGTAGCCTGAAATTTTATTGGTTGCTCTAAGTGTTGTTTTTGTTGGGTTTATGTCTTGCATACGATGTTGGATAAGAAGACGATAAGACGATGAAGGGATAAAGACGATTGGAGACTGAGTGGAGGCAAGAAGGGGATAGTCAGCGGTAGCAGCAAAGGGAGGTTGCGGTCGACCACAACTGATGTGCAGTCGACTGACCCCTGTACAGTGTCCTCCCGCAAGGAGGATAGTCGACCGTCTTGTTGGTGCAGTCGACCGTTTGCGGCGCTGATGGGTTTCGGGCTTGAGTCTGACTGATTCGTGAGAAGTCCAACTTGCTCTTCAAGTTAGATAGTGTGGCTATTATCATAGGATTCTATTATGTACTATCCAATGGCTATTGTAACAAAATATTAACTTAGGGTTTGTCTCTAGATCTATATAAACAATTGGAATGGCTCATAGATCTATATGATTCTTTTGAGTGCCGAATACAAGAAGATAGTACTTTATCTGAGAGGGTGAGGGAGTTTCTCCATTGTAAGCAGCATCAAGTTCCAATTAGGCTTGAGAGATGTTCGTAGTGAGAATTGTAATATTCTTGTCTCTTCTCTAGTTGAATAATATCTCGGTTCTTCCTCCCCCGGATTAAGGCGAAAGCCCCAACCGAGACAATTCTTGGGTGCTTTGTGTGATTGGTGCGATCTAGTTTGGCTTGGTGGTATGTGTTGATTGTGACAAAGACTCAACAAGATCCTCAAATTCCTAACAAGTGGTATCAGAGCAATCAGGTTCGTGAGTTTGTTCGAGTTCCATGGAGGAGATGGCAGATCAAAAGACAAAGATCAAGCGGTTTGATGGTAAGATCAACTTCAATTTATAGAAGGTGGACATGTATGATGTTTTAGTTCAGTAGGACTTGTACCTTGCCCAAGAAGAGAAGAAGCCAACCAACATGAATCATGAGAAGTGGGGTGAGATTTGTTTGAAAGCCTTAAGTTTAATCTGGTTGCAATTGGCAGACGAAGTCAAGTGTAATATTCTTGAGGAGACAAGTGCGGCGAGTCTGTAGGCGAGACTCAAATCTGACTACTTGGGGTCGTCGTTGCTAGATCGGATGTATTGGAAGAGGAAGCTATTTAGGTTCTTAATGAAGGAAGGTACCCATCTTCAAGATCATATTGTAGAGTTCAATAAGATAATATCTGAACTGAAAGCGATTAATGCTGATGATCTTAGCGAAGAGGATAAAGCTTTCAGCTTGATATATTCACTGCCAACTTCTTATGATCACTTGATAATTATCATGCTACACGGAAAATCATCCAAGGAGACACTTATAGTAGCCGGGGTGATTAAGGGTTTGAAGGAAGATGAACTGAGAAAGAAGACTCATAAAGGAGGGTATATTTCTACAGGGTGCTTTGCGGTGAATGGTGATACTTTAATTGGAAGGGATGCGACACACAAGGGTAAGATTCGTTGCCACTATTGTAGAGGAGTTGGGCATTACAAGAGAGACTGTCGCAAGTAATTGAGTCAGAAGAGTGCTACTAAAGAAGCTGAACAAGCTCGGTGAACAAGCTCATATAGTCAACACAACTGATTTAGGTAAACCATCTAGGTATGAAGACCTATGTCTTCTTGTTTCAAGTTCTTCAGATGTGGATTTAAATTGGTATCTTGATTCGGAAAGTTCTTCTCATATCTATTCCGAGAGGAAAATGTTTTCTACTTACAAGTCGTCAACAGGACGTAGTGTGAGAACGGGAAGTGGTGAGATTTGTGAAGTAGCGGGTGAGGGAACAGTTGAATTGGAGATGCCAGATGGTAAAGGGTTCACACTAGAAGAGATTATGCATATTCCTTCGATACAGCAGAATCTGATATCCTTGGGGACTCTTGATGCTCGTGGATGCAGGTACACAGATCGAGGTGGAGTTTTAACAGTTTGAGATAGTCGTCGTAAGGTAATGAAGGGTAAGAGGAAAATTGGGCAGGGTCAACATAACCTCTACCAGCTTTGTGGGAGTTGGAAAACTCGGTCGAGTGTATGGAAGCCCATTGTTCCTAAAGCATCATCTAGTAAGCTTTCACTAGAATTACCAAATTGAGACTGCAACGTTCGAATATCGTTGGAAGGTGGAGAGAGCCTTGATGTAGGTGGAGTTCGTGTGGAGGGTGGCACCTCCATGATTACATCTACAGGGGTGTGCCCTTGAAAGGGGCATACAGCTGGAGGAAAACAAGTGGAGGTTTGTTGAACTAGCAGGAGAAACCATAGAAACGTGTTGTTTACAAAGTGAAGAAGAAAGGTCTAAAAGAGTTTTACATCACACAGGTATGGATTCATGCGTATGCAATCCAAGGTGGAGATTGTTAGGTTTATATCTTGCATACGATGTTGGATAAGAAGACGATAAGACGATGGAGGGATAAAGACGATTGGAGGCAGAGTGGAGGCAAGAAGGAGATAGTCAACGGCAGCAGCAGAGCGAGGTTGCGGTCGACCGCAACTCATGTGCGGTTGACCGACCCATGTACAATGTCCTCCCGCAAGGAGGACAGTCAACCGTCTTGTTGGTGCAATCGACCGTTTGCGATGCGGGCTTGAGTCTGACTGATTCGTGCGAAGCCCAACTTGCTCTTCAAGTTAGATCGTGTGTCTCTTATCGTAGGGTTATCTCTTATGTACTATCCAATGGCTATTGTAACAAAATATCAACTTAGGGTTTGTCTCTAGATCTATATAAACAATTGGAACAGCTCATAGGTCCATATGATTCTGTTGAGTACCAAATAGAAGAAGAGAGTACTTCATCTGAGAGGGTGAGACAGTTTCTCCATTGTAAGCAACATCAAGTTTCAGTTTGGCTTGAGAGATGGTTGTGATGAGAATTGTAATATTCTTGTATCTTCTCTAGTTGAATAGTATCGCAGTTTTTCCTCCCCCAGATTAAGGTGAAAGCCCCAACCAGAACAATTCTTGTGTGCTTTGTGTGATTGGTGTGATCTAGTTTTGCTTGGTGGTTTGTGTTTATTGTGTCAAAGACTCAACAAGTCCCTCGAATTCCTAACTGTTTTTTCCCTTTACTTTTATATTTGTTCTCTGGTTCTATCTACTTGTTTGATATAATGTTCTTGGACTCAATCCTTCTCTCTGAAATCTTTCATAGTCCTGTTCAGGATCTATGAGTTCATCTAGCTGCATATCATAATTATTTGATCTTCTGCTAAACAGTCTTTCTAAGAGAGGTCTTGTACAACTCGTGGAGGCTTGTTCTAACGTGATTGTTCATGAAGGTCCTAAAAAGGCTTGAATTCAGTTTGGTTTCTATTCATTCTGGCTTTTGGGCAGGGAATCTGAATGTTGGTAAAGATTTTGTAGTTATACTTTTTTTACCTGTGGTTTCTAAGGAGATTTTTCCTAAGCCGACTGTAATTTTTATAAGTTCGTGTTGTATGTTTCCCTCTTGTGATGTGGCTACTTGTTGACTAATGTGATCGAATTTATTATGTAACTGAATTAGTAATTTTATAATAGTGTTATTTTGTCTAATAATCGTTGGATCAACTTGTGCTTAAGGGCTATAATCATTATATCCTTCTGAGTCTTGAAATGTCTTTGTGTAAACTAGTGCCTCGTTATATGGATCGTTCATTAACTAAGAACAATTTGTTTAATTTCTTTTTAGACCTTTTTATTTTGTTTTGATACTCCTTGAACGTATAGCTTAACCTCTTTTAACATATCTCGAATTTCTCTTTCTTTGGGTTCTAATCTGCTAGGTAAGTTTTCTGCCTTACTAAGCTTTTCTAGTTGGATACTATTTTGGTGTTTAATATAATCTAACTTATTAGATATTTCCTTTAATAGTTGATTTTTTCTCTCTTTAAATTAGGTCTAAACAATGAGAAATCTTGGTCTGTTTTTGAATTAGCTATAATGGGTCCAAGTTATGTAATTATGTTCTAAGTGCTCAGGTCTTAAAGGATCCATTATTGCTCTGATACCAAAAAGGAGAGGGATAACGGTTAAAAATTCTTCCTAAGGAGTTCTAAGATTCATAATATTGCTATTAGAAAAATATATTTCTAAAGTTTTATTTATTTCTTGGTCTTTCAATAATATTTCAAATAAGTTTTGTATATTTGTTATATAATCTATAACCTGACCAAACCAAATTGGAAGAGAAAGAGCTGAAAGCAAAATTAAAGTTTGTACGGTGTAAATTTTTATATTTTACTATACAATATTTCTGTAAGAATTTTATTATTTGCTAAACTATATTTCTATAAGAATTTTATATTTATCGCATGGAGGAAATTAAAATTTTATCAACCAAAAAACTTAAACTACCAGGCTAAGTTGTTGAGTTTATGATCACATATTTACTTCTGTTTGCTGTCGATTAAATTGTAACTATGTATTTATTACTAGTAACTTCCACGTACGATGCACGCCTTAATTAATATATAAATTTTTAAAGTAAAAATTTCGATGTAGTCTGGCATCGAATCTGAGACCTTTTTAATATTAGTTATGCACATCTTAATAAATGTTTTTTATAATAAAAACTCAGATTTGGGGATTTCCAGCAGAGGCAAGGCCTTACAGGCCACATGAAAAGAAATTGGACTCCAAAACAGTGAACAACTACTTTATTGGTTATTCTGAGCGATCTAGGGGCTATAAGTTTTATGATCCCACACTTAGGAATATTTTTGAGACGGGAACTGCAATATTTTTTGAGGAAGTTGAGTTTGGGAAGAGAAATAAGGTTAGGGACATTGCTTTTGAGGATGAATTGGATTCAATTACAAACCCAATTCCTACTATCACTTTTGACAATATTAAGGTTCCCACAACTATTATTGATCAAGAAGTGAATCCAGAACCTCAACAAGACAATGTTGAACAACCCCTATTCAAAATGAGGTAATTGTTCCAGAAGAACAAACTCACCAACCTTAAGAACCAATGCCATTAAGGAGATCCACGATAGAAATGAGGAATGCTATTCCGGATGATTATATGGTATTTCTCCAAGAACATGAGGATGACAATGGAATGATGGAAGATGATCTAATCACATTTTATCAGGCTATGAAAAGTTATAACTCTCAAAAGTGGATGAATGCCATGAATGAGAAGTATAAGTCTATGCAAGATAACAAAGTTTGGGAACTTGTCCCATTACCAGAAGGTGCAAAACCAATTGGTTGTAAATGGATATTTAAGACCAAGAGGGATGCAAATGGTAATGTGGAGAGGTATAAGGCAATTCTTGTAGCTAAAGGCTATACTCAGAAAGAATGCATCGATTTTACAGAGACTTTCTCTCCAGTTTCATCGAAAGACTCTTTCAGAATAATTTTGGCACTTGTTGCTCATTTTGACCTTGAGCTACATCAGATGGATGTCAAGACGGCGTTTCTCAATGGCGACATTGACGAGATAATTTATATGGTGCAACCAGAAAACTTTGTGTCGGGAGACTCAAAGAATATGGTTTGCAAATTGACGAAATCCGTTTATGGACTCAAGCAGGCTTCTCGTCAATGGTACCACAAGTTTCATCAAGTAATTATCCCATTCGGTTTTGAGATGAATGTTATTGATGATTGTGTGTATCACAAGTTCAGTGGGAGTAAGCATATATTCCTAGTTCTGTATGTCGATAACATATTACTTGCCACTAATGATATAGACTTGTTGCATGAAACCAAAAGGTTTCTGTCCAGGCATTTTGAGATGAAAGATCTTGGGGATGTCTCTTTTGTATTATGAATTCAGATACACTGAGATCATTCTCGAGGCATTCTTGGATTATCACAAAAGGAATACATCGATAAAGTACTCAAAAGGTTTGACATGCAAGATTGTAGACCAGGGAATACTCCTGTTGCTAAAGGAGACAAATTTAGTCTCAGTCAGTGCCCTAAAAGTATCCTTGAAATTCAAGAAATGCAAAAGATCCCCTATGCATCAGCTGTTGGGAGTCTAATGTATGCTCAAGTATGTACACGTCCGGATATTGCGTACATTGCTGGGATGTTAGGCAAGTATTTAAACAAACCTGGTATGGACCATTGGATAGCAGCCAAGAGGGTTATGAGGTATCTTCAGAGAACAAAAGATTACATGCTCACATATAGAAAATTAGATCATTTGGAGGTTGTAGGATATTCTGATTCTGATTTTGATGGGTGCCAAAATAGCAGAAAGTCTACATCAGGCAATATTTACCTGTTAGCTGGATGAGCTATATCCTGGAAAAGTGTCAAACAGACACTTGTAGCTTCTTCCACTATGGCAGCAGAGTATGTAGCATGCTATGAGGCATCGAATCATGGAATATGGCTGCGGAACTTTGTCACTGGGCTGCGCATCTTGGAGAATGTAGAAAGACCACTCAAGTTATTTTGTAACAATAGGTCAGCAGTGATGTATTCCAACAACAACAGGAGCTCAACAAAGTCGAAGCATATTGACATAAAGTTCCTAGTTGTGAAAGAAAAAGTGCAGAGTTGACAAATATCCATAGAGCACATTGGGACAAATTCCATGATAGCGGATCTGCTCACAAAGGGATTACCACTCAAGGTCTTTCTTGAGCACACTACTCATATGAGTGTTGTATTATTTGAGGTTATCATGATTTAGTGGGAGTTTGTATTTTATTTGCTTTACGTTTGTCTGAAACATTTATACATTTGGTTATTTTCTGATTCAGAAATAAAGTATTCAGTTTTCTCACTCTTTTGCCATGTTCTGATTCTGACCTCACTTAAGTTTAAAAAGGACCAGTTGAAAATAGGCATGTATATAGATCACATTGCATGAAATTTCCATGCTACACATTCACACTTGATCTATGTCATTTGATTATGTTGATATATGTGACCATTGATGAATTTAGTTACGATAAATGTAACGAAAATTGCTTTGATCCTATATTTACATGATTAATTGACGAGATTGTTTGGCTATGCTTTTGGTTATGATAGCAAAGTTTTGAGCTCATAAAATATATACATTTGTAAGGTGTAACATATGTGGCCCAAGTGGTAGATTGTTGGAAAATAATCTATGTGGGCTCACATATGTGACTAAATGTATAATTGCTATTCTAAAGTCTAACCCAAATTAAAGTGATCTAACCAAGATTAAGTGATAGGTTAAAAGCATATAATATAAATTGTGATATATTACGTATAGAAACCGTAAAGTAAATTTCTAATTTTGTGATGGACAAAATTGGAAATCACTAATTATCCATTAGGGTTGTGGTCCCCTATATATACGTATCTTTTTATTCTATCTGCAATCACATCAACAGAAAAGAAAAGAGAGACGACCTCTAATAGAAGTACGTATCATATAGGAAGATCCAAACCCTCTGCGCAATCTCCATCAATGGCTTCAGGTTAGTGCTTCTACTTTTAATATTCTTCTTTTGATTTAGCGAAGGATCTATAGTTTCATGATTTATGATTTTGTATTAAGCCACTTTTGTAACATGATTAAGATCTAGATCTATAGAAACATAATTTAGGTTGTTATCAATGTTTTATGCATGTTGTTTAAGTGTATATAAAATTCGATCAATTAGTGAGGACTCGAACCTGAAATGTACGTGTGTCACACACGTTGATAGATTTGCAAATGACACTAAGGCCTTCTCCCATTATCTCTACTATTTTAATGGAAGAGTTTATTACTAAACAAACACGTGCATTGTAACCCAACAAACACATGAAATGCACATACAAAGCTAATATAAGGAGTTCTTAGATTCGATGTCCGACAACGTCGGATTTTTTTTATATAAAGAAAAATATATATTTATAAAGACGTGCATCGAGCGTGTAAATTATTAGTAATATTAGAGATACAACTGCACTTCGATCCTCACGCTATTTGTATCTTTCTCAATACCTTATTCTACGACAAGGCCAAGGACGTGATTAAGGCGTGCAGGGATCTGTCAAGGTATATATGGTACAAACATAACTCAGTGGCACTAACAATATGCTTCTTGTTAGTAAATTAATTGCACGAACTCACATCGCTTTCATTCCATGCTGAAACAAATTAAGAATTGTTATAAATAAATTAAGTGTGAATTGTCTATTGAACTTCCCCCCACTCTTTCCACATTCTCCACCACCACATTGCATTCATTCATATTTATTCATAATTATGTAATTGTCTCTTTATATTCTTTGTAAGCCTATAAATAGGCCATTGAGTGAATCATTTGGAAAAGAGATGAAAATATTATGAATGAGAATAATCATCTTCCCTCTTGTCTCTATTTCCTTTGTTGATTGTTTACATTATTTTATAACACGTTATCAGCACCAATCTCTACCTTTCGACTCTCAAGTTCATCTGAAGAAAAGGAAAAATGTTTGGCCTTATATATGTAAGTATGTTAATCTCGAGTTCATCTTATTATTTTTTACTTTTGATCATTTCCTTAAGATCAATATAACTTAGTATGCTCTACACTCGCCATTTTTTTATGGATCTTGTGTATCAGAAAAGTTACATTTTGATCTCGTCTTTTTTTATATATGTAAGTATGTTAAATCTCGAGTTCATCTTATTATTTTTTTTTTACTTTTGATCATTTCCTTAAGATCAATATAACTTAGTATGCTCTACACTCGCCATTTTTTATGGATCTTGTGTATCAGAAATGTTATATTTTGATCTCGTTTTTTTTATTTCTAATTATGCATATAATTTTATTATGTTCTTATTTTTCAAAACTCTTGATTATAACCAACAAGAATTACTTGTCATGAATTTTGGATGTTGAAATTCATTTGAATACCGAAAGTCTCAAAGAGACAATTGATGGATTCAAAGAAGCATCGAAATGAGATCATGCGAAAGCTATAATTTTCTTTTGTCACAATCTCCCTGAAGGAGTGAAAGATGATTGTATCAAAATCAATGATCCTGAAGATCTCTTGAAATTTAAATAAAATATTGTTCATCTAGCAAAAAGAATTATGTGAGAATTTGATATATCAAAATTAAAGATCCCGAAGATCTCTCGAAATGAAGAAAATATTGTTTGTATAATAACAATACAATGAGTATAAATTGATGACGATCCTGTAGATCTAAATATGCATAACTGTGACTAACTATAACTGTAGATCTAAACATGCTCCATTCCCCGAAGTGAATGTGATGCTATATAATTGTTCTAGTGATTTTAGCCATGGGGAACTGTTTAGCCCTTATAGTAGTCTGTTTCCATCACTTTGTTATAATGGCTTCAGATCTTTCTTGGTTTTACCATCTTAATTGTGTGGTAGGTTCCTTGTTCAAGGCTTTTGCACTCAGTGTAATTTTTTTTTATTATACAGATTCAAATTCATGAACTCATGCCCCGTGTTTAAAGAACTTATAAGCTCTCCACTTTTATTCCTTTTTAGAAAACGTTATCCAACTAAAACAGATATAATATTGTTTTTGCTTTCTTTTGTTATTTGGTTGGACTTACTGTACCTATCTTTTGGGCACAAGTGTGTAGCGGTTATTTTTTTTAATTTTTGAAGAGATGCAATGTATGACATTGGTGCTTGTACTCTTCTTCATTCAATGAAAGAAGGAAAAAAAAAAAAAAAAAAAGCTAGATCTTGATATTCAATTCTTGCATTGCATTTTGCACTCAAAATATCAAAGGCTGATGATATGCCTGTCATCTCACATTTGAGGCTGTTGGTATTAACCATATGACTTAGAAGATGTGTATATATATATGTTTGGTAAAATTTCTGGTCCCCCTCTATTCCTAATTTCTTTTCCCAACTCTCTCCCATCTGGGGAGATCTCATCTTACCCTCTGATTTATGAGTTGGACTAATCATATTTTATGATGCAAGACCATCGGTCGCGTACCTGTAGTACGGTAATGTATTTTGTTGATCTATATCAAGAATCATTAAAGAATAAAGGAAAGAATTAACTGATGGTCATAACCTCAATATTATGATACACTTAAAGGTGGAAGATTTCTCTGTCCATTCTGAATATGGAAGTGATAATCACCAGAAGTGATAAATACACTATCCTGAAGATAAAAATCATGATCACCAGAAGTGATCAAAATGATTTATCATTTCAAGTTACTTTATTTATAAGTTTGTTTTTTTTTTTCATGTCTGTTATGAGTTATGATAATATTCTGTTTATTTAAGTTTAATATTATCATATATGCTTGATATATTGCTTTACAAGTTTGTTTAATTTTTTTTTATATGTTTAAATTCAATATTCAAGTTGGGACAAATGTCTTGAAGACATTATTACGACACACTCTATAATACATATTCTCTCATTTGAGATATGATGAAGCACATACCAATATTATATAAATTTAAATAGTTGTGTGAAATTAGAAATCTTGAAGAGTTAAATTTCATAAGCTCCTGAAGAGCTAATTCCATGATGCCTGAAGGCACAAAATCCAGAATTCGAAATACACAATTTTCTCTAAAGTCCCGATAAATTTGTTCAAATATAAGACTACGAATGAACAAGGTATATGCGTTACCTTAAGTATGACAATCAAAAGGTGTGTGTTGCAAAGTTTACTCCACTTTGTGATCTGGACTGTATTATACATATATAAGAATGATTGAATCATATCACAGTAAGCTCGAAATTTACTGATATTGTAAACCATAAGTTTACAAAGATGGTTAAGGTTTGGCATGACCGGTTAGACCATCCCGATTCATTACTGATGCGAAAATAATTGAGAATTCATGTGGCAGTCCATTGAAAAACCAGAAGATTTTTCAAATACGAATACATTGAATTGTGAGAGCTATGATTATGAAATCTAATCTCTCCGTTTGGGCCTGGGGACATGCTGTTTTACATGCAGCACAACTTATACGCATCCGGCCAACCAGTTATAATGATAATTCTCCCTTACAATTGGTTCATGGTCAGGAACCAAATATTTTCCATTTACGAATTTTCGGATGTGCGGTATATGTCCCAATTAATCCACCACAACGCACAAAAAATGGGACCTCAAAGGAGGACGGAAATATGTGTTGGGTATGAATCTCCATCTATAATCAAGTATATTGAAGCGACGACTGGAGATTTGTTTACTGCTAGGTTTGCAGATTGTCACTTTAATGAATCATTATTCCCAACATTAGGGGGAGATAATAAACAGTTGGAAAAAGAGATTTCATGGAATGAATTATCATCGAAAAGTTTAGATCCTCGAACAAAAGAAAGTGAATTAGAAATTCAAAGAATAATTCATTTGCAAGGTATTGCAAATCAACTGCTAGACGCATTTACTGACCACAAAAGAGTAACAAAATCTCATATTCCAGTTGTAAATGCTCCTATCAAAATTGATGTCCCTGAAGGACAACCTATAATTGCTAGTGAGTCTAAGGCACGCCTGAAGCGTGGTAGACCACTTGGTTCCAAAGATAAACATCCTCGAAAAAGAAAAGGAGCAAATAACCATGATTGTCAAATCGAGGATGTCTTTCCAGAAGAGACCATTGACATAGTTAATAATGAAGAGAATCAGGTACCTGAAATTAATGAAAATGAAGAGATCTCGATTAACTATGTCATTATGGGAATAAGATGGGACCGGAATAATATAATTGTCGACAATATTTTTGTATATAATATAGCGCGCGATATCATAAATGAAAACGAGAATCATGAACCTACCTCTGTGGAAGAGTGTAGAAATAGAAATGATTGGCCAAAATGGAAAGAGGCAATTAAGTCTGAATTAGACTCGTTTGAAAAACGAGGAGTCTTTGGACCTGTAGTTCGAACACCAAAAGAGATCAAACCAGTAAGCTATAAATGGGTATTTTGTACGAAAAAGAAATAAGATTACTAGATATAAAGCACGACTTGTCGCACAATATTTTACCCAGATACCTGGTGTTGATTATGAAAAGACATATTCTCCTGTGGTGGATGCAATAACATTTCGATATTTGATATGTCTGGCAGTGCATGAAAGACTTGAAATGCGCCTCATTGATGTGGTCACGGCCTATTTGTATGGTTCGTTAGACCATGATATACATATATATGAAAATCCCTGAAGGATTTAAAAGTGCCAGAAGCACATAATGATAATTCCCGGGAAAATTTACCCAATTAAGTTAAACAAAGCTTTGTATGGATTAAAACAATCGGAACAAATGTGATATAACCATCTTAGTGAGTTTTCGATAAAGGGGACCATAATAATGGTCATATAAGCTCACATATATTTATTAAATATTCAAGGTCGAAGTCTGTTGGAACTCCTGAAGAGTTGTACAAGCCGTGCAATGTTTAAAGAAATATCTTAAGACGAAAAGACCTTGGATAAGCAAATTTCTTGTTTTGTCATCATTTTTGTTTTCACGTTTTTCAAATTAAACATTTGAAAGTTGGTTTACTAGTAAGATGAAGTCCTCACCAACTCGAAGTCATTGGACTGAGTATTTATCATATCATTATAAAGCCAGATATCAATCAAGAGATATTGGCTCCATGCGAGGCAAGGCATAGATGTGTTTGTTTGATCGCTATGACTCTATCACCTCAACTTTTGAAAAGGATGGTAGAATTGATCGAGATTCGAGATATGACTTTTGAAAGTCCTAATCGGATGATCTCGTCAGGGGGAGAGATGATATGCGCTGCACTTTTTCCCTTCACCAAGTTTTGTCCCACTGGGTTTTCTTGGTAAGGTTTTTAACGAGGTAGCATCTTCATTGCATATCATTGTTAAGGATTATGTACTCTTTTTCCTTCACTAGGGTTTTTTCCATTTGGGTTTTACCTAGTAAGGTTTTAACGAGGCATATTCTTATTTACATTCAATAGACATTCAAGGGAGAGTGTTATAAATAAATTAAGTGTGAATTGTCTATTGAACTTCCCCCCACTCTTTCCACATTCTCCACCACCACATTGCATTCATTCATATTTATTCATAATTATGTAATTGTCTCTTTATATTCTTTGTAAGCCTATAAATAGGCCATTGAGTGAATCATTTGGAAAAGAGATGAAAATATTATGAATGAGAATAATATTCTTCCCTCTTGTCTCTATTTCCTTTGTTGATTGTTTACATTATTTTATAACAAGAATTTAATAGTATCTGTATTTAATATAATTATTTTAAAAAAAAGGCAATAGTAGCTTTCTACGAACGCGAACTGATATTTGAGTCTGAAGAGACAATGTAGATTTTTTTTTTTTTTTAAAGAAAATGTGGAGTCTCACGACCCTGTTTCATTAATAAGTGATCAATAAAACAAACTCAGAGTGCTGAGCTTACAACAAAATCCTACAATCAAAACAGAAGTACATAAACTCCACCCCGAATATAGGGGGTGGGACAAAAGAAAAACATAGAGTAAACGCAAAGAAATACATCATACCCCCCAACAAACCCTGGGGTGGTGGGTATCAATGACCATCGTAGACCGTGCTGGCTATCAATCAATCGTTGGTCCGATCTCGATCTCCTCGTCATCAAACTCCTCTACCTGGAATACACTTGCGATCCTTTCCCTGGGACCTGCTGCTGCCACATTAGCCCAAAATGAAATAAAATGCATAATGTGAGTCAAATTGCCAGAAATACTATTGCAAGTTCTACGAAAGTAAAGATTATTTCTGTCTAACCAGAGAACCCAGGTCATTGCGGCGATCGCAATATACCACGCTTCTCTCATAGCATCCCTCTCCGTTGCGAACTTTGGACCTACCCACAGGTCCTCATATGTACTAAGGTATTGAGATGTCCCTGAGGCGCTGAGTACCTTTACGAGTACCGCTTTGCTCCTAGGACACTGAAGAAAAAGATGGTCTCTAGTCTCCAGGGCAGCGTGACAGAATCCGCATTGAGAGTCCACATTCGGTTGGCGCTTAGCGAGATTTTCTCCAGTCAGGATCGCATCATTTAGTACCAACCATAAGAAAACTTTGATTTTTAGTGGTGCTTTCGTTCTCCAGATGACGACACAACATTTTGGGGTACATCCCCTAAAATGGATGCGATTGTACATGGAGTGAACCGTGAACTTGTCATTCTTCTCCAATCCCCAGGATTTCTTATCGGGCCCCTGAGAGCAACCAATTTCAGCGTCGGTGATGTAGGCCTGAAGTTTCGTTAGTCTGAGCTGAAAGCCTAGGTCAAGCGGTTGTTTGAAAGATGGATTCCAGGCACCTCTTTTCCAGGCTGCGGCCACCGTGCAGTGTGGATGTGTCGCCTGCTCATATAAATCAGGGAACAGGGTTCTGAGTGTGTGATCAGCACACCACTTATTCCACCAAAATCTGGTGAGTCTGCCATTACCGATAGCGGATTTGACACAGCTATGGAAGGGATCGTATGCCTTATTAATACCTTTCCAGAACTAAGATACCCGAGGGCCTATCCTGAAGCCCAGATTTCTCGTTCCATTCCCATGTATATATCCCTGAACAAATTGTTGCCACCCTTCTCCATTAGGATGGAATACTTTCCACCACCATTTACCCAGTAGCGCCAGATTTATATCTCGAAGATCAATTATACCTAGGTCTCCATGTATCTTTTTCATGAATGCCTTCTACCATCTAATAAGGTGATATCCTCCTCGGTCCGGGGCTTCCCCTTTCCATAAGAAACGTTTCCTAATCCGATCAATTCTTTGGATTACCCATCGCGGCATTTTAAAGAAGGAGAGATAATAGGTAGGAAGGTTTGAGAGGACTGCATTAATAAGTGTGACTCTCCCTCCCAAAGATAGGGCTTTGCCTTTCCAGCCTGCAAGCCATTTCTCAACCCGGTCAATGATGGGTAGCCAATCCGCTTTTTTGAGTTTCCCGGATCTTAGCGGCAATCCAAGGTATTGAATAGGAAAACTCTCGGTGGAGCAATTGAGGATAGTGGTATGATCAAGAGCCTCTTCTGGAGTCAGGGTAATGGGAATGAGAGCACTTTTGTGGAAATTAACTACGAGGCCAGACCAAGCTTCAAAGCAATACAGAATTCCTTTGAAGACGGTAGTTTCCCCTAGGTTGTCATTTCCAAATAGGAGAGTATCGTCTGCATATTGGAGTATAGAGCATCCTTGACGATTGACTCCCTTATCCACTGGTACGATCCAACCTGCTCTACTGCATTTAGCCATCATGGATCTTAGAATATCTGCCACGATTGTAAAAAGAAAGGGTGAGAGCAGATCTCCTTGTCTGAGCCCCCGTTTACAGGAGAATGGGTGGCCTGATATCCCATTTACCAAAATAGCCATTCTGCTGGTGGTAAGACAAGTGTGGATCCATCTGATCCATCTGTCCCTGAAACCCCTTCCAGTAAGCGCTTCTAACAAACAGTCCCATTCAACAGAGTCATAGGCTTTCTTGAAATCCAGCTTCAGGAGGTAGCTCTTAGAATTCGAAGTGTGGCATTGATGGATAGTCTCTTCAGCCGTTACTATACTGACCTGAATACATCTTTCTTTGATGAATCCCGTCTAGTCCTGACTAATGAGGCCATCCATTACCTTCTGTTAGCGAAAGTCTTGGTAATGATCTTTATAGAGCAGTTAAGAAGGCTTATGGGGCGGACGTATCCAACTCGTCGGAAGTCTTCTTTCTTAGGAATCAGCACAACCTCCACGTAGTAGAAGTCTGCGAACAGTTTCAGCAAGTCACCTTTGATTTCCTCCCAGAATATCTGATAGAATAGAATCGGGAAACCATCTAGACCTGGAGCTTTATCTTTTCCAAGTTGTTGGATTGCCTTCCAGACCTCCTTCTCATTGAAGGGTGCTTCGAGGGATTACAGCCTAGGGTCTGAAGTGCCTGCCTGGTCTTGCCAGAAATCGTGTTGGAGATGGACTATCAAGTCCGCTTTGTGCCCAAAGAGGCGCTTGAAGTGGGACTAGAAGGCCAGCTTGATAGCAACGTCGCCTTATACCATTCCGGAATCCGAGTGGATTGAGTGAATGAAGTTAGATCTACGCCGTGCGCTGGCAACTCGGTGAAAAAATGCTGTGTTCGCGTCTCCCTCTTTGAGCCACGAAATTCTGGACTGTTGTAGCCATCTGATTTCCTTAATCCTGTAGAGTTGGTCAATTTTCTGTCTGAATTGGAATAATCGATTCCGCTCTTCTTGTAGTAGATCCCTAGATTCTTCAGTCTTCTCAAGTTCCTCAATTCCTTCAAGAAGGGATTCCTTTGCTCTCCAAATCAGTACAAATCTGGTCCGGTTCCATTTCCTAAGCTTGCGCATGAGTCTGCTAATTTTTTCACACCATATAGCGGACGCCTCACCACCATTGGTCGGGCGAGACCAACTCTCGTTGACCATATGGTGGAAGCCTTGTATTTCTAACCATGCTTTCTCGAATCGAAATTTTGATGGCTTTCTGGGTTAGTCTTCCCCGGAAGATAAGAAAATAGGCACGTGATCAAAGGTTGGTTTAGGGAGTGATTTAGCCGATGATAACGAAAATTTGGTCTCCCAATCCGTGGAGACCAAGATCCTATCTAACTTAGCTAGAATGGGCGCCGCCTGCATGTTCGACCAGGTGAAAAGCCTATCCGAGATGGGGATGTCAACCAATTCCAAGTCTGTGATGACCTCATTAAATGCTTCCCTGTCTAGATCACTGGATTCTCTGCCTCTATGTTCTGAGGCGAATCTTGTGATGTTAAAACCGCCCCCCACCACCCAAGGGTGTGGCCAGAGTGCTTGGATAGCTCTTAGTTCCATCCAGAAGTCCGTTCTAGAGGCAGAAGTATGCGGTCCATAGACCACCGTAACCGATTGAGTCCACCGGTCGGATTTTTGCTGTAGCAATACCGACAAAGAAAATTGCCCGTGGAGCTCGTCTAGATAACAAAAGATGTTGGGGTTAAACCCTAGGACGATGCCCCCAGACGCCCCAACTGATGGGGACATCCTCAATTCGGAGATTCGACTACCCCCTACTCTACTAAGTCTAGACATGTGTGAAAGTTTGGTCTCTTGGCGACCTACAATGTTAGCCTTAGACCTGGCTACGACTTCCTTAACCATGTCTTGCTTGCCTCGCCCACCGAGGCCTCTAACGTTCCAGAATAGGGCCTCCATTAATTACGGGTAGGGGAGAACGTGATTCATTTTGGCTGTCGAGTTCAAATTAAGAATAACCCTATCGGTCTCCCATCCTCTAATTTGATTAAGGAGGAGGGCATTCCTATCAATATTGGTAACCGCAAGACCACAGGTTTCGGCTAGATAAAAAATCTCAGTATCAGTCATGAAATTAAAAACAGAAGCTAGGAAAGAGTTTGTACCTCTGACGCTTGTCTTAGCCGCTTTAGCGGCTGCAGCAATCTCCAGATAGTCGTCTAAGGACTCCTCACTAGCGCTCTTGTGAACCCTGAGATCTGTACCGCCTTGAGACGTGCTTGTAACCGTTGATTGTGTTGGGGGGGATGTGCAAGGTACCAAATCTGATGATATACTCGAGAGCTCTTCAACATAACAATGAAGCAACCAGCTGCAAAAGTATACTTGATTTTCTAACTAAAAAAGTTAAAATTTTAATAAATAAAAAAATTAAAAATAAAGGGTTTTTAGATGGCAGTATTTTAGAACATGTACTTTTAAAATTTTCCCTATTTTTATAGATTTTTTTCCCAAACTGCCCTACTTTTTGAAAGTTTTTCCCAAACTGCCCTACTTTTTTAAAAAATTCCCAAAACGACCTACTCGTTGTCTCAAAAAGCGAGTTTGGAAAAAATCTCATCGCTTTTTGAGATAGCGAGTGTGAGGCTTTGTTTTTCCCTGGCCAAGACTCGATATCTTAAAAAGCAATGGGGTTTTTCCCAAACTCGCTTTTTGAGACAGTGAGTGTGTTGAGAGATTTCTAGAGCCTAAGCTAGCTTCTTGAAATTTCTCAACTCAACAGACGCTTTCTGAGAAAACGACTGTTGAGTTGAGAAATTTTGGGAAAGAGAAAGAGAAATTATGATTGATTAATTTTTCCTAAGATTTCAATTAATGGTGATGGGAAGCAACTCGAACTTGATTAATATGCGAAAATTAGGTCACCATTGATATGATAATTAGAGGAGGAGGAGGAGGAGGAGGTGGAGGCAATGTGGCTGAGGTTTGCAATGCTCTTGGACTGGCCATCTACAGAGGAGGAGGAGGCAAGTGTCTCACTCTTTGGTTTGTGGGTTACTGGATCAATCCCCATCTCCGTTAGCCTCTTCTTCAAGTGGGTGTTCCAATAGCTCTTTATAAGCATGCAAAGGGGAGTTATAGGATCTAAGGAGAATCAGATCAGATCTAAGTGATTATTATCGAAGCCTTTTTGCCTATAACGACTCATATATATGATTTATATCAAAACAAGGATACCACTATCTATATCTACTCTTTGGTTTGTGGGTAATGAAAAGAAAGCAATATTTAATAGAGTTGGAGCGTTGTAAGGGAATTATCAATTATGTGTCTTGAATTATTTGTGACCAAGTTCAATGGTGACCTAATTTTCGCATATTAATCAAGTTGGAGTTGCTTCCCATCACCAATAATTGAAATCTTGGAAAAAATTAATCAATCATAATTTCTCTTTCTCTTTCCGAAAATTTTTCAACTCAACAGTCGCTTTATGAGAAAGCGACTGTTGAGTTGAGAAATTTCAAGAAGCTAGTTTAGGCTTTGAAAATCTCTCAACACACTCGATGTCTCAAAAAGCGAATTTGGGAAAAATCTCATCGCTTTTTGAGACACCGAGTCTTGACCAGGGAAAACCAAAGCCTCACACTCGCTGTCCCAAAAAGTGATGGGATTTTTCCCAATCTCGCTTTTTGAGACAGCGAGTAGGTCGTTTTGAGAATTTTTTTTAAAAATAGGGCAGTTTGGAAAAAACTTTCAAAAAGTATGGCAGTTTGGGAAAAAAATCATTTTTATACTATTTGTAATTAGATTCCTTAATTGATCTAATAAATATGAAATTAGTCTCACCTATAGATTAACCATGAATTTCTCTTCATATCGTCGTAGTACTTAACATAAAAATATTTCATTTTCATAATTCCCCCTTTTGATCCTACCGTCTTATACCCATCAACTAGTTTAGACTAACGCTATATTATAAGAGTAATGCTAGAGCCACTACCAATTTCACTACATTTTTCTTCACTACCTTAGGTGGCACACTCCAATAGGTAGGGGATGATAGAGTAGGTGGGAGAACTCTCCAATAGGAGTATGCCACCTAAGGTAGTGAAGGAAATGGTAGTGAAATTGGTAGTGGCTAAAGCATTACTCATATTATAAATAGATTTCTCTTTCAAAATTTCAACCAACTACATTGTTTTTCTTTCCCAAAACAAGCTTTAGCACTCTAATCCTACCAACACAATATACGAGGATAAGCTGATTTTTTTTTCATACCTAGTTAACCTATTAATTATGATTAAGTTGAATTTGAACGAAAATCAACAATAAGAGACCTATTTAGTTTAACAACCCTCAATTAAGAGACTTAATCTCTACTATTTTATTGGGAGAGTTGGGTTTGTAACAAACAAACCCTAATTTTGTAACTATATAAACACGTATAATACGCTGATGCTGATGCTTTATGTTTCAACTCTATAGTCTACTATCGAACTCTATTATGACTGATGCTAGTCTTCGATCCTCATTCTTGCAGGGTTAAGGAGTTTTTGGCAGTATATATTTTGTGATTCTGCGCTAGTGCTTTATGTTTCAACTGATGCTAAGCTGATGCTTTATGTTTCAACTCTATAGTCTACTATCGAACTCTATTATGACTGATGCTAGTCTTCGATCCTCATTCTTGCAGGGTTAAGGAGTTTTTGGCAGTATATATTTTGTGATTCTGCGCTAGTTGCGCAGTGGTGTTGATGGTGGGCAGTGGGCTGTTATAAGGAAGATCTGCTTTCCATCTTCCTTCTCCTTTGTTTTTGATTATACTGCAAATGTGTCTAGATTTTCTTTTCCTGTTGGTGGTAGGCTACTGCTTCTTGGTGTTTCTTTTGATGTTAGGAAGGGTTATGGCTACTATTATACTGTGAAGTAGTCCCTTCCATGTGTTGTACCAGTGCTGGGTTTTGTTGGTTTATCTATGTACATATTCCCGTTCTCTATCTCTACTCAGTAAGTGATTGTGACTGACTGTATTGGGCTGGCTGTCGATGGTATTTTAAGGGGTGGCCCTGTTCCATCAGTTATCCATTTCTATGTAGGGTGATATACTGATATTACTATGATGCTTGTTTCTCCTATCCTACTGTGTAGTTCTGTTGGCTTTATCTTGTGACCTGTTAATGTATGATTTCAACGGGTTATGGCTGTTGTGTTTCAGCGCGGCCTTGTTTTCATTTCAGTGACGCTCTCGGAGCGTCATTTTGATTGCTCATTGTTGTTTTGATTGGAAGAGAGGCAATGTCCAAGTTGGGTTGGTTTGGCCATTCCTTCACCGTCATCAATGCCAATCCGGGCACCTGAGAGGGATTTCGACAAGATTGTTTGGTCCCCTTAGCGTCCCAAGTATATTTCGGTGGCCTCTTCAGCTCTACCTGACCGAGCTCTCGCTCGTTGGTTAGAAGGATGCTGCCAATCGGTGTCCTACCGCCTTGCGGTGACTAGCTCCGGAGATCCTCGCTCAGTGGTCTGCAACTTCTTGCCGGCTGACTTGGCTTAATCCATTGTTTGCTTCTTTCTGTCTCGCTGTTGTAGGCTGTCTATTTAACTGTTTATCCAGTGCTGCTAGTTTAGGTTTGTTTTGTTATCGCCTCGTTGCGATCTTGTTTTACTCCTGGTAAAACCCTCCTTGTACTTACTCATTATTTATATATTGATTGTCTGGCTAAAGTCATTAGACTCTATCCATCTCATCAAAAAAAAATAAACACGTATAATACACATTTAAGCTATATTCAACATATAGAAATGTGCACCTCACGTGTAGTCCAAATCAAAACATTCATATATAAACTATTTTTTATTCGATATATATTCATTTAACTTGATTTTACTTTTTATAGACGTGCATCGCACGTACATTATACTAGTAGTAAATAATGTGAAAAAAGAGACTAATTTAAAAATGGCTTTTTAACATGTATACCCCTAACAAATATATAAATATCACATATACCCCTCACAAATGTGTACACATTTCCCCCTAATAAAGTGTGTTCAATCTCTTAATTGCCCCTTTAGTTAAAACTACTTAAAAGACAAAAATATATAAAATGACTGAAATACCCTTCCGCTACTGGTGAAGCTTAATCTTCTTACTCTTTATAAACTCAATCAACTGTCATACCAACTGTTATACCAGCTGAAACACATCAACCCTTAACAAATTTTCTTTATTTGTCTTAATAAATGAATAATAGTACATCTTTGTAACTTCATCGTCTTCATCATGTTTCGTACCTAAATTCGCCAGTAATCTTATAAATTTCAAATACGCCTAGTTTGAGACAATTTTTAGGGGTAAGTAAGAAATAAACTCTTATTGTTAGAGACAAATATGAAAATACATATTTTTAAAAGTATATATGATATTAGCATATTTGTTAGGAGTATACGTGTTAAAAACCCTTTAAAAATACAAGTTTCTATAAAACCCAAAAATAAAAAATAAAAAGGTGGCATCAGTCTTTCCACTGATAAGCAGTAAAAGAACATTTACCACTTAAATAGATACTAAAACAAATTTCTGCACTAAGTGCCATTATTTACACCATTAGCACGGCAAAACTTTACATTGTTACAAAAGTATCAACAATGTTTCTAAGTATCACATGGAGAATCGAAAGCTGCAAGAATGCAATCTAACACGTTAACCTCGTCGCATACCAGCACTCATTCATTGTGAACGGTTTTTGTTCACCTTGAACCTGGAAACAGGCTTCGAGGGCTGCAAAAGATATTAAAGAGATACAATGGACCTCATTTAGATCACAACCACTTCTTACAGGGTGATTGAACCAAATTAGTTATCAATTTGTAAAGAGAGAACTGAGCTTAACACTATCATTTATTGTTACAGTACGCTAAGTTTTCTATGTACCTGGTCCTCGGTTGAGCTCTTGGATGGCTGGACAGATGGGAGTCCATGGGAATGCTCAACAACTGAGCCTGTAAAAGCCTGAGCATGACAATTGGTGCTTTTTCAATTAGATTTAACAGCTTCATGGAATGAACCTGATGAAAAGTAAGGCCTTAGTTTGAGATAAGAATCGAACCCTTTGATTACTGAAACCAGTACTAGCTTGGCCTGCAATATTTTCGGAAGAATCCTGCAGAATTTACTGAGTTAGCAAACCACTCATGACCTACTGATGTCAGACAGCTGAACAACTACACAAATTCATGTTACATGTTGTACTTTCCATTCCCATTTACGATCTGCATCTCTAGTTCTTTACTATTAGTCTTGCTGTTTTCGCTTTTAGCAAAATTGTTAATTGTTTGTCAATTGTTTCATTGCAGCAAAGTAGGATCTTGAAAGGAATGGTAAAAGTTATCTTAAAGACATACATTGAAATTTTGAACTAGACTTTTGGTACTGTTTATAATTTGAACTTTGCATTTTTCATCCAAACCCTAATGAATAAAAGTTAATACTTCCTAATTATCAAAAACATGCAAATTTGCATGTTTCTGGACTTTGCCTATACACCACCACATAAGTTCTTCAAGTCATATCTAGTGATATGATACACCCATTTTACTAGATCCCCAGGTAACTCAAGTCAATAGAGTGTAAATGAAACCTCAAAACAACCTATAATAGAAAATATATTGCTTGAATCTTTCCTAACTACTCTGCAGTTTTGGACCTTTTTATGTAGACGGACAAAAATTGTTCATCAAGTGTCACAATTGCACTCCCTATCCAAGACGGAAAGGATCTAATTCAGTCTTGAGGTAAAAATTGTACTGGATAAGAGGAACTAAGAGTTATTGTTCTGATAATAAGTGTACTTTTCATTGCTAATATATACAGCCAACAGAACACAAAAATACGAACATTCCATGGTGACACATCTTACCTCAAGCTTCAGATTAGAAAAGTTCTGAAGCTTTTCACTGACACCAGGATGCACTGGGAGTATATGTGGGGCACTGGAAATGTCCCTGCTGCTCTTAGCAGATCCTTCTGTGAATATAAGAAAGAACTTAGCTTTAAATTTTCTTAAAAGAAGAACAAATAACACAGACATATACATTCAAAATTCCGGACTACCTCCCCTGCTCCTAAATTCATTTTCACTTTCTATGCAAATCTGGTTAAATTCTACCAATAAGATAGGTCTCCATCATCAACCAGAAGCTCTAGTCTTGTAGCAACTAGCAAGTGCTTCGCGGACCTATAGCTGCCTAATCATGATCAAGCGTCAGCTCATACACATACATGATTTAAGTTATGGATAATCAATCTCCTCCTAGGCATCATGTTGAACTAGGTTTCAAAACTCGGTCATTTTAGCAAGGCACCAGTTTGATGTAGGTTAATAATGAAGCAAAATACATCGATAATGTTAGCATTCATAATTATTTTCTAATATTACATGTATAATTATTTAGTTGCCAAAAAAATCCACCTGAATATAACACCTCTAATTAATGCATTTTAGCTTTTAAGTCATAACTCATAATTGACTAGTTACACCGAAGTTTCAGTTATAAATCAATGTATGGTTGGCCTAATAGCTAGGAGAGTTGTTTGCTTAATAATAAGTTATAAAAGAATTTACACAGCAGAATTGTACGTATCAAAGCTAGTGAGAACAGCATATAAGAATTTGAACAGTATAAATTGAAAATTATAAAAGTATTGTTATTTCTCATTAATGGAGCACGGTGGCATATGAGTTCCAAAAAAAAAAAGGAGAGGTAAAATATGCACACATTTCACATTTCCTTTCCGACATATGAAGAGCATTTTATACATAAGAATACTGATTTGCTTTGTCAAAAATGAATCTGATATAAACGACGCAAGATCTATACGCAAGTTGGACAGCTGTCATACTTCCATCAATGATTGAGCCAAAGGAAGAGAATGAAAAAAGATATAACTATTAAAGAAAGCACCAACAGAATCACAACATTAAATACTACAGAGCAGTTGCTCTGAGGGTTCAACTGCGGTAACAAGAGAACATTACAAGCTAAAGCCTCGCCTAGGGAAAAACAATAAGGGATTGCAGAACCACAAGATCCGCAGCATATAGCTTGTCATAATCGAACATATAAATGAATAGCAAATGAAATTCAGAAATGGAGACCTCAGAAAATTAAACAGAAAGCTGAAGAAAAGTAATCCAATGGAGTGAAGCAACCTAGCTGGCAAGGTCGGCTTAAAAGTGAGGCATGTGAGAACTATGTGGGGAGCATAACCAGAGGATAATATAAATTGATAGAAAACAGGAGAAAAAGATAACCCAGTATCATGAAAAGATTATTGACTCGACAGGACGAAAAGATGGATAAAATGGCAGCACATCCTCTGTCAAGTGAACACAAGAGAATGAGGATAGCACTCTCATTCATCAACCCTAAGTATTTAAGAGTAAGAGCCACTTGGTGAAGGCTTGCTACTACCAATGATGATTTAGAAACAAGCATAAACACAAACATGATGCACGATCGTGAACCTTGAATAAGAACTATTGCTGCAAATCACTAGCCACTCATATATGTAACTAAAGTGTGTTTCATTTTAATACCATGGAACTGGTATAGTTGGAAGGTGCAAAGCCTGTGTAAAATCCATCATGAGAAGATCATCCATGATAAATTACTAGCTCAGTTCTAAATACAGAACGATGTATCCTTACTTAGCTCCTATGTTAAGTGGAATCACAAAATTTTGATTTTGAAATCAGATGTGCATGTTCTTGTTAAAAGTTGAACTAAGTTCATAAAACAACGGGCTCAAAGTGAAGGATAAGAATCACATTTGATTTACAGAAGTCATCAATAACTATTCACTTCATTAGTACAGTAAGGAAAAGAGAAGAGTAAGCAAGCCAATAACTCGGATTCCTTTTACTACTTGAGAATGTCTTCAACCAAGCATATCATGGAAACAAACCTTTGCATTAGTGAAAATTTCAATTATAAAACAACCGAGAACACAGAGTAAAAAGGGCAAACTACAGAACAAGTTGTAAAAATGCAGAGAGGTTATATAAGAAACATGGCCATAAGTTACATGAAGTTCTATCACTTGCATGCCATAATCACAAAGTGCAAGAATAGGCAGCAACTAGGTAAAACATGTGAACTAACCTTTGGCAAAAGGTTTGGAGTTTGATTCAGGTATCTGCATTTCAAAATGCTAACCAGTTAGCAAAGAAAAATTACTAAATAGCCAGAAAGAGATATACGTTATTAGCAGAGAGCATATATGCGCCACAGTTACTTACAGAATATTGATTGGTAAGATGTTGAGGTAAAACACCACCAACAGGTTTAGCTATAGTTGATTGCATTATCCCTTTATCTCTTGACTTCTGTAAATGGAAAATTGGTACAAGGTTCTGCTATCTTAACCAGGATGCAGCAAAATTTTGACTATTTCACATTCAATTAAAATTTGAAGCATTACCTGTGAATTTTTGCCTTTATCATCATTAGCGTCACTTCGGGATGCGGATATATCAAAACTAGCTTTAGCATATTCATCTTCATCACTCCCTGATGCACTTTCAACTTCCACATTCACATCTTCATCACTCTCTGGCGCATTTTCAGCTTCAACATTGTCATCTTCATCACTGTCTGGAGCACTGTCAGCTTCAACGTCCTCATCTTCATCACTCTCTGAAGTATTTTCAGCATCAAGTTCTTGTTTTTCAAGCTCATCGAGCTTTGCCATCATCCGAACATATTCTACCTCTTCATTCGGCAATATGGATGTGTTCTCCCCAGAACATGCAATATCTGACTCGGGTACACCTAAATTCAGGGAGAAAAACTTTCAAATCTGAAACTCCTAGCACTTAAACATCCCCAGAAAAGAGAGAGAGAAAAAGACATCATCTGCTCCTCTGAGGCTCATTGGGGCATACATTGATTGAATGATGATCAAGCAGATTGTTATCTTAATCTTCACACCTCAATTTCTTCAAGAAAGAAAATTTAAGCATTCTGATGATTTTTCAATGTGCATCAAACTGCAATTGTTTTCGTAAGTGAGATTTTGTTTTCTTTGCATTCATTTAGTAAGTGACAGTAAAGACACTTGAGGTATTTAGATCAAGATGAATAAATCAGATATGTTGTAAAGGCCCGTGGTGAAGTTCAAATGAAGCTAATGTGTGAAGAGATACCACAGGGATTTTATTATTATTCACCAAAACAGCACCAAATAAGTCAAAGTAATCTTCCATAACTTCGAAAAAGCGGGGATTTTAACATATTTTGCTTATTTTCCATTTGACTGGTGCTAATTGTACTATTTTTAGTGTACTACTTTCACACTTCAACAGAAAAAGGGTGGTGCCCGTTAGTAATTAACACAAAAGAGTTGTACATGGCTCCACTTTCTTGAATCTAGTAGTGTGAAAGTAGTACAAAAAGAATAGTACACATAGCATTTTCCTGTGCATTTTAGCACTGAAGAAATTTTATCACCTTTTTATCCACCAAGTAACAATACAGTAAGGTGAAATTTGTAGTTTTGCTCGTTTGAGTTTATAGAATGGCAGTGTCATTTTACACTATAGATATAAAGAATGTAGATCTAAATATCAAGATCCAGACCATGTGAACCTCAATTAAATTAAATTGAAAACTGATATAGGAATATATGGTCTAAATCATGGATGTAGAACAAGTGGATTTGATAATATACTTCGGTTTTAATTCTTGGTTCATATCATGAGCGGGAGAAGGTTATTGAACAGATTTATCATCTCATTAATCCTTTTAGATGATTACTTAGGCCAAGAGCATTAAGAAAATAACATTGTAGATAAAATGATATGAATTTGAAACTCTGACAGTTTCTAATGCCATAAAGTGGACGAGAGATAAATGAAATACAAGTCTAAAATCCAATCTGGCTGTTTCACCTACTAGAAGATCCACCTGGAATAGTCCATACTAAGAGACAGAGCAAAAGACAATGGAGAAATCCTTCCCCAAAAGAAGCACAAAGGATGTAAAATCTCATTCCAAATTTATTAACATACATGACAAGGACTTGCAAAGATAAAGATGTGAAAGATCCACAAAGAAATCCTTTCATAACATGTCCATTTTTACTTAAATTTTATTTGTATTTGCAACTGTTTCTGTCATTTTTGTTTTGTTTCCAACGTTGCTAAATATAAATAAGATTTCACATTTCCAACTATCCATGGTTGAAAAACAAATATGAATATGGCAATGCCCATTTCTGAGTTCATAACTAATCAATTAAACCCCCTTGTTTCGAATCATATGTGCATGCTAAAAATTGGATCTCATTGGCATGATTCAAAATTAAATGGACACCGAAGAATCCAGAACTCCAGAGTTCTTATCAAACAAGATCATAAGTTTGGTCGACAGTTGATGTATTCTCATTAACATTCAGATTTCAGCAGTGCAAAAGGATAGGGATTATATTATGATCCCTCGACAATGCCGAACAGCAAAAATATTCTTATGAAAGGTTTGATTCAGATAGTATAGTCAAAGAAAATCTTGCTAAAGTTCACAGACATCTCAATACATGATTGGATAAAATTATAATGAATATCTGCAAATAAAGAACGCACATTCACCAAATGATACCTGGTGTGTAATTGCGTAGGTATAGCCAAAAAAAAAATTAGTAAGAAATGTAAAGTAAATATGAGAAGATCAACAAAGATACAAGTAAAGATTCCAGAAAGCACCTGACTGAGACTCATTTTGAGGTTCATCATATTCTTCCCTAATTTCGACAAGCCCTTCCTGTTTATGAAGAAATGAACAACATCTTAGTCTACCCAATTACGAAAACATGTGCTATTAACAGAATCAGTAGAGATAAATTATTTTCAAATTTTTTTCAGCAATGCGTATAATGAACAAATTCAACTTCTTAAAGTTAACAGAACTGTGGAACCACATACCAATTGATAAAGGTAAAAGTAGTTGAAAATACTAAAATACCTCAGTTAAGTACTGTTGTCACTTGTAATACAATTAAAATCAATTGCAAGAATAGCCTATCATTTATAAAGCACATTGTACAACAATAGATCACAAGTAGAAGCAGCAAAAACACAATAGTTGTGCCAATAGGGAAATAGGGAAACAGAGCACGTGCTCAAATCTAATAAATGCTGGCTGGACATGTCAGTCAGCATGTCAGTTTTGAAGGATTTCTGCCACCAATATGTCATTTTGGGGAAATTTTTTGAGTTGAATCTAAGATTTTCCCCGACATGTTGATCTCCCGACACCTCGAGTTGAATCTAAGATTTCTCCAGGCATATGAAATTTTGAGTTCTAAAGGTCGTCCAACAGACGTAATTGCAGTTTATGAATTCTAAAGATAAGTTAGAGGAACAACCTAGTAACAAGGACTCCACTTACACTACAAATTTTCTTTGTGGAGAATTAGGGCTCCAATTGATCCTAATTCTTCCAAAAGACATTAATCACAATTTTGCATCCTTTTGTTTACAGTTGTCATCCTTATATTTCTCGATCACTGTTCCTCATTTTTTATATGTCCAACAATGACATAAAAGAGACGACAAAATGGGATACTAAGAGAAGAGAGTCCCATGACTTCTCACTGTTTTAAATTTCGGCCGAAATTTCCTTTCGGCTAGCTTGCCAATATGAAATCATTGATTTTATACTCCATATCGTTTTGAACCGAAATGTGAAAATTTCGGCCGAAATCAACACTAATATTATTGTGAATATATAACTTTTTTTTATTGACTTTTTTAATATAAGTCCTTTAATATAGGACCTTAAGCTAAGATAATGTGAGAATTTTGTCTTTATTGTTTGTGTATATGCAAAGTCAAGTAAGTCTATTAACTAATACATTTTTTTCTAATCAATGCAAATTCAATTTAGTTATATACTTATATTACATTTTTTTATATTGTTGTTAAATTCTACGCGAATATTTACCGTGATTGATTCATGTCATTAGTTACATTATACAATATTTTATATGATAAATGACATGTAAAACATATAATATCATGTTTAGTAACAAAAAAAATGTTTACTGAGTGTCCGAAATGAACATCCGAGATGATCACATTTTTCCAAGATCTCATCCGATAGCTCCGATACGAGACGAAACACCCCTTGCTAAGATGAGTCCGAAATCCGAGATTTAAAACCTTGACTATTCTATCTCAAAATGTCTCTACTTCTCAGTTTTAAGTATTCTACTTCTATCATATTAAATATTTAATCAATTTGCGTAAGTGACCTATGTTTCAATTGATCATGTTAAACACCTTTGTCACTTCCGTTAACCTATGTTATTAATTTGTTATATTAAACACATTTACGATTCATGCTAACCTATGTTATCAGATTGTCCTGTTAAATAACTATCTAATTAAGTAGCACATGTGAACTTGAGAATTTTGATTGTATAACTTAGTTATAAATCTAACTCTAGGGTCTAGAGTTTGCATGAGATGTTATAGAAGTTTACATTTAGGTTAAAATTAAGCATATAATACTTGTGAAATTTTATGAATGCAAAGGTTATTTAGACAGTTAAAACATAAATTTTCACCCGAAATGATACTCAATATTTACTGGATCCTCAATATGTTCCCAACAAACATTACAAAATTCTTAGGCCAAGTCAACTCCAACATCTGGCATTTAGAACCTTTCATGCACATTTCCTTCCACAATACATAATATTGTAGATGGTATTAAAGTATAAGAGTATAGACGGTATAGATAATCTATAATCACTAGTTACTAATTACTTCATATATTCAGAATATTGATTAACTAGAGAAAAAATTTCTGACCTACATATTTGTAGTTATTAAATAGATAAGTATGTAGTTTCAAATTTGCAAAAATTAATAGAAATGTATGCTAAAAAACATTTAATAGAAACTACATGGCTTGTGCCATAGCAGCAACAGAGCAAAAGAACTGCACATGAAGTGGAAAATGGAAATAATTAAAGACACAACATTTACCTGCACAAAACCATGGTCCTTCAATTGTAATGATAACATGAAAACAAATTACCCTACTAAGCGAATTTAATTAAAGCAGCTAGAAAACTGCATCTCGCTAATGCCAGCCATCCTATGATTGTCACTAAATGCTAAAACTGAATCGAATCTCCATAGATTACTAAAACATTCCACAAACAAACAAAGAGATGATACAATGCACTTCAGTAGACCAATTCAACGTTTTCCCCTTTATAAGTCGAAGAACTAGTAACTTGGTGTTTACTTTTTATGCGAAGTGTCTTTAATGAAATGAACTAACACAGAAACAAAAACTGCTTACTTGAGCCTCAACAGCAGTGAAATCAAAAAACTTAGCCTCAGTCTCTAAATCCGATATATTGCCCTTTAGAGCCTCCATTTGAGATTCCAAAGACTTCTGTCTCCTCTTCAGAATCTCTACTGTCTGCTTTGCTGTTCTTTCGGCATAGTACCCATCCCCTAATAACACCTAAAACCATAAAAATCATTAACAGAAAGAGCATATGCCAAAACTAGTGCTGCCTTAGACAAAATGAAAGAGGGCAAAGTTACCAAGAACTCATTTGTATGAATAAGCCTTCCGGGGAAAAATGCTGCACTTCCAAATGGAACCTGAACACGCAATAAACAAAAAATATAGCGTCTAACTTTGGAATTCTAAGAGCTCTACTGAAAATAGAGAAATGGATGGACAAAACTGCAATGTAAAAGCTAAATTGAAAAATTAGAAACTTCAAAATATTTTGTAAAAATTCAGAACTGTAATCTTTGTAATGAAAATTTTGATCATAATGTTAAGGAGAAAAAGTATGCACGAGTTATAGTAATATTGATAAAGTCAGCATCCCAAAATCTGTAATTTTAACAAACAGAGCCTCCCAGATAACGTAACATTTTCTTGTATGCGAATTACAACAGCATTTAGAGTTCTTAACCAAAATTCCACATACATAAATGGATTGTGCATCATAATCAATAGTCCTGATTGCTAGCAAATACAATTGAATTGAGTCGCATAAATGTCATAGTTATATTCAAACAGCAGACATGAATGGGTGTGTATTCAAGAATGGAGTTGAGTTATGATAACTGGAGTTATGTGAAGTTATCTCACATAATTTTTATTATTAGAACTATGGGCTATTTGGGCCTTCTTTGGAGTTAAGATAACTACAGTCTCTCACCGTCTCACCCTACAAGGTGAAACAGTTATCCATACTCCTCTCGAACCTATTGTATCTTGTATGTGGGTTGCCAACCACTAGTTTAAAAGATAACTAAAGTTATTGTTTAGGTTCTGTTTAGAAACAAAATTCGGTTATGCTAATTTGTAAGTGGAGCCGTGGAGGAAGAGGTTTGAAGTGTAAACTTTACTAATCACGCCTCTACCTGCGCTAAAAAAGTTAACTCCATTATTCTGTGGTGTGTTTCGCACGTCAACTACAGTTAGGGCATGTTAGGATGTAGGTAAGTGGATTGTAGAATTTAAAATCCATGGAAAATTACTGGTTTGGCATGAATTTGAGTGAATTTGAATTTATACTGTAGCACTACAATAACCCCAAAAGAAATCCTAAGAAAACCCTCCGAATTCAGCTTTAGTGCTTATTTAGTTGTTTCTCTCTCCTACTTTTTTACTCTATCTAATAAAATAATTTCGCCTAACCCTCTACATTAAATTTCTCTCTCCCCTCTCTAACCTATACTACAATAAAATTACATCCAAATAAACCATTTTTTTAGAACTCATTTTCACATATTTCTTCTCTCTACATTAATCTTATAATCGTTGAAATATTTTACAACCAACCAAACACCCCCTTAACTTAAGTCCACTAGACAGAGATTAGAGAGAAAGAGTGGAGGATCTCAAAAGTTTTGATAAATTACGTTGTAGTGGAATTGAGATAATTTTGGCTACGGAATCTCAACTCAAATTGTCAAAGAAAACTAAGGCTGTGTTTGGGAATGAAGTCAAGTTAAGAAAACTGGAGTTTTGGGTTCTTTGGGAGCCAACTTGGAGTTGAAATAACTATAGTTAACTTTTTTCAGCCCAAAAGTTGATATAACTTCACTAAGATCTCATTTTTCTAAACTTTGGTAAAAACTCCAAAATCATGGAGCTTAGTTAGCTTTACTGGCTTACCAAACACTTCAAAAGAAGTGGAGTAAATACAACTTTTTGAGTGGAGGTAGAGGTGTGATAAATAAAGTTCGCAAACCTCTACCTCCACTTTAAAATAAACTTTAGTGAATCCAACTCCATTCCCAAACACAGCCCAAGCAGTACAAAAAAAATTAAGCTTGTAAGATAACATTAGAAAACTCAAGTTATCCTAACTTACCTCCATTCCCAAGCACACCCTTAGAGGTAGAGGTAACTTTGCTTAACTTTGTTCCCAAACAGGCCCTAAATCAATTAGACTGATTTCACTATTCTATACAAACTTCACTCTATCAAATGACTCTTCTATCTCTCTGAATCAAATATCATACAACTAGACGGAGATTTCAAATAACGATTCTACTAATTCCTGGAATAAACCAATCCCCTCAATTTAAACGTTCTCACTAGTTCTTGATTTCAAAACCCTAGTTTCTTGATTCTGATGGATGAGAAATAATTATCATATTTTAATCAAATGAACGAACCATGACGTCATGTGAGATATGGTCGGGGAGTTGGCGGACGAGCTTCGTGACGGCGGAGTTGTCGCAGATGAATCTTTTCAGGCGGTCGGCCTGGCTCCGGTGATCGGCGATGGCGGCTTGGACGCGCTTCGAAGCTTTTTTAGCTTCTTCTGGTGGGAAGAGAGAGCCCATGGGGGTGACGGTACCCTTCTTCATCGCCGACGAGGATTCCGCCATTGATTCGCCGTCGGCAAATGAAAAGGAGGGGTTTTTTTTGGTGGTTGTTGTGGGTTTAAAGTTGAAACGAAGGACAATGTGGAAAAACCCTCTCAAATATTTTTTGTAAGGGTTGTTTACTCACAGGTCTCCAACAATTATTGGTATTCAATATTTGGTCACCTATAATTCACTAATTTCATAGTAGGCCTTAGAGCATCGGTGGTCCTTCAATCATAAATTTTGGTTTGAGCTGCAGTCATTTTAATCCAAGTTTTGGATTTTCATTGTTTAAATTTAACAGACGAAAGATAATATATCGTCGCAAAAATAATAATAATAATAATAATAATAATAGAAATTGAACAGATGATGTATGATTTCTCATCTGTCCATTTTATTTTATATAAAAAAATATTCAACGAACGGGAAATAATTTTCCGTCCGTCGAATTTATTAAAAAAACAATCAGATTTCCTGTCCGAGATGTTTTTTTTTAAAAATATGTGGGATGCGTAATCAACTTTCGTACCTGGTTCTTTTTTGTTTTTTATTTAATTTGTGGGACGTATAATCATTTCCCGTCCTTTTTTTAAAATTATCGATCGGACGGGAAATAATTTTCCGCCTGATCGATTTTAATATTGAAAATAAATAAAGAGACGAGATATTATTCCCCGTCTGATATTTTTTAATATAAAAAAAATCAGCGACGAAAGATCATCTTTCGGCGGCTAATTTTTCCAAATTCCTATATCTGCTTCTAAATATAGCAGACCACTGTTCACCCAAAACCCAAAATTTGGGTATATAGCCAACGACTACTGCACACCCCCCCCCCCCCCCCCCCCCCCCCTTTTTTTTTGGAAATTTTGGCATTTTAGCCAACGACTATAGATGCTTTTAGTGTTCCAACGTAACACCATGAAAATTTTTATCCAAATCACATACTTTCGAGGAAAATTTTTAATTAAAAAGGTCTCAGTATCTCAAAATAGCTTTTCTACGCTTGAAATCTTACTCTCTTCGAGAACATTTCACATACAAATTTTTATCCAAAATTAGTTCAGTAGATCAGAATTTTATAATGTTGCACTTCAATCTCAAATTTTGATTATTTTATGCATTGAACATATTGTACCACATTCTTTCAGATTGTTTTAGTCCATATAAGGCTCATTTTAATCTAATACAGTGCGTATTTCTAGACTTGGTTTCTGGTATTTTAAATCCCTAGGGGATTTTCATATATATCTCACTGTCTAGGTTACCATATAGGTATGCTGTCATCACATCCATGAGTCGCATATCAAGTTTTTCAGAAACAATGAGACTTATTAGATATCTAAATGTGATGGTGTCTATGACCGGGGAACATGTTTCTTCATAATCTATTCATGGTCTTTGTCAGAATCCTTAAGCAACTAACCGTGCTTTGTATCTTTGGATCTCATTCTTTTTATTTGTTTTTTCTTACAAACACCCATTTAAAATCTACAGGGTTTATTCCATTTGGGGTTTGTATTATAGGATCAAACACTCCACGTTTTGCGAGGGAATATAGTTCCACTTGAATCACATCCTTCCTGGCACGCCCCGCTTCACAAAATACGGAAGTATGGGCATGCGACGAAGACCCAGCGAATGATATACATCATCATTAGCTGTACAGTTATAACTCATCAATATAATAATGATCACAACCACGCTGGAAATAAAATAATCATATAAACAGAGAATAAAATTAAGTAATCCACAAAATAACCAACATCTGGAAACATAAACTTCAGGTTAGAAATGCCCGAAATATACAATGTACGAAATAATAACAACAACGACTAAGGCAAAGCATAAAACAAATAATCTAATGCAGGCCAAATCCGACGCTATCTCCTAGAAGGTTTGATCGCCAAGTTCTTCTATTGGTTCCTCTTCGATACCCGCAAGCTCAACATCTACTTGGGGGGGGGGGGGGGGGGGGGAGCTACAATATAATAACAAGATAACAAGGTGTGACATGGACAGAACAAGACATAATAAGCAAATATCTAAAAACTATACAACACGAGTAACAATGGTACAATAGTACAACCATGACTATAGGGGATAATCAATAGATATGCAGTGAGTCAATGAACAATAGTAAACAATATTGCAAGTGTCGATAAACAATAGTCGATAGTCAATAATGTAAGTGTCGATGCTTAGTGTCAATCTTTAAGTCTATCAGTCTTTTATTAACCTATCTAATGCATGCAATCCTGCGTCCTATACCATAGGTTCGGGTGCATAACAATCAAACGAACTTTTGGACTTAAGTGGTGAAGTCTATAGGATTATGTACTCGGGCATCACGAGTCACAAGTCACGAGTGATGTAATCATGATTCACGAAGTCACGAGACACAAGTGATTATATCACGAATCACTATAATGGGAAACACGTGCCCCCTTCCGAGTACATTCTCCTATGTTGTCCACCACTAAGTCATACCCTTTATTACCCCGGCTTGTTATTCATTAATCATGTCACGACTTTGGATACTGGACTCTAGAGGTGGCCTCCATGGACTCTAGAGGTGACCCACATAGATTTTAGAGGTGGCCCCCATCGATACCTTCGATATGTGTAACCTCTATTGCTCATTATTTATATTTTTAATTATATTTAATAAAATCCTTGATTTATTTATTTTATTTTGGTTGTATTTATTTTCATTTCTTTTGTATGCTGTGTTGTGTTCCTCTCTCCTGTGATTCATTCTATATTTGATTCAGCTTTTTATTCTCTTTATTGATCTACAATTTGTTCTTGATCTCGTCTATTGTTTAAACCTAATTCATGGCTTATTTATCTATTATTGGATTCTTTTCTCCCTATTGGATAGTACCCAGTTCACCCAGATCCATATTGTCCCTATATAAACACCTTAATTGTACGCTAACCCTAATTACCAAACCCTAATCATATCTCTCTCCCTTTATAGCCATCACCCTCTCTCCCGACCTACCCCCCGACCTTCCTTCTGCCCTTCGCTGTCGTCGTCTACTTCCGGCGTCGACCACCACTGCACCCCTTCCTCTTCCTCCCTTCCTTCTCCGCTATGCACCCACCCCCAGGCCGAGCCCCGCTGCCATCATCCTGTTCGAGTGCCGCCACGACACACCCCAGCCATAGGCATCGCCGTCGCTGTCGTCTCTTGTGCCGCCATCGTCTTCTCGGGTTGCTGCTGTTGGTTGCTGCTATCCCTTGTGTGTGTGTGTGAAGACACGTGCATCGCTCATGGTTGTATTTGTGTGATTCTCGTCTCTTGTTCTTGCTTTCATTGTGTTCGCTGTTCGGGATCCATTCCCGTTATTGTATTCCATCGTTTCCGTCGTCTTCGTAACAGGAAAGTAGCTTGTATGTGTTCTTTTTGTTATACAAGTTAATACCGTAAGTAATCTAGTATGAAAATATATGTACTTTCATGATGATCCTATTTTGTTAGGTTAACCGTTGACACCATCTATTGATCATGAGTAGTTACAATAATTGACACCCGTGGCATGAAAACAATTAGATTAGCAGACATCTTGACTGTATATTGTTTGTGACATACCGTATGTTGTAGATGACTGTTGCATAGATGGTTGTTGGATGTATTATCTCATTATAGACTATCCATACACATGTCATGCTTATTTGAGTAATCCACATATACCATGCTTCGTATGACATCTAGATTGGACCGTTTGTAGTTAAGTTGTTTGATAAAATGCATAAAAGAACTTTTGTTTGCTGCTGTCCTATTTTTGTACAGTAATTTCGAACCGATTAACATCAGTAAAATAAATAAGTTAGTGAACATGATTTGTAGCCTTTGTTTTATAATTTTTAGAACTTTCGACGGATCTGAATTCCGATTTTTGATGCATGATTTATTGCTGTTTTACTACAGTTATATCGTATATTCTAAATTCTGAACTATATATATTCTGTATGGAATTTTATTTTAAAACTAAAATTAAAAGCAGAATTTGAACTCTATATTTTACTGACTATGTTTAGATATGACTGGAAGCAATTCCTAATTTTTTGTGGAATTAATTAATGACTTTTGTATCTCATTTCATGCTTTTGAAACCAATGGAAATATTCCAAACTGCATGCTGTTCAGTAAAGAATTATGTTTTGAACCCGATTCTATTCATTTTTTGATGAAAACATTCTTAATAAGAGATGTAGCCTGATTTGTCTATTTTATAACCCTTTTGACGGATCTGGATTTCAAATTATATTTTATGAATTATCTCTGTTTTGGTACTGTTGTGTCTGAACTTTCAGAATTGAGATTTTGTTGCATTACTCTGTTTTCCCAATTTTGTTGATTATACTATCTGTAATATAAATTCATGATATTTATATTTTGAGAATAGATATGTTAGGAAATCTTTCAGATTTTTCTCAGATTTAATTATGATGATTTTAAACTCTTTTCATGCTTATAAACAAGATTTTTGCATTTCAGGGTGAACACAATTTCTATATTAATTGTTGTTTTCAACCTTGTTTCTGTGGTTGATATATGACTTATATATATGTGTGTTGGAATCGGCAGAGAGTCTAGTTTTTGGATTTTCTGACGGATCTAGATTTTCATTCTGTAGCAATGGGAATCTCATATTTAGTACAGTAGTCTAGCTGTCCAGAACTGAAAATTGTCGTTGTTTTGACTATTATGAGTTGTTTTTATCAACCGTTGCAATCACTATTTCATCTTAGACTTATTTCCTGTTCTTGCCATATCTTGAGCCTTTTTGTATTCGTTCATGCATGTTTAGAAATCAAATGCCGGGGTTTTTTAAGGGAAAAGATCGAGTAGTGGACAATATAGAATTACATATTCAGAAGGGACTCGTTTTCCCACTATTTACTGTGGTACCTACTGTTTATCTCTGGATGCATGAGATCATGATCCATGACACTATTTGTTATTACTGTTATTGTTACTGTTGTTTGAATATATTGCACTATAGAAGTTCCACTACAAAATCTTAAAACGAAGCTGTTTGCTGTAGTAACCATGTGGTAAAATCTGGGACGCATGAAGTGCTACCTAGTTAGTAATGAACATTAGACAGAAGAGTAACTGTTTATACTATCACATCCTGTTACGGTTACTGTGGACTTTACTGTTACTGTTGATTACTGCTACCGTTGACACACTGTTACTGTTGATCCTTACTGTTAGTGTTATGCTTCTCTTGTTATCACTACACTACTTACTGACATCTGTAGAATGTTATATTTGCTACCCTCTCCATGTTAGTATTACCTGTTTAGTTTAGTTTTTCCCTTCATTTTCCTACTTGTATTGCTTGAGGCCCGGACTTGCATCTAACGAGCATTATGTTTTCCTATTTTCCGATTTTCCTTGTAATTGCCATATGAGCAAGTTTTGCTGATCAATTGCCTACTGGAGTTGGTGAGCAAAAGTTTTGAGCTACGCAATTGGAATAATTTGCTTAAATATTTTGATGAACTATTTTATTTCATGACCTGTATTGAGACTTGTATTTATGCTTATTGTCCCAGGATTATTGTTTTGTTTCGGATCTAGTATTTGTTGGAATATTTATTATTGATGCAATAAATACTGTTGAGTTATGATTGTTTTTGCATGCCTGGTTAGAGTATATAGTTATATTTACTGTTATGATGAGTCAAGCAGATCCGTACAGCTTATAGATGGTGAAAACTATCCGCTGGGCTTAGTCGCGTACCGTATTTCGTATTCCTTTTGGGAAGCGGGGCATGACAAGGTTTTTAGTGGTATCAGAGCCTCAAGTTTGGCTAATGTGTTAGTTTGACTAATACATCAGACAGACTTGACTCAATTGAATTTACTTGACTCCCGACAGGCCATGCATTGCACAAATAATTATTAATCAACTGGTTCTGAATGCTAATTGTTTTGGGTTTTGTGCAGACTATGGCTTGTGGGAATGGTTCAGCTTCATGAGAAGGCCATCCTAAGTTAGCAGCTGTAACTCAGGTGCTCCAGCAGATTGCTTAGATACAACTGGAGCACATCGAACTGGTTAAGGCCGCTTTGGAAGCTGCTAACCGGAATGCTGTTCCGACCCCGTTGTGCCTGCCCCTGTAGTTGTGCCCCCTCGTCCGGGTACTATTGCGGATTTCATGAGGTCGCACCCTGATACGTTCGCTGGTACTAAGACGCCACTTGAGGCTGAGCAGTGACTGATACGGATGGAGAGTCTGCTACAGGCAGCTAGGGTTGCCAATGCCGATCGTGTGGATGTGGTGTGCGTCCAGTTGGTGGATTTGACCCACATCTGGTGGAGGGCAGAATCCGAGAGGCCAGAGCGGCCTATTACTTGGGCCACTTTCACTTAAAGCTTCCTGGAGAAATTCTTCCCGTGCATCACTCGCGTAGAAATGGAGCATCAATTTTTTTACCTTAAAGCAGGTTGGTTGGTTGTTTGTTTGGTCGATTTATTAGTGCCATGTTTTGAGATTTTGTTACATATTGTATATAAAGTGTTGTAACACCAAGTATTTCTTGGAATAGGGCTCTAGATCCGTGGACGAGTATGCCGCGGAGTTCACGAGGCTTAGCCGCTTCGCTACCACCTTGGTGGCAAATGAGGAGGATCGTGCTCGGAGGTTCCTTTTGGGTCTTGATCAGGGTATTTAGGTGCACTTGGCTGCCCATCGTCTCCGTACCTATGCAGATGCCTTGGATGCAGCTCGAGCGACAGAGCAGACTCATGCTCGTGAGACCCCTTCTCAGCGGGTTGTGCAGTACCCCGCTGCTGTTGCTGCCAGGCCTACTGGAGGTCCAATCAGGAGGCCAGCTCCAGTCCTTGCTGTCAGGATAGCTCCCTACCGCCTGCTCCTCCACAGAAGGATGTTGTTTGCGACTTTTGCCAGGCCCCTGGTCATTTGTGCAAGAATTGCTGGAAGGCCGACCGCCGTTGTCTCGGTTGTGGTGCTACTGACCACTTGGTTTGAGATTGTCCTCGAAGGAGGCACGACCAGGCCGCAGTCGCGCCAGTCCATAGTTAGGCTAGACCGCCACTTTCCCCTCAACATCAGATTGTTGGTCAGAGGACTGCTGCTCCAGGGAGAGGTCAGGCTTTCAACTTGATCGCGGAGGAAGCTCAAACCGCGGAAAAAGTCATTACAGGTATTTCTTTTGTTGTTTGCTTTTTGTTCCTCGTTTCATTTATTTCTCTTTCATCTTTCTTCATGTTGTCTTTCCTGCATCATTTTTCCTTGGTTATCTTTCATCTGTTCATCTTTTCCCTTATTTGGCTCTATCTTAGGTGTTATTCTTGTTCATTCTGTTCCTGCTCTTGTTCTTTTTTATTCTGGGGCAACCCTTTCCTTCGTCTCCTCCCGCTTCGTGGATCAGCATCAGTTGGTGTGCAGTGAGTTGCCGGTTGCTTGGCATATCACCACAGGTGGCAGTGTTTTCGTTGTTCCCGGGAGTGCAAGCAGAGTCCCATGGTGATTGGAAGTGCTGATTTCAGAGCAAATCTGATTGTGATCGGCAATTCAGGGTTTGATGTGATTCTCGGCATGGATTGGCTGGGTGAGTTCCATGCTATCATCGATTATCAAGCAAAGAAGGTTGTTTTCATGATGTCAGGCCGTGAGGAGTTTGAGTTCCATGCTGGGGAGTTACCCCTTGGGCGTGGTCAGGAAGTTGTTGTCGATGCTGGTTGTGTAATGGAGTTGCATTCAGGCTGTGAGGCTGCACCTCTTATTGTGCTGGATTTTCTGGATGTGTTTCCCAAGGAGTTGCCTGGACTTCCCCTGGATAGGGATGTGGAATTCGGTATTGATGTTCAGTCTGGTACTGTGCCAATATCGAAGAGTCCTTACCGGATGGCACTAGTTGAGCTAGCAAAACTGAAGGTGCATGTTCATGGTTTGCTGGATTTGGGTTTCATCAGGCCCAGTGTGTCCCCGTGGGGCGCTCCTGTCTTGTTTGTCAGCAAGAAGGACGGGAGTCGTCGTCTGTGCATGGATTACCGTGAGCTGAACAGTGTTACAGTGAAGAACCGGTATCCGCTACCCATGATCGATGACTTGTTTAATCAGTTGGGTGGAGCTGCTGTCTTTTCGAAGTTGGACCTTCACTCTGGTTATCATCAAGTGAATGTGAAGGTAGCTGATGTACAGAAGACTGCGTTTAGAACCAGATACAGGCACTATGAGTTTCTTGTGATGCCTTTCGGAGTCACGAATGCGCCAGCGGTGTTCATGAGTCTGATGACCAGGGTTTTCTCTCCATTTCTGGATAGATTTGTGATGGTCTTTATAGACGACATTCGGGTATCTTCTTAGAATTGGAAGGATTATGCTGATCATCTGAGGTTGGTTCTGCCGACCTTGAGGGAGAATCAGCTCTATAGGAAACTCAACAAATGTGAGGTCTGGCTTGATCGAGTTACCTTTTTGGGGCACATCATCTCAGGCGATGGTATCTCTATTGATTCGTCCAAGATTTCTGCGATCAAGGATTGGTCTGTTCCTAGGTTAGTTTTGGAAGTGAGAAGTTTCCTTGGTTTGGCCGGGTATTATCGGAAGTTCGTCCAAGACTTTTCGAAGATAGCTGGTTCATTGACTAAGCTAACTGGGAAAGATCAGAAGTTTGTTTGGGACGGAGCTTGTGGTGAAGCTTTTGCTGAGTTGAAGCGCAGGTTGACGTCAGCACCAGTGTTGACTATTTCGAATGGTATAGGTGGTTTTGTGGTTCACTGTGATGCTTTTGGCAAGGGCCTAGGTGCAGCATTGATGCAGAAGGATCAAGTTGTTGTTTATGCGTCCAGACAGTTGAGGCCGCACGAGAAGAATTACCCTACCCATATTTGGAACTAGTTGTCGTGATCTTTGCTTTGAAGTTATGGAGGCATTATCTGCTTGGAGACCGAGTGAAGATCTTTACTGACCACAAAAGTTTCAAGTATGTGTTCACTCAGAAGGAGCTGAGCATGAGGCAGAGGTGATGGTTGGAGTTGATGGCTGACTTTGACATCAGTTTGCAATACCATCCTGGTAGAATGAACTTGGTGCCAGATACTTTGAGTAGGAGACCAGTCGCCATGTTCCTAACTCAGCAGAGAGAGCTTGTTGAGCATATGAGGAGGTTGGATTTGGATGTGATCTTACCAGGTTCTGTTCGGAGTTGCATGATGCTTTAGTTGCAGTCGTCTCTTGTTGAACAGATTAAGGAGGGTCAGGTAGGTGATGAGAAATTACAAGGGTTCAGAGCCGAAGTTGAAGCGGGTACGAGGATCGATATGGTTGTTCACTCAGATGGATCTCTTCATGTTGGGTTCAGGTTGTGTGTTCCGAAGGGTGAGGTTCGTCAGAAGTTGCTTGAGGAAGCCCACCAACCGTCGTACTCTATTTATCCTGGTGGTACAAAGATGTACCGGGACTTGAAGCTTCATTTTTGGTGGCATGGTATGAAGAGGGCCGTGGCGAGATTTGTGTTGCAGTGCTTGATCTGCCAGCAGGTGAAGGTGGAGCATCAGAGGACCGCCGGACTTCTTCAGCCTCTTCCCATTCTGGAGTGGAAGTTGGAGCATATCACCATGGATTTTGTGACCGCTTTGCCGAGGAGTCCTAAGGGTCACAACGCCATTTAGGTGATTGTGGACAGGTTGACCAAGAGTGCTCACTTCGTTCCCTTCAAAGTTGGACAGTCTACTGAGAGCCTAGCTGAGAAGTACATGCAAGAGATTTTCAGGCTTCATGGGGTTCCAGTCAGTATTGTATCCGACAGGGATACGAGGTTCGGGTCGCAGTTTTGGGAGTCTTCAGAGTAGTCTGGGGAGTAAGTTGAAGTACAGTACAACTTTTCACCCTAAGACAGATGGACATTCATAGAGGACCATCCAGACTCTAAAGGACATGTTGAGGGCCTGCGTGCTGCAATTTGGAGGTTCTTGGGAGGACCACTTGCATTTTGTAGAGTTCTCGTACAATAACAGCTTTCAGGCTAGTCTTAAAGTTGCTCCATTCGAGGCACTCTCTGGTCGTAAGTGTCGGTCACCAGTGTGCTGGGATGACATTGGCGAGAGGAAATTGTTGGGCTCAGAGTTGATCACCAAGACAGTGGATGTTGTGAGTTTGATCAGGAAGCATCTTCAAGCCGCGCAAGACAGACAGAAGCGATGGGCTGATGTTCATCGTAGAGCCCTGGAGTTTGAGGTGGGAGACAATTTTTTCCTTAAGGTATTACCGTGGCGAGGTGTCATTCGTTTCTGTGGCGGAGGCAAGTTGAGCCCCAGGTTCATCGAACCATTTGACATCGTGGAACGAGTAGGCAAGGTGGCCTATCGTCTTGCATTGACCCTGACTTTATCTGGAGTGCACGACGTCTTCCATGTCTCGCAACTGAGAAAGTATATCCGTGATGAGAGCCACGTGATTGACTACTCGGAGTTATCTGCGAGGCCGGATTTTTCTTGTGAGATCCTGCCAGTTGTTATTGTGGATCGGCGGGAGAAGGTTTTGAAGAACAAGGTGATCAAGCTTGTTCGTGTTTCTTGGAATCCTCACTTACCAGGTGAGTTGACTTGGGAGCTGGAGGAGGATATTCAGCGGAGGTTTCCTCATTTTTTTGTGTAGCTCTTGTTTTGTTGTTTTTTCTTTTGGTATTGTTTTTTTTCTCTCTTGGGGTTACCCTATGTGCTTCTGGTTGAATTTTGAGGATGAAACTCTTCTTGTTAGGTGGGTAGGATTTGTAACCCTTATTGTTCATTATTTGTATTTTTAATTATATATAATAAAATCCTCATTTTATTTATTTTATTTTGGTTGTATTTATTTTTATTTCTTTTGTATGGTGTGTTGTGTTCCTCTCGCTTGTGATTCATTCTCTGTTTGATTCAGCTTTTTATTCTCTTTATTGATATACGATTTGTTCTTGATCTCGTCTATTGTTTAAACCTATTTCATGGCTTATTTATCTCCTATTGGATTCTTTTTCTCCCTATTGGATACTACCCTGTTCATGTAACACCCTAGTTTTCATTTATGAGATATTTTCGTGATTTTACGTGTTTTGCACGTATGATTTCATTGGTATAATTTTTCGTATAAAATATTTTTTATAGTATTTGTTCTCCCTTAATTTTTCAGAAATTATTTTCTTTTAAAGCCTAATTGAAATCTAAAGCCCAAAATTGTGTTTTTAGCCCACTGTATTAATAAATTATTTTAATTATTGGAGCCCATGGTCTTTTGGCCCAATAGTAAGCCCATTTAGTTTAAATTCTATTTTAATTAACCCAACTTGTGTGGTAGACTAATTAAATAAATAATTAATTATAAGTGCATGAACAAAATTTTGTAGGGTTACTAGTTTGCATTGCACTTGCACGTGCATGCACAAGAGTGTGCAAAACACACCCTTGGGAGTGGCCGGATGGAATTAAGAGAGAGGGAAAGATGGGAGTAGTGGTGAGGTGGTTATCTTATTCATGGGTGGTTATATCAACTTCCAAACTAATCCTAGCTCTTAATCTCTAACTAGTTGATCTAATCCTAGCCATTCAATCCACCTAAAATCTTGTATAAATACCCCCCCTTTTTCCTAAGTTACTCTTGCACCTATTTTTCATTATAAGAGAGACCTATACTAGAGAGTAAAAGATTGAGAGTTAGAGAAAGGTTGAGGTGTGCTGGTTTGTGTGCATCTTTGGAGGCCGGCCAAATCGACAGGAAGAAAGACTGCTCGAGTTCCATCAAGCACAAAGAGGCGAAGGCAAGTTGCGGCTCGATCTAGGAGGAGAAGGATCGCTCCTTGTTCAAGGAGATTTATAGGAGTTCTTTCTTTGTTTCTTCAAATAGGTGGGTGTTTCTCATGACTTCTAATCTAGATACCATGCTAGGTTTTGTGCTAATCATGCAAGAATAAATAAGTGAAAATATTGCTCTTTGATAATACGATGATTAAAGTGAAAAATGGAACACAAGTGAAATTGCATGAAATGAATGGGTGAACTTGATTGAATGATATAATTGATGTTGTGATATTTTGATATTGATCTAGCGTGCTAAATTAGAATAAATGTTTATCCATGTAGAAGAATTGTGGTTATGGGAAAAGTGCAAATTTTAGAAGTTGTGTTCGTGTGGAAAATACTAATCGTAAGAATCTCTATATTATTAAGATTAGTTAGTAAATTATGCATGTTGTGATTGATGTTAAATGAATTCTAAAGCTGTGTGTTAGTTTTCGGGGAAATGAACATATCGTAATCTAAACCAAATTTTGTGTGTTAATCAAAAGAAAGAAGAAATGATTCCAACTTTCGATTTTTGTTGCTGAGCAGTCGACCGAATAGGCGTAGATAGTCGACTGTCCTGGATATCTAGTTCTTCGAGTTGTAATTCTCGCAGAACAGTCAACCGTATATGTTTAACAGTCGACTGCCCCGTCCATTTTATTTTCGAGTTTTAAAGCATCGCAGAACAGCCAACTGGTCTTGTTTAACAGTCGACTGCCCTGATCCTTTTCATTTCGAGTTTTTAAATCTTTACAGAACAGCCAACTGGCCAAGTTTAACAGTCGACTGTTCAGACTATTGTGATTTCTCAGGTTTTAAATTGTCTCTTGATAAAAATAAATATACTGTTTGAAAGGGTTTGAAAAGATGTTTGATAATGGAAAGAATGAAGATTGAATGTGACAAATTAGAAAAGTGAACTTTATTTGTCTTTTGCTTGAAATTGTATAGGAAAGTGAAATGAAATATCCTGATGAATTATGAAATGTTTTATGAATATGAATACACAAATGCTATGGACATGAAATGAAATTTCGAACTAAAAGGTGGCTAAGTCCTATTACCGGCAAGTGAATGAATTATATTATATTTTTTTAGATGAATAATTGAGATGAAAAGACCAAGTTGGTCATGTTGTTGATTAAGACCGGTATAGAGGAAAGAGCTAACTCTAGGGGTTGATTTTATTCATGATTCAAATAAACTAAGGATTTAGACACATAGTGGTGATGTAACGAAAGTGAGAAAAAAACACGAGTATGAGGGCCATCGGATTGGCGGTGTGAGAGTGATTCACAGACTGCCTGCTTGATGCATCATGACATGGCGTGAGCACTACTCCGGAATTATCGTCTCGGTGGCGACGCATGTGGGGTGTTTGGTGATTGCGGGTGGTGCCATCGTTCCATGGCGGAGGTTGAATTGTCCATAGTCTGCCTACTTGATGCGTCATGTCAGTGCGTGAGATTCCCCTCCAGACTGCCTGGACATGGGCTCGTAGATCATATAACATCTAGGATACTTACCGTAGTAGTTTAAGTCATGGCGAGAGACTGAACCCTATAAGATGAAGTACGATTAAGGGCTTGCCCTCGGACCTATGTAGTATGGGATGCATAGAATCCGAACAAGTGCACATTAGTGTCATATAACATAACCACTGCATTAAGGACTAAGTGCACAACACAACACGACATCAATAGGATAGTCCCTTTTAGTTTTGTTTGTGAACAAGTTTGTGGTTTGCTAAGTATTGAGAATCGTTATACTGTTTCCGACATAGAAAGGATGGCCGTGTATAATATTTCGTCAGTGAATAAACTGACGCACCCACAATTTTACATGCAGGGTAAAGATGCTTGACCAATTGAACTATACATGCTGCTCAAAGATTGATTTAAATGTTGTTTCATGTAATTACTGTAAAATTGCTTCCGCTGTAATAATAAAAAGATATGATGTAACTCTGATGTAACAAAAAGTTTTTATTTCCTTGTAAAATTGTACGAAAGAAGTGTAAAGATCCTGTGGAACTTCGAATTCAGTTGCATTTTGGAATTCGGGGTGTTACAGTTCACCCAAACCCATATTGTCCCTATATAAACACCTTAATTGTACCCTAACCCTAATTACCAAACCCTAATCCTGTCTCTTTCCCTCTCTAGCCGCCACCCTCTCTCCCGACCTACCCCCCGACCTTCCCTCTGCCCTTCGCTGTCGGCATCTACTTCCGGCGTTGACCACCACTGCACCCCTTCCTCTTCCTCCCTTCCCTCTCTGCTGTGCACCCACCTCCCAGGCCGAGCCCCGCTTCCGTCGTCTTGTTCGAGTGCCGCTGCGACACACCCCAACCCTAGGCGTCGCCGTCGCTGCCATCCCTTGTGCCGCCATCGTCTTCTTGGGTTGCTGCTGTCGGTCCTGTTGTTGGTTGCTACTGTCCCTTGTGTGTCGTGTGAAGACACGTGCACCTCTCATGGTTGTATTTGTGTGATTCTCGTCTCTTGTTCTTGATTTCGTTGTGTTCGCTGTTCGGGATCCGTTCCCATGATTCCCCTGAGTTAACAAGACAAACAGTCGTTCCATCTCAAACTTGATGACGTTGGGGAAGAACTTTGTCATGAAGCTCTCAGTAAAAGTGGCCCAAGTGATGGGTCGCTCTAGCCTCTCAGTTTCTGCCTGCCACCAGATGTGGGCGAGATCCATAAGCTGGATGCTTACTACATCCATCTGATCTACATCGGAGATCTGTGCCGCTAGTAACAGCTGCTCCGCTCGAATCAGCCACTGCTCGGCTTCCAACGACGACTCAGTGGCCGAGAACTTATCCCGGTGCAGTCTGATGAAGTCTGCCACTGTCCTTAGCCTGGGTGGCAAGAGCCTTGGTGTAGGTCCAACAGCGGCTCGGTTGGTCGCCTCCAAGGTAGCCCTCATCAACTCATTGTGTTCTTGTTGTAGGGCCATCATCTGCTACATCGTCTGAAGAATAGCAGCGTTGTATGGCTGTTCATCCCTGGGTCGAGAAGTGGAAGAGCCTTCGCGAGCCATAGTTTGCAATACGATCAAATCGGTGAGTATCCAGATTATAAGTTGGTTACTATATATTCATGTGATAACGTGGTGTACATATTGTTGAGTTAAACCTGGCTAACCCAATCTGATTAGGGTCAAACATGTGCTCTGAAACCACTAAAAACCTGTCATGCTCCGCTTCCCAAAATACGGGAATACGAGTATGTAACAAAGGCCCAGCGAATGATTTGCATATTTATAAGCTGCAATATTCAATTCAACAATATGCAATACAATTACAACCACACATGCTATAATGAAATCACATAACATAAATAATCCATAAAATGTCTCAAAAATAACCAATATCTGGAAAGAAATAAACTTTGGGTCATCAAATCCCAAAATACAAAATGTGATAATAACAACAATGCTGGAATTTAAAATAACATGGATGAAATAATTATTATAGGTCAATTATTCGGCTCCAATCCCTAGAAGGTTTTCTCACCAAGTCCTTCAGGAAGGTCTCCTTGTATACCTGCAAGCTCATGGTCTAGAGTGGGGGAAAAATGTCCGTTGGAGCAAGTCACGGACAACAAGCAGTAACAAGCAAGGAACAATAAAACAGGACATATAAATATCAAGGAACAAGGAACTAGAACTATATCAATTGTCAATGAAAATGTCGATAACACGGCAAGGTCTATAATCAACAATTCAACGATTAATAATAACAATAAAACAAGAATCAAGTTGATAACAATAACCAAGATCAATGCAAGTGTCACTCCTAGGTCTATCATGTTTTATTACCTTATCTTTGCACGTGATTCTGTGTCCCATACCACAGATTCGGTGCATACAAGCAAGTGAACGTTTAGACTATATTGATGAACTCTATAGATCATGTACTCGGCACGATAATCAATAATGAGAATCCACAATCAACGATCAATAACGATAATTTTTTCATAATACGATACATGATAACAATAACAATATAGGGAAACATGGGCCCCTCAGCCGAGTACAGTCTCCGATTGATCACTACCAAGTCGACCCATATTACCCCGGCTTGTTATTAATTTATTAACATGAATCATGAATGTGCAATCGATGGAACGGGTATCAAGAAAAGATGTTAACGATGTATGAATGACTGTACAATGAATGATATGTAGTGCAATGCAAGGTTTAAACAGATTTACAATTAAACATGAAGACTGCAAATTCTGGACAGCAAGATGTTGCTATACAAAAGTAGAATTTACCGTTGCTACGGGGAGGCAAATCAGGTTCCGTCTGGGGTTCTGGAAACTAGACTCCCTGCCGGTTCTAACGCATATTCACACAATATATTATAATCACAGTAGCTAGGTGGAAAGTTCTATTCTTTACTGGTTTCATGTTCAGGCATCATGTCGGAGTCAAATTTCTATATATAAAAGTTGGGTGTAAAATCATTTAAAAATCTTATAAAAATCTTATAAAAATCGTAATTTAGTTCCTAACAGTGTTCAGTAACAACATGATTAGTATCAAGTCTAAATTCTTAATTTAATCTAATGTTTCAACTAATTAAACATGGTAATGTATTTAAGACTGTGTTATGGAATTCAGATGTTACTCCACGAGAGTCTGAATATCTTACAATATGTAAGTCGGATTGCAAAACCGTCAGATAGTGTGGATTCCAGACACACAGGGATCTTCTTTAATAATTTTTAATTAACATAATCTGTGACAAGGTTAAAAGTTTGGTTTTTTACTAAACTACTGATCTGGCTGCGATCTGGGGTCATATTCTGGTATGCATAACGAGTCTAGAAAGTCATCAATTAATCTTATAAAAATATTTGAGTGACTCATAATCATGTCTAGCTATAACCTAGTTAATGTCAAGTTCTAATTCTACTGTTAACATTTTCGTTTAGTTAGCAATTCATGTCGATACACTTGTAAACGATAATCTGAAAACTAAAACCTAGCAGTGTTAAAAATGTGTTAACTTGCAGTTTATGAATCGAAATTTAGGTCTGTAAAAAGTTCTGTAAAATATATTCAAAGAATCATGAATTTCATTTATAAAGTTTAATCTAATTATAATAGTAACATGGTCAAAACTCACTATAACACAGACTAGACAGTAAGGCAGCGACATGATAAATTTTATTTATCAATGATCGAGATATACAAAACGCATATAATGAGAGTTTACATACATTCATGTCCAGTATTTTGGGTGCATTTCTACGGTTATCAAGATAGAATCTCATCATTTCTACCGTCTAGAATTTATCAACAATAATCATACCAATCCAATATATACAATCAAATATACTAGACTAACTTATACCTCTGCATTATATGGTGTGGTTTATGCATATGACAATGGTGACATGGCTTGGATTAGATTCAAGGATATAGCACGAAAGAAAACTACTACTTGGTTTCGCCGATAAATCCGTAATAGTTTCTTTGAAAGGTATCAAACAAATAAGATGCGATAACGAAACATGAACTACTTACGAAGATCAATGATTTTTTAGCAAGAATAATAAACTAGTTCAAGGGAAAGTTGTCGTTTGATGATTATACCATGACTACGACAGAGGAGAGAGAGCGGCTACGACACAACGAGCAATGACGAAGGAACAACAATAGCAACAACATCAAGGGTGGCAAGGGCAGCAATGGCAAGGGCTTCGGGATGGGGGTGATCGGGATGTAGCAGCGTCAGGTGGTTGCTATTGAAAGATGAAGGCAGTGGTGGTGTGCTGCAGGTGAAGGAGAGAAGCTCGGTGCTGGCTATTGCGAGAGGCAGCATCAAGGCAGGTGGCGGCGGGGTGCAGCAGTCACGGTGGAAGGCGTTGGCAATTGAGCTCGGAGGTGGTGATCGAAGTCGCTGGCGGTGGTCGTCGATGGTGAAAGGAGGCAGGGGTGATGGTGGGGGTTGCTCGATCGGTGGTGGCAGGGAGTGCGACAGTAGCGGTTGGGGACAGTCGCAGTGAGAGTAAGGAAGAAGGCAGGAGGTCGTTGGTGGTTGGTGATGATCGAGATGATGGCGAGGAGAGGACTATGGGATGGTGCTCGGGGACAGAGGTGCTGGCAGTGGTCGGCAACAATGAAATGGAGGCGATGCGGTGGTGCAACGACGGTGGTGGATTTGAGCGGCGATGAGGGAGCAGCGGGAGGTTGGGGCTACTAGGTTGGTCACGCATGATCACAAGAGGATGTTGGTGATGACGGCGAGGCAGTGCAGCAAGGTGGTTGAAGACGAAGAGAAGGAGCTACGGTGGAGATGGTGATGGCAATGGCGATGGCGATGGTAGAGGCCGAAGGTGGAGCAAGGTTGTCGGGGTGTTGGTTTTGGGATCGAACCGAGGAAGCAGAAGGTGAGGGGGTAGGGGGATTCGACTCTGTGATGGGGAGTAATTAATTAATTGGGAATAATTAATTAATTAAGGGATGATTGAAGAGGGGATTAGTTAGTTAGATTAATAGGGGATTCAATTAAGAGGAGTGATTAGTTAGGAATAAGTGAAAATCAGGGGATACGTGAAGATTGGTGATTAAGAAGGAAATAGGGGAGATTGTGCTGCTAGTGGAGATCAGAGGGTTTGACCTGATCATGAGATTGTGAGCAGGCGAATATGGAATTTGTTATGGTGGAATTGGGCTGGGCTTCAATAGTTCAGTTCAACATTAAATAAAATGAATAATCAATGGATTTTTAATAGTATTGATATTGGTTTGAACTGAGCTAAAGAATTGAGTTTAGAATTCAATAAGAAACAATCAAGATTATAGTGATTTAATTAGAATAGTCCACAAACCAAAATTAAATAAAATGTACAAGAATTTGTAGGGCTCAACCAAAAAGAAAAAAAAAATTGATCAACTGAGAGAATATAATTAGGTTGAAGAAAACAACAAAATTATTATTAGATAACTCAGATTACAGGAATTGAGAATGAAAAAAATTACAAAAAGAAGTCCGAAAAAATCGGAAATGGGGGTTACAATATGAATTCAGCCAAGTCTCCCATCTACATCTAGCCTTTTTTGTCATGATTAAACCAGCGGCCTAGAGCTACTCAAGGCGTCATGCTGATAACGTATTACGAAAGAGAGAGAGAGAGAGAGAAAGAGAAAGATGTTGCAAAAAAGAGAGAGGGAGAGAGGTGTAGTCAAATCCAGTGTTGTGCCTTTTCATTCATAACATATATATAGAGGGGGAAGTTAGGGTTAGAATTTAGTAGATTGGTTGGGCCGCCACCTTAATAGGAGATCACGTTTTCACAACAAAACCCAAAATAAAAAAAAGTAGCAGTTCAAGTCCACCTATTCAGGTGGCAGGCCAACCACACTACCAAACCCTAACCCTAACTTCCCCCTTATATATATATTATGAATGAAAAGTGGTGATATTTGATTTCGGCTAGACCACTCATCTCCCTCTATTTTATAACACGATATCAACATGACACATCGAGAAGCTCTAGGCCACCATGACAAGAAAGATCATCCACCGAGGATTAACATATGGGATGATCCAATGAGTCCGTCTAAATGGAAGGAAAAGCATGTAAATTTTTCTTTCTTAAAATTTTAACATGCAGATGCGAAATGGTAAGGAAATTGTTTTGTTGATAAACTTTTTTATGTTTTTGTGTGATATATGGGGTTTTGATGTGTTTATTTTGTGTATGTTGTATTGGTTGAGAAAAGATGAGGCCTTGCTAATTTTGTATCGCTAGTAATGTCTTTATAGTGTTTCGATTTTCAATTAATGACCAGCTGATAGGAAAACTAATGAATGGTAACAAGTTTCAATGGAAAGAACCTAAATACGATACGATACAAATAATATCAAGAAAGTTCAAAATATTTCATTAAAGAAATTCTAGAGAGTGGGAGTGCCACTAGTAGTCACATAAGCCACACATTGTAATTTCGTTTGGGGGGGGGGGGGGGGGGGGGTTTACCTCTTCTCGCCTTGAACCATTTATAGACACTTTGACTTATAATGAAATTAAGATGGGAAAAATTATACATGAAATAAGACCTTAATTTTCCCTTGCTTACTATTAGTGCTTCTTTATTTTTGACATCTCATTGTGGCAGTTGCCTTGCCAATACCAAATTGTGCATTCACCCCTTAACACTAAGTTTTTACTTTTCGAGTGAGCAAAATTGCTAGAATCTTTCCGTTTAGCATATTAAAGTGAGTACGTTCCTCGTGCAAGTATTGCCATCTTTATGTTTCTTTCTCATCCAATTGAATTTTATATGGATTCAGGATACTTGCTTGTTTACTTGTAGTTTTTCCCGTAGTAAGTGATTTCCTTTTGTAAAGGTTCTACACTAGAAAAAATGATTGATTTCTAGTTGCAGTTCATCTGGCCTAGATATATTGGCGTAGTCAAATGCCTCAAATCCTAAGCAACAATGGTATAAAAATGTGAATGATCATATTTGTTTGCTACATGACTAAGGAGACTTTGAGTTTCAGAACCCATTTGCTTTAACATTGGGGTCGGTATCCTTTTCTCATGTTCTTCATTTCTTCTAAGTAGATTGTAGAGATGTTTAGAGAAAACAACTTTTGCAATGGAAGTGACTTGACAGCAGTGTTTGGCTTTATATGTTTTTTGAATTTTGTTGATTTGTTTTGCTATGATTTTACTGTGGTTTGTTTTACTATGATTTTCCATTGGTTTGCTTCATTTCAATATATAAAGTAACTGAGAGATATTTTATTATTATTTTTATAATCTAGATAGAATTAATTTTTAATTGGGAAAAAGAAATATGTGGGAGATTTCTTTGGTATTGGAGGCTTAACATAGTTTGTTTTTTTTAGTTAATTCTCTTGAGCCCTAACCTTAGCCCTTTTATGTATTCTGAGGAATGAGTATTCTAAAAACATAGATAGGTACTTGAGTAGTTGCCACCAAGGAATTAAGAAATTTTATTACTGTTGTTCATGTCAAGAAGACAACTAGCACACTAGAGAAAAGAAGAAAGGTGAAGAAGAAAAGTAGCGTTATTTCCATTCCTTTTATTTATTGTATTGAATCTTACTAACTTCCCAATTGAACACACTTCTCTAATGTGGCACTGCTGAAATTTGTTTAAATTTGAGTCTTGAAATGGCTAGTATGATCGACAAAAGAATTTGTAATGAAGCTGTAAAGACTATTCCCATATGTTTCAAACTCCTGCAAATTGCGTTACTATTTACACAAACGATTTCATGTTTCTGTACAATACCAAACCTTTCTCTTCTGTCCTACAAAGAAGCCTGTTAGTCCCTGCAGATAAGGCAAAATCGACGATTAGCAGCTCATCTATGTGCTGCTAGTTGCTGAGCAAAATAATATAGTTCTCATAAAAAACCATAACATTAGGCCTACTAGAATATTAACATTACCTGAAGTGAATGTCGATGATGGATATTCCATAGGTAAAAGTAGTGGTAGAGAATGTTCTGATAGAGGAATGGGAGGTGGTCGAGGTAGTCACTCCAGCAGAGGTTTCTACAAAGGAAGAGGGAAGCACAGTCACCCCAACAGTGGTAGACAGAATAAGCAGCAGAAGAAACAAGAAAAACATCCTTAAATCAATGACAACAGCAGCCCCTTTCAAGTGATAGAGGACCAAGTGATACATGTTTCAAGGGTGGGCGTGAAGGTCATTGGTCCCACAGCTGTCGTGTATCAAAGGTAGTGATGGCCAAATATCAGAAAATCAAGAAGACTGAAACAAATGTCATCATTGACATTGACAAAGATGACCTCCTTTGCGAAGATCTTGAGGAACAAGAGAACACAAACTTGACATCTACAGATACTTTTTTGGTGATTATCAGTAACATAGTTTTATTTATTTAGCAGTGCACTACTTGACACTGAGACATGTGACTTATGTTGCTATGTTTGAAACTATGTTTTGACATTTATGATTTGGGAACAATATTTCTTTAGAATTTATTGATGAACAATTTTTATTTGCCCCTTTTGATTAAATATTGCATTTTTAGATATTTTATGGTATTACTTGATGCTTCAACTATATGGTCTCATGTATGTCTTTTATCATCCAGAAACCTAGACAATGAAATAAGACAAGACAAACTCAAAACCCATCTCCCTGATCAAGCAATCAAATCAATAAGACTAGAAAATGCAGCTGAATTTACCTCACAAGCCTTCAATGATTTTTGTATATCCTTAAGAATAGAGGTTGATCATCATTTTACTTCGATGAGAGAATATTTCCATCGTTAGGGGGAGATAAAAAGGAAGAAAAATGCCTCGTTCCAGAAGAACATCGTCAATTATCATGGCATGCTCCCACTTTATCACATCTCGACCCTAGAACTCCCCAACGTGAACAAGAAATTAGGAGAATTATTTACTTGCAGTCTATTGCAAATGAATTACCTGATGCATTCAATGATGCTGTAATAGTAACTAGATCACATATATTAGCCATGAATGTACCTGCCAGAATAGAAATACCCAAAGAATCAAATAAAGCAGCAAACGAAACAGTTCCACATCAAAAAAAGTGGAAGACCAAAATGTTCTAAAGATTCAGCTCCCAGAAGAGGAGATTGAATATCATAAGACACTCTAATGCTCATGATTCCGAAGTAGCATATCCTGTAGAGAGAGTTCATGACGGTCTTAACAAAGCACATCGCTCAGATCAAGAATATGCTTCAGATGCCAGAAGAGTGAGAAAGAGGTACGAGTACTCAACAATAATGAGAGATCTATGTATTATACATACTTAGGAGAAACTTAGAATCTAAAAGAAATTGTCTTGGATGACATCTTCTCATATGCAGTAGTAGATAAGATTAAGAAGAGTGATGAAATGAGGATAATACTGAACCACGAACAATCCTTGAATGTCATCAGGACAAGATTGGCTCCAAAATGGAAGGATTGTGATTCAAGCGGGAACTAGATTCCCTCACACATCGTGGAGTGGTTTGGTCTTATAGTAACAATCCAAAAGGAAATAAACTTGTTTGTTGTAAATGGTGTTTGTAAGAGCAATAAACGAATAGATGAGATCCAAATGTTTAAATGCATGGTTTAGTTGCTCAAGAAGCTCTCGCTAAGACCAAGAATATATTATAAGAAAATATTTACATTTATTTTCTTTAGAACTTGTATTCTTTTATGAGTAGCCACAATGTGGTTTACTTCGGATATGAAGAAGATAGAGTCTTCATGTTCACCGATTCGACTATGTGAAGCTCATCCTACAATTGCAAAGAGAAAAAGTTCAATAGTAAGAATGAGTAGCAATAAAGAGTAAAAATAGGTAACAACAAAATAAACCCAAAAGATCGATAAATAAATTAATTAATTAATTAATTAATTAAAAAAACTGCCTAGCGCCTAGCCGCTTAATCCCCGATTACAAGGTCTAGGCGCTAGGCCCCCATCGGCCGCTCGACTACCGCCTAGCGCTTTTTAAAACATTGATGTCAATAGAGACAAGATTGGCCAAAATGGAAGGATGTGATTCAAGCAGAACTAGATTCCCTCACACAACGTGGAGTGTTTGGTCTTATAGCACAATCCCCAAAAGGAATAAACTTGTTTGTTTTAAATGGGTGTTTGTAAGAGAAATAAACGAATAAAATGAGATCCAAATGTTTAAAGCATGTTTAGTTGCTCAAGAATTCTCGCAAAGACCAAGAATATATTATAAAGAAACATCTTCTCCAATCATGGACATCATCACATTTAGATATCTAATAAGTCTCGTTGTTTCTAAAAAACTCGATATGAGATTCATGGATGTGATGGCAACAAACCTATATGGTAACCTAGACAGTGAAATATATATATGAAAATCCCCGAATGATTTAAATTACCAGAAACCAAGTCTAGAAATACGCATTGTATTAGATTAAAACGAGCCCTATATGGACTAAAACAATCTGGAAGAATGTGGTACAATAGGCTCTGCAAATATCTGTCTAGGGAATGATTTAGCAATGATCCTATATGTCCGTGCGTATTCATAAAGAAATCTCTGAAGGGATTTTTCATAGCAGCCGTCTATATAGATGATATAAACTTGATCGGATATTCTGAAGAGATTGAAAAAACCGCTAGCTATCCTAAGGACGAATTTGAGATGAAAGACTTGGGTGACAAAAAATTTGTCTCGGCTGCAGATCGAGCACAGTAAAATTGGAATTTTACTACATCAAGCCAAATATTGCTGAAAATCTCCTGATGATATTTAATATGAGTGATTGTCATCTACTCAATACACCTATGGTGGTCGGGTAACTAGAAGTTTACCAGGATCCATATTGGCCGAAAAAAGAAAATAAAGATATTATGGGCCTGAAGTACCCTGTTTGAGTGCAATAGATGCACTTCTTTATTTAGCACAGTGCACTAGATCTTGGTCTATATTATTCATATGAATGTACTGACCATGTTGGATATACAGATGCAGGTTATTTATCTGATCCTCATAAGAGGAGATCACAAACAAAATATGTTTTTCTTCATAGTGGTGCAACTATTTCATTGAGATCAATCAAATAAACAATTGCAGCAACATCAATCAATCATTCTGAGATACTGGAACTTCAAGAAGCAAGTAGAGAATGTGTATGGTCAAGGTCTCCAGTTCAGCATATCAAGGGGATTTGCGAGCTCACAGAAGTCACAAACATGCCTACAATAATTTATGAGGATAATGTAGCTTGTATAAAGCAAATTCAAGAAGGCTTCATCAAAGGAGATATGACGAAGCACATATCACCAAATTTTTTCTTCACCCACCAGCTTCAAGAAGAAAAGATGATTGATGTAAAGCAAATCAAGTCTTCAGAGAACCTTGCAGATCTCTTCACAAAATCCTTCCCAAAGACCAGATTTCAAAAGTTAGTACCCCAGATTGACATGAAAAGATTTCAGCAGATAGTCATATAATGTACAGTCTGATAAATTTTTGGGCTAGGATGTAATGACAAAATATATTATTTTTTAGGAGGTGATTTTTCATTTAAGTTGATGTAAGAACTAAATGTAATAAATTTTAGTGTTTTTTAGGGGGAGCATCATGCAGATGCAAGCATCCTGAAAATGCTAATGGAGACATTCAGAATAATGTATCTGCGCATTGTATTATTTTCCTTCGATGAGGTTTTTTTTCCCATTTAGTTTTCCCATCGAAGGGTTTTAATGAGGGAATGTAAGTCACCCACTTAGATTCCTGAACAATTTGATTCCTGAAGGATCATAATCCTGAAGAATTAGTTGTACTCTTTTTTTTCACTAATGATTTTTTCCAAATGATGGCTTTTTCCTTAGATTTTTTTTTAATGAGGCAATGTTTTAAAGTGGACATCCAAGGAGGAGCGTTGTGAAACCGTGATCACCTATTAGGTAGCTGTCCACCTATTACCTAGTCAGGTGGTGGCCCAACCACACTACCAAATCCTAACCCTAATTTCCCCCAATATATATGTCATGAATGAAGAGTCATGATACTTGATTTCGGCTATACCTCTCTATCTCTCTCTTTTTAACATGTTTATCTTTTTTGGCAGTATAATTTTTCTATTGATTTTATTGTTATTTCTGTTATTAGGTTGTTAAATGTACATATGTATGTATGGAAATAATCTTTTTGTATTTATGGAAGTACTATTGTGAAGTGGCAGTAAAGAGATTTGTGGCAATAAACTCTTTTGCTTAAATATTTTTAATGAATATAAAGTGACATTTGAATCTTTACTTTATTACTTTTATTTTTAATTATTTAAAAGATAAATGGTTAGGATCTTCTAATGATAGATGGAAAAGGTTAAATTTTAGCTATTGGATCATCTAAACTTGTGTTTTTTAGAATAAGTAGTAATTGAGAACAAATAAGATAAGAAGCAAAGGACGAAATATTTTTTTACAAATGACCCACTTTTTGAAAATATATACCAAACTGACGCCCTTTCGAAACTATTTACCAGAGTGACATACTCACTATCTCAAACAACGAGTTATTTGGAAACAAGATTGTTGTTTTAGATAGCGAGTGTAGGTCTAGGGATTTCTCCACCACTTGGAGAAATCTCACGAAGCGAAAATACCCCAAACCAGACTCGCTATCTCCAACAGCAAGCGTGGTTGTACCGTACTCGTTGTTTAAAAAAGCCATAATAGTTTGGGGTTTTTTTTATTTTAAAAATGCACTCTCTTTCTCTCATCTCTTCACTTCATCTTTCTCCATCCTCTATCCACTCTCACTCCTAACTCCGAAACCCAAAACCCTAGGCTCCCAAATTTGACCTCTCACCTACACATACCCTATGTATAGGTATGGATTACGATATTCCTTTTTTGTTATATTTTTGTGGTGAAATAATTCGTGACCCAAAGCTAGGTTGTTATTATAGTGTCATTGATCTTGAAATAATTTGGGTACCTCGTACTATTACAATGGCAGAACTAGTAGAGAAAACTTATGAAGCTATAGAGATGAATAGTGTATTAAAATTTTAGCTCGCTATGCAGCAGGAAAAAAAGAAAGTTGATATTTTATGACAGTGCCCTTAGCTAATGATAACGCTCTACAGTTCATGATTGCTAGGGCAGTCGATCCAAATTACAAATGGTCTGCACTGGAGTTATACATTTAGCAAATTAAAATTATTAATGATCGGCCACATGTTAATCCTAGTTCAAGCTTCGTATGTGAAGTGCCGACAAATGAGGTGACTTCTAACCCAGTTCATGAATCACATCCCATCGTCCCACAAGAAGACACATTAACAAATACAAATAGCCCAGGTCATACAAAATGTGATTTGCCACATTAACCTAATTTGATTAATGATTATGTTTGAAATGACAATGTTTTTGAAATATTCGAAAATGCTACCATTAACAACAAATTATTAGAAGATAATGAATAAGTAGAAGAAACGGACGATGAAATTAATGAGTTCTTAGAAAATGATGACGAAGTGGAAGAAGATGAATATGCAAATGTTAATATGAATGAGGGATTGATACTGATGTGAACGTTATTGATGGTTATGCTAATGTTAATATTCATGTTACCGAGGAGATGACACAAAGTGTGAAAGTACATAAATTTTCACATGAGTCATGCGATTCATCCAACGTAGACGAATTGTACATTGGGCAGAATTTTCAAAGTAAAGAAAATATCCAACATGCGGTGAAGATGTACTCCATCAAGAAACATCGAGAATTTGTCACATTGAAATCACCCCTAACCTATATACCGTGAAATGTAAATTGGCACCTAGGAAATGTACCCTTGAGGAGATGGCACAAATTCCCCCAGTCGTAAGTGAAGGCGGTTGCCCGTGGAGATTACGTGCAATCATTTCAAAAGGTGGGACAAATTTTGCGGTGAAGAATATAGTAGGGCCGCATACATGTCTAAATCTCACGTTGAAACAAGACCACTGTAAAGTTGATGCTAAACTTGTCTGCAATCTGATTGTGAATGTTGTGAAGGTTGAGATAGGAATAACACCGCGGGCCATAATTGAGATAGTCAAGCTACAATGCAATTGTCAGATTTCATATAGGAAGGCTTGGATTGCAAAACAAAAGCAATTGAGAGGTTGTTCTGTTCCTTTGAAGAAGCATATACTAAGTTGTTTTATCTACTATCAGCAATACAAACAACAAATCCAGGAACCGTTTTCTATTAGGATAAGTATGCATCCGGTCCCAGTGAGGAAACATTCAAGGGAGTATTTTAGGCATTTGATGCTTCAACTGAATGGTTCAAGACATGCAGACCTATTATTAGTGTTGATGAAACGTACTTGTATAAAAAAATACAAGGGTTGTTTGTTAATTTCCGGTTCACCGGATGCGAATGATAGTTTATTTTTGTTTGCTTTTGCAATAGTTGATGGAAAGAGAGTACATACTTGGACATGGTTCATGAGCTGTATTCGTTTTTTTTTTGTCACTGGTCGGTTTGGGTTATGTGTTCTCTGATTGTCATGCAGGTCTCTTGGCCTCCATGGAAACGCAAAACGGAGTATGGAACGAGCCACATGCATATCATCGTTATTGTATACACCATTTTGCTACAAATTTCTTCACCAAATTTGGTAGCAAGGCTATGAGAAATATAGCTAAAATTGTAGCATGTCAAAACCAACCCAAAAAGTTTCATACCAAACTTGTTGAGGTTGAATGTAGCGCCCCGAATTTCTAATATACAAACTTAGAAAATACGTGGCACTTTTCCAGCGATCCGCTTCAATGTAACAATATACATAGACCAAAAACTCAAGTCATTTTATTCCAAATCTTTATTACAATAATTTTCAAATTTGCAGCGGAAATACAAACACCTTGAATTAAACAATTCCCTTTTACATTACTCTTCTTTACAACAATTACACAAGGCTCTATTATATCACTCATAATCTCTAAAGCTAACCCAAGCATCCAAGCCTCCAATTCTAAGCAACCTGCAACATGTGAGGCTAGAGTTGAACCCTAACCCCCAAAACTACGGGGTCAGCCATAGATGGTGTGAGTGATATAAACAACAAACATAAACAAACAAATAAACATAAGCAACATGTACTGAACAAAATACATAAACTGAACATGTAATCTGAAACAAGAACGATAGGCCAGTACATGAGTGAAGCCGAGTCAAGAAACAATACCAACGATCAAGTATCCATCAATCAATTACTCTCAAAATATGTACAGTTCAACTGTACGGTACAGTCGACTGTCTTAGGAACCAGTCGACTGATCTGAACAAACAATAATTCCTCACATCTCAGAATATGCCCAACTGTCAACAAATCTCAGTACCTCAGTACAAGTCCAACGATCAATCACTAACGATGCCATAGATCGGATATCCATATATCCATCTACAAACAAACTAAGAGGGTATAGATCGAATACGAATCCGGTATGCCAAGACACCGACGAACATATCCATCTACAAACAAACTAAGAAGGTATAGATCGAATACGAACCCGGTATGCCAAGACACCGACGAACATATCCATCTACAAACAAACTAAGAAGGTATAGATCGAATACGAACCCGGTATGCCAAGACACCGACGAACATATCCATCTACAAACAAACTAAGAAGGTATAGATCGAATACGAACCCGGTATGCCAGGACACCGACGAACATATCCATCTACAAACAAACTAAGAAGGTATAGATCGAATACGAACCCGGTATGCCAAGACACCGACGAACATATCCATCTACAAACAAACTAAAGATATCAAGAACCCTCAAGATCATGAAAACTCATCAGCGCCAGTCGACTTATGCTATAGTAAGTCGACTGCCCCGAGAACCAATATCCAAGACTTTAACAAGTGCAGTAAGTCGGCTTAATCAACCATCAGTCGTCTTACCCGAAACAATTACCACTAATTTTCAAGAAACAATCCAAGTGCTAACCGTCGACTTAACAAGTCCTCGGTCGACTAACCAGACGAGTAACTCAATACTTTACAAACAAAATATTCAGCAGACCAGTCGACTGAATAGGGTTTCAGTCGACTGTCCCGAACGAATCCTCAAAAGACTAAATGTACAAAAATAGAGTCGTACCAGTCGACTGATACGTAGTCCCAGTCGACTGTCGACCTACAAATCTCACAATTTAGGTCTGTCATCAATAATTCATACTGGAGTCTATCTCAACACCAAATCTCTTCCTCAACTCAAATCTAATCCAATTCGTAATAACAAGGTCCAGAGATTCCTCCATCCAATGTCTTATTTTCATAAACATAATCAAATCTTAACATGTTTCTAGCAATCAAGAATTGTCAATCGAGATCTACTGATCTACCATGGATCTCACATGTATATTTCGAATAACAACCATGGCATCAATTTCATACAAGATACGAAAACATCAAACAAAACAATATGCAAATCATACACATAAACAAAACAAGTCTATATCACTCACCTTTTAGAATCAAGAAGAATCCACAAAAAGCCTTCCTTTGCTAGATCCAAGAACTTCTTCTCCAATCACCAAGAAAATAGTAATATATTAAATTTGGAGTTGTGCAGCGAATGACGGCTGCACACCCTCTTTTATACAGGCCGGGATTGAAGAAATTAGGGTTTTGAAGTACTTTTGCAAAATAGTCCCTTTTCCAATTTATTACTTCACATATATAACCTTCCTTAGTCAAAATAGGTTAAATAAATCAAAACTAAATAAAATCCTTTTACCACAAAGTTTTCCAACAATCCAGCACGGTCCAGAGATAAGAAAATCCCGGATTTACACTCAGGGTGGCGATTTTGCACAAAAGCCCTCCCTTTTGTAATATTTGCAAATACATCATAAAATACTTATAAAAATCTAGAAAAATCAGAAATAATATCTAGTAATACATATTCTATTTTCCAATCAAAATATTTGACCTTTACCTTCCAGAAAAACATTTGCACTAGATTCTACATAAATTCTATATTTGCAAAAACACCCTTTTTGTTTAAATCTTCGCCAAATCGACTTTAAATAATTTCAAATATATTTAAATTCAAATGATGACCATGGAGAACCAAAATATCAGTAAAAACGAATTTTCATAGTTTATTTAAGATCCAAACGACTTTTTACATAAAAGCCCCTCTCTTTCGAGATATTTGTAAAAATAGTTTCTTTATTCAGAAAAATCCCAAAATTTAGAATACACTCCATAATAAGTATGAAAACTTATTAAAAATATCAAATTGTATATTTACACCAAAATTATTTGCACGTGTTCCGCACGTGTTCCAAAGATAAATCTTTTAGAAAATATCAATTAGTTCCTCAAAATTCATTTAAATCCATTTTCAAATAATTAAAATAATATTTGAAAATACGGGGTTCTACATTGAAACTGTCAATGTGGAGGCGGCTACTTGGTTGAAAACGAAAATCGTTGAGAAATGGGCACTTTTTGCAGATGGAGGTCGACATATGGTATAATGGCTACAAACCTTTTAGAAGTTTTCAACTCAGTCTTGAAAGGTGTCAGTAGTTTACCCGTAATTGCAATTGTGGAGATGCTCGTCTTATTTCTTACTTTGCAACTCATCGTCAATTAGCCAATACACTTATTAGTGAAAGGAAGATCTTCGCTCCAAGTTCAAGATTTGATTGATACGTGAAAGAGTAAAGTTGCATGAGGTGGTAATGTTTCATCAACAACCTGGAGTTTTTGCAGTCAAAACAGGAATACGAACAGTTGGTGGGAATCGAAAGGGTGGGAACTTGCATAGCGTTCACTTGGGTACTAAAACATGCACATGTCAAGAATTCCAGCTATATCATATTCCATGTTCCTATGTGTTAGTGGCTTGTGCATCTCGTGTGATTGATTACAAGCCTTATGTTGATACATTTTATTCCATTAGTGCCTTAGCACAAACATGGGATCCCACCTTTCATCCTACACTAGATCCAGCATAATGGACTGTTGATAGTGGACCACAACTCATAGGTGATGCGAGCCTTCAACGTTCTAGGAAAGGCCGACCGAAGACTACGAGAATTCGCAATGACATGGATATAAGAGAAGGGTCGAGCACGGGTACAGGGATAACTTGTTCAAAATGTGGTTTGAAAGGACACAATATGCGTCGATGTTAGAAAAAATCAAGCCAAACATCTCAAAGCCGTTCAACTATGTAAATTTTGCATTTATTTCAAAGTCATGTTTGGTAATCCTGTATTACAAGCCTTATGTGATGATAGTGGACTTCTGTGATGTACTATTTTGGTTGATTGTGGTGCACCACTCTTTTTTGTTTGTTTGGTCTGATTGTGGTGCACCACATTTTGGAGTTTTTATGTTGCTTGTATGTTTGGGTTATTTGATTATGATTTGGCCATGTCTTGGTCGTTTAATGAGTTTGAGAGTGATGAACACATGAGGCTTGTGTTGTTTGGATGAGTTTGAGATATCATGATAATGGATTATGTGTTGTTTTTGTTCAGAGTGAAATCATTCACCAAACTTTCTATGAATACGTTATTTGTGTATAGGGAAATTTAGAGTATGCAGTTTATATATGAAATTTGCATACTTACACTCGCTATCTCATATAGCGAGTTTAGTTCAAAGAGGCTCACTATCTCATATAGCGATTGTGGTTGTGACCATATTTTCAGACTTAAAAAGACTGAAATTTTCTCGATTCACACAATCGCTTTATTAGATAGCGATTTTGGTTCAAAGAGGCTCGCTATCTCAAATAACAACTGTGTGAATTGGAATTCCAGAGACTAGTTAGTCTTTGGAAATTTGTTCACAACCACACTCGCTATCTGAGATAGCGAGCCTATTTGAACCAAACTCGCTATCTCAAATAGCGACTGTGTGAATTGGAATCTTTCAGAGACTTGTTAGTCTCTGGAAATTTGATCACAACCACACTCGCTATCTAAGATAGCGAGCCTATTTGAACCAAACTCGCTATCTCAAATAGCGAGTGTAGCTACAGACTGCATCATCTAAATTTCTCTGTATACAAACCACATATTCATTTCACATTTCAACCAAACATCCCAAACACAAGCTTCACTATCATCAACAGTTTATCATGCCTTAACCATACCATGTCTCATTTATCATCAAACACAATATACTCCAACCAAAACAAACATAAATATAACAAGCATACACACAAACATAAACGAACCAACAATCCAAACAAACATAAATAAAGTAGAAACTCGAACAACACAATCATACCAGTGGAAACTACATGCAGCAAACCCGAACAACCCAAAACGAGTGGTGCACCATAATTAAACCAAACATGTCTAAACGAGTGGTGCACCACAATCAACCCAAATTATACAACACAAAAGTCCAATAAACACCACATAAGTCCACTTATACATGAACATATTACATAAAATTTGAACAAACATTAAAGATAGGAAATCGTGGATCCGAGGTGAACGAACAAGTTGGGGGTTTCTTTTCCGTTTCGGACGTTTTGGAGTGCTTGAGTTAAACCCAAAAGGATAATGTCATCACCTTCGTCAACATTTGGTTCTATCTCAGTTTCTAGCTCAATTGACGTGCTCCTCCTCTACTCGTTGATCTTCTAGTGGCCATTTTCTTATGACGGTCTGTTTGGTGCACCAAACTCGACAATTTTGCATCCTGCCTAGCTCCTTCACCAACGAGATCAGCTTGTGTCCGACATGACAACTATTTTATGTGCAAACTCCATTGTTTCGAAAACATTGCTCTTTAACACACGAGCACATTCTTTCGCTTGAATCCATGTTTGGGCCATCTACAAATTAACTGAATGTATGTTGTAAGAAATTTCACCACATACTTGAGACATGTCATGTTCAATGAAGTAGGGATGCATATGTGAAATAAATATAACTACAAAATAAAATTTACGAGTTTCCGAATCAATGTTGCCTTTGGTTAGATCATCGGCAGAAGAACTGAATGGTCATCAGCTAGATCCGATGCCCATCACTGAATTGTATTTGTACACCTGCTGAAATTTGGAATGTCAGAGAGATATAAAGCTGAGTCATTCTCCGATACCACATCATATACGTGCCATGCAAGGAGGCATAGAATGGCGAAATATTGACCATAACTTCATCAAAATGGTGTGCATCCCACATGTCGATGTGGGTTCACAAGGAAGCAGCCAAATCGTGACCCGACATCCGACCCATAACTGTAACACTCCGAATTCCAAAACAGTTCCATAGGATCTTTACACTTCTTTCGTACAATTTTATAAGGAAATAAAACTTTTTGTTATATCAGAGTTTACACTTTCATTACATATTTACAGCAGAAGCAATTTACAACAAATTACATGAATTGAAATGTACAACACTTGGATCATTCTTTAATCAACATGCATTCTTTAGTCTTGCTAATCACTTTACCCTGCATAAAAACTGTGAGCGCGTCAGTTGCTTACAATCGACGAAATATTATACACGACTATCCTCTCTATGCCGAAACAGTATAACGATTCTCAAATGCTTAAACAAACCACAAGCTTGATCACAAACAGAACTACAAGGGACTATCCTATTGATGTCGTGTTATGCGGTGCACTTAGTCCTTAATGCAGTTATTTATATTAGATGACACTAATGCGCACTTGTTCAGATTTTATGCATCCCATACTACATAGGTCTGAGGATAAGCCCTTAACTGTTCTTCATCTTGTAGGGTTCAATCCCTCACCGTGTCTTAAACTACTACTGTAACTACGATAAGTATCCTAGATGTTCTATGAGTTACGAGCTCACGTTCAGACAGCCTGGAGGGAAATCCCACGTCATGTCACGATGCATTGTGAAGAACCTAGGGACAATTCAGCCTCCATCATGGGACATGGCACCACCCGCAGTCACCAAACACCCCACGAGCGTCGCCTGCGGTATGGACTCCTGGAGACATATCCACGTCATGTCACGACGCATCGTGAAGACAGCCTGTGAATACTCTCACACCGTAGCTCCGAGGCCCTCATACTCGTGTTTTTCTCTTATTTTCATCACATCTTCACTATGTATCTAATCCTTAGTTATTTGAATCATGAACAAAATCAATTCTCTAGAGTTAGCCTTTCCACTATACCGGTCTTAATCATCTATTCAACATGACCCAATCTTGGTCTTTTCATCTCAAATTTCATTTCAACATATCTCTTTCCAATGCTGGTATGAGGCTTAACTACACTCTAGTTCTCAATTTCAATTCACAATCACAAAATCGAGTTTTCACAGTCATAAATTCTTTTTCATGATTAACAATAATTTTCCTTTCATGTTCATAGCATTTGTGTATTCATGCTCATAAAATCTTTCATAATTTGTCATAACATTCAATTTCACTTTCAAGTTCAAACTCATGCATAAACAAAAGAATTTGTTTTTTTCTAACTTGTCACATTCATAATTCATTCTTCCCATGAAATTACTGTACTGTCATTTTATAAAAAATTCACACTTTCATTGCCAAAACTCATTTCAAAACTCTTTTAAACAAGACATGTATTTTTATTTATTCAAAGACAATTTAAACTAATAAAATAATAAGTTCTTTTTTTTTGTGCCAAAAGTAGCCTCAAATTCTTATTTATACTAGGCCACAGGTTATAGAAAATTATCTCACGAAAATCCAGATATTATTTGAAACTTCAGGGCAGTTAACTGTTAAAACATGGACCGTCGGCTGTTCTGTGAGGATTTACAATTCGAAAACCAATAGTCAAGGTAGTCGACTGTTACAGTGTAGTCGGTCGACTGTTCCGCAAAGATTTGAACTCGAAAACAAATAATCAGGATGGTCGACTGTTTAAATATAATCGGTCGACTGTTCCGCAAAGATTTGAACACGGAAACAAATAGTCAGGGCAGTCGACTGTTTCAATATAGTTGGTCGACTGTGCTACTAGGTTTTTCAAATTGCCAAAATGTTTTTAGTTCTTTTTCTTCTCTTTTTGAGTCAAAACTCTCCAAATTTTAATGTATATACAATTACGGTTGATATGGCTGAAAATGGGGTTAAATCGGAACCATTCAAAGCAGGCACGAATCTCAAAGTCCCAGGGGCAAGATGGTAATCTTGCCTACAGACGGGTCCGAATTGGGAACCGGGTCCCTCCTCCTGGACCCGCTAACCCAAGAACGGATCCGACTAGTTGAGAGTGGGTCTCAATCCGCTAGGGACCAGTCCAACAGGATAAGAACAAATCCTAGTTTGTCCCTATCTTATGGAGATGGATGTAACCAACCCCAACCAGCCACACCGGAAAGTAGGGATCTACTATCATCCTGAAAAGGATCCCCATGGCGACTATATAACCCCCCCTGACCTCCTACTGTTAAAGGTGATCACACTTTGCACACTTGAGCCTTTTCCCTTGTCTTTTTCTGTGTATTGACTTAATCGTCGGAGGGTTCGTCGCTGGGATCCATCCCGGTGTCTCGAACGTTGGTTCAGGTTTTGAGGGAGCATCAAGGAGCCAACAAATTAGCAAGGAAGAAGAAGGGGTCGATCTTTGTGAGTTTCCTCACGAACCTACAAATCTCATCTATTGCCCCCACACCCGAATTCAGCGGCAACAGATTGGCGCTGTCTGTGGGAAACTTCACTCGACAAGCAATCTCGTCTTCCTCCTTCGACCCACGTAACTCCCAGCCATGCCTCCTAAGAAGAGACCCGCAAATTCCAACCGAAGGACAACCTCCTCTCACCCTCCTCCTCCTCCTGCACAGTGGGATCTCCCTCCTCCCAACCAACCAACCCAGCAGCTCGATCCTCGGGCTCCGCAGTCCGTCCAGCAGCCTTCGGGGCCTCAGGCTGCAGTGGGGGAACCCTCTCGGTAGAGTCGCCACAAGCAACCTGTCCATCAGGTTCGAGTCTCCATCCACAATGCCGACACCGACTCCATGGCCTCCTATACTCACCCCACTCCAAAGGATTTGCAGAACGTGATCAACAATCTGCAGACCAAGCACGGACCCGATCTCCATACCCATCTGGAGGAGAGGCGGGCCCAAGGGTCGAACCCTTGCCACGAGCAAGCCAGGGATCGCTCACCACCCCGATCGAACCGAGGAGGGTCCAACTCTCCCCGTGGATGAAGAGAGTCGCCCCAACATCGCCCAAGACGGAGCCGTTCCCCGACAAGTCGCCATGCACCTCGGGACCATCATGGGTAGGAGGTCCCCGTCACAAGGGCGAAATTCCAGCAATTTCAAGAGGTGGTCCTCCGGGCTCTCAACGCTGCCCCTAACAATGGCCGTAGGGTTCCCAGTCCTCCGCCAGCTCCTCACCATCCTCGCCGATCCCGTAGTCCTCGTCCGGCTCCTGACCATCCTCGCCGATCCCGCAGTCCTCGTCCGGCTCCTCACAATCCTTGCCGCTCCTGAAGTCCTAGGCAGGCTGCAAGCCATCGCCGTCCCTCTCCTGATAACCACCACCGCTCTCGTAGTCCACGCCCTACCCTAAGTCACCCTTGTCTCTCAGTCAGTCCACCTCCTACTCTGTGCCATCACCGGCATAGCCCCAGCCTTCCTCAACATGAGAACGAGACTCGGGGTTCAGCTAGACAGGACCAAAGGGAGGACTCGGTCTACCACTGTCTCTACGAGATGGAGAGGTGCCTCGGCCAGCTCGACCGAGACGAGGGGCGACTTACATGAGACCTTCGTCCAAGCAGGCCCCCATTCTCCCGTACCATTATGGTGGCTCCAGTTCCCGACAACTTCAAGCCTCCACATTTTAAGACCTATACCGGGGGCAGATCACATTGAGAGTTTTAAAACTCTCATGATGATCCACCATGCATCCGACTCCCTCCTTTGCAAGACCTTCCCAGCCACACTCAAGGGGCCGGCTTGGGAATGGTACTCTCGGCTTGTGCCGGCATTTATCTTCTCCTTCGACCAGTTCGAGGGTCTTTTCCTCATGCATTTCGTGGGCAGTCGACGTGCCGAGAAGACGAGCGACACGCTATTGTTCCTCAGCCAAAAGAAGGGTGAACGACTAAGGGATTATGTCAAATGCTTCACTGTCGAGGCTAGGTCCATTGCTTCTTTGGAACCCTCGGTCGCCACCATCGCTTTCCAGTCCAACGTCCTCAATGCTGACCTCAGGGCGTCCCTCGCCAAGAAGCCCCCTCGGAACTTCTCAGAGCTCCTAATTCGGAGCGAGAAGTACATCCGAGCGGAAGAAGCCGTCTGCCGTCCCACCTTCGAAGCCTCATCTTCCGGGAACAAGCGGAAGGGTGTAGAAGAAGAAAGAGTTAAGAAGTTCCAAAAGGACAATGGGGGTCAGCGGCATCCTCCTCATCGGTTGGAGAAATTCACTCCGCTTAACGTGAGTGTATCTGCCATCCTCATGGAGATAGGGAACGATGTCCTCCTACTGCCTCCCCCAAGGATGAACACCGTGGCAAAGAAGAGGGACTGGAGCAAGTGCTGCCGTTTCCATCGGGACCATGGGCACGACATAGATGAATGTTAGGCCTTGAAGGATGAAATCGAGGCCCTCATTCAAAGAGGACAACGCAACCGGTTCGTAAAAAGGGACCAAGCCGATCCGCCCCCGCCGCCTCGGGGGGCTAACCGGCAAAACGAGCAGCGCACGGAGACTCCGGAGGCCGAAGTAGAGGGCATCTTGCACCTGATACACGGGGGCCCAATGGGGGGAGATTCCAACTCCTCCCGAAAAGCCTTCGTAAGGGAGGTCAACTCCGTGTAGAGCCATCCTCCCCCAAAGGGCCTCGGGGTCCCGGTGACGTTCTCCGATAGGGACCTGGAGGGCGTCCGCATGCCCCACTGCGACGCCCTCGTAATCAATCTCTGCATGGCGAACTTCGAAGTTCATCGCATCTTGGTAGATAACGGCAGCTCCGTCAACATCCTTTTCTTGGAGGCCTTCAAAGGCCTCCCGCTGTCCAGGGACCGGCTGAAGCCCGCAGGCTACACTCTCCACGGGTTCACAGGGGTCCCGATTACGGTCGATGGAATTATAACCCTCGACGTAACGGCTGGAAAGGCCCCGACAACTTGTACGGAGCAACTGGACTTCATGGTGGTCGACGTCAAGGCCGCCTATAATGTTATCCTGGGTAGACCAGGCTTGGCCGCGCTTCAAGCCATCCTTTTAGCCTACCATATGAAGATGAAGTTCCCCACCCCCTCAGGAGTGGGAGAAGTGAAGGGAAGCCAAGAAGCAGCTCGGAAGTGCTACATGACCTCGATGGGGGTCCGGTTCTCTCCTTGGAAGCACTCGAACTTCCTCAGGAAGGAAGCCAAACTATCTCCGAGCCCATCGACGAGTTGGAAGAAGTGGCCTTCTCCGAAGAAGACACCACTAAGACGTTCCGCGTCAGCAAAGCTCTCTCCCCCTCCATAAAGCAAGATATCTCCCGGTGCATACGGGAGAATCGGGACCTCTTTGCATGGACTGTAGCAGACATGCCCGGGATCTCGGAAGAACTCTCAATGCACCATCTGAGCGTCACCCCTGGGGTCAAGCCTGTCCAGTAGAAGAGGCGAAAGTTTGCCCCCGAGAGGCAACTTGCAATCAAGGAGGAGGTTGAGAAACTCCTTAACGCCCACTTTATTCAGGAGGTGAACTACCGTGAGTGGCTCTCCAACGTGGCAATGGTCAAAAAGGCCAATGGAAGTTGGAGGATATGCATCGACTTCGCTGATCTCAACAAGGCGTGCCCGAAGGACCCCTTCCCTCTTCCCAGCATCGACGCCCTCATCGATGCGACTTCTGGGCACGAGCTCCTCAATTTTATGGATGCCTTTTCGGGATACAACCAAATCAGGATGTTCCCTCCGGATATCCCGAAGACCTCGTTTGTGACGGACCAAGGCCTCTACTGCTACCGTGTTATGCCCTTCGGCTCGAAAAGCGCGGGGGCTACCTATCAGCGTCTGGTGAACAAGGTCTTCCGAGATCAGATTGGCCGAAACATGGAAGTCTACATTGACGACATGTTGGTCAAGAGTACTCGAGGGCAGGAGCACACCCTCGACCTTCAAGAAGCCTTCAAGGTGCTCAGGAGGCACAATATGAGACTAAACCCGAACAAGTGTGCGTTCGGTGTCTCATCGGGCAAATTACTCGGGTTTATGGTTAGCCAGAGGGGCATAAAGGCCAACCCTGAGAAGATCCAAGCCATTCTCAAAATGGCTCCCCCCTCCAACTCTAAAGAGGTGCAAAGGCTCATGGGGCGCCTCGCCGCAATCGGGCAATTCCTCTCCAAGTCCGGGGAGAAGTGCCTCCCCTTCTTCAAAGCCCTCAGGGGGGCTAAAGACTTCAAGTGGGGGTTGTAGCAGCAGGAGTCCTTTGACAAGCTTAAAGAGTATTTATCCAACCCCCCGCTCCTGAGTAAGCCGACACCTGGAGAGGTCCTCTACCTCTACCTCGCAGCTTCGGATCAAATGCTCAGCGCGGTCCTCGTGAAGGAAGAGGATAAGACGCAAAAGCCCATCTATTATGTAAGTAAGGTGCTCCGCGATCCCGAACTCCGTTATCCGAAACTGGAAAAGATGGCACTCGCCTTGGTCATGGCCGCCCGTAAGCTCTACCCCTACTTCCATTCCTACTCGGTGGTCGTCCTTACCGACTAACGACTGAAACAGGTTCTCCACAAGCCGGAGACTTCCGGACGGCTCATGAAGTGGTCCATCGAGCTGAGTCAGCATGACATCAGCTACCAGCCCAGGACAGCGATAAAAGCCTAAGATCTAGCCGAGTTCATCGTGAAGAACACATCCCCGACTCATGCACGTTGCTAGCCGACCCCTCCGTCTGGACTGTCTATGTGGGCGGGTCCTCCTGCGCCGATGGAAGCAGGGCCGGCATCATCCTAACTGGCCTTGATGCCTTCATCCTCCAGTATTCCCTTCGCCTCAACTTCCCGACGTCAAACAATGAAGCAGAATATGAAGCCCTAATTGCGGGTCTCTGCTTGGCTCGCAAGGCGGGTGCCGAATAGGTTAGGGTCTTCAGTGACTCTCAGTTAGTGGTCAATCAAGTGTCCGGGGAATACGAGGCGAGAAATGACCGAATGGCTAAATACTTGGCAAAAGTAAGGGAGCTTCTAGTTCTATTCAGAGATGTTCAACTCCAGCGGGTTCCCCAAGAGGAAAACGCACAAGCAGATCCCCTCTCTAAGCTTGCCTCCTCTTCCCTCCAAGGTCTAGAATGGACTGTCCAAATAGAAGTCCTTCTCAAACCTAGCATCGACAAAGATGGCTCGGAGCCAATGGAAGCCTACCCCCTAATACTTGGAGAAAACTGGATGAAGCCCCTCCTCGAGTATCTCCGAGACGGAGTCCTCCTCGAAGATCCGAAAGAAGCAAGGAGGATCAAGACACGAGCAGAGCGGTTCACACTCCTGGACGGGGTCATGTACAAACGCTCCTACACCCAGGTCGACGGTTGGCCTTATCTGAGATGCCTCTCCTCAGAAGAGGCGCTCTATGCCCTAAGGGAAGCCCATGATGGTCTATGTGGTGCACACTCGGGAGCAAGATCCCTTGCCCAGAAGCTTTTGAACTACAGGTACTTTTGGCCTACACTATTAAGTGACTCCGAGGAGTACGTCCGCTAGTGCGACTCCTGCCAGAAGTGTAATACCCCGATTTTTCATTTATGAAAATTATTTATTTATTTTGCACGTAGTGTGCACGTGCAATTTTTGTAGTGTGAAATCTTATAATTATTTTCTTTATGGATAATATGGATATATATATATATATATATATATATATATATATATATGAGTTCTCTAATTATTTTTATAAAGGCCCATTTTTCTTCAAATAAACATAAGCCTTTCTTTTTAGCCCAAATCTAACTTATTTATTTTCTTTTATAAAACTATTATTTTGGCCCATTAATTAAAGCCCATGAGTTATTTTATTTTAATTACAACTTGTAATGTAGAACATCTTTTAAAGATTATTTTTATAGAAAATATAATGTACAACTTTTTTTAAATGGAAGACTAATGCATGCACGTGCATTGCACGTACACGTGCAAAGCACACCTTTGTGGCCGGTTTTGAGTATGGAGGGAAATGAAAAAAATAGTGGAGTCATGGGTGGTGGTTGCTTGATCATGGTTGGTTACTACAACTCCCCCTTGAATCCTAGTCTTTTATTTCTAACTCCTAGTTTGATCCTAGCCTTCCATTTACTCAAAATTTTAGTATAAATACCCCCCCCTATCCTAGTAATTTTTGTACTCTTCATTTCTCCAAAACCTATAGTAGAAAATACATTGTTAGTAGTATAGTAAGTGAGATAAAAGATTGAGAGTTGTGTGTGAGGGAGTTGTGCTTGCACCAAGAAGGAAGGCCGGCATCAAGGAGGCTCGGGTTGGCATCTTTGAAGGCTTGGGTGCACATCGAGGAGGAGGAGGAACGCTCTTTTGGCAAGGACTCTTGTTTAGGAGGTGTTGCAATTGTATTCTCTCCAAATTAAGGTGGGTTATTTTTCATGTTTCTAATTAGATAGCATGCTAGAATTGAATTGAAATGATAATGCATGAAAAAGATTAATAAGAGTACATTTAATTGGAAAAATGGCTTATTAGTTGATTGGAATGTTGCTAAATAGATTGTATGTGACTCCATCATCGAACTTAAGTTGTGTGTGAATTATTTATAGCTATGGATTGCTTGAATTAAAATTCGTTATTAGCATCAAAAAACTAAATGCAAATGTTAGTAGATGAAAATGTTGTTTTATGTGCTTGAATGGACCCTTTTGTGATAATGTTGTGACGAATAACTTAAAATATAATTTGTGAGTTTGTGAAAGGATTATAAACAGGGAATTGATATTGAGAATATTGATGTTAAATTGGATAAGAAATGTCGAAAAAGAAATGTGGTAGTAGTAGCATACAATTTAAACTAATTGTATGAAAAATATGTGTTAATTAGTGGAAAAATTATTTTTTAAATTACTGGAGTATCAATTATCATGTGAATAATTATTCTGGAGATTTACAGTAAATTTAATAAAAGCAAAACTCAAATGAGAGCTTTTGAAACATCGAAATCTTCTATTAAACAGAGAGCTGATTTAATTAAAATGCAAGTGGTATACAAGACAACTTGAGCCTATAGCTTAAGTGGTCGGGAGGCCTCTTAATGCTACAGTGTTGTGCGGTGGGTTCTCACAGATCGATGGTTCGATCCTTGACAACACCATATTTTTGTGTACGTTTAAAAATTAATTCGAGCTTCAGCCGAGAGCATTTAAGACTCTAAAATCCCCTTTATACCGAACAGCACAATCGGCCTAGTGGCCAGAGCGTGCGGCATGCTTCTCTGTGGTTGCTGGTTAGAATCCTGGTCTCGGCCAGTATCAAACTTTTTGGAAAAAAATATTTTTTTGATGGATTTTGATGTCTAAAATTTATGAAAAAAATATTATTATTATTCTAAAATTATGTGTGACTTATGAAAAATAAATTGGGAGATATTAGAATGAAATGAAGTATATTTTGGGAATAAAAGTGTAGTTAGAACTATGGTTCTACACTTATATTTTAGCAAAAGTTGTGTTTTGAAAAACAACTTGAAATAAAGTGCTGGAAAAGAAAAATAATAAAGAAATAAAGTATGTAGTGAAGTTGTGTGAATTATTCTTAGTGAAGAATAATGTGACAATAATGAATTGTGAATATTCATCTTGACCATATAATTGGTGATATGATTTTTAATGTGGAAATAAATATTTGATGAAATACATGATGAGTAATTGAACTCCATGTATGGTTATTGACTCATGAATAATTTAGAAATCATGTGATTGGAAAAGAGAAATGTTATTGAGTATGAAAACTCAAATATGTGAATTTGTGAATTGAAATTGAAAATTATAGTGTAGCCAAAACTCACACCGGAAAGTGAAAGTGATGAATTATGATTATTGATATTGAAAAGACCAGTTTGGGTCATTGTGAAATGAAAGAAATAAGACCGGTAGTAGTGAGAGGGCTAACTCTAAGAGATTGATTTTGTTCATGATTTCATCAAATTAAGAATTAGTGCATAGTGAAGAGGTGATGAAAGTGAGAGAAAAACACAAGTATGAGGGCCTTGAGTCTACGATGTGAGAGTGATCCACAGAATGCATGCTTGATGCGTCAAGACATGGCGTGGGCACTACTCCAGAATTATCGGGATCTTGGCGACGCTTGTGGGATGTTCGGTGACTGCAAGAGGATCGTGTGCCATGAAGGAGGCTGAATTGCCACAGAATGCATGCTTGATGCTCAAGACATGACGTGAGATTCCCCTCCAGGTTTTCTGTACACGAGCTTGTACTCATAGATCATCTAGGATACTTACCGTAGTTACAGTAGTAGATTAAGTCATGACGAGGGATTGAACCCTACAAGATGAAGAACGATTAAGAGGCTTGCCCTCGGACCTATGTAGTATGGGATGCATGGAATCCGAACAAGTGTGCATTAGTGTCATGTAATATAAATAAGTGCATTAAGGACTAAGTGCACAATCACAACACGACATCAATAGGGTATTCCCTTTAGTTTGATATGTGACAAGTTTGTGTTTGTTAAATATGGAAAATCAGTTATACTATTTCCGGCATAGAGATGATGGCCGTGTATAATGTTCATCGGTTGAATAAACTGACGTACCCACAGTTTTGTATGCAGGGTAAATGACATGTTAAAGATTAAAGAAGCACAGATGCTTAGAGATTATTCAAATGTTGATGTACATTTATTTAAATGTTGTAAATTTGTTTCCGCGGTAAAACGTAAATTGTAAAGTTTTCATGTAACTCTGATGTAAAGTGAAAAGTTTTTAAATTCCTTGTAAAATTGTACGAAAGAAGTGTAAAGATCCTGTGGAATCTCGAATTCAGTTGTATTTTGGAATTCGGGGCGTTACAAGAAGTTCGCCCCAATTCGTCACCTACCCCAAGCGCAACTTGCCTCCCTGGCAAGTCCAATCCCTTTTGCAATGTGGGGGATGGATTTGCTTGGACCTTTCCCTCCGGCACCAGTGTAACTCTTATTTCCCGTATTTGTATTTTTATACTGTATTTTGCCCCATTGTACTCTTTTATCAATTTGAGATCCAGTATTTCGTTACTATTCGAATAAAATCATCAAATTATTTTCGACTCAATTTTTGGTGACTTCGTCTAATTCAATTATATGTGCTCTTTGTGTCGTTCTTCGTGAAGAATGAACTCTTCTATGTCATTCATCTCTTTATTCCCCATTTTAATACATTTTTGACCAATTCTCTAGTTGGATCCCACTCAACAGATACCCTAATACCCAAAAACCCGAAACCCCATACTATTTAAACCCTAACCTTCTAACCCTAACCCTAGTTTTTACTGTGCTAACCTAAAACCCACGTGCTTCACACGTGCTTTTGGGAGACTTTGCCCGAGAATTTTTGATTCCATTTTCTTCAACAATCGGATCTAATCGTCGTCAAGCAAGGCAAGTAATCCCCTTGTACACATTTTTGTTCTAGTACAAGTATTCCTTGAAAATACTACAAATAGTTAGAAATTGTGACTCCTTCTTGACTGTCGTTGTTGATCAATTATTAAACTTCCTCAATTTCATAATCTTAAGAGTCACAATAAATTCATTGTATTATATTACAACTACTTGGACTCATTTTACCCCCTCAACACATGGACACATGAAATTAAGGAGCCCTAGATTTGTAGATATATGTTATATCTTACATTTGATGAACTTGCACCCATTTGACTTGAAAAACAATCATTACTTGCTGTTTTGACAATCATTTTCCTGTATTTATATCACACATTAATCTAGACGCCTAATAACCAATTTTCATGTAACCTACACTAGTAAGATATTCCCATATGTTGTTGTCCTAAATCTTGTTATGATGTTTTGACCCCTTTAACATCAGAATCTGAACCCGAGTCCTGAATAGAAAATATAGCTCTAGATGTCTAGATGTCGATAGTCTCCGGAATTTTTGAATTCGGAGTTACGGTCTAGGAGTTATTGCAGTTTTACTGCAGCTATGTCGGTAGATGTAGATTCACAAAACTGCTGCACACCTTTAGTTTGCGAATTAATTTAACTATGTTAACAGTAAGCGTTTGACTCGGAATTTTATATGCGGTTGCTGGAAAACCTATGGGGCATCCCCAATTTTTCTCATAATTAATTAGTAACGTTTCAACCTTGTTCATGATTATGACTTCTTGACTTGTTTCACACACTTGCATGCTTGCTTGATAAATAATAATAATAAATAACAAGCCGGGGTTTAAGGGAAAGACTATAGTAGTGGACAATATAGATAAGTGAACTCAGAAGGGGGCCCGTGTTTTCCAAATACCTGGTTCATGAACTTGTTGTATCTTGATCGATTCATGGAGTCAGTTACTTGGCTCATGAACTTGTTTGATTCATGAACCCACTGTGCGGTTCTTGAACTTGTTAGTGGATTCGCGAACTTGCTTCGTGAACTTGTTATTTATTTTCCGATTCATGAACTGGCTTGCTTGATACTTGATACCTGAGTACGCCGCCCTATAAAATCCATTACTAGGTTTAAACGAAATTGCATTGACTGTAGCAACCATGTAGTAAAAGTATGGATGCATGAAGTGCTACCTAGATAGTAATCACCACAAGACTTGGACATGAAACTTGAACTCGACACATGTTTACTCGATACTTGATCACATGATACATGAAACCTGATACATGAAACTCGAACTTGATACATGTTTACTTGAAGCTTGATGACTTGTTACATGAGACTTGATACTTGAATAATAACACTTGGCATTTATAACTTGATACTTGAGACCTGACAACTTGACACTAGACTTGAGACTTGACACCCGACACTTACTAGATGCTTGTCACTTGATGTTAGAAACCCCTACAGGTTCACTTGTCATGTGTTTTACCATTAGCATTTGTTATCCAGCCTGTTTACTAAGATGTCCCTCTTGCTAACTAGTTCTTGGTTTATCCACTACTTGTTGTATCCCTGTTACATTCTTGATTCCAATTCTTATTCCCCATTACTTGTACTCGTTTTTACTATGTGTGGCCCTAGCTTGCACTAAGGGCATGTTCTCTTGTTTTCCCCTATTTTCACTTTTTATTTATTAAGCAGACTTTGGAGACGAGCTACCTGCTGGGATTGGTGAGCAGAAATTTTAGCTTTCAAGTGGAGGCAGGACTTGTTTAGATTAATTGTTTTTCTTGAATTATTTATTCTTGCTACTTAAGACTTGTAACGGGCTACGTTCCCGAGTTTTACATTTGATCCAGACTTGAAAACTATGTGGTCATTATTATTTGTTTTCAATTATTTTCTATTGCTTAATGAATTATTCATACATGCTTGGTGATATATATATCTTGTTATATTCTTATTGTGATGCTGAGTCGATCCTACAGCTTATGGATGATGTTAAAATCATTCGCTGGGCTTCGTCACGCGCTCGTATTCCATGTTTTTGGAAAGCAGGGCGTGATAATGTTTTTAGTGGTATCAGAGCTCAGGTTTGGCTAATGTGTTAGTTGACTAATACATTAGACAGGCTTGACTCAGTCAGGATTAACTCAACATTAAACAGGCCATGCACCCACATGAATAATTTGTTAATCAACTCGATCTGGACACAAGTCTTATCCCATCCATTTTGACCCCTTCATATTCAATTCTTTGAATTCCTTGCTTCCTTCCATCTTTTGCAGTCATCATGATCTAAGATTCCTTATTGGATACAAATTTATTCTTTCTGTACCCATATTCTTTTGATTCCGGTGCAAGCAATCTCTGATTTTCTGCTTGTCTCGTTGATTCCTTCTTATTTCAACTTGTGTATCGTTCATTGCTTTCCCTGCCTTACATTCATTTTTATTTGTTGATTCATATTGAGTATCATGTTGGTTATTTCTTCCCTGCTATATTCTCTTCAATTCCGATTTTGCCCTTGTTTCTCTCCGTCAACATTCAATTCTTTGATTTCCTCTTGTCCCTTATAGTCATCCTCTTCTTGACTCTTTATTGGGTATAGATACATTTTTCTCCTACCTATTTTTCTCTTTATAATTATTTTTCCGAATACTTTCTATATTTCGATTTTTAATTGTTATATTTAGTTTCGATCGTGTGTAAAAATGTTTCTCAACAAAGATTATGTTATTTCGAATAATAGTAGTATAATGCTGTTATTACTACTATTATTATTAATGCTATTATTTTCATTATCATTACTAGTATTATTATTATTGTTACTATTATTGATATTCATATTGTTGTTTTCATTATTTTATTATTACTGTTAATATTAAATTACTTCAACAAAAATGTTGGGCCAAACTATATCTTGTCTTGCATTACTACTTTTTCTAGTGTTATAAATATTTTAATATTATTGTTATTATTATTATTATTATTGTTATCATTCTTTTTGCGATTACTGTTATTATTACTGCTATGATCATTGTTATTATTATTGTTATTTTTATTATCATTAGTATCGATATTTTGTTATTATTATTGTTGTTGGTATTATTATTTTTATCGTTACTACTATTATTATTATTAATTTGTTTTGAGCCCGAACATGCTCAATTTTATATACATTTCACTACTTCGGTGCAACCAAATGTCGAGATGGCAAATATGCAACTCGATGTCAATGGAGACAAATTACAACTGGATATTGGGGAGGCAAAATGTGCAACCGAATATCCAGACGGCAACCTGCAACCTTATGTCATGAAGGCAAACATGCAACTTGATGTTAAGGAGGCAAGATCTTCTACCTATTTGCTAATTGATATTTCAAGACTCGTTACTTGTATAATGAAACTGATGGTAAAAGAATATTTTCGTTATTATTGGTATTAATATTATTATTGTCATCTTAATTGATGTTATTATTATTGTTTTCAGTATCTTCATTACTGTTATTATTATTATTATTATTATTATTACTGTTACTTTATTATTATTAGTATATTTGTTATTATTGCTATTATCATATTATTTATTATCATTATTGATATTATTTTTAATGCTATCATTATTATTATTATTGCATTATTTTCATGAGTGTGTTGAATTCTATTATGTCATGTATGTATTATCGTATTATTAGTATTGTTGATATTTTTATTATATTATTATTACCTGTATGATTATGACGATATTGATTTCTGTTATTATTATTGTTATCATTATTATTTTGTTACTATTATTACTAATTTTATTATTATCATTGTTATATTTATTTTTATTATTGTTACTATTATTCTATTACTATTGATGTTATTATCATTGATATTTGTTGTTATTAATATTTCTGTTAAAGCCATTAGTTTTGATCTATATTATATCTTTTAATTATTTAAATTCAAGCCAAACTTTATACTCATTTTGCATTATTTATTATATCTATCTTGAGCCCATACTCCCCTTGATCCTAGTGTCTCAGTCTTATCATCTTGCTCGGTTCGTTGCTTGGTGCCACGTGGTCTATAACGACATGTCTGGAGCTTGGAACGTCACCATCAGAGTGGCGCAGCGGAAGCGTGGTGGGCCCATAACCCACAGGTCCTGGGATTCCTTTGTTGCGTTTAGTTCTTTGTATTGTTGCTTCCCTCTGTTACTTGTATTCATCTTCATCCGTTGATTACTTGAATGGTTTGATTCTTTCCTGTCTTTTCCTCTTTTGATTCCAGTTCTGCCTACTCCCTATTTTGCATTGTTATTGTGTGTTGTTTCCTTCCTCTTGATACTGCTTATTTTTCTTTCATGCCTTCCATTTGACCTCATCGTTATCCACTTTCTTATTCTTCTGGTGTTGCCACTGCTGGTTCCTTCCCCTTTAATTCTCTGCCTTGTTACCCCCCCAGTTTGCTTAGCCCTATCCTATGTACCGCCTAAGCAAATTTTGAGGACGAAATTTTTGTGTAAGGTGGGTAGGATTTGTAACTCCTATTTTCCGTATTTGTATTTTTATACTGTATTTTGCCCCACTGTACTCTTTTATCAATTTGAGATCCAGTATTTCGTTACTATTCAAATAAAATCATCAAATTGTTTTCGATTCAATTTTCGGTGACTTCGTCTAATTCAATTGTATGTGCTCTTTGTGTCATTCTTCATGAAGAATGAACTCTTCTATGTCATTCATCTCTTTATTCTCCATTTTAATACATTTTTGACCAATTCTCTAGTTGGATCACACTCAACGGATACCCTAATACCCAAAAACCCGAAACCCTATACTATTTAAACCCTAACCTTCTAACCCTAACCCTAGTTTTTACTGTGCTAATCGAAAACCCAGCCGCTACCCTTCTTCCTCCCATCTTCGTCTCCTTCGCACCATTCGAACCCAATCCGCCTCCTTCCTCGCATCGCCTCCTCATCCTTCGATCGTCTCCCCCCCCTCACCTTCGACCCTCCATCGCCTTCGTCACCACCACCAAAGTATCCAACCATCACCCCGTCGTCCACCACCGCACCGCCATCACCATTTGCCATCGAGCCCAACCTCCGAAACCCATTTCTCCATCTCCGACCACTACACCATACCCTCACCCTCTCATCCTCATCGCCTCGCTGTCGCCTCCTCAATCCGACCTCCGTCCACGCCGCCAACACCCCCGAACCATTTCCTTCGCTCCTCCCCCATTTCGAAACCCACAAACAGGATCGCCGCGCGTCGCTCCTCGACGTCGCGTCGCCTCAGTTGTCGCCGCCCCGTCACCGCCGTGCTACCCTATTGCCATATCGCTCCTCGACGCAGCACCGCTGTCGAAGACCGCTGTCACACCTTCCCTCTCTCTCGCTCTCTGTTTCGTCGAAGAAGAGAACGAGGAAGAAGACACTGTTGGGCGGGATACGATTGCACCCATTGGATCGCTTCAAGATCCGTGAAATCGAGCCAAGATGATTGCTGTCCTGTGTTTGTCCACACCAGATCCCACTTCCGCCGTCCCCTGTTCGGCCGATCCATTGCGGGATCGCGATCTGATTGGTCGATCCGGTGTTTTGCTGTTTTGGCGCAGCGAATCGAGATTTGTTGTTTGCTGTTCGGGCGATCTGGTGTGGGAAAATTCGCTCTACTGTTAGATTTTTGCACGTGCTTCACACGTGCTTTTGGGAGACTTTGCCCCGGGAAGTTTTGATCCCATTTTCTTCAACAATCCGATCTAATCGTTGTCAAGCAAGGCAAGTAATTCTCTTGTACACATATTGTTCTAGTACAAGCATTCCTTGAAAATACTGCAAATAGTTAGAAATTGTGACTCCTTCTTGACTGTCGTTGTTGATCAATTATTAAACCTCCTCAATTTAATAATCTTAAGAGTCACAATAAATTCATTATATTATATTACAACTACTTGGACTCATTTTACCCCCTCAACACATGGACACATGAAATTAAGGAGCCCTAGATTTGTAGACATATGTTATATCTTACATTTGATGAACTTGCACCCATTTGACTTGAAAAACAATCATTACTTGCTGTTTTGACAATCGTTTCCCTGTATTTATATCACACAATAACCTAGACGCCTAATAACCAATTTTCATGTAACCTACACTAGTAAGATATTCCCATATGTTGCTGTCCTGAATCTTGTTATGATGTTTTGACACCTTTAACATCAGAATCTGAATCCGAGCCCTGAATAGAAAATGTAGCTCTAGATGTCTAGATGTCTATAGCCTCCGAAATTTTTGAATTCAGAGTTACGGTCTAGGAGTTATTGCAGTTTTACTGCAGCTGTGTCGGTAGACGTAGATTCGCAAAACTGCTGCATACCTTTAGTTTGCGAATTAATTTAATTATGTTAACAGTAAGCGTTTGACTCGGAATTTTATATGTGGTTGCTGGACACCCTATAGGGATTCCCCAATTTTTCTCAGAATTAATTAGTAACGTTTCAACCCTGTTCATGATTATGACTTCTTGACTTGTTTCACACACTTGCATGCTTGCTTGATAAATAATAATAATAAATAACAAGCCGGGGTTTAAGGGAAAGACTATAGTAGTGGACAATATAGGTAAGTGTACTCGGAAGGGGGTCCGTGTTTTCCAAATACTTGGTTCATGAACTTGTTGTATCTTGATCGATTCATGGAGTCGGTTACTTGGCTCATGAACTTGTTTGATTCATGAACCCACTGTGCGGTTCTTGAACTTGTTAGTGGATTCGCGAACTTGCTTCGTGAACTTGTTATTTATTTTCCGATTCATGAACCATGGCTTGATTGATACTTGATACCTGAGTACGCCGCCCTATAAAATCTATTACTAGGTCTAAATAAAATTGCATTGACTGTAGCAACCATGTAGTAAAAGTATGGATGCATGAAGTGCTACCTAGATAGTAGTCACAACAAGACTTGGACATGAAACTTGAACTCGACACATGTTTACTCGATACTTGATCACATGATACATGAAACCTGATACATGAAACTCGAACTTGATACATGTTTACTTGAAGCTTGATGACTTGTTACATGAGACTTGATACTTGAATAATAACACTTGACATTTATAACTTGGTACTTGAGACCTGACAACTTGACATTTATAACTTGATACTTGAGACCTGACAACTTGACACTAGACTTGAGACTTGACACCCGACACTTACTAGATGCTTGTCACTTGATGTTAGATACCCCTACAGGTTCACTTGTCATGTGTTTTACCATTAGCATTTGTTATCCAACCTGTTTATTAAGATGTCCCTCTTGCTAACTAGTTCTTGGTTTATCCACTACTTGTTGTATCCCTGTTACATTCTTGATTCCAATTCTTATTCCCCATTACTTGTACTCATTTTTACTATTTATGGCCCTAGCTTGCACTAAGGGCATGTTCTCTTGTTTTCCCCTATTTTTCCCTTTTTATTTATTAAGCAGACTTTGGAGACGAGCTACCTGCTGGGATTGGTAAGCAGAAATTTTAGCTTTCAAGTGGAGGCATGACTTGTTTAGATTAATTGTTTTTCTTGAATTATTTATTCTTGCTACTTAAGACTTGTATCGGGCTACGTTCCCGAGTTTTACATTTGATCCAGACTTGAAAACTATGTGGACATTATTATTTGTTTTCAATTATTTTTTGTTGCTTAATGAATTATTCATGTATGCTTGGTGATATATATATCTTGTTATATTCTTGTTGTGATGCTGAGTCGATCCTACAGCTTATGGATGATGTTAAAATCATTCGCTGGGCTTCGTCACGCGCTCGTATTCCATGTTTTGGGAAGCGGGGCGTGACAACCAGGCCAGCTGAAGTTCTTGGTGGTAGCAATAGACTACTTCTCCAAATAGATAGAGGCCGAACCTCTCTTAACGATCACCGAGAACAGGGTGCAGAAGTTCTTTTGGAAGAACATTGTCTGTCAGTTCGGGGTACCTCGCATTCTCGTAACCGACAACGGGACCCAACTTATAGGAGCTGCCTTCCACGACTTCTGTACTGATCTCGGGATTCAACAGCGGTTCTCTTTAGTAGCACACCCTCAGTCCAACGGCCAAGCGGAGAACGCGAACCGACAAATCCTTTCTGGTTTGAAGAAGAGGCTCGACAAGTCCACCAAAGGGCTATGGGTCGAACAACTCCCTAATGTACTTTGGTGCTATCGCACCACCAAAAGAACTCCGATGGGAGAATCCCCTTTCAACCTCACATACGGATCAGAAGCTGTTATCCCCTTGGAGGTGGGTCTGCCTTCACCTCGACTCATAGCTTACAACGAGGCGCAGAACGCGAACCAGCTTCGCAACTGCCTAGACCTCATTGACGAGATCCGCGAAAGAGCCGCAATCCGCCAGGAGACCTACCGTCGTATGATCACTCAAGCTTACAACAAGAGGGTACGACCGACCAACCTAAACAAAGGGGACTTAGTGCTTAGAAAGTTATCAATTTTGGATCCAGGCAAAAGAGGCAAGCTCGCACCCAATTGGGAAGGACCATATAAGGTCTCCTGAGTTATACGTCCGGGCGCGTATCAACTTGAAGACCCGGGGGACAGGAAGATGCCAAGGACTTGGAACGCCGAGCACCTGATGAAGTACCAAGAGGGTGTCTAAACGCCGCTCCTAGCAACTTCCCCAGGATTGCGAAAACTTTACTTGTATCTTCTTTTTTCAAAATGTAAAGGTGGTGCAACTTAGAAGCGACTACCCGGTTATTTCCAATAAAGAGAAATTTCTCCTCACAACTTCCCTATCTTTTGAGTAAACAAACTCTACTTAGCAAACTCTCTATTTTTGGGGTAGTCTCGCTCTACTTGCAAAAAAATTATTCTTTTAAATGACGAGTTCAGAGTCCAACACTTGGCTCGATGCCGCTTCTACTACTCGCTCGTAAGCGAGTAAGAAGTGGTTCGCCATTCGGAATTGCTCCCACAACCGTTGACACTCTTTAATCGACGAGTTCGGAGTCCAACACTTGGCTCGATTCCGCTTCTATGACTCGCTCATAAGCGTGTAAGTAGTGGTTCGCCATTCAGAATTTCTCCCACAACCGTTGACTCTCTCTTAAACGACGAAGTTCGAAGTCCAACACTTGGCTCGATTCCTGCTTCTACTACTCGCTCATAAGCGAGTAAGAAGTGGTTCGCCATTCGGAATTGCTCCCACAACCGTTGACTCTCTCTTAAACGACGAAGTTCGGAGTCCAACCCTTGGCTCGATTCTGCTTCTACTACTCGCTCATAAGTGAGTAAGAAGTGGCTTTGCCATTCGGAATTGCTCCCACAATCGTTGACTCTTTCTTAAACGACTAAGTTCGGAGTCCAACACTTGGCTCGACTCCGCTTCTACTACTCGCTCATAAGCGAGTAAGAAGTGGTTCGCCATTCGGAAGTGCTCCTACAACTATCGACAACCATAGATGCTAACAAAACACACAAGTGCAAAAAAGAAAACAAGTTTCGTTTCTATAAAGTTTGAGGAACAAGTCAAATTACAAGACCAACTACTCATCTTTACGACGAATTACAAAACTTGAGAAGCCAAAATTACAAGACTACTTCAATGCCTCCTAGGAAGTGGGATACTCCTCTTGAGCGACAAACGAGGACGGCGAACATTCTGTCACTGTGACCCCACACCCGTTGAGGTCCCCAAGCCGGCGAGCCTAGTTGTGTCTCTAAGCGTTGCACCGGCCGAGGCTTCGCTCGATGAACCAGTAACTCCGCTTTGAGCGTCCCCAGGACGCACTAGGATGGGAGGCGAACGTGACGCTAAATCGTGGAACGATCGTCCCTGCAAGTACTCGTCTCGAGAGCAAGACGTGGTCCTGATGTTGCTCCCCTCCGAAAAACGTCGTAGTCGATGAACCTCCATCTCTAGCTCAACAATGCGCTCCTTCAGCGAATCATCTATTACCTTGACTTGTATGCGAGTACTCGTCTCGAATTACAAAACTTGAGAAGCCAAAATTACAAGACTACTTCAACACCTCCTAGGAAGTGGGATACTCCTCTTGAGTGACAAACGAGGACGGCGAACATTCTGTCGCTGCGACCCCGCACCTATTGAGGTCCCCAAGCCAGCAAGCCTAGTTGTGTCTCTAAGCGTTGCGCCGGCCGAGGCTCCGCTCGACGAACCAGCAACTCTGCTTTGAGCGTCCCCAGGATGCCCTGGAATGGGAGGCAAACGTGATGCTAACTTGTGGAATGATCGTCCCTGCGAGTACTCGTCTCGAGAGCAAGATGTGATCCTGACGTTGCTCCCCTCTGAAAAACATCGTAGCCGGTGAACCTCCGGTTCTAGGTCAACAATGCGCTCCTTCAGCGAATCATCTGTTACCTTGACTTGTAGGCGAGGAATTCTGCTCGTACTACCCACACGAGAAGCTTCAATGACAGTTCGCCGAAGCTGCGCCGTCTCCAGGCTCTTCTCTAGCACCACGTTCTTCAGACCATCTCTTTCTGCACTGACGTCGAATAGGGTCTACTGAAGTGACTCTACTTCCCCTTCAGGGGGGGCTTCTCAAGGTCGTTTCTTAAGTCGCTTCAGCTCGGAGTTAAGCCGCGCCAGTGTTAGTTTGAGATGACCTAGTTCTGCCTCGCTCTTGAGAAAACTCTCTCAACTACGAGAGAGGGCCAACCTTGTCGCTCCTAAGTCAATCCAAAGACGAGAAGCCTCATCCGCTACCATGCTCGGCGATGCCTCGACCCATTGGCACAACTCGGCGATCTGAAAAGCAAGAACACAACAGCACTGAGCTCGAGAAACACCCATAGTAATGGCTCATATATGAAACAACTCAGGCCCCAACACTTAGCCAAATTTCAAAGCGGGTTCTTTTGAACACTTAGCCAAATTTCAAAGCGAGTTGTTTTGGACACTTATCCAAAGTTTCAAAGCTAGTCGTTGTAAACACTTGGGCCAAAATCTCAAAAGTCCTTCATTTCATTGAAGTTCAAAAGAGTACAAAAAAAAAGCGGTGGCCAGTCCGCTATTAGGCATCGATACAAAAAGACCCTAGATAAAAGACTGTTTCTGAAATCCAAAAGAAATACTAAAGGAGTTAAGTGTCCACCTCAACGGATGGATCCACAAGCGCTAAGGCACCTTCGCCACCGTCATCTGTCTCTAACGCCGGCGCCATCGCCAACGGAGGCTCGGTCACCACATCCTCCTCATCGGCAGCGTCGTCTTCTCCTTCAGCCTCTGCCCCTTCATCGTCGGAGAACAAGAAATACCTCGAACAATCGAAGTCGGGGATATGCTCGCCGACATCCTTCAGTACCTTGGCGTAGGCCTTTTGCATGTTCTGCTCCAAATAGCCAATCGCCTCCTTCTCTGCCGTAGCCTTCGCCTCCTTCACCACCGTGTCCATCTCGAACGCGGCCTTCTCCCGCTCGACCTGCCCTCTCCCGAGCCATCTCCTCCTTCTCCGCAAGCGGCAGAGTCCTTCGCCTTTGCCAAAGCACCTCCTCCAGTAGCCTGATCTCAGTGGCTTGCGTCTCTACCTTGAGAGCGGTCGCCTCTAGCTCTCTCTTAGCCTTCGAGCGCTCCAACCTCTCCCGATCCTGCAGAGCCTTCAGCTCTTTCTCCTGCTCCACCACCCACTTCAACAAGTGGCTGAAATGGCAGATCGCCTGCGAAAAAGGCAGTGGTTTAAGAGTGGGACACAAAGAAGGGGGTAGAGGTCGAGTGGAAGGTCGAGGCTTACCGTCATCTGCACTTTGGCAATCTCCAAGGCCGAGTCGCCCACTGTCCCATGCTCCATCGCCGCCTTGTCCTTGGGCGTGGTGAGACTGCGGACGACATCCATGCAACTCGTCGAGTCTCCGAGGAAACCGCCGTGCCTAAGAACCTGCCAATCCGGCACGAAGATCCTCTTCAGCTCGTCCGTCAGTATCACCTCGGCCGCCACCGTGCAAGGCAGAGCTGACAGGGAGAGAGTAGCCGAACAGTCGAGCTCCTTCACCGATGGAGCAACGGGAGAAGGAACGGCCTCCAAGTCCACGATGAGGGCAGCGACACTCTCAACTCGAGCTACCTTCGACGGAGTTGGCCGAGCAACGACTCATTTCCTCTTCTTCTCCTCAACTCGCTTGCCACTCAGCGCCGATCGCCTGTTCATGATGTCTTCGAAGTCCATGGCAGTAGATCCTGCGAAAAAAGATTTAAAAAAAAAATAGATCAGAATTGTGTTACTACTAAAATACTTGGAAGTTGGAATACGATTGACGAAAGAGAACTCGTACTAGGGTCCATCAGGATAAGGCCTCCCCCAAAGAGGCTCTCCTCGGTGATCTCCTTCCAATGCAGAGTAGGTCGATCCAAGAGGATGCCGACCATTTTGTCCTCCTCCGGACTCAAAGACGGCTCCATCTTCGCCCTCTTCGGCACATCCTCCCTCCATACCATGGAAATGTCCCACGGCTTTTTACCCCGAACAAGGAAGTATTTGTCTCGCCAACACTTCACGGAGTCAAGGTTGTCGACCAACTTGACGCCCTTTCGAGCAGTAAGGTAGAAACGGTACTCCATCCTCGTCTTCTGATGGATCTTGTACATACGACGAAGTACGCTGATCCTAGATTCGATCCCGGCCGCCTGGCAATGGAGAAGAACCCCGTGACATGCCTCCAAATGTTCGACATCAGCAGAATAGGGCATACCCCATACCATTGCAGCACTCCCCATATGAAAGGGTGCAGAGGGAGGCGTAGCCCCACATAGAAAGCGTCGTAGGGGAAAATACAAGTGTCGAAGGGGAGAGAAGAACAAGACCTGATTCCTGGCTCAGGGACGACGAGTTCGAACTCCAGAGGGATCATGAAGCACATCCGAATAATTCACAGATCTGACTCCTTCAGATGCTAACGATTTCGTTCGCCTCTGTGCGCTCCCTCGATCGTTCTCCTTGTAAAACTGTGCCAGACCTTGCTCCGTTCGCCTGAAGTCCTCTGCGCTATACTGCCGCATCCCTCCAAGAGTAGACATAGGCGATCGAATGTCTACCGAACACACCCATCCTCTGATCTCTCTCCACTATTGTTTCCACCACCGACGGAGAGAGAGCCACCTCGCCGCCTCCACCTTCGACGACGAGATCTTCTTCTACTTCCGGAGAGGACAGGACAATGGGGGCCTTCCCCTTATCGACCGAAGAAGGAGTCGACCGGGGGGTACTTCGGGCTGACTCGAGGAGGAGGCCTCTTCGCCGGAAGACACCCTAGACATCTCTTAAAATTAAAATAAATTACCTGAGAAGTGACAACCACGGTCGGAATGCTCGTCGGAGAACGGAAAAGACACCGGAAGCTCCGCGAAGAGAAGAAATCTTAGGTGAAGTGAAAGTGAGAAAGTGAAGTAAAAAAGAGAGGAGATGGGGACTTATAGTAAAATTTGATGGCCTTGGGCCTACAACTTAAGCGGCCCAGCAAGCACAGAAGTCTAGGCAGTCAGAATAAGAAATGACAAAAAAGAAGCAACCAGAAGCAGCTCGAACCTGTTGACCAGTCAACGCCCGTTCCACTTCGCCGCTGCGTCTTAATTGCTCGCCATAGCGCTCGCCAAGTTCGCCGCTAGATCCGAGCTGAAAACACCCAAAAATGTGTTGACCAGTCAATGCCCTTCCAGTTCGCCGCTGCGTCTCAATCGCTCGCTACAGCGCTCGCCAAGATCGCCGCTAGATCCGAGCAGACGTGTTTCCGAGCTGAAAACACCAAAAAATGCATTGACCAATCAACGCAATTCCAGTTCGCCGCTCCGTCTCAATTGCTCGCCACAGCGCTCGCCAAGCTCGCCGCTAGATCTGAGCAGACGTGTTTCCGAGCTGAAAATACCAAAAATGTATTGACCAGTCAACGCCCTTCCAGTTCACCGCTCCGTCCCAATCGCTCGCCACAGCGCTCGCCAAGCTTGCCGTCATATCCGAGCAGACATGTTTCCGAGCTGAAAACACCAAAAAATGCGTTGACCAGTCAATGCCCTTCCAGTTCGCCGCTTCGTCAGAATCGCTCGCCACAGCGTTTTCCAAGATCGTCGTCATATCTGAGTAGACGTGTTTCCGAGCTGAAAACACCAAAAATAGCGTTGACCAGTCAACGCCTCCCCACTGTTCGCCAAACTCCACATAAAGTTCACCGTGCTCGGCGCACGGTCCTCCAAGCTCGGCGAACCGTTCGGCGCGTCTGCCTCACCGCCGTATGCTTGACTGTGAGACGCGAGAAGCCCCTTTCCCCGGGCCATCCGATCGCCCAGAACTCCTCGCCGGCGCATGATCAAGGGCTCAGATTTGGCCACACCATAAATACGGCGATTAATCCTTTTTTCCATTTTATTAATTCAGATTATTTATTTACAAATTGTGAAAAATGATTAAAAATCCTGGAAATTTAATTAAAAATTTTGAAAAATAATTAAAATCCAGGGGAACATTTTTGAGTCCCGGGATAAATAATTCTTGTCCAGAACGATTAGTTAGTGCTCCCGGAGAATAAATCGTTGCCTTGCAAAATTGAATAAATGGTTCGAACGAATAATATAAAAATCAAAAAAATCCACCAAAAATCCAGAGCGACCTAGGAGCCACTCTGAGCATGCTACCTGCTCAGGAAAGCACCATCACCCCTCAAACGAGATTCGGGCACCCGTAGAGAACTCCGATAAAGCCCTATACGCTATTGGAACAACAAAACTACTCCCCAATGGCCATAACACGCAGTCTTTGGGCGTGGGGGGCTCATGATATGGCTAAAAATGGGATTAAATCGGAACCATTCAAAGCAGGCACGAATCTCAAAGTCCCAGGGGCAAGATGGTAATCTCGTCTATAGACGGGTCCGAATTGGGAACTAGGTCCCTCCTCCTGGACCCGCTAACCCATGAACAGATCTGACTAGTTGAGAGCGGGTTTCAACCCGCTAGGGACCATTCCAACAGGATAAGAACAAATCCTAGTTTGTCCCTATCTTATGGGGATGGTTGTAACCAACCCCAACCAGCCACACCGGGAAGTAGGGATCTACTCTCATCCTGAAAAGGATCCCCATGGTGACTATATAACCCCCCTGACCGCCTACTGTTAAAGGTGATCACACTTTGCACTCTTGAGCTTTTTTCCTTATCTTTTTCTGTGTATTGACTTGATCGTCGGAAGGTTCGTCGCCGGGATCCATCCAGGTGTCTCGAACGTTGGTGCAGGTTTTGAGGGAGCATCAAGGAGCCAACAAATTAGCAAGGAAGAAGAAGGGGTCGATCTTTGTGAGTTTCCTCACGAACCTACAAATCTCATCTATTGCCCCCACACCCGAATTCAGTGGCAACAACGGTAAACTAGTATTTTAAAATTCATTATTTACCAATAACACATGCATTTTTTTATCTCATTTGGTGTTCTGTGTCTATAATTTCGACATTTAGAACAATTTCATTTTCACAAAATTTACAATATAAATTTCTACCAAAATACTTTATTTCTTCATTCTCTCATTATTTAACCATCTACATCAATTTAGAACACAAAATTCACCTCTTTCCTGCAATAGAGTTTACTCTAATTTAAACAAACAATTCCACATGAAGCATTCAATTCATCCCATGTCTCATAATCATAAATTTCTTCACATACCATAATTCATAGACATCTATCATGGCAATCATGATAGTTTCTAACACTTCAATTCACAAATAATCAACTAGCAACCATTTTAACAAACATTTTTCTAAATTGCCATCTCATCTCTAATTAAGCAAACATGAGTCTAATTCCAACTAGTTGTTCTTTAACAATTTCATCAAATCATTCCTAGCATGATATCTAGATTTTAGAAGCATGAGAAACACCCACCTATTGGAGAAAACGAAATGAAAGCTCCTAGAATGCAAGTAAGTAGCATTCTCCTCCTAGGTTGTATTGCAAATTGCCTTCCCCTCCTTGAGCTTGATGGAACCTGAGCCCTCCTTGTAATCCTTGGATGATTGGCCGACCACCTCTAGGTTGGAACACACACAATTTTGCACACTCTAATCTTTCGCTCTCTTATCTTTTCTCTCTTAATGAATTGTGTAATGTACTAATGAGAAGAAATATAGGGGTATTTATACACTTTTTGGATGAGAATAGATGGCTAGGATTTAATCAAGGAATTAGAGATTAAGGATCAAGATGAACTGGGAAGTTGTAGTAACTTCCATGATCACATAACCACCCCTCAACTTCATCCCACTCCCTCTCTCTCTCTCTCCACAATCGGTCACCCCTAGAAGGGTGTGCAATGCACACTCTAGTGTGTGCACGTGCCCTTTCTAGTACCCCCCATTATTAAGTTGTACCAAAATTAATTAATTAATTGTCTACTAATTGTATCTACATGACAAGTTGTGACAATTAAAAGATTAATTAATTTGTGGGCTTCAAAAATAGTGGGCTTTAGGCTCATGGGTCAAAATAATTTTTTTAAATTAATTAGGGTGGGCTTAAATTAGAAAAACAATCTTAGGCTTTTAAAATAGGCTTTTAGAAAATAAAGAGAAAGAAAAGAAAATGTTTATTTGTACATGTTATAAGAGATAATTTTGTAAGAAAATATACATACAATATTTGTACGTGCACAACACGTAAAAATCAATAATTCTCATTAAATAAAAATTCAGGGTATTACAATAACCGTTATAGCATGCAATTCGGCATTAAATGGTTGTACGACCGGAATACCCTGAAGGAGACCAAATTTTTGAAGTACTCAATCGGCGAAATAGAACTCTACTGTCCTGCAGTTGACAAGTGGTGCTCTTGTCAACCATAGCTCCCAACTCGCCATGCAAACAAGTGGCAGTCTTGCTAGACGATCCTTCGTAAAAGGCTCCCACTTAACACAGTCATCTTTCAATGAATCTAACTCGTCCCTATAGTATGTCAAGCAACGATTTGGGTTAGCCTTCCATGTGAGGGACCCAGAAGAGTATACATCTTGTGGAGGTAACATGTGTGGGTCCTCGGAAACATGCAACCACTTTGATGATTGCCTACTGATACAAGGCCTACCAACATGTATACGTTCCCAACTCCAACCTTGTTACAAAAGCACCGACCCATTCATCTAAACCACACCGAGAGCGCAGTTGCACAAACTTCTATACAGTGTAGCCAATGCCGCACTACCCCAACTGTATGTCCCGATTTTCGAAGATCTGGGATCAAAGGCAAGTACATTAGCGAAACAGACTGGCTAGTCGAGTTCGGGAACATAACACCTCCAAACAATGACATTATGTATGCCCTACAATAGCACTCGACTTCGAACTCGGTGGAATCATCATTCAACTTGTCATTGAAAGTATCCTTCAACCATTTCAGCTAAATGGAATTCCAGATTATTGCCCTAGGATCCGGATGAACACCGAGGTATTCTATAACTATAAAATCTGGATCAAAGTCCATCGTCCCAGTGATGGCCTGTCCATTTATGGGAAGACCTGTGATGACCACAACATCTTGTAGCATGACGAACATCTCCCCTACCGGCAAGTGAAATGAGTGCATTTTCGGATATCATCTTTCGAGAAGGGCGGTTATGAGAGGTCGATTGGCCTTAATTAAACTCATCAAACCAATACCGGACAAGCCACAATCCCGTAATAGCACATGAATACGTAGATGCATGGGAAAGGTGGTGGGCCTCGAAAAGTACACTCCTTTGATTGTCCATCCCACATGGATTTTGAACGATGTTGCGCTTGCAAGACCAAGAGTCTTGGTTCGAGAGGACCAATACCTTCAGGTGGAACAAAAGATGATGAAGATGGGTCTGGATCATTTGGCGAAGAAGACGGACTGGGTTTATTACCTACATTGTAAATTCACAATAAGCGTCGATTTAACATAATCTCAAAATTATCGAAGAAAGATAATCTTACATTTGTACGTTCGGTTCCACCATCGCGACCGCTACTAACTGGAGGCCGTCTTCCGCGAGTTTGCGGGCCCCGGCCTCGGTTACTTGGGTGTACCGTATCATTCGATGTGTTCTTAAAAATTTATTAATATTTGTTAATTACATGACAGATAAGGCATTCATAATATAATTAGATGAATAATACCAACCTGTGGTCTACTACTCGATCCTTCTTGAAGATTACCCCCGTTCGTGCTATTTGTAATAACGTTTGATACACTACATGGAAAGATTGAGTTTCAGTATAGTATATTTCAATACTTTAAAAATTACGAAATCACATAACAAATCCAAAATCCAAGTCTTTTCCACATCAACCCCACTAAATATGCATATCTTTTAGGAATGATGTACAACAAAATCTAGATATAACCTATATATATAATTTAAGAAGTTAAATAAGCACATATCATTATCAACAATTCAACACCACTCGACTAAGAAATCAACCCATTCAACATCCTTTGACAAACTAAAACTAGAAAAACAACAACTCATTATGAACAATTCAATAAAGAATGAATAATTATCAAAAATCCATTGATCCCACAAACCCAATACAACAACCGATTTATCCGACAACCACATCTATCTTTCTAACATTATAAAATTATAACAATATACATTAGCAACAATTCAATCAACAAGCTAGTTCATCCAACTAATCCAATCTGAACATCCAATTCCGACTAAACCAATTCGAAAATTCCAATCAAGCAACACCATTTATCAACATTACAATCTACCGAACCCACTCTCGAAGTTATTCCGAATCCCAAAGCAAACGAGTGAAGACATACCATACAGTGAATGTGTGCTTTAGGATGTACTGGACTCGATGGCATAGAGTATGTGGATGAGATGAATGCACTTGATTTCGCCGCAATCCTCTTTAGATTTGCCGTAATCAAGAAATATAGGGAGTTTGGAAGATGATTTTAGAGTTTTGAGAGTGGGAGGAGAGAGGGTTGGGAGGGATGAAGTGACGTGGAAGAGTATTTGTGGGTGAGTTGTCGGTTTTGGGAGGCTAGGGTTTTGAGTTTCGGAGTTAGGAGTGAGAGTGGAGAGATGAAGGAGAAAGCTGAAGTGAAGAGGCGACAGAGAGAGAGAGAGAGTGCGACTTTTTCCATATAAAATAACCACAAACTAAACTCCCTATCTCCAATAGCGAGTGCAGTACAACCAAGCTCGCTGTTGGAGACAGCGAGTGTGGTTTGTGATATTTTCACTTCATGAAGTGTTGTATAAATCCCTATACCTACACTCGCTATTTCAAACAGCGAGCTTGTTTTCAAATAACTCATTGTTCGAAACAACGATTAGGTCAGTTGGGTAAACAATTTCAAAAGTGGGTCGTTTTGGTAAATATTTTCAAAAAGTTGGTCATTTTGGAAAAATCCAATGGACGCCACCGGATGGAGAGTGATTCGCATCTCACAGCACTTCTCTACTGCAAGGTATTTCTATTTGTTTATTTATATCGGTATTTATCGTGAGGAAGAGACTCAACTCAACTACTCTAGTTCATAACAGATCTGCTCTTTCTCTCTCGTTCTCTCTTTCTCTCTCTCTCCCCGCTTCCAAGCGCTCGTTCTATTCCGAGGTATGCTTACTTCCCTTCTTTCAGATTCGTAGTTTTAATCTTCCTTCTAATCGTTGAAAATTATTCAAGATTCTACCGTTCTTCTAAAAAAATGTGTCGATAATTAATCCAGAACTGTACCTAAAATCAGGAACAGTTGTCATTAAAGAACCCCTTTTTGTTTCATGTTAATTCTATTATTTTGGCTGCATCAATTGTATATATGTGAAATTATTTCTGAGACTAAGTTCCAGAAAATTGAAAGTTTAAAAATAAACCAGGATGCTAGTGCTCGAGAACATATGTATTTTCCCATCAATTAGATATACAACATTAGGCTAATTCTTGAACTGGAAGAACTAAGGAGTTCAATACATGTTTAGTTCTATATTGACAATGAATATCTTGCCATAAGAGCCCAAACAGTAGTTGTCAGCAAGACTATATTGCATGAAAAGAAAGAAAAATCACACTTTCATTGTGAGCAATCTAAGATCATATATTTCAGGATGGCACTGGCATAATCCTTAGCCCAACCACAACTATCGTTTCCATATTTTGTGCTTCTTGGGTTTTCTTTAGCAAAGATTTAAGAAGGACAAGTTAAGGTAGAGCAACTCGGGTAACTCATCATAAATAAAGTATTAAATTAGCTGGAACACCACCCAAAAGTAGGGATGATAATAGGCCGGGGTCGTGCCAGGCCTTGCATAAACCCGACCCCAACCCTAATGAAGGGCTAATTTTAGGCCCTACCCCGGCCTTGGGCTTTATGTATCTAGTCCCCGACCTGACCCTAAAAAAGCCCTGGGCCTTCGCCTATTTTTTTTAAATGAATATTTATTTAAATTGGCTATTATTCTACTAAAAATAAAGACTATAGGAAGATTAGACGTAGACCATAGTCACATAAACAAATAAACATTACAATAATATAATTTTCAGTTTCACAATAATATAGTTTTGATGCTCCTAAAACCTAAGTAATCAAATAACATCAGAATCTCTCTAGAGTCCGGATATAGAAACTAAAAATTACAATCACATCCCCAGTGTGAGTTCCGGTTTACTCAGCATGCGTGCCGGCCTCCAAGTTACCAAGAACAAGGTCAGCCATGTCTTTCCGAGTTTCCCATGCTCCACTTCCAACAAGCACCTCACAGTTTGGTCCCAATGCATCAATGGCTTGACGATCAATGTTGCGGCAGGTCTCAGTTAATTTGCAGGCCACACCAAGCACACCTCACAATTGGTTGCCAACTCCACTATGTTGGAATAATGTACTTGCAGTGTGTGTTTGGTTTCTTTGATCTTGAGAAGTAACTGATTAGGGATGATAATACTTCAGCTCTCTTGGCAATAGCTGCTCTTATCCTTGCAAGACCTACTATGCCCACTGTTTTACCAAAAAACTGCAAGAAAGAAGCAGAACCAAAGAAGTTTTATGTTTAAGTCTTTAAGAAAGCAAGAATAAGACAGTAGGAACTCTTTATGTTTAAGTCTATAATTATCTCACTGGCTTAACTGAATAAGAAGTTTTATGTTTAAGTCTATAATATCAAAATTGTGAGGGGAAAAAGACAGATTGATAACATAGTAGGAACTAGGAAGAAAATATTCGAATTTACGGTAAAGTTAAATAGGTTGAGTATTAGAATTCACTTTTAAGTAGACCAGTGCTTGCATTTTAAATGAATCGACCTCTTACATGTCTTATAAGGCTACATTCTACACATGATATAAAAGAGAAATATTATATGTCTTATAAGGCTACATTGTACATAAAGTATAAATGAGAGTATAGGTACTGTGCATGCTCAAAGGTTTCATCAATATGCACAACTAGAGCATACGAACAAATAATAAAAAATGTATATAAGGACAAAGAAAACATTAATAGAGTTACCTGTTGAATCTTAAGTTTCAACCCTTCTTTGAGCACATTACAACCTCCTCTCATCCTCTTACAACTCACCATGCTTGTGAGATATGAAGGCAGTAGCCAGCTCGATACACCTACAAATATAACTTAAAATTAGTTGTCATATTGTCTCAAATTGAATATTTTCATTCACAAAAGAAAAACATCATAAATAGAGTTAACTTACTAAAGATCAGTGTGACATCAGTGTGACATGTTGAGGAGGCTTAATCGTGAATCAACATTACGTATCTACATTCATCCCACTCCTTTAAAATTTATCCGATGAAGATACCTTGATATTTTATGAATTTTAGCTATGTTCAATTCAAAGTGAAGGTGATCTAAATGATAACAATAAAACGACTTAATTGGATCAGATTTGTTAAGGCATCAAAATGATCATAAGAACTATCAAGTCCTTGGATAATGCCGTAAATCAACATTACCAACTATTAACTACTTGATTATAAAGTTTGTATAAGAATATAAATAAATCTAAAATTTAGTAATATAATAGGTCATGAAAAAATGGAAAGAAATTGATCTTAACAAAATAGAGATGCTAAAGCAACTTAAAGTCAAATTGTTCAAAAGAGGTTAACATTTAACAAAAGTAGCCAAATAAATAACTTCAAGCCTAATATTCTATTATAGCAAATATTCAAACAGAGAACTCCACCAAAACTTTCCACTCGTAAATCAAAATTCAGTAGAATGAGATGTCCAACAAAATGATGCACAAAAATTTGATAGCCTGGAAAATAAGGATAAATTCTAGTAGAGATTAACGAATCATCAAGTTACCCACATTCCAAAACAAATAAATAATAGTTAACTAGAACGGAATATATTGTATTTATAGAAACTTGTTTACCTTTTACTTCCGCTACTTTGATTGCTTTGATTAAGTCTCTTATATGCATTCCTCCATCTCACTATCTCCATCATCACTTATGCCTAAACAAATTATTTAATGCAATTCATTATAAGAGAATATATAACATCAACGAAAGACTACATATTAAAAGATGAGATAGTAATCTACCTTGATAGTAATCATGTAACCAATCTTGAGCACAAATTAAGCCTCGATTATTTCTATTGCGCTGTGGATCAATTATCCGACCATGTATACAAAAAGCTGACTCAGAAGAGATTGAAGAAACTGGAACAACCAAGCAATCTCGAGCCATTTTCGATAATGTGTGTTAAAGAGTGGCATTTTGTTCACCAATCTAAAACACTAAATGAAGTGTCGTCCATTAAAGCAAGAGTAGGATCCGCCAAATAAAGCTCCAATTTAGCCATTTTTGGACGTTTTGCCTTTTGTTGTGAAGCCCACCATGCCATATAATCTTGATCATGCTTTCTCTTGCTGCCTACAAGATCCAAGGAGCTTGATCCCACACCCTTCCTCTCATTTGCTTGATTAGTATTAGTAGTTTACCTATTTGTTTCCTTCCCATATTCTTCATAAACAATGCGAGCAAGATTATGAAGTTCCTCAATTTTCTCTTGACCAACCACTTCTCCATATGCTTTTAAACAACTAAAGCTTATATATGCAAGCTTAAAGCGAGGATCCAACATAAATATTTGTTGCAATCCTTCCAATATTTGTCAAATTTGACCTGCATTTCTTTAGCGAACTTTCTTATTATTTCATTCCCATTGCTCGCTTCATCTAATAAAAAGTTACGAATGTTCCAAACTTCTTTGAAGTACAAATTAGAAGTACGATACTTAAAGCCAGAAAATATGTGAGTTGCATCAGAAAAATACTTCAAAAACTTGATTATGCTAACGACAATAGAGAGAAGAATTGCCATGTTCTTGAACAGTATGTCGTAAAGGCATCTTTGTATCTAGTGCAACTACAAGCATCTCATAAGTGGAGTTCCATCTAGTGGGTACATCAAAAGTTAAACCATTTTTCTTAGACACCTGTTTAATTGTGGCTATTTTACTGAAGACTTGAAGTCTGGATGGTGAACTTTTCACATATTTGACAACCTTACGAATATTAATGATTGAGTCTTCTACCACATTCAAGCCATCTTGTACCATGATATTCAATATGTGTACACAACGCCCGTATATGCAAGTGAACCCTATCAAGCAACATTTTAAACCATACTTGTCTTTCAACTTAGTTGCTACTCTATTATTAGTGGTAGCATTATCAACAGTAAGTGCAAGCACCCGATCATCCAGTTCCCAATCAACAATGCAATTCCAAATTAATTCACTAATAACATAGCTAGTATGCAGATAATCGACTTTTAAAAATTTATGATATTTTCCCTCAAGACAAAATCTTCATCAATGTAATGAGCTGTTAGTGTCATATATCCTAACTTTTGATTAGATGTCCACATATCGAAAGTGAACGCAGATGACTTTTTATTTCTTTCAACATTAATGCAGTTTTTCCCTCTCTTCATTATACACAAGCATATAATCATTCTTAACTGTCAAACGACCAACTGGTTTAAAAAAGGATGGAGCCCCCTCACAAACTCAACAAAGACCGAGTGCTCCACAAACTTTAAGGACAGTTCAACACAAATGACTAGTTTTGCAAGAGTTTTTGACGACTGGGCACAATGAGTGTCCACTTGGTTTTGAGAAGGTTGAGAGTTAACACTAGGTTGAGGAATCGAGCTAAAGCGAGGGTTAGGAAGTGATTTGTTCTTTGTTTTATTACATTAAAAAAAAAAAATTTAATGGTAACTTAAATCAGGATAAAATAGAAAAGAATTTGTTGTTTTTGAACTTACGCCATTTTTTTGCTTGATTGATTTCAATGGAATGAGTATGGGTATGTCCCACCCAAATCTGAAATTGGAGAAAGACTAATAAATTATAAAATCAGTGACTAAGAAGTTAGAACACTATTCTTTTAACTAGACATTTATAATCAATTAATTGTGAAATCAATACTTATAAATTATTAGTAAGTTCGAAGTGACATAATTGGAATCTCTATAATTATATTAATCATTATGAAAATATTCCACTATCCTAAAATCACCGAGAATAAATTATTGAATTTATGCAACAGATCCTAATGCCTTAAAGTTGATTAACTAAATCAGTTGAAGAGAGATCTAAAGAGAGAAAGATTGACAATTTTTTAAGAAACACACACACACACACACAAAGAGAGATAAAGATAGAAAAAGATTACCTTGGTAGAACAATGATGGATGGTGGTGGACGGAGTTGGTCCTGGTGGAGAAAATTAAGGAGATGAGAGAGAAAGATCAGATTCAGTCTTTCAGAATAGGGGCGGCTCATCTTTACTCTTTAGCCTTGAGGGATTTGTTTTGTTTAACAGGTTAAGTACTTTAGTGTACGAATATAATTGGATATAATTGGGTTGGGCTTTAGTTAAGTGGGCTAAATTTAGGGACGGCTCATCTTTACTCTTTAGCCTTGAGGGATTTGTTTTGTTTAACAGGTCAAGTACTTAAGTGTACGAATATAATTGGGTTGGGCTTTAGTTAAGTGGGCTAAATTAAGGGGCGACTCATCTTTACTCTTTAGCCTTGAGGGATTTGTTTTGTTTAACAGGTTAAGTACTTTAGTGTACGAATATAATTGGGTTAGGCTTAAGTGTACGAATATATTCGTACTTAAGTGTACAAATATAAATTGATTAAGTAAATTGTTACATATATATCTATATAATAAAACACAAAGAAAGCTATCAAGTGGTCCTCCTTCAATTCCCCCAAAATTAAAGGCCCAGATCTAACCTCACAAAACATATCCCCCCCCCAAAGTTCCCCCCCAAAACTCAAATTCAATAATATTACAGTATTCAAAATATAGGGCCTAAGTAGGGCTTTCCAAAGGGCCGGGGTCAGGGCCAGGGGGTAGGGCCTAGATAAAACCCCAATTCCAGCTCTCCTTTCTAATGGGCCTTATTTTAAGGCCCCTACCCAACCCTTTTATAAAAGGTTTGCTGCCGAGTTGAGGCTTTTTCAAGGGCCTGGTTGGCCCCCCCAACCATTATCATCCTTACCCAAATGGCTTGAGAAAATTTGGCGATCATGGGAGTGTTTGGATAAAGAAGAGTTTATCAATAAATTGTGTACAAACAGAAAAGTCATCTAGTAAACCATCTAAAGATGTTTATTTTTTAGTCTCTCATATTAAGGGTTTAGATTTGAATTATTCAACTCTTTAGATGGGTTAAGTAAAACTTTTCTAGACAAACTCTTATGTATTTATCTCAATGTTCTAAAAGTCGCTATGCGGTAGTCAGGCGGCCGATGGAGGCCTATCGCCTAGACCTTGTAAGCGGGACCTAGGCGGCTAGGCCCTAGACATTTTTTTTAATTTTTAATTTTTTAATTTTATTTTTGCCCCCAATTTATCTTTTGGTTGTGTTTTCTTGTTCTACCATACATTATCTTGCTCTTTACTGCTCCCCATTCTTATTATTGATTTTTTTCTTTGTTATTACAAGATGAGCTTTAGATTGCCTAAAAGATACAACTGCATCAATGTGTTGGTTTTGTGAACAGATTTGGATAGAGCAATGATTTGTCAGGATAATAATCAGAATTTTTAATATCTTAATTAGATGTATCGAGAAAATAAACTATTATACTAGTTCTAGTCTCTCTCTTTTAAAATCTAGATTGACTTATCTTTTCATAATCAAAAGCATCTGTAGATTTAATATCTTGGAGGCAAATAGTGTTGTACTAGTGGTTTTCAATAAACTCCAACTGACAATTTGTAATGTTGGGCGGTGTGTTCACCTTCTATGAAAACAATTTCGGAGAAAAAATAACAGAAGTTATCTCTTCCTACTCTGATGATTGTCTAAATATGTAGTAGCTATATACGTATATATATTGTTGAATATAGGAAGACTGTTGCTATCTTGTTTCATTGATATGTTGATATCGGAACAATAACTCTAAATTCTCAAGATGAAATGTCATGCCCCTGCTTCCCGAAATATGATGAAATATGGGGTCGTGACTAAGGCCTAGCGAATGATGTAAACACATTATTCATAAGCTGTAATAATCAACTTAGCAACATGAATATAATCACAACTATGCAGACAAAATATAATCACATAAACAAGAATAACATAAATGATTCATGCAGTCGTTCACAAAATAACCAACATCCGGAAAGAAAACAAACTTCGGGTCAAAAACACCTGGAATATAATATTTGTAGTGATAGCAATATAAACTGAGAAACACAATATAAGATAAATAATGTAGGCTAGAATTCATCTCTATTTTCTAGAATACTTGATCGCCTAAGTCCTTATAGCAGTTCTTCTCTTATACCTGTAAGTTCATCATCTCTAGTTGGAGGAAAGAAATGCCCGTTAGTACAAGCTACGGACCGCAAGTAGTACAAGAAAAATAGAAATAGGAACAAGAATATAGCAAGGAGCGGTGAATCATGTATATAGGAAATAAGTCATGTAACAGGAAAATACAACATATAAACGGGGATCATATAAAATTGACTTAATAAGCAGGAATCATGTAACTGATAAACTGAAATAATGTAACATATAAACGAGAACCATGGAATTGTGAACAGGAATCATATAACTTGTAAACGGGACATGCACGTGCTCAGTGTTAATCTTAAGTCTATCAATCTTTTATCAATCTTATTTAATGCACGTAATCCTATATTCCATATCACAGGTTCAGGTGCATACAATTAAGTAACGTTTAGAAGGGTGGATTCTACAAGGTCATGTACTCGGAAAATTATGTAAACATGAATCATGTAGTCAAGTGGTGGATTCTAGAGGTGGATCCCGTAGATTCTAGAGGTGGTCCCCGTGACCCGTCATCCCACGACGTGGCACTTAGTTTTATGTGACACTTAGTTCTATGTGACTTGTAAACATATAACATGAACGTATAATTAGGTAATGAATTCTAGAGGTGCCCCCCATAGAATCTAGAGGTGGCCCCCGTCATCCCACGACATGGCAACTTAGTTCCATGTAACATGTAACAGGAATCGTCATTTTGGGTAACACGGGCCTCCTTCCGAGTACAACCTCCTATACTGCCCACTATTAGGACTTACCCTTGTTATCCTGGCTTTATTCTTTTATAATAATTAAACATGAACATGAAACAATGAGGATAAGTATCAGGACAGGATCAAGTAGATATCAAGGGGTATGCAATGCATGTAATATATTTCAGTTCATAAAATGCAAGAACAACATATTTATATTTAAAACATGAAGATACAATTCTAGACAGTAAGACATTGTTGTACAAAAACTAATTTTCCCGCTGCTATATGAAAGCGAATTCAGTTCCGTTTGGAATTCTAGAAACTAGATTCTCTACTGGTTCCAACGCATATTCACACGATACAAGCTCCTTGGCTTGGACATGACATTTAATTCATGTTGCTATTCCTGGATCCAACGGAGAGTACGTCAGATGGAATAATTTCTTAGACGTATTACCGTATCCCCAAGGGTTGGAACCGCTTCTTACTGGTCAGTGGAATCTTTATGCCAAAACCCCGATTCCAGTAGTCATTTATTTGGTACCTCCCAAGGGGCGGGAACATTTTAATTACAACAACTAGGTCTAGTAGTCCTATCTATATTGGTCTAGTGACCAGGCAGCAGGTCAAGGTCAACTTCTTATATATATATATAACTCGACTGTAAATTTATTTAAAAATCTTACAAAAATTATAAACCGACTCCTAACTATGCCTAGTGACATCCTAGTTAATTTCAAGTCATGATTCCACTATTAACATATTATTTTAGTCAGTTAATCACACCGATATGCTTCTAAACAGTAATCTGGAAGTTAAAACGTTACAACACTATAATCAGAATATCTTGCACTCTACAAATCAGATTTCAAATCTGATCGATGTTCTGAAAACTAGATTCATGGGCTACAATTTTTATTTATAAAGTTCTGAATTATATTATCATTAACTAGCTCGAAATCTCATCACAATCTCGGGTAGACAGCATGGCAGAATTACAGCATTTGTAATATTTAGCGATTATAATCCTAAAATATATAGTCTTATGATTATAATTTAATAAGAATCCACATGCAATATTTAGGATGGATTCTATTGTTAGCATGGCAAAAATCGTTATTTCTACGACATTAAACATAAAATAAATATTTACATTACTATATCACGACGCGATCAAATAGCATCAAATCTTAACATGTATTCATACACCCGTCTCTTTATCATGTGCCCGTGTAATGCATGTAATAACGAGGGATATTCTTGATCATTTTACGAATATGGGATTGACAAGAATCTAGAATAATATATATTAATGGATCACGATCAATCATCACATGAAGGAAAGGGAAAACGGGATTATAACATGATGAATCAACCAAAGACTACTTGCAGAATTCAAAGCAAAAGTTTGTACGAGAACAAAAAGGGTGTACAAGAGAACGCTTGCCTTTTATTCGATGAGTACAAGCGATTGCAATGTGGAAGAAGAAAAGGCGGCAACGACCACACGACGACAGCAACATTGCATCAAGAACGGCAACACAGCGACACAACAACGAGGAGCTTCGACGGTGGCAGCGAGAGCGCAGCCAAGGAGGGAGGAAGGTATGGTGGCTGGCGTTGCTTGGGAACAGCGGCGGCGACAAGCAAGGAAGAGGGTGTTGACGGTGACAAGATGGCTGAGGAGTTCGGTAGCAGTGGAGAGGGTGGTCGACAATGGCGGCAGCTGTAGGTGGTTGCGGTGCTGTGTGCACGCAAGAGGGCGAGAGCGCAGCAGAAGGGAATGCGGTGGTGGCAGTCTGCAGTCGAGGTGATCGCGGTTGCCGTTGACGAAGAGGCAGTCGGGTTGTAGTTGTTTTGGTGACTGGAGGGGAGGCAGGGGGTGGGTTTCGGGATGACAGAGGAAAGGGAAGAAGAAGGTTGTTAAGGATGGCTGAAGATGAAGAGTAGGTTTAGGGTTTAATATGATAGTAATTAGGAGTAATAGAGGCTAGGATTATGGGTGTAACGGTAGATTATTAAGAGGATTGTAGGGGATCATGGGGAGAGAATTTCGGGATTGGTTGTAGGCATGCAGTTGAGGTTGATTTGTAAATGGGCTTGGGTCAGGTTTAAAGCTATGGGCTTAGAATAATCAAGTAGTAATAGTAGGATTGGTTTGTGCTTGGGTTTAATCAAATCAAATAATAATATGATATAATAGATTAATTAATCACATAATAAAATAAAATTGAGTGCACAAGAATTCCAGGGTTCAAAAAAAAGATCAGATAATCAAAGGAAAGCAAAGGAGTTTAAAAGAATATCAAGATTTTATTAGATAAGAAGAATACAAGAGCCGAAAATTGGAAACACAGATACAAGAAAAATTCGTACATCCAGGTTGGGGGTTACATGAAAATAAGCAACTAGACCACACATACTACTTCAAGCAAAAGACACCACTTAAGAACTATTACTATTGCTACTAATGTGAACCAAGCCTCTAACTCCTTCCAGACCAGAAAATTATTTTTAAACGGGTTCGGGTCGGGTCGGATCAGGTTAAGCTCTATTTTATGATCCGGATCCGCCTAGGCCCCCTAGATCCGCCTAAACCCGCTTAGACCCCACCTGGACTAGCCCAATAGGCCAAACCGATTTTTTCAAATGCCTAGGGCCTAGGCGAATCGCCTGGGGACCGCCTAGCGACTAGGTGCTGTGTAGGCGGCTGTCTAGACCGATTTTTATAATAGTGATTTGTCTTCAGTGAGTTTTTTTTTTTTTTTTTTGGGTTGATCTTTTGGGTAGTTGGATTAAGAAGGAAGATTGTGTTTTGGAAGCGATTTGAATAGATTTTTTGGTTGAGGTTATCAACGGAGTGAGGTGATTAGGATATTTGCAGTTATGTCCCATTACTATTGGTTTTTGCAGTGAAGAATATGGGTAGTATCAATGAGGATTGTGCATGGATCAGAATGCATCATCGACATGTTTGCTAGGTTAGCATGTATGATTGGTATGATGTGATGGAGGAGGAAGTAGACTATGGGTGAATCATATGCAGAGACAATGATAAAAATTTAACTTGTATACAAAAGGAAATCTTTTTTGGTTGTAGCGCATGCCGTGTGAGAGGTAGGGAGCGTTTCACGCGAAGAAAGATAAATTCTTACTTCTTCAGTAATTGAATGTTATTCCCGTGAGTTACCTAGTCCGTGGAAGTGGGAAAATACAAATGATGGTTGCATCAGTTTTGGACTGGAGCTGATGTTGTTGCTAGCAATGTTTTTCGTTTATAATCATAAATTTGTAGATAATTAAGTTTATTTGGAGATGTATTTGTTTGCCTGGTTACGGTTTGACAGTTGCTCTTAAAGTTGAGAGGTCAGTGGTGTGTATTTTATTGGAGGATATAATTATTATTTATCAGCTAAAAAGATTAGAGCCGCCTGAGGTGTGTAATATCCTTATTAAACTTTCTCTAGCACAATTTACTAATAAATATAGAATTGTCATGGGTTCAAGTGCAAAAACACCCTTAAGTAGAAGATGTCAGTTTAACCATTTTTGGTAAACCATTTGAAAGATATAAAAAAGTTTAGGCTAATTTGTTTTAACTGGAAGAACTAAGGAGTTAAATACATTTATAATTCTGCAACGTCAATAAATATCTTTCCATAAGACCTGAAACTATAGCCGTTAGTAAGACAATATTGAGGGAAAAAACAAAGAAAAACCACACTTTCATTATGTGCAATCTAAAGATCATATCTTTCTTAATGGCAATGGCTCAGCCCAACCACAACTATTGTCTCTGTATTTGGGGCATCTTGGGCCATCTTTAGCAAAGAGTTAAGGAGAAGTTAAGGTGGAGCAATAGGTCGGATAACTCATCTAAAAAAAGTACTAAATTAGTTGGAACACTACCCAAAAGGCTTAAGAAAATTTGGCGATCATGGGAGTGTTTGGATAAAGAAGAGATTATTAATAAATTGTGTACAAACAAAACAATCATCTAGTAAACCATCTAAAGAGGTTGATTTGTTAGTCTCTTACATTAAGGGTTTAGATCTAAATCATTTCAACTCTTCTAGATGGGTTTTGTAAAATTCCTCTAAAAGAACATTTATGTGAGTTTTTGATTTTTTTTTTTTTTTTTTTTTTTTTGGGATGATTTTTTGGGTAGTTACATTAAGAAGGCTTTGATTTGGGAGGGATTTGAACAGATTTTTTGGTTGAGATTATCAATGAAGTGAGGTGATTAGGATAGTTGTAGATATCCTGATGTACTACTGTTTTTGCTATTAAGAATGTGTGGTATCAAATGAGGGTTTTGTATGGATCATAATGTGGTATCGATAGGTTGCTAGGTTAGCATGTATGATTGGTATGATCTGATGGAGGAGGAAGAAGACTATGGGTGAATCATATGCGGAGACGGCGATAGAAATTTAATTCTTGTAGTGATATGTAAGGGGATCTTTTATTAATGGGTTGCAGCACCTGCCATATGGGAGGTAGGGGGCGTTTCATGCAAAGAAGGATAAATTCTACTTCAGTAACTGAATGTTGTTCGGACGAATCACCGAGTCCGTGCAGGTGGAAAAACATAGATGATGATTGCATTAGTTTTGGATTAGAGCTGGTCATGTCGCTAGCAGTATTTCTCGTTTGTAATTATAAATTTAAAGTTAATTAAGTTTATTTGAAACGCCTTTTTTTTGTCTTGTTAGTTTGTATTTACAGTTTGACTATTGCTCATAAAATTAAGAGGTTAGTAGTGTGGATTTTATTGGAGGATATAGTTATCAGCTAAGAAGATTAATGCTGCCTGAGGTGTGTAATATATTTAGTGAACTTTCTTTTAGCACAATTTACTAATAAATATGAATTGTCATGGGTTTATGTGCAAAAACACCCTCAAGTTGACGATATCAATTTGATGGTTTTCAGAAAACCATTTGATATCAAAAAAGAGAAAGGTTATTTCATTGAATTGGAAGAACTAAGGAGTTAAATACACGTATAATTCTGCAATGACAATGAATATCTTACTATAAGACCATAAACTTTAGCTGTTAGTAAGACTATTGTGGGGAAAGAAGGAAAAACCACACTTTCATTGTGTGCAATCAAATCATATCTTTCTCAATGGCACTGGCTCAATCCTCAGCCCAACCACAATTATCGTCTCTGTATTTGGTGCGTCTTGGGTCTTCTTTAGCAAATATTTAAGTGGACAAGGTTAGGTGGAGCAATAAGTCGAATAACTCATCACAAAGAAATGACTAAATTAGTTGGAATACTACCCAAAAAGCAATGTATAAAATAGCGCGCTATGAAGCTTGAAATAGCTTGCTATGTAACCTAACTCAACCCGTTCCACTAACCCATTTTCTATATAGCTTTGCGTTATTTTTGTGTAGCTCACGCTATTTAACTTAACTTAATTAGCATGCGCTACAAACATACTCTTTTATTTAACTGAACAGTTGAGTTATAAACACGAGTGACGAAACCCCTTCATTTTTTCCTCTTTCATGTTTTCTTATGACATCCAATCCTGTGAGGACTTCAATTTCTTCAAGGAGTGGAGAAGATTCCAGTCTCCGGCAACTGTATATCAGTTACCAATGAATTTCTTAGTATTTCTTTATTTTCTTTAATTTTGTTTTTTTCCGGCTAGCAACCTAACTATTAGGGTTTCTCTTATTTTCTTTCTGCTTTTCCAATTCTCCATTTCAATCTCATAGTTTTATTTTTTTGGATTTTGAAGTTTAAATTAGGGGTATTTTATTAAAGTCAATAAAGCTAATCTACTTCATTAACTTTGCAGTTCCGTTCCATTTTATATTCATGTTTATGTGTATTCTTAGTCCTTGTAACTTAAGTCTTGATTCTTAAACATTGAAGTCTCATTTTGGTGAATATTTAGCATTTTTGAGCCATCAAATTTATTTATTTTAATTTTAGGAAATTATTTAGAATTTTACCATTTTTTAGTTAATTAATTTAATTTTTAAATTAAAAAAATGAAAACTCTTCATAGCTTATGCTATGCGTTACGCTATTTACGCTTTGCGCTATTGGTGACTTGAGCGCTACACTTGCGCTATCGTTATTTTCAACATTGCCAAAAAGCTTATGAAAATTTGGCGATCATAGGAATGTTTGGATAAAGAAGAGTTTGTCAATAAATTGTGTACAAACAGATGGATCATCTAGTAAACCATCTTAAGAGGTGATTTTTTTTTAGTCTCTCATATTAAGGGGTTAGACCTAATGAATTTCAACTCTTCTAAACGGGTTAACTAATAACTCTTTAAGACAACCCTTGTGTATTTGTGTTTGGTGGGTTATGGATGACCTAAACCTAGGGGTGAGCAATGGTTATAGTCCGCGGATATTTGTATAAAATTAACCGAACGTCCATATTAATTACTCGAATAATAACCATAACCAATTAAGTTAACCAAATCATGACCAAACCAAATTTATTAATTTGGTTTCGGTTAACTGAATTATCCGAAAATCCGAAAACATAAAAGAGAGGGGGGGCCGTGAGGGAGAAATAAAATTTGGTTATTTTTGTTGGCAAACAATACATATCCAATAAATATTCCAGGCCGAAATATACTAAATAACCGAATGTATAACTAAATTAATTAGCGAAGAGAAAATCTGGAAAGACAGAGAGCGTATAGGAGAATGAAAAGACATAAATGGAAGTTAATTATATTTAAAACTAGTTTGTTAAAGCGGATAATCTGTTAAAATTTGGTTACCAACCAAACCAAACAAAACCTATCAACCAAATAACCAAGACCAAAATTGAACCAATAAAATTTTAACCGAACCAAAGTAGATTTTTTGTTATGGTTTGGTTTGGTTATTGGTTTTCACCGAATTGTGCTCACCCCGATCTAACCCCATTGCGACTTTTTTGTGTTTGGCAAATTTTAGAGGGGTTAAATCCCCTTAACACATAGCTTAACTCTTTTCCTAATGGCAGGTAAGGGTGATGAAAATAATATGTGGGAATTTTATTCCGTTTAGACTTTTGGGTTGATTTATGCATTCGTACTTACTCTTTATATAATCTCTTAGGTCTAGAAAAATTTCGAGGATTGCTTCTGTACCAAATAAGCTTAACCCCATTGCGACTTTTTTGTGTTTGGCAAATTTTAGAGGGGTTAAATCCCCTTAACACATAGCTTAACCCTCTTCCAAACGGCAGGTAAGGGTGATGAAAATAATATGTAGGAATTTTATTCCATTTAGACTTTTGGGTCGATTTATGCATTAGTAATTACTCTTTATATAATCTCTTAGGTCTAGAAAAATTTCGAGGATTGCTTCTGTACCAAATAAGCTTAAACTTGTTTGATCAAATTAGTTCAGGTTGGTCTGTCTATGTGCCAACCACTACTACTGTTTTAATTTGTAAGATCTTCTTGGAGTTGCTTTGATCAGGACTTGGATCTGCTACTACAGACTTGAAATGAGGTTTATAATACGGGCTTGAATTATGCATTATAGTCTTTATATACTCTCTTTACAGCCTAGGAAAAATTTGAAGATTGCTTCTTGGCGAGCTTTAATTGTTTGATCGGATTAGGTAAGGTTGGTCTATTTATTTACCGACCACTATTATGGAGTTGCTTGCATCAGGACTTGGATCAAGTCAAGTAGTGCAGGCTTGCAATAAAGTTCATGGTCAGAGAAGTCCAGTTGATTCTCTTATGTATTTCTTGACTTCTGCTCATGCTTAATAGCCGAGATGTTTTTAAGAAACAAGGATTTGGTGGTGATGATAATAAGTAGACAAGTTGACACTGAGCCTTGTGTTTCCCATCTATATCTATGTTTTCTTTGAAGAGTTTGTTTAATCTGACTGAAGGATGCATAGTTATATACTTACAAATCTTCTCATCTTTGTTCAGTCCACAATAGAGCTTCAATTCTAGGATGGCCACTGCGCCTTCAGAATTCTAGGCTGGCCTCTGTGCCTTCAGAACTTTAGAAGTGTCATATTTACTTTTAACTTGAATTCTATTTTAGGTTTCCTACTGTTATTTTTCTGACTGTTACTGGAAAAATTTCTTTGATTTTCGGAACTGATTTATCTCTTCAAGTTTCCTAGGATCATGGAATCCTTATTTTTTACATTTGAAGACTCGGAGCAAGTAATAAGAAAATATCATTCATGGATTCTAATCTTCATCTCTGAGACCCATGTTTTGTTCGCCATCGTGTAAAGCCTTTACTAAGGAACAAGCCTCTTAATGTGTTAATTTTTACTATGATGCACTGTTTCCTCATTCTAATAAAAGATCCCTTTACTCTCATCGCCCCTTTATTTCTGAACAAGATACATAGGTTTCGGCTTGACCAGTTTCCATTTCTTTCTTCTTCAAACTATACAAGCACGGTGAATCAAGTTGTTATTCGTATCTAACAATTGATGGTTTATTTTATTTTGGAATTATTATTTCAGGTCATAAATAAATGGAAAAGTCCACTTCAAATGCTACTAAAAAGGATTTATCTTCTGCGGAAGCTGTTTTAATAGGTGCTTTGGCTCCTGGTGTAAATGTATGTATCATTTGTGAACCCTTGCTAAACATTGTAAACAATAATTTAGACTGCCATTCTTTCATATCTATGAGGTAGTCATTCTTATTCACTTGATATATAGGGTGCAACATGGTCTGTGCTCAAGATTTCATTTTTAATGCTGGGGGTCAGTCTTATTGCGATGCTGTCTCTAGCATTTATATCAAGTGACTTTATCATTGTTGGCAACGTTCTTCTGCTTGTCATAATATGTGCAGTACTTTTTATACTTCTAAATAGGTATATTCTCCCTTTCTTCCTTTAACAAGAAACTCTTACTCTATATATTCGTTTTCTAGTTTTACTTTGCAATTACCTCTACAGCTTATACCATGCTTATAAGTACATTAACACACATGTACTCTCTCATTGTTACCTTTGACGTTTTCTAGTTATTAGCCATGAAGAAAATTTAAACTATAGCACACATGTGCTAATTCGTTTTCTAGTTTTTCTAGTTTTACTTTAAAAAATTTAAACTCTAATGCAAATCGATGTACTCTCTCATTGTTAACTCAGTCAACCGATTCAAACTCAGGCACAGGTGCACTGAACAATTGAGTCAAGGGAGCTGTACATCTTGCCAGTCCTGAAGTATCAATAACATTATCTAAAGCTAACCCATGTTCATCTTTCTCATCTTTCTCATCTTCTTCATCTTCCTCTGCTTCTAATAACTCATTGTTAACACTAGCAAGATTGAAGGACTAAACCACATTTTCATTATCAAGAAGATTGCGTATCAATCCAGAAGGACATGACAACTCATCTTCCGTGTAATTTGGTCCTGTTGGAATTGTGAATAAGTCTTCAACTTCCATGTGATTCAAGAACTGGATTGGGACTCGATTCATGAGTCATGACTTCATATACTGGGCTTGAACTACGAATAACATCAGATCGACCACTTGGAATCTTGATTTGCTCAAGACATAACTCCACACAGTCCATTTAGAGTTTGGATCAAGTCTTCTTGCAACCATTGCAATAAGAGCGCCATCGTTATTTATGGGCCCCATCATAAAATATTGCCCTTCTTATTTTCTAGCCGAATAACGAGTTAGGATTTTAATACTCCATTTATTTCTATCCCCGATAGTAATTTCATATAGCTTCTCTACTAGTCCCTGTTTTGTAATATCACGAGGAACCCAAACTATCTCTGTTTCAACACCTCTATAACTTGCTCCTAGCTTTGGGTCTCGAAATATTTCTCCCCCATAATAGAATCAAATAAGAATTTTGTAATCTATACCTATACATAAAAGGACGAATATGTGAGTCATTAGCTAATCACAAACACAACATACATGTGAATTTTTATGAATTAATTGTTTACAATACCTTAGCTTAAATTTCATTAATCTATATTCAAAACAACATAATAAACGAATTTTAATAGAGAGAACCTCTATATTTTAGGGTTTTATGATTACCTTAATAAAAATCCAGAACTCTGATGGCAGAGATGATGGTGGCGGAGACGATGTCGGAGGTGATGAATGAGGGGAAATCTCCAAATTAAGGTTTTCGAAATTTGAGAAAGGGATGTTGAAGTTGGCAACAATGAAGAGCTTCGACAGTTTTGAAGATGAAGTAGATGGAGGGCCTGTTGTCAGCTTGAAAAGAAGTGGAGAATTGGAAGAAAATTGGGAATGAGGGTTTCTTATTTGGGGATCAAATTTCGGAGTTGGAGAATGGAGTTGGAGTTGGAAGAGAAGAAAAGAAGTGACATTTTGGGAGTCTGATGGCTTAACTGGGCTATGACGGTGAGTCCCACAAAGAGTTGTAGTTCTTAAAAGCGGCATGTGTAAACGAAGCCACAGTTGAGAAATGCATTGGTATGCAGCCGCAATTGCTAACTAAGGCTACTCATTGAATTTTTTACAGGTCTATCTGTCTCTGTGATTTGAGACAGTCGCTATTGGGAACTGCGGCCTCAAATTTAAACAAGGCTGCAGTTCCCCACTACGGTCTCAGTTATTCACAAAATGAGCTGTGACCGCAGTCGGGAATAGTCGCCTCAATTTTTTTTTAAAGAAGCTGCAGTTGGGCAATTCCCAATTGCGGTCTCATAATAGAAGAGCTTGCAATTAGCAACTACGGCTTTTGTTGACGTGGCAAAATTTAGTCCACGTGTGGAATAAGTTCGCCCAATATCCCCCTATGGGATATAGTTCGAAAAAGTGGCTTATTTTGGGAAATAATTCGTGTGTATGTGTGGAAAATGCTGATATGTAGAGTTGGAAAACTTACTTTCACATTATAGAATGGAGATATGAGTGCGATCGGCTTATTGTAAGTTAGTTGGAGGGGCAGGAACAATTCAAAGCAAATAGTTTCTTTCATTTTTGACGACCATATTTTCTTGATCTGTAAGTGTGATCAACTGACCAGTTTTGTGGTTGTTAGAATATTTAATTCTTTGCTAGTATTTGGAATTGGTTTTGAGCAGATGCAGATCCTACCCGTGTTTGCTCTAACATGTATTGATGTATTGCATTGAAGTGAGGACCCTATCTTGCCTTCAATAGATTTGCGTGATTGCTATCATCGCCATTGCCTTTAAAAATGGCTCAGAGCATGGCCGAAATCAATGAAGCTCTAAAGAGATGGCTCTTTAATTTTTATCTCTTACTACTAGGTGTAACATGCTGTCAGTATTGTATGATTTGATGCCAAATATCTAGCCAATATAACTATTAGGAAGAGAGAACCATCGCTTAGCCGTTAATGGGTAGTGGACAATGAAAAGAGTCTAATCTCTAGCCTAAAATAATAATAATAATAATAATAATAATAATAATAATAATAATAATAATAATAATAAAGGGGGTAAATCATGAACCCCCCAAGGTTCTCAAAATTAAGAAATCCCCTGCCGTTATCTTTCATTCACTTAGCCCCCTGCGATTAATTTCCTCCGTAAAATCCTCATTGTCAAATTACACAACTACCTTTCCCTTATATAAAAAACATCGAAAATTACATTTTTCTCTCCTTCTCTCTTTCTAATCAATTTTCGCCCTCCTAAGTCTTAACCCTAAATCTAATGGTGGCTAACTTCCTACCCCCTCTATTGTACCTGTCACGCCCCGCTTCCCAAAATACGGAATTACGGGCACGTAACTAAGACCCAGCGAATGATGTATACATCATTCATACGCTGTAACAGTCAACTCAACAATATAAAATATAGTCACAACCACGCATGCTATATTGAAACCGCATAAACAATGAATAACTGGAAAGATTCATTAAATAATCCACAATAATCCACAAATAACCAACATATGGGAGAGAATAAACTTCGGGTCAATGCCCGGAAATACAATGTATAAAACGACAATAATACTAGAAATAAATAACATGAACGAGGTAATAAAATTGGTTAAAATCTTGTCTCCGTTTATTAGAAGATTTGCTCACCAAGTCATTCAGTCAAATCTCCTCGTATACCTGCACGCTCATCATCTAGAGTTTGGGGGGGGGGGAGATGTCCGTTAGAGCAAGTTACGGGCAACAAGTAGTGATAAGCAAAGAACAATAAAACATGATATATCAAGGAACAATAAACTAGAACAATATCAGTGGTCAATAAATGATGGTTGACAATAAGATCAATAGTCTATAACTAGGCAGTTAAAATTGGCTTTTGGAACTAATCGGTTATATGAGCGATTAGTGATTAATCGGTTAATCGGAAAATAATCGGGGATTAAATCGAAAAAATCGTTATATATATATATATATCCTCATTATGTAGCATCCCTAAATCTTAAAATGAAACTATTATAAGTTTATCAAATAGGAACATATAGGAATACTTGGTTTGAGCTGAGTTTGGATTTTGAATGTGGGTCGGGTCGGATTTGCTGGTCGGTTTCATCAAACAAAAACAATCGAGGAGTAGCGCGAGCAGCAAAAGGAGATGCAGCAGATGCGGGTCAGGTCAAGTATGCAACTGTGCAGGGGGAGCGACGACGGGTCGGGTTTGGGTTTGCTCAAGGAAGAAATAGAATCAGTTTGGGTTTGGGTTTGAAGAGAATCAGTTTGGGTTTGGATTTGCGCGAGGAAGAAGAAGAGAGCGGCGACATGTTGAATTTGGGTTTGCGCAAGGACCAAAAGGGGTTTGGATTTTGGATTTGGATTTGAGTTTGGGGTGGATTGAGCCCAAATAATACAATGAGCATGAAAATTAGAGGAGATTTAATCGGTTAATCGACCACTTAAAATTGTCCGTAACCACTAATCGGCCGATTATACTCGATTAAATTGCAACTATTGAAATATTATAAAATGCTAAAAAAATAATCGTTTAGTCTTCGATTAGCGATTAATCGGAGATTAATCAGGCGTAATCGGGGATTTTAACTGCTTAGGTCTATAATCAATGGTGCAATGATTAATGACGACAATCAACGATTAAAGTCGATAACAATAACCATGATCAAAATGCAAGTCAATCCTAAGTCTATCAATCTTTTATTATCTTATTTAATGCATGTAATCCTAGTAGTGCCCCCGTTAGAAAGAGTGATTTGATAAGTATGGAGGGTAGAGTTAAGGGTAGAGGAAGACTTAAACTAACTTGGATGGAAACGGTGAAAAGATATGATAGCTTGTGACCTTACAGAAGATATTGCGCTAAACCGAGCAGAATAGAAAACTAGGATTCATGTAGCCGACCCCAACTTGTTGGGAAAAAAGGCTTTGTTGTCGTTGTTGTTATTGTAATGCACGTAATTCTGCGTCCCATACCACAGGTTCGGGTGCATACAATCAAGTGATCGTTTAGACTATAGTGGTGAACTCTACAGGTCACGTACTCGGCAACAATAATCATAATCTATAATCCATAATCCATAATCCATAATCCATAACAATAATCAATTGAGAAACACGGGCCCCTTCTCTGAGTACAGTCTCCGTTGTTGTCCACTATTAAGTCGAACCTTATTATCCCAGTTTGTTATCATTTTATTATACTCAATTATGAACATGCAATGGGTACATTCGATAAGAATGGAGGTATCGAGGCGATGTCAAGAAGGTGTCAAGGCTATGCAATGCATGGTTTATTTAATTTCATTCATTAGATGCAAAATTAAACATATTTATACTTAATAACAAGAAAACACAAATTTTGGACAACAAACGTTGCTGTACAAAAACTGACTTTCCTGCTGCTTCGTGAAGGTAAATTAGGTTCTGTCAGGGGTTCCAGAAAGAAATTAGATTCCTTGCCGGTTTCAACGCATATTCACACGACATGTTCGATTACAATAGCTAGGTTTATTAATTTGTTCTTTACAAGTCTAGAGTTCTGGTAGCAACCTAGGGTCAAGTTATTGTAGGCGTAACGGGACTGGAAATTCATTGATTAATCTTTTAAAAAATTATGAAGACTCATAAGCTGTCTAGCAACATCCTGGGGAATTTCAAGTCTTCATTCAACTGATAACACATTTTTTTATTTAGTAAATCATGCTGATATGCTTAAATCTGAAATTTAAACTTAACAGTACTAAAAACAAGATATCTTGCACTCTACAAGTCGGAATTTAGGTCTGTTAGAAGTTCCAGAAACAGAGGGCTACAAATTTCGTTTATAAAGAGCTAATTTATTTTATTAGCAACTGGGTCATAAACTCATTACAAGATGGAATAAACAGAAGGGCAGCGGCATAATAATTTCATTTGCAACAACCAAGATAAAAAAACATGTACTCTTCTAATAGAATTTAATCAAGCATGTATATTCAATATTTCGAGTATATCCTTACTATTAACAAGATGGAAGATTATCACTCCTACGATTTAAAATTTACTATTAATAATCATACCGTTACAATTCATACAATAAAAAATAGACTAGCATATATCTCTACATATGTTTGTGCGGTGCATGCAATAGAATAAGTGTTATGGATAAGAAAAAATGAATAAGATGGTATATGACGATGAAATAACATGGTTTAGGGTTCGAATCAACGATGTGGCACAAAAAGAAAGCTCTTACTTGGTTTCGCTGATGAATCTGTAATAACTTATTTAGAAAGGTAACAATCAATTGAGGTACGATAAACAAGGTAAGGAGCTACCTGCGGAGATCAAAAATATTTCTTGAACGAGAACAATAAGTTGGTTTAAGAGAACTTGCCTTTTACGATGATTTAGTGTGCGACGAGAATCAATGGAAGGAAGGAGAGCGACGATGACACGGCAAATGTAACAGCAACAAGAACAACAACAAGATCGGCACGGACGGCAGCAACAATTGTGAGAGAACAACAGCCTAACAGCAAGAGCGATGGCAGCGAAGAGGCGAGGAGAGGCAGTCGGGGTGCGGCTGCAGGCAGGAGTTCGGCAACAGCGGGGTCGAGGCAAACTTTGGTGAAGAAGGCTTCGGTGGTGTTGGGGGTGCTGCGGCGTGGTCGGAGTGCAGCCAAGGAGAGAGTTCGGGTATTGATGGCAGCACGATCGGCTCGAGATGTGACTGCGGTGGAGATGACGATGGTCGGGGGGTGATGAAGGAGGAAGGGGAAGTGATGGTGAGGTGGAGGAGCTTGGGAGTGGGTTTCGGGAACAAAAAGAAGATCAGGAAGAGGAGGTGGGGTTTTACAGCAGATGATGGTGATTAGTAGAAGGTTAGGGTTAGGGATTAATTAATAGGGTATTATATTGGCAGTATAGGGTGGGGTAATGGGCTTGAATCTGGGCTTGGGTTTAAAAAAAATCAAATAATAATATAATATAATAGATTAATTAAATACTCCACATAGTAAAATAAAATAGGATGTATTAGAATTTCAGGGTTCTAGCCAAAAGGAAATCGGACGATGAGAGAGAGCAGGATGGTTCAAAAGAATAACTGAATTTTATTAGATAACAAGAATACAAGAGTTGAAAAAAAGAAACACAAATGCATGTAAAACTCGTACATCCGGAAACAGAAGTTAGAGTACCCTTCATTCAAAACTATTCCCAATCCCGAAATCCTGATTTCTCTAGTTCAAACCCTAGATCTCGACATCCCCAATCCCAAACCCAAATTTCTTTAGTCCAAACCCTAGACTCCAATTTTAGAAAATGAGTTGGAATACTTGTAAAGTCAAAAAGTTCAAACCCAAAATTATCTTAAAAGTTACAAATAATTGTTATTTTAGTAGTAGTAGTAATTTGAGATATATACCAAGATTGGCCTCTGCGCTCAAAATCATCAGCATTCAAACTCTCATGCCTCTCTGCTTCAAAGGAGCCAATGCCACCATGGCTTTGCTTATCTGATTCCCACATACTGAGAAGATACTGTAAAGATGGAATTTTTAGTGACTTTTTCTCTGTAATGTGCTCAAACTACAAGTCTGTATTTTTGTAATATAGTTGACAACTGAAGGTTAGAAAAATAAGCTAGAAAGCTAGACAGTAGGATGTGAGGATGTGAGGAAGCGAGTAAGCAAAAACCATCAGAATTATTATTGGTTTTGATGAAAGGTAAGGAGGGGGAGGAATCAAGAGAGAAAATATAATATTGGGTGTTTGGACTTATCTTCTTCCATGATTTCTACAGGCTGTTGGTTTATGGCCATTATGGGTTTCATCTATTTAATTCCGTTGATGATTAATCTCTATTATGTTTGGTTTTGGTTTATATTGAGTGGGGGATTTTGAGGGTGTCCTTAGCCTGCCATTTTCTATTCATTTCAGAATGAAAGCTCTGGATGTTTATCCTCCATTTGTTGACAGGTTGGAAGGAAGCTGAGAATTGGGTTTAGGGTTAGAGGAGGAGGATAGTGGAGCAATTAAGATATGAAGATGAGGTGGAATGTGTTTTAATTGGAAGGAAGGGCATTTATGTCTTTTCACAATAGGGATTGAACGCAGAAAGTTTTGGAGTTAACGGTAGGGGGCTAAACGAGTGAAAGATAATGACGGAAGGTTTCTTAATTTTCGGCCCAAACCTTGAAGGGTTTCATGACTTTTGCCCTAATAATAATAATTATTATATATATTTATATATAGGGCCCCTTCGCAAATGGATTTTTGGTGCGAACTGGCGTGCGAATGCCTGTTGCCGCTATCGCCAATAGCGGCAACAGTGCAAATTTGAAAAAAAGTATACAGTGATGCCTTGGAAGGAAGCTGAGAATTGGGTTAGGGTTAGAGGAGGAGGATAGTGGAGCTATTAAGATAAGAAGATGAGGTGGAATGTGTTTTAATTGGAAGGAAGGGCATTTATGTCTTTTCACAATAGGGATTGAACGCAGAAAGTTTTGGAGTTAACGGTGGGGGGCTAAACGAGTGAAAGATAATGACGGACGGTTTCTTAATTTTCGGCCTAAACCTTGAAGGGTTTCATGACTTTTGCCCTAATAATAATAATTATTATATATATTTATATATAAGGCCCCTTCGCAAATGAATTTTTGGTGCGAACTGGCGTGCGAATGCCTGTTGCCGCTATCGCCAATAGCGGCAACAGTGCAAATTTGAAAAAAAGTATACAGTGATGCCGCTATTCCCAATAGCGACATCATTTGCACTATTGTCTCTATTGGCGATAGCGGCAACAGGCATTCGCACGCCAGTTCGCATTCAAAGCTCCACCTATATATATATATATATATATATATATATATATATGAGAGTGATCCTCGAAGGTCTGATCTTATTTCTTAGTTTAAGATCCAACACCCACTCTAAGCTATAAGAGCTGTCGAATTTGAGATTTTTCAGATCCAACGGCTCCAAACATTCACTTAAATATAGGGGGAAATAATTCCCAAGAAAAACCCGGCCTGGTTCACTCACAAACCAACAAAACCAAACCGCTTCCTTCTCATCTAATGGCTTTCTCCGCTCTCTAGCGATCTCACTCTCTCTCCTCTCTCTCACCCCCTCTGTCATCGCCGCCATCTCTGTCACCACCCCCACCGCCATCATCATCACCATCACTGTCACAACCGTCGCCATCTCCTCCAACTCAATTACCACCACCACTGCCGCCTCACCACCACCACCGCCATCTCCACCACCATTGCCACCTCCACCGATCGCTGCCCTGTCGCCTCTAGATTCTCCCCCTCCAACTCAATTTGGGAAAAGGTTGGGTTTTTTTTTTCTTTTTTTGAGTTTTTTTTGGGAAGGGTTTTCCTGCCTCCCGATGCACGTTGATTCAATCGGACGGCCTTCAGATATGGATCTTAAACTGAGAAATAAGATCAGATCTTAGGGGATTACTCCCCTATATACAGAGAGAGAGATAATCTCATTCCACTCTGAGTACAGAAATGATTAAAAAGTGATCAAATTACACTTCAATTGCAGACTGATCCAACTCCTAGAACGGGTGCCAATTTAGTTGAGGTAGGTAAAGGTAAACTTGAACCGAATATGACTATTCCCCCATGACGACCAATGATGGGTTCATATCCTTCACATGTACAAGAAAGCACTATGATTCATCGAGTTGGAACTTAATTGATCTTTAGTTGTGCATGGACATGTCTGTATTAACAAACTAGTTTCTTCTGTTCATAGACACATCTGTATAAACAAGGATAGCAAAGTAGGGGTTGGCTCAGGGTGTTGTAAGCAAATACTTTCAAATTTAGGATTGGCAAATGTCAAAATTTCTGAAGTAGAACTATACTGGACACATCCATACCAAACCACACTCATGCACACACACCCGCCTACTTGTTCATCCGCAGCCATCATGCTTTTTCTTATGTGTTTCCTGAAACTAAATCATGTGCCCCCAAATCGATTTTGAGTTCCTTCCCGAACAAAATCAGAACAACGCAAATGTGAATAAAGTGATGAGATCAACTACTAATCATTGTTGTACAGGAATATTTGATTAACTTGAAAATTCATGGTTTAAAAAAGCGTTAAAAAACATTGCTTAAGCGGCAGATTACTGCTTAATGTTTAAGCGATTTAAACAACACTTTTTTGCCTTTTAAAAAGCTGTGTAGTTTTTGTACCCATTTTGGACATGACCTCACCCAACCTTAGAGGGAATATTTACTTTTCCTCATCTCCTGCTTTGCCCTAGCCTCCAAATGGGTATTTTGAGGTTTTCTTTTTTTATTTTTAATATTTTTCTTTTTATTACTTATTTTTATTTTAAGCATATTTTAATTTTTGAAAATAGCAAAATGCATTTTTCTCTGTTTATCCTGGTTAAGCGAAATCGGAGGCCGACCGTGCAAAGATTACTTTTAAGTTACGGTAACTTATTTTGAATCTTTGCGTCTTTAAGAATGTTCCTATTTCAGTGTCAGATACAAAAGCACTTGCTCATCCCCTTTCTATGGATAGGTGGTTGTTGAGGCAATGGGTTTTCACAATATATTTCACAAGCAAGGACCCAATCTAGAAGTCTAAAATTTAATGAGCAACCATCATGTAAATATGAATACTGTTAGTCATCACGTGCTAAATTTGCCTTTAAGAATGTTCCTATTTCAGTGTCAGATACAAAAGCACTTGCTCATCCCCTTTCTATGGATAGGTGGTTGTTGAGGCAATGGGTTTTCACAATATATTTCACAAGCAAGGACCCAATCTAGAAGTCTAAAATTTAATGAGCAACCATCATGTAAATATGAATACTGTTAGTCATCACGTGCTAAATTCGCTGTTTCTACTTTGTTATGGATATTTCCTCACTAAATCTAGAATTCATCTTAACTGCGGATTACTTGCACCAGTGCAAAGACTGCAAGGTTATATAACCGCAAGGTTATATAAACTTAAGCTTTAAGATACAGTCTGAAGCTGTGATGTCTAAAATGCTGAATCACTGAATTTAGTGGATATGGATGTCTTGTAACCTGTAACCTCAAGCTCTTTGTTTATGTCGGAGAATAAGCCATGCCTGGCGCAAGTGAGTTAAAACACCAAACCTTTTGCACAACCTCATAGGTTTTACCACTGTTGTTCTATACTGACACTCGGCTATTACTTTTAAGTTGGAAAGGCATGTTTGGGAATGAAGTTAAGTATTGGTAACTGGGGTTTTGTGGAGTTGGGAAAAGATTCTAGTGGGGAGCACAAATAACTTTACATGACTTTGCTCCCAAGTAGGTCCTAAATAGATTGACGGTTCTGTGTTATCAGCTTCATATATCTACACTAATTGATGATCAATGACAAATTTCAGAATGCATGATAGGAATTGCCCAGGGATTTATATTGCCAACTCTTGCCAAGTCAATGCTTGAAACATCCTAGCTGGATGGATCTGTATTTACGATAACGATCTAGGCTTAAATATTAAATGCAATCGACAAGATCTTACTCTAATAATTCATTCACTAATTTATAAACGAAGACAGCCTTTGTATGCTTCATTTTATGTCTTTCTCTCGCTACTAAGAATTTCTCAATGTAATATAAAGTAATTTCCCCCTCTTTCTGGCAGTTTTCTTGCACAAACTGGCTTGGTATCCGTGGAGCAGCAGATGGAGGACATGGGTTTGTCACAAAAGGATCCTACTGAGAAAGGCAAGACAAACTAAAGAAAGAAGCAGCATTTCATATAATTTCTTTACATACACTAGGAAAGAGATACAAGAACCTGAAACAACTGAAGCCAAATCTAGCTTTCGTTCTACAATTATGCGAAGATAAAAACAGTCATAGTGGTTCCTTCCTACGAGCCTCAGTTTCAGCCCTTTTTGGTTTCCTTCTCCTTGGGTTTTGTCTGCTTGGTCTTCATGAAGCAGAAACAGGAGCAGCATGGGCACTGAAACAGGAACTTCATAGCTTCTTCTTTCAAATGTAACAAAAGAATACAATTGGAATGCTAACTTATGAGTGGTTTCAGTCTCTCCGCACATTCTTCCGTTTAAATGCTTCCATTTAGATTCCCCCACCATCACTTTTCCATGTGGTATAGCATTGTCATTGGTTGGATTTTTTTCCAAAATGACCCACTTTTTAAAAATAATTACCAAACTGACCCACCTTTGAAACTTATTACTAAACTGACCTTAAAACAGTGAGTCTTGTTCAAATTAGTTCAAATAGGGTCGCTGTTCGAAACGACAAGTTTAATTTTAGTGTTTTGAGACTTGGCGAGATTTTTTCAAGTGTTTGAGAAATTCTTATATTTAAACTCGCTGTTTCGAGATTTTTTCAAGTGTTTGAGAAATTCTTATATTTAAACTCGCTGTTTCGAATGAAGACCCTAATTGAACTAAATTCACGTTTAGTTTTAGTGTTTTGAAACTTGACGAAATTTCTTCAAGTGTTAGAGAAATTTTTATAACTAACTTCGTTGTTTCGAATAACAAACCTGATTTGAACTAGGTTCGCTGTTTCAAACAGCAGGTGGGTTGTTTTGGTAATTAGTTTCGAAAGTTGGTCAGTTTGATATTTATTTCGAAAAGTGGGTCATTTTGGAAAAAATTCCATTGGTTGATGAAGGTCATCTACACTTTGTATTCATTCCTTTATGGACCTAGTGTCAACTTAAATTTACTGCCGTTTGATCAGTGACTGCTGGGGTTATACGTTTACAGTGATTGTTAATTCACTGACATCAGAATGTACCTTCTTTAAGGGAAAATTATTGCATTCACCTTTCTTTTCCTCTTTTATCTTTTTTTTTCTTTTCTTTGATTGGATAACGATGGTTCTAGAGAATTGGTGAGGCCTGTGATATGTTTGTGGTTCTACGAATTATGAATGTCAAACTGCCACCTGTTCTTCAATAATGAATATTGATTAACGAGTCATATCGAAACTAAGGAAATGACAAACAGTCTCGAAATTGATTCCAGCCAACAATACACAAAATGAAATTGGGTGGCAGTGATTTGTTATGTGGAGGCTAGAAGTTCAATGTATATATATTTACTTAGACTATAACTCTCATTATCTCACCGTATCAAGAAACGAACGAGTTCCAAGTGTAAGGAGTGCTAAACAATGTGAAAGGAGACAAGATGGGCATCCTTAAATAGGAGTGATCATGTGATAGAATCATGCAAAATCTTTTCTAGAGGCTGTAGGATTATTGGGGGATGGAACATTGCAACAACCACCACCATCACTTTCTTATCCTAAACAAGGAAAACAGGGGGAAAGATGATCAGTCAAATAATGCAAAGCATATTGCCATGGGTGACACCCGAAAGGATGTACTAGTCTTACTCTGTGCAAATTGCACCCACTAAAATAATTTTGAAGAATTTATAAAATTATGTGGAAATACAAAAAAAAAAAGTGAGATATTTATCTCTTCAAAGGATGTACTTTAGTGAAATTTACCTTAAAAAAATACAAGCACAGTCCGACCTTTGTGTCTAACCAGTAACACTCAGGTTCTAGTCCATTTCATCTCGACCCCCCCCCCCCCCCCCCCCCCCCCCCCCCCCCCAAAAAAAAAAAAAAAAAATAAAATAAAATTACCACTCCTCCCTCATCTCTTGCAACTCTGCCATCATCGACTGTCACGACGTCTCCCTCTCCAACACCCCCTCGATCTCTCTGTCCGCCGCCCTCCGCTACCTCTCTCCTTACCAAATCTCATTCTTGGATCCAATACTGCAATCATCTCCGTCTTCAACCCGTATTGTTTCCCAAATCTAAATTTTGGGATTTAAAAACACAAATTAAAATTGAAAATGAAAACCATGAGGTAAAATTAGGGGCCTCACACTGCCTTCCACTACCTCTCTCCTTACCAAATCTCATTCTTGGATCCAATACTGCAATCATCTCCGTCTTCAACCCGTATTGTTTCCCAAATCTAAATTTTGGGATTTAAAAACACAAATTAAAATTGAAAATGAAAACCATGAGGTAAAATTAGGGTTTCAGAAATTAATACATACACCACACATAGATATAATTGATAATTGATTTAGTTAAGCAAAATTACTCAAAAATATTTTTTACAAACACCTTGCATGCTACATAGACACACTTGATGAGCAAAGCACAATTCTAAAAATTAAGTACCAGATTTCTAGGTTTTCAAGTGTTTCTTTCTTGTTCAAATATGCATGAGGCAATAGTAAAAAGGGAATAGTAGAAGAAACCTTGCCAATCTCATTTTTGAATCCGACAACGCAATCACATCCTCGTTTTCAATCCGTACTCTTCCTCAAATCCAAATGTTGGGATTTCAAAAACACAAATAGAAATTGAAAATGAAATCAGGTAGTAAATTAGGGTTTCAAAAATTAATACATACACCATACATACATACAATTGATTTAGTTAAAAAATTTCTCAAAATCATTTTCACAAACATCTTGCGTACTACATAGGAATTTCATCGAACAATTGATGAGCAAAGAACAATTCTAAAAATTAAGTACCGAATTTCTAGGTTTTCAAGTGTTTCCTATTCAAATATACATGAGACGGTAGCAAAAAGAAAAAAGAAAAAGAAACCATATTAAATCTCTTTCTTGAATCTGATACTGCAATCATCATCATTTTCAACCCATACTCTTCACCACTTCCATCGGAAATACTGTCTTGATGAAAGCGGTGGTTCAGAAATGGCAAAAGAGGAGGTGCGGTGCGTGAGAGGCGACAGTGTCGGAGGCGAGGTCGAGGTTTGGGGACGACCGCGCTAGAGGGGGTAGTGTCAGAGGCGAGGAGGGCGCGTGGGAGGTTGGTCGGAGGGGGTAGCATTGGAGGCGAGGAGGGTGTGTGGGAGGCGGGGGCAGCGGCGAAGGCGAGGAGGGCGCGAGGGCGCAGCAGGCGGCTCGGAGAAGTGGAGGGCATGGGAGGTTGGTCGGAGGCGAGGAGGGCACATGGCGTGTGAGGGGGGCAGCGTGGGAGGTGAGGGTTGGAGATGATTTTGAAAGTGGGAGAAGATGAGATCGTGGCTGGGGAGGGTTTGGGGTTTTTTATTTTATTGTAACGCGCGGAATGCACATGTTAGTTTAAATGGAATTCCTACTTTTGATCCTCTTTCTCTATTTCAAAATAGAGGAAGGGAAGAGGGTAGACTTATTAGCTTAATATATAGTTACTGTAACACCCCGCAAAATTGAGTTCTTAAAATTTTGTTTCTGCATGTATTATGCACGGGTATTTTGTAACATTGCGTATAATATCTTATGTAATACCCTGTATATTTGTAGATATTAGTTTATGAAATATAAATATTTGGAAATGACCCATACGCATATTTAATATACTATTTTGTGAACTTGAGAACTTAAGGGCAATTGAGTTGGTGACTAGGGACATCTAGGAAATGGGTATCATGAAAAAGGGCTGTAATAAAATTATCTATTTTTTAATTATGCATGAATCTTACTGGTTAGTGACACAGGGGAGGTGGTTAAATGGTGTAGGAAGAGGTGATTAAATGAAGAATGAAAGAAGACAAAGCGAGTTTGTAAGTGTTTGTATATAAAAGCCAAGAATGTCTCCCCCTCATTCTCCACCATTCCTCTTTTCACTTCCACCTAAACTGAAGATCTTTGAAGTTGAAGTTTTCATAAGGTTAAGTTTATCGAGTTTGGTGTTGGAACGCTTCCTGGAGCTTAGAAGCAATCGAATTCAGAAGCTGTTGGTGAGTAATAACTTTACTACTCATATTTCAATTATATTATAGGGTGTATACAAAGCTATATATGTTGTATTAGGTGAGTATTCATTCTTAGATTGATTGAATCACTTGTGAATTGTTGTCAATTAATTGTGTGAAATTACGGTGAGGTTAACTTTGAAACATTTTACATTTTCTGTCCTGAATTTTGGATTTACTTCTGAAAATCATTTCTATTTAACTAGATGGAATCTAAAGCTGAATTTTTTTATGTGTGTATCTCGTATATATCTATAACATCTTCACAAAATTTCATGACTTTGGATTTCATTTAGTATTTTAAATAAATCTGAACTCATTTCTGGTTAAAAACTAAAACTCCAAATATTTAGAATTTGAAGCTAAACTTTTTTTTTCCTGTGAATCTAGTATATGTCTATAACAAGTTCACAAAATTTCAGGAGGTTTAACTATCGTTTAGTATTTTAAACAAATCCGAACTTAGGACTGGTTGACTGTTTTGCCTTAGTTTAGAAAATTTGTACACCTTCTCACTACAAATGAAGAGGGCATTCCCAGCATTTTTTTTTGCCAATCCTGGTGTTTTAAAACGCCGGGCTTGATACGGGCGAATTTTTTCCAAAAACGCCACCACAAGCGCTAGGGATGCGAAAGAGCTATAATGTTTTTTTTTCCATTAAATAACCTATCCGTCATTTGAAAATGCCGGGGTAGGATATTATTTTGATTTTTTTTTGTATTTTTTTTAGGTAGGCATTTGTGGTTGTTGTTGTTTGTGATATACAAATTGAAAAGTACTTTGGAGTACAAATTCACAGGTAAATATTAATTGAAAAGTATGACGCAAATTATACCTTTGGGGTATGAATCTCATCTAATATATAATTATAGCTATTTGAAATATAAAAATTTATAGGTAAATATCAAGGAATACAAGCTACTATCACCATCTGTACAATTAGAGAATCTATTTATTAGGAAAGCGATGACGACACCCAATGAGACAATACCCACTGTAGCAAATGCCTGGCTTATCTCGAAAATGAAGTTGTGTCCTTGAGTAGGCAAGTTCTGCCAATCTACTCTCCTAAAACCAAAAACCAACATAAGTGAACAAGATATCGAAAAAGTTGATACCATTGATGATTGTTAGATATTATATTACATTAGATATCAGTTTAGTCCCATACTGATTATGTATCAGTTTAGTATTCTCTTTTGTCTATATATAGGAGACATATTGTACTCACTTTATTCAATCAATAATCAATAATAAAGTATTTCTTCTCATCCCTGATTCTAATATGGTATTAGAGCCTATAGTCGTATAAGGCTTATACTAATTTGATCATCGTTATCGAGGTGGAGTGATTCTCGTCTTCATCGGAATCACTCCACCTCCCAACATTTCTTTCCCAATCAGGTCTCCAAAACTCTAGCCGTCATCAAACAACAAGATACAAAAATCCTAGCCGTCATCAACTACCTCTACCAAAACCCTAACCGCCATCATCAACAACAACCCATCGGCATCAAGCTCCAACTTCCGGTGACACCATCAACTCCAACTCCCCCTTTATGCTAACCCAACTCCAGTCGCAACTCCACCGCCCACTTCGCCTCCATGACCTCCGACGTCACTGACGCTATCACAGCAACAACATCAAATCCCATCAACTCCCATCGACATCATCCTCTCACTGTCTTCAACAACAGCAAGCCTTGACAACAACTCTGCCACAACCCTCATCCAGGTGTCACCATCAACTCCATCCCGAAATCAACACCATCTCGAAGTTGATGTCGTTCAGATCTCGATATCCACCTTATGTCGCCACTTCAGCCGTCGACAACTACCCTCTGTCGCTGCTTCAGCCGTCGACAACTACCCCCTGTTTCACCAGCGTGCCATACCACACGGACTTCCCTACCCTCGCCGACCACCTTATTGATTGCTCCGGCAACCTCCTCTACCTTTGATGTCTTCTACATCGGTAATAACCTCGACCTCCACACCCCCTGCAGCCTTGTCTAGTCCCCGTCGCCTTCCTGTCTCCTCCCCGTTGCCTACCACGTCTCCCGATCTCTTCCCCCTCGATGCCCTCAACCCGAAACCCACCTAGCCGCCACTTCATCTGCACCTGAAACACTAGTCCCCCTCTTCTTCCAAATCACCTCAAATCCTACCCCTACCCTATACTCCATACCTGACCTGAACCTAATCCAGATTCTACATCCCTATATTCCAACCCTCATACCCTCATACCCAAAACCCGCTTTCAATAAATACCCAAAACCCTATTACTCTCTTACTCTAAACCCAAATCCCAAACCCAAAATCCTAACCTACCTGAAACCCTACCTTGTTTTCTATTCCACAAAAAAAAAACAAAAAAAGAAAAAACTTGCAGATTCTTCAACTTCTTCTTCCGCATCCAGATCAGATACAACCTCACACTGTTTATCCATTGTGCATTTGAGAGGGGGAGATACCAACCCTCATCACAATTCTCGTCTCCCTCACCTTCCGTCAACATCCACCATCTTCCGCATCCAGTTCTCAGTTCAAGGACAATTCTTAAGTCAGGGGTGAGATCTCAACAGGTCGGAATATGAAGATCCCAACAGTGCGCCACCACTACTTCCTTTCATTATTACTAATACTTCTCAGTTCGGGGTGAGATCCCAACAGTTCGGGATATGGAGATCCCGCTACAGTTCGGGATATGGAGATCCTAATAGTGTGCCACCATTACTCCCCCCCACTACTACTACCATTACTTCTCAGTTCGGAATATGGAGATCCCGCCACAGTTCGGGATATGGAGATCCTAACAGTGCGCTACCACTACTTCCTCCCACTACTACTACCACTACTTCTCAGTTCAGGGTGAGATCCCAATAATTCGGGATATTGATATCCCACCACAGTTCGTGATATGGAGATCCAAACAGTACGCCACCACTACTTCCTTCCACCACTACTTCCTTTCTTTAGTATTACTACTTCTCAGTTTGGGGTGAGATTCCAACAGTTCAAAATATGGAGATCCTGCCACATTTCGGGATATGGAGATCCCAACAGTACGCCACCACTACTTTCTTCCACTACTACTACTTCTCAGTTTGGGGTGAGATCGCAACACATGCACCATTGAGTGCATTCCCTGTGCCATCTACTTGAGCGTCGCTCCTACATCACAGTTTACCATCTCTGCCACATGAACATCATCAATATTCTAAACTCATGTTGTTTGAACTAACTTGAGTTTGAGAAGGGGTGTTAGATATTATATTAGATTATATATTAGTTTAGTCCCATATTGATTATGTATCAGTTTAGTATTCCCTTATCTTCTATATATATGAGACATATTGTACTCAGTTTATTCAATCAATAATCAATCAATAAGAGTTTATTTCTTCCCATCCCTAATTCGAACAATGATAATACAATGAGCTGATTAACAAGAAAAGGATGACCTATTGTTGAGTGCACAAGGATTATAGATACACTACAAAGTAACATACTACAAAAGCATAGTCACCGTAACACAATCAACAAAACCTACTTAAGTTTAATCTGTGTCAAAAAAGAATATGATAGCAAATTAGGTAATCGGATTTGTAGGTGCAATTGTGCAGCAAAAATTTAGTGTAAGCAGAGATCAGAGAACAAAATGATCGGTAAGTACAAAGGAGCACAGATCATATAACAAAATACAATGAAGGCAGAGTCGGAACAACATTTATCTGTCCATTCAAAAGAGGTGTATCAGTAACAAGTTTTGCTGAAACAGGTCTTGGGGTACGCACATGCCAAGATTATAAGAATTGAAGTGAGGATACATCAAGTGTTGTAGTAGCCAAGTATTTAATTTGAACAAAACTTTAGAAGTACCTACAAACCTAAAGCATAGTATACTTTTTGTTGATATCTTGAAACTCCAGTCTCTAACTCAAGTACTGTGTCCTGCAAACATTACACATTAATTGTAAAACTTGAACAATAAAGCCAGATTCTCAATTGGAAGGAAACAATAAAAGAAGGTTGCAAAGATCTAGAGGATGCTGCAAAGTAACCCTAAGATTGTATTGACCGGCAGAGGTGCTGGGTTTATATCTTGCATACTATGTTTGATAAGAAGACGATGAGACGATGGAGGAATCGAGATGATCGGAGACGGAGTGGAAGCAAGGGAAATAGTCAGCAACTGTAGCAGTAGATGGAGTTGCGTTCGTCCGTACTTGGGGTGCGGTCGACCGCCCAACTCTGCAGAAGTTCCCGAGAGGGGGACGGTCGACTGACCTTAACGTGCAGTTGACCGCGCGCGGCGCTGATAGATAATTTGGGTCGGATCTTGGTGATTCGTGAGAAGCCCAACTTGCTCTTCAAGTCAGATCTGACGGCTCTTATCATAGTGATTATCTCGATCTTCAGTAATATCCAAAGGCTATTGTATTAAGATATCAAACTAGGTTTTCTCTAGATCTCTATATATTATTGTTATTAGCCTCCATTGAGAGCCAAGAGAGAGAGTACTTCATTGAAGGAGAGAATGAGTGATTCTCTAATTGTAAACAACTAGTACTTGCTGGTGAGGCTTGAGAGAGGGTCGTGGTGAGAATTGTAATATTCTTGTATCTTATTTAGTTGAATAATATCTTGGGTTTCTTCTCCTCTGGATTAAGGCGAAAGTCCCTACCAGGACAAATTTGTGTGTGCTTTGGTGTGTTTGGTATGATCTCATATGTGCTTGGTGGTTTGTGTTGATTGCATCAAATGACTCAACAAGATCCTAAGGAGGGTTTTCAGTAGAAATTCCTAACAAGAGGCAACATAAGAAAATTTTCTCAACTAACAAGAGGCAACATAAGAAAACATGATGCTGCATCAAAGTGTTTTTAAAGACTGCAGTCTGCATAATAGACGAATTAACATGAGAAATATTCAACGACACAAGAGATGCATGTTTATTTACCATGGAGCATACAAATTCTGATATAGGTCAAACCTTGAACTACTTACAACATATAAATCTCCACCGGTGAGATGATCCCCAGCAGCTACAACAAATAACACAAATGGATAATTTTTTTAAAAAAAGGTTAAATTTGGAAGAAAAAAATTCCTTGAACTATCCCCTTTGTGCAGAAAATCTCACTGAATTTTTTTGTGTGCATAAAACCACACTCAAGTATAGTTGCAAAAAATCCCCCTGAAGTATATTTTCAAAAAACCACATTTAACTTTTCTGCTTGTATTAGATAATCTCATTCATCTTTGTAAGTTGGTTCAGACAACATCATGCATATTTCTCATTATTTTTAAAAAACCTCACTTAACTTTAGCTGAAAGCTCATGCCGTCAGAGTGAATTTTTTGCAACTATACTTGAGTATGATTTTCTGCGCAAAATAAAGTTCATCGAGGTTTTCTGCATAAAGGAGATAGTTCAAGGTTTTGTTTTTTTTTTGTTTTTTCAAATTTAGCCTTTTAAAAATTACCAGATGCCAACAGGTGCTTGTACAGAAACTCCACAAGGAATGTAGACATCACCAAATCTAATGGCAGTAGTTTTCAAAGGCCTCTCTGGTGAAAAGAATAAAGGCGCAAGTCAGTAAGAAGTGGCAAGAAGAAAAATCATGATTTTTAAACAAATGAACAATTACAAACTGAAGAACTCTTTCATTGGATCCCTTGAAGTGTATGAATGTTAAATAGCTGATAAATATCATTAACAATATATGCTCTACCACATAGAAGATGATGCAAATTGACAACAATAGCCAGCAAATTAAGGTTCTAAGCGTACTTGAATTCCATCGAAAATATTGCCCAAGATTCCTAGACCCAACTCCACTGAAAGAGGCTGCAAGAGAAAAGAGCCTTAGTGACCATCCCACTGAGATACATTTTTAAAAATCAAGAAACTCAAACCCGTCATAATTATCTTTCGAGTTCTCAAAACTGGGTCATTCACCATCAGTCGAGCTAATTATCTGGCTGACCCACCTTTTGAGAATATTTTTTGAAACAACCCAGTTTGAAAAATATTTACCAATATGATCTAGTTCTTAATTAAATTTCTATAGTACACTTCCTATAATACTTTCTATAGGATGTGTGACCTTTTATTAAATTCGAAAAGTTTTTTTTTTGTTTTAGGTTAATTTTTACTTTTATTATTAAATATTTTGTTTTCTATTCTATAGCTTATAAATTAGTGAATAATTTAAAAAACAATTGCAGAAATTAAGTAAAAATTACTTACTCTTAGCTGGCTCTGCTACCAAATGGGTGCGAAACGTGAAATATTTAATGAATGCCTGTAAAAAGAGAACAAGATAGAATCAAAAAACTTTTTGAAAGATGGTATCCTTCTGTAAATAGTATAAATCAATTACATTATCATTCTCCAGAATATCAAAATAATTAAGTATATTCCAAAATTTCTCGTAGACTGATTATGTTTCAGATAATTCACTATCACTATCATATCAAGGTTCTTCGAGTTCTTCGGGTTCTTCCATATATTCATTTCTTTCCCCAACATGTTCATTTTCTTCCAAAAATTGTCTATGTGCTGTTGTAGGACTCCATATGTAACTCTTAAATTCTTCTTTTTCATAAAATAATAAAGATCTTTCAAAGTAAGTTAGATCATCAATTATTTGGACAATTATATTAATAGTTTCTCCAAAATTAATTTAATTTATTGTTATAATTATTATTCTTTGTATGCTAAAGAAGAATAATTTCAATTCATAAATATCATCTATGCTTGTTACTCTTTCAGGATAATAAACATCCAAGATCCACATTCTATCACTTCATTGATAATTAATCATTAATTCATAAATTTTTGAAGCATGACTGAAACTATTATTATCCATTATTGTTTTTTAGTAATTTTGTGAATTAAAACAACAAGTATGAAATCATGAGTAGAGAGGGATTTGTAAGGATACCATAAAAATCTAAACAAAATGGCCCATTATGCTTCTGACCTAGTTTAACTTCTTTGAGCTGCTCTATACCAGTTACTACCAGTGGATAAAATACTTCTGGTATGCACCCCGGTTTTAGTGCTCCTTTTACGTTCATCCCATCTCAGGACTACTATGCTTTTCAAGGGAGTTTCATCCAAAAGATACGTCTGAAACAACTAGTAGCACTTTGATACAGGCAACCACAACCTATCTCGTTTCCTGCTACTAGGTGTACAGTCTAACAATACAAGGTTACAAATGGGTCTTTTTGCAAGATCCTTTAGGCAAAGCCTTAAAAAACTCTCTCTAAGGAAAGAAAATTAGTTTTTCATACCTATTTTGTATTAGAACTGGTAGCAGAACTTAGAGAAATATAATCTTTTATTCCTTTCAATCTTCTTATAGACCAAACTTTCCTTACAAACTTAAATAGAATTTCTCTCCTCTAGATAGTCTTCCTTCTCCCTTACTTAGCCTACCCTTTTAAAGACAAAAGGATCAGCTTACAATAAGTTTATATGCGTCACTGCTTACATCATATGTCCAAAATTGCTACAAATACGTAATTGCTTATATCAGCCTTTAATAATTGCTCTGATTACATTGTGGGCTATTCTAGAAAAAGAGATTCTTCCTGGCCGACATCTTCACATGCTCCAAATTTGTGTTCATGTTTTGTCCTCATCATGGTACAGTACTATCCAATTGTTTGTTCTGTCATTGTCACTGCTCCTGTAGATAGTATCTGGTACCAACTGTCAAACACTCATCTTATCTAGTGGCTATTTTATTTTTGCTATACTATACATTATTATTTTCTATGGATATAGGTTATCATACATCCATATGTTGTTGTCTCTTAGTTTTATGTCTTTTAGCTCACAATACATGATTTTGAATCTCATTGCTCTTCTTTCTGGGATAATTTTTTTCAAATTCCTTAGCTTTATATGGTACAATGTTAGATGCTCCATAGATTACTTGGGTAGTCATCCCTATTTTTATAACATGTTTTTGTGGAAGCTCTTCATTTTCTTCAAGATACTCAGAAATTGCTGAATACATTCTAACATATATTTTTTAGGCCATTGTAAGGCCAAAATAACTCTTGGTTGCTTTATAAATTTCTCTTGGCAAGTCGATCAGTTCGTCACATTCTCTGGACGGATATATGCAAAGAATAAGTCATCTTTCAAACAATGCTCTGGTTGTTCATGGATTAGCTCCTTGTAGGATGATGGCCTTGTTCATATGTTGCTGTGATATGGTTTTGATGAACTGGTTCACCTCAGTTACTTGACATAATTTTTCAATATATTGTAAAAATAATATTTTCTTTGATACTTTGATAGGAGATTCTCAGTAAGAAGTGTCTCCTTGTATGTAGTCTTATTTGAGGATGTAATTGTATCTTCTTTTAAGGAATGAGTAGGTTCGCCCATTTCACTCAATTTTTTGCTCATATTTTTTGTAGTTACATGCTGACTTACATGCTGGTAGAACAGACTTCGGAATCCGCATATTTGTAGCTGTAATTGACTAAATGCTCTTTTTATTTTCTCCATGGTTCCCTTGAGGCAAATTATATCATGTTCTATTTGCTGGACTCTAGTTTCCATTCTGCAACAAATAAAATAGTTAATTTCTTAATAGAAAATCAGCTAAAATGTTATCTTTTCATTTTATGTTTTCTATTGTAAAATCATAATTTGTTAGTTCCATTTTCCATCTTATCCATCTTTTATTTGCTATAGTTGGGTCTATTATTTTGTTAATCCAACTCACTGCTTGTGTATTATATGTCCTTACTGTGAATTTTGTATGTATTATGAATAATTCAAACTTTTTTATAGCTTTTAGTATTGCTAATAGTTCTTTTTCATTTATGTAGTAATTTTGTTGGGTCTGTGTGAATGATTCACTAGTATATTTGGCTAATATTTTCTCTTTTTCACCTATTTCAATGAATTTTAATATTGCTCCCTAATTATTTTCACATGCATCTGTTTCTATTATCCATGATCATTCTTTAACAGGTAATCTCAGCTTATTTAATTCTGAAATTTGTTGTTTTAATATTTTATGTTTTTCTTCATCTTCTGGGGTCCATTCCCATTTCCTAAATTTTTTTTAGCTTTTGTTGCAACCAATTTGTTTTTGCTGAAAAATTTGGTATGTATCCTCTTGTCTGATTTAGTAGTCCAATTATGGCTTGTACTTTTCTTTTTTCTTTTAGGACATTAAAAAATGTCTTTATTTTTATCTGTTATACGTGGATGTAGTTCTATTCCATCATGTGATAATTTTGTTCCTAAGAATTATATCTCAGTTTTGAACAATTCCATTTCTTTTTTGATAGTATGATACCTGCATTTTTTCCTAATTCTATGAATTTTAGTAAATGCTCTTTATGTAGTTCTTCTTTTTCGGATCCTATTAGAATATCATCTACATATACTAGTATGAAATTGTTGTATTTTTTAAATATCTTATCCATATATTCTTGAAATACTTCTGGACTATTTTTATATCCGAATGGTAATACATTCCATTCATAGAATCCTTGCGGTCTACTTAATGTTGTTAACTATTTTGAGGCTTCTGTTAGTTTTACGTTGTAAAATCATGATTTACAATCGAATTTTGAATATATTTTTCTTGTTCTTACTGTGTTAAGTAGCATATGCATATCTGGTAGTGCATATCCAATCCTCTTAGTGTTTTTATTTAATTTCTTATAATTTACTACCATTCGAGATTTACCTCTTTTCCCCTTTGAATGTTTTCTTACTATAAATGCTGGTGATGAATGTTGACTTTGTGATTTTCTTATGTAATTGTTTTCCATTAGTTCTTTTATATGTATTTTGAATTCTTCTAGATCTATTGGAGTGTAACTTATAGGTTTAATTTTTATTATTTTGTTTTTATCTATTAACTCTATATGTGTTGTGAGTTTACTTAAATCCCATTTTGCTAAAGGGTCTTCTTCGCATAGATCTTCTCATTATTTTTGTCAAGTTTCTTCTATAGTTGTTTCTTGGACTTGTTGTATTCTAGTTTTGTTTGGTAAATTTTGATATTCACCACGTTGGGTTGAAGAAACTCTGATATGCGGTAAGTCGGTCCTAAAATAAGGTTGTGTTATTCTAATTACTATTGCTTGGTGTTGACAAGGTGTTATAAATATAATAGATTTATATGATATCGTTATAGGATAGTATTGTTGAAAAAGTTATTTCCTAATAGTACATCATTATTCATATCATCAAATGGGTATATTATTGGTATTTTTAGCACGTAATTTCATATTTGTATATTAACATTTTGTTGATATCTATCATGTATGAAGGTTTGTCCAGTTAATCGAGTTATCACCTTTTTATTATATCCATCTTGTTTCCATCTTGGTAGTACATTTTCACGGCATAAGCTAGTGTCTATTAGACTACGGTAGTTTCTTGATTTGTATCCTTCGTAGACAAATTTTGTTAGTATGTATAATGTATTTTTTGTTGCTCTTAATGGATTCATTTACACAATATTTTATTTATTACTATACTTTCAGTATTTACTGTTATTATGATTTATTTTTTTCTTGAATTGAGTAAGATTGTATTGATGTAAGGAAGTCAGTTCCTAATAACATTTCATTAACATTGTGTTCTGGATCTACATGTAAATATAATAGCATTTCATTTCTACCATTTATTCTCGGTGGTAGTATTATTTTATGTACAATTGGATGTCTATTATTGTAATAGTCTAAGTAGTAATATAGATTTTCTAATGATATTAATTGTGTTGTTTTTATATTTGTTTGTTTAATATGTGAATTAGTAGTTCTTCTATCTACCAGAGTTACTTGTTTATTCCATTTTCCACTGTCATAATATTCTATTTCTATTTTAAATTGGTAATTATTTTAATTGTCTAATGTATTTAATATTGTTATTAATTTCAATGCTTGTTGTTTGTTTCTTATTGATAGTGATATCTTTCCGAACATTATTTGTGGTGCTTTTCCTTTTGCAATTTCTTTTGCCTTATTAAAGTCAAATTCTATATAACTTAGTATAGTCATTTCAGGGTTTTTCTAGTTGGTTTGTATCTTATAATTTTGCTGAATAGTGGTTCTATCTTAAAATTATCTGTATTCATGTTTTCTACTTCATGCTTATGAGTGAAAGCATAAATATTTCTTATTTGTATATTCATAACTTTGCTTTTCTCTATCATTTCTATTCTTGATAATCTGTGGTACATGACTAAACTTTTGTCCTTATTTTTTTCGGCCATCCTTATAGAGAAATTAGGTTTTATTGTAAATTTTATCTTTTGATACATTAGGTTTCCTTGTACTATTCTTATTAAGGCATCTTGCATATTTGATATTATTCTATCATCAATTAGGTATTTTTTCAGCGGTGTATTTATTCCTTCCTTAAAATAAGCTTTTATTATTATTTGCACAGCTCCTAAATGTATGTGTCTTAATATTTTTCTGGTTTTCTCACTTATTTTTTCATCCCCTATCTTATTATTTTTTCAATTATTAATGGGATTATGGTTTTTCCTTGGACTTTTTCAATGTCTATATTTTGTTCATTATTTTTGGCTATTATGATAGTATTTTTTTTCCTTTCAAATATTAGTAATTTAAATATCTTTTTTGAGTTTATGTTTAATTTGGTTGCTCTTATTTTATCGTATTCCTGTATGTCAAAGCACATTCTTTTTCTTACTTCTTCATTATTTTCTTTTCTTTCTAATTGTTCTCCTATTTCTGTTATTTTTGTCATCATATTTATTCCACATTCTTCTTTTTCATCTTTACTACTTCCACTATCTCTTTTCAGTACCATTATTTCTTCATCTCACTAATTTCTGATCAGTCTCCCTCATATTCTATGGGTTCATAGTTTGTGCTATTCATCTCTTCAATTTCTTCTACATATTTTACATTTACTTTTTTCATTCTCTTAGGGCAATTTAGTGATATATGTCTTACTTCTCCACATATATAACAATTACTTTTTTGGGTTTTTCGGATATTGTCTATTTTTATTTATTCTTTTGAAGTATCTTTTATAGGATTTTTTATATCTCTTAAAAAGTTTTTATATATTTTGGTTTATATTTTTGGAATTTGTGTTTACGTCTCTTTGTATAATTATAATTATTATTTCATCCACAATGATTTGGTCTTGCATCTTCACAATAAATTCTTTGTTTATATGTGAAGGATTTCGGGGCACAAACGCAGCGAAAAAAAAAACAGTCGTAAAACCATAAAATCCGAAACCCTAACCCTAGGATCCGTGTACAAAACATGGCTGATTATGGAGAAACGAAATTTTACCTTTTAAGAGCTTTACGAAGGCTGAAAGATGGAGGTCCTGTTATACAATCACCACGCAACCCTTGTAGCAAGATCCGCGTCTCTAAAGCAGTCCACACGAACGTCCGATCGTCCAACGATCAAGGGAGCCGGTACTAGCCGATGATGCTTGCCTCTATCTCTCTCTCTCTCTCTTGCCTCTCAACAGTTGGAGCGGCTAGGGTTTTTGTGGAAAATGAATTTGCCAAAAGATAAACCCTAAACCAATACATCTCTATGTATTTATAAGAGAGAATGAGGTGGGCGTAACCGTAATCGGTTTGTGCTTCTACTAAACCAAACTGATTCGGTTTAAAGATTTAAATTCGAATTACACTTTAATTAATCAAGTCCAACTCAATTAATTAAATAACTAATTTCGAATTTATAATCATTAAATTTAAATTCCGAATTTAAATTAAAACTCCTTTTAAACGTTCTAAGTGTGTGACCCTTTAGGTTATTATTACGTTGGCAATAATTTTATTATCTAATAATAAAATTATAAACAATGAGCGGCATCTAGTAATACATCATTGCTACCCAAGTAATAATAATAATTGGTGATTCAATTAAACCTTTCGTGACTAATGTCTCCGTGTAATATAATCCTTTTAACCTTGATATTATAGATTAAACTAGAGGCATGGTTCGTGTCATCCTCTTAATAATTTAATCTTTATTTTCTTGATCGATGAGTAGACTATTCAAACAAATTAATATTTGAGCATGGCCATGCATTTCATAGTCTCACTCAAACAAGAGGCCGATAATATCGCTCCTAAAATTAGGAGGGTTAAATTCCATCTAGATCATTCACATTTCTCACACGATTCATAATGAACCTAATACTATCTTTATCATTACCCGATTAAAGATAACTTTTAATAGAATCAAAGTACATTAATTCTCGTGTAGAAATATAATGATTTCAGGTCAGAGGACCATTACACCATTATCACAGTGAGATTACTTATGACACTTATTTATTTATTCCATGGTTGAATCTCACAGTGGGTCTGTCCAGTACAATGTACTCTTACATTTACCTATGTATTGATTTTAGTATCTCTATACTAATGACCCATGAGAGGTGGTCATCAATCAATCAACATACTAGTCTCAATGTATTATTACTGTCCTAATAATAATAATACTCGACTAGGGACATTTAAGATTATTATACTATATATAATCTCATGTTCATATAGTTCGTATTAATAATCTAAGGACATTTATCATGCTAACATTTATAATGCAGTAAATACGAAGCATAATAAATTATTAATATAATCAAATAGAACATAATGTCAATAATACTGATTACATAATATCATTGTATTGCCTCTAGGGCACCTACACTAACAATATGTTCTATAGTATTTTATAGTTGCTTTAGCTTCTTGGCACACTTTATTCATATAATCTTTTACAAATTGTGTTCTCTATCCTAAAGTATCTACTTCTGGTTTTACTTTCTCACATATGTATGCACTATATATGTTTATACTCCATGGATCTGGTAGTTTTAGAAAAAATGAGTCCAAGATTGAACATCTTTCTTCTTTGGTCTAATAACTATCCTGAAAATATTTTCGGAATTCACAAGCATAGTTGTCAATATAACACATGTCGCATATTTCTAAATCGACACTAAATTAGGTTCTTATTGCTATCTTGTAATTTGTAATTATTTCTTTTAGTTCTAAGGTTCGTTGTGCAGATTTTTCTTCTGTTCCTATATCATCAATTGGTCTTGATTTTCTGATAGTATTTATTTCCTTCCTTTAGTCCATTCCACCATTTTGCTACAACTCCTATAAAGGTTGCATCTATAAATTTCTCAAATGAATTTCTTGAAAGGTTTTGCCTGAATCCTACCATTAGTGAAGCCTTTACCTATTCTTCTATTGTCCTATCTACGTCTTTTACGTAGTCTAGATCTAGCCATTCTCCATTTCCTGATATTCCTTATTTGTAGTGTTCTGCAAGTTCATATTTTGGGGTTTCTTTTTCTTTATCTTTTCCTAACTTATTACTTTTTGTGTCTTGCGATTTCCATGGTAGGCGATAAGGCACTTTGTTAGGTGTGGCCTTAAGATTTCGTATGTATTAATTGGATTTTCTGTAGGTTTTGTTAAAAAAATTTCTTATTCTTGATTCATTTTTACTTCTTCATTTGGTATGTCTAGATTTTTCAAAGCTTTCTCTACTTCCTTTGAATTTGGATTTGCCATTGAATATTCTATTTCCAAAATATTTATATTATGTTTTGTTATGGCTTCTAACTCCTTCATACCTGCTTTTGTTTTACCTAATTATTCTTCAGTGTCATCTGTTATATACGTGCAAAGTTTTTTTATGTTATTGTTTATGATTTTTAAATCTATTCTTATAGTTTCTACAAATTCTGGACCATTGTAATCTTCTTCCAACTCTTTAATGTTAATCATATAAATTTCTGGGATGGTTTTTTTTTTGTAATATTATCTGATATGGCTAAAAAATGGGATTAAATCGGAACCGTCCAAATCGGGCGTGAATCTTAAAGCCTAGGGGCAAAGTGGTAATTTCACTCAACAAACGGGTCTGAAGTGGGTTCTGGGTCTTTTCCCCAAAGACCCAACAACCCACGAACGGATCCACCTCAACTGGGTACGGGTCCCAACCGAAATAAACCCGGTCCAGCAGGATAGAATTAGGGTTTCTGATTAATACTAATCAACGGCCCTGATTCACATCTATCCTTTCACTAGGGATTAGGGATTACATTCCTTATCTGATCACAGAGATTATATTCCTAATCTGACCCCAACGGCGGCTATAAATACTCCTCATCCACCACCATTAAGAGGTAATCAATCTTTTGCCAATTTACGCTCTTTCATAATCTCTTCTGGTTATTGACTTGAGCGTCGGAGGGTGCGTCGCCGGGATCAACCCCGATGTCTCGCACTTTTTACAGGTGTACGGCGGGAGTCAACGGCCAAGCTCCGGCGGAACAGGTTTCAGGTTTGCTATTTAAGTTTTCCAAGAGTCCACAAATTCATTTGTTTGCCCCCACACCAGATTTAGCGGTAACAGATTGATGTCGTCTGTAGGAACCGAAAAAGCAACCTGACCTAACTTCATCAACGATACTAGTTTCAAGCCATGCATCCAAAACAGAAGGGGAAGGCAGCGGTCTCCAACCGAAGAACCACTTCTCTTCCTCCTCTCCCTCCTTCGGTTCAAGGTGCTCCTACTCAACAGGCCCCTCAAGGGTCTTGGGGGGCTGCCCAGGGGGGCTCCCGTCAGAGTCGTCTGAAGCAACATCCTCCTCACGACCAAGTCACGGGTCCTAATCCTTCAGTTGAATCCCTGGCTTCTCAAAGCTCTCCCGAGCGGGATCTTCGTCAAGTAATTGACGACCGCCAAAAGGGGGTCGACCTTAGAACTCGCCTGAATGGATGGCGGGCCCTTGGTCGAGTCCATCAACCCGAGAACTCAGGAGCTTCAAGAATCCGAACCCCCCGACGACCGAGGACTAGAAGATCCCCTCCCCCGAGGAGGCAAAGAGAGTCCCCTCAGCGTCATTGGTGGAGAACTCATTCTCCAGTAAGCCGAGCCACACATAAGGACCGCCAAGCTGGAGAGGCACCAGTCACAAGGGCAGATCTTTAAGACTTCCAAGCGACAGTATTAAGGGCCCTCAATATTACCCCAAAGAACGACCAGAGGCCACCTACTCATGAGCCAGCTAGGAGCCACCGCCTTCACACTCTCAGTCCTCGTCTTTCTCCAAGCTACCATCGCCGCAGCCCCAGTCCATCCTCGTACGAAGATGAGTTACGGGGCTCGGCAAGATATGATCAAAGAGAAGACTCAGTCTACTGCCGTCTCCACGAGATGGAGAGGCGCCTCGGCCGAATTGACAAGGAAGAAGAGCAACGAGCGATAAACCTCTGCCCGAGCAGACCTCCATTCTCCCGCACCATCATGGAGGCCCCCATCCCAGAAAACTTCAAGCCGCCTTACTTCGAGGCGTATACCGGAGAGTCGAACCCCGCAGATCACATAGAGAGTTTCAAAACTCTCATGATGATCCACCATGCTTCAGACGCCCTCCTCTGCAAGATCTTCCCTGCCACGCTGAAGGGGTCTGCGTGAGAATGGTACTCTCGACTATCCCCAGCCTCCATCTTCTCATTCGATCAGTTTGAAGGGCTTTTCCTTACTCATTTCGTGAGTAGCCGCCGAGCTGAGAAAACAAGTGTATCTCTGGTGACCCTCAACCAAGAAAAGGGTGAACGCCTAAGAAATTACGTTTGACGCTTCACTACCGAAGCCCGGTCCATTCCTTCCCTCAACCAGTCGGTAGCCTCTACCGCATTCGAGCACAACGTCACTAATGCCAACCTCAGGGCATCCCTTGCCAAGAAGCCTCCCCGGGACTTCTCAGAGCTCCTACTTAGGGTGGAGAAGTACATACGGGCGGAAGAGGCTCTCAAACCCCTTGCTCTTGAGGAGACATCTTTCGGGAACAAACGGAAGAACACAAATGAAGAGGGGTCCCAAAAATCCCAGAAGGATAGTAATGGACAGCGCCGCTCCACTCCACATTTTGAGAAGTTCACCCCCCTCATTGCTAATATATTAGAAATTCTTATGGAGGTGGACAAGGAAGGACTACTCTGCGCTCCCCCTAGAATGAATACCCCTGGCAAGAAGAGGAACAAAGATAAGTGGTGCCGCTTTCACAGGGACCACGGCCACGACACAGATGATTGTCGAGCTCTCAAGGAGGAGATCGAAGAACTCATACAGTGGGGGCACCTGACCAAGTTCGTCCAAAAAGAGGGGGCCGAGCTTCCCCCCTGAGGAGCCAACAAGCGAACAGAAAGGCCCGCCGAGCTTGAAGACTCAGCTCCTCTCAAGAGGTCTTTACCTTATTGTAGAAGTAGGATCTTGATTTTCAATAAGGCCGATGCTTGTAACTCGGCCAATAGCATGTAATAATGGCTCGCCCTATTGAAGCGGCCACTTAGTTTATCTCAATAAAACTTACATTTTTCATTGAAAATTATTGCTCTTGCCTCTTCTCTATCTCTTCGAGTCACATCTACGACTCGTTAAATGGTGAGTTCGGAGTCCAGCTTCTTCTACATGGCTGTTCCTGCAACTCACTAAGCTCTAACAACGAGTTCGAAGTCCAACACTTGGCTCGATTCCGCTTCAAATAACTTGCTCTTCAACAAGTTAGAAGTGGTTCGCCATTCGGAATTGCTCCTACACCTCGTTAGCCCTCTCTTAAATGACGAGTTCGGAGTCCAACACTTGGCTCGATTCTGCTTCAAATGACTTGCTCTTCAGCAAGTTAGAAGTGGTTCGCCATTCGGAACTGCTCCCACAACCGTTGATACTCTCTTAAACGACGAGTTCGGAGTCCAACACTTGGCTCAATTCTGCTTCAAATAACTTGCTCTTCAGCAAGTTAGAAGTGGTTCGCCATTCGGAACTGCTCCCACAACCGTTGATACTCTCTTAAACGATGAGTTCGGAGTCCAACACTTGGCTCGATTCCGCTTCGGATAACTTGCTCTTAAGCGAGTTAGAAGTGGTTCGCCATTCGAAACTGCTCCTACAACCGTTGATTCTCTCACTTAAACAGCGAGTTCGGAGCTAAAGCTCTCCCCTAGAGTTGCTCCTCAAACTCGTCTCACAAATGGCTCTCTCCCAGAGCCGAGCTCTTTACTCCGCTCGCCTCCAAAGCGGACCTCTTCTCAACGAGTTCGGAGCACAACTCTCTCCTAGAGTTGCTCCTCACACTCGTCTTCCAAATGGCTCTCTCCCAGAGCCGAGCTCTTCACTCTGCTTGCCTTCCAAAGCGGACCTCTTTTCAACGAGTTCGGAGCATAACTCTCTCCTAGAGTTGCTCCTCACATTCGTCTTCCAAATGGCTCTCTCCCAGAGCCGAGCTCTTCACTCCGCTTACCTCCAAAGCAGACCTCTTCTCGACAAGTTCGGAGCATAGCTCTCCCCTTGAGTTGCTCCTCAAACTCGTCTCCCACATGGCTCTCTCCCAGAGCTGAGCTCTTCACTCCGCTTGCCTTCCAAAGCAGACCTATTCTCAACGAGTTTGGAGCACAACTCTTTCCTAGAGTTGCTCCTCACACTCATCTTCCAAATGGCTCTCTCCTAGAGCCGAGCTCTTCACTCCGCTCGCCTCCAAGGCAGACCTTTTCTAAGCGAGTTCGGAGCTCACAGCTCTCTCCTAAAGTTGCTCCTCAAACTCGTCTTCCAGATGGCTCTCTCCTAAAGCCGAGCTCTTCACTCTGCTCCTTCTAATGCGGACCTCTTCTCAACGAGTCCGGAGCTCACAACTCTCCCCTAGAGTTACTCCTCACGCTCGTCTCACAAATGGCTCTCTCCCAGAGCAGAGCTCTTCCCTCCGCTCTTTCTAATGCGGACCTCTTCTCAACGAGTTCGGAGCTCACAACTCTCCCCTAGAGTTTCTCCTCAAACTTGTCTTCCAGATGGCTCTCTCCTAGAGTCGAGCTCTTCGCTTCGCTCGTCTCCGAAGCGGACCTCTTCTCAACAAGTTCGGAACTCAAAACTCTCCCATAGAGTTGCTCCTTGCACTCACTTCAAAGAATGGGTCTTCCCATGGCTTGTACGAGGATCTTCCTAGCACCTCTTCTTCATCCCTAGGAGTGGAGCTCCTCTTCAAAAATCTCCAAAACCAAACAGCACATCGCCAAGCTTCGGAGCTCTTCACCTCTCCCATATGCTGACCCCTCCTCCGTCGTCGAGCTCACCTCAATGAGCTCCGCCATGGCCGAGCTCCCCTACGCCGAGCTACCGAGCTACTATGGGCAGAGGGCGAGCTATTGAGTCACCGAGCCGAGGTGCCGAGGTACCGATCTCCACATATGTAGAAAAATACTGCCGAGCCAGTTTCACCGTCAGATTGTCTCAAAAAACATGCTAGAACATGATGAACGGCTCAGATCGCGCCACGTCTCCACAAAATGACAAGATAACATTTTCTCGAAATTTGAGCATCTTGTCTCGTGATTCGCGCCACGATCGTGATCAACTGTCCAGATGGAGCCACGTAGCTCGGATCTGAAATCCGAGCTACTGATCTACCGAAGTGCAAAGTGGCAAAAATGTGCCTCAAAATCCGTGCTCGGATTTGCCGAACAAGAAGCAGAGAAAAAAAAATCGGGCTACAGGGTCAGGTTCAGACCCGTTAAGGGATCCAAACCCAAACCCCATATCTCTCCTTCTCCTACTTTTAGCGCCAAACCCAGACAGAAGAAGAAAAACCCAAAGCTCCGAAAGCTTCTCCTCTTCACTGCGCCACGACTCCTTCGCCAACCATACGCTCGACCTCGCCGCACATCACCGAGCTCGACCCTATCCCACTGCCGAGCTCGTCTTCGGTCGCCCACCTTCCAAACCGAGCTCTCCGTCACCGAGCTCACGAAGCTCCGAAGCTCCGAACCCAACTTCCTCGCCAAGCGTCGACATGGCTTCGCCTCTTCGCCACGCTCACATGAGCAGCCGAAGCTCATTGTCGAGCCCTTCCTCGACGAACACTGTCGCTTCCAAGCTCCGCTATCGAGGTCCAATGCCGAGCTCACAAAGCTCCGAAGCTTCGAACACAACTTCCTCGCCAAGCGTCGACATGGCTTCGCCTCCTCGCCACGCTCACATGAGCAGCCGAAGCTCATCGTCGAGCCCTTCCTCGGTGAACACTGTCGCTTCCAAGCTCCGCTATCGAGGTCCAATGCCGAGCTCCACACCACCGAACTCCGCATTGCCGAGCTCTCCTTCATCCCACTGTCAAGCTTGTCCTCTACTGCTCCCCAAGCTTCAAGTGGCAGAACCCATCTTCGTCGAGCTTCGCCCTCGCGAGCTCACCCCGATGCCGAGCTCCCACAATCGGCTCCCTCACTCAGTCGCCGATCAAGCTTGCCTCCACGTCACTAGCTCCTCGCCCATCTCCTTCATCAACTCGCCGAAGCTCCCCCTCTGTCTTTAAGAAGTCGGTCGATGACGAAGAAGAAGTCGGTCGAAGAAAAGAACAGAGGAGGGAGAAAGAGCAGGGAAGAAGAAGAAGAAGCGGGAAAAAAAAAAAAGCAACGTGGCATGCCACGTGGCGTCATATCCATGGGTCGGCCAGATCCGAGGTGCCAAAGTATCGACCTTGAAATTGGAGAAAAACCTACCGACCCATACAATCCGTCCGATCTTCTCAAAAATCGCGCCACGACACGATTGACGTACAGAAATGCGCCACGTGTCCAGAACGTGATCTGGTTTGCGATGCGCGCACATCTGATCATGATCGACGCTCAGAAACGCGCCACGTGTTCAGAGCATGATCTGCTTTGTGATGTGCGCCATCTGATCACGATTGACATCCAAAAATGTGCCACGTGTCTAGGTAATATTTAATTAATTAATTTGTTTTAATTATTTAAAAAATCCGAAAAAATATTTAAAAATCAAAATAAATTAATTAAAAATTCTAAAAATAATTATTAATTCAGAAAAATTATTTTAAAATTCTAAAAAATATAATTATTTAATTAGAATAATTAATTAATATTTTCGATAATTAATTATTTAATTCGGAAAATGAATAAAAAATTCAAAAAAATGAGAAAAAATTCAGAAAAATCTGGAAAAATCACAAAAAATTCAGAAAATTCTGATGATATTTTTGGGCATTTTACAAGTCCAGAATAACACCGTTACACCCCGAGCAAGATCCGAACTCCCTTAAGAACACCGATAAAATCCCGTACGCCATTAGAACAACAAAACTACTCCTCGAAGACTGTAAAACTCAGTCTACAGGAGTGGGGGCCTCGTGATATGGCTAAAAATGGGATTAAATTGGGGCCGTTCAAATTGGACACGAATCTTAAAGCTCAGGGGTAAAACGGTAATTTCACCTACAAATGGGTCTGAAATGGGATCTGGGTCTTTCTTCAAGACCCAATAACCCACGAACGGATCCACCTCAACTGCGTACGGATCCCATCCCAAAATAAACCCAGTCCAGCAGGATAGAATTAGGGTTTCTGATTAATACTAATCAACGGCCCTGATTCACAATTATCCTTTCACTGGGAATTAGGGATTACATTCCTAATCTGATCACAGGGATTACATTTCTTATCTGATCACAGGAATTACATTCCTAATCTGATCCCTAAGGCGACTATAAATACCCCCCATTCACCACCATTAAGAGGTAATCAATACTTTTCCAGTTTAAAGTTCTTGCTTAATCATTCAGATTACTAACAAGAGGGTCGGAGGGTGCGTCGCCGGGATCCATCCCGGTGTCTCGCACTTTTTGCAGGTTCGCAGCAGCGACAAGAGACCAAGTCAACACATTGGTGAAGGTCAACAAGTCAACAGGTTTGCTTTATCGTTTTCTCCAAGAATCCACAAATTCATCTGTTTGCTCCCACAAATTCATTTGTTCGCTCCCACACCAAAATTAGCAACAACATTATCCATCATAACTTAATTGCTATTGTTTAAGATCTTGTATGATAATAGTTATTGGCAATACCAGCTTACTTCTTCGTTCCTATAATTTAATACTGTGTATGATATATCTTTTTGTATTTTCTTATGTAGTTTCTCAGTTATTTTACTTGTTATTAACAAATATTCTGATATTTCTCTATCAGTTATATGCTTTTTTTTCTGTTAATCATCTATCAATGTATCTAATTTTAAATTTTGATAGATTTTTTAATTTTAGTTTTTGTATTTTCTATGAAATATCCAGTTTTTATCAGGTTAAGGGATATTATAGTTTGTAATTTTTAATATCTGGTTATATAGAAAATTTTGTTTTTAGGTTATAATATTAACAGGGTCAGTTGGAGGTAATATTTTGTGTACGTGTGTGAGTGGGATAAATGTTTTGGAAAATGGGCCAGTTTGATAAATATTTATTGAAAGTGGGTTGGCCAGTAACAAACACTCCCATCAGTCCAGCTGTTTCCTCATACACTGAAAAACAATTTAAGTGACAAATTTAGTAAATTCTTTATACTCAACATGATGGAGGAATAATTAAAGCAATTATTGATTCAATAAGCAAAGCCAAAATGTGAAATTTACATTTAAAATTATCCACTGATGATCATACAGTACCTTGAATAGTCACAGAATCTCCCTCAAGCCGAATGATCTCTCCAATGAGGTTGTCATGCCCAACACAGACCAGTTCATACGTGGCAGCACCTCCCATCCCATCTGCCACAACAGCTGGCCCAGAGACCTACAAAATACATGAACAATATTGCTTACTTAGAGCATCCACAGTCGTTCATGCCAATTTTTGGGTATATAGCAATTTAGAAATAGAAAAAAGAGAATGTTGCTGCAGTCGTTAAAAGCTAAAATATAGCCGGACGGCAGATTATTATCCGTCCATTAAGAATGACGGAGGATTATCGTCCGTTCCAAATTTTTTTTTAAAATTTTTTTTTTTTAATGCACTAGAAGACAAAATAAAAAAAAAAAAAAAAACAAGAATAGGCCAGGGACGGGAGATTATCTCCCGTCATTTTCGCCAATGACTTGTACCAATAGTTTGAAGTTTTTAAATTTTTTTTTTTAATGCACTAAACGACAAGAAGGAAAAAAAAAAAAAAAAAAAAAAGAAAATTGGCAACGGATGGGAGATTATATGCCGTCAATTTCAAATGACGGTGTATAATCTCCCGTCGGCCAATCAGATCGTTTTTTGATTTTTTTTTTTTAAAAAAATGTTTCGGACGGGATATAATCTACCGTCAATTTCCTTGGACGGTGTATAATAGGCCGTTGGTTGACTTTTTTTTTTTTTTTTTTTAAAGCTTCTTAATCATTCGCGTTTGCAGTCAAGTCGCTCTTGAAGAGCAGGGAGGGATAGAGGTGTATGCTCTTCCATACGATCAAGAGCCTGAATGGAATTAAGAAGGAAATCTTTGAGAAAGTTGGTGTTAGATTGGCGCTCGCGACGCCAAATCTTGCAACCAAATTTGATGGCATGCAGCTTAAGAAGTAGGTTCCCGAGACCTCTAGATCCAGAAACGGCAGCAAGGCATTCCTCGACCAACTTAACGAAAAGTTGATCTTGGAGCCAAAATTTTTCAAAACGAAATTGGCGGTGATGGGGAAAGTGAAAATCGGAGAAAAGTGCGATGAGGACATGGTCCGAAGAAGGATTGGGAAGGGCTTTCGCATAAGAGTTGTGAAATTTAGAGAACCAAGAGTGCGAAACGAGAAACCTATCTAGTTTGGCTAGAGAGGGGATAAGGCGTTGGTTCGACCAAGTAAAATTCCTGCCAGAAATAGGGATCTCCGATAATTGGAGATTCCGAATACAATCGTTGAAGATATACGATTGGGAATCTGAGGTCACAGCGCTCGACCTTTCCGAAGCGAACCGAGTAATATTGAAGTCACCGCAGAAGAAACCGAGTCCTTGAACGAACTGATGGAGAGAAGAGAATTCTTGCCAGAAAAGAGGGCGACGATTATAGGTCGAAGGCCCATAAACAGAAATAATGGTTAAGACACAATCGAGAAGATGCCAGTGCAATTGGACGATCAGAAAGAAATTAAGACGACGGATGGAAATTAAGGAGAAAACCGATTCTTTGAAACCCAGGAGGATCCCACCTCTCGAGCCAATGGCGTCAAGAGAAATCCATTTCGAGATGGCAGAGCCTCCAAGCGACCTGAATAGTTGGGGAGTGGGAGATTCTATTTTAGATTCCTGAATAGAAATAATGTCACAGTGTGATGAAGCAATAAGGTCATAAATGGCCCTTTTTTTGGCGGGGCAGTGGAGTCCCCGAATATTCCAGGAAATGCTAATCATGGGAACGAAGGTGCTCCTGGACGCGGGAACGTTCTAGAGATCTAATAAGGGAGAGGGGAAAAACCGAATTGGAAGAGAGCGAAAAGCCCATAGATTGGGAGAGCGATAACATATCTGCATCAGACAGATCATCAAATTGGAGATGGTAAATAGAACCTAAAGGAGGGGAGGAGGATTTGGGTGCAAACGGACAAGCGGTCAAAGGGTTAGGCGAACTCTTCGTCTTAAGACGGGCACTAGAACGTATCAAGCGCAGGTGGCTTGGAGACGAAATCATCTGCTCCTCCAAAGCGAGCGGTGGTCTAGGTGTTTTGAATCTTAAAGATCATAACCTGGCCCTACTGGGTAAATGGCTGTGGAGATTCCACAAGTACCCTCAGCTTTCTTGGGTTCAATGCATCAAACAATTTTACTTTGGTTCTTCGCCGTGGTGGGAGTTCCACCCTTCCATCCATCGTTTTGCCTCTCTGTTTTGGAAAGGCGTATGGAAAGTCTCCCAGGCTTTCCGTTCTAGCATCTTTAGGCTTTGTGCTGACGGTTCGAGGACCAGGTTTTGGACCGACCTATGGTTGGGCAATGTCACCCTTGCTTCTGCTTATCCCGCCCTCTTCAGACTGGCCTCTTTCCCAGATGCGTCTGTCGAGGCATCTATGATTTGGGTCAATTCCACTAGAGTTTGGAATATCCCCTTTGTTACCCAATTAACCCCACCCCTTCTATTAAATCTGCAACAATTGATGGAATCTCTCAATGGTTTCGAGTGGAAACACTCGGAGGATATTGCCTGGCGATGGAATGCCTCTGGCAATTTTTCGGTTAAATCTTTCTACAAATTTCTCAATTTCCGAGGTATTGCTTCTCCGGCGGCTGATTTCATCTGGAATTCATGCGTTCCCCTCAAGGTTAAAATTAATTCGTGGCTGGCCATCAGCAACAAGCTTCTCACGATCCAGGTTCTTAACAAAAGAAACTTGGCGTTGGGGCAGAACTGCCCTTTTTGTTCGGAAGCCTCGGAAAACATCGATCACCTTTTCGTGGAATGCTCTTTCATTCGTCCTCTTTGGAAGTTAGTGTCTCTCGCTTGGGTCAATCCGGCACTTCCTTCCAACCTTCTTTCATGCTGGATATCCCCCTCATGCCTCCCCAAATATTTCAAGAGCTGGTTCCTTTCGGTCCATATTATCATCTGGATTACCTGGATGGAAAGAAATCGTCGTATTTTCTCGCATAAAGCCTCCTCTATTGCTTCCCTTATGGAGGACCTTATTTTCCTGTTCAAATTTTGGAGTTCTCAGACTAAAGAAGAGTCTCGTATCCGTCTCTGCTATTTCCGTCTCGACGAATCCCTCACTGTGCTTTCTAGACTTAATGCATTTTGAACCTCTCCTAATTTCTTAGTTTTGTTTATTATGTTGTTCAGATTTTTTTTCTGCTCTCTGCTCCCCTCAGTTTTTTTTCTATGGTTATTTTAGTATGGCTGACTCTTTAATTTGTTATTCGGTTTTTCTGCAGGATGATGATGCAGCTTCTGCCTAGACCTTCCTGTTTGGTCTTACTTCTTTTGTTCTTTTGCTCAGAGCCCTGTTAATTCTGGCTTCCTTTTGCTCTGATTGTCTCGGCTTTGGTCGGGTTTTCTGCTTTTATTGCAGCTACTAATGGTCAGAGCAGCTCTTCATCTTAGTTTCTTACTGTTTAGTTGGTTTCTTCTTTTGTTTGTAAAGGATTCCTAAGCCTGTCTAACTCTATTTATAGATTATATGTTTCTATGGGCTTCTGTGACTTGTGGGTAGTGTGTGATGTTCGGCTGTGGCTTCAAGTTAGGTGGGTGAGCGTGAAGATGTTTATCTTAACGTTCTAACTCCTGGACTTGTTATCAGCTCCGGCGTCTTATTGTAGTGCTTCACTGTTTTTTAGTATGTTGCTTTACTGTGTTCATTCTCTTCCATTTGCTATGTTGGTGCTGAAGCCTTTTGCTTCATTTATATCCTACTCTATCTGTTTCTTCTCTAGTCTTTAAGCTGCCGATGCCTCATTTGTATAATGAGCTGTGTGATTTAATTTTTTCTTCTATGCTTTAGCTTCTTGATGGGAGTTGTATTGTTTTGAGGATAGCTGTAGTTCTGTGAGTTTCCTGGTTGTTTAATTGGCTGACTGTGTTTAGCTGTCTCCTGTTGTCTCCTCGCGCTTCCTGAAGCGGCATGGCGACGTGCAGTTGACCCCCCGCTGCATGAGCCCTCGATGCCTGCTTGCTGTGTTCTGGTCGACCATGCTTCATGCCAGGCTTATTTCCAGACTTGATGGCGTTTGCGTCCTCCGCCATTTCCGACTGCGACATCGCTTCTCCGTTTTTAATCCTTCCCTGAGTTGTTCAGTCTTCTGTATTATTAGTGTATTTATCTTCTTATTATCGTGTTTCTATGTTTGCTTTTGTTTTACTTCTTGTAAAACCTTCCATGGTTGTATTGTACTATAACCTTTTTGATCTATATATTTTTTGATCTGGCTGGAGTCGTTTGACTCTATCCGTTAACATCAAAAAAAAAAAAAAGCTTCTTAATCATTGGACTTGTACGAGACGGAAGATTATCTTCCGTCAATTGGTTCGGACGGAAGATAATATTGCGTTAGCTATATTTTGCATTTGGCCAAACCGCCTGCTATATTTGGCATCGAACTGTTCATCGTATACCCAAATTTTGGGTATTTGGACGACGACTGCAGCTCGTTTTTTTCCCAATTTTCCAAATTTTGGGTATTTAGCCCACGACTGTGGATGCTCTTATCAGTGGAGAAGCTTTTCGGGAAATTCTTAAAAATCTTAAGCCCTAGTATGACAAAGTTAAATGTATTTGTTAGATTCGAAGTGCCCCGGTCAATCAAAAGTTCGATTCTATCTGAACTACTCATTTTAAGTGTTGACAAAATACAGATTTTTTTAAAAACCAAAATCTAACGTCGAATGATTCAATGCCAGTGAAGGAGTACAATCGAGTTGGTGTAGCAGCCATCACATAGAACCTAGTAGCTCTAATTACAGCAGTAGTTTCCATCTGTCCTACAAGAATAAATGCAGAAGACATTACTACAAATAATAACAGTGGCAGATGTTCTTGTGTGAATAATTAGAAGAAAGAAATCTGGACTAACATCAACAATTTTAAATCACCTGCAAACCCATGATAGCTTCATCAACCTGGACTAACATCAACTTACTTTTCTTTCTTATCTGCCTCATCAACTGCAAGCTCTTTCTTATCTACCTCATTCAGCAATCAATTCCTATTGAATAGGCGCAAAAAATGAAATTGAAATTAAGGTTAAAAATGATATCTTTTTGTGTTTCTAGGGTTTGGAAGGGTTGTTGAATTCATGAGCGAGATGGGGGAGCGACAAGCAGAGACGGTGAAGGAGAGAGAGAGAGGGGGCGATGGGCGTCGCCAGAGTTTTGGGATGACAATGGGCGGGGGCGCATGGATACAGAGATGGAGCAGGGAAATGGATTTGGAGGTGGGGATTTAGAGATAGAGTGAGGGACGACCACGAGGAAGGCGACGACGGGGACGGCAAAGGCGGTGCGAACGGTCGGCGGAAGTGAGCGGGAGAGAGGGAATTTGTGAATTGAGTGATTTAGGAGTGAGATTTTTTGGGGTTATATGCCAGGCCTGACGAAACTACCCAAAAGCCTGGTTAGTTTCGCCGGGTTAGTTTCGCCAGGTTATCCTTGTTGTTTTGTAGTGTATGGTTTTTTGACCAATGTAATCTCTTATATGGAGTTGAGAAAACTCAAAGTAAGAATTTGAAGTAGATTCGTTAATCTTTCTTTCGAGTCTGAGAAATCAAATTTCCATGAAGTGTGAGATTTTTAGTGATTTTTATAAGTAGCAAGAGATGCAATTTTCTTGAACATGAACATACTATTTCGAATGTGGATTTAGACAAAACAGTTGTGGTTAAATTGAGATGTTCTTAACTACAATGTTGTTATGGGAGATCGACTTGCTGGGTTTCATGGCTGAGGATATGCCTGGTAAATCCACGATGTGTAGGCTAGGGGTAAGCCGGTAAGATCCAATATCCTGGGGTGCGACTTACACATGATTACGCGTTGGAGTACTAATCATTGGGTTTAGGCATTGCATAGCGAGATATTGAACCATGTAATGTGAAGAAATGCCAGTACCTTGCATTCGAAAACTATGTTGTATGAGCGGCATATCATTCCAAACAAGCGCACATTAGAATAACATATTGAATTATGCATATCAGCATAGTGCATATATGTTTGACACTCTACAAATTAGTTCTACTCTCACTCATACGACGTTGTATAATTGACTATTTCCATTTACGTTTAACATATATATTGATTCGGGTTTTTCTTATATTATGTTGTGTTTTGGGAGTTAGTTAAGGTTATTGGGAGTTTTACCGTCGGCCCCACATGATGACGATCCCACAGATTGTGGTTTTGCAGGTAAGGGTACCTGAGGTGTTAGCTTAGAAGTGTGACATCTTGAGCTCGTCATCTTATCAATCTAAGTGGTTTGGATTTGTAGCAAGATTTCTACATTTGCCTGTATTATATTATATTTATGTACTCAATTGAAGTAAAAGATTTTGGGTGTGTCACAAATCTTTTAGTGTATGAAATTCAGAGCGTTACAAATAAGGTCCATGAATTCGAGAGAATGACTTGGTCAAATCCAAGGGAATGGTTGTGCTTTAGGCAATGCGCGAGTCCGGTAGAGTTAGAGAACTCCGATTGTAGCGCCCCGAATTTCTAGATGAATAGCATAGAAAATACGTGGCACATTCCCAGTGATCCACTTCAATATAACAATAAACACAACCAAACACCACTAGAATTTTCAACATTTATTACAACAAACTTTTACATGTCACAGCGGAAGACTAAACAAACCAAAATTAACTCAACATGTCTTTACAAATTAACACTGAACACTTAATAGTCCATTTATCCCAAAAGCTAACTCAAGCATCCAATCTCCAACTCTAAGCAATAACCTCCAACATGTGAGGCTAGAGTTGAACCCTAACCCCCAAACTAAAGGGGTCAGCCATAAATGGTGTGAGTGGCATAAAAATCAAACAACAATATAAATGAACTTAAAACATAGTATCCTACCAATAGTAACCAAAAGTGTAAAGTGTGAAATAGCAAGGAATGTAAACAACAAGTGATATCCAAAACCAAAAGTCAAGTGTGGGAAAGCAGGAAATCCAAATGCAGAAAAGTGAGTCAAGAAAACATGATGACCAAATGCTGACAACGATGACTACTAAGAGATGAAGATAAACTATGATAATTTGCCCATGCTTGATCATTCAGGAGATAGATCCCACATCTCAGGTATTTTCCCTGGATAATTCAGGAGGTCTTCCCACATCTAAACACAGTCTCATCATCACAAGAATACCACAAAAGCGTCGCCTCGACCTTGATAATTCAGGAGTTCAATCCCACATCTCAAGATAATTACTTGGATAATTCAGGAGATATACCTCACATCTCAGGTTAACTACCTGGATAATTCAGGAGATAAATCCCACATCTCAAGTTAACTACTTGGATAATTCAGGAGATTAAATCTCACATCTAAAGTCTTACTGAGGTGCATAACTCATGTTCCCATTCGTCATGACACTACTAATGCCTGTCCTTATAAATTTGGGTTACTGAACAAAATCTCCTAGAGTAGTGTACCCTACCGGACTAAAAATCTGAATAACTGAAAATTTGCCTCAATGGGCCTCAACAAATAACTCAACAAATATCTCAACACCGGTATACTAGGGTCACGTACCTCTAGAGACTCAAAAACAAATATCTGAACAAAATTCCACTAACCGAGTGGCTCAACTGAATATCTCAAAATCATATTCTTAAAGAATATCTCAAAAACAAATTACTGAACTGAATAACTTAAATTCCAATACTGAACTGAATATCCAACAATCAAATACGAAGATCCTTCAGGACCAGTCGACTCATGCTGAGGTAAGTCGACTGTCCAGAGGACAATTTTCCAACATTTTACAAAAATGAACTAAGGCATAATCAGTCGTCTGGGAAGTCATCAGTCGACTGCCCCGAGACAAATACAAATAATTCTCATCAAAATATTTTAAGTATATAAAAGTCGACTGAAAGGTTCATAGGTCGACTGTCCCGAAAGGACTGAACAAATTTACAAACAGCAGACCAGTCGACTGACACAGTCTAAGTCGACTGTCCCGAACAATTCTCAAAGACTGAAGATAATCAGTAGCGTCGTACCAGTCGACTGTACAGTAGGCCAGTCGACTGTCGACCTACAGTTTTCAAAAATAAGATATGGAATACAAAATCAAACTAAAGATTTCTAAAGAAGCATGGTTCATTGTTTTTCAATTAATAGTTCGTCCACAAGCCAATGATAACTCTCAAATAATCACCAATACGAATACATTACTCATCAATCAATTTCTCAAACCTCAACTTCTCAAGATCTAACCCACAAATCTTCCATTAGGGTTTCTCAACAAAATTTCCTTCCTCAACTCATAGTCAAATCTGATCTAAAATTCATAAGATCTAGATGTTTATCATCCGATCACAACCTAATCAATTCTTAACATTGCTTTCCAATAATACGATTCCATAGATCAATATTTCCTCAACAAACCTTGATGATTTCTCATACATGGTCCAAATATCATTAAGTGTTCTCATCATCCATATCAAAGAAAAAGATCCATATTATGCATTCAATGAGACAAACAAAGCAATATCATAACGATCCAAACAAGTGTAACAAAGATCTCACATCATTCATCAATCAAACAAACAAAACAAATCAAGCAAAACAAAAACAAACCACTCACTTTGTTTTGAAGAAAAATCCACAAATTGTTCTCCTTCTTGCTAGATCCGAAATCCTCTTCTTGCTCCTCAAAAAATTCTCAAAAATCTGTATATTGTACATGACGGCTGGAGAAAAGAAATCCCTTATATATGCCGGATAAAATATTAGGGTTTTACTCACACTTTGCAAAACAATCCTTCCCAAAAAATACAACTTGTATATATATACATTAGTCTTGTAAATTCAATAAAACTCCTTTAAATTAGGATCTAATAGAAAATATACTTTTAAACTTCAGCCAATACTGCTCAAAACGTCCAGAATGCCAATTTGCATTTCAACCCTTGAAAATGTCAATTTTGCAAATAAGTCATTCTTTTCTCAAAAATTGCAAATAGTACTAATTAATTTCAGAAAAATCTGGAAAAATACTACATAAATCCCAAATAATAAATAATGATTTTTCATAAAGGAATCTTAATTTTTCAAACTTCTAAAAAGTCATTTGCACGTGTTTTGCACGTGTACAAAAGATAAATTTCTTAGAAAATATTAATTAAATCTCCAAAAATCATTTAAATTCATTTTCAAATAATTAAAATAATATTTGAAAATATGGGGTTCTACACCGATGGAGGAGTGAAATAGGGTCGGTGTGACCAAGATTTCAGTTTGTGTGAAATATATGCCTGGAATATGGATCGTTCAGTTTATAGTATAATTTTGCATCATTTGTACTAAGATATTGCATTAGTTAAATTAAGATTTTACATTAGAAGAAGATATGACAAAAACAATGACGGATATGTCCGATAAAGAGGTTGTTGTTCCTAGGAATGTTCGGGACTAAGGATACACCTGGTAAATCTACATGTGTGGATTAGGGGTAGGCCAGTAAGGTTAGCAAAATGGCCGGTAAAGAGCTTGCGGTTCATAGGAATGTTCGGGACTGAGGATACACTCGGTAAATTCACGATGTGTGGACAAGGGGTATGCCGATAAGGTCCGTAGTTATAGGAAATCGACTTATTAGGGTTCGTGACCGAGGATACGCCCGGTAAATCTACGATGTGTAGGCTATGGGTACGCCGGTAAGGTCTAATATCCTGAGGGTGCAACTTGCACGTGATTACGCGTTAGAGTACTAATCATTGGGTTTAAGCATTGCATAATGAGGGATTGAACCAAGTAATGAGAAAAAACACTAGCAGATTGCATTCGAAAATTAAGTTGTATGACCAGCATATCGGAATATCGAAAACTTGATAATCTATAACCTAGGAAATTGGAATAAGTTTCTAGCATTTTCCAATGTTTGCTCAGAAAAATGCGTGCTGAGCAATATAACTTACCATTATTTAATTTCTAACATTTTTCGATGCATGTTTAGAAATGTAATAAATCATGTGCTTGGAAACAAAACATCATTATTAGTTTCAATTTGTGCTTGAAAAGTGATGTATTAGCATTGATATGGCTAAAAATAGAATTAAATCGGGACCGTTCAAATCGGGCACGAATCTTAAAGCTCTCAGGCGTAAAACGGTAATTTCACCTACAAACAGGTTTGAAATGGGGACTGGGTCTTTTTTCAAAGCCCAATAACCCATAAATGGATATGTCCTGCTGGATCAGGATGACAACCCATTACAAACTAGCCCAGGTTATTTAAAGAGTAATTCAAATTCATGGTTATCTCTAAGAGACGATTTAAACCAAATCTCTTATCAAGAAACGATTTAAACTCTACATCTTATCCAAAAATACCGGGACATAGGGATACTCTCCCCCCACCAAAAGAAAGGTAATCAATATTTTTCCACATAAAGCTTTTTCATAATCTTCCTGATTACTGACAAGAGCGTCGGAGGGTTCGTCGCTGGGATCCATCCCGGTGTATTGAACTTTTTGCAGGTTCATGGCAGCGGCAAGAAACTAATCAAATGCCATTGAAAGTCAACAGGTTTTCCTTTATTGTTTCCAGAAGAATCTACAAATTCATCTATTTTCTCCCACACCAAAATTTGCAGCAACAGATTGGCGCCGTCTGTGGGAACAAAAAAAAGCAATCCAACCTTACTTCACTAGTAAAGTCAGTTTCTAACCATGCCTCCGAAAGAGAAGGGGAAGGCATCCACCTTCAGCCGAAGAGCCACTCCTCTTCCTCCTCCTCCTCCAGTCCAAGATGTCCTTCCTCAACTCAATCAGCAAGTTCAGCAACGGCAGCCTGAACAACCTCTTCCTCAACAGCCTCCTCCTCAACAGGCCCCTCCAGGGTCTCGGGGGGCTCTCGTCGAAGTCGTCCAAAGCAACACCCTCATCATGACCATGTTTCAGTCCACAATCCCTCAACTGACTCTATGGCTTCTCAAAGTCCTCTTGGGCTGGGTCTTCGTCAAGTAATTCTCAACCGTCAGTAGGGGGTCAACCTCTGAACTCGCTCCAATAAATGGCGATCCCTGAGGAAGTCCCTCAACCTGAGCACCCAGGGGCCTCGAGAGTCCGACCCCCCCTCCCTCGTTGACCGAGGACTAGAAGATCCCCTCCCCCGAGGAGGTGAAGAGAGTCATCTCCACGTCATCGGCGAAGAAGTCATACTCCAGTAAGTCGAGCCACACTTAGGGATCGCTGAGCTGGAGGGGCACCAGTCACTCAGGCCGAGCTCCAGAACTTTAAACAAGATATCATACGAGCTCTTAATATTGCCATGAGTCAGGATTAGCGTGCCCCTAACCCTCACCATACCGCCACTCATGAAGGAGAGTCCTGAGGGTCGATTAGATCTGACCGAAAGGATGACTCGGTCCGCCGTCGTCTCCACGCGATGGAGAGACGCCTCAACAAGATCAATCCCAAAGAAGAACAACAGACCAATAGGTTTCGCCCCAGCAGACCCCCCTTTTCCAGAGCCATCATGGAAACTCCGGTCCCCGAAGCCTTCAAGCCGCCCCGCTTTGAATCCTACAATGGGGAGTCAGACCCGGCCGATCATATCGAGAGTTTTGAAACACTCATGATGATTCATCAAGCCTCAGATGCGCTCCTCTGCAAGGCCTTCCCAGCAACGTTGAGGGGACCAGTGTGAGAGTGGTACTCCCGTCTATCCGCAGCCTCCATCTTCTCATTCGAACAATTTGAGGAGCACTTCCTCACCCACTTCGTCGGCAGTCGCCGAGCTGAGTAAACGAGTGCGTCATTGCTAGCCCTCAGCCAAATAAAGGGTGAACGCCTAAGAGATTACGTCCGGCGCTTTAATACCGAAGCTCGGTCTATTGCTTTCATCAACCGATCAGTAGCCTCCACGGCATTCAGACACAACATCACTAATGCCGACCTCCGGGCATCCTTGCCAAGAAATCTCCTTGGGACTTCTCGGAACTCCTACTTAGGAGTGAGAAGTACATCCGAGCGGTAGAGGCTCTTTACCACCCCCCACCCCCTACTCTTGAGGAGTCATCTTCTGGGAATAAACGAAAGAATACGAGAGAAGAAGGGTCCCAGAAATTCCAGAGGAACGACAATGGCCAGCATCGCCTAGCTCCTCATTTTGAGAAGTTCACCCCCCTCAGTGCTAGCATATCAGCAGTTCTTATGGAGGTGAATAAGGAAGGGCTACTCAGCGTCCCCCTAGAATGAATACATGTGGCAAGAAAAGAAACAGGGATAAGTGGTGTCGCTTTCATAGGGACCACGACCATGACACAGATGATTATCGGGCCCTCAAAGAGGAAATCGAAGAACTCATACAGTGGGGACACCTGGCCAAGTTTGTCCGAAAAGACGGGGCCGATCCTCCACCCCGAGGAACCAACAATCGAATCGAGAGGCCCAACGAGTTCCAAGACTTCGAACCTGGGGCCATCCTCCACCTTATCCATGGAGGTCCAATGGGGGGAGAACCAAACTCCTCCCAAGAGGCATTCACCCTATCGTAGAAGTAGGTTTTCAGTTTTCAATAAGGCCGATACTTGTAACAAAGCCAAAAGCATGTAATAATAGCTCGTCCCATTGAAGTGGCCACTTAGTTTATCTCAATAAAACTTAGCTTTTTTCTATTGAAAATTATTGCATTCGCCTCATTTCTATCTTTTGGAGTCACATCTACGACTCGTTAAATGGTAAGTTCAGAGTCCAGCTTGTTCTACAGGGCTATTCTCACAACTTACTAAGCTCCAAAAACGGGTTTGGAGTCCAATACTTGGTTCGATGCCACTTTAGCAGCTTGCGAACGTGCAAGTGCGAAGTAGCTCACCATTTGGAATTACTCTTACAACTCGTTGAACCCCCTCAAAAAACGGGTTTGGAGTCTAATACTTGGTTCGATGCCGCTTTAACCGCTTGCGAACATGCAAGTGCGAAGTAGCTCACCATTCGGAATTGCTCCTACAACTCGTTGAACCCCCTCAAACAACAAGTTTGGAGTCGAACACTTGGTTCGACGCCACTTTAGCCGCTTGCGAACAAGCAAGTACGGAGTAGCTCACCATTTCGAATTGCTCCTACAACTCGTTGATAAAACTCTCAAACAACAAGTTTGGAGTCCAACACTTGGTTCGACGCCGCTTTAGCCGCTTGCGAATGAGCAAGTGCAAAGTAGCTCACCATTCGGAATCGCTCCTACAATTTGTTGATAGCTCCGTAACAACTAGTTTGAAGTTCACAATCATGGTTCGAAATTGCCCTCACAGCTTGCAAGTATGCGGTTTCGGGGCTCAAAACGAACATTCGTACTACTCCCACTACTGGATAAATTTTGCAACAAACGAGTTCGGAGCTAAAACTCTCATAGAGTTTCTCCTCAAACTCGTCTCCCGAACGGTTCTCTCTCTTAGAGCCTGATGGCGCTCTTCGCACTGCTCGCCTCCCGAGTGGCCTTCTTCTCTACGAGTTCGGATCTCAACTCTCCCCTATAGTTGCTCCTCAAGCTCGTCTCCTAAACAGCTCTCTTCTAGAGCCTGGTGATGCTCTTCACTCCGCTCGCCTCCTGAGGGGCCTTCTTCTCAACGAGTTCGGAGCTCAACTCTCTCCTAGAGTTGCTCCTCAAGCTCGTCTCCCAAATGGCTCTCTCCTAGAGCCTAGTAATGCTCTTCGCTCCGCTCGCCTCCTGATGGGCCTTCTTCTCAACAAGTTCGGAGCTCAACTCTCCCGTAGAGTTGCTCCTCAGGCTCGTCCCCCAAACGGCTCTCTCCTAGAGTCCGGTGATGCTCTTCGCTCCGCTGGCCTCCCGAGGGGCCTTATTTTCAATGAGTTCGGAGCTCAACTCTCCCCTAGAGTTGCGCCTCAAGCTCGTCTACCAAACAACTCTCTCCTAGAGCCGGCGATGCTCTCCTCCCGCTCACCTCCTGAGCGGCCTTCTTTTAAATGAGTTCGGAGCTAAAACTCTCCCCTAGAGTTGCTCCTCAAACTCGTCTCCCGAACAGCTCTCTCTCTTAGAGCCTGATGATGTTCTCTGTCCTACTCACCTCTTGAGCGGTCTTCTTCTAAGAGAGTTTGGAGCCTAACTCGTTTAGAGACACTCCTTAGACCCGCCTCCAAGAAAGGATCTTCTCAACAGTCATACAAAGCTCTTCTTAACTTCATGAAGACAAAGATGTTGCGGGACTATTTTGACCATGAAAAAGGGTGATTCTTCAACTGACTTCTGAAGAAAAATTGTAGATCTTTGAGTCAGCTTCGAAATAAGGGGTCACACGCTTGATCTGACCTCCGTCGCACTGGGAAAATGGATCACAACATAGTTGTGCCAAACAAAAAAATGAGGGGAAAACTTTGCCTCAAGATGCGCGTCTGATCTTGATCAACGGCTCAGATCTTGCCGCATCTCTCGGATCCAAAATCCGAGAAAACATGTCCCCGAACATGAAAATAGGGAAAAACTTTGCCCCAAGATGCGTGTCTGATCTTGATCAATGGCTCAGATCTTGCCACGTCCCTCGGATCCAAAATTCGAGCAAACGTGTCCTCGAACGCGAAAATGGGGAAAAACTTTGCCTCCAGATGCACGTCTAATCTTGATCAATGGCTCAGATCTTGCCACGTCCCTTGGATCCAAAATCCGAGCAAACGTGTCCCCAAACGTGAAAATGGGGGAAAAAACTTTGCCTCAAGATGCACGTCTGATCCAGATCAACGGCTCAGATCTTACCACGTTGCTCGGATCCAAAATCTGAGCAAACGTGCCCCCGAACGTGGAAATGGAGAAAAACTTCTCCCGATCCGCGCTCAAATCACGATCAACGGACCAGATTCGCCCAAAAAAACAACGAAGGGGTTAACGGGTCGGGTTTGAACCCATTATAGACCCGGACCCGCACCTACCACCTCTTCTTCTCCCTCGGAATTGGGCGCCAAAACGAAAAAGAATCCCAACTCTTTCGTCGACCCTCATCTCTGTCGAGCTTCACCCGAACCCACCTCCGAGCTCCATCAACGAGCTCACCTCCATTGACCTCGAGCTCCATCTTTGTTGAGCTCTTATGCCGAGCTCTCCTCCTCCTTGTAACCCCTGTTTTCGAAAATGCGTATTTTATATGTATTTTTATGTATTTAAAAATTATAAATTCAGTATTTGTTAAATCCGGCTTGAACTTTACATTTAGAACAATTTCTCGAACAATTATATTTATTATCGAATAATGGAATACTTCAACCTTATTTGCCGTTTTCAAATGATCGACTATTTATATGTTAGTCCAAATCTATTATGTTATTTCGATTTGGATTTCAATGATTTTTAATGAATCTACTGAACTCAAATCTTATTATTGTATTCATGTTATTATTACCGTTGTTGCTAATATCATTATTATTTTTACTGCTACGAATATGATTCTTAGTTTATTTTATTATTGTCATCTTTGATTATTTATTGAAAATCAAATTTTGTTATTATTATTGTAATTAGTATTATCATTTCTATTTGATATTGTTATTATTATTTTTAATACTATTAGTTTAATTGTTCATGATTTAATGTGTATGTGTATATATGAGTGTGCCTTATAAAGCCTATTCTATTTAATTATCTTCTATTGGATTTTTAAACCCAAAACCAAGACTCATCTCTTATTGGATCCAAATCCATCTAAACCCAAATCCAATAACCCAAACTACCCCCAATCTCTCCCTAACGGACTAATCCCTATCAATTCTCTTAATCACTCCCCCACAATCTCCATGATCTGTAACTCCCAATTTGAGTAACTAAATCCCTACTATTAAGCCCCTTAATCATGCTATCTCTCTCTCTTTCTCTCTTTCTCCTTCCCTGCTTAAACCAACCAAAAAAAACCAAAACCAAACAAAACAAATCAAAAACCCCAAACCCAACATCTTCTTCCTCTCTCCCATCCCGCTCTCTCTTCTCCCGTCCTCTACCTTGTGACGCGCCGCCCCCGACCTCCTGCGTCGCGCCCCACCTTTGTGCGAGTGCAACGCCGGCTTCCCAGCACCCTAGCGGCCAGTCGCACAACACCCAGCCGACTCCCCGCTTGCCTCCCTGCGTCACCTCTCCCAGGCACTGCGCCCCGTCGACGACGCAGCCGACCAGCGACAGCGCACCCTGCGCTGCTCCTCTCGACGCCACGACTGCAGTTTTCCCCTGGCCGTCGGTGCCCCCTAGCGACGTCGCTCGCATCGCTAAATCCTCCTCTCCTCGTCGTGCCTCGACGCAGCAACCCTCGGCTCTCCTTCCTGTTCTCATCCCCAGCCCCTGCCGTTCCTAGCCAATGCCATCATCCCATGGTCGCTGTCCTGACAACTTGTGCGGTCCCCATCGACAGCCAGAGCAGCAGCCAGCCTCGCTGCCATCCGCCGCGATGCCGCCAGTCCTGCCGTCTCACAACTACCAGTCGTCACTCCCCCGCCGGTAGTCGACTCCGTCGCCATCGACACCATTCTCCCTCGCTCTCTGTTTCGACGAAGAAGGAAGAAGAAGAAGCCGGTTAAGGCGGGATTGAATCTAGATCGTTGGATCGCATCGATATCCGAGCCCAAATATCCGATCCGAACCCTGTTTTGGTGTTTTGCCACAGCGGATCCGATTCCGCTGTCCCGTGTTCGTCCCGATCCGCTGTGTGGAGAAGATCTGATTGGTCGGCCTCTGCTGTTCGCTGTTTTGCCGCACCAAATCCCGTTTCCGCTGTTTCGTAATCGGATCAGATCGAGTGTGTAGAAGAATTCTTATTGGACAGTTTTGGTGTTCCGTGTTCTGGCCGCGGCAGATTGGATTTTTGTCGTCCCGTGTTCTGGCCGATCCGGTGCGGAGTGGAATCTACTATTTGGCATTTTAGCGCGCATTTTGCACGTACTCTTAGGATTGCTCCCCGGGATTCTGATCTCGTTATTTCTTACTATTTATATTGAGCCGTCTACAAGGAAAAAGGCAAGTCATTTCTATCGAAGGTTTATTGTATCATATTCGATAATTTTTATTGAATTCCGCAAGTGGATCATATTGAATATCGTAAAATATTATTGTATCTATCGTTGAGATGCCACGGATTTACACAAGCGAATCCAAATGATAGTCTCGACTTCGTGCCTTCTTTTTGCCTCTAACGTATAGGGATTTTACATACACCCATATAGTTATAGCTAATGAATATAAGAATAGGGAATTATTGACACATTTCATATCATGACCTTAATGACAACTAGCTATAGTAGATTGTATAAATTAGTTGATTGTTAATGTGATTGCTATTGATAAATTAGTTGAATTGTAATTATTTGAATTATGGACATCATCTACCTTAATACCATGTCCACATAAGATTGCTTCGCTGTGATTATGAATAGTAAACCCCAATTCATCATTCTTAACTTTTAACCGTTTTATTCAAAATGAACATGTTGACTATGCTGAAAATTACGCCAACCTGAATCTTAATGTGCTATTTCGACCTAGATAACTTCATTAAAATCAGAAACTCCCTGAAAATGAAACATAGACCTATTTGTCTAGATGTCAATAGATACCAGAACTTTTGAATTCCGATTTATATTGCCCGAGTTATGACCCTTTTGCTACAACTGCGCTGTAAATTTAGATTCATGTACATACCATGTTAGGCTAATAAATTAAGTGGACTAATGATTACATATGACCAAGATAAATTCTAGATTTGTAGATAACATATTTAAGGTGTTAAAAATTATTTTTACTGATTTTTGTAATGATTATTTACTGCCTTTATAATTAAAATTAGTCAACATCTACACCCAGCCAGAAACTAAAATCTATAAAGATTATTGTATTCCGCCTAGCTATCGTTGTCGGAATCTAACTTTTAAGTATGCGTTGGAACCGGACCGGAGTCTAGTTTCTATAACACCTGACGGATCCACTTTTGCTATCCTGTAGCAACGGGAATTCTGATTTTGGTACAGCAACCTACTGCTGTCCAGAATATCGGGATTCTATGTTTTATAATGTACAATTGTGTTTATAATGTTATATTTAGTGTATTTAATTGTATAGAGTATATTGCATGATCCTAGGGTTGTTTTGTCACCCTTTTCTAACGTCCCTTATTAATTGCATTATCGTGTGTTAATTGAATAAAGGAAATAAATCAAAGCCGGGGTTAAGGGTCGATTAGGGTAGTTGACAATATAGTAAGTGTACTCGGATGATGGCCAGTGTTTTATCGTTATCGGCATCGTGTAAGAAATTACACATGTCCCGTGTTTTATCGTTATCGGCATCGTGTAAGAAATTACACATGTCTCGTGTTTTATCGTTATCGTCATCATACCCAGTACATGAACTATAGAATCTACCACCTTAATCTAAACGAAATTGATTGTATGCATCGAACCTGTGGTACGACACACATGGAACACAGTAGTACGTGCATTATCTAGGATTTAAAGTGAATAATAGACCTAAGGCTCTCATCACAGTATCATTGCATATTGTTATCTTTATCGAACAGTCTTATCGTTATTATTGCCATTATTGATATTATTCATCATTATCGTGATAGATCATAGTTATTGCATATTATACTGTTATTGCTTTGTCAATGTTCAACATTATTGACTTCATCATTTATTGAATTCATTGCTATACCACTTGTTGCCGCTAAATTCGGTGTGGGGGCAAACAGATGAATTTGTGGATTCTCAGGGAAACTGAATAGTAAACCTGAATACCTGTTCTGTCGGTCTCCGATCGTCGGATCCGCCGCGGACCTGCAAAAAGTGCGAGACACCGGGGTTGTTCCCGGTGACGCACCCTCCGACGCTCAAGTCAGTAATCTGAAAAGACTATGAAAGAGCGCAAAAACTGGTGAAAGATTGATTACCTCTTAATGGAGATGGGTAGGGGGTATTTATAGGCGTCTTAGGGAACGGATTAGGAATGTAATCCTCGTGATCTGATATGGAATAATCCCCCCGTAAACAGATTAGGAATGTAATCTGATGAGGTATATTCCCTGTAATCAGATAAGGAAGTTAATCCCCAAATCCCAGTGAAGAGATAGACGTACATCAGGGCCGTTGATCAAGATTAATCAGGGACCCTAATCTTATCTTGTTGGGTCGGGTGTGCAGCGATTAAGGACCCGCACCCTCTTGTTGGCGGACCCATTCGCGGGTTATTGGGTCCTTGGGGAAAAGATCCAATACCCATTTTGGATCCTTTTGTAAGGAAAATTACCGTTTTACCCCTGGGTTTCAAGATTCGTATCTGATTTGGACGGTTCCGATTAAACCCTGTTTTTAGCCATATCACGAGCCCCCCACTCCTAAAGGCTTAATTTGGTCGGCCTTTGAGGAGTAGTTTAGCTGTTTTTGATGGCTAGCGGAGTTGTATCGGAGTTCAAATGAAGGGTTTGCGAATCTTGAGGGAGGTAGTGTGGTAATTCCTTATGATCGGGCGGTGTTCTTGTGTGAGTATCTTCTTAGCTTCGTAATCTCTCGGTGAACAGTTCTGTCGTTTCCCTCTGTCGGGAGTTGCGTTTACCGGCGCCACAACTCCGACCCTTCCCAGAGCTCGACGACCAGGATGCCGAGGTCGGAGATCGGTTCGGCGATTCTTTCCGATGGGGAGAGGGACCTCGGCGTGGTCGCGAGCCAGGAGAGGGGGCTCGCCGAAGTCCGAAGGCCAGATTTCCCATGTACAGGGGGTCGGAACCAAGGGCGTTTGGCGGTCAATGTCGACCTTAGGCTTATAATACGGTCGGTGGCAAAAATGCTCGGTAGCTGGTGCCGAGCTCAAGCCCGTAATACGGTCGGTGTTGAGAACGCTCGGCAGCGGGTGCCGAGGCTCGAGACGACATTTCTGGAGATTTTGACTGCCGAACTCAAGCCCGCAATACGGTCGGTGGCAAGAACGCTCGGCAGCCGGCGCCGAGGCTTGAGACTTGGAAATTTTTTGGAGATCTTAACTGCCGAACTCAAGCCCGTAATACGGTCGGTGGCAAGAACGCTCGGAGCGGGCGCCGAACTCAAGCCCGTAATACGGTCGGTGTCAAGAATGCTCGGCAGCTGGTGCCGAGGCTTGAGACTTGGAAATTTTTTGGAGATCTTGACTGCCGAACTCAAGCCCGTAATACGGTCGGTGGCAAGAACGCTCGGAGCGGGTGCCGAACTCAAGCCCGTAATACGGTCGGTGTCAAGAACGCTCGGAAGCTGGTGCCGAGGCTTGAGACTTGGAAATTATTTGGAGATCTTGACTGCCGAACTCAAGCCCGTAATACGGTCGGTGGCAAGAACGCTCGGAGCGGGTGCCGAACTCAAGCCCGTAATACGGTCGGTGTCAAGAATGCTCGGCAGCTGGTGCCGAGGCTTGAGACTTGAAAATTTTTTGGAGATCTTGACTGCCGAACTCAAGCCCGTAATACGGTCGGTGGCAAGAACGCTCGGAGCAGGTGCCGAACTCAAGCCCGTAATACGGTCGGTGTCAAGAACGCTCGGCAGCTGATGCCAAGGCTTGAGACTTGTCGATTTCGACAAAGCAGAGGAAGTTGAAAGAGTTTTTGCTCTCTTCGAAAAAGTTTTGGGAATCTGCCGAACCCACGCCCGTAACGCGGTCGGTGTCAAGAACGCTCGGCAGTTGGTGCCGAGGCTTGAGATTAAATGGTCCAGATGGATGTGATGGCCCCTGGGTTTCTGACAGATGTGATGGCCCCTGGGTTTCTGACAGATGTGACGTCCATTAATGCTGCGTCCCCTGGGCTTCTGCTGACGTGATTGTCATTAATGAGCCGTTTGGGCAGGCGTGGCAAACAAGGCGACGGTTGGGGTCGCCTTTTGTCGCTTTGTGGAGGTGGGCCTGTGGTAAAAGCCCATTAGCCTCGATTGACGCGCTGGCTCTATTAAAACCCCCACCCCCTCTTCATTTTTCACTTTTCCACTCTTCGCTCTGTTGTTTTCGTTTGAAATTGCTAGAGCTCCAGGTGATCGCTGACCTTTTTCCGGTGAGCTTTCCGACGACATCTCCGTTCAAGGTAACTTATATTTTAGTTTCTAAACATGTCTGTCTCTGTCTCATCTTCTTCGTCCGAGCCCTCCCTTGAAGTCGCCGAAGCTCTGATTTCTAGCCGACCTCACAAAAGCAAGGAGGTGTTCGGCAAAGATTCTGTCGTGGTGGAGCCGAAGCGCATGCCGGAGTTCGGCAGATTACCGGGGCCGCTGACTGGGCTTCACAGGGTTCGGGAACTTCCGGAGGAGGACGCCGAACGCATTGTGTATGGGAGGGCCCGGTCGTTCGAGGAGAATGCGGCGAGGGAGACGACAAAGGCCGACGAGACGGTGTCGATCCTCAGCGAAGATGACTTGGGAGTGATCCAGGGTTGCTTTTAGATCCCGGAGGAGTACGAGCTTATGTTGCCGGGTCCCGGGATTAGGGCCAACTCGCCGCTGCCGGTGACCGTGTGTTGCTGGCCGGTCGACGCCTTTATCGCCGGGGCTCGGCTGCCTCTCCATCCGTTCGCGGTTGCTGTATTAAGGTGGGTTGGGGTCAGCCCCATCCAACTTATGCCGAACGCATGGAGAGTAATAAACAGCTTCGTACTTCACTGCCAAGCTGTTGGGATTCAGCCGGAGCTGAACGTGCTTCGGACCATCTACCAGCCACATCAGGGGAACAGGTCGGCGTACCGGTACTATTTGACTCCGAGGCACGGAGGCAGGCTCGTTGTGTGCCCCGACTCCATCAAGTACTGGCGCGAGAAGTTTCTTCTGGTGCGGAGCCCAGAGGCCTGGCCCATCCCTGTTAGTTGGGTGGAAGGTGTGCCGAAGAAGGTGAAGGCGCTGCCGACACTTCGGCCCGAAGAGGAGGAGGCTGTACGGGTACTCCTGGGTCGGCCGAAGCTTGACTGGAGGGATCTGACCGAGGACGTCCTATTCAAGGGAGGGCTCGTTCATGCCGATCCCAGTACGCGGCTTCCTTTATTTATTATCGTTGTTTTACTTCTTGCGCTTCATTCTTCATGGTTTGTTCCGAACTAATCAACTTGTCTTATGGTGCAGAGTCTATGGATTATCAGGCAGTGTTGGCGCTGAGGGCTGGCCTCGCCAACAAGGCACCGAAGAAGAGGAAGAGGGTGGTCTCCAAGCTGTCCGCGGCAAAGGCTCCGAAGGTTACCGAGGTGGCTGAGGAGGTAGAGATCCTGGAGAGCCCCGCTCCTGAGGGCGGGGTTGCTTCGTCGTCGACCAGGGGCGGCAAATTTCCCATCGCCGTGGCCCTCACTATGGCGACGCCGCCGCTGACGAAGGCGGTCGAGGAGCTTCTGATCGAGGCTCACAAAAGGATCCACGTCCCGGACTGGTAGGTTCGGAAGCACGACGGGTTCCTTGGCAATTCTTTGGCGAGCATGGAGGCCATCAAGCACCTTGCCACGCCGAAGGATCGGGCGGCCATGGAGGCCGGACGGAAGGGAGACGACGTTATCGAGATAGCACGCTCGGCGGTATCGGTGAGTGTTGGATCTATTCCCCCCCTTTTTATGCCGAACTTCTTAAGTTATAATTTTTATGAATTCCTTGCCTTCTAATCGCAGATCGTCGTTCACTTTGGGCACCTTACCGAGAGGCTGGCGGAACAGGAGAAGGAGATGAAGAAGGAGAACGACCAAGCTCGGAAGGAGAAGGCCCAGATAAGGAACGAGCTCAACAAGCTCGAATTGAATTTCGAGGCGAAGTCGGCGAGGGTTGCCTACCTCGAGGACAGGGTTGCGACGCTGGAGGATAAGCTTCATCAGCAAAAGGAGGAGGCGGCTAGGCAGTTGGCGGAGGCTGCCGAGGCCAAAGCGGCGGCGGTGAAGCAGGCGGAGGACACGACCTTGGAGAAGGCACAAGGCTTCCTCGCCCAGAATATGGCCAAGGCCTTCGCCGACGCTATCGCCCGGGTGACGGAGGCCTACCCCCACGTGGACTGCTCGGGTTGGAGGCTGTTCCCGGGGCACGTTGAAGGCTTCGACCCTGAATCGGAGGGAGAGGAAGAAGAAGAAGAGGAGAGGGGTGATGACGATCCGGTGGCGGATCCCCCCGTCGGAGTTCAGGGGTCGGTGGTTACCCCATTGGCGACGGTGGCCCCTTCGGAAGTGTCGTCCCCGACCCCCGCTCGCCGCCCCGGGAAAGAGGTCGAGCCCTGACTCCGTTTTGTTGTTTCCTCTCTTTTTTTTTGACTTTTTGATGTGTAATGCCTAATAGCGGACTGGCCACCGCTACCCCTTTTTCCTTTTGAAATGAATGAAAAACACAACTTTTTGGGCTCGATCTCGTGTCTTTGTCTGTTGACTGTTGAACGCTCGAGCATTTGTTCGAAAGAACTCCCGAGGTCTGGGACTTAGACGACGTTTGAATTTTTGTTGTTTGTTTGCGTTTCTTTTCAGCTCGCGGTGGTAACTCGTGACGTCGAGCGCCCTCGCTCGGATAGTAAGGTCGGGACCGAGGTTGGTTTGAAGACGACGAGGTTGTGCTTGGCGAAGTGTCGAGAGCGGCTTTTCGAAGTCGAGCTCGGATTGCGCCGAGCCGAGGAAGAGCGGAGCCAGCTTCAGCTCATACTTGGTCAGCGAGATCTCGATATCCAGTGCTTGGAGGGCAGGATTGCCGAGATGACCACCTTAGGAGGGGAAGATGGTTCGCCGGTTGCCTTTACCAAAGGGCTTCGGACCAAGTGTTTTCGCCATACTTTGTCGAAGGTGACGGCGGAGAGGGATGGCTTGCTCTCGGAGATCCATCATCTACGAACCGTGGAGGCGGGGCTTCGGACTGAGGGGGAAGCGTTAGCCTCGACAGTGGCCAAGTTGACTACCGAGCGGGATGAGCTTACTGCCGAGGTCGATGTGTTGAAGAGGGCCACGGTGGACAGGGGCATCGGGTTACCCACCTACGGCGCCTCGTGGCGAATTGCTCCGATGCCCGGAGTTTCGCAACGCCGCATCGCTTCGGGGTCGACGTCGGGGACGGCTCGTTGCGAGATCGGATCTCAGAACTAGAGGCGGAGGTAGCCCGGCTCAAACCACGTTCAGGGCCAATCAATGTCAGGAGCACTTCATGTACTCGTGCGGAGAGCGACCGTGGCATTTCATTTTATGAGATGGCGACCCGTCCGCCCCTCGGCCATCCAAGCCCGGGAGATGCGCAAAGTTCCGTGGACATTTCGTCGAGCGGCGCATCCGTCGGCGTGGCTGCCAGAAGCAGTGCCGAGGACACGTCCCAACTTGCGGGCCTGGGATCGGGTTCCGGAGGCAAACGTCGCCGACCTCAAGTGTCCTTGAAGAGGAGCATCCCTGCGCCTCGGAAGCGTTGATGGCTCCGAGTTCGATGTCTTGTAATCTTCGCTTTTCAGCTCCTTGTAATCTTTAGTACCTTGTAATATTGATGTATGTAAGGGTTGCTTTTAATAAAATTGGAATCGATTTAATCGTCACCGTATCGTAGTTGCCCAATTTTTGCTCTAGTCGTGGAGTTGTGGAACCAAGGTTTGAGACTTGGCATTTTTTTTTTTTACTGGTCTTGACTGCCGAACGCAAGCCCGTAATACGGTCGGTGTCAAGAACGCTCGGAGCGGGTACCGAACTCGAGCCCGTAATACGGTTGGTGTCAAGAACGCTCGGCAGCTGGTGCCGAGGCTTGAGACTTGAAAATTTTTTGGAGATCTTGACTGCCGAACTCAAGCCCGTAATACGGTCGGTGTCAAGAATGTTCGGCAACCAAGTGTTGGAGTCCGAACCATTGTTAATTCAGGAAGCGTAGGAGCAATTCCGAATGGCGAATCACTTCTAGCTCGCTTAGTAGCGAACTTGCGAAGTGGAATCGAACCAAGTGTTGGACTCCGTACCATTCAACGGCTGTGGGAGCAATTCCGAATGGCGAACTACTTCTAGTTCGCTTAGGAGCGAACTTGCAAAGTAGAATCGAGCCAAGTGTTGGACTCCGGAACCATTGTTAATTCAGGAGGCGTAGGAGCAATTCCGAATGGCGAATTACTTCTAGCTCGCTTAGTAGCGAACTTGCGAAGTGGAATCGAACCAAGTGTTGGACTCCGTACCATTCAACGGCTGTGGGAGCAATTCCGAATGGCGAACTACTTCTAGTTCGCTTAGGAGCGAACTTGCAAAGTAGAATCGAGCCAAGTGTTGGACTCCGGAACCATTGTTAATTCGGGAGGCGTAAGAGCAATTCCGAATGGCGAATCACTTCTTGCTCGCTTAGTAGCAAACTTGCGAAGTGGAATCGAACCAAGTGTTGGACTCCGTACCATTCAACGGCTGTGGGAGCAATTCCGAATGGCGAACTACTTCTAGTTCGCTTAGGAGCGAACTTGCAAAGTAGAATCGAGCCAAGTGTTGGACTCCGGAACCATTGTTAGATTAAAGAATTAAAAGCAGAGAGATGTAATAGCAGTAAAAATATGAAAAAACTTTATTTATTAATATCTAATGCTCGGCTGCATCTAGAGTTGCTAGCCGTTATTACAATGGAAAAAATGAACGAAGAAATCACTACTAGCAAAAGGAAGGGAATGGTTCGACATCTCGAGTTACTTAGGGAGGCGTAGGTGCCCTCTCTTGGTATTTCAAAAGATGGTCGGCATTCCAGGTCCTGGGAATTTCTCTGCCTTCGAGATCTTCTAGCTTGTATGCACCAGGGCGGATTACTTTTGAGATTTTGTACGGTCCCTCCTAATTCGGGGCCAGTTTACTTTTCTGTCCGGAGAACGAGATGGCCAATTTTCGGAGGACTAGATCCCCTTCTTTGAGGTCCGTCGGGCGGACCCTTTTGTTGTATGCTAGCTCGATCCTCCTTCGGTAAGCTTGCTGGCGTATGGCCGCTCTCTCTCGGATTTCATCTATCAGATCTAAGCTTGCTCTGAGCTCACTGGCGTTCTATTCTTCTTCATAAGCCATCAGACGAGGAGAGGGTATCCCGACTTCTAGGGGGATGATGGCCTCGGCCCCATAGGTGAGATTAAATGGGCTCTCGCCTGTTGGGGTCCGCTTGGTGGTGCGGTGATTCCAGAGCACATTTGGTAGCTGATCGACCCACAGTCCTTTGGAACACTTGTCTAATCTTTTCTTGATGCCCGAAAGAATCTGTCGGTTGGCATTCTCGGCCTGGCCATTCGACTGAGGATGGGAGACTGAGGAGAATCGGTGTTGTATGGAGAGGTCCTCACATAAAGCTCGGAAGGCGGCTCCAGTAAACTGTGTTCCATTATCCGTGACTATGACTCGGGGAACGCCGAACCGGCAAATCACATTTTTCCAGAAGAATTGAATGACCCTATGCTCGGTGATTGTAGCCAGGGGCTTGGCTTCTATCCATTTAGAGAAGTAGTCGACCGCCACGACTAGGAACTTTAGCTGTCCGGGGGCTGGTGGAAACGGCCCTAGTAAATCCATCCCCCACATAGCGAAGGGGATAGGACTTGATAGGGAGGCGAGCGGTGTTTGTGGGAGGCGTCGGATGTCGGAATACTTTTGACAGGAGCTGCATTGCCGAACGTGTCGTTCGGCGTCCCGTAGGAGAGTGGGCCAGTAATACCCGTAGTTCAACACTTTGCGCGCCAGGGCTCTGGAGCCAGAATGGGCCCCGCCGATGCCCTCGTGGAGCTCTTGCAGGGCATAGTCGGCTTGCCCGGGGGAAAGACACTTTAGGTAAGGGCGACCGTCCACCTGTGTGAAGGAGCGTTTATATAGGATACCTTCGATTAATGTATAACGCTCGGCTCGGGTCCTGATCCTTCTTGCTTCCCTCGGATCTTCGGGGAGGAGTCCGTCCTTTAAGAACTCGACGAGGGGTTTCATCCAGTTGTCTTCGAGGAGGACGGGCAATGTTTCGACGGAGTCAGGCGACTCGTCCTCTATGCTCGGCTTCAGGAGGACTTCTATCAATACGGTCTGTTCCAGACCTTGAAGGGAAGAGGAGGCTAATTTGGATAAGGCGTCGGCCTGGGCATTTTCTTCTCGGGGGATCCTTTGGATGAGGGTCTCTTCAAACAGCGCCATGAGGCTCTTTACTTTGGCCAAGTATTTAACCATTCTATCATTGCGGGCTTCATACTCGCCGAGGACTTGATTGACGATCAACTGAGAGTCACTGAAGATCTGTAGCCGTTGTGCCCCTGCATTTCGGGCCATTCGAAGTCCAGCTATTAGTGTCTCGTATTCGGCCTCGTTGTTCGAGGCTTTGAAGTTTATACGGAGGGAATATTGGAGGACAAAGTCATCTGGGCCTGCCAGGATGACCCCTGCTCCGCTTCCTTCGTTGCAAGAGGATCCGTCGACATAGACCGTCTAGACGGGTGGTCCCTTCATCGCTTGCTCGGAGTCGGGGATAGTTGTTTCCACTATGAATTCGGCCAGTGCCTGAGCCTTGATCGCGGTCCGAGGCTGATAAGTTATATCATGTTGGCTCTGCTCGATCGACCACTTCATGAGGCGGCCGGAAGTCTCAGGCTTGTGAAGGACTTGTTTCAGCGGCTGGTCGGTAAGGACGACCACCGAATGGGACTGAAAGTAGGGTCGAAGCTTTCTTACGGCCATTACCAGGGCATAGGCTATTTTCTCAATCTTCGGGTACCTGAGCTCGGCGTCCCGGAGCACTTTGCTGACATAGTAAATGGGCCTCTGAGCCTTTTCTTCTTCTCTGACTAAGACCACACTGAGCATCTGTTCGGAAGCTGCTAGGTAGAGGTAGAGCGGTTCGCCGGGTATTGGTTTGCTAAGGAGAGGTGGATTGACGAGGTAAGCTTTAAGCTGGTCGAAGGAGTCTTGTTGCTGCTGCCCCCACTCGAATCCTTTAGCCCCCCTGAGGGCTTTGAAGAACGGGAGGCACTTCTCCCCGGACTTCGACAAAAAGCGCCCTATGGCGGCTATGCGACCAGTCAATCTCTGAACTTCTTTAACATTTCTGGGAGGGGCCATGTCCAATATGGCCTTGATCTTCTCCGGATTTGCTTCAATTCCTCGTTGGCTAACCATGAAGCCAAGGAATTTCCCTGATGAGACGCCGAACGCACACTTGTTCGGGTTGAGTCTCATATTGTGCTTTCTTAGGACGTCGAAGGCCTCCTGAAGGTCGGCCACATGGTCAACACCTTGGACGCTCTTTACAAGCATATCGTCGACGTACACTTCCATGTTCCGGCTGATCTGGGCCTGGAAAACCTTGTTGACGAGGCGTTGGTATGTTGCCCCTGCGTTCTTTAGGCCGAATGGCATGACTCTGTAGCAATAAAGGCCTTGGTCGGTCACAAAAGATGTCTTCGGGATATCCGGGGGGAACATTCTTATCTGATTGTAACCTGAGAAAGCATCCATGAAGCTGAGGAGCTCATGTCCCGAGGTTGCGTCAATCAGAGTGTCAATGCTCGGTAGAGGGAAAGGATCTTTGGGACAGGCCTTGTTGAGGTCGATGAAATCAATGCAAATTTGCCAAGTCCCATTGGACTTCTTCACCATTACTACGTTTGACAACCATTCAGGGTAGTTTACTTCCTGTATGAATCGGGCCTTTAACAACTTGTCTACCTCTTCTTTGATAGCGAGCTGACGCTCGGGGGCGAACTTGCGCCTCTTTTGCTGAACCGGTTTGGACCCCGGATCGACGCTCAGGCGGTGGACTAAGAGTTCTTCGGAGATACCAGGCATATCTGCTGCGGACCACGCGAAGAGGTCTTGATTGGTTCGGATACATTTCACAATATCTGAGTATAGGGCAGACGGGAGGGTCTTGCTTACGAAGAATTTGCGGGTCGGCTCTTGTTCGGAGAAGAGCACCTCCTCCAGTTCATCCACCGGCTCGGAGGTCGGTCTTGCAGTGTCTAGGGGAATTTCCAGAGTTTCCAAGGAGAGGACGAGCCCAAGGGTTGAGGTCATGTAGCACTTTCGGGCCTGCTCCTGATTGCCCCTTACTTCTCCGACCCCCGACCGGGTGGGAAACTTCATCTTAAGATGGTATGCTGAGGGGACAGCTTCCAGAGCTGCGAGGCCAGGTCGACCCAAGATGACGTTGTAGGCGGCAGGAACATCCACCACCATGAAGTCCATTGGCTCTGTCCGGGTGGTAGGAGTTTGTCCGGCAGTTACATCGAGGGTGATCACCCCTTCAATAGTTACCGGAACCCCCGTGAACCCATGGAGAGTGTAGCCGGCGGGCTTGAGTCTGTCTCTGGAGAGCTTTAGGCCTTTAAAAGCGGAGAGGAAGAGGATGTTGATGGAGCTGCCGTTGTCTACTAAGATCCTTTCCACCTTGAAATTCGCCATGTGGAGGCTAATGACGAGTGCGTCACAATGTGGGGTGCGGATCCCTTCTAGATCTTCGTCTGAGAACGTGACAGGCACCCCGAGGCCTTTGGGAGGAGGTGTGGCTCGGACTGAATTGACTTCCCTGATAAATGCTTTCCGAGAGGAGTTCGAGGAGCCCCCCATTGGACCCCCATGGATGAGGTGGAGGACTCGCTCTTCCTCAAAGTCTGGCGTCTCTTCTCGTTCTGGACGCTTGTTAGTCCCCCGAGGCGGGGGAGGAAGTTCGGCTCGGTCCTTTCGTACAAACTTCGCCAGTTGCCCCCTCTGGATAAGGGCTTCGATCTCGTTTTTCAGAGCACGGCAATCGTTAGTGTCATGCCCATGGTCCCGGTGATAGCGACACCATTTCTCTCTGTCTCTTCTCTTGGCGGGGGTGTTCATCCTCGGAGCTGGGGGCAAGACCCCTTCTTTTTCGACTTCCATGAAAATGGCTGAGACGTTAGTGTTGAGGGGAGTGAACTTCTCAAATCTAGGGGGAGGTCAGCGCTGGCCGGCATTATCCTTCTGGAGCTTCTTAGCTCCTTCTTCTTCCGTTCCCTTCCTCTTAAACCCGGAGGTAGACCCCTCCCAGTTGGGTTGTTGTTCGGCCTCTTCTGCCCGGATATACTTTTCACTGCGAAGGAGTAGGTCGGAAAAGTCATGTGGTGGCTTCTTGGCGAGGGAGGAGCGGAGGTTGGAATTAGGACATTGGATTGGAATGCAGCGGTAGCAACTGACTGGTCGAGGGATGCAATGGACCTGGCTTCAGCTGTGAACCTTTTCACATAATCTCTCAATTTCTCCCCCTTCTTCTGGTGGAGGTGCAATAGCGAGATGCTGGTCTTCTCAGTTCTTCGGCTGCTTATGAAATGGGTGACGAAGAGGGTCTCGAACTGCTCGAAGGAGAATATTGAGGCTGGGGCAAGGCGAGAGTACCATTCTCGAGCTGGGCCCTTGAGAGTTGCGGGAAAGGTTTTGCAGAGGAGGGCATCTGAAGCTTGGTGGAGGAGCATCAAAGTTTTAAAACTTTCGATGTGATCGATTGGGTCGGTCTCTCCGGTATAGTTCTCAAATTGGGGAGGTTTGAAGCCGAACGGGACGGGTGTATCTACTATGGTTCGGGAGAAAAGGGGTCGGCCAGGACGTAGGGTCCTTCCTCTAAACTCTTCCTCTCGGTTCATCCGACCCAAGAGCCTTTCTACTTCATTAAGACGGCGGTTCATGGTGTCATCTCTCCGACGGTAATCCGCCGAGCCTCGAGACTCGTCTTCATATGAGGGGGAGCGAGGGCTACGGCGATGATAGCTCCGGGAGCGACGAGGACTTGGGGTACGCCGGGAATTGGTAGGAGCAGGACGAGGAGAGGGAGACCGCCGTCGAGGGCTTTGGACCGGAGGAGGGGACGGGACTTCGGTTCATTAGGATTTTGACGGAGGTTGAGAGCCTGCAGGACGGTCGCTTGGAACTGCTGGAACTCGGCACGGGTGATTGGTGCCTCATTGTTCCTGGGCTGTTGCCGACTTGCGGGAGAGTGCCTTCTTCGGTAGTAATCGGGGGACTCCTTCCTCCCCCTTCGGACGGGGGACTTGTGGTACCGGTGGCGAGGAGACCGCTCACCCGGATGGTGCTGGCGGGAGGCTCCCTCTCGAGCCCGCTTTTCTTCCAGATGGCGGCGGAGATCATCCTCTTTCTGGCGGTTAAGGGTGGCATTGTGGCGATCAGAGGCTCGGGGGTGATGGGAGGCCATAGAGTCCGTAGAGGCGTTGTGGACGGAGACTTGTTGGTGAAGAGGCTGTTTCTGAGGGTTCGGACCCTTTGGATCAGGAGGGGGAAGGTTCTGTTGGAGCGGGTCTTCCGTTGTAGGGGGAAGCTGCGCTTGTTGTTGAGCAGGATTGTTGGGAACTTCTTGTTGGTCAGGGTTGGGTGCTCGGTTAGACCCCCTTGATCTGACTTTGCGAGGCGGCATGGCTGAAGAAGACCTGTTTTCGGGGAAGAGGAGAGGTTTCTATTCGTTAGATTCCCACAGACGGCGCCAATCTGTTGCCGCTAAATTCGGTGTGGGGGCAAACAGATGAATTTGTGGATTCTCAGGAAAACTGAATAGTAAACCTGAATACCTGTTCCGTCGGTCTCCGATCGTCGGATCCGCCGCGGACCTGCAAAAAGTGCGAGACACCGGGGTTGTTCTCGGTGACGCACCTTCCGACGCTCAAGTCAGTAATCTGAAAAGACTATGAAAGAGCGCAAAAACTGGTGAAAGATTGATTACCTCTTAATGGAGATGGGTGGGGGGTATTTATAGGCGTCTTAGGGAACGGATTAGGAATGTAATCCTCGTGATCTGATATGGAATACTCCCCCCGTAAACAGATTAAGAATGTAATCTGATGAGGTATATTCCCTGTAATCAGATAAGGAAGTTAATCCCCAAATCCCAGTGAAGAGATAGACGTACATCAGGGCCGTTGATCAAGATTAATCAGGGACCCTAATCTTATCTTGTTGGGTCGGGTGTGCAGCGATTAAGGACCCGCACCCTCTTGTTGGCGGACCCATTCGCGGGTTATTGGGTCCTTGGGGAAAAGATCCAATACTCATTTTGGACCCTTTTGTAAGGGAAATTACCGTTTTACCCCTGGGTTTCAAGATTCGTATCTGATTTGGACGGTTCCGATTAAACCCTGTTTTTAGCCATATCACCACCATTGTTATTGTTTCTCTGTTTCTCCACTTGCATGTCCACGACTTGCTCTAAGAACAAATTATTCTTTTTTTTAGATAAACAAGTACAGGTGATCAAGGAGAATTTTCAGAAGGCATTGGTGAGCAGTTATTCTACGATTGGAGCAGGATTTCCTTGAGCTATTTGGTAAGTTCTTATATTCCAGATTTGGTTATTGAATTTCATTCTCGTTTATGTGATCATGTTCCTGCGTGGTTGTGATTAATTTGTCTTATATTGTTGAGTTGAGACTGGTACAGTTTATGGATGATATGAGTTAGCGTACTTATATCATTCGCTGGGCCTCAGTTACGTGCCTGTGTTCCCGTATTCCGGGAAGCGGAGCGTGCAACTCCTCCTCGCCGAGTTCGATCGCAACTCCCTCTTCGAGCTTCACCCGAACCCACCTCCGAGCTCTGTCTCCTCTACTGTGTCGAGCTCACCTCCACCATTGAAAGCTCGACTTCACGACGTTGAGCTCTTCCTTCACGAGCTCGAGCCCTTCTTGTCGCCGAGCTCAACTTTCGACGAACCCAACGAGTGACGAGCCCATCGACCTCCAATGTCGAGCTCGAGCTTCTTCTACTATCACCTCTAGTGTTGAGCTCCCCTCCGAACCCTTCGACAATCTCCCTCGAAAAAGCTCTGCCAAGGCTCTTCTCCTCGCCGAGCTCCCTCCATGGCCAGCTCGAATCCATGTCGCTGAAGCTCCTCGTTCGCGAGCTTACCTCGATGCCGAGCTTTTCACCATGCTCACCGGCCTCCCTCCATTACCAGCTCGAATCCACGTTGCCGAAGCTCCTCCTTCGCGAGCTCACCCCAATACCGAGCTTTTCGCCATGATCTCCAATGCCTCCACTGCCGAACTCCTCGCCGACCTCAACTCCAATTCGCCGAGCCCCCTCGCCGAGCTCGTCTCCACGTCGAGGAGATCTCCTCGCTGAGCTCCTCCCTTCGAGCTCCATAAACGTCCTCGACGAAGCAGGAGACGGAGGAAGATGAGGGAAGAAGAGAGAAAAAGTCAGAGGAAAGAAAAGAACAGAAAAGAAAAATCCACGTGGCGTCAATGGTCAACGTTGATCAGCCACGTGGCGCCATCTCGTGGGTCGAGGCATGATCCGAGCAAAGTGTACCTCGAGCGTGAAAACGCAGCAAAACACCCGCCTCCCGATGCGCACCCCCCTGACCACGATCAACGCACAGGATTGCGACACATGTACAGGTAAATATTAATTTACCTATTTATTTATTTAATTGAATTAATTATTTAAAAAATCCAAAAAAAATTAATTAAAAATAAAAAAAATAATAGAAAAATTCTAAAAATAATTATTATTTCGAAAAATAATTTTAAATTCTGAAAGTAATAATTATTAAATTAGAATAATTAATTAAAAATTTCGATAATTAATTATTTAAATTCGGAAATTGAATAAAAAATTCAAAAAAATGATTAAAAATTGGAAAAAAATCTAGAAAAATCTGGAAAAATAAAAAAAATCCAGGAAATTCTAAAAAATAATTTTGGGCATTTTATAAGCTCAGAATAACACCGCTACCCCTCGAGTAAGATCCAAACTTCCCCGAGAACTCCGATAAATTATATAAGCCATTAAAAACGGGCGAACTACTCCTCAAAGGCTGTAAAACTCAGTCTTTAGGAGTGGGGGCTTGTGATATGGCTAAAAATAAAACTAAATCGAGACCATTCAAATCGGGTACAAATCTTAAAGCTCTCAGGGGTAAAACAGTAATTTCACCTACAAATAGGTCTGAAATGGGGATTGGGTCTTTCTTTAAAGCCCAACAACCCATAAACGGATATGTCCTACTGGGTCAGGGTGACAACCAATTACAAACTAGCCCAGGTTATTTAAAGAGTAATTCAAATTCATGGTTATCTCTAAGAGACGGTTTAAACCAAATCTCTTATCATGAAACGATTTAAACTCCCCCAACCAGCCCGCCCGATCGATCATTGGTTGATCGGCGAATGAATAGGGGTTGAGATGGTTGAAAGTTGTCGGAACGAATCGTTTGTTTGCTTTCTCGAACAATGATTAGGGGTCGTCATTCCGCCCCTTATTTTTCACCATTTCAACTGGTGTTGACCAGCTTTGAAATACAGACGGACACGAAGAAGAACGCAGGTTATTCATCAGAAATGCAAAAGAAAAGAAGACTGATTCCCGACCCAGAGTTAATGACTCCACCACAAATCGTTGAATGAAGGGGGATGGGTTGCTTACTCTCAGCCACTAGTTATAAGGAAATCCCTTGACTTCGCTTATGCTCAGTCAAGTGAGGCGGGCGGAGATTCCATTCGAAGTAACGTAACAGGATTCGTTAATGCGCCATCTTCAAAACTTCTCGGGAACCGGAGTTTTTCGAGAAAAGGTCCCATCCTTCAATATCATGATTGGGTCGACCAGGCCAGATCATAAGTGAAATATCATGATCGGGTCGACCAGGCCCGATCATGAGTGAATAGAAAATCGAAAACATACATTGCTGTTCCAGCGGAAATACTTGATTTAATTCTATCACTTCTACTAGGAGTAGCCTTTTTAATGCTAGCTGAACGTAAAGTAATGGCTTTTGTGCAACGTCGAAAGGGTCCTGATGTAGTGGGATCGTTCGGAAGGTTACAACCTCTAGCAGATGGTTTGAAATTGATTATAAAAGAACCTATTTCACCAAGTAGTGTTAATTTCTCCCTTTTTAGAATGGCTCCAGATTGTTACGTCTTATCCAAAAATATCGGGACATAAGGATAGATGATTATCTCTAAAGTGTCTCTAAAGGCGACTATAAATACCCCTCTGCCCCCGCCATAAGAACGGTAATCAATATTTTTCCACATAAAGCTCTTTCATAATTTTCCTGATTACTGACAAAGAGCGTCGGAGGGTTCGTCCCCGGGATCCATCCCGGTGTATCGAACTTTTTGCAGGTTCACGGCAGCAGCAAGAAACCAGTCAAACGCCGGTGAAAGTAAACAGATTTGCCTTTATTGTTTCCAAAAAAATTCACAAATTCATCTGTTTGCTCCCACACCAAAATTAGCAGCAACAAGCATGATATCAAATTTTATCCGATACAGAGATGTCCGGAGTCGGGTTAGAAATTTACTAACCGATACCTACAAAATATATCTGATATTTCCCAAAAAAATGGCAGCCAATATCCAATACTAATAATTATTTGAAACCATATGTGTACCCACACGCAAAATTGATTGTGATGTCTGAAATACTTCTTCCCCACTTGAAGGCAGGCCACGGGCAGACAGACAAAAATATTCTTCCTGTTATCAGAGAAATGATATGAAGTATACATGTTAAGTTCTCTCATGATTCATTCTCCTAGCTAAGAAATTCGGGCAAATTTAAATTCAACATATTTCTATTATAATATCAGAGATTATTCTGCATAAAATAAGAACTTGGAAAAAAATTCATTGTAAGAGGATCTCAGCTAACAGGATTGATTAAGCCACCCGTCTTCATGTCCGACTAGGCTCTCCTTGGGCTATTTGCTCAGGCTGTAAGTTGAACCCATGCATTCCTTGCAAGGGATGTGTGTACGAATCTGCAAGATGCGTACAGGTCAATCTATGGTCTCTTTGCTCATGGTCTCGTTAAAATATCGGATTCATTCGACAGACAGCAGGAGTTGAGCAATAGATGGAATCCTAGATGAAACCAAAATTGAGCATGAAACACAAGAGTCAGCTGATTCAATCGATCAAAGACAACCAACACTTCTAAATACCAAAAAATCGCCCCACCCAAAGGTAACCCTACTGACAAGAAGGCAACCATATTAATTCTTTCTGTCAATAAAGAAGACAGAAAATTACTCCAGGTTCCTCATAAGTCATTTTACACCTACTAGAAGGAAGCCAGTAGAGTATAACTCTTAAAAGTTCATCCATCATTACTCGACTGCTATAAACAAATAACAACAGAGTCTGAATTAAGTGGGAATACAACTGAGCAGGCATCATATATAACAAATATTGCCCAAAATCATAGCCGGCTCTGTATAACTATTACAAAGTTATGCTGCCCTCCAAATTTGTCGCAAAGCAGAAACTGAAAAGTCTAGCAACATCAAACAACAACGTAACTAAATAGTCTTGCATTGTCTATGAAACCTACACTACATGGACCAGTGTAATATTTTGCTTTAAGAACGTGTAAACAACCTATCACATTATATGTACAAATCACACAGGAATAGCTGGTGGCAATGGCTCCGGCACCCCAGTTCCACCATTGAGCACCGTGACATTCCCATCAGAATCAACATCAACAATGGCTGAATCTCCTTCTTTGATCTCTCCAGCGAGCATCTTCTCCGCCAAGCTATCCTCCAAGAGTCTCATAATTGCCCTCCTCAATGGTCTTGCTCCATAGCTCGGGCTATACCCTTCATCTACAACCCGATCTCTAAACCTTTCGGTAACTTGGAGATCGATCTCCTTCCCCTTCAACCTCTCAAATACCTCTTTCAACATAATATCCGCAATCTCCTTCACCTCTAGCTTTGTCAACTGCCTGAAAACAATCATCTCATCCAACCTATTCAAAAACTCCGGCCTGAAGTACTGTTTCAGCTCCTCGGTCACCAAGCTCTTTATTCTATTGTAGCTTCCATCCTTCTCATCATAATCCAAATCAAATCCTATTTTCCTTCCTCCTTTCTCAATCACACTGCTCCCAACATTTGAAGTCATGATCAGAAGCGTGTTCTTGAAGTCGACTGTTCGACCTTTGCTGTCCGTCAATCTCCCATCCTCGAGGATTTGGAGCATCATGTTGAAGACATCAGGGTGGGCTTTCTCAATCTCATCAAAGAGGACGACTGTATATGGGCGTCGGCGAACTGCTTCAGTCAGCTGCCCACCCTCCGTGTACCCGACATAACCAGGTGGGGAACCAATTAGTTTGGAGACAGTGTGACGCTCCATGAACTCACTCATATCGAGCCTGATCATTGCTTCTTCGGATCCAAAGTAATAGGTGGCAAGAGCCTTGGCAAGCTCTGATTTCCCAACACCAGTTGGGCCAGAGAAGATGAAGCTGGCAATTGGACGGTTAGGGTTCTTGAGACCGACCCGTGCACGTCGGATGGCACGGCTGATGGCCTTGACAGCCTCGTCCTGGCCGATTATACGTTTGTGGAGAGTTTCCTCCATCTTTAAGAGGCGGTCGGATTCATCGCTGGAGACCTTTTCAACCGGGATGCCAGTCCAGGAAGAGACAATGTGCTGAATGTCGACTTCGGTGACTACAGGACCAGCTTCACCAGCCTCAGCCTCAGCTTTGCTTTGTTCTTTGCCCTTGTCGATGAGTGCTGAGATCTGGGCCTTCAACTCCATCTCACGGTCTCTCAACTCCCCAGCCTATCAAAACAAAAAAACTGATGTTTAGACTGGAAGGAAAATGATTATAACTACTGAAACTCATCAAGAGAAGTAGGCTATATATTTAAGAGCTAGTTAATAAATCATTGCCAGTTGCCGCCTTGGAGGTATCTGATTTTTGAAATAAAATAAGTGGAAACAAAAATATTGTTCAATTATCATTCAAATTTTAAATTCAAATGAAGAATATAAATCTAAGTATGGATATAAATCTAAGTATGGATTATAGTGATGACAAACAGATGACAAACACATTGGGATTCGTCAATATGTTGGGAGCTATGGTGCACCACCATGCACCAATTCATCAATGGTAACAGTTTAAGAACACAATTTTATATAATTTCAAACTTTATAACTCAATAGTTGTTTGAGTGACCACTATTCCTTATTATGACAAGAGGCAGCTTAAATATACATCTATAGATCAAATGGTAATGGTAAAAACATCACTTAGCACCACTTCATCCCAACTACATTACGATGCCTATAATACATCTAAGCTTAAGTTATATAATTCAGAATACACCAAAATGGCATTTGATAAGCACCACCAAGTATTAGGTGTGCAACTTCTCCTGAAGCTAGCAAGCTTCTGCTGTTTTCTTAATCTAAGTTATTGGTACCCAAGCAACATAGCCTAACCTGAGACCTCGCAGCTTATCTTGCAATCAAGATAACCTAGATTTATTTGTAGACACTTAATAGTTAATACATATAAAATCAATCTTGTAATACACCTTTTAACTTATGATTCTAAAATGGGCTCCTGAAAAAGCTTATCGACATATAATAAGGTGCTAACAGGCACACTGATAGTGCACAAAGTTATGAAACTAAACACTAGACTGCCTTCATACTCGTAATTTAGAATTATTCCATTATTCAGAGTGCAATATCTTTTTATACACTGCAAACTTATCCTTTGCTAAGCAATAATTTTTTTCCCCTCCTTTTTTTTTGTGTTTTCCAACCAAGGAGAGGAGAAAAATCATAGTCTTGGAAGTGTTAAGCAAACCAGTAACTAAATAACCACTAAACACTAATATGTTTGAGGTACTTAAATATCATTATATCATATAGAGCGAAGCAAAGTACCTTTTCAAAATCTTGGCCACGCACAGCCTCATTTTTCTCTTTGGTAATCTGCCTGAGTTCTTTGTCAAGTTCTTTGGCCTCCTCGGGAAGCTGTAATGATATCCTAATTAAACTACCAGTAACATTTAACAATAATGACTGAAATAGACGAATGTATTTCTACATACCTGTGCATGGCGAAGCCTAACACGTGAACCAGCTTCATCAACCAAATCAATAGCCTTATCAGGAAGGAAGCGATCACTGAAAGAAACCAGAAATGGTCAAAAGTCTTTTATGTAAAAGTTTTGGAACAGACAAAGTTGCAATCAAGCATTAAACCAATATTTATTCGCTATGCTGATTAGCATAAGCTACAAGAATGCAAATGACTCCCAAAAAAGTATGGGACCCAACTGTCAATAACTACATAAAGAACTTAGGTAAATGTCACAAACCTGATGTACTGATATGATAATTGTGCAGCAGCAACTAAAGCTTCATCAGTGTAGCGGAGTTTGTGGTGAATCTCGTATCGTTCGCGAAGACCCTTCAGAATTTGTATAGTTTCATCCACTGTAGGTTCTGGCACTTTGACTGGTTGAAAACGTCTTTCCAATGCCGGGTCTTTCTCAATGTGCTTCCTATACTCATCCAGTGTTGTGGCTCCAATACACTGGACAAAATAAGATAAATTAATGTGTATGTACAAGAAAGCATATTTGCCCATAATGAAAATACCCAGAACTCAAAACAGTTTTCAGAGGAATACGAACATTTCAAACAAGATATTGTTCAAGTTCAAAGTCTAACACGAAAGCGTCACGTACCTGTAGTTCACCTCTTGCAAGAGCTGGCTTTAAGATATTAGCAGCGTCGATTGCACCTTCTGCAGCTCCTGCTCCAATCAGTGTGTGCACTTCGTCAATGAAAAGTATTATCTCATCGCTTTGTTTGATTTCCTCCATAAGCTTTTTCAACCTTTCTTCAAACTCTCCACGATATTTCGTACCAGCAACAAGAAGTCCCATATCAAGGGTAATAACCTAAATGATAGTAGTGTGGAAGAAAATATGATTATTAAGTTTGTACTCCAAATTTATTATTAAAAAAAGGAAGACAGAGTTAGTTTCAAACAGAAAACATGTATAATAGATAGCTTGAAAGAGGGAGGGATGGGGAGGAGATGATGATAGAATTGAGGGCTAAGCAGAAGCTTGACAAAAAATAATTCTTTATGACAAATGTAAGTGTTAAAGCAACCTTCTTTCCTTCGATTGTTTCAGGGACATCTCCATTTGCTATGCGTTGAGCAAGCCCTTCTGCAATGGCAGTCTTTCCGACTCCAGGCTCGCCAATTAAGCAGGGATTGTTCTTTGTCCGCCTGCCCAAGATCTGGGTAACACGCTCAATTTGTGGCTGCCGACCAACAACAGGATCAAGCTTCCCCTGTAAAAGCGGTGGGATTATTAATATTTCAACCTATTGTCGACCCTAAATACTATCAAGGGAAAATATGGAAGTGTAAAATGATGATACCTCCTCTGCTAACTTCGTCAAATTAGTTCCATATTCCTCAAGTGTAGGCATCTTATTGCCACTGCTTCCACCTCCAACCCCAGCACCAACAGCTTCTGTGCTCTCACCAACCATTCGGATTACCTGTTTTAATGGAAAAATTTCATATCATTATTTGAACAGAATATTGGTACTAATGGGATGTAAGAAGGAGAGAAAGAAGGACAATAAAATAAATAAACAACTTGCCTGTGTGCGAATATTGCTTGGGTCAGCTCCAAGGCTCTCAAGCACTCTAGCTGCTACACCTTCACCCTCACGCAGCAATCCAAGAAGCAAGTGTTCAGATCCTATGTAGTTATGACCTGAACATGGATAAAGTTTTATTAAGAATTCACTGTTGGAGGTACAAAACATCCTAAGAAGGACGAGTAGGAAGTGTTGTCATTTGCCACTCATTCAAAATTTTAAGCCAGTAAACTATAAACAAGGTTCCTAATAACTCCGATGTACTCAGAAGTTTAAAAAGTTGGAAGTGAAAGTGAAAGTGAAACCGATAATGAACTCTAATCTAAAATATAGTACAAGCCAATTTCCTAAGACGAAAAATTCTTCTGTCTAGTGACTTTTAAATAAAGAAAGCACCTATTTATGTAACTTCCCAGTAAATATTAAGATTGGTATACTAGTTGAAAGTAACAACATAAAACGAAGACATTCTATCATCACAAGAAAACTTTTCAAAGTATGAAAATTGTATGAAATAATTAAGAGGATAAAAAATAGGCAGCAACAAAATTCAACACAAGCCAAGCACTGAAAATAGATTCTGCACCAAGGGTTTTCAAATTACCTTACAACCAGATGAAAGTACTAGTGCATAAGATGCAAGGGTGCTATATTCAAAAAAACCAAAATAAACAAAAATATTTTGCATTTTCCAGGTGTGAAAGGAATTAAGTTACCATAAGAGCAGAGAAAAAAAAATCTAAAGACATGGTATATAATATATATTACAAATAGATCATGCATAAAAAATGTCGTCTCAACTTAACAGGAGAACAAATTAGTAATGAAAATGATGCACAATTGCTAAGTTATAATCCAAATTAAGGTACCTAATTGTCGAGCTTCTTCCAGTGAGAGTTCCAAAACTCGCTTTGCACGGGGTGTAAATGGTATCTCAACAGCAACAAAACCACTGCCTCTTCCTATAATTTTTTCAACTTCCACACGAGCATCTTTCAGATTGATACCCATGGATTTCAGAACTTTTGCCGCAATTCCAGTCCCTTCACCAATAAGACCCAACAAGATCTGCTCTGTTCCAACAAAGTTATGGCCTAAACGTCTTGCTTCTTCCTGTGCAAGCATGATAACTTTGATAGCCTTCTCTGTGAAACGTTCAAACATAGCCACAGCAACTCCTCGAATGGCCTTTCCCTTTGGGGCAGAGATAGAAGCTGCTACAACAGAATGAAAATCACGTCCAGGTCTGGAGGATAAATCGAAAGCATTTGAACCCCTCAATCCAATGAACCCCTGCAATCTGAGAGGATGTGATCTTCCATTGCTCATCATCTTGGTGGACCTTCTCATCGTCCCAGAGGTCCGGACCTGATTTCGGCTTCCACTCACCACAGAGGGAAGAGTAGCTGATTGAACCAATGCCCCGGCCATACTTGCTGCCTATGCACTACAGATATTTTGCCTCAACCTGCAGAAAATTGAAGTAATACAGCTAGATTGACTGAATTGAATCGTAGCTCATATACATGAACAAGTATCTGAGTGCATCTTTATCCACAAATAAGTATTCATCAAAGATCATAAACTAAACTCCTCTTTCGATATCATAGTGCCTATAAAAATAAAAATAATAATAAAAAAAAAGGTAGGCCCTATCGTTAACAAATAATTGCATTCAACAATCTTTCTAAATCACACAGGTCCCTAATAAATCCGACCTTCTCAGAAATGGAAGGCGGTAGTCTTTTGATATTGAGCTTTCCAATTGACTGAAGGTCAGATATATCTTCAAATTGTTTCGAAAACTAGTTTCTGATTCGAATTAGAGTTCCTCGCATGTTAGTTACACATAATCCATGTAATAAAGACTTTTGTGGCATGTTGAGTTGATAGGAAAACTAGAGCTGGGGTTCAAGAAACCAACCCTTTCCTTGGTGGAGTGGAGTGTAGGGGAGTGGAGTCTGACGGAAAATAGGTAAAGTTATCTAGTAACCAAGTTGTCTTCAATTTCCGGACAAATTTCTCGCTTACGAAATTCATTCAAAAACAGGAGAGCAAAATTAATTATAGTTTGCAGTAACAAAGATACACAATAAACATAAAAATTCTCAATATTTCCCTAATTAATTATCTAAAAAAAATATTACAACAGATGAAGAAAATCCATCTATTCTGTTTAACCGACGACCCTAACTTCCAATCCATTCAACAGTACAAAAATAATAATTGAAGGAGATTTCTAAGAACATTAACAGACCACGATTTGTAACAAATCTACTAAACATGATGAAATTTTAGGTCAATAGAGAGGAATTGGAGTGTTTACCTGAAAGAAAGATTGGAAGCGAGCTAGGGTTTCGACTTTCGAAGAAAGAAACCCTAAAAGATTGAGGTGAGAGAGAGAGAGAGAGATTTGTAATTGATAAATATGTATGTATGTATGTATGTATGTATGGTCGGTTGGTTGGATGGAAATTGGGGAATATCTCAATCTGTAATTGGGAATAGAGGGCGGGCGTGGACCAATATAAGCCCTCCTTTCCTTTCCTTTGCTTCTCTTCCCTTCCCTCTCTTTTTTGTCTTTTTCGACCTCTCTCTCTCTCTCTCTCTATTACTCTCAATCTCAATCTTTCCTCATTTGAGGTTTTTTTTTCTTTCCCCCCCGCGGCTGCTCAAGCGGTCCGTAAAGCTTGCTTGACGTGTTAATGCAGTGCACCTAATTAACTTGTTCAAGTGAAGCTGTGCAAACTATCTTATGCACTGTAGGGTATATGATTTTTCAAAGTTGTACATGAAAATATCTTTATTGGGAAGAGTATTGGTCGGTTAAGAAACAATATATGTTCACAAAAAATATTAGTATAGCTGAAATAAAAAATGTTAAGGTAGATAGGTGGAAATATTACACACACAAAAAAAAAAACCTAAGGTGATATGGGTTGGATGACGTGGCCCCTCCTAGACCACAGGATCTCCTCAAAATGCGCGCGCCTCCAGATCATCCAGATTTGTCACGTTAGCATTGGAAAACCGCCTGGGCCTCTGCCAAGTCAGTCCGGAAACTGTCCGGGCCCTATACCGCCCGGGTTTCCACCGCTTCAACCCCACGGGCAACCGGGTCCAGACCCTGTCCCAAAAGGGTTCAGACCCGGTTGGGTTCTCCTATAAATACCTGACCCCTACCCCTTGATCCAGGTAATCGATCTTTCCCACTCAAACCCTAGTTACTGTTACTCTCTCTCAGTAGCTGACTAGATCGTCAGAGGGTCTGCCACCGGGACCAACCCCGGTGTTCCTAGACCGTTTGCAGGTACACGAGACATTGGATCCGAGTCCCCCGATCCGAGCCGGGCATCAGCCTCCACCCAATCCGAGCCGACTTCAGCACAGTTCGTCCGGTCGAGGGTCGTCTACATAGGAGCTTCCTCCATCAATACAAATCGAGTAAGAACTCACACCTGGTGCATCCACACGCCTCCCAAAAACAAACCGCATCAGGTTGGTGCCGTCTGTGGGAAACTCTCTATTACAGATGCCGACCCGAGCTCCGCTGTCAACGGTGTACCGTCAGTCCGAGCTCACATGGCGCTTAAAGCCACGAAAGCTGTTACCTCTGCACGTCGGCAGGACATCCCTCCACAGGGCATCGCTACCGACACTCAGGGATCCAACCATCCGGGGGTCAGTCACCCACATCAACCGAGTGCCTCCCGTCCGGTCCAGCCCGACCTGGGGGGGGGGGGGGGGGGTAATCCTGAACCGACAGGCTAGCCGCAGCAGGGGAGGAGCCGCTTCCAACTCGGTTCCAAACCATCCAAAACCTCCGTCCTACGGGCGGGGGCCGGCGCTCAGCCGTATCAGTCAGCAACAGTCCGCTCAACCAAACTGAGCCGTGCGGGCCCCGGTCACTCACCAGGAGTTCCAAGACTTCCGGAGGGAAATCCTGGAGGCCATCCGGGGGACCCCTGTCGATGAGAACATCCACCATTCCCATATCCGGTTGGATGCTGAGGCCAGCGTGACTCGCGTCCCATCTATCCAGCCGGAGTATGACATTGACCTCCTGAAGCGCCTCCAAGAAATGGAAGACCGACTCGACAACTTCGGCGACGGCGGCCCAAGGACAGCTCAGGGGTACAGGCCCGTCCGACCTCCTTTCTCCGCCCTCATCCTACAGGCAGAGATACCCCGAAATTTTCGTCCTCCCCAGTTCGAGACCTATGATAGCGAGGGCGATTCTGCTGATCACATGGAGGGCTTCAAGACCCTCATGATGATTCACAGCGCATCGGATCCCCTCCTGTGCCGAGCCTTCCCCGCCACCCTCCGGGGTCCGGCCCGGGAATGCTTCTCCAAGCTCATTCCTGGCTCCATCTACTCCTTCGATCAGTTAAAGGGCAACTTCCTTGCCCACTTTGTCACCAGCCGAAAGGCCGAAAGGACAAGTGCGTCCCTGCTTGGCCTCCGGCAGAAGGAGGGGGAGTCACTCCGAGTGTTCGTCCGGAGATTCACCGCTGAGGCAAGGTCGGTCTCCTCCCTCGACCCCGGCGTTGCCTCAGCCGCCTTCCGACACAACGTCCGGCACGGACAGTTGAAGGCCTCCCTGGCAAAGAAGCCTCCGGAGGACTTTCCCGACCTCCTCAACCGGGTCGAGAAGTACATCCGGGCCGAAGAAGCCCTAAACCCAGAAGATCCTAGGGAGGTTCCCGGGAAGGGAAAACGGAAGGCCGAAGAGGCCGAGCCAGCAAAGAAGGCTCCAAGAGACCCGGGCGCCATGAAGAAGGTTCCGCCGGTCCCTCGCTTCGAGAGGTACACCCCTCTGACGCAGAATGTATCCACCATACTTTTGGCAATCGAAGACAGGGATCTCGTGTAGTTCCCCCCCTCGACCGTCCAATAACACCAGCAAGAAGAGGGACCAGCGGTTCTACTGCCGCTTTCACCGGGACAACGGGCATGACACAGATCACTGCCGTGCCCTGAAAGACGAAATTGAGGCCCTCATTCAATGAGGGTACCTCTGAGAGTTCAAAAGGGAAGGTGCCCGGGAACAGAGGGACACCAGAAACAGGAGGGATTCCCCTCCTCCTCGGGCACCCCGACAGCGCCCCGAGCGGAATTCGGAACTCGAGGAGCCCAAGGAGCCCGAAGGTCAGGCAATCTTACATTGCGTCCACGGAGGGCCCATAAGAGGGGAATCCAACACTTCCCGCAAGGCATTCGTCCGAGATGTCAGTACCGTCCAGGCCCTCTCTCCCCCCAAATCCAGTAACTCCCTGTCTCTTTCTCTGGGGAGGATTTAGAGGGAGTCCGGCTCCCTCATTGTGACGCACTCGTCATCAGCCTCTGCATGGCGAACTTCGAGGCCCGGCGAATCCTCGTGGACAACAGGAGCTCAGTCAACATCTTGTTCCTGGAGGCATTCGAGAACTTGAAGCTCTCCCGTGAGAAGCTAAAGCCAGTCGGATATACCTTGCATGGATTCTCCGGCGTCCCAGTGACAATAGAGGGGATCGTCACCCTAAACGTCACGGCAGGCACGACCCCGAATAGAAGAACCGAGTCCATGGACTTCATGGTTGTGAATGTCAAGGAGGCCTACAACGCCATACTCGGTCGTCCGGGGCTCTGCTCCCTCCAGGCGGTTTCCTCGGCCTACCACCAGAAAATGAAATTCCCTACTAACACTGGTGTCGGAGTTGTCCGAGGAAATCAAGAAGCAGCCCGTTTGTGCTACATGACGGCGAACGGGAGCGGTGTATTTTCCCTTGATGCCGCCGAGCTGGAGCCCGAAAGGACCCAGCCAGAACCAGAGCCGACGGACGAGCTAGAGGATGTCTCGTTTGAGACAGGGGATGCGTCGAAGCACTTCTGAGTAAGCTGCTCCCTCGCGTCCGACCTCAAGAACGCCCTGATTGGCTGCATTCGCCACAATGTCAATCTCTTCGCCTGGAAGCCCTCTGACATGTCTGGGATCTCCGAGGATCTCATTATGCACAAACTCAGCGTGATCCCTGGGTGGAAACCAGTTGTCCAAAAGCGGCGCAAGTTCGCTCCGGAGCAACAGCAGGCAGTAAACGCGGAAGTGGACAAGCTCTTGTCTGCACGTTTTGTCCAAGAGGTCAGCTACCCTGAGTGGCTGGCGAACGTCGTCATGGTCAAGAAGGCGAGCGGGAGTTGGAGGATCTGCATAGATTTCACCGACCTCAACAAGGCATGCCCTAAGGATCCATTCCCTCTCCCCAGCATTGATACCCTGATCGATGCCACCTCGGGTTACGAGCTCTTATCCTTCATGGATGCCTTCTCGGGCTATAACTAGATCCGGATGTTTCCTCCCTACATTGCCAAGACATCCTTCGTCACAGACCGGGGACTGTACTGCTACTGGGTTATGCCCTTCGGGCTGAAGAACGCCGGTGCCACCTACCAGAGACTCATCAACCGAGTCTTAAAAGATCAAATCAGATGTAACATGGAGGTATACGTCGACGACATGCTCGTCAAAAGTCAGCAGGGATAGGACCACGTCGCCGACCTGGAAGAGGCCTTTGGGGTCCTTCGAACCCACGACATGTGGCTCAACCTGGCGAAGTGTGCCTTTGGCGTCTCCTCGGGAAAGTTCTTAGGGTTCATCATCAGCCAGCGCGGCATTGAGGCGAACCCCGAAAAGATCCAGGCCATAATAGACATGGCCCCTCCCAGGAACGTCAAAAAAGTCCAGAGGCTAACGGGAAGACTGGCGGCCATCGGCCGTTTCCTCTCCAAGTCTGGAGAGAAGTCCCTTCCGTTCTTCAGGGCGCTGCGCGGCACCGGAGGGTTTGAGTGGGGTACTCAGCAGTAAGAGGCCTTCGCCCAGTTAAAGAAGTACCTCGCCAACCCTCCTCTCCTCAGCAAGCCCGAACCAGGTGAGCCACTCTGGCTCTACCTCTCGGCATCGGAGAACGTGCTTAGTGCCGTCCTCGTTCGAGAAGAGGAAGGGGTCCAAAAGCCCCTGTACTATGTAAGCAAGGTCCTGCTCGACGCCGAGACCAAATATTCCAGGATGGAGAAAGTAGCATACGCCTTGGTCATGGCCGCGCGAAAGCTCCGTCCATGTTTTCAGGCACATTCGGTCCAGGTACTCACGGATCAACCCCTAACGGCGGTGTTTTATAAACCCGAGAGCTCGGGGCAACTAGTCAAGTGGTCGATCGAGCTCAGTCAGTACGACATCGGCTACAAGCCAAGAACGGCCATCAAAGGGCAGGCCCTCGCCGAGTTCATCACGGAATGCACCATCTCCGAGCAACCCACAAGTCAGGAAATCGACCAGCCGTGGGAAGTTTACGTCGACGGCTCCTCTTGCGAAGCAGGGAGTGGTGCGGGCATCATTCTTAGGGGTCCAGATGGTTTCCTCCTTCAATACTACCTCCGCTTCAACTTCCCGACCTCTAACAACGAGGCTAAATACGAGGCCATGATCGCCGAGCTGAACCTGGCTCATCAGGCCGGCATAAGACAGATCAGGGCCTTTAGCGACTCTCAGCTGGTGGTCAACCAGATCAGCGGGGAGTACGAGGCCTGTGACGATCGGATGATCAAGTACCTGGCCGTGGTCCAACGTCTACTAACGTCCTTCGACGAATCGGCTATCTTAAGGATCCCCCGGGAGCTGAACGCCCAGGCCGACGCCCTGTCAAAGTTGGCTTCCTCATCCTTTGAAGGCCTTGACTGCACGGTCCTGATTGAAGTCCTGTTGAAGCCAAGTACAGACTTCCCGGAGGTTCTGTGCGTTGAAGACGGAGCCCCTCCCAACGACTGGACCACTCATATCAAGAAATTTCTAGTCAAGGGAGAGCTCCCTAAAGACCGGGCTGAAGCAAGGTGGGCCAGGGACCGATCAGAAAGATTCGCGGTAATCAATGCCACCCTCTTCAAAAGGTCATACACAACAACGGATGGCAAACCCTACCTCCGTTGCCTGACACCCGACGAAGCCAAGTACGCCCTTAAGGAGCTGCACGAGGGGATCGGTGGATGCCACATGGGAAGCCGTTCGCTAGCGCGGAAGGCATTAAATTACGGGTACTACTGGCCCACTATGCTGTAAGACACCCTCACCCTAGTGAAGAAGTACGGCCCCTGTCAACGGTTCTCCCCCGTGAAAAGGGCCCCTCAGGCAAACCTCCGGTCAATGGTCAGTCCGACCCCCTTCGCAATGTGGGGGATAGATTTGGTGGGCCAATTTCCAAAAGCAATGGGCCAACGAAAGTTCCTTATTGTGGCGATCGACTACTTCACCAAGTTGATCGAGGCGAGCCATTAGCAACGATCACCGAGCGACATACCCAGCAGTTTTTCTGGAAACACATCGTATGTCGGTTCGGGATTTCGCAGGTGCTCATCACAGACAATGGGACTCAATTTGCGGGTAAGCATTTCTGCAAGTTCTGCGAAGATCTCGGGATCCAGCAACGCTTCTCCTCAGTATGCCACCCCCAGTCCAACGGTCAGGCTGAGAACGCGAACTGCCAAATCCTCGAAGACCTCAAGAAACGACTCGATAACTCTTCTAAGGGGTTATGGGTCGACGAGTTGCCAAGCGTTCTGTTATACTCCGTATTTCTGAAATATATATATATATATATATATAAAGGTTGGATGATTTGGAATTATGTGAAAAAGGATTGTTGAAATCCGGTTGTTAAGAATGGGGCCCTACAGTATGGTAGTATTCAGTTGAGAATGTTGTTGGTTTGAGATAATGAGATGGATTGATGACGTCATCCATGGTTGTGGTGGAGGCCCGGTTTGGTTGAGATAAGTCAGTAGCATACTGACTTGTATAAAAAGTGTACAAGAGTACACGAGAAATTGTAAGGAGGATTAGAAATAATAGTCCCATATTGGAAATATACAAAAAATAATTTGAGTACAAATATAATTGCCTATGATCAAGAGTCACCTAATTGGTTAACCACCTTTTTAGAGGCAGCCTGTGGTGGGCAGTTGTACTACATAGTATCTAATTTGTATTCTAAAAATATTAAAATCGTCTGAGTATTGGGGCGGGGCGTTACAAATGGTATCAGAGCCGACTTTCGACATCGGGTATGGAAGAGGGCCTCAGTATGATTCGCGGTATTGAGAGTCAATGATCTTCGAGGTCGGGTATGTTCTACGGTATTGAGAGTCATTGATCTCCGGGGTCGGGTATATTCTGCGGTATTGAGAGTCATTGATCTCCGGGATCGGGTATGATCTGCGGTGTTGAGAGTGATTGATAGCCGGGTATCCGATCTGCGGTGTTGAGAGTGATTGATAGCCGGGTATCTGATCTGCGGTGTTGAGAGTGATTGATCTCCGAGATCGAGGACGACGCTACATCGGCTAGAAAGGTGGATCCTACACTAGATGTGTGTCCCGTACTCAGCGAGGACGCTGATTTCTAAGGTGGGGTGTATGTAATACCCCGTATTTCTAAAATATATATATATATAAAGGTTGGATGATTTGGAATTATGTGAAAAAGGATTGTTGAAATCCGGTTGTTAAGAATGGGGCCCCACGGTATGGTAGCATTCAGTTGAGAATGCTGTTGGTTTGAGATAATGAGATGGATTGATGACGTCATCCATGGTTGTGGTGGGGACCCGGTTTGGTTGAGATAAGTCAGTAGCATAATGACTTGTATAAGAAGTGTACAAGAGTACACGGGAATTGTAAGGAGGATTAGAAATAATAGTCCCATATTGGAAATATACAAAAAATAATTTGAGTATAAATATAATTGCCTATGATCAAGAGTCACCTAATTGGCTAACCACCTTTTGAGAGGCAGCCTGTGGTGGGCAGTTGTACTACATAGTATCTAATTTGTATTCTAAAAATATTAAAATCGTCTGAGTATTGGGGCGGGGCGTTACACGTTCTCTGGCCCACCGAACAACAAAGAGAATCCCCACGGGAGAATCCCCTTTCAATCTGACATACGGTGCGGAGGCCGTCATTCCCTTGGAGATCAGGGATCCGTTCACCCCGAATCATGGCTTTCGACGAGGGAGCTAACTCCAAACAGCTGCGAGCCGACCTGGACCTCATAGACGAGGTCAGGGAGAAGTCCGCCATTAGAAGAAGCATCTACGAACAAAGGATTGAGAAGTTCTACAACAAGAAGGTGCGTCCCACCGACATCAAGCTCGGAGACCTCGTTCTCCGAAAACTAGCGGTATCCAATCCCAGCCAGAAACAAAAATTAGCCCCCAACTGGGAGGGCCCTTACAGGGTATCGGAGGTCGTGCGCCCAGGAACGTACTGCCTGACCAACCCAGAGGGCAAGGCCATCAAGAGGCCCTGGAATGCGGAGCACCTCATCAAGTTCTTAGGAGGAGATTAGCCTCCATCATGTAAATTATCAGGAATGTAGTCGGCATGTCGTGCCTTATTTTTGTAAAAATTCAGTATGATGTAAATATGCCAACTTTCTTAAAACAAGTTTGTGGCTTCATATTTTGTTCTCAATAAAAAACGTCTCGAGCTCAGTGCTCGGATAAGCATCGCGAGCCAGAAGAGCTTCTCTTACAAGCTTGAGCTCAGCGCTCGAATAAACATCGCGAGCCAGAAAAGCTTCTCTTACAAGTTTGAGGCCCGGCGCTCGGATAGCTTCGCGAGCTAGAAAAGCTTCTTTTTACAAGCTTAGGGCTCGGCGCTCAGATAACATCGCGAGCTAGAAAAGCTTCTCTTACAAGCTTGAGGCCCGACGCTCGGATAGCATCGCGAGCCAGAAAAGCTTTTCTTTATAAGCTTAGGGCTTGGCACTCGGATAGCATCGCGAGCCAGAAGAGCTTCTCTTACAAGCTTGAGGCCTAGCGCTCGGATAGCATCGCAGGCCAGAAAAGCTTCTCTTATAAGCTTGAGGCCCGGCGCTCGGATAGCATCGCAAGCCAGAAAAGCTTTTCTTTACAAGCTTAGGGCTCGACGCTTGGATAGCAACGCGAACCTAGAAAAGCTTCTCTTACAAATAGCATCGCGAGCCAGAAAAGCTTTTCTTTACAAGCTTAGGGCTCGGCGCTCGGATAGCATCGCGAGCCAGAAAAGCTTCTCTTACAAGCTTGAGGCCCGGCGCTCGGATAACATCGCGAGCCAAAAAAGCTTTTCTTTACAAGCTTAGGGCTCAATGCTCGGATAGCATTGCGAGCCTGAAGAGCTTCTCTTACACATCTTTCCTGAGAACAAGTGCGGGAGCTCGGCGTCGACCTCGAGCAAGGCAGGGGCTTTCTTCAAAGCCCCCCCGACCTTAATGCTCGGCGACGATCCGTGGCTACGCCCGTTACTGGCTTTCTCCCTGGTGTGGGGGCTCGGCATCTATCCCTCGCATGGTTTGGGCTTCTTCAAGCCCATCAACCATAGCATGAGGCGGCAACCGCTAGCTACACCCGTGCCGCCTCTCCTGAGAACAAGTGCGGGAGCTCGGCGTCAACCTCGAGCAAGGTGGGGGCTTTCTTCAAAGCCCCCCGACCTTAACGCTCGGCGACGATCCGTGGCTAAGCCCGTTACTGGCTTTCTCCCCGGTGTGGGGGCTCGGCACCTATCCCTCGCATGGTTTGGGCTTCTTCAAGCCCATCAACCATAGCACGAGGCGACAACCGCCAGCTACACCCGTGCCGTCTCTCCTGAGAACAAGTGCAGGAGCTCGGCGTCGACCTCGAGCAAGGCGGGGGCTTTCTTCAAAGCCCCCCGACCTTAACGCTCGGCGACGATCCGTGGCTACGCCCGTTACTTGCTTTCTCCCCGGTGTGGGGGCTCGGCACCTGTCCCTCGCATGGTTTGGGCTTCTTCAAGCCCATCAACCATAGTACGAGGCGGCAACCGCCAGCTACACTCGTGCCGTCTCTCCTGAGAACAAGTGCGGGAGCTCAGCGTCGACCTCGAGCAAGGCGGGGGCTTTCTTCGAAGCCCCCCGACCTTAATGCTCGGCGAAGATCAGTGGCTACACCCGTTACTGGCTTTCTCCCCGATGTGGGGGCTCGGCACCTGTCCCTCGCATGGTTTGGGCTTCTTCAAGCCCATCAACCAGAGCACAAGGCGGCAACCGCCAGCTACACCCATGCCGTCTCTCCTGAGAACAAGTGCGGGAGCTCGGCATCGACCTCGAGCAAGGCGGGGGCTTTCTTCGAAGCCCCCCGACCTTAATGCTCGGCGACGGTCTGTGGCTACGCCCGTTACTGGCTTTCTCCCCGATGTGGGGGCTCGGCACCTGTCCCTCCCATGGTTTGGGCTTCTTCAAGCCCATCAACCATAGCACGAGGCGGCAACCGCCAGCTACACCCGTGCCGTCTCTTCTGAGAACAAGTGCGGGAGCTCGGCATCAACCTCGAGCAAGGCGGGTGCTTTCTTCAAAGCCCCCCGACCTTAACGCTCAGCGACGATCCGTGGCTATGCCCATTACTGGCTTTCTCCCCGGTTTGGGGGCTCGGCACCTGCCCCTCACATGGTTTGGGCTTTTTCAAGCCCATCAACCATAGCACGAGGCGGAAACCGCCAGCTACACCCGTGCCGTCTCTCTTGAAAACAAGTGCGGGAGCTCGGCGTCGACCTCGAGCAAGGCAGAGGCTTTCTTCAAAGTCCCTCGACCTTAACGCTCGGCGACGACCCGTGGCTATGACCGTTACTAGCTTTCTCCCTAGTGTAGGGGCTCGGCACTTGTCCCTCGCATGGTTTGGGCTTCTTCAAGCCCATCAACCATAGCACGAGGCGGAAACCGCCAGCTACTCCCGTGCCGTCTCTCCTGAGAACAAGTGCAGGGAGCTTGGCGTCGACCTCGAGCAAAGAGGGGGCTTTCTTCAAAGCCCCCCGACCTTAATGCTCGGCGACAATCCCAAGCAAGGCCGGCGCTTTCTTCAAAGCACCTCGACCCGTACGCTCGGCGGCAACCTACCCCCACGAATACTTCAATAAAATTTTTATTAAGTTATAGAGCGTCTGCCCTCGGCAGACGCCCCAAGCTTCAAGTCGGTTGTTTGACCCTCCTCTAGCCCGCGAACAACCCGGGGTTTTACTGCTTTCACAAGCCCAAACCTCGAACTGTTCGAGGACGGCAGGAGGGCCACTGACCCTCGGCTCTCCTCGCTCCGCCACTGACTTTGACTGAGCCGAGTGTGAGAGTGTTTTGGTGAGTTAGTGGGAGTTAGGGAGGAGAAGGATAAGAGCAGCGGATATCTAAATCCTGCGTGATTCGCTTCAGGTGGGTGTGCGCGTGCCGTGGAGGCGGTGCACGAAGCTTATTTGACGCACATACAATTAGTTGGTCCTTACTTTGTGACTGATGGGGTCCAGTACAACATTGGTGGAGGTCGGGGCCAAGCTGGGGCCAGTTCGACCTAGTCGATTGTGGGGTGTTGTTTTTTGGTTTTGTTGGCCCACCCTCTAAGAACGTTGGAGTGAGTTCTGATTGTATGTACTGGTCATGCCGCTTCATATTCTATTTATCTGTTTGTAGTTTGTAATTTGGCCAAGTACGCTGCGTTTGTTTGATTAATTTTTTATTAATAAAACATGGTGTCTATATTCCACCTTTTCCATTTAAAAAAATAGTTAGTAAGTAAAATTTGAAAACTGATAGTTTGATTAAGGAGGCATATCTCGTGGTGTTGAGTAGAAGTGAAAGATTCATAAAGCTAACTCTGAAATTTGGAATAAAGAATTTGTTGTTATTGTGGCGGCGGCGGCGGCGGCGGACCTGGTGGATTCTCAAGATCTTTCCTGGTGCATGATCCAAGCAGTTACTTCCTATGTGATATCACATGCAGTATATAATTTTTCTTTTTTGCCTATAAGCCCAAGCTATACAAGTTAGACTTGGCAAATTAGTGGGCTTGTGGGCCGGACTCAGACTTAGCAGTTTAGAGATTCAATTTGTCGGCTTAAGAGCATCCACAGTCGTTTGCTATTCTCATTGCTAAAGATAGTATTTAGGAATAGCAATAGAAGTTGCACGCTGCAATCGTCAAAATCTTAAAATTAAAAACGACAGATGAACATCATCCGTCTTTGGAATTTTTATTTTTTTTAATAGTTATTCGGTGATTTTTTTTTAAAAAAAATCAAAAAGAAGTCAAAACCATACCAAACGGATGAAGATCATCCGTTTGGTTAGGTTTGACTTTTTTAAAATTTTTTTTTATTTGTTTAAAATTATAAAAAAATCAAAAAAAAGGAAAAAAAAAGTCAGAAACTGACCAAACGGATGATCTTCACCCGTTTGGTGAGTTTTAATTTTTTTTTAAAAAAATAATAATAAAACAATCAAAAAAATCAAAAAAAAATCAAAAACGGACGATCTTCATCCGTCTCAACCCACAGACGGAGTATCTTCACCCGTCTATCGTTTTTTCTTATTTTTTTATTTTCCTAGATGGATGATCTTCACCCGCCCCAACCCACAAACAGATTAACATCCTCCGTCCCCTATATTTAGCAATCGGCTAAACCCACTTCTAACTTTAGCAACCTACTGTAGATTCCTATTCTAAATTTTGAGTTTTTAGCGAACGACTACATGCCTATTTCCTAAAACTATTTCTAAATTTTGAGTATTTAGAAAACGACTGTGAATGCTCTTATGAGATATTTTCACCCAAACTTAACAGTTGAGACTTGGAGCTACATATTTCCAGTCTCTTGCAAGATTTTGCATCTCTCAATTATTGTGGTTATAGTTACTAGTAATTTACACGTGCATTGCACGTGAAGAGGGTAGGATTTTTAGTTTTTTTGAGAGATAGGGAGAGGGTAATAAATTTGAACGTGTACTGTACGTATTTCATTGATTTATATTGTAGAGTTTAATTAAACGTGCGTTGCACGGGTTGGGATATGGATAAATTACACTAAGGCCTTCTCCCATTATAGTAGTAGAGATTTCAAAAGTCATGGTTAATTTTCTGTGTGTGATAGATTTTTGTTTTTTTTATAAGGAAAATGTGAAATATGGCCACCATGTTTCATTAATAAGAAATTAACTAAACAAACCCAACGTACTGGGTCAAATTACAAACTACAGATAGAAAAATAAAATATGAAGCGATATGACCAGTACATACAATCAAAGCTCATTCTAACACCCTTAGAGGGTGAGCTACAAAAATCAACTCCCACAACCGGCTAGGTCGAACCGGCCACAGCTTGTCCTCGACCTCCACTAATAATGTACCGGACCCCATCTTGGGCTCAGTCACAAAGCGAGGACCAACTAATTGTATGTCCATCAAGTAAGCTTCGTGCACCGCCTCCACGGCACGCGCACACCCACCTGAAGCAAATCACGTGGAATTTGGATATTCACCGCTCCCATCCTTCTCCTCCCCACCTCCCACAACCTCACCAAAACATACTCACACTCTTCCCAAATCGAAGTCACAACCGAAAGGAGAGCCGTGGAGAGGATACCTTCACCTCTCTCACACTTTAGCTCTCACAAGAGATTTCTCACCAAACAAAACCCTCGCTCACCCTAACCACGGACACAGTCAAAGAAAGCCATGAAGAGGATACATTCACCTCTCCCACGCTTTTACCCTCTCAAGTGATTTCTCACAAACACAAACATACACCTGCATAGAGTAATGAGAAGCAACATCTTCACTCTCTCATTCTCTCTCACGCAAAATCCGAAACAAATCACAACTAACTGAAGTATCACCTTCACCTCTCGCCCACGCGGGCGGTGGACATTGTAGATTTCAGGTTCAATGATGAGGGCGTAGTGGCGGTGCTGTTGCGAAGCCTGTGGTAGTTGGTTAAAGGATGTCAAATTCAGGGTGTGACTCCCACACTGCCAACCAAAAACACAAACATCTCCAACTCTACATTTCCCTTCAGCGCACCTCATGGGGGGACCCCTTCTGCAGGCCCAAGCCCCACCCTGTGCTGTAACGAGTGAGCGCATCTCATGGGGGGACCCCGTTATCGGGCCCTAGCCCCACAACCGTGCTGCACATCATACTTCACACCGAGTCAAAACCAAACATAGAAAACTCCTTCACTCCTCCCTCACTAATGTAAACAACACCCAAAGCAATAATACCAATGCCGTCTCTAACTCCGGCACTACCATCATTACGTACTCTCTCTTCTCCGCATACTCAACCAGCATCTCAACATCCAAATCGCAGCGGCAGATCACCGTGATTGGCGTTGAGTGCGAGGACATGGTGGCGGTAGCATTGTCTAAAGAGAGAAACTAACCCCGGCTTCTTCGCATGCACAACCAACCCTTGAAATCCAAATCATAGCAGCAGATCGCCGTGATTGGCCCTGAGAGTGTGGACATGGTGGCAGCAGCGAAGATGTCATTTTCGGTGCTGAAGAGAGGGATGGACGACAGCAGGGGAGCAGCAGCGATGGGTGCGGCATCGAAGATCACCTGTTGCTGAAGAAGAGGTTGTCGATGTTGTGGCATCGGCAAGGTCAGCGGCGCCCCTCACACTGCCACACAGATCCAGAAAAGAAGCGAACAGAACTGGGATGGCTCCGGAGCTCGACGATCAGATTCGTTTTCATCCCCAAGGTCGAAGGCGTGCTCTGGGGCTCGACAACATCGTGATCTCCCCATCGGATCTGGGGCTCCATCTCCAACCACCATCGATGTTCCCGTCTGGGACAAGGGGGAGACGTGGACTGGGAGCGTGACGGGGAAGGGAGTGATGATAGGGAGGGATGACGGGGATTGTCACGACGGGGCGGCGACGAGGCCTAGCTACTACCTCAACCTCTCACAGATCTAGGGTTTCTTTAGGAATTTTTTGGATTAGTTTCTCTCTCTATACTTTTCTAGAGAGAGAAAAGTGATAAATTTTTGTTGTGAGTTCAAAACCTTTGATCAGTCAGTGCAAGAGAGGTATACGTGTGTATGGTGTCAAGATATGGGCAAGTCATCGTCGAAGAGAGATCGAGTGAGCCTTTGACAAAGTGGAAGGTGTACATGCTGTTCCGGAATAATCCACAGGCGAGCTTATGCTGCATGTGGGAATAGAAATTAATCATGTTGCTAGTTTTCGTAAACAACAATCAAAATTGTATGTATTGGTGGAGGTCGGGGACAAGCTGCAGCCGGTTCCTCCTAGTTGTAGTTTTTAGTTTTTGTGGCCCACCTTAAAGGGTGTTAGAGTGAGCCCTGATTGTATGTATTGGTTATATTGCTTCATGTTTTATTTTGTTGTCTGTATGTTGTAATTTGTCCCAGTACTCTGGATTTGTTTGGTTAATTCTCATTAATGAAACAGGGTGGCCTTATTCCACCTTTTCCTTAAAAAAAAAACAATCAAAATTTGGGAATGGACAAGTTAATGCAGTTTATTGTTTTTGTGGTTGCTGCTTTTCAATTTTTCTTGCTGGCAAAAACATTATTTTAATGTAACGTTTCGTATATCTTACTAATCGAAATGTCGAGGAACAAAGGTCGGATTCCTTGAAGCTTGGATCCCATCAATAATAATAGTTAATTTAATAAATTATAATAAAGATGTGATGTCCTTACTAGGGCTACAAACGAATCGAGCTATTCGCGAGCTATTCGGCTCAAGCTCGGTCATTTTGAGACTAGTTTCGTAAACTACTAGGGCTGCAAACTACTAGGGCTGCAAACAAGATTGGGGATGTAGGGCTCAAGATTGGAATACTACTAGGGCTGCAAACGAAACGAATCGAACCGAGCTCGAGCTCAAATCCGAGCTCGTTTCGTAAACGAGCTGAGCTCGAGCTTGATTTTTTTTTTAAAGGCTAAGCTCGCGAGCTATTCGGCTCGAATATGGTCAAAGCTCGGTCGAAGCGCGGCTCGAACCGAGCTCGAGCCGAGCTCGAGCTCAAAATTGAGCTCATTTCGTAAACGAGCCGAGCTCGAGCCTGAAGGTATTCGGCTCGGTTCGGCTCGATTGCAGCCCTAGTCCTTACCATTAAATTATCTTTGATAGGGCTAGCAAAGGAGATGGTACGGGTTGGATTCGTCATATACTTTTCCCCTATTCTACATTTTGAATTATTGCACTCATTCTAGTAGTTAAGGGTAAAAAAACCAATTTTCTACCCTCACGGTTATATATATATATATATATATATATATATATATATATACATTGGACAACTAACCCTTCAAGGATTTTCCAATCACATATTTGCCACATTATCAATTGCTCATTTACTAAATGAGCAAGTTGCTCATACCCCTTTTTCCCATATATATATATATATATATATATATATATATATATATATATATAAAGCTATCTTCCATTGCAAATGCAAATGTTGTGCAAACTCGTGCAAACCACTTAACCCTAACCCGTCATTGGCAATGACGGGTTAAGGCAAAACACGTAACCCGTCATTGCCATTTGCAATGAAAGAAAGCTCAATGGATTTCTTCCATTTCAAACGCAAATGTTTGTGTGCACCACTTAACCCGTCATTGGTAATTACGGATTAAGGTAAATTTGTCTTAACCCGTCATTGCCAATGACGGGTTAAGTGGTGTGCAAGCATTTGCACAACATTTATATTGAGATGTTGAGATGACGTGTTAAATTACATTCGACTGAAGGATTGTGAACATGAAGTTAAATTACTATTTGTTTAGGGGCCCCCAAAATTTAAATTTTTCAGGCATTTATTTTTTTAAAGTTAGTTATTGGGCCGGGATATAAATATTTATTTGGGCCTTTTGGGGCTTTTGATTGATTTATTTGTATGGCTTAGTTTATTTATCCATTTATCTATCTCCTAAATCTCCATTTATTTACCCCAACCAGCCCACATGAACATTCGCACCTGAATAACCAACCCGATACCTGAACTCGAATACTCTTTCTCCAGCTCCAACCTGAACCTGATCTCAATTCCAATCTCATTTCCATTTTATTAATTTTCTCCCCAATTATATTTCTAATCCCCAAACCCTACATCCCCAATCCGAAATTTTAATCGGATATCCATAGCATTGAATTGGCCAAAGCCCATCTTCTATTCCTTCAATGCCAGCCTAAGGATGGCCGAGTGCCCCATCTCTTGGTTAGACCATGTGACCTAGTGGATCGGCCGCTGCCCCACAATCTAGATTTCTTCTTCATTCATACTGAGACCAGATAGCCGACGGCTGTCCAACAACTTCTCGATTAGCAGCCCCCCCTTTCTTCTGCACAAAACCGTCATAACTCTTACGTTTCCATATTAAAGTGAAGTATAGTACTTAATTTTTTTTCTTGAATCTAATGCCTATTGATGTTCCAAAAGTACCTTTTCGGAGTCTTGGAGAGGAAGATGTAGTTTGGGTTGACATATAGTGCGACTTATCAGACATATTGGGTCATATGGGATTTCCTCGTTTTCTCCCCCGATCGAGATATCCTCTATTTCGCCCAAGAAATATTGATTGAAGAATCAATCATTCGGAGCGTGAAATGCAATTAGATCAATTTTTATTTAGGATAAGACTTTAATATAAGAGGAAGATGTAATAATTTGGATTTGGATATAAATAAAAAATCTACAAATTTATGAGTTCAAGCAAAAATTGTTATGGATTAAATTATAAAAAAAATTATACCGAGGTAGTGGGATGCATTTCTACCGGAGGCTACCTGTAATAGTGTAGGGGATTTCATTGAAATCCTGAAGGCAGAAGATAAGAAGGGTGGTGGATAAAGGTTTCAGAGAATTTAAGGAATGTATCCAGTCGAATAAATGAATTAACAAGTGGTTTTATTCGAAACGGCTCGTGATCTTCAACCAATTATGTGCTTCAATATAATTACCTGGAATAAGCGTTATAGCTTGTTTCCAATACTCAGCAACTTGATCAGACCAAGCCTCCACAATTTCAGAATCACCCTGTAGAATGGCCTGCACTCCTCGGTTAGAATAGGTGGGTCAATTCCTTTCCTTAGAACCGTACTTGAGAGTTTCCTACATTACGGCTCAGCAAGCTCAAAAGTTTTGTTTTTCGTCAAAACAGAAACTCAGAATTATATTGTGCTTTTTTTTCTTCTATTTTTTGTTCTTTAGTAATTAGTTATTTTGAATCCTCTAAATCAGATAAAGAAAATGAAAAAAAAAATCGTCAAAAGAAATTTATTTTCTCAATGAAAAAAATAAATAAATACGATTTCGTCATACGTATCACAATTTTTCCTTGAGGATTGCTCTCCACCAGCTGACGTGTCAAGGGATATATGAAGTTTGTTCTCTTTCTCTGTGCATCTCCCTTATGATATGATTCAACCTCAGACACTTTTGAATGTAGCAGATAACAGCAGAGCTCGAAAATTGATGTGTATTCGAATCATAGGAGCTGGTAATCACTGATATGCTCATATTGGTGATGTTATTGTTGCTGTAATCAAGGAAGCAGTGCCCAACATGCCTCTCGAAAGATCAAAATTAGAATGGCTCGAATTGAGGCACAAGACTTGGCTTGGAAAAAATATGGTACGTTTCAGTTTAAGCTCCTACCTATTATCTTGATATACCATGAGAGGGCCCGTCCCGCTTAGAATAGGAATCTTTTTGACAGGGCTTACACACATTCGCTCACTTACGCTTCAGCTTCAGCCACACGAATTTTCGATATTCCTTTTTTATTTCTCATCAAATGAACTCGAGAAAATGGGACCCTCAGGCAAAGTGCCATAAGGCACCTTTCTCGATAAGGAATGAGTTCCAGTATCATAAGTGTTTTTGTCACACCCTGCTTTCCAAAAGAATACAGAATACAGTACGCGATTAAGCCCAGCGAATAGTTTTCACCATCCATAAGTTGTACGGATCTACTTGACTCATCATAACAGTAAATATAATAGTATACTCCAACCAGGCATGCTAAACAATCATAACTCAACAGTATTTATTGCATCAATAATAAATGTTCTAACAAATACTAGATCCAAAACAAAACAATAATCTTGGGACAATAAGCCCAAATACAAGTCTCAATACAGTTCATAAAATAAAATAGTTCATCAAAATATTAAGACAATTATTCCGATTGCGCAGCTCAAAACTTTTGCTCACCAACTTCAGTAGACAATTGATCAGCAAAACCTGCTCATATGGCAGTTACAAGGAAAATAGGAAAATAGGAAAACATAACGCCCGTTAGATGCAAGTCCGAGCTGCAAGCAATACGAGTAGGAAAATGAAGGAAAAACTAAACTAAACAGGTAATACTAACATGGAGAGGGTAGCAAATATAACAGTCTACAGAAGACAGTAAGCAGTATAGTGATAACAGGAGAAACATAACAGTAACAGTAAGGATCAACAGTAACAGTGTGCCAATGGTAGCAGTAATCAAAAGTAACAGTAAAGTCCACAGTAACCGTAACAGGATGTGACAGTGTAAATAGTTATTCTTATGTCTAATGTTCATTACTAACTAGGTAGCACTTCATGCGTCCCAGATTTTGCCACATGGTCGCTACATCAAACAGTTTATCTTAAAGATTTTGTAGTTGAACTTCTATAGGGCAGTATATTCAGACAAACAGTAACAGTAACAGTAATAATAACAAACGTGCCCTCATGCATCCAGAGATAAACAGTAGGTAGCATAGTAAACAGTGGGGAAACGAGTCCCTTCTGAATATGCATTTCTATATTGTCCACTACTCGATCATTTTCCTTAAAAACCCTGGCTTGATTTCTTTTATTAAACATGTGTGAACGAAATACAATAGGATAAAGACATGGCAAGAACAGTAAATAAGTCTAAGATGAAATAGTGGTGGCAGCGGTTGATTAAAACAACTCATAATGGTCAAAACAACGAAATTTTCAGTTTTGGACAGCAAGACACTATTGTACCAAATCTGAGATTCCCATTGATACAGAATAGAAAATCCTGATCCTTCATGAAAATCCAGAAACTAGACTCTCTGCCAATTCCAGCACATATATGTAAGTCATACATCAACCAAAGAAACAGGGTTGAAAACAGCGTTTAATATAGAAGTTATGTTCAATCAGAAAATACAAAATCTTGTTTATAAGCATGAAAAGGGTTTAAAATAACCATATTTAAATCTGAGAAAAATTAGGAAGAATTCTTAACATATCTAGTCTCAAAATATAAAATAACATGAATTTATATTACAGACGGTATAGTCAATAAAATTTGGAAAACAGAGTAACGCAACAAAATCTCGATTCAGAAAGTTCAGACACAGCAGTACCAAAACAGAAATAATGCATAAAGTATAATTCGAAATCCAGACCCGTCAAAAGGATGATAAAATAGACAAATCATGCTACAGTTCATATTTACAAAGTTTTCATAAAAAACAAATAGAAACAGGTTGAAAACATAGTTCTTTACTGAACAGCATGCAGTTTGGAAATATAACGATTGGTTTCATAAGCATGAAATGAGATGTATAAATCAATAGTTAATTCTACAAAAATTAGGGACTGATCCCAATCATGTCTAAACATACCCAGCAAAATATAAAGTTCAAATTCTACTTTTAATACCATTTTTAAAATAATATTTCATACAGAATACATATAGTTCGGAATCTGGAATATACGATATGACTGCAGTAACACGACAATAACTTATGCATCAAAACTCGGAATTCATATCCGTCGAAAGTTCTGAAAACTAGAAAACAAAGGCTATAAATCTTGTTCACAAACTTATTTATTTTACTGATATTAATAGGGTCAAAATTACTGTACAAAAATAGGACAGCAGTGAAACAAAAGCTCTCTTATGCATTTTATTAAACAACTTAATTACAAACGGTCCAATTTAAGATGTCATACAAAGCATGGGATATGTGGGTTACTTAAATCAGTATGGCATGTATATAAATAGTCTATAATGAGATAATACATCCAACAAACATCTATGCAACAGTCATCTACAACATACGGTGTGTCACAAACAACATACAATCAAGATGTCATCTAATCTATATATTATTTTTATGCAACGGGTGTCAACTGCTGTAACTACTCATGATCAAAAGATGATGTCAATGGTTTAACTAACAAGATAGGATCATCATGAGAGTAAAAATATTTTCATACTAGACTACTTACGGTATTTAACTTGTACGACAAAAAGAATACATACAAGCTACTTGCATGATTATGAAGACGACGGAAACGAAGAACAGAATAACGGGAATGGATCCCGAACAACGAACACAACGAACACAAACAAGAAAGAAGAATACCCAACCAAAACACGTGCACACAAAAGCACACGCACACACAAAGGACAGTAGCCAACAACAACAAGACCGAACAACAGCAACACCAGGGAAGATGACGGAGGCACAAGGGACGACAGCGACGGCGGTGCCTAGGGCTGGGGTGTGTCGTGGCGGTGCTCGAACAAGAAGACGGCAGCGGCGCTTACGGTGCTCGAGTGTGCACATGGGTGAGCACAGCAGAGAGGAAAGGAGGAAGAAGAAGGGGTGCGGTGGTGGTTGGGGTCTGCCGGCGTCGGAGAAGAATGACGACAGCGAAGAAGGGGTTCAGGAGAGAGAGAGTTCAAGAGTGGGTTGAGAGAGCGTGATGTCTAGGGGATAGAAAGAGATAATTAGGGTTTGTTAACTAGGATTAGGGTACAATTAGGATGTTTATATAGGGACAATATGGGTTTGGGTGAACTGGGTAATATCCAATAGGAAGAAAAGAACCCAATAAGAGACAAATAGGCCATGAAATATGTTTAAATTGTTGGACTCATTTATTTGGCTCAACTCCAGGCCCAACAATTTTCTCTCGCCAATGTCATCCCAGCACACTGGCGACCGACACTTACGACCATAGAGTGCCTCGAACGGAGCAGCTTTAAGACTAGCCTGAAAGCTGTTGTTGTACGAGAACTCTACAAGATACAAGTGGTACTCCCAAGAACCTCCAAATTGCAGCACACAGGACCTCAACATGTCCTCTAGAGTCTGGATGGTCCTCTCTGACTTTCCATCTGTCTGAGAGTGAAAAGTTGTACTGTACTTCAACCTACTCCCCAGACTACTGTGAAGACTCTCCCAAAACTGTGATACGAACCTCGTATCCCTGTCGGATACAATACTGACTGGAACCCCATGAATTCTGACAATCTCTTGCATGTACTTCTCAGCTAAGCTCTCAGTAAACTTTCCAACTCTGAAGGGACGAAGTGCGCGCCCTTGGTCAACATGTCGACAATCACCCAAATGGCGTTGTGACCCTTAGGACTCCTCGGCAAACCGGTCTCAAAATCCATGGTGATATGCTCCCACTTCCACTCCGGAATGGGAAGAGGCTGAAGAAGTCTGGCGGTCCTCTGATGCTCTGCCTTCACCTGCTGGCAGATCACGCACTGCGACACAAATCTCGCCACGGCCCTCTTCATACCATGCCACCAAAAATGAAGCTTCAAGTCTCAGTACATCTTCGTACACCAAGATGAATAGAGTACGACGATTGGTGGGCTTCCTCAAGTACCTTCTGATGAACCTCACCCTTCGAAACACACAACATGGACTCAAAATGAAGAGATCCATCTAAGTGAACAACCATATCGGTCCTCATACCTGCTTCAACTTCGGCTCTGAACCCTCGTAATAGCTCATCACCTGCCTGAGCCTCCTTAATCTGCTCAACAAGAGACGACTGCAACTGAAGAATCATGCAACTCTGAACAGAACCCGGCAAGATCACATCCAAATACATCCTCTTCATTTGCTCAACAAGCTCTCTCTGCTGAGTTAGGAACATGGCGATTGGTCTTCTACTCAAAGCATCCGGCACCAAGTTCACTCTACCAGGATGGTATTACAAACTGATGTCATAGTTTGCCGTCAACTCCAACCATCGCCTCTACCTCATGTTCAGCTCCTTCTGAGTGAACACATACTTGAGACTTTTGTGGTCAGTAAAGATCTCTACTCGGTCTACAAACAGATAATGCCTCCATAACTTCAAAGCAAAGATCACGACGGCCAGTTCCAAATCATGGGTAGAGTAATTCTTCTCGTGTGGCCTTAACTGTCTGGATGCATAAGCAACAACTCAATCCTTCTGCATCAACACTGCACCTAGGCCCTTGCCAGAAGCATCACAGTGAATCACAAAACCACCCGTACCATCCAAAATAGTCAACGCTGGTGCCGACGTTAACCAGCGCTTCAACTCAGCAAAAGCTCCACCACAAGCTCCATCCCAAACAAACTTCTGATCCTTCCCATTCAGCTTAGTCAACGGACCAGCCATCTTCGAAAAGTCTTGGACGAACTTCCGATAATACACGACCAAACCAAGGAAACTTCTCACTTTCGAAACTGACTTAGGAACAGGCCAATCCATGACTGCAGAAATCTTGGACGGATTGACAGAGATACCATTGCCTGAGATAATGTGCCCCAAAAAGGTAACTCGATCATGCCAGAACTCACACTTGCTAAGTTTCTCATAGAGTTGATTCTCTCTCAGGGTCTGTAGAACCAACCTCAAATGATCAGCTGAGCCTTCTGATTCCGAGAATACACCAGAATGTCGTCTATAAAGACCACCACGAATCTGTCCAGAAATAGGGAGAAAACTCTTCTCATCAGACTCATGAATACTACTGGCGCGTTCGTGACACCAAAAGGCATCACTAGGAACTCATAGTGCCCGTATTTGGTCTTGAACACAGTCTTCTGTACATCAGCTGTCTTCACCTTCACTTGATGATAACCAGAGTGAAGGTCCAACTTCGAAAAGACAGCAGCTCCACCCAAATGAACAAACAAATCATCAATCCTGGGTAGCAGATATCAGTTCTTCACTATAACACTGTTCAGCTCACGGTAATCAACGCACAGATGAAGACTCCCATCCTTCTTGCTGACAAACAAGATAGGAGCGCTCCATGGGGACATAGTGCGCCTAATGAAACCTAAATCCAGCAAACCCTGAACCTGCACCGTCAGCTCTGCTAGCTCAACTGGTGCCATCCGGTAAGGACTCTTCAATATCGATGGAGTATCAGGCTGAACATCAATACCGAATTCAACATCTCTATCGGGGGAAGCCCAGACAACTCCTCAGGAAACACATACAGAAAATCCTACACAACAAGAGGCGCATCCTCATAGCCTGAATGCAACTCTATTGCACAACCAGCATCGAAAACAACTTCCTGACCACGCCCAAGGGGTAACTCCCCAACATAGAACTCAAACTCCTTACGGCCTGACATCCTGAAAACAACCTTCTTCACTCGACAATCGATGATAGCATGGGACTCACCCAGCCAGTCCATGCCGAGAATCACATCAAATCCTGAACTGCCAATCACAATCAGATCTGCTATGAAATTAGCACTTCCAATCACCATGGGACTCTGCTGGCACTCTCGGGAAAAACCGACAACACCGCCACCTGTAGTGATATGACAACCAACCTGCAACTCACTGAACACCAACTGATGCAGATCCACGAAACGGGAAGAGACGAAGGAATGGGTTGCCCCGGAATAAAAAAGAACACGAGCAAGAACAGAATGAACAAGCCAAACAAGGGAAAAGATGAACAGATGAAAGATAACCAAGGTATATGAAGATGAACATATGAAAGATAACCAAGGTATATGAAAAATGATGCAGAAAGACAACATGAAGAAATATGCAAGAGAAATAAGTGAAATAAGGAACAAATAACATAACAACAAAAGAAAACACAAAAGAATACCTGCAATGACTTCCTCCGCGGTCTAAGCTTCCTCCGTGGTCAAGTTGAAAGCCTGACCTCTCCCTGGAGCAGCGGTCCTCTGATCAACAATCTGATGCTAAGGGGGAAGTGGCGGTCTAGCCTAACTATGGAATGGCGCAACTGCAGCCTGATCGTGCCTCCTCCGAGGATAATCTCGAACCAAGTGGTCGGTAGCACCACAACCGAGACAACGGCGGTTGGCCTTCCAGCAATCCTTGCACAAATGCCTAGGGGCCTGGCAAAAGTAACAAAAAACATCCCTCCATGGAGGAGCCAACGGTAGGGAGCTGTCCTGACGGCAAGGACCGGAGTTGGCCTCCTGATCGGACCTCTAGTAGGCTTGGTAGCAACAGCAGCGGGGTACTACACAACCCGCTGAGAAGGGGTCTCACGAGCACGAGTCTGCTCTGTCGCTCGAGCTGCCTCCAAGGCATCCGCATAGGTACAGAGACGATGGGCGGCCAAGTGCACCTGAATACCCTGATCAAGACCTAAAAGGGACCTCCGAGCATGATCCTCCTCATTCGCCACCAAGGTGGTACCGAAGCGGCTAAGCCTGGTGAACTCCATGGAGTACTCGTCCACGGATCTAGAGCCCTGTTTCAAGAAATACTTGGTGTTACAACACTGTATATATACAATATGTAACAAATCTCAAAATATGACACTAATAAATCGACCAGACAACCAACCAACCAACCTACTTTAGGGCAAGAAAATGATGCTCCATCTCTATCCGGGTGATGCGCGGGAAGAATTTCTCCAGCAAGCTTTGAACGAAAGTGGCCCAAGTAATAGGCCACACTAGCCTCTCGGATTATACCCTCCACCAAATGTGGGCCAAATCCACCAACTGGACGCATACCACATCCACACGGTCGCCATCAGTGACCCTAGCTGCCTATAGTAGACTCTCCGTCCGTATCAGCCACTGGTCAGCCTTGAGTGGCGTCTCAGTACCAGCGAACTTATCAGGATGCAAGTTCATGAAATCTGCAATGGTACCCGGATGAGGGGGCAAAGCTACAGGGACAGGCACAACGGGGGTCGGAACAACATTCCGGTTAGCGGCTTTCAAAGCGGCCTTAACCAGTTTGTTGTGCTCTTGTTGCATCTGAGCAATCAGCTGGAGCACCTTAGTTACAGCTTCCAACTCAGGATGGCCTTCTGGCGAAGACGAACCATTCCCACGAGCCATAGTCTGCACAAAATCCAAAACAATTAGTATTTAGATCCAGTTGATTAATAGTTGTTTGTGCAATGCATGGCCTGTCGGGAGTCAAGTAATTCCGATCGAGTCAAGCCTGCCTAATGTATAAGCCAAACTAACACATTAGCTAAACCTGAGGCTTTGATACCACTAAAAATCTTGTCACGCCCCGCTTCCCAAAAGAATACGGAATACGGTACGCGACTTATCCCAGTAGATAGTTTTCACCATTCATAAGCTGTACGGATCTGCTTAACTCATCATAAAAGTAAATATAACAGTATACTCCAACCAGACATGCAAAAACAATCATAACTCAACAGTATTTATTGCATCAATAATAAATGTTCCAACAAATACTAGATCCGAAACAAAACAATAATTCTGGGACAATAAGCCCAAATACAGTTCATGAAATAAAATAGTTCATCAAAATATTAAGCCAATTATTCCAATTGCGCAGCTCAAAACTTTTGCTCACCAACTCCAATAGGCAATTGATCAGCAAAACTTGCTCATATGGCAATTACAGGAAAATAGGAAAATATGAAAACATAATGCTCGTTAGATGTAAGTCCAGGCCGCAAGCAATACGAGTAGGAAAATAAAGGAAAAAATAAACTACATTGGTAATACTAACATGGAGAGGGTAGATAATATAACATTCTAAAGATGACACTAAGCAGTATAGTGATAACATAAGAAGCATAGCAGTAACAGTAAGGATCAACAGTAACAGTGTGCCAATGGTAGCAGTAATCAACAGTAACAGTAAAGTCCACAGTAACCGTAACAGGATGTGACAGTGTAAACATTTATTCTTATGTCTAATGTTTATTACTAATTAGGTAGCACTTCATGCGTCCCAGGTTTTACCACATGGTTGCTACATCAAACAGTTCCGCTTTAAAATTTTGTAGTGGAACTTCTATAGGGCAGTATATTTAGACAAACAGTAACAGTAATAACAAAAAAATGGTGTCATGGATCATTCCCTCATGCATCCAAAGATAAACAGTAGGTACTACAGTAAACAGTAGGGAAACGAGTTCCTTCTGAATATGCATTTCTATATTGTCCACTACTCGATCTTTTTCCTTAAAAAACACCGGCTTAATTTCTTTTATTATTATTAAACATTTGTGAACGAAATACAACATGATAAAGACATGGAAAGAACAGGAAATAAGTCTAAAATGAAATAGTGGTGGCAACGGTTGATAAAAAAAACTCATAATGGTCAAAACAACGAAATTTTCAGTTCTGGACAGCCAGACACTACTGTACCAAATTTGATATTCCCATTGCTACAAAATAGAAAATCCAGATCCTTCTGAATATTCAGAAACTAGACTCTCTGCCGATTTCTGGTACATATATATAAGTCATTCATCAGCCACAAAAATAGGGTTGAAAACAACGTTTAATACAGAAGTTATTTTCAGCTAGAAAATACAAAATCTTATTTATAAGCATGAAAATGGTTTAAAATAATCATAATTAAATCTGAGAAAAATCTGGAAGACTTCCTAACATATCTAGTCTCAAAATATAAAATACCATGAATTTATATTACAGATAGTATAGTCAATAAAATTGGGAAAATAAAGTAATGCAACAAAATCTTGATTCTGAAAGTTCAGACACAGCAAAAACCAAAATAGAGATAATTCATAAAGTATAATTCGAAATCCAGATTCATTAAAAGGATGATAAAATAGACAAATCAGGCTACAGTTCATATTTACAAAGTTTTCATAAAAAACGAATAAAGTCAGGTTGAAAACATAGTTCTTTATCGAACAACATGCAGTTTGGAAATATAACGATTGGTTTCATAAGCATGAAATGAGATGTATATATCAATTGTTAATTCTACAAAAATTTGGGACTGATCCCAATCATGTCTAAACATACTCAGCAAAATATAGAGTTCAAATTCAACTTTTAATATCATTTTTAAAATAATATTTCATACAGAATACATATAGTTCAGAATCTAGAATATACGATATGACTGCAGTAAAATGACAATAACTCATGCATCAAAACTCAGAATTCATATCCGTCGAAATTTCTAAAAACTAAAAAATAAAGGCTACAAATCTTGTTCACAAACTTATTTATTTTACTGATATTAACAGGGTCGAAATTACTGTACAAAAAATAGGACAGCAATGAAACAAAAGCTCTCTTATGCATTTTATCAAACAACTTAATTACAAACGGTCCAATTTAAGATGTCATACAGAGCTATATGTGGGTTACTCAAATCAGTATGGCATGTATATAAATAGTCTATAATGAGATAATATATCCAACAAACATCTATGCAACAGTCATCTACAACATACGGTGTGTCACAAACAACATACAATCAAGATATCATCTAATCTATATATTGTTTTCATGCAATGAGTGTCAACTACTGTAACTACTCATGATCAAGAGATGATGTCAACGGTTAAACTAACAAGATAGGATTATCATGATAATATAAATATTTTCATACTAGACTACTTATGGTATTTAACTTGTATGACAAAAACAACACATACAAGCTACTTGCCTGATTACAAAGACGATGGAAATGAAGAACAGAATAAAGGGAACGGATCCTGAACAACGAACACAAACAAGAAACGAGAATACTTAACCGAAACACGTGCACACAAAAGCACACGCACACATAAGGGACAACAGCCAACAACAGCAAGACCGAACAGCAGCAACACCAGGGAAGACGATGGCAGCACAAGGGATGGCAGCGACAGCGATGCCTAGGGCTGGGGTGTGTCGCGGCGGCACTCGAACAAGACGACAACAGCGGGGCTTGCGGCGCTCGGGTGTGCACGGGGGTGAGCACAGCGGAGAGGAAAGGAGGAAGAGGAAGAGGTGCGGTGGTGGTCGGGGTCTTCCAGCGTCGGAGAAGAACGACGACAACGAGGAGGGGGTTTGGGAGAGAGTGAGAGTTCAAGGAGTGGGTTGAGAGAGGGTAACGTCTAGGGGATAGATAGAGATAATTAGGGTTTGGTAATTAGGGTTAGGGTAAAATTAGGGTGTTTATATAGGGACAATATGGGTTTGGATGGGTAGTATCCAATAGGAAGAAAAGAACCCAATAAGAGACAAATAGGCAATAAAATAGGTTTAAACAATAGACAAGATCAAAAATCAATTGTAGGCTAAATAAATGAGAATAAAAAGCTGAATCAATGCAAAATGAGTCACAAGAGAGAGAAGAACAACACACCATACAAAGGGAATGAAATTAAATACAACCAAAAATAAAATAAATAATTAAAAATAAAATACGAGCAATAGGGGTTACAGTTTCTTCATAAGAACGCCCACGAATCGGCTCGACTTCGGAGGCAGACGCTCGTCTCACTGGCGTGAGTAATGTATTTGGTTTCAAATCCCTATGAGCTTTTGCTGTAGTTGGCAGTTCGAGTTCTGGACGGATGGGACCTCGTTTCATTCACTGGAATAGAAACATGTTGCTCTCCAAAAGATTCCCTTTTTATGTGAAAAAGACCCGTATCAATAAGGATGATCTTACATATGAAAAATTTCTCAATATCTTGTTCATTCGCAACAAAATATTTTCTTTGTGCATCGGTAAAAAAACATATTTTTTTGGAGAGAGGGACTGTTTCACCAATCGAGTCACAGGTATCTGACATATTCATACCTAACAATTTTTTACAAAGTGGTGATGAAACGTATAACTTGTACAAATCTTTCCATTTTCCAATTCGATCCGATCCATTCAAATCCTACTGAGAGGTCCACTAAAGATCATAAATTTTGGAAGATAAAACAAGATGTTTCTTTTGTCCCTTCCAGGTGATCAGAAAATCAATAAATGGTTGATATATTCAAGATAATTACGTATTTACAAAATACCGTCTCAATTCATTCTATTTCATTAGACCCGGGATGTGATATGGTTCCGAAGGATGAACCAGATATGGATAGTTCCAATAAGATTTCATTCTTGAACAAAAATCCAATTTTGGATTTATTTCCATCTATTCCATGACCGGAACAAAGGGGGATACACATTACACCACGATTTTGAATCTTTTTAGGGACGGGAGTAAACTTCCTTACAAGGAACTTACAGAAGGGGGAAAAGAGGAGTGAAACCATTCGACGGAGTTGGAAAGGACTTCGCTAATCATAATAAGACTGGTCTCACCTTCGTCCAGGGACTCGAACGATGAGATTGCTGATGCCGACCACCCATTCTATTGCTCTATGTCTTTTTCAGTGATAAATAGGCAAATACAGATAGAAAAGAGAATCATAGGATAGGCACCGACGTCTCTACATTGGTAGAGAGGAGCCCAGCATTATAAGTAGTCTAACTAAAAGATGTTTATCAACCCGCTTTGACCCAAAAAATAGAGTTTCCTAAAGCCAGCAAGCCAGAACCAGCTAAGAAGATACATAAGAAATGTATCGAATCGATTCTTTGTAATGAATAGATCCAATGGCAACTTCGAATATGGAATCAAAGGGATCAAATAGGGCCTCTTTCCCTGGATTTTCTGCAAAAGCCTTATATTCATAGTACCATACTAGCAGAAAACTGAGTTAGCTGCCAAGCAAGTCCGCATATCTTGTTCTTATAATAATAAAAAGTAATGGAAAATGTGGCCCTTTTGATCATTTCTTCACATGTACATGCATTTGCATTCAAGTAATGTCCTTTGATTTCACCTGTTTCGGCTTGCGCTTTATAAATTGCTTCAGCACAAAATAAGAAACGGTCTCTCCAACGCATAAAAGGTTGTGAGTTCACGTTTTCATCATCCTTGGTAAAATCAAGCCCATCGCATAGACATTCATAAACCGCCAATATCATACTTGGACTTTTCTAAGCTATATGAATTTATGTGCTCGCTTTTTCAGCCCCTCTTTTGACTAAGCTACGGGGCCCCTCTCTGAGAGGAATTCCAGTCAAATTCACACTTTCATGACAAATCTGGTTCGATGGATTTTCTCCACTAACCACAATTACAGGTATGGTTTCATTAGCTATCTTACAACTAAAATTCCTCTTTTTTCCAATCTGGCTCCTCCACCACCGCGAACCCCATTTCGATTCAGGCATGATACACTTTTTATTTATTGGGAGAACCCAAGTACCCTCTTGTGGATTCATGAAACAACTCTCAGAAATCTTTTTCCCTTTTGGAATATACATGAGCGAAACAATATTGCTATTGGAAGACCAAAAAGATTCTTCCAATGTCTCATTTCTGGGTCCAATGGAATTCATAGGTATAGGAAGAAGCCCCATCAAATAGAGAATTTTTCTTTCGACCAGCTTTCGATTAGTCCTATTCACATTCAACTTGAGGAATTCTTGTTCCCAGCTTCACTTTTCTGGCAGTTAGTTTTGGGTGTAAACTCCTAAATCCATTGAATCCGGATCCTCCTCTCTTACTGGCCTTGCTAAAACAAAAGCACCAAGACTTACACTAGCTAGCACAGAAGAGATACCATAGGAAAGGGCACACCAAACCATTTTTGAACAAGGTCACCCTCACCACAGACAGAATGGAAAATTTTATGAGATCAACAGTCTTTGTCCTTTCTCTATAAAGAAATAACCGAAATACCCAGTTCTTCCTTAAATAACATACCAACCGGACTCATTTAACAAAATGCCCAGTTAGAGTAGGGAGAGGATCAAAGCAAACTAAGCTAAACAGTGGTTTCCCCCTATTTAAAAAGTCAAAGAGTAACAGAGTCAAAGTAGTTAATGGTGGGGGTACCATTATCATTTTCTTGTATGTGTCCATTCTTGTATGTGTTCATAAAAAAAGGAATTTGTCCATTTCATTTTTCGAGGTCTCAAAAAAATGGCGTGAAAACACATAGGAACTCTGGAATGGAAATGGAAAAGAAATGTAGCTCCAGTTCATTCGGAAATGGTAAGATCTTTGGCGCAAGAAGAAGAGGTGATCCATATCATCTTTACTTGTTCTATTTCCAATCTTTTTTATTTTTAACAACACTGAGTCGGGTTCTTCTCCTACCAGTACCAAATAGAACATGCCGGAAAAAGTAAAATAAGAGGTTTTAAGCTTTTTATCATTTTGGCGTCGAGCTATTTTTCCGCAGGACCTCCCCTACAGACTTGAACCGTAGACTTTCTTGGTAAAACAGATCAAACTTATTATTATCGAAATGATTCGAACTGTTTCAAAGACCCAACATGCATTTTGTTGCATTGGGCTCTTTCATCAACTGACTGCTGTAAAGATCAGTTAGTCCACCATATTTTTTCTTTCCTTTCTCCGATGACAGCCGCGCCCGATAGTCACTTTGTCGACATTGACTCCCGACTCCAATCTCCATCTTCCATTACTCATTTCTCCATTCTCCATACAAACCACCGAACCAAAGTATTCCAATCTCCTCCCTACCAAGCTCCCAACTCCTGTCAACGTCGTCTGACTGAGTGGCCGGCTCTCGAAGTCCCGATTCCCTATCCTGACTCCCGAATCCCGAACCCATTGATTCCACTTCTTGTTGTTGTTGTTGTTGTTGTCTCATTGTTTATTGTAGCTGCTTGCTTGCTACTGCATTGCTTTGTACCCGTTGGCCTGACCATCCACAATTTACCCAAAAAACCAATTTTTTATTTTAAAAAAATATGTATAGGGGGCCCCACTTTGGGGCTTCGCCTCGGGCCCCCGTGAACTTAGGGTCGACCCTGAGTACGACCCGCGGGTGGCCCACAACACGACCCATTTAGATCCTCAATACATGTATAATTTACACATGCAAATATTTATATATAAGGATAGGAGAGAGAGTGTGGCACTATGAAAAAACATTGAATATGGAGGGATACAACAAAAATGCCTTTTGACAGCGTTCCTGAAATGCTATAAAGGGCTATGAAAGAGTTTTAGAAATGATGTCGTAACCTATGTTGTAAAATCTATACAGTGTTTTGCAAAAAAAAAAAACACTGTTCATTTTAATAGTGTTAAATAAAAGTCCATATTTTCATTAGTATATGATGAAAAATAATTATAAATTGGGGTATATATATATAGATATATATATATATATATATATATATATATATATATAGAGAGAGAGAGAGAGAGAGAGAGAGAGAGAGAGAGAGAGAGAAATAATTAAATAAATAAATGAGTTGTTTTGGGGAGGGAAATTTGAATTTGAGTTTTGGGGGGAAATGTGTTTTGTGAGGTTAGATCTGGACCTTTGATTTTGGGGGGATTGAATGAGGGCCACTTGATAGCTTTCTTTGTGTTTTATTATATATGTATATATATATATATATACATATATATATATATGTTAGATAGGGATAGGAAAATATTCTTTATTATTGATTGAATAAACTGAATATAATTGGCTCCTATATATAGGAGAGAACAGAAGACTAAACTGATACATAACCAATATGGGACTAAACCAATATCTAATCTAATATAATATCTAACACCCCTCTCTCAAACTCAAGTTGGTTCAGACAACAAGAATTTGGAATACTGACGATGTTCATGTGGAAGGAACGGCAAACTGTGATGCAGAAACGGCGCTTGATGGCGCATGTGACGGAACTGAGAAGTAGAGTGTTGCAGAAGGAAGTAGTGGTGGCGCACTGTTGAGATCTCACCCGAACAGTGGCGGAATCTCCATATCCCGATCTGTAATGGGATCTCACCCTTGACTTGAGACATAGTCGATGATGGGATCTCACCCCTGACTTGAGACATAGTCGATGATAGGATCTCTCCCCAGACTTTAGAATTGTCGATGTTGGGATCTCATCCCTGAACTGAGAACTGAATGCTGATAACACCCCCTCTCAAACTTACGATCGATCAACCGGAGTGAGTTGACGATTTGGATGTAGAAGCACAAGAAACGATCGATCAACCGGAGTGAGTTGATGATCACGATCGATCAACCAGAGTGAGTTGACGATCTGAATGTAGAAGCACAATAACCTGCAAGATTTTTATTTTATTATTTTTATTTTTTTGTTGTTGCCAGTATAGATCAAATCAAAAGATTTGGTCCACTCAATTATAGTGTAAGTACCATCAACTGGTCTGTTCTAATCAGAATAACAAACTAGTACGAAACCCATTGTCAAAAACAAAGAATCCAAACTACAGAAAACACCAAAGCACATAAATTTTGGGGGGAAATTGAGCAAACCCCATCTACTTCTCAGACGAGTTGGGTCCCCGCTTCTTGCCAAACCCGACGATGGCGGTGACGAACCTGCGGTTGTACTGCATACGCTTGTGGGCCCTACCCCTCGACTTCTTCTTCTTGTCCTGCTTCGCCACCTTCGGCGTCTGCCCCCTCACCTTCCCGGCACGCACCAGCGATCCGTGCACCTTTCCAATGATTGGTTGGTTGAACAAATCTAGGGTTTTGAGATTTGGGGACAGAGAGTGGAGGCAATTTTAGGAAGGTTGGAGGGGTAGATTGGGAAGGGATTTGGGAATTTGATTGGGAGAGAAAAGGGATGACGACTAGGGTTTTGGGGGAGATTAGGGTTTTGATCAAAATCGGAAGAGGAATATCGGGAGGTGGAGTGATTCTAATGAAGACGAGAATCACCCCACCTCAACGACGAAGATCAAATTAGTATAGGCCTTATAGGACGATAGGCTCTGATACCATGTTAGAATTAGGGATAGAAAAATATTCTTTATTATTGATTGAATAAACTGAATACAATTGGATCCTATATATAGGAGAGAATGGAAGACTAAACTGATACATAACCAATATGGGACTAAACCAATATCTAATCTAATATAATATCTAACAATATATATAACCTGGATGCAAAAAAGAAAAGTTCTCCAAATGTAAATAAAAAATTTCTATACGAAACTTGATATATAGAAAATGTCAATATACCATTGAAAGTAAAGAAATTTCAAGATCCGTTTACAATTATATCAAAACCTAACATCATAGAAAAATCTGTTTACAATAAACTTAAACCTCATAACAAAAAACCCTAGAATGGACTTCCATCAAACAACTCGCACTCTGTAGTTCTTCAACGACATCTCTAACCTGCAAATGGAGAAGAAAAATTGTCGATGTGTGAATAATAATGGTCAAGCATGCCTGCATTGAGTACTATAGTATTACTGGTATAAAAAGCATAACAAAATTTTCATGATTTGCACTGTTCAGTTTTGTACGTTTTGAGCACTAGGTGGCTTAAATTCGACTTGATCATTGCTCATTTGCTCACCAGCCCCACATGTAATCATTCATTTGATTTGTATGGCATTGAAATGTTCCTTAGACCATTCACCAAAAATATGGCATACTTTGCACTCTCTGTAATATATGTGTAACATTAGACAATCATGGATAAGAATAGTATAATATTCTTGCATTTGCTTTTATTTTCAACATGGTTCTCATTGTTTCTCATGACAAAATTAATTGTACTTGTTTTCATTTGAGAAAGCAGTTTTACCTCAGTACAATTGGATTCCGACTATTTTTCATATTCTTACTCGACAGTATAGAAATACTATGCTATGCAGGTGACGATTATTATTATGATGCAGCGTTTTTGTTATAGCAAATGTAGATATTTGTTGGTTGCCTGGTTGATGAATCATGCTGCTTGTTTTTAGGTGTGGGGGCAATAGGTGTGAGTTTGTAATTTGTGTAGCGGAAGATGCGGTACTAGTGTTGATCCCACCCTCGGTTGTAGGACCGGCTCGGGGGTTAGCAGAAGTGAGGTAGAGGCCGAATGCTTGGCTCGGATCTCGTAGCTCGGCTCGGATCTTCAAGGCTCGGCTTGGACTCTTGTACTTACACACTGCCTAGAAACACCGGGAGAAGTCCCGACGACAGGTCCTCCGACGATCTAGTCAGTCACCGAGAAAGCAACAGTAACTAGTTTAGGTGGGGAAAGATTTATTACCTTGGGCAAGGAGGAGAGGGTCTGGTATTTATAGGCAGGGGTAAATGGGTCTGGGACCCTGACGGGCCGGGTCAGACCCGTTTGTCTGTGGGCCTGAGTTGGTAGAAGCCCGTTTGACTTGTTGACTTGATGATCTGGGATGAGTGAAATCTTAGGAGATCTGATGGCCCGGATGGGGCCACGTCATCTACCCCATATCAGGATCCCCCCACTCCTAGAAGGCTGTGAAAGCTAGCCGTGGAGGACTAGTTTGTCTCTGTAGGAAGAATGGAGTGTTGTATTCGGCAAGTATAACTTGTAGAGTCTCGGAGTGCAAAAAAAAAGGGTAGGACGGAAGAAATCTCCTGGAGAGTAAAAACGCCAAGCGCCGAGCACCAAGGATCGGGGGCCGAGCATTGAGGCCTAGCCTCTGAAAGGGCCAGAAATTAGCTTGGGGTTCATGTTGATCGTCGAGCCCCCCGTCATTGCCTAGCGTCGAGCCCCCATGCTTGTGAGAAAGCTAGGACATGGCTCGAGGTCAATGCCGAGTGTCGAGCCCCTTCTTGTGAGAAAGTTAGGGCGTGGCTCGAGGTCATTGCCGAGTGTCGAGCCCACATAGTTTGAGAAAGCTAGGGTGTGGCTTGAGGTCAATGCCGAGCATCGAGCTGCCTGCTTGTGAGAAAGTTAGAGCGTGGCTCGAGGTCATTGCCGAGCATCGATCCCCTTGCTTGTGAGAAAGCTAGGGCGTGGCTCAAAGTCAATGCCGAGTATCAAGCCCCCCTTCTTGTGAGAAAGCTAGGGCGTGGCTCGAGGTCAATGCCGAGCATCGAGACCATCCCTGCTTGTGAGAAAGCTAGGGCATGGCTAGAGGTCATTGCTGAGTGTCGAACCCATATAGTTTGAGAAAGCTAGGGTGTGGCTCGAGGTCATTGCAACTGTCGAGCCCATATAGTTTGACAAAACTAGGATGTGGCTCGAGGTTATTGCCGAGCATCGAGCCCCCTGCTTGTGAGAAAGCTAGGGTGTGGCTCGAGGTCATTGCCGAGCATCGAGTCCCCCTGCTTGTAAGAAAGGTAGGGCGTGGCTCGAGGTCATTACTGAGCATCGAGCCCCCTTTTTGTGAGAAAGCTAGGGTGTGTCTCGAGGTCATTGCTGAGCATCGAGCCTAGATAGTTTGAGAAAGCTAGGGTGTGGCTCGAGGTCATTGCCAAGCATCGAGCCCCCTGCTTGTGAGAAAGCTAGGGCATGGCTCGAGGTCATTGCTAAGCGTCGAGCCCCTATAGCTTGAGAAAGCTAGGACATGGCTCGAGGTCAACGCTAAGCGGCGGGCCCATCCCTACTTGTGAGAAAACTAGGGCATGGCTCGAGGTCATTGCCGAGCGTCGAGCCCATATAGTTTGAGAAAGCTAGGGTGCGGCTCGAGGTCATTGCAGAGCGTCGAGCTCATATAGTTTAAGAAAGTTAGGGTGTGGCTCGAGGTCATTGCCGAGCGTCGAGCCCATATAGTTTGAGAAAGCTAGGGTGTGGCTCGAGGTCATTGCAGAGCATCGAGCCCATATAGTTTGAGAAAACTAGGGTGTGGCTTGAGATCATTACCGAGCGTTGAGCCCCCTGCTTGTGAAAAAGCTAGGGCGTGGCTCGAGGTCATTGCTAAACGTCGAGCCCCCCTGCTTTGTGAGAAAGCTAAGGCGTGGCTCAAGGTCATTGCCGAGCATTGATCCTACATAGCTTGAGAAAGCTAGGGTGTGGCTCGAGGTTAATACTGAACGTCGAGCCCATATAGCTTGTTGGAAATACTAGCACGCTACATGTGATGCTGACGTCAGGGGGGGGGGGGGAATCGAGGCGTTGAAATCTTGTCGGCTGTTAGATTTTGATGATCAAGTTTGAATGGTCAGGATTCAAACGTGGAATTTGAGGTGTCGGTTGTTTGTCTATAAATCCTCCACCTCCCTTTCCATTTCTTCACTTTGCTTTCTCTTTCTAAAAATCAGAGCTTCTCTCTCTAGCCGCCGACGACAACTTTCCCGTTGAACTCTCCGTTTACGTAATACATGTTAGTATTGCTTTTGGTTATGTCAAGATCTCAGTCCGGTTTCGAAGTTAGTACCTCTGGTCGAGATGAGGGGGATCGTCATTCAGACTCCACGTCCTGGGATCTTGACAACCGAGTTTTGGATATGGTGCCACTCCGTACTCGAAAGCCGTATGTGGTGGAGTCCAGTGGTTCCTCTGGCGAGGTGGAAGTGTTAGGTGAGGAGGTTGAGGAAGGAGTGGCAGATGATGGGTAAGGAGTCGAGGAAGGCATGTCAGAGGGGGTTAGTGAGGAAGAAGAGGTTCTCCCACCTTTGGCGACACCGTCTCCTCCAAGGGCTCCTCGTATTCGAAAGAAAAAGAGGACGTGGTGCCTTTCGGACAGTCCGAGGACGCCGGACGAGTTCGAGCCCACGCACGGACTCGACGTTCCGTACTACAAGAACCCGAGGTCTATTAGGATGTACCCTGACAATGTTGAGAACTTGGTTCAATTTGGGGTGGAGGTGTCTTCGCCGAGCTGGATCCAGATACAGATGGACAAAGTTCAGTGCGTTCTGAAGGCTGACTACCTGCCCTTGATAAGCGCCAGTTATTTCATTGGGAGAAAGTATGAGCTGATGATCCCGAATCCTGGTCTCCACCCTACCACCGAGTTGGCCCCCGGTTTCTACATGTTTCTCGGGGACGCCTTCGTTTCGGGGTTAAGGTTGTCATTGCACCCGTTTATCAAGAGGGTGCTGAGGTGGGGGAAGCTCTGTCTGATGCAGTATGGTCCCAATTCTTGGAAGCACTTGGTTTGCTTCATTCTGAAATGTGCGGAGAAGAAGGTGCCTCTGAAGCTGAAGTATATCCAGGCCATCTTAGAGGTAAGCTCACTTGGAGATCAGGAGGGCATATACTACATATCGCCTCGCCCCCACAAGAAGGTGATGCACGAGCATCCGAATTCCATCAAGGGGTGGAAGACTAAGTACTTCGTGATCCGAAGCGAGGTGCCTTAGGAAATTCCTACAGTTTGGAATTTTTACAAGCCAAACCACAAACCCCCGAGGCGGAGAGATTTGATGGAGGTGGAGTGGGCTGATGTCGATCAGATCGTCGAGGGACACAATATTGGCTGGCCAAATGTGACAGAATTGCACTTGGCCCGAACCGGACTGAGCCCAGCCGACCCTTGTATATTTCATTTCATTTTAATTTAACTTTCTGCCTTCGTGTTAACATTCCCTATTTTTCCCTGCAGCGATGGACCAAGAAAAGCTTGACACATGGAAGGCCCTCAAGGATCTGGCCCATAAGAGGAGGGTCAAGAAGGCAGCGTGGAAGGCAGGGTCCGCTCAGGGGGCTCTGAAGGCCCCTTGGAATGGCCCTATAAGAAGGCGAAGGCCCTCTCTGTTAGAGAAGCGTCCGAGCCAGCACCAAACTCCAGCAGCCGCAAGGTTGCTGAGGTCTTGAAGGCCGGGACCCCTGCCTCGTGCCCTGATGCCCAGGCGATGGTGGGTAAGAGGGGGCTCAGGCCGTTTGCCCCCGATTGGTCGGTGAAAGAGGGCAACACAATGGCAGAGGGCCCAATCTCGGTCGAGGTCATAGATAACCTCGCCACGGTGCGCGACCGTTCCAACCTGGCGACTGAGACGGTCGAGACATGCTACATAAAGTGGGCTCAAGCCCACGTGGTGGTAAGTGTTTGCCTATTTAATCTTTTTACTTAGTGGCGTTGCTTTCTAACTTTTTCCTATTACCCTTCAATCATGCATCAGTGGCCGGGGCGCAGCTGAAGAGGTGCTACGAGAAGGAACTCAAGAACGAGAAGAGGAATGCCGACAGGTACTTGCGCAAAGCCAAGGATCTGAAGGTCGAGTGACGACAGCTCAGGGGGTGGTGCAGGCTCTTCAAGCCGACCTTGCCTCCGAACAAGACCAGCACCTCCGTGCCTTGGTGAAGGTTTGAGCAAAAGTGGTCGCGGAATATGAGGAGCTGCAGGTCGCGACAGGGGAGGAGGTGATGAACGCCCAAGACGAGGCCTATGATCGGGCGAAGGAGCACTTCTTGCTCCTTTACCCTTAGGCCAAAATCGACCATCTCTACTACGATTGGGAGCCGCCCGTGCTTCCGCTGACTCCCGGGGGAGGGGTGACGAGGTGGACGCTGACCCAACCGTCAAGAGAGAGGCAGGGGGGGCAACGGCCGACGAAAAGGTGCACATCCCCCCTAAGATGTAGTTTATTTTTTCTTCTCCTTTTTCTTTGTATATGCCAGCGCAGACTGGCCACCGCTTTTTGTAAAAATTTTTTTGGGAAATCAATATAATCATATGTTTTTGGCCGAACTGTATGACTTGTCATTTCTGAGAAGCTTGGAGTGAAATATTGTTTCCATTTCTTTTTGTCAGATGGACGAGACTCTAGGAGCCGACATCATTTCTTTCGAGGTCAGGCGCCTTCGGAATAGGCTAGAGTCCAAGGAGACTGTCTTGGTTCGCTATCGCAAACTGGTCCGTGATCAAGAAGTCGTCGTAAGCTATTTAATGAACAAGTCCAAGGAGCTCAGCATAGAGGAGGCACGGCTGAAGAAGGCTATAGCCGACCGAGACTAGGTGTAATGCCTCGCCCCAAAACTCAGACAATTTTATTATTTTTAGAAGACAAATTAGATACTATGTAGTACAACTGCCCACCACAGGTTGCCTCTCAAAAGGTGGTTAACCAATTAGGTGACTCCTGATCATAGGCAATTTTATTTATACTCAATAAATTTTTGTGTACTCCCGATATGGGATAACTATTCACAAATCTTATCTCAATACCCGAGCACAACCGAAATCAGAAGCCACATCACCCTTTAAATTCAAAGACAGCTCCTTTCTGTCTTCCAAAATTTCCCAAGGGGTGGGCTCCTCTAAACAGTGACGTCATGTCACCCATCTCATACTTTAATCAACAGCCACCTTGCTGTTCTTTTTTAATTCACGTGGGCCCCCCATCTATCCACTATTCACAATATTTTACCAAACCAACCATTCATCAACTTTATTATACCTTTATTATACCAAACCAACCATTCACCAACTTTATTTTATATATATATATATATATATATATATATATATATATATATATATATATATATATATATATATTATTTACTCTTTATTTTTCCCAAAATTACGGAGTATTACATACACCCCACCTTTAGAAATCAATGTCCTCGCTGAGTACGGGGCATGCACATCTAGTGTAGGATCCGCCTTCAGCGTACGGGGCATGCACATCTAGTGTAGGGTTCGCCTTTCTAGCCGATGTGGCGTCGTCCTCGATCCCAGAGATCAATCACTCTCAATACCGTAGATCGGGTATCCGGAGATCAATCACTCTCAACACCGCAGATCATACCCGATTTCGGAGATCAGTGACTCTCAGCACCGCAAATCATACCCGATCACGGAGATCAATGACTCTCAACAATGTGGATCATACTGAGGCCCTCTTCCACACCCGGTGTCGAAAGTCGGCTCTGATGCCATTTGTAACGCCTCGCCCCAATACTCAAACAATTTTATTATTTTTAGAAGACAAATTAGATACTATGTAGTATAACTGCCCACCATAGGCTGCCTCTTAAAAGGTGGTTAACCAATTAGGTGACTCTTGATCATAGACAATTTTATTTATACTCAATTAATTTTTGTGTGCTCCCGATATGGGATAACTATTCACAAATCTTATCTCAATATCTATGCACAACCAAAATCGGAAGCCACGTCACCCTTTAAATTCAAAGACAGCTCCTTCCCATCTTCCGAAATTTCCCAACGGGTGGGCCCCTCTGAACAGTGACGTCACGTCACCCATCTCACACTTTAATCAACAGCCATCTTGCTGTTCTTTTTTAATTCACGTGCCCCCCCCCCCCCCATCTATCCACTATTCACAATATTTTACTAAACCAACCATTCACCAACTTTATTTTATATATGGGTAAAAGGGGTATGAGCAACTTGCTCATTTAGTAAATAAGCAATTGATGATGTGACATACATGTGATTGGAAAATCCTAAAAAGGGTTAGGTGTCCAATGTATCACGTGCATGCCACATAATTAATTGCTCATTTACTAAATGAGCAAGTTGCTCATATCCCTTTTACCCTTTATATATATATATATATATATATATATATATATATATATATATATATATATATATATATATATATATATATATATATATATATATATTATTTACTCTTTTTTTTTGAAATTATGGGGTATTACACTGGGCGAGTGCCGAGACAGCCTGGTCGATGTCTGATGCCTCCACCAGGCGGCCGACCTCTGAGTCCGTTCTCCGTGAGGTCGTGGTGGAGAAGGAGCTGGAGATTCAGAGGTTGAAAGTCATGCTTGGCACAGGCGGATCCCGATTATGCTCTTTTGGAGGAGGAGGCCCCTCAGTCGTGGGTCCCTCCCCGACCCTATATTTGGAAATGGTGAGGCCGGCAGATGCGCAGAGCTCCATTGCCAGAATGTCTACACTGGCGATGCCGACGATGCCGGACGAGCTCGCTGGAGGGCGGACCCGCTCGGTGGGGCTCGCGATGGCACATGTAAGCCCAAAAAGCCCCGTGAGAAACACTTAGGTTGGGGTTGAAAAACGTTGTAATAAACCTTTGTACTGTGCCCCTCATGGCATTATAATAAAAATGATCTTTTCGATTTGTCTGAGCATGTTTTTGAGAACGAGTGTCGAGTGCTTGGGAGGTTGAAAAATCTCAATGGGGCTGAGAAGTCCCTTTTGGCTCGGGAGCCGAGCCGATTATCGAGGACTTGGGAGATTGAAGAATCTCTCGTTTGTCGCTAGTAGTCTCCGCCGAGTGGCGAGGACGTGGGGTTGAGAAGCCCCGTTTGGCTCAGGAGCCGAGCCGAGGATCAAGCGTCTCCAGCTTGTGAGAAAGCTAGGGCGTGGCTCGAGGTCAGTGCCGAGTGCCGAGCCCATTCAGCTTGAGAAAGCTAGGGCGTGGCTCGGGGTCAATGCCGAATGTCAAGCCCAACAGCTTGTGAGAATGCACAGATGTTTTTCGAAAAAAGCAGTGAAGGAAAAGGGAAGAAACAAAAGATTACACTCTTTTTTTTTTCTCCTACCATTCTACGATTGCACAAAAAGAGGGGCACGTAGTGCCGATTACAAGGGGACGGTTACATAAGTTTGGTTACAAAAGGAGTTTAGTCCTCCCCTTCGTGGAACTTGATGAGGTGTTCCGCGTTCCAGGGTCTCTTTACTATTCTGCCCCCTAGGTCTTCAAGTCTGTACATGCCAGGGCGTACCATTTCGGAGACCTTATACGGGCCCTCCTAATTAGGGGCCAACTTTCTCTTTTTGCTTTGGTTGGATACGGCCAGCTTTATGAGCACGAGATCACCTCGCTTGATGTCAGTGGGGCGGACCCTCTTGTTATAAAATCTCTCGATCCGTTGTTGGTATATGCTTCTTCTGATGGTAGATTTTTTCCTGACCTCGTCGATTAGATCCAAGTTGGATCTGAGGTCTGTTGTGTTGTTCTCCTCGTTGAAGGCCATGATTCTGGACGAAAGGAGCCCGATCTCTAAGGGGATAACCGCCTCGATGCCAGAGGTTAGGTTGAATGGTGATTCGCCCGTGGGAATTCTCAGAGTTGTCCAGTGTGCCTAAAGTATGCTCGGTAACTCGTCAACCCACAGCCCCTTGGGTAAATTATCCAACTGCTTCTTGAGGCCATCTAGGATTTGACGGTTCGCATTTTCGGCCTGGCCATTTGATTGAGGATGACATATCGACGAGAAGCGCTGCTGGACGTTGATGTCTTCATAGAATTTACAAAAGTTCTTGCCCACAAATTGGGTCCTATTATCAGTGATGAGTACCTATGGGATCCCGAACGGATAGATGATGTGCTTCCAGAGAAATTTTTGAGTTTGGTGCTCCGTGATCGTGGCCAGGGGCTCTGCTTCGATCCACTTGGTAAAGTAGTCGATGGTCACCACCAGGAATTTCTTTTGGCTCGTCGCTTTTGGGAAAGGGCCGACCAAGTCCATCCCCCACATGGCAAAGGGGGTCGGACTGGCCAGGGAGCAGAGGTTGGCTTGTGGAAGCCGCTTCACCAAGGAGAATCTTTGGCATGGGCCGAACCTTTTAACGAGGTCCTGGGTGTCTTGTAACATGGTTGGCCAGTAGTACCTGTGGTTTAGGGCTTTTTTAGCAAGCGACCTGCTTCCCATGTGGCACCCCCTGATTCCCTCGTGTAGTTCCTTCAGTGCGTACTTGGCCTCATCAAGGGCCAGACAGCGAAGGTATGGTCTCCCGCCTACCATTGTGTACGAGCGCTTGATGAGTGTCCCGTTGATTACGATGAATCTTTCTGAACGGGTCCTAGCCCTTCTCGCCTCAACCTGTTCTTGAGGGAGCTCGCCCTCTGTCAGAAACTTCCAGATGGGAGTCATCCAGTTGTCCGGCTGAGATTCGGCGGCAAGGCAGAGGACCTCGGGGAGGTCGATGCTAGGTTTGAGGAGAACTTCGATTAGGACAGTACGGTTGAGCCCTTCGAAGGACGATGAGGCAAGTTTTGACAAGGAGTCAGCTTGGACATTTTGCTCCCTAGAGATTCGTTCCACCGAGGTGAAATTGAAAGTGGTCAGGAGTTGCTGGACTAGCACCAAGTATCAAACCATCCGAGCATCACGAGCCTTGTACTCCCCGGTGATCTGGTTGACCACATGCTAGGAGTTGCTAAAGGCTCTGACTTGCCTTGCCCAGCCTTATGTGCCAAGGTGAGTCCTGCGATTATAGCCTCATATTCTGCCTCGTTGTTAGAGGCGGGGAAGTTGAGGCATAGGGAATACTGGAGGACGAAGTGGTTGGGACCTTTGAGGATGATGCCCGCACCACTTCCGACTTCGCAAGACGAGTCATGAACGTAGACTTCCCAAATCGGATCTCCTTCTTGAATTTCGGACGGTTCGGAGATGGTGCAATCCGTGATGAATTCGGCGAGGGCCTGCCCTTTAATGGCTATCCTAGGTTGATAACTGATGTCGTACTGGCTCAGATCGATAGACCACTTGACTAAGTGGCTGGAATTTTTTGGCTTGTGGAGGACGACCTTGAGGGGTTGGTCCGTAAGAACCTAGATCGAGTGGGCCTGGAAATAAGGACGGAGCTTTCGTGCGGCCATGACCAGGGCGTAGGAAACCTTCTCCATCTTTGCGTACCGGGTCTCAGCCGAGAGTAGGACTTTGCTGACATAGTAGAGAGGCTTCTGAACCCCGTCTTCTTCTTAAATGAGTACCACGCTGAGTGCATTTTCCTGGGCTGAAAGGTATAGCAAGAGGGGTTCGCTCGGTTCTGGTTTTCTCAGAAGTGGTGGGTTGGCGAGGTAGGTGTCACGCCCCGCTTCCCAAAACTACAGAATGCAAGCACGTGACATGGCCCAGCAAATGACTTGCATCATCCATGAGCTGTTATCGATTCAACTCAACAATATAAACAGGAAGTAATACAACCACGCATGCATTAAAAGAGTAATCACATGAATAACAATACTAGGAATTTAAGCATAAAATAACCAACATAATAACTGTAATGCCCTGATTTTTTATTTAATGAAAAATTATTTATTTTTGCACGTAGTGTGCACGTGCAATATTTTTAGTAATATTTTCATCATGATGAGTATAAATCTTTAATTTTGTGTCTTTAATTATTTTAAAACAAAAGCCTTTCTTTAAATAAATAGAAAGCCTTATTTTAAAGTCTTTCCTAAAGCCCAAAATTTAGTCTATTTACTCCTTTTAAAATAAATTATCTTGGCCCAATTAATTTAAGCCCATGGTTTAATTCTTTTATTTTTTTGCAACTTGTATTGTGTAACACCCTTTTTTTTAAAGACTTGTTATGAGTGTACAAGTTTTATTAGTGTGGCTTGTGTTTACACGTGCACTCCATGTACACGTGCATAAGCCCACACTTCTTGGCCGGATTGGGGAGTAGTGGGTATGAGTCATGGGTAGTTATTTAGGGTGTGGGTAGTTTCACAACTCCCTAGTGCATCATAGCCTTTGATCCTATAACTATCTAGTGCATCCTAGCCCTCCATCTCACTCTAATTGGTGTATAAATACCCCCTCTCATTCATTATTTCTTTTACACTAAAATCCTATTGCAAGAGAGTATATTGTGAGAGAGTTGTGTGTGCTTTTCTGTGGAGGCCGAGTAGCACTTCTGGAGTTTCGGTGTGGAGCAAGGAGCAAGGAGTCGTCCATTGCATTAAGGAGTTTCCTGGATTTCGATTACTTTCGTCAATAAGGTGGGTTCAATTTTCTTTATTTCTAACTAGGAAATATGCTAGTATGGAATTAAATAATGATGCATGAAAAATGATTAATAAGAGTACACATTTAATTGGAAAACGATCTATTGATTGATTCATGTATGGATGAGAATTGCATGTGACTCTATTGGTAAATGACATTGTAGAAAGAATTGAAAATGGTCTGTGTAGTCGACTGTTCAGGGGACAAGTCGACTGGTACGAGGCGAATGTTTTTCATGATTTCTAAATTAGAATCCTTATTAAGACTAAAGATTTATTGTGTATATGTATGCAACTAAAGTGATAGAACGATTGCTAGATCAATATCCTCCATGTGGTATACAACCTAGAAAATATGAATGATTGATAATTGGGAAACTGGAAATGATACATATAGTCGACTGGGAATGTTAACAGGCGACTGGCCTATTAAAATAGAATATGAACAGTTCAGAATTCTATGAAACGATGTATTTTAATATAATGTCTAGTATGTTAAATTGAGATTAGCATTTACCTCTGAAAGTAAATGACGAGTAAATGAAAGTGCATGCTTAGTAATTTCTTGAGAAGAGAAGCATTAGCCATGTGATATTTACGCTAAATCGAAATGATGTTATGATGAGAATTACATGCTATGTTGACACGAATTTAATGTGATATGGGTAATGAAGAACAGAAGGAAAGATAATTCCTCAAATTGAAATTTAACCTGTTCAGTCGACCGAATGCTTGAAGCAGTTGACTGTACCGAGCATGATAAGTGTATAATTGAACTACACAGTACAGACGACTGATTTGCGGAACAGTCGACTGTTAACTGTATGATATTTTAGATAGAAACTGCGGAACAGCCGACTGGCCATGTGCAGCAGTCGACTCTTCCGAGTGTTATTGATGAAATGTATTTGACTGGATAAGTCGACTGGTAGAGTTCCAAGTCGACTGTCCAGAGTGCTTTTGATATATCCGAGATCTTATAATTTGTTTGTGGTAAAGATCGTGAATCTGGATATCGGTAAATCCTATTGTTCTTGCGTGAATGTACATGAAGTGAATCATTTATTGTGAATTATGAAAATTAAATGAATATGAAAGCTATGACATGAAAAAGAAAATCTTTGAGATCATGAAGTGAACTCATGAGTTGGAAATGCTCAGATTTTAGAAATTGTGAATTTGAATTGAAATGAAAGAGTAGCTAAGTCTCCCCCGGCAATTGAAAGAAATGAAATGAGAATTTGAAATGAAAGACCAAGGTTGGTCATGTTGAATAAATGAATAAGTCCGGTTGAGTAGAGAGGCTAACTCTAGAGCTTTGATTTTTATTCATGATTCTAATAAAAACTAAGGATTTAGCACATAGTGGAGATGTGATGAAAGTAGGAGAAAAACATGAGTGAGAGCCATTAGATAGCGGCGAGAGCGTAGCCCAGGAATTCCCATGATGAGTCTGGGTGAGGATGCTGCTCCAGAGTACCGTCCCGGTGGTGACGCTCGTGGGATGTTCGAAGACTACGGATGGTGTCATGTCTACGGTGAGAGCTGAATTACGACAGGATGTCTGCATGATGAGTCATGTCAGCGATGGGATTCTCTCCAGAGTGCCTAGGCATGAGTTTGTAGGTCAGAAGACATCTAGGATACTTACCGTAGTTACAGTAGTAGAGTAAGTCATAACGAGGGATTGAACCCTATAAAGTTGAAGAACGATTAAGGGCTTGCCCTCGGACCTATGTAGTATGGGATGCATAGAATCCGAACAAGTGCGCATTAGTGTCATGTAACATAACTAAATACATTAAGGATTAAGTGCACCATCACAACACGACATCATTAGGGTATTCCCTTTATTTGGAATGTGACAAGTTTGTGTTTGTTAAATATGGAAAATTGAGTTATACTATTTCCGGCATAGAGAGGATGGCCGTGTCTAATGTTCGTCGGTTGAATAAACTGACGTACCCACAGTCTTATATGCAGGTATGTTAAAGATTAAAGAGGAACAAATGCTTAAGGATTCATTCAATGTTGATGTATAATGGTTTCATTGTTGTAAATTCTACTTCCGCTGTACAATGTAAATGTAATATCGATGTAAACTCTGATGTGAAGTGAAAAGTTTAAATTCCTTGTAAAGTTGTACTGAAGAAAGTGAAAAGATCCTGTAGAACATCTCGAATTCAGTGTATTTGGGATTCGGGGCGTTACAATAACAATCCAATATCTGGAATCAACAATAACAATATTCAGGTCAAAAGTCCACAAATACCAGAATTAACAACATTATTCGATTATTAAAGTTCTCAAAATGAAACAATAATTATTTAAGCGGTGCAGCAAAAGCAATTCTTTCACCATTGCTGCTCTCCTAGTCCGTCAGGCAAATCTCCATGATTTTCTGTAAGCTGTTCATCTAAAAGAGAGAATAATATGTCCTTAGAGCAAGTCGTGGACAGCAAGTAGAGAAACAGAGGAACAATGATAATAACGGTATAACGATGAATTCAATGAACGATAAAATCAATAGTATTGAACAGTGACAAAGCGATAATAGTACAATGTGCAATAACGATGATTTATAACCATAACAATAAACAATAACAATAACGGTAAGCAATAACGATAACACTGTTCGACAACGATGACAAAATGTAATGACAATGCGATAAAGTCTTAAGTCTATTATTATTTTAATCCTAACTAATGCATGTACTACTGCATCCTATACTACATGTTCGATGTATACAATCAATTTCGTTTAGACTAAGGTGGTAGATTCTATAGGTCATGTACTCGGCACGATAACAATAACGGTAATGATAACAATAGCAATTTCTTGCACAATAACGATAACAATAGTCCACACAATAATCCTAAAAAAATACACGATGAATTGGGATATTGTGGTCAGTAATCCAACAATAAATCGATAGTCCTAGCCGACACAATATTTTGGGAAACAATGCCCACATTCCCGAGTACAGTCACTATATTATCAACTACCTTAGTCAACCTTTAACCTCGGCTTGATTAACATTCTTTATTCAATTAACATGCAATACTAATATGGAACAATAGGGACAGAAATATCAATGGGAAGTGATAATGCGATTAATAAGGGATACTAGAATGATGACAACACAATCCTAAGATCATGCAATGTACTCTATATAATCAAATACACCAAATTCAACAGTATATATTCAATTATATATTATTAAAAATAGAAACCCAATTCTGGACAGCAGTAGGTTGCTGTACCAAAATTAGAATTCCTGTTGCTACATGATAGCAAATGTGGATCTGTAAGAATTTCTAGAAACTAGACTCCTGCCCGGTTCCAACGCATATTTAAAGTCCAAATTCCGACAACAGTAGCTAGGTGAATTTCAGTATTCTTTACAGGTTACTGTTGCTGGCTGGTTATTAGTGTCAACTAGTTTCAGCTATAACAGTAGTAAATATTCATTATAAAAATCAATAAAAATAATTTTTATTACCCTAAGCATGTCAACCATCAATCTGGAAATTATCATGGTAATATTTGATCATTACTTGACCTAATTCATCAGCTTAATATGGTATGTGCACAAATCTGAAAATACAGTGCAGCAGCAGTAAAAAGGTCATAACTCATGCAATATAAGTCAGAACTCAAAAATTCTGGATGTTCTAGAAACTAGAAACAAGGGGCTACATTTCATATTCAGAAAGTTATTGATTTTTATGACATTATCTAGGTCGAAACAGTAAGACAATGTTCAGGTTGGCAATAAATTTCAGGGTTTCAACATATTCTTCATGAATCAAATGATTAAGATGTTATGAACGATGAGTTAGGGATTAACAATTATAAATTGCAGCAAGTTACGTCTATGTGAATATGGTATTAAGATGTATAATGTCCATAATCTTACTATTCACAATCAACTAATACACCATCATCAATCATATGAACAATCAACAGTAGTATACAATCTACAATAGTTATGTAATGTCATGACATGAAATACAATAATAATTCCTATTCCTATATTCAATAATCAACTACATGAATACGTGCAAGATCTCTATACATTAGAGGCAAAAGACGACAGAAGTCAAGACTACTGCTTGGATTCGCTCGTGTAAATCTGTAGCATCCCAACGATAAACAACAATAAGCAATATACGATAATCAATATGGATATACTTGCGGGATTCAATAAACAATCTCGAATACGTTACAATAGAATTCGAGAATGAGATCACTTGCCTTTAGAACAATGTTAGATTAATCTGAATATGCGAAGAATAACGGGATTGGAATCCCGGCAACATGGCGACGAGCAAATGGTCACAATGATCATGATCGGGCATGGATCTTGATGGGGATCAAGATCGGTTGATCGGATGGCTGAGATTGAAGATCAAGATCAAGATCAAGGAGATGATGCTGATGATCACGATCGTCGATCGGACGGCTGAGATCGCTTGATCCCAAAACAGCAAATGGCCAACACAGAATAGCGGATCCCCCTACTCATAAAATAGCACACACACAACCCAGCCAATCCCTGAGCTTCTTCTCCAACGCGACAGAGGGAAAGTGAGTGATGGTGGGAGAGGGAAAATTGGTGACTGAGGCGACTGCGGTCGGGGAGTGACGGCAACGGTGAGAGCAGAGGTGGCGATGGCGAGGCACTGGTAGTCGGGAAGCGACGCCGCGACGAGAACTCGAAGCTCGAGCGAGGCTCTGTTCTCTCACCGAAATAGAGGGACGGAAACGGTGGGAGTAGGGGCTCTGGATGACGACGACGATGAGGCGAGGGGGACGTTGGTGGTTGCAGGGGTGAAAGGAAAGGCGAAGGCGGCGGCGAAGGAGCAGATGAGCTCGAGATCTTGGCAATGGCAATAGGTTCGACAATGGTGACTGGGCTTGAAGACGAGGTGGGGGTGCTGCGGTGGCTTGGGTTGGGGTAGAGGTTGACGAGGTGAGAGCGCGATGGGGGTCGCGACTAGCTGACGAGGAGGCAAACGGGGGAGCGATGAGGGTGATGGCAATGGCATCGCAGTGAAGCCACGACTGGGAAAGGCAGGGGCTCAGTGATGGGGTGATCACGAGGGCGAGGGAGAGGGTGACAGAGGGTGAGGGCAGAGACGATGATTGGGTTTGAGGTGCATCAGAGGAGGGAGAGCTCAGGAGTCGACTGTTGATGATGGGGAAGTTGAATGGATTTGGGTGGGAGGTTAGGGTTCAACAGTGAGAGGGGGAGGGTTTGCATAGTGGAAGTTGAAGGGGTTTGTTGTTTTGGCTGTTGGGAGAAAGAGAGAGAAGAAGAAGAACAATTAATGATAGAATAGTGGGAGTGAATTGTGGGTAGTTAGCAGATACATGGGATTGTGGGAGAGAAGATCTGGGTTTGGTTGTTAGGGAGAATTTAGGTTGTGGGTTTGGATTAATGGGTAGTTTAGAATCCAATAGGAGATGGGTTATAGGATTTTGGGTACAATATGGGTCAAATAGAAGGACAATTCTCAACCCAACAAGATAAAATACAATTTCATGAAATAAAATTTGAATTAGGAAAAGAAGGAGTAAGATTCAAATAATCAAACTGAAATCAAGGATAAATCATGAATAATATTAGAGTTGATATCATTCGATACAATAATGAAACAAAAGAAATGAAATGTTATAGAATTACAAAAGAGATTATAATGGAGATCAATAATAAAAAGGGGAAAAAATGAAAACGGGAGTTAAAGTAGGACTTCAGCTTGTCAAAGGCTTGTTGCTAGGGGTCGCCCTATTCAAAGCCTTTAGCTCCTCGCAGGGCCTTAAAGAAGGGGAGTGACTTCTCTCCCGACTTACAGAGGAAGCGGCCGATGGCCGCCAGTCTTTCCCGTGAGCCATTGAACCTCCTTAATATTTCTGGGAGGGGCCATGTCGATTATGGCCTGGATCTTCTCGGGATTTGCCTCTATATCGCGTTGGCTAACGAAGAACCCAAGGAATTTTCCCGAGGAGACGCCAAAGGCACACTTGGAGGGATTGAGCCTCGTGTTGTGGGACCGAAGTCGAGGTCAGCCACATGGTCCTGCCCCCGTCGACTCTTGACAAGCATGTCATCGACGTATACTCCATGTTGTGACCGATCTGTTCTTTGAAAACTCGGTTGACAAGTCTCTGGTAGGTGGCACTGATGTTCTTAAGGCCGAAGGACATGACCCGGTAACAGTAGAGACCTTGGTCGACAACGAAGGACATCTTGGCGATGTCCGGAGGGAACATCCGGATTTGGTTATAGCCTGAAAAGGCATCCATGAAGGTCAGCAGCTCATGGCCCGACATTGCATCGATTGGAGCGTCGATGCTTGGGAGGGAAAAAGGATCTTTGGGGCACGCCTTGTTGAGGTTCGTGAAGTCTATGTAGATCCTCCAGCTTCCGTTGGCCTTCTTCACTATCACGATGTTAGCCAGCCATTAGAGATAGCTGACCTCTTGAATGAATCGGGCGGACAACAGTTTCTCCACCTTCGCTTTTACAGCTTGTTGTCTCTCGAGGGCGAACTTGCGTGCTTCTGATGGATCGGCTTGGAACCCGGGTGGACGCTTAGCTTGTACATGATTAGGTCTTTGGAAATCCCGGGCATGTCGGGCGGGGTCCAAGCAAAGATGTCGATATTGCGGCGAATACAATCAATTATAGTTGGTCTCAGATCGGAGGAAAGGGAGCGGCTCACACAGAACCACTTAGACTTGTCTTCTGCCTCGAATGAGCCCTCTTCCAGTTCGTCTGCGGGTTCCGACTCGGACTGGTTTCTTTCAGGTGGAAGCTTGACTGCGTCAATAGTGAAACACCCCGCCTCCTACCGTGGTCATGTAGCACGAACATGAGACTCCTGATTCCTTTAGACAACACCGACCCCAAGGTCAGTGGGGAACTTCAGCTTCAAGTGGTAGGACGAGGTAACCGCCTGAAATGAGCAGAGGCCGGGTCAGCCGAGAATGGCGTTGTATACCGCCTTGACATTGACCACCATGAAGTCCATTGATTCGGTCCGTATGATTGGGGTCGTACCGGTAGTTACATCCAGTGTCACGATCCCTTTGATTTGTACGGGAACGCCCGAGAACCCGTGAAGGGTGTACTCGGTCGGCTTTAGCTTATCCTGAGGGAGCTTGAGGTTTTCAAAAGCTTCCGAGAAGAGGATGTTGACTGATCTTCCGTTTTCCACGAGAATTCGGCAGACTTCAAAGTTTGCCATGACGAGGGCATCGCAGTGCTCCAGACACCCTCCAGGTCTTCCCCGGAGAAGGAGACTGCTCGCTGCTGAACCTAGGGGGAGGGATGGTCCTGGACAGATTTAACTTCTCGCAGGAAGGACTTACGAGAAGTGTTGGATTCCCATCCCATGGGTTTGCCATGGATGCAGTGTATGATGGCCTGCCCCTAGTTTCCTTAGGCTCGGGATCCTGCTTGGGTCGTCGGTTGATCGTTCGAGGGGGAGACGAAGGCCTTGGATTCCTCGGATCCTCCGGTCTCTTGGGTTGACCCGGGTGAACTGCCTCAGGTATCCCCTCTGGATGAGGGCCTCGATCTCGTATTTAAGGGCACCACAGTTGTCCGTCTCGTGCCCATTGTTCCGGTGGAAGCGGCAGTGGAATCTCTGGTCCCGCTTCTTGTTGTTGCTCGATCGGGGAGGGAGTCGGACGATCCTTTTGTCCTCGATCTCCAAGAGGATGGCCGACATGTTCTGGGTCAGCGGCATATATCTTTCAAAACGGGGGATCGGAGGAGGTCTATTTAGGCCAGCTGCCTCTTTCGTGGCTTTCTTGGCGGGCTCAGTATCTTTCGCCTTGCGCTTCCCCTTGGTCGTGGCTTCTTTGGTGCCCTCAGGGTGTAGGGCCTCTTCCGCCCGAATATACTTCTCGAACCTGTTGAGCAGGTCAGGGAAGTCGATGGGTGGTTTCTTGGCTAAGGAGGCCTTGAGCTGGCTGTGGTGAACATTGTGTCGGAAAGCTGCAGAAGCGACGCTTGCATCGAGAAAGGAGACCGACCTCGCCTCGGCAGTGAATCTCCGAACGAACTCGTGGAGTGGCTCCCCTTCCTTTTGTCTGAGGTCCAGAAGGGACGCGCTTGTTTTTTTGACCTTTCTGTTGGTCACGAAGTGGGCTAGAAAGCTTGCTTCCAACTGGTTAAACGAGAAGAACGAGCTGGGGATGAGCTTCGAGAACCATTCCCGAGCTGGACCACGCAGGGTGGCAGGGAAGGCGCGGCATAGGAGAGGATCTGACTTCGTATGAATTAGCATAAGGGTTTTGAACCCTTCCATGTGATCAGCGGGATTACCCTCGCCGTTGTACGTCTCGAATTGGGGAGGCCTAAAATTTTTGGGGATCTCGGCTTCCAAGATTTGAGTGGAGAATAGAGGTTGAGTCGGCCTGTAACCATGGCCCGGCATCGGCCCGCCTTCGCCGAGATGGGCAAGGTGGTTCTCCATCTCCCGGAGGCATCGAAGGATGGCCTCTTCTTGTCCAAGCGGGCAGGCCGATCTGTGGGATTTGTCGCCCCTGGTTTCTGCCTGGGGGTAGGATTCGTTGCGCGCCTCGGTCCTAGGACCACCTCAGATCGCTTGGAGGACCTCGTTCCCAAAGTTTTGGAACTCGACCCTCATGGCTGGGGCTTGCTTCGCTGGGTCATGCGAGGGTGGCGGTCCTCGGGGTGAGTGGCTGTGCCCCGGCTCCTATTCTGGGGTCGGCTATCTTCCATGGTTCGGGATCGAGTTGGAAGCGGCCCCTCCCCTGGTTCAACTGGTCTGCCGATTCTGTATGACGCGCCACAAATCAGTCAAGACTGAGTGAGAAGCGCCCGGTCCGGGTCTGGCTATGCCATTAACCTGCGGTTATTTAGAGCCCTGGGTGTCCGCACAGTTGTGAAGGGGAGGATGGTCAGGACAACGTCCAGAGGTGACAGCCCTTCTGGCTTTGGGAGCCATGAAAGAGCCTGGATTCGAGATGGTGTCCTTGGATAGGATTGGACCAGCGTCAGTACCTAACAGTTCCCACAGACGGCGCTAACCTAATGCTACTTGTTTTTGGGTGTGGGGGCAACATGTGTGAGTTCTTGTAATTTGTGAAGTGGAAGACGCGGTACTGGCGCTGATCCCACCCTCGGTTGTAGGACCGTCTCGGGGGTAGCAAGAGTGTGGTAGAGGTCGGGTGCTTGGCTCGGATCTCGTAGCTCGGCTTGGATCTTCGAGACTCAGCTCGGACTCTTGTACCTACACACTACCTAGAAACATCGGGAGAAGTCCCGACGACAGGACCTCCGACGATCTAGTCAATCATCGAGAAAGTAACAGTAGCTAGGGTTCGGGTGGGTTAAGATTTATTACCTTGGGCAAGGAGGAGGGGGTCTGGTATTTATAGGCAGGGATAAATGGGTATGGGACCCTGACGGGCCGGGTCGGACCCGTTTGTCTGTGGGCCTGAGTTGGCAAAAGCCCGTTGGACTGTTGACTTGATGATCTAAGATTAGTGAAATCTAAGGAGATCTGATAGCCCGGATGGGGCCACGTCATCTACCCCATATCAATGAACAAACCCCAAAAGGGATTTCCTTGCCTTGGTTGATATATTGGTCCAGATTTAAGTGTATATTGGTAGATATACATTGTTGAAATCTGAGTATGAGATTTTTATTTTGTATTTCTCATATTCACTCATTTTACATATGCTTTGTTTGCTTCACAGTTGGAAGTCCAGAAGTCAACAGCAATATGCAGCAATGCAACCGTAATATATCGGAGATGCCCCAGTAATCTAGAGCTACATTTTTCCTGATTAGGTGGAGATGCTCAAACCGAGGCTGTTATGAGAGCCTGGAAAGCTGGACTAATAGTTGATGTTTGCTCTTCCTATTGGGAAGCGGACTAGTCCTGGTAGGCAGTCGTTAAAAGAAGACCTATCTATTGATGATTTCCTCGATGGTCCGATGTGTGCTTCTCACTGGAAATCTCACCAAAAGTCAGCCATTTGCTTTTCCAGGCAGAGCAACGCTTCTCGAGAATATAGAAAATACAGTAATGTCTACAAATGAGATGCCACTTTCATGAATTGGTTTCATCGCTCTTAGGCAACAAAGGCTTGTATGAAAAGTGTTGCTAGGCGAGTTGCCACTTTCTCAGTTAAACCAGTACAAATATAACGTACATGTCCAATCGAACTATGAACTAGAGGTCTTTTGACTTTCGTTTGGGCTGACACTCTCATCTAATGAGATAGCGGGTCCTATAGTAAAGGACACGTAAGTAGATCGACCATCGGGAGAGGGTACTAGAGCTTTGGGGACTACCATGCAGTAGGCTACTGTGACTTTTGCGCTTGAATAGCTTTTCAGATGTGTGACTCGTATAATCATAGTGGGTGAGGCAAAAATCCAACTCCCTCCACGCATGCCGCCTATTGGATGATAGAAAGCTTTAAGGGCTTAACTAAATAATGGTAGCTAGCCTTGCTTTGAATCTTTTTTATGATATAAGGTTATGTATTTGAGCTTTTTTATGTTAAACTAACAATGTAGTTGTTGTTGCAGAATAATGTCTTAACAATGGATTTAGAGATTTGTTAATTCAGGCTAGAGTATGCAGCTGTTGTTATGCATTACATGACTAATAAAGGGCATAGAAGAAGTAAGGAAACTCATTGATAAAAGAATCAGATTTCGACAATAATGTATAGCCATGTATATAGCATTATCCGCTAAGTATTTGTCTTTAACAATTTCATGGAAGGAAAAACACGTGATTAATATTCCAAGATCTTGCCACTCTGAGACTTTCTGTTCAGATTGAAGGGTTGTTAAGTGATAAAGGTAAAAATTGCAGCATATCAGGGCCGTACAATCGCAGCACAGATCTCAAAGCTTCTACAAATAGATTAGTCATAATAGACCTCTTTAACAGGTTCGGGCCTTCTTCAGACTCATCTATAAGACATGAGTCTCTTTCAAGCCCATAAAAAGTGATAGATTAGGCCCACTAAGAGAGACCCAGCCCGTGAAGGCTATTAGTCAAATCTCTTATTCCCAAACGAGAGAGCTTATCTCTTGAGGGGAAGATTCGAATAGAAAATAAGGAATTCATAGTCGATCTAATGGATTCATATCAATCTCCTGTATTGTTTTTCATGCCTATAAATACCCTCCACCCTCCTCAGTCAGAATGTAATCAACAGTTTCACTCTCAAACTCTCTTTCTCTCTCTTATTCTGACTTGAGCGTCAGAAGGTCTGTCACCGAGGTCACCCACGGTGTTTTAGGCTTTTTGCAGGTCCATCGGCCGTGTCAGCAACCGTCGGATCTAGATCACGGTGTTCAATCAACAATCCATATTCAATCTCAGGAGCTCTAATAACATTTCATGGCAACGATCAAAGGTCATATTTTTAGTAGTTTCCATCAAATATTAACTCACTATCTGTTTGCTCAAACACTAAAATAAGCAGCAATAGGTTGGCGCCTACTGTGGAAAACTATAAAAATCAGACTTACCGCCATGCCACCAAGACTAAGAGGCAGAGCGGCGGCCTCAAGCCATCACACCAACTTTCTTCGTCAACTAGATCCTCCTGTGGAAGATCCGATTCCTTCTTAACAGCAGCCCCGACAACCTATTCAAGCTCCCGTCAACGAAGAGGCACTAGGGGGATTCCGACAAATCCATCATGAACATCACATTCTGCACGACCGTATCTTAGTCCATAATGCTTCAACCGATTCAATGGCCTTGCGAGGCCCCCGGGGATCTCCATCAAATCGTCAACGTCAGGCAACAAAGAACTGATCTACGAATCTGCTTGGATGAGAGACGCGCCCAAACTACAGCCTCCCGCTCAAAATGTCAGGTAAACTGGAGAAGCAACTCTCCTAGATAGAGATCAAATCATTCCTCCTCTCACACGGGGCGTACTGCAATAAGAAGCCCGACTCATGAGAGTCGAAAGCTTCTTAAGCGGAACAAAGGGAAAGATGCCACAGTCAGTAGGGCTGAATTTGAAAAGTTCAAGCTCGACATCCTTCGAGCTATCCAAGGTAGTCAAGATCTGGGCCAGCCCTCCAAAGAAGAATCCGGCAACTCAACTGGATCCAAGGGGAAGGACGACTAAGTCCTTCACCGTATCCAAGAGATACAAGATCGTCTAGAAAAGGTGGAGAATGAGGGGAACCGCTCCAACAGGGCCTACCTCCTTAGTCGACCTCCTTTCAGCAATACCATCCTCGATACATCCATCCCAAAGGACTTCAGAGCTCCTCAATTTGAATCATATCCGACTGACCATATCGATAGTTTCAAGACCCTCATGATGGTTTACAATGCCACCGATGCGTTAATGTGTCGAACATTCCCCGCAACTTTGAAAGGATCTGCAAAGGAATGATTCTCCCACCTCACTCTAGAGTCAATATTTTCCTTCAACCAGATCGAGAAGCTCTTCATTGCGCACTTCGTTACTAGCCTTAAGGCTTAAAAAAGAAGTGCTTCCCTATTGGAATTAAAGCAAAGAGATAGATAACTACTGAAAGATTTTGTCAAGCGCTTCACAGCCGAAACAAGGTCCATCTCCTCCCTAAATTCTTCAGTGGCGACCGAAGTTCGGATTATGCTTGAGCGGCCTTCTCTCTCTGAGTTACGGCAAAGGTAGTTACGACAACTGTAGCGCCCCAAATTTCTAATAAGATATCTTAGAAAATATGTGGCACATTCCCAGTGATCCACTTCAATACAATATTAAACATAACCAACACCACTAAATTTTTCAACTTTTATTACAATAAACTATTACAAATCACAGCGGAATTCAAAACAAACTCAACTCCATATTTTCTTTCTTTACAACTCGAATCATTTCCAAATGCTATTACAAATTTTCACCAAGCTCTTATGATTCAATTTATCTCAATTATGCCTCTAGCATCCAAACCTCCAACTCTAAGTAATAACCTGCAACATGTGAGGCTAGAGATGATCCCTAACCCCCAAACTAAAGGGGTCAGCCATAAATGGTGTGAGTGACAACAACAAACAACATAAATAAAGCTTAAGCATGGATTCATAAGTAACATATAGTGAACCAAAGTATATAAAATATGAGATAGCAAGAAATGTAACAACAAGTGATACCAACCAAGTGTTAAGTGTAGAAAACCGGGAAATCCATATGCATAAACTAAGTCAAGAAAACACACAAATTCTATATGTGGACTCTCTAATGCATACTTGTCGAAGTCTATGCATTCCATTCTACATAGGTTCGGTGCAAGCCCTTAACGTCTTCACTTCATAGGGTTCAATCCCCCGCTATGCAACTAATCCTATCACGATGACTACTACGAGATAAAGATAAACTGTGAGAATTAGCCCATGCTTGATAATTCCGGAGATAGATCCCACATCTCAGGCATTTTACCTGGATAATTCCGGAGACCATCCCACATCTAAACATAGACGCATCACCACACGAATACCACATGTGCGTCGCCTCGACTTTGATAATTCCGGAGACCAATCCCACATCTCAAGCAAACCACTTGGATAATTCCGGAGATAGATCCCACATCTCAGGTAATTTACCTGGATAATTCCGGAGATCATCCCACATCTCAAGAAAGTTACTTGGATAATTCCGGAGATTAAATCCCACATCTAAAGCCATACTGAGGTGCATAACCCATGTTTCCGTTCATCATATCACCACTAGTGCCTGTCCTTAATATTTTGGGTTAATTGATTACTTAACGAATCTCCTAGAGTGGTATACCCTACCGACCTAAATTCAAATCTCAATAACTGAAATGCCTCATGGGGCCTCAAAAATATACTCAACACCGGTATACTAGGGTCACACACCTCTAGAGACTCAAACTCAAAAGTCTAAACTAAAGTTCCACTAAACAAAGTGGCTCAACTAAATGTCTCAATTTAATACTTAACTGAATATCTCAAAGTCAAATGCTTAATCAAATACTGAACTGAATGTCAAGTAGAGACTGAATTATCAGAAAGATCAATCATTCGAAATAGCGCTAAAGTTTACAAAGATCCTTCACTACCAGTCGACTTATACTTTAGTAAGTCGACTGTCCAGAGGACAATTATCCAAGGTTTTACAAAAATAAATTAAGTCATATAACAGTCGACTTAAGAGAAGGTCAGTCGACTTACCAGAGGTAATTTCCAATAATCTTCTCAAAATTATTCTAAGTATACAAGTCGACTTAAAGGAATTATAGGTCGACTGTCCAGACAAGAAACTGACATGATTTTACAAAATAATTTCTAAGTGTAACAGTCGACTGACAGGGGTCTCAGTCGGCTGTCCAGGCAAGAACTGACAAGATTTAACACAGTAATTTTTCTAAGTATGACAGTCGACTGATAAGGGTCTCAGTCGGCTGTCCAGAACGGATTTTCAAAAGGCTAATGATACATCTGTAGGGTCGTACCAGTCGACTGATAGGTAGTCCAGTCGGCTGTCGGCCTACAGTTCTCAAATTTAGGTCTGAATACAATAATCAAAACTAAGGTTTTCTGACGATTCATTGTTCAAGAAAATAGTTCGTATTCAGGCAAAAAGATCCTCATTAAGGATATAATACTCCAAACCTCAAATATGTCAAAACCCAAATTCTCATGTTCTAGATCACTAATTCCTTCATTAGGGTTTCTCAAGACTAAATTCTTCCACAACACTAAATCAAATCTGATTTACAATATATATATAAGATCTAGGTGTTCCGCATCCAATCAAAATCATACTCAAATCTTATTAGTATGGTGGTATGAACAAGATCTACTAATCATTCTTAGATTTCTCAACATGGTGTAAACAACAATCCTTTATTCATATGAATTATACCACAGTACAACATCTATATCGTTCACAACATCAAATCTAGCATCATTACCACTCGCATACATAGATCAACAACAAGATAAATTTATGTCATTCACAAACAAAACAAAACTCACAAAGTCATTCACAAAATCAAAACAAAACAAAACCAAGTCACTCACATTCGAATTTTAGAAGAAACCACGAAAAAGCTTTCCTCTTCGCTAGATCCAAAATCGCCTTTCTCCACCGAAACAAGCTCTCAAAATTTTGTATATTGTCAACAATGACGGCTGGAGAAAAAATCTCTTAAATATCCGGGGTTGCATATTAGGGTTTTACCCACACTTTTGCAAAACAATCGTTTCCAAAATACAATTTACATATATAATTCTATCTTTGGAAATTCCATCAAAACTCATTTAAATTTGGATTTAAAAGAAAATATACTTCTAAATTTCACCCTATACTGATCCAAAACGTCCAGAATATACATTTTGCACTTTAACCCTTAAAAATGTCAAATTTGCAAAAAGGTCCTTCTTTTCTCAAAAATTGCAAATAGTTCCAATTAATTTCAAAAAAATCTGGAAAAATACTAAATAATTCCCAAATATTAAATGATGATTTTTCATAAAGAAAATTTAACTTTCAAACTTCTCAAAAGTCATTTGCACGTGTTTTGCACGTGTAAAAAGATAAATCTTTTTAGAAAATATTAATTAAATCTCCAAAAATCGATTTAAATACATTTTCAAATATAAAAATAATATTTGAAAATATGGGGCTCTACAACAACATCACTAATAAAGACCTGAAATCCTCCCTAATAAAAAAGCCACCCAAAAATTTTACTGAGCTCTTAGAAAGGAGTGACAAGTATATCAGGGTCGAGGAAGCTATCTATCCTCAAGGCAAGAACAATTCATCTTTCGGGAACAAATGGAAGAATGAAAACGAGGAAGAACCCAAGAAGTTTCAGAAAGACGATGCCGGTCAACGTCGTTCACCTCCAGCACCACGCTTCGACAAGTTCACTCCCATCAACACAAGCGTATTAGCCATCCTCGTGGAAGTTGAGAAGGATAGAATAATCTGCCCTCCCTCCAAGATGTCAACAACTAGCAAGAGAAGAGACCGGAACAGGTGGTGTTCATTCATAGAGATCATGGACACACTACTGACAACTGTAGAGCCCACAAAGAAAAACTTGAAGGACTAATTCGACGGGGCTATCTCTGTAGAACCCCATATTTTCAAATATTATTTTAAATATTTGAAAATAAATTAAAATGATTTTCTGGAGATTTAATAAATATTTTCTAAAAGATTTATCTTTTTACACGTGCAGAACACATGCAAATACTTTCTTGAGAAGTTTGAAAGTCAATTTTTCTTTATGAAAAATCATTATTTAATATTCGGGATGGATTTATTATTTTTCTAGATTTTTTTGAAATTAATTGGATCTATTTGCAATTTTTGAGAAAAGAAGGACCTTTTTGCAAATTTGACATTTTTAAGGGTTAAAATGCAAATTGTATTTTCTGGACGTTTTGAACAGTACCGTTTGAGATTTAGGATTATATTTTACTTTTAAGTCCTAATTTAAATGGTTTTTATTGGGTTTCCAAGAATAGGACTATATATGTAAAGCTATGTTTTGGAAGGACTATTTTGCAAATGCATTTCTAAACCCTAAAAACATTATTTCCGGCCTATAAAAGAGAGTGTGCAGCCGTCTTTCGCTGCACAACTCAAGTTTCATATTATTATTTTCTTGGTGATTGAAGAGGAAGATTGGATCTCGCAAAAGGAAGACTCTTTTGTTGGATCTTTTCAATTCAAAGGTGAGTGATATTGTTTTGTTTTGTTTTGTTTTGTTATATGAACTTTGTTTTGTTAATTGATTTATGTGAATGATTGTGTGTTGTTTTGTTTCGATATTTTTGTATCTTGTATGTGATCGATGCAATAGTTGTTATTTATATTATGCATGTGAAATCCATGAATGTTTAGTAGATCTGGATGGCAAATTCTTTATTGCTTGAAATCATGTTAAGATTTTAGTATGGTTATGATAATAAGGAATTGGATGGTTGAACATCTGGATCTTGTGATTACAAATCAGATTTAGTTTGAGTTGTGGAAGAGATTTAGTATTGAGAAATCCTAATGGAAGAATTAGGAGTTTAGAACATGAGAATTTGAGATTTGAGAAATTGGTTGATTTGAGTAATGTATCCAAACTGGGGATTATTCGAGACTTTCGTTTTATTGAAATACAAATTATTTTAGTAAACAATGTTTTCTTTTGGTAAACCCTAATTTTGATTATCATGAACAACCAAAACTATGCAGACTGTAGGCCGACAGTCGACTGGCACGACCCAGCTGCTAGATCTTTAGTTTTCTTGAAAATCTGCTCTGGATAGTCGACTTAGACCCTTTTCAGTCGACTGGTACACTTAGAATTTATTTTTCAAATTTATCCTAGATTTTTCTTTGGTAAGTCGACTTATGACCTTTTAAGTTGACTTATATTGTATTTTAAGTCAACTTATGACCTTGCAAGTCGGCTTATAACACTTAGATTTTCTTAAAAATTTCTGGAATTTCTCTCTGGTAAGTCGACTTATGTTTTTATAAGTCTACTTATGATTTGGTAAGTCAACTTATGATTTTTATAAGTCATCTTATATTGTTGGTAAGTCAACTTATGATTTTTATAAGTCATCTTATATTGTTGGTAAGTCAACTTATGTTTTTGGTAAGTCGACTTATGACTCCTATAAGTCAACTTATAATACTTAACCTATTTTCTTAAAATTACTGAATTTCCCTCTGGACAGTCGACTGGTGACCTTTTGCAGTCGACTGGTACTGATACTTTTCTAAAGTATTTTGATGTTCTTTAAACAACTAGTTCTTTAAATATTTTGGATCTATAACCTACCATTATAAATACTATTCTTCTATAGAACATACGCTTTCAATATATATTATGGTTGGATTTGGATTATGGAATTTATTAAAGACTTGAGTTTGTTGAGAGGAGAGATTGTTCCTTTGACCGTTTGACGATGGATTAGTGAATTATGGACATATTGAGAGTGATTTATAGATGGGTAGATTCTGCGGTATTGAGAGTCATTGATCTCTGGGGTTGGGTATACTCTGCGGTGTTGAGAATCACTGTTAGTGATTGATAACCGGGTATCCAATCTGCGGTGTTGAGAGTGACTGATAACCGGGTATCCGATCTATGGTATTGTTAATGATTGATAGTTGGATATATTCTGCGGTGTTGAGAGTCATTGATCTCTGGGGTTGGGTATACTCTGCGGTGTTGAGAATCACTGTTAGTGATTGATAACCGGGTATCCAATCTGCGGTGTTGAGAGTGACTGATAACCGGGTATCCGATCTATGGTATTGTTAGTGATTGATAGTTGGATATATTCTGCGGTGTTGAGAGTCATTGATCTCTGGGGTTGGGTATACTCTGCGGTGTTGAGAATCACTCTTAGTGATTGATAACCGGGTATCCAATCTGCGGTGTTGAGAGTGACTGATAACCGGGTATCCGTTCTGAGGTATTGATTTCTCGAGTAGGTTCTATGCTCATGTTTTCCAGTTTTCCTACACTTGACATTTGGTCTAGCTTCACTTGTTGTTTTCATTCCATGATGTTTTTATGCTTTACATCTTTGGTATTTCTCATTCATTTTTTTGTTAATACATGCTGTTGATGACTTTATGTTTAGGATTAAATTATGTTGTTGTTTTTATATCACTCACACCATTTATGGCTGACCCCTTTAGTTTGGGGGTTAGGGTTCAACTCGCCTCATATGATGCAGGTTGTTGCATAGAGTTTGGAGGTTGGATGCTTGAGATAGTTTTGAGTTAAAGTGATGTAATAGAGCCTTGTGTAAATTTTGTAAAGAGAAGTGTTGTAAAAGAATGTTGTAATTCAAGGTGTTTGTATTTCCGCTGTATTTGAAAAAGATTATTGTAATAAAAGTTTGGAATAAAATAATTTGTGTTTTTGGGCTATGTGTACTGTTACATTGAAGTTGATGCTGGGAATGTGCCACGTATTTTCTAAGATATTATATTAAAAATTCGGGGCGCTACAATCTCTCTCAATTTATCCAACAAAATAAAAATTCCGAAACCCCTCCGGCACGGGGGCTAATAAGCGTCAAGAAAGGTCCTCCGAATCACTAGTCTAAGAACATATGAAAATTCTCCATTCCATTCACGGATTCACGGAACCCGATGGGGGGAGATTATATCTCCTCCCGCAAAGCATTTATTAGGGAAGTCCACTTAGTGCATAACATCCCACCTGTCAATAGCATCGGGATCTCGATATCTTTCTCCGAAAAAGACTTAGAAGGTGTCCAAACACCTCACTGCGACGCATTGGTCATAAATCTTTGCATAGTGAATCATGAGATACGTTGCATCCTGGTAGACAAGGATAGCTCAGTAAACATAATTTTCATGAACACTTTCAATGGTCTGAAGCTCTTTCGTAACTGACTCAAACCAGCAGGTTATACACTCCACGGATTATCCGGTGTACCCGTTCCAGTAGCAGGAATCATCACACTTGATGTGACAGCAGGAAAAGCCCCCGCTATTCGAACGGAAGCACTGAACTTTATGGTAGTCGATGTCAAAGCTGCATACAACGCAATATTCGGCCATATTGGCCTAGTGGCTTTTCATGCAGGTGTTTTTTCCTACCGCATGAAAATGAAGTTCCCGACAACAGCAGGCGTAGGCCAAGTTGTAGGGAGCCAACAGGCAGCACGAGTATGCTACACCTCTACAATGGGGGGCTCGGTTTTCCCCCTTGATGCCATAAAGCTACCGCAAGAAAACAGTCACAGTAACACCGAGTCCATAAACGAATTTGAAGCTACAACACTAGCCAATCCTGTCGAGAACTTCCAAACCTGCCAAATCATCTCCCACTAGGTCCAAGTTCGTCCTCATCAGAATACTACTACAACACACTTGAATTCCCCACCTGAAGCCACTCCGCTCATTCAACGGAAAGAAATCCGAAGATCTCCCATTCTTTATGCAAAATAATGGGAAGCTCGTTCCAAAACAAGCAAGTCCAATCAAGGTCTACCAAGTTTTTCACCTAACGGCTCATCAACTTGAACACGGGGGGCAAGACGATATCAGCAGGGACTTGGAAAGTAGAGCATCTTATGAAATTGAACGATTGCGTCTAAAACGTCCTTTCTTAGTACTAATAGCAAAATTTCTCAATTTCTAATAAAGGCCAGCCACTATAGCAGCCATTTTGTTTTACTTTTCAATAAAGACCGTTTTCACTATCGGTCACTGTATGTAATAATGGCAAGCCACTAGAGTAGCTGCTTAATTTTATTTTCCTATAAAATTTTGTATTAATTTTTGCAAAATTCTTGTACAACTCAACGAATGCATACAATGAGTTAAATGACAAGCCTATGTAACGCCCCGGATCTCCGTTACAGGACATTCGTGACATCACCAGAATCTTTTCCGTCAAATGCATCTCAGTACAGTAAATAACACGGAAATTTAAAAACCTTTATTGCTAAATAGAATCATTATATCAATAGTTACAACCTTTATCTTGTTCTTGAACAAGGAATACAAATTACATAAACTTATTACAACTGATTATAAAAATATTTCAACTCCCCTTGCGAAGCTATCGCCTATCTTCCAGAATGATGATCGACTGGTCACAGCCAAAAATTTCACTGAATGGTCTATCTGCCTCCCTGGGACTTGTCGCTCGGCTTGAGCCTTCTGCTGCGCGACTCTGATATTTCTACACCCGCTCGAATGGTAGGCATGTACACTGCCGCCCTACTTGGATGTCCTACTGGCCTGGCTCTCCTGCCCTCACGACCCGGTATCCGGTACCTAATTAAGTGGGCACGTCAGTAATTCTACTGACGCAAAGCTGATAAGAAAACAGTGATCTCCAAACTACCACACCCACAATTCATCTTGAATGGAAAAGAACGTGTATCCTGATTTTCTAGTGTTCATGTATGTTATGACCTAAGGTTTAATGCATAAAATAGAGTACACAACAGATGCACTTAATCTAATGTCAACAAAACTCTGGAAACACATGCATCCCATACTACATGTGCCCCAGATCAAGCCGTTTCTCCAGTTTTAGGAATTTGAACTCTCGTTGTGTAATGCATTCTACTTCGGTCCACTTCCTGTTCCTGATAGTACAACATGATTGAGGAGGTATATAAAAAGAAATAATTCGGGGAGCTACCCCGTTGTCACCAATAATTGTTGCATCGGACCATCCTCAAAAGCTGTGACGAACTTACAGATATACCGCAACATATCTATTGCGCAGAAGATCCATTATGATCCGTTCGTGTCCACCAACATAGAACATGGTGGCCTCGAAGGTCTAAACCCCCTATCCACCAGGAAATTGACATCCCGTTCTTATTACAGCACTTCAGAAATCAACAATACAAGATACGCACCGCAGCACGTATCCCTAATGACAGGAAGAGACAATCTCTGGTTATCACCACCTAGTGCTAACTCTCAGAACGAGTCGGATTATAGGGAATCACCCCTAACCCCAATTGGGTATTCAAGCGAAATAATAAAGGAAAACATAATCAATGCAGTTTACTGAAAACATGTTGTTACCCAAATCACACTCGGTGTCGATGAAACAATATCGAGCCTGACTGGTGTGTCAAAATAACAATCATCACGGGAATCACATCCACTGATTTCCAATACTTTCACAGGTCATCGACCAATAACCCCGGCCCGTGACCCTCAACGAGCAATCCAACGGTGCCCAAAGGGATGCAATATAATTCAAAGAAGATAAGCACACACATAACCATCAATTTTTGACCATTTGACAGACTCAGGCATCGAGACACCAATCACAACCCGACCAGAGCTATAACCCAACTTACTCATGTCCACCATGAGTACTAAGCACAAGAACTTGTCTGAGTTCCAGATGAAATACTAAAACATCTTTTGAGACTCAATATCTCATGATTATCACACTGCAGTATGCAGAGGATTCCTCATTACTTGTCCAAATAAAGGAATTCAAGAATAGCAGTAGCTATGCCCCAAGCTACATTCATTGAAATCCAACAAAAACAAGTTTTCGAAAAGGTTAAGAGACTCTACCACAATCCAGTTGACATCTCTTACTGATTCGTTAAAGATTTCAAGTCCCCGAGTTAACTTAAGCTTGAAGTCAATCTAAACAACAGGTTGCTAACTTGCAACGACCATAACTTCCAGCACACAATTCGGAATTGCTTGATATCCCCCATTCCGTAAAGCTAAGACCCTAGTCTACAACTTTTCAGTTAACCATTTTCTGAAATTCAATCAAGTGGATACCATATAAGCCTCATATAATTCCAGCTGTACATTTCTTCATGCACTCGCTACACATTTCTGATATCATAAAAGTTTGGCCACTCTTCGAAATTACTCGATTCTGGGTTCTATGGAAAGGTGGGCATGTCTACTACGACTTCCTAGTTTGACACATCCTCATATTCAATCATTAAGGTCCTCAAAGATACCAAATTCCATCAGGTGCACAAACAGGGGAAAAAATGATTTTTCAATAAACAGGGTATCGACTAGACTGAATCTGCCCTAGTCGATGAAAAATCATAACTCTCAACCCAAAAACTAGAATTAAAAAATTCCAGTTGGGTTAGGAATTTATGACCCCCTACTACAAATCTCTAGTTGGTCAATTTTCCAAATTCTTAACAAATAATTTCATAATTTTCCATCTTCGCAGACTAGTCGATTTGCACTAGGCTAAACCTAGTCCACTTTGAAAATCAATAATAATTCAACCTTAAGTCTAATAATTATGAAATTTGAGATTCTTAAACCAGACATATACCACTCCATTGTGTCCATAATTTGTATTCAGATTTATCTCACACAATGAGTTATGACTCCTCAAACATAGCATACAATTTCTGCTGCTCTTTCAGCAGGATTTATACCACTATATACGGTTATTTTTGAAACCTCATCAAATGACCTCTAAAAATTTTAAAATTTGAGAATCATCAAACAGACTCATACCCCAAGTTACTCCGAAAATTCCATTGCAAGATCATATACAGACAACTAGTTATGACCTTTTGAACTTCAATCCAAAAACAGTCAGCTTCAGCCACAACTTCTAGACCAGTTGTATTCTACAATTTTTTAAGGTATCAAACGACTCAGAAAAAATGAAATTTAAGACTATAGTTTTAGACACATACAAGAGTGTCCACAAAAATTTTCAACTCAAAATATCCAGTATTTACCGAGATACAAGGTCGGAAAGACACAACAGAATTTCACACAACAGCAGCTCTCCTGGCTGCTCTCTGTCCGAATTTAGGCAAAATGTTTGGGCTACCAAATTGCTTCCAAATATTACGATAAAATTCATGGATGCACTACATACATAGAACAACAAATCTCCCAAATTTAATCCCCAAATTCCAAACCGTTTGAAAGCAAGAAATTCTTAAAGTCACCTATTCACACATGTTTTATAACAAAAGCATCACGAAAGATTTATTCTATCATACTACTATCTTTTTCTTAGCATGTTATGTTCTTCAAACAAGCTAATCAAATTTTTCTTAGCTTCTACCACATGCCAAAAATTTCATACACATAAAAAATTAAATCTTTCGAGTTAGGAGTATCACCCACATGTAGTTGCAAGAGAACTTCTACGCGTAGATTGCTTGCTCCTTCTTTTGCTCCTTGCTTGTAGAACTTACTATCTCATTCTCCTTCTCTTCCCTCCTCCCCCCCCCCCCCCCCCCCCCTTTTTTTTGAAGAACGAGAACAAAGAATGAGTTAGTGAGTGAAGTGGGGGATCTTATAGGAAAGGAGGGAGCTAGGGTTTTGGGTGTTGGAAATTTGGGCCAGAAATGGTCAAGGGAAAAGGAAGGTGGAGATGAAGTAGGGTGAGATGGATTGGAGATGTGTGGTGAGATGAAGTGCCAACACCATCTTCTACAAACTCTTGGGAAGCTTCTTAGAAACTTCTTGGAGGTTTCTTGGAAATTTCCCATCTTCACAAGTCAACATACACACATGGTGAAATATTTCCACCATTGGATCTTCAACAGGATCCGAGCCAAGATCATATGATGCTAGGGTTCCTAACCCTAGGTTAGGTCAAGTAACCCTAGGTCGAAAATAGTAACCCTTGTGCACAAACACAATCCATATCCAATTCAAGCACTAGCTCAATTTAAAATAACCAATATATATAATTTAAAATCTATAAAAATATATGTTTTATAGAAATTACAACTTTCTCCCGACAATTGTCTGGTTAAAACAATCGGGACAAATCCTCTGTTAATTTGAGAAGATATCTCATCGGGTTCAGAATAGCTCATATGTCTGAAATATTTCAAATAAAAAAAATATATATGTAATCGTGTGAAACACTTAGACGTGCACAGATTACTATGCAAAATACCCGTATGCTATTTTGCGGAGTATTACAGCCTACTCCTAAAAATGGCACCAAAAACTCATTCGATCTGCTCCTGCAATCCATCAACACATCGACGATAGGTTCGGAGTCCATACCCATGGCTCGATGTTACTTTAGAAACTTGAGACAAAGCAAGTCCGGAGTTCAACTCGTTATTCGATCTGCTCCTGCAACCTGTTAATACCTAAACTAATAAGTTCGGAATCCATACCCATGTGTCGGAGTTACTTTAGCAACCTGCAATCAAGCACGTTCGGAGTTCAACCCACCATTCGACCTGTTCCTGAAACTAGTTAAAATTCCTTAAAGACATATTAGAGGTCCAAAATAGTGAATTGTAGTTACTCCAATAAAACTTGCAAAAACAACATATGAGGTTCAACTCGCCACTTGATGTGACTCTCACAATTTGTTGGAGGACCCATACAACAAGTTAGGAAAATAGCTCTCCCTCAAAGTTTCTACAACAACTAGCTGGGTACAAGAGCAACTAGCTGGGTACAAGTAAGTTCTAAACTCCGTTAAACATTATGCACACCATCGACGGTTCGTTAGCTATACACAACAAATTTGAGGATGTGTTTTTAGCTACAAAGAACCCAGTCGACGGCTCATTATTCTTAACAACAAGTCTCATTACAACTGCAGAATTTCAATGATTCTACGTTTCATGCCTAAGAATTGTTACCAAAAGTCTTACAAACACTATACAATAAGCTGTCCTACAAGTCGTTCTTCCAGCTAAACTCTAGATGGATGCACCGCCTAAGAGACAAAAACCTCTTCACAGGCTTCTTGCCAGTTAACAATTTCCCAGGGCCATATCAACTGTTGACAATAAAATTCAAGACAAGTCTCCCTTAGGCGGACAAGTTCTGGGTTTATTCTACCACCTTCACCTGAGCAGGCTCCAACTCCGTATCGCGTGAAGCACTGTGCAAAGGACATGTCCCAATGCCTTAAAGCGCAGTGTACCACGAAGGAGAGCAAGCTCAATGTCTCGAGGAACTCATTCGATGTACACAACTACTTGCCAGCAAAGAGAAGAATGAAATCACCTCAACACTGAATAAACACAAGTGATTTCACTTCAATATTAAGAAGATTCAGAACTCCCACAACTCATTTGCTCCACAAAATGAGTTCGGCGCTCCGCACGCCACTTGAGTTCCTCTAGCCAACAACTCGTTGGCTCCAAACAACGAGTTCAACGCTCTGCTCTCCGCTTGAGCTCCATCAAACAACTCGTTGGCTGTAAACAACGAGTTCAACGCTCTGCTCACTGCTTGAGCTCCATCCACAACTCGTTGGCTCCAAATAATGAGTTCAATGCTTTGCTCACTGCTCGAGCTCCATCAAAAACTCGTTGGCTCTAAACAACGAGTTCAATACTCCGCTCATCGCTCGAGCTCCAACAACAGCTCGTTGGCTCCAAACAATGAGTTCAGCACTATGCTCTCCAGTCAAGCTCCATCAACAACTCGTTGACTCTGTACAATGATCTCAATGCCTTGATCTCCACACAGGCTCCATCAACAACTCATTGACTCCAAAAAAAGAGTTCAATACCTTGATCTTCGCCCAGGCTCCATCAATAACTCGTTGACTACAAACAACAAGTTCAATGCCTTGTTCTTCGCTGAAGTTCCTGTTAGGATTCGAGGGTAATCTCTGAATAAATATGCAGAGGAAAAATTACAAAAAAAATATCGAAACCTAGCCATGGATCCATGCAAAAACCATAAATCGTGTTTAGGAGTTATACCTTGAAGATGGATCTGCTGTCTCCACAGTATGCCGATCAGAACATGCAATATTGCGGTGCCTATACCTGATCTACACGAACTGATCAAATCAAGCTTTTCCTCACGCCGCGGTGCTAGATGCGGGAAGGGGATGTCCTCACGATCTCTCTCTTTCCTAATTTCTGTGACGGCTAGGGTGTTTCTCATGTGTAACTTTTCCACATATACATATATATATATATATATATATATATATATATAGGTGCATAAAATCAACCCTAAGAGAGTAATGAGGTTGTTGGGCTCACAATCTGACCTGGGACATATTTGTGTGTGGGCCTTTGAACTTTAGTCAACCCATTTAATCTAATTAAATGTCCAACCATTATCAGGAGTCAAAGTCTTACTTGGATCCTCAATTAAATTCATCTTATGAATTTAAATTCCAATTTTGGTCCATTCTAAGTGTGTGACCATGTAGGTTCCCATTACACTGACAATAATACTAAAATCATATTCTAGTGCTACGAATAGTGAGCGGTATCTAGTAATAATCACTGCTACTCAAGTAACGGGAATGCCAGTGATTTGACATAACTTATCCGTGACCAATGTTACCATGTAGTCTAGTCATTTTGTCCAGATATCTAACTAACCACAAGGTATAGAACGTGTCAGTCTTGTATAGTTCAATCTTTTTTTTCTTGATGTCCAAGTAGACTTACTAAAACAAACGAGCTCAATATCTCATATTGACTCATTTAAACATGGCCATTCATTTTTTAGTCTCACTCAATCAAGGGGCCTGTAGATATCGCTCCTGTTATGTAAGAGGACAAATCCTATCCAAGTCACTCACATCCCTCTCATGATTTGTAGTATATCCATAGTCAAATTTATAATCGCCTCAGTACAGGCAACATTTGACAACATTAAAATATATAACTTCTCATTTAGGGAACCGTAGTGACTTCAAGTCAACGAATTACGTACACCATTGTCACTGTGAGAACCACTTATGACACTCACGCAATGATCCATGCAGCGTTCTCATGGTGGGTCAGTCCAGTACATTATTACTCTAATAAGTACCCATGTGTAGACTTGATATCTCATATCCATGACTCATGAGATATGGTCATCAGTCTATGCACATACTAGTTTCTATATATTATTGTTGTCCTAATTCACAATATTACTTGACTAGGGGCATTTAAGAATGATAATCTGATTACAACCAATAAGATCTCACAATCAAGTCATACACTTGATATCCCATGGCATTGAACCTACTGTTCTAAGGACTTTATTATGTTCATTTAATCATAACAATAAAAAAAACACAATAAATAAAATGCTTCATTTATGAAATAAATGTCATGATGCAATGTAACTAGTAATGTCAATACACAATTGGCCTCTAGGGCATACACCAACAGTTCCGTCAACAACTCGTTGGCTCCAAACAACGAGTTCAACGCCTTGATCTTCGCTCAGGCTCCTTCAACAACTTGTTGGCTCCAAATAACGGGTTCAATGACTTGATCTTCGCTCAGGCTCCATCAATAACTCATTGACTCGAAACAATGAGTTCAACACCTTGTTCTTCGCTCAAGCTCCATCAACAACTCGTTGGCTCCAAACAATGAGTTCAACACTCCGCTCATTGCGTGAGCTCCGTCAACAACTCTTTGACTCCAAACAACGAGTTTAATATTTTGCTCTCCGCTCGAGCTACATTAACAACTCGTAGACTCCAAACAACGAGTACAGCGCCCTACTCTTTGTTGGAGTCCTTCCAACGACGCCTCATCTTCATGCAATATCCTTGGCATCTAACACTGGCCTAGAATTGTCTCTACAAGCTGGCTGTGCACAAACAGCGAGTCCAAACGTCAGTTCTGTTACAGGGTTTCTCTACAAAACTTGCTGGGCACAAACAACAAATTCAATGCCCAACTCCGTCTTTGAGTTGTCTCTGCAAAATTGTTGGGCGAGAACAGTAAGTTCTAGATCCAACTCTATCTCACAGTTGTCTCTATAAACTTGTTAGGCACAAACAACAAGTTCGAACATCAGAGTCCGTCGCAGAGTTCTCTACAAGCTTGTTGAGCACAATCGACAAGATCTACATCAACTCAATCAAAGAGATGCTTCTCAAAACTTGCTGGGCACAAACAGCAAGTTCAAACGACTAACTGTCTCATGGTTGTGTCTATAACTTTCTTGTACCAAACAACAAGTTCAACATTCAACTCCGACTAGAGTTGTCCCTACAAACTTGTTCGGAACAAACAACAAGTTTAACGTTCAACTCTGTCACAGAGTTGTCCTTCTTACAAACTTACTGAGATCAACTGGCAAGCTCTACATCAACTCCATGTCAGAGTTATCTTTCCAAACTTGTTGGGATCAAATAGCAAGCTCTACGCCCAACTCCATCAGGGTTGTCTATCCAAACTTGCCGGCCGCAAACGACAATCTCAAACATCTAAATCCGTCATAGAGTTCTCCCCAAACCTATCGGGATCAAATGGCAAGCTGTACGCACAACTCTGTCTCAGAGTTTTCACTCCAAACTTGCTGGGCTCAAACAACAAGTTCAACATCAGACTCCGTCGCAGAGCTCTCTACAAGCATGCTGAGATCAAACGGCAAGTCCAACATCAACTTCGTCTCAGAGTTCCTCCACAAACTTGTTGGAAACAAACAACGGGTCAAACGTCCAACTTCGTCTTAGATTTGTATCTACGCACTTGTTGGGCATAAAAAAACAAGCCCAACGTGCAAATCCGTCACTGAGTTCTCTCAAAACTTGTCGAGCGCAAGGCAAGTTCAACGTTGACCTCTGTCTAGAGTTGTCTCTACAAAACTTGCTAGGTGCAAACGGAAAGTTCAAACAACCAACTTCGACACAGAGTTCTCTATAAACTTTTTGGGATCAAACATCAAGCTCTATGCTTAAATCAATCTTAGAGTTGTCTCTCCAAACTTGCTCGGATCAAACAGAACACTCGTCTAATGATAAAATGCTCGATCGACAAAACTAGCGAACAACACAACGCTTGGTTGACAAAAGAGTGGTTCAGCAAAATAAGTGACAAGATGTTTAATCAAAAAGTACAATAAAAAATAACTCAAAATTTCGGAGAAGGAGTTGAACAAGTTCTTGAAACATATCTTGTTCAAAGAGATTTATCTCCTACCTCGCCACAAGGACTCCAATGAGAAACACGACCAACTTTCATTGGAAGATGATCAATGATCGAAGATAGACCAAGCCCAAAACCAAGAAGAAGCTCCAAAACTTTTGGGTTCAAAAATGAGAAGAAAAGAAACTTGGGTTTTTTGCATCAGATTTTCAGGTCGGGTCTCCAAACACAAACCTGCTAGAGCTTCGAACCCGAATGACTAATGCCCAGGCTGAGGGGAAATTCATGTCCAGGTCCAATCCCAATATCACTCCAAAACATGAATCCTAAAATCCAAAACCCAAACCCTGGCTTCTTCTTCTTTGAAACTTCTTCTTCTTCAAAACCCAAGCGCCACCCTAGCTCCGCGTCGTCGCCAAGATCGAAGCCTTCGACAAAGATCCACCTTCGACAAGGAGTTATAACTCGACGAAATAGTGGCCTCCCCATAGCTTGACGAAGTGCGATAAAGACTGTCGCTCGGCCACCATCTAGAAAGCTTCATAGCTTGGCAAAGTTAAGAGCTCCATAGCTCGAAAACTCACACATTGCTCGGCGATGGAGATCAGAGCTTGGCGAGATAATCCACCTAGCTCGACCACTGTATACAAAGATTCATAGCTCGGCGGAGTTAAGAGCTCCATAGCTCGACAATTCGCACATAAATTGGCAATGAAGATCAGAGCTCGGCGAGATAATCACCTATAGCTCGATGGACAGAGTTTCATAGCTCAGCGATGATGATGTTCCTGGTAGCTCGACGACGCGGTAATTCGACGACAAAAGGTCCCCATAGCTTGGCTATGTCGGTAGCTCGGCGAGAAGGTGGAGCTCATATTTCGACGACGAAGCAACGTCATAGCTCGACCAAGTTTAAATGCCCATAGCTTGGCAAAATTGTCGGCTAAGCTAGGGGGTCTCCGTGAGCTCTCGTTGGTCCTTTGATTATCCGGAAAATCACGCTCCCAAGCAGCGTACGCTCAAGATCGCGCCACGTCGCCTTTCCCCTTCTGCTCGCCTCTCTGCTGCTCGATCTCACTCAACGTGCGAGCTCAGATTTGATCAACGCACCAGATGAAGCCATGTCTCCCTCCATTACAGAGATTCAATCGTCACCGTTCAAACCCATCAGCGGGTGAGCTCTTTATGATCAACGAACCAGATCGCATCAAGAAGCGTGCCCCAGTTTGATAATTAATAAAATTCCTCTAAATTCATCTAAAAATTGAAAATTAATTTTAAAATCCAAAAATAATTATTTAAATTAAGAAAGTTAATTAAAATTTCCGAAAATAATTTAAAATTGGGTTTATTAATTAAAAAATTTGAAAAAGTGATTTTAAATTTAGGAAAATTATTAAAAATCAAGAAAATTCGAAAAATCCAAAAAATATGGAAAATTCGAGAAAAATCCAAGAAGATATTCGCTCCCTTCAAAAGCTTCTGATCAGTTCTAGGTATTTCCAATACACCCTGAATGCTAAAATTGTACTCCAGAATCCATAAATAAGGCGAGCTACTCCCCGAAAGCCAAGAAAGTTGTCTCCTGAGAGTGGGGGGCTTATGACAATGGTAAAAATCACAAAAAAACCTGGGCTGTATGATTCTAGCACAGATCTCAAAGCTTCTATAGGCAGATTAGTCATAATGGTCATCTTTAATAGGTTCGGGCCTTTTTCAGGCTCCTTTACAAGACATGGACCTTTTTCAGGCCCATAAAAAGTAACAGATTAGGCACACTAAGAGAGACCAGCCCATGAAGGCTGTTAGTCAAATCTCTTATTCCTAAATAAGAGAGCTTATCTCTTAAGGTGGAGATTCGAATAGAAGATAAGTAATTCATAGTCGATCTAATGGATTCATATCAATCTTCTGTATTGTTTCTCATGCATATAAATGTAATACCCTGATTTTTCAATTAATGGAAAATTATTTTATTTTGCACGTAGTGTGCACGTGCAATATTTTGTTTGGATTATTTCATTATGATGTGTATAAATATTTAAATAGGTGTTCTCAAATTATTTTTGTACAAAAAGCCTTTCTTTAAACAAATAGAAAGCCTTATTTTAATTTAATGAAAAAGGCCTTTTTCTTAAAAGCCCAAATGTATTTTATTTTATTTATTTTAATAAACTATTTTGGCCCAAAAATAAAGCCCATGAATTAATCTACTTTTAATTAAAACTTGTCATGTAGAAGACTAATTTATCATTATTTTATTTTTGTACAAATTAAAATGTACAAATTTGGCTTAGTTGCATGCACGTGCACTACACGTACACGTGCATTGCACACTTTCTTTCTTGGCCGGTTTGCTTCTTTTTTGGAGGGAGATTTGATTTTTGTCATGGTGATCATGGAGGTGGTTGTATAGTTGTGGGTAGTTTTTATAACTCCTACTCTAATCTTGGCCCTCCATTCTACAACCAACCACTCAATCTTGGCTCTCCATTTCACCTATTCTCTAGTATAAATACCCCCCTCTCATGGCTATTTTCATATGCAATTTCATATTTCCAAACTATAGTCTTATTTTAATATTAGTGTGAGTTATAAAAGATTGAGAGTTGTGTGCATTTTGCTTGGAGAGGCCGGCATCATTGAAGTTTCGGTTTTTGCTTGGTGGCTTGGAGCTTGTGCGCGCTTTTGGCTAGGAGGAGGTGCATCGTGTTGCAAGGCTTGTGTTGCTAAATTTGTTTAGTTCTCTCCATACAAGGTGGGTAAACAATTCATATTTCTAATATAGGAATATATGCTAGATCTCATTAGCAATTGCATGAAAAATGATTAATACGAATGCGCCTTTAATTGAATATATAATCTCTAGTTGATTGAATTAATGATATGTGAATTATATGTGATTGTATGCCATAAGAATGTGATTACAAAGTGAGTTGATTATCTTTGTTCCTAATTAGAAATAATTCATGGAAAATGTTAGTAAAATACATTTTTATGGAAAGTTAGTTTACAACTTGATTAGCATGTTAATGAACAAATTGCATGTGCTTATTATGGTTAATTGAGTTGTAGATAAAATTCCTCCATGCCCATTAGAATAAATGGATGATGTTAGTATTGATGTTTGAGAATGCTAAATGATAGTTTAATTGAAAATTTTAAAGCATGCAAATTGATTAAGAAAGAGCACGCTTTTTAAAGGAGCAACTTTCTTGTATGATTGATGAGTGAACCTAATAATTGATAAGTGACTATATATATTTTTGTGATGCATATGATTGAACTAGAAGTATATGTTGATTTAAAGAAAACACATTTTTGCCATCACTAATTGTATGAAAAAGAAAATCTATACCTTGTTAGTGCTAATTTGTGAAGAGACCTCCTTAATTATTGTGGGGATGGACAAATTAAAAAGAAGTAGATTTGTGTGTTAGATGAAAGATTAATATCAGCAAATGTGTATAAAAATTTTGGATGGAAGAGACTTGGAGACTAATTGTAACCAATGTCGAAAATAAAGAATATAATGGTTTTGATGAACAATTCATGGATTTGTGTGAAAAAATATATTTTTATTAGTGCAAAAATTATTTTAATCTTACTGACATGAAGATCATGTAAGAGAAAGATAATCTGGAATTTTTCAGTACCTTTCATAAAAGCAATATGAGACTAAGTTTATTTGAACATCGAGTTGTTTTAACCACAGTATCAAAATAACTTATATGGGCATTAAACTAGCACTTGGACAACCTGAGCTAGTAGCTCAGGCGGTCACTGTTGGCGGTTGGCTTCTCTGGGTTGAACGGTTCGAACCCCAGCGTTTACAACATTTTTTCTACAAAATTTGAGAGCCTATAGCTCTCGGCCTGAAAGGAATATTTACCATTTGACCCCCCCTTATATCGCTAGCACAGTTTGGCCGGTTGGCGGGTGCTCTTGGCTTGTTTCCCGTTGTGCCTGGGTTCGATTCTTCCCCTCGGCACTTTGAAAAAATATTTTTTGTAGGAGTTTTTGATGTCCAAAAAATGTGGAAAAAATATGGTAATTCTCATAAAAATACAAGGAATTTTATAAGAGTGATTTGGGTATTATTTGAAAGAAATACAATATGGTTTGTGAACAAAAGGCACAATTAGAACTATGGTTCTAAGATATACACTTGTGAAAATTATAGTTATAAAGATAAAGTGAAATGGACTATTAGAAAGTTATTGGCAAAAGAACCTTGTTGTGTGATATAATATTATTGATTCTCACTTGAGAATATTGTGCAATTATGAAGTATGAATGTTCAATAGTGATGTGAAATTCAAATGTGACAATGATTAAGTGCATGCAAATTCATGTACGATGATGAACTTGTGAACAAATAGAAATCATGAATTGAAAAGAGAATGTACATGTGAGTTTGAGAACTCAACATGGAAATTTTTATGAGTTGAAGATTGTGAAATGAAATTTGAAATAGAGTAGCTAAGTCTCCCTGGCATTGAGAATTGAGTTGAAATGAAATTAGACCAAGGTTGGTCATGATGAAATGAATGAATAAGTCCGGTTGATGGAGATGCTAACTCTAGGGATTAATTTTGTTCATGATTTTTAATAAAACTAAGGACTAGTACATAGTGAAGATGTGATGAAAGTAAGAGAAAAACACTGAGTATGAGGGCCATGGGTAGCGGCGAGAGCGTATCCTAGGAATTCCCATGACGAGTCTGGGTGAGGATACTGTTCCAGAGTACCGTCCCAGTGGCGACGCTCGTGGGATGTTTGAAGACTACGGGTGGTGTCATGTTTATGGTGAGAGCGTATCCCAGGAATTCCCATGATGCGTCTGGGTGAGGATACTACTCCAGAGTGCCTGAACATGAGTTCGTAGGTCAGATAACATCTAGGATACTTACCGTAATTACAGTAGTAGATTAAATCATAACGGGGGATTGAACCCTATAAAGATGAAGAACGAATAAGGGCTTGCCCTCGGACCTATGTAGTATGAGATGCATAGAATCCGAACAAGTGCGCATTAGTGTCATGTAACATAAATAAATGCATTAAGGATTAAGTGCACAATCACAATACGACATCAATAGGATAGTCCCTTTAGTTTGAATGTGACAAGTTTGTGTTTGTTAAATATGGAAAGTTAAATTATACTATTTCCGGCATAGAGAGGATGGCCGTGTATAATGTTCGTCGGTTGAATAAACTGACGTACCCACAGTCTTATATGCAGGTAAATGTCATGTTAAAGATTAAAGAGGAATGGATGCTTAAAGATTATATCATGCTGTTGTACTTTTATTCAATTGTTGTAAATTTTACTTCCGCTGTGCAAAAGAAAAAGTGTAACATTGATGTAATCTCTGATGTATGATGAAAAGTTTTAATTTCCCTGTAAAATTGTACTAAAGAAAGTGAAAAGATCCTGTAGAACATCTCGAATTCAGTGTATTTGGGATTCGGGGCGTTACAGAGTGGTATCAGAGCCACGCTTTCTACACTTCCCACACTTGTACAAATTTATAGGGAACGACACCCTAGATGTGGACATTAGAGTGTGTGTTTGAGTCTAGAGATTTAAATGTAAGTGACTTACATTTGTGTTGCTCTAAGATTTATGCTTCGTCCTCTCTATTTCTAAGATGGCTGATCACTTCGACCCTGCTGGAGGCGACGACTGGCATATCATTGAGGAAGAGTACCATCCTGGACAGGCAGATTCCGAGGACGAGTACTATCCTGGGCAAGCTGATTCTGACGGTGAAGAATGGCCTGAATCCCGAGAGATCACCCCACCTCCGGATTCATCTGATGACTCTTCTTCTGACGAAGAAGAAGAACCAGTTCCAAGTAGTCTTGTGACTTCTCTTCAGAGGCAGGTGGAGACACTACGAGAGAGAGTCGGATTGTTGGAGGCTCAGCTGGCGAAGCGGAAGGATGACTATTATGTTCTCAGTCATCGGGTTTGGAAACTCGAGAAGAGGAAGAACCTGACTGATGTGCTGAAGGATGAAGTTGAAGAACTGCGAGAAGAACTTCGAGCAGCGAAGAGGACCCGTAGGAGTTAGATTGTTGTAGCTTCTATTTCTTTCATTCTGATGTCAAAAATGTTTTTAAATTCGAATGTATGAACTTTGGAATTCAATGAAATGCAAGTTGGTTTAAATTCATGTCTTATACTTCGAATTTGATGGACCTTTTACATCAGAATTTGGAATGAAAGCTGTTGTATTGTTCGATACTGGATCCTCTCATACATTTGTGTCTCCTAAGTTTGCTAAATTGTTGGGAGTTGAACCGAAGATTTTTTCAGGCAAGATCTTAGCAGTAGCTACTCCGTCAGGGGAAACTTTAACCACTGATCGGTATTACGCTGATTGCGAGATTGTGATTGGATATCGAATCTTTGGCATTGATCTGATCGAGCTGACTATCTTGGGAGTCGATGTTATCATTGGCATTGATTGGATGTCGGTGTACAGTGCAAGCATCGAGTGTAAGACCAAGACGGTGACAGTGAAGGCTCCAGGTGGACCTGAAGTCATGTTCCAAGGGAAGAAGAAGTGTTCTAAGATGGTGGCAACTATCCGCAAGGAAGAGACTCCTGTGGAAGTGCAAGGGATTCCTGTGGTTCGGGACTATCCGACTGTGTTCTTGGAAGATTTTCCTGGGTTACCTCCACATCGTGATGTAGAGTTCAGCATCACTGTTCAACCGAGAAGTGCACCCATCTCTAAGGCACCGTATAGGATGGCTCCAGTGGAACAGGATGAGGGAAACGGCAGATTGAGGAACTGTTGGAGAAAGGCTTTATTCAACCTAGTGCGTCACCTTGGGGAGCACCAGTGCTTTTGGTAAAGAAGAAGGATGGATCGATGAGAATGTGTATCGATTACCGGGAGCTGAATAAGGTCACTGTTCAGAATAAGTATCCGATTCCTCGAATTGATGACTTGTTCGATCGTCTACAAGGAGCAGCTGTATTCTCCAAAATAGATCTTCGATCAGGATATCACCAAGTGCGAGTGAAATCTGAAGATGTGCACAAAACTGCATTTAGAACTCGGCATGGGCATTACGAATTCTTAGTTATGCCATTCGGAGTGACGAATGCACCCGCAATCTTCATGGACTTGATGAACAGAGTTCTGAGGCCGTTTATTGATTCCTTCGTCGTGGTGTTTATCGACGATATCCTCGTGTACTCCACGTCTGAGGAGGAGCACACCGAGCATCTAGCAGCAGTTTTGCAGAAGCTGGAAGAGCAGCAGTTGTATGCCAAGTTATCCAAGTGTGATTTCTGGAAATCTGAAGTGGCATTCCTAGGTCACATCCTTTCTAAGGAGGGAGTGGCAACTGACCCTCAGATGATAGAGGCAGTGAGAGATTGGGCTAGACCTACTACAGTGAAGGAAGTCAGAAGTTTCCTTGGGATGACTGGATACTACAGGAGATTCATTCAAGGTTATGCTCAGATAGCTGTACCGCTTACTGGACTGACCAAGAAGAATGTGAGCTTCAAGTGGACCGAGCAATGTGAGGCAAGCTTTCAAGAGTTGAAAGATAGACTGACTACTGCACCGATTTTGGCTTTGCCTAGAGCAGGTATTGAGTATGATGTTTATAGCGATGCTTCACATCGTGGGCTTGGTTGTGTCTTAATGCAAGAAGGAAAAGTAATCGCTTATGGGTCTAGGCAACTACGACCGCATGAGAAAAATTACTCGACTCATGACCTGGAGTTGGCGGCGATTATCTTTGCCCTGAAGCAATGGAGGCACTACGTGTACGGTGAGAAGTTGAACATGTACACAGACCACAAGAGCTTGAAGTACATATATCAGCAGAGGGATCTCAATCTGAGGCAGCGGAGATGGTTGGAAGTGCTTGAGGACATGCGACCTGAGATCAAGTATCATCCTGAAAAGGCTAATGTTGTTGCTGATGCACTTAGTCGCAAGAGCAGTTTGGCCAGTTTGATTACAACTCAGAGGCACCTGATTGAGGAGTTGGACCGAGCAGGTATTGAGGTTGTCTTGCAAGGATTGGGAGCTTCTTTGGCTCAGTTGAGGCTTCAGCCTACACTGAATGGAAGGATCATTGCAAGTCAGGAGGTTGATGCTGATATCTTGGAGATGAAGGAGCAGGTTGGTGCTGGCAGGTTGCCCGGATTTCAAATCAGGGATGGAGTGGTTGTGGTTCGGAGATAGGCTGTGCATTCCAAATCAGGCGGACCTGAAAGAGAGTATTCTTCAGGAGGCACATGCTACTCTTTTGTCGGTACATCCTGGGAGTACTAAGATGTACAAAGACATCAAACAGCATTTCTGGTGGTCAGGTTTGAAGCGGGATGTGGCTGAATTTGTTGCGAAGTGTGAGGTTTGTCAGCAAGTCAAAGCCGAAAATCAAAGACCCGGAGGTCTATAATAGCCGTTTCCTATTCCGGAATGGAAGTGGGATAACATCAGTATGGATTTCATCACGGGATTGCCTAAGAGTTCTAAAGGCAATGATGCTATTTGGGTTATAGTCGATCGACTAACCAAGTCCGCTCACTTTTTGGCAATGAAACTCACTGCTTCGTTGGACAAGTTAGCTGAGAGGTATGTTGGTGAGATTGTCAGACTTCATGGCGTTCCGTCAACTATTGTGTCTGATCGAGATGCGCGGTTTACTTCGCATTTCTGGAGGAGTCTTCAGACAGCTTTGGGTACCAAGACAGATTTCAGCACTGCTTCTCATCCGCAAACCGATGGGCAGACCGAGAGAGTCAATCGTATTCTTGAGGATATGCTTCGGTGTTGTATACTAGACTTCGGAGGCAGTTGGGAAAGGCATTTACCTTTGGTGGAATTTGCCTACAACAACAGTTTTCAGGCTAGCATCGGGATGGCGCCGTACGAAGCTTTGTATGGCAGGAAGTGCAGGACTCCTGTTTGTTGGTATGAAGTAGGGGAGCGTCAGTTGTTTGGTCCTGAGCTTGTACAGCAAACTTCTGAGAAGATTGATCTGATCAGGAAAAGGTTGGTGGAAGCTCAGAGAAGGCAGAAAAGCTATGCAGACAATCGGAGGAGGGACCTTGAGTTTGAGGTTGGTGACTTCGTCTTTCTGAAAGTATCACCCAGTAAAGGTGTGGTTCGATTTGGCAAAGGCGGGAAGTTAGCCCCGAGGTTTATAGGCCCGTACAAGATATTGAAAAGGATCGGGAAAACTGCTTACCGGCTTGAATTACCGGAAGAGTTGTCTCAGGTGCACAATGTCTTTCATGTGTCTATGCTGAGAGGTTATATTCCAGATCCGAGTCATCATTTGCCTGAAGTGCCGGAAGGTTTGCAGTTAAACCTGAATTACATCGAGTCTCCTGTTGAGATTGTTGATCGTCGAGAGAAAGTCTTGAGGAATAAGACGATACCGATGGTCAAGGTAGTCTGGAGGAACCACTTGGTTGAAGAGGCTACTTGGGAATCTGAGGAGAGGATGTTGAAGGACTATCCTGAGCTTTTTGCTTGATTGTATTTTTGTATCTTTTGTTCTTGTTGTGTGTGTTGTATTTTGTCTAATTTTCTCGCTCTTGATTGTAGTTCCGGGGACGGAACTATTCTAAGGAGGGAGTGTTGTAATACCCTGATTTTTCAATTAATGGAAAATTATTTTATTTTGCACGTAGTGTGCACGTGCAATATTTTGTTTGGATTATTTCATTATGATGTGTATAAATATTTAAATAGGTGTTCTCAAATTATTTTTGTACAAAAAGCCTTTCTTTAAACAAATAGAAAGCCTTATTTTAATTTAATGAAAAAGGCCTTTTCCTTAAAAGCCCAAATGTATTTTATTTTATTTATTTTAATAAACTATTTTGGCCCAAAAATAAAGCCCATGAATTAATCTACTTTTAATTAAAACTTGTCATGTAGAAGACTAATTTATCATTATTTTATTTTTGTACAAATTAAAATGCACAAATTTGGCTTAGTTGCATGCACGTGCACTACACGTACACGTGCATTGCACACTTTCTTTCTTGGCCGGTTTGCTTCTTTTTTGGAGGGAGATTTGATTTTTGTCATGGTGATCATGGAGGTGGTTGTATAGTTGTGGGTAGTTTTTATAACTCCTACTCTAATCTTGGCCCTCCATTCTACAACCAACCACTCAATCTTGGCCCTCCATTTCACCTATTCTCTAGTATAAATACCCCCCTCTCATGGCTATTTTCATATGCAATTTCATATTTCCAAACTATAGTCTTATTTTAATATTAGTGTGAGTTATAAAAGATTGAGAGTTGTGTGCATTTTGCTTGGAGAGGCTGGCATCATTGAAGTTTCGGTTTTTGCTTGGTGGCTTGGAGCTTGTGCGCGCTTTTGGCTAGGAGGAGGTGCATCGTGTTGCAAGGCTTGTGTTGCTAAATTTGTTTAGTTCTCTCCATACAAGGTGGGTAAACAATTCATATTTCTAATATAGGAATATATGCTAGATCTCATTAGCAATTGCATGAAAAATGATTAATACGAATGCGCCTTTAATTGAATATATAATCTCTAGTTGATTGAATTAATGATATGTGAATTATATGTGATTGTATGCCATAAGAATGTGATTACAAAGTGAGTTGATTATCTTTGTTCCTAATTAGAAATAATTCATGGAAAATGTTAGTAAAATACATTTTTATGGAAAGTTAGTTTACAACTTGATTAGCATGTTAATGAACAAATTGCATGTGCTTATTATGGTTAATTGAGTTTTAGATAAAATTTCTCCATGCCCATTAGAATAAATGGATGATGTTAGTATTGATGTTTGAGAATGCTAAATGATAGTTTAATTGAAAAATTTGAAGCATGCAAATTGATTAAGAAAGAGCACGCTTTTTAAAGGAGCAACTTTCTTGTATGATTGATGAGTGAACCTAATAATTGATAAGTGACTATATATATTTTTGTGATGCATATGATTGAACTAGAAGTATATGTTGATTTAAAGAAAACACATTTTTGCCATCACTAATTGTATGAAAAAGAAAATCTATACCATGTTAGTGCTAATTTGTGAAGAGACCTCCTTAATTATTGTGGGGATGGACAAATTAAAAAGAAGTAGATTTGTGTGTTAGATGAAAGATTAATATCAGCAAATGTGTATAAAAATTTTGGATGGAAGAGACTTGGAGACTAATTGTAACCAATGTCGAAAATAAAGAATATAATGGTTTTGATGAACAATTCATGGATTTGTGTGAAAAAATATATTTTTATTAGTGCAAAAATTATTTTAATCTTACTGACATGAAGATCATGTAAGAGAAAGATAATCTGGAATTTTTCAGTACCTTTCATAAAAGCAATATGAGACTAAGTTTATTTGAACATCGAGTTGTTTTAACCACAGTATCAAAATAACTTATATGGGCATTAAACTAGCACTTGGACAACCTGAGCTAGTAGCTCAGGCGGTCACTGTTGGCGGTTGGCTTCTCTGGGTTGAACGGTTCGAACCCCAGCGTTTACAACATTTTTTCTACAAAATTTGAGAGCCTATAGCTCTCGGCCTGAAAGGAATATTTACCATTTGACCCCCCCTTATATCGCTAGCACAGTTTGGCCGGTTGGCGGGTGCTCTTGGCTTGTTTCCCGTTGTGCCTGGGTTCGATTCTTCCCCTCGGAACTTTGAAAAAATATTTTTTGTAGAAGTTTTTGATGTCCAAAAAATGTGGAAAAAATATGGTAATTCTCATAAAAATACAAGGAATTTTATAAGAGTTATTTGGGTATTATTTGAAAGAAATACAATATGGTTTGTGAACAAAAGGCACAATTAGAACTATGGTTCTAAGATATACACTTGTGAAAATTATAGTTATAAAGATAAAGTGAAATGGACTATTAGAAAGTAATTGGCAAAAGAACCTTGTTGTGTGATATAATATTATTGATTCTCACTTGAGAATATTGTGCAATTATGAAGTATGAATGTTCAATAGTGATGTGAAATTCAAATGTGACATTGATTAAGTGCATGCAAATTCATGTACGATGATGAACTTGTGAACAAATAGAAATCATGAATTGAAAAGAGAATGTACATGTGAGTTTGAGAACTCAACATGGAAATTTTTATGAGTTGAAGATTGTGAAATGAAATTTGAAATAGAGTAGCTAAGTCTCCCCGGCATCGAGAAATGAAATGAGATGAAATTAGACCAAGGTTGGTCAAGATGAAATGAATGAATAAGTCCGGTTGATGGAGAGGCTAACTCTAGAGATTAATTTTGTTCATGATTTTTAATAAAACTAAGGACTAGTGCATAGTGAAGATGTGATGAAAGTAGGAGAAAAACACTGAGTATGAGGGCCATGGGTAGCGGCGAGAGCGTATCCCAGGAATTCCCATGACGAGTCTGGGTGAGGATACTGCTCCAGAGTACCGTCCCAGTGGCGACGCTCGTGGGATGTTTGAAGACTACGGGTGGTGTCATGTTTATGGTGAGAGCGTATCCCAGGAATTCCCATGATGCGTCTGGGTGAGGATACTACTCCAGAGTACCTAAACATGAGTTCGTAGGTCAGATAACATCTAGGATACTTACCGTAATTACAGTAGTAGATTAAATCATAACGGGGGATTGAACCCTATAAAGATGAAGAACGAATAAGGGCTTGCCCTCGGACCTATGTAGTATGAGATGCATAGAATCCGAACAAGTGCGCATTAGTGTCATGTAACATAAATAAATGCATTAAGGATTAAGTGCACAATCACAATACGACATCAATAGGATAGTCCCTTTAGTTTGAATGTGACAAGTTTGTGTTTGTTAAATATGGAAAGTTAAATTATACTATTTCCGGCATAGAGAGGATGGCCGTGTATAATGTTCGTCGGTTGAATAAACTGACGTACCCACAGTCTTATATGCAGGTAAATGTCATGTTAAAGATTAAAGAGGAATGGATGCTTAAAGATTATATCATGCTGTTGTACTTTTATTCAATTGTTGTAAATTTTACTTCCGCTGTGCAAAAGAAAAAGTGTAACATTGATGTAATCTCTGATGTATGATGAAAAGTTTTAATTTCCCTGTAAAATTGTACTAAAGAAAGTGAAAAGATCCTGTAGAACATCTCAAATTCAGTGTATTTGGGATTCGGGGCGTTACAGAGTGGTATCAGAGCCACGCTTTCTACACTTTCCACACTTGTACAAATTTATAGGGAACGACACCCTAGATGTGGACATTAGAGTGTGTATTTGAGTCTAGAGATTTAAATGTAAGTGACTTACATTTGTGTTGCTCTAAGATTTATGCTTCGTCCTCTCTATTTCTAAGATGGCTGATCACTTCGACCCTGCTGGAGGCAACGACTGGCATATCATTGAGGAAGAGTACCATCCTGGACAGGCAGATTCCGAGGACGAGTACTATCCAGGGCAAGCTGATTCTGACGGTGAAGAATGGCCTGAATCCCGAGAGATCACCCCACCTCCGGATTCATCTGATGACTCTTCTTCTGACGAAGAAGAAGAACCAGTTCCAAGTAGTCTTGTGACTTCTCTTCAGAGGCAGGTGGAGACACTGCGAGAGAGAGTCGGATTGTTGGAGGCTCAGCTGGCGAAGCGGAAGGATGACTTTTCTGTTCTGAGTCATCGGGTTTGGGAACTCGAGAAGAGAAAGAACCTGACTGATGTGCTGAAGGATGAAGTTGAAGAACTGCGGGAAGAACTTCGAGCAGCGAAGAGGACTCGTAGGAGTTAGATTGTTGTAGCTTCTATTTCTTTCATTCTGATGTCAAAAATGTTTTTAAATTCGAATGTATGAACTTTGGAATTCAATGAAATGCAAGTTGGTTTAAATTCTTGTCATATACTTTGAATTTGACGGATCTTTTGCATCAGAATATGTCGAGAAGAGGAGCTAGGAATGGGGAAGGGTTGGATCTGGAGACTGAACTTGCAAGGATCTACCAGACGCTGAATGCAGTGGCTCAGAACCAAGGTAGGGGGCCGGCGAATCCAGTGCCCGAGGCGATTAAGCTGGTGAAATCATTCAAGAGAATGAAATCACCTGTATTCGAGGGAAAGTCAGACCCAGATGCGGCTGACAACTGGATCCGTCAAGTGGAAACGATCTTTGAGGTGTTGGAGACCCCTGAGGGTAGCAAGGTCAAGTTGGCGACTTTGCAGCTGGAGAAGGATGCAGCGGTTTGGTGGCAATCCATGAAGAGGTCCTTGGGAGGCATGTTGCTTGGCTGGGAGGAATTTCTGGAAGAATTCCGCAGTCATTATTTCCCCTCCGACGTCCAGGAGAAGAAGGCGATGGAATTTCTGTCGCTTCAGCAAGGCAGCATGTCGGTGAGAGCGTATGAGACCAAGTTCACTCAGCTCTCCAGGTATGCTCCAGAACTGGTGATGGATGAGGCCAAGAAAGCTCGCAAGTTCGAGCATGGTCTGAGGCCGAGCTTGAGGTCTCGTATGATACCCCTTGGTATCAGGCGATTCGATAAGCTGGTCAAGAGGGCGGCAGCGACGGAGGCAGATATGGAGCAGTTCCATGTTGTTCAGAACCGGAAGAACAACTGGCAGTCTGGAAAAAGGCCTGCACACTCTGGGAGTTTCAAGGGGCAACCATCTGCACAGAGGTTCAAACCGACAGGGGCGAACGCTGTTAGTGTGGCTGGAGGACCTGGAAATAATGTGGTGACACCTCCTGCGGTGACTTGCTACAACTGTGGTGAAACGGGGCATTACAAATCTCACTGTCCCAAACTACAGGGTGGAAATAGCAACGCACCAATGCAGCAGGCTGGGAAGAGGCCGTACCAATCAGGGCGAGTATTTGCCTTGACGGAAGCTGATGCTGATGAGGCAGATCAGGTCATCTCTGGTACGAGGGCTGGTGTTTAGAGTTTTTGTCATTTCTTTTCCCGTTGTTTAGTGAGACTGTTATGTAATGGTGTGTATTATGTAACAGGCGAACTCTATCTTAATGGAATGAAAGCTGTTGTATTGTTCGATACTGGATCCTCTCATACATTTGTGTCTCCTAAGTTTGCCAAATTGTTGGGAGTTGAACCGAAGACTTTTCCAGGCAAGATCTTAGCAGTAGCTACTCCGTCAGGGGAAACTTTAACCACTGATCGGTATTATGCTGATTGCGAGATAGTGATTGGAGATCGAATCTTTGGCATTGATCTGATCGAGCTGACTATCTTGGGAGTCGATGTTATCATTGGCATTGATTGGATGTCGGTGTACAATGCAAGCATCGAGTGTAAGACCAAGACAGTAACAGTGAAGGCTCCAGGTGGACCTGAAGTCACGTTCCAAGGGAAGAAGAAATGTTCTAAGCTGGTGGCAACTATCCGCAAGGAAGAGACTCCTGTGGAAGTGCAAGGGATTCCTGTGGTTCGGGACTATCCAACTGTGTTCTTGGAAGATTTTCCTGGGTTACCTCCGCATCGTGATGTAGAGTTCAGCATCACTGTTCAACCGGGAAGTGCACCCATTTCTAAGGCACCGTATAGGATGGCTCCAGTGGAACAGGATGAGGTGAAACGGCAGATTGAGGAACTGTTGGGAAAGGACTTTATTCAACCTAGTGCGTCACCTTGGGGAGCACCAGTGCTTTTGGTAAAGAAGAAGGATGGATCAATGAGAATGTGTATCGATTACCGGGAGCTGAATAAGGTCACTGTTCAGAATAAGTATCCTATTCCTCGAATTGATGATTTGTTCGATCGTCTACAAGGAGCAGCTGTATTCTCCAAAATAGATCTTCGATCAGGATATCACCAAGTTCGAGTGAAAGCTGAAGATGTGCACAAAACTGCATTTAGAACTCGACATGGGCATTACGAATTCTTAGTTATGCCATTCGGAGTGACGAATGCACCCGCAATCTTCATGGACTTGATGAACATAGTTCTGAGGCCGTTTATTGATTCTTTCGTCGTGGTGTTTATTGACGATATTCTCGTGTACTCCAAGTCTGAGGAGGAGCACACCGAGCATCTGGCAGCAGTTTTGCAGAAGTTGGAAGAGCAGAAGTTGTATGCCAAGTTATCCAAGTGTGATTTTTGGAAATCTGAAGTGGCATTCCTAGGTCACATCCTTTCTAAGGAGGGAGTGGCAACTGACCCTCAGAAGATAGAGGCAGTGAGAGATTTAGCAAGGCCTACTACAGTGAAGGAAGTCAGAAGTTTCCTTGGGATGACTGGATACTACAGGAGATTTATTCAAGGTTATGCTCAGATAGCTGTACTGCTTACTGGACTGACCAAGAAGAATGTGAGCTTCAAGTGGACCGAGCAATGTGAGGCGAGCTTTCAGGAGTTGAAAGATAGGCTGACTACTGCACCTATCCTGGCTTTGCCTAGAGCAGGTGTTGAGTATGATGTTTATAGCGATGCTTCACATCGTGCGCTTGGTTGTGTCTTAATGCAAGAAGGAAAAGTAATCGCTTATGGGTCTAGGCAACTACGACCGCATGAGAAAAATTACCCGACTCATGACCTGGAGCTGGCGGCGATTATCTTTGCTCTGAAGTAATGGAGGCACTACATGTACGGTGAGAAGTTGAACATGTACACAGACCACAAGAGCTTGAAGTACATATATCAGCAGAGGGATCTCAATCTGAGGCAGCGGAGATGGTTGGAAGTGCTTGAGGACATGCGACCTGAGATCAAGTATCATCCTGGAAAGGCTAATGTTGTTGCTGATGCACTTAGTCGCAAGAGCAGTTTGGCCAGTTTGATTACAACTCAGAGGCATCTGATTGAGGAGTTGGATCGAGCAGGTATTGAGGTTGTCTTGCAAGGATTGGGAGCATTTTTGGCTCAGTTGAGACTTCAGCCTACTTTGAATGCTAGGATCATTGCAAGTCAGGAGGTTGATGCTGATATTTTGGAGATGAAGGAGCAGGTTGGTGCTGGCAGGTTGCCCGGATTTCAAATCAGGGATGGAGTGCTGTGGTTCGGAGATAGGCTGTGTGTTCCAAATCAGGCGGACCTGAAAGAGAGTATTCTTCAGGAGGCACATACTACTCTTTTGTCGGTACATCCTGAGAGTACTAAGATGTACAAAGACATCAAAAAGCATTTCTGGTGGTCAGGTTTGAAGCGGGATGTGGCTGAATTTGTTGCGAAGTGTGAGGTTTGTCAGCAAGTCAAAGCCGAAAATCAGAGACCCGGAGGTCTATTACAGCTGTTACCTATTCCGGAATGGAAGTGGAATAACATCAGTATGGATTTCATCACGGGATTGCCTAAGAGTTCTAAAGGCAATGATGCAATTTGGGTTATAGTCGATCGACTTACCAAATCTGCTCACTTTTTGGCGATGAAACTCACTGCTTCGATGGACAAGTTAGCTGAGATGTATGTTGGTGAGATTGTCAGGCTTCATGGCGTTCCGTCAACTGTTGTGTCTGATCGAGTTGCGCAGTTTACTTCGCATTTCTGGAGGAGTTTTCAGACAGCTTTGGGTACCAAGACAGATTTCAGCACTGCTTCTCATCCGCAAACCGATGGGCAGACCGAGAGAGTCAATCGTATTCTTGAGGATATGCTTCGGTGTTGTATACTAGACTTCGGAGGCTGTTGGGAAAGGCATTTACCTTTGGTGGAATTTGCCTACAACAACAGTTTTCAGGCTAGCATCGGGATGGCACCGTACGAAGCTTTGTATGGCAGGAAGTGCAGGACACCTGTTTGTTGGTTTGAAGTAGGGGAGCGTCAGTTGTTTGGTCCTGAGCTTGTACAGCAAACTTCTGAGAAGATTGATCTGATCAGGAAAAGGTTGGTGGAAGCTCAGAGCAGGCAGAAAAGCTATGCAGACAATCGGAGGAGGGACCTTGAGTTTGAGGTTGGTGACTTCGTCTTTCTGAAAGTATCACCCAGTAAAGGTGTGGTTCGATTTGGCAAAGGCGGGAAGTTAGCCCCGAGGTTTATAGGCCCGTACAAGATATTGAAAAGGATCGGGAAAACTGCTTACCGGCTTGAATTACCGGAAGAGTTGTCTCAGGTGCACAATGTCTTTCATGTGTCTATGCTGAGAGGTTATATTCCAGATCCGAGTCATCATTTGCCTGAAGTGCCGGAAGTTTTGCAGTTAGACCTGAATTACATCGAGTCTCCTGTTGAGATTGTTGATCGTCGAGAGAAAGTCTTGAGGAATAAGACGATACCGATGGTCAAGGTAGTCTGGAGAAACCACTTGGTTGAAGAGGCTACTTGGGAATCTGAGGAGAGGATGTTGAAGGACTATCCTGAGCTTTTTGCTTGATTGTATTTTTGTATCTTTTGTTCTTGTTGTGTGTGTTGTATTTTGTCTAATTTTCTCGCTCTTGATTGTAGTTCCGGGGACGGAACTATTCTAAGGAGGGAGTGCTGTAATACCCTGATTTTTCAATTAATGGAAAATTATTTTATTTTGCACGTAGTGTGCACGTGCAATATTTTGTTTGGATTATTTCATTATGATGTGTATAAATATTTAAATAGGTGTTCTCAAATTATTTTTGTACAAAAAGCCTTTCTTTAAACAAATAGAAAGCCTTATTTTAATTTAATTAAAAAGCCCTTTTTCTTAAAAGCCCAAATGTATTTTATTTTATTTATTTTAATAAACTATTTTGGCCCAAAAATAAAGCCCATGAATTAATCTACTTTTAATTAAAACTTGTCATGTAGAAGACTAATTTATCATTATTTTATTTTTGTACAAATTAAAATGTACAAATTTGGCTTAGTTGCATGCACGTGCACTACACGTACACGTGCATTGCACACTTTCTTTCTTGGCCGGTTTGCTTCTTTTTTGGAGGGAGATTTGATTTTTTGTCATGGTGATCATGGAGGTGGTTGTATAGTTGTGGGTAGTTTTTATAACTCCTACTCTAATCTTGGCCCTCCATTCTACAACCAACCACTCAATCTTGGCCCTCCATTTCACCTATTCTCTAGTATAAATACCCCCCTCTCATAGCTATTTTCATATGCAATTTCATATTTCCAAACTATAGTCTTATTTTAATATTAGTGTGAGTTATAAAAGATTGAGAGTTGTGTGCATTTTGCTTGGAGAGGCCGGCATCATTGAAGGAGAAGAAGCATTCGGTTTTTGCTTGGTGACTTGGAGCTTGTGCGCGCTTTTGGCTAGGAGCAGGTGCATCTTGTTGCAAGGCTTGTGTTGCTAAATTTGTTTAGTTCTCTCCATACAAGGTGGGTAAAAAATTCATATTTCTAATATAGGAGTATATGCTAGATCTCATTAGCAAATTGCATGAAAAATGATTAATACGAATGCGCCTTTAATTGAATATATAATCTCTAGTTGATTGAATTAATGATATGTGAATTATATGTGATTGTATGCCATAAGAATGTGATTACAAAGTGAGTTGATTATCTTTGTTCCTAATTAGAAATAATTCATGGAAAATGTTAGTAAAATACATTTTTATGAAAGTTAGTTTACAACTTGATTAGCATGTTAATGAACAAATTGCATGTGCTTATTATGGTTAATTGAGTTGTAGATAAAATTTCTCCATGCCCATTAGAATAAATGGATGATGTTAGTATTGATGTTTGAGAATGCTAAATGATAGTTTAATTGAAAATTTTGAAGCATGCAAATTGATTAAGAAAGAGCACGCTTTTTAAAGGAGCAACTTTCTTGTATGATTGATGTGTGAACCTAATAATTGATAAGTGACTATATATATTTTTGTGATGCATATGATTGAACTAGAAGTATATGTTGATTCAAAGAAAACACATTTTGCCATCACAAATTGCATGAAAAAGGGAATCTATACCTTGTTAGTGCTAATTTGTGAAGAGACCTCCTTAATTATTGTGGGGATGGATAAATTAAAAAGAAGTAGATTTGTGTATATTAGAGGAAAGATTAATATCAGCAAATTTGTATAAGAATTTTGGATGGAAGAGACTTGGAGACTAATTGTAACCAATGTCGAAAATAAAGAATATAATGGTTTTGATGAACAATTCATGGATTTGTGTGAAAAAAATATATTTTATTAGTGCAAAAATTATTTTAATCTTACTGACATGAAGATCATGTAAGAGAAAGATAATTTGGAATTTTTCAGTACCTTTCATAAAAGCAATATGAGATTAAGTTTATTTGAACATCGAGTTGTTTTAACCACAGTATCAAAATAACTTATATGGGCTTTAAACTAGCACTTGGACAACCTGAGCTAGTAGCTCAGGCGGTCACTGTTGGCGGTTGGCTTCTCTGGGTTGAACGGTTCGAACCCCAGCGTTTACAACATTTTTTCTACAAAATTTGAGAGCCTATAGCTCTCGGCCTGAAAAGAATATGTACCATTTGACCCCCCCCCCCCCCCCCTTATATCGCTAGCACAGTTTGGCCGGTTGGCGGGTGCTCTTGGCTTGTTTCCCGTTGTGCCTGGGTTCGATTCTTCCCTTCGGCACTTTGGAAAAAATATTTTTTTGGGAGTTTTAGATGTCCAAAAATTATGAAAAAAATATGGTTATTCTCATAAAAATATAAGGAATTTTATAAGAGTGATTTGGGTATTATTTGAATGAAATACAATATGGTTTGTGAACAAAAGGCACAATTAGAACTATGGTTCTAAAATATACACTTGTGAAAAATTATAGTTTATAAAGATAAATTGAAATGGACTATTAGAAAGTAATTGGCAAAAAGAAATTGTGGTTATTGTGACATGATGCAATTATTTTATCACTTGTGGAACAATATATGAAGTGTGCATATTGTTTAGTAATGAGGAATTATTGTGATGTGATAATTGCTAAGTATATGCAATTTATGTGCAATGATGGACTTGTGAACAAATAGAAATCATGAATTGAAAAGAGAATGTACATGTGAGTTTGAGAACTCAACATGGAAATTTTTATGAGTTGAAGATTGTGAAATGAAATTTGAAATAGAGTAGCTAAGTCTCCCCGGCATCGAGAAATGAAATGAGATGAAATTAGACCAAGGTTGGTCAAGATGAAATGAATGAATAAGTCCGGTTGATGGAGAGGCTAACTCTAGAGATTAATTTTGTTCATGATTTTTAATAAAACTAAGGACTAGTGCATAGTGAAGATGTGATGAAAGTAGGAGAAAAACACTGAGTATGAGGGCCATGAGTAGCGGCGAGAGCGTATCCCAGGAATTCCCATGACGAGTTTGGGTGAGGATACTGCTCCAGAGTACCGTCCCAGTGGCGACGCTCGTGGGATGTTTGAAGACTACGGGTGGTGTCATGTTTATGGTGAGAGCGTATCCCAGGAATTCCCATGATGCGTCTGGGTGAGGATACTACTCCAGAGTGCCTAAACATGAGTTCGTAGGTCAGATAACATCTAGGATACTTACCGTAATTACAGTAGTAGATTAAATCATAACGGGGGATTGAACCCTATAAAGATGAAGAACGAATAAGGGCTTGCCCTCGGACCTATGTAGTATGAGATGCATAGAATCCGAACAAGTGCGCATTAGTGTCATGTAACATAAATAAATGCATTAAGGATTAAGTGCACAATCACAACACGACATCAATAGGATAGTCCCTTTAGTTTGAATGTGACAAGTTTGTGTTTGTTAAATATGGAAAGTTAAATTATACTATTTCTGGCATAGAGAGGATGGTCGTGTATAATGTTCGTCGGTTGAATAAACTGACGTACCCACAGTCTTATATGCAGGTAAATGACTTGTTAAAGATTAAAGAAGAATGGATGCTTAAAGATTATATCATGCTGTTGTACTTTTATTCAATTGTTGTAAATTTTACTTCCGCTGTGCAAAAGAAAAAGTGTAACATTGATGTAATCTCTGATGTATGATGAAAAGTTTTAATTTTCCTGTAAAATTGTACTAAAGAAAGTGAAAAGATCCTGTAGAACATCTCGAATTCAGTGTATTTGGGATTCGGGGCGTTACACTAGCCCGGTTGATATTTCATCTATAAGTGGTGCTTTTGTTGGTCCGACAATTATCTCTCCTATTAGGTTCAATTGTTCAGTTAGACTGTTACATGTATAACTAGAGAAATGTTGTAGAAATGTACCCCTAATAGTATTTGGACCTGTTGTCAATCTTTTCTTTTGGCCACCTGATATACCTCTTCTCATTATATCCCCAACTATTGTATCTGCACAGATGTCCAATCGCATTATCTGTGTACCAGACACATTTTAGAGTTACTTCAGAGAGAATTTGTTGGATTTTGAGCGGAGTACAAATTTTATTAAAGGAGAAAACTACCTTTAGTATATAGTCCGTCTACAGACTTCTATGTAATCCCTCCACAGAAATTGCCTATATTAACAAAATATGCTTTATCAGTCTAGCTGGACACAAATGCCTATATTAATAGAATTTATGAATCTTTTTTGCTAATAGTTCTTCTGTCTAATTTATGACTGTCTATCATTCTACACAGGTATTGGACATAATTGTTGATGCACTAAAGCATGATTCTACTGGAGTACGTATCGCTGCATGCATGTGTATAAAGAGTGTTTCTCGTTCTGTTAAGGTTCGAATTTGAAGAACCATCTTTTCTGTTATAGATATGCATGTTCAGTTAGATGAAGCAATTATAATGATGGGCTAGATTTAGGATCTGAGTGCATGAACTTTCTCCAGCGAAACACTTCTTATTCCCTTGATCCAGCTTCTGAATGATTCTACTTATTCTGTGCAGGTAGAATTTTTTATGTTAAACAAATGCAACTGGTTTAGGAATTATTTGCAAGGTTTTGCAGTTGGCTAAGACCAATATTACACATCTTATCATGTTACCTTTGCCAATGTAAATTAATAATTGATCATTTTTATTGAGCTGGTGTATTTTCTGAACTTAATACTGGTGGTATCGACTATATTGCTTGAGATATTTGGCATGTTGAAACCTAGCATCTCATATCTAAACTGGTTGACAGCCTCCAGTCAATCAGAAACTTATATTGTGACCTACTGATCATGCATAGCAATTAGCATTTGTTAGGAGCACTTTTCAGAATCTAGTACCTTTTCTCTACGTATATGTACTTTTGTGTTAATTGTTTTTACTTGCTGAAGCAAATATATTATCGAAGGGTTATGGTGCTACTGGAGGAAAAATAATTAAGGTTTAGTTTTGGCTGAAACTATTTCTAAATACTACATTATCCTCAAAATAAAACATGAATAAATAATAAAAAATGTAATGTGAATATTCACAAAATAGATCTAATAAATTAACATGTTGAAAAATAGCTCACCACAAGATAATATCTTGTCTTTTTTAAAATCTTTAAAACAGTGATTGTTTGTGCAGTCTTGTAATGTACATGACAGTTTGCTTTCTGTTAGCAGTCCTTTCTTTTTCTGGATTCACAAGAATCAGAATTTCATTTATTCAGCCATTTTCTGCATGAATATTCTTTCTCACATTGATAACACACACCAATGGAATCTGTCATATTTACCATCTCTGTACGGTCTATATAACTAGCCTTCCCAGTTATGTTTGTAATTCCTTCAGTTTATATCTCTGATATGCATTTTACTCATATTATCTTAGGTTGCAGCTTTGGTTGCTATTTGCAATGTGGCTGTGGGGTTTTCCCCCTCAGAAGTTAGTTTTCATTCAATTCGGAGGTGTCACTCAACTTGTTCAGCTGGCCAAATCAATGGAATCAACAATAAGATTAAAATCTGTATGTGCTTTGAGGAACTTGATGTTCCTTGGAGACCGCATAAGTAGGCACTGGATTCTCTCACAAATAACAGTATCTACTCTACATAGCCTGATAACTGGTAATTTCACTACTCTATTTAATCTTAACATGCCTTAATATAATCAAGTATTCTGATAAAACTTTTGTTTTGCAGATCCTGAACTTCTTATTCAAGAGCAAGCATTAGCACTCGTCAGCAATTTTGTTGATGGATGTTTTGGTTCTACTGAATATTTAATGACAGAAAGTAATATTATAGCAGCTATTGTCAGGCAATTGCATAGTGTTACCTCACCTGAAGTATGCATCTAGGTTGGTCCAAACTTACGTTTTCTGCCATCAGTTTGCAAAGATTAGTTCATCAAAGTAACGCATTAAGGAAACTATCACATAGGAAAGAGGGAACAACTTCATAATCACCGATTTCATATAGAAGGTAGATACAGACAATTGGCTTATTCTAAAGATTTGAGTTTGCTAGAGGATTCAGTAAAAGTGTATAGCATTTGTGAAACCATCATATGAAGTAAGACATTATGCCAACTCACTGCTAACAAATAATGTATGAACTAGTAACAATATCAAGTATCTTGTCAACAAAAGTTACTAGTATGATATACCAAAGGATTAAATAATGTGTACTAAATAGAAACATTACTTAGTTGATTTGATTTTGATGTCAAATTGATAGGATATTGGATAAATGATAATGTATTTATGATGTCAAATTGATAGAGTATTGGGTAAATTATAATCTATCTATGAGTGAGTTGCATTATGAACTCGCAAAGTGAATGGAAGTTAAAACATATAAGTCACATATATTTTCCATGGTTCATGATTGACCTTTGATTCGTTATTTCATACGATATATTTACACATGAATCTTTTAGAAGATATGAAATTGTTAGTTCATGATCAGCAGGTTTCTTTGTCTGAAAATCAAGAGTTACGTAATAGAGTTAAGCAAGTGGAAAGCCTGTTGACAAATGTTCTGTCGTTGATTCATAATCGATTTTCTGGAGAAGATGTGAATGACATTGTGCAGGCTGCAAGACAGGTATATTATATTTTACTCTTGGAGTTCATATTTCAATGTTATGTTTTGTATGAGATATTTTTGTATTTATTACTGATTTTCCATATGTTTAATTCTAATGTAATGCATTTGTAATGTCTTTTCTTTTATGTTGTTCTATCTGTTTTTGTTTGAGGGATACATTTTTTTCTCTAATGAATGATGGTAATATCTATTAAGAAGAGTCTAAGTTGTATTTTATTTTTAATAGGTTACAGATGCTTCAAGTGCCCCTGACCATACGAATGCTCTAAATCCAGACACTAATGAAGATAATGAAGATGGTATCTATTTAGCATTAACTAATTCTTACTAAAATTGTTAATATTTCTTATGTTGAGTTATACTATTATTCATTTGTTCTTTTTGTTACTTGCAGGTGAAGATTAGAAGTTAATTTTCTCTTGATGGAGCAAACTTAGAAATTAAGTGGATGACATTGTTATAAGACTTCATATGCTTATTATATGTCAGTATGGTATTCTTAGGTTGACATTTTAACTATTTTGTAATTTGACATGCTTGTAATACTTCATTAATTTTTAATATGATTGAAGTTTAATATTATTTAATTTTGTTTCATGAACACATTTATTTATTTTATTTTGTATTTATTTTATAATTGGATTAATATTATAAAAGAAAATATTAAATTATCATAAGCGTAATTAATAAGAAAAAAATGGGTATAGAGCAAATTATGACCTATCCCTAAAATTTGTGGGTGTATTTGTGTAAAAAATGTCGCTAAAACCTATACCAACGGACCACACAAAAAGAACTATACCAACGGAATAAACACAGTGGGTATATATTCAAATATTTGGATGCAAAAACCATCGCTAAAACCTATAGCAATGGAGTTTCAATCATGGGTATAGGAAAGCAAGAGGTGTCGTTAAAACCTATACCAACGGATACGAAACTGTGAGTATAACACCGAGGTTTTGTCCAATGGTTAAAAAAACCATCGCTATAGGCTATAGTGACGGCATTGTGCAGTGGGTATAGCTAACTAAAAACTACAGAAAAATATGTCCGTTGGTATAGGTTTTACGGGCTATACCTACGGTTTTCCGCCTTTTACCCACGGATATTTGCTGTCACTATATGTCAAATTCCTTGTAGTGTTACTATCATTTTCACCATCAGTATCCATATCATCACTACTATCCCTATCCTCATTATCTTCATCATCAAAACCATCTTCTACCTCATCATCACTACCCTCTTCATGCTGATCATCACTATTCTCTTCCTCCAGATCATCATCACTATCCTCTTCATTGTGATCAACATCACTATTTTGTTCTTGCTGAACCACACTCTGTAAAATAACAAATTTAATTATAAATCTCTCAAGTTTAAGCAAATCAAATGTCAAATGAAAATCAACATTCTTACCTTCTTATGTTTCTTATATTTCTTATGCTTCTTATGGTTCGAGTAAGAGTTTCTACACCTAGTTTGCTTTTCAAGTAGAGGCGACAAATGTTTCACTGTTTCAGTGAGTGAATCAACCCTTCCTCTGAGCTCAACTACTTCTGCAGAGGTTGCAATCAATGCAGTTAATTTTGATGAGTTGGCTCCCGCTCCCTTCGTTGATAAACGACTTTGCCGTTCAGGCTTGTTAAATATCCTTGAATATGCGTCACCTTCATAACCAGGGCCTATTTGGGATGTCTCGGATGGCGGTGAAGCTAGTTCTTGTTTCACATTTTTCTGAAAATTAAAGAAGCACAAAATCAATTAAAATATATGATTGAAGAATTAGAATATGCGTTTAGCTAATAATAAACCATATACGAAAACAATTTTATTTAGATCCATACTATGAGTTCAACATCTTATGGAGTAAAAGTATGAGTTTAAATTTTAGGTTCATACTATGAGTTCAAATTTTAGACCCGTACTATGTGTTTGTTGGATATATTGGTATATTCTCTCTATATAAATATTGCATGTGCATATGAGTAACACGTGTATTGAATGTACAATTGATTGGATATTAGAACGCGGGTTTGTGGGCTTATAACCCGATACCCAAATCAGTGTTAGAGATAAATACTGGCTTGTGATAGCAGTCTAGGTATTCCAATCTTGATACCTAGGGTGAATATCTCAAGCAACTTAGATCTAGAGATAAACCCTAATTCCCAATTGTTAATTTCTCACAAAACCTAACAATCTTCAGATACTATAATCAATTTGTGAGATTAATTAAGAGTGAAATCAGAGTTTTTTTAGATCTAGTCGGATCTAATCGAAGACCGTCGGATCTCGTCGAAACCCTAAAATTGTCGACGCTGACCATCGACCACCCACCGTCGGAGTCGATCGCCGCTCGCCGTCTCCTCTTCTGTTGACGCGTTGCGAGCTATCGACCACAGTCGAGCCACTCGACTTGAGATCCAACGGGACCCAAAGTCACCAGCGAAGCTCTCGCCTCTTCTCTTCTCCGGTCGCAGTCGACAGAAGTCTCCACCTCAGGCGCCAAGTCCGATCGCCTCTCTCTTCTTCATCTTGGCCGATTGGGTCTCTTGTGTGAAACCCTAATTTGAAGAAGACAGTGAAGGGAATCTTTGTATCTCATCAAGATCTAATATTTCTAAACTTTAAGATTCGTGCAATTTATCTAATTCATTTACTCTGTTATTAGTTAGCAGATTTACAGATAAATTCTCTTCTCCCTATAAATTACTTGTGTAGTAATAATTCAGAACATACTCTCGAACTTTAGGAACTCATCGTTTATTCCTTGAGATGGAAAAACATGATCGACCATATGAGGTTCCTAAACTGGAGGCATTTAGTAGTTCTGAATTCAATAGCTGGAAGAGGAAAGCACAGTATGGGATGAAATTCATGAAGATTTTTTATATCTGTCAAACGACTTATGATAAGTGTACTGAAGATGTGGATGATGCCACTTGGATCAGAGATGAGGACTTGTGCAAGGAGTTTTTGCTAAACAGTATTTCAGATCGGTTAGTAGATGTGTACATGAAGTACGGAACAGCTAAGGAGATTTAGGATAATCTACTGGATGAATTCAAAAAGGAGGAGAAGTTCTCCAAGACTCACTTGGTTGATAAGTTCATGAGTTTTGAATTCAGAAAGGAGAAGGCCATTCTCCCTCAGGTAACTGATCTTGAAAACTTAGTAGCTAAATTGAAAACTGAAGATATCACTGTGTGTGATGCTTTTCTTACTGGAGCAATAATCTTTAAATTACCTGCATCATGGCGTACATTTAAGACTGAAATGTATAGACTGCCAGAACAAATTAAGCTTGCACAGCTCAAACGATGTATTAAAGTAGAGGATGAGACAAGAACTAGGATAAATTTGGAGTTGGTTAAGAAATAACTTTCTCATGCTAATGTGCTAACCAATACCAAATATGTTCCTAAGTTTAAGAAAAACAAGCTTAATAAAGTTAAGGGTGAACCGTCCAAGTTGGAAGCCACTAAAAAGATTGTGAAAAAGAAAGGAAAGTGCTACAACTGTAGGAAGTGGGGTCACCATGCTACCGAATGTAAGCTACCCAAAAAAGAACAACCTAACAATAAAACGGTGAACTTATTAGAGGGCAACACTGAACCCACCAACTTTCTGTGTGTTGTTGGTGACGATAAGGTTAGTGCCTCTACTAGTTGGTTGTTGGACTCGGGGGATACATGCCATGCTTGCAACAATAAGAACCTGCTAACTGATCTCAAAGATGCAAATGAGTCTGTCTCTATGGCGAATGGAGAATCAGTCAAGGTGCTCCAGGTTGGAACTGCAAATCTCAGTCTTTCATCAGGTAAGAATTTAATTTTGAGTAATGTTAAATTTGTTCCTGCTTTAGCAAAGAATTTAATTTCTATTAGCTTACTGAATAATGCTGGCATGGTAGTTTCTATAATAAGTGGTAGAGCAATTTTATCTGTTAACTCATACTACTTTGGTTGTGCTTACTTAGTCAATGGCATGTATAGACTTAGTTTAGCAAATGAAGTGATTAATGTTGTTAGCTCAAAACTGTGTAGCCCTTATACTTGACACAACAGATTGGGACATGTAAATTATATTAAATTACCTGCTGTTGCTAAAACTTTTAATCTGCCAATTGATACATCCTTAAGATATGACAAGTGTGAAGTGTGTTCTCAGACAAAGATCACTAGAAAACCCTTTAGTTCTGTTTCTAGGAGTACACAACTTTTTGAACTAATTCATTCTGACATATGCGACTTTAAAAACTTTGTGACGCAAGGAGGTCGGAAGTATTTGATCATTTTTATAGATGATTGTTCTAGATATTGTCATATTTATCTGTTAAAATCAAAGGATGAAGCACTTAATAAATTCAAAGAATTTAAAGACCGTGTCGAAAATCAGTTAAATGCTAAAATAAAAAGGTTCAGATCTGATAGAGGTGGAGAATATGTATCAATGGGTTTTAAAGAATTTTGCATTTCACATGGCATTATCTCTGAAACAACAGCACCCTACTCACCACAGTCAAACGGTATAGCCGAAAGAAAGAATCGAACACTCACAGAAATGTTGAATTCTATATTATTGACTGCTAGATTGCCTTCGAGCTTTTGGGGAGAGACTGCATTGACTGCTAATAATATTCTTAATATGTTACCACACTCTAAATTGTGTGAAACACCTTATGAGTTATGGCATAAACACATACCGAGTTTTGTTAAAATAAAAACATGGGGTTGTATTGCTTTTGTTAGAATACCAGACCCTAGAAGGCCTAAAGTAGGACCTCGTACAAATACTTGTGTGTATCTAGGAAATACAGTTCATAGTGCGACATACAGATTTTATGACCTATCTCTCAATAAGATAATTGAATCTAGAGATGCAGAATTCTTTGAAGATGTGTTCATCAAAGACAAAGACATAACACTATCTGGCCACACAGACTTAGTCAATGATTCACAAACAGAATCTAGACCTAGCATAACTGACACTGAAACTACAAATGAAATTGAGCCTAGAAGAACATCCACCAGAGATAAGATACCTAGAACCTATGGTGATGATTTTGTAACCTATGCACTGTTGGCTGATCCACTTAGTGTGAATGAAGCTCTTCGGTCTAGGGATGGTTTACTTTGGAAAGTGGCTATTGATGATGAAATGGATTCTTTATTACAAAATAAAACTTGGAAATTAGTTGATCTGCCAAAAGGTGCTAAAACCATAGGAAGCAAGTGAGTTTTGAAGAAGAAACTTAATCCAGATGGATCTATAGCAAAGTATAAAGCACGACTAGTAGCTAAAGGTTATACTCAGCAAAGTGGGGTAGACTATTTTGATGTTTACTCACCTGTTTGTCATATTGCTATAATAAGGATTCTTCTTGCCCTTGCATCCATTGAAAATTTTGTTATTCACCAAATGGATATTAAAACTGCCTTCCTAAATGGAGATCTTAATGAAGAAATCTATATGAATCAACCTGAAGGTTTTGTACTTAAAGGTTTAGAGAACAAAGTTTGCAAATTGGTAAAATCTTTGTATGGATTAAAACAAGCACCAAAACTATGGCATGAAAAATTTGATACAACAATAAAGAGCTTAGATTTTGAATCTTGTAATTCTGATAAATGCCTTTACTTTTGTGATCTATCAAATAAAATTGCTATAATTTGCTTGTATGTTGATGACATGCTTGTTGTTGGAAGCGACCTCTCAACTGTAGTTGAAGTTAAAACAATGCTATCCAAAAAATTCAGCATAAAGGACCTAGGTGTTGTGGACACTATACTAGGTATGAGAGTGAGTTTTGGTAGGCAAGGTATACTCCTTAGTCAATCTCACTATATCAATAATGTGTTACAAAAGTGGGTATACAGTAATTGCAAAAGGTTTGAAACACCTTATGATTACAACAATAAGTTGACACCTAACGTTGGTGCAATAGTGAGACAGATGGATTATTCCAAACTAATTGGAAGTCTCATGTATGCAATGATCTGCACTAGACCAGACATAGTCTTTGCGGTAGGCATGCTTAGCAGATTCACTAGTAATCCCGGTAAGTCACATTGGAATGCCCTTGAGAGGCTAATGGGTTACCTGTGCGGTACTCAAGAGTTAGCTTTATGCTACTCTGGACATCCTTCAGTTTTGGAAGGATATTCTGATGCATCGTGGTGCACAGAACTTGGTGAAAGTCGATCCACTAGTGGTTATGTGTTTACACTAGCAGGAGCAGCTGTGTCATGGAAATCTAAAAGGCAACCAGGCATTGCATTCTCATCTATGGAGTCTGAACTCTTTGCGCTATCTTGTGCTGGTGAAAAAGTAGAATGGATGAGAGACTGTTGCTAGATATTCCATTGAGAAGGTTTAAAGTAACCACTCTTAGCTTGTTTTGCGACAACCAAGCTACAAAAACTGTAGCAACCAATTCTCTTTACAATGGTAAGAGAAGAACTGTCGGTCTTAGACAGGCAAAGTTGAACTATCTCATTAAGTAAGGGATTATTGCCCTCATTGATGTAAGATCAAAACAGAATGTGGCTAATGCCCTTACTAAGGAATTACAAAGAGGTCTAATTGTCAAAACTGTGGGGAAAATGGGGTTTAGAGCCATTAAGTCATAAAGGCCTTAACACCCTAGTTTTGATAATTAGAACAGCCATAGAGAAGTTCAAACTTAAACATCAATTTGACAGTTAACGTGTTTTAGATAATCTTGATGATTCCACATAAATTCCACAGATATATAATGTCATTCCAATTTTGATGGTATCATATATCTATAGAATTTACTTAGAATAATCATATTATTCCAATACGAAACATGAAAACTTGTCGATATGTTTCCGATGATTAAATTGTCCTAAATATCATTCCAATTTTGATGATGTCTTTTATGGATGCATGTCTCATTCCAATTTTGATGATTCAATGTTAAACCATGATTGAAACGACAGTCTTTTCATTTCAGTATGAAACATAGTATGGTTCTTGTGTAGAAACTATAAAGTTCATGTACTTTATTTGTTAAAGATACTTGATTGTGATGCTTGTGTTAAAATCTTGCTAGCCAATTTGAATTGTACTAAGTTCTTTTGTTTGAACTAGATACTTTTATGCAATTTGTTTGAATTCAAAGAGAAATGACTCATGAAATTCTTATTTGCAATGTTGAGCAACAGGTGCTAGCAAAGATAATGGAGATGGAATCATAGATCTTGATTTTGAAGATGATGACATGCTCGATATGGAGGAGTAATCATGAAGCAGCATGCAGGGATTCTCTTTTGCCAATCACTTGCTTAATAAAACTTCTTTTGAGTTTAAGACTGCCTTTTGGAGCTTAAAACTCTTTTATTTGATTTGAAGTTTATTTGCTTTATTTAGTTTTGAGACTATGGTTTAGTCTTTGTGAACTATTTTGAATTGGATATAGTTTGGAACTATTTAATTATATTGGTTTAGTCTTCATTGAACTATTCAATTTTATAATTATTTTGGCTTTTATGAAACTATACCTTTATGATGCTTTTCTTTTATGGACTGCTATCAGCCAGTCAGTTGTATACTGATCTGATGAGATAATCCTGTACTTTATATATTGAGAATATATGAGGAGATTGTTGGATATATTGGTATATTCTCTCTATATAAATATTGCATGTGCATATGAGTAACACGTGTATTGAACATACAATTGATTGGATATTGGAACGCGGGTTTGTGGGCTTATAACCCATACCCAAACCAGTATTTAGAGATAAATACTGGCTTGTGATAGCAGTCTAGGTATTCCAATCTTGATACCTAGGGTGAATATCTCAAGCAACTTTGATCTAGAGATAAACCCTAATTTCCTATTGTTAATTTCTCACAAAATCTAACAGTGTTCAGCTCGAGTAAAAGTGAAGATTACATATATAACTTCCATGTCATTTCTTTATATACTTTACAATTTACAGATTCTCATATTCTCATATTTAGCCCTGCCACTGTCTTTTGGAACTTCTCAAATTAGTATTTTATTTAATAGAGGAAAGCTAATTGAAAGTAATATCAATTGATTCATTCCATGGTGTATAATATCCAACTAAACAAATAGGATGATTATTATGAGAGAAGGAGCAATATTTGGTATGCGATGAGGGAGAGAGAGATGGGGAACGGCGGCGCCGGGAGAAGCCGTGACATATGGGGAATGTTCAATGGTGGGGCGCAGGGTGGAGGCTGACGACGGGGATTGACAGGATTTGGGCAGAAATTGGGGAAATTGGGGTTTTGGATTGAGGTTTTTGTATTTGGATCAGAAAATAGAGTAGTAGTTGAAAGAATAGTTTTGAATTTTACTATTTTACCCCTACCTATCTAGATTTTTTTCAAGTTTAATGGCATTTCTAAAACACCATAGAAGCATAACATTTAAAAAACATTGTCATAGCTAGAAGAAATTTTAAAATTAATTAAACACTGCGTTTCCTTCCGAAATGTTGTTATTGATCACTTTTAACGGTATTAACACTTAAACGCAGTAATAAATCCGTTATACATAGTCATATTTGTTGTAGCTGATAAGATTAATTAATCATTAAGTTCTATGTCTTCTAGGGTATATGAAGAGTCATGTGTTAATTAGTTGATATACAAAATTACAATTTCTTTCTTCATATGTGGAATACACAAAATCATATGCCTATATCATCCTGTTCCATTCACACACTAATTTTTCCAATTTCTTCCTCATAATCCATTTCATTGTCATTAGCTTTATTTTTTTTTCCTCTTTCTTTTATTTCCTTAATTTCCTTTATTTATGTTATTTTACTTTAGAGATATGAATGTTGTTTTATTCTGAACGTATTCATTTATTAATAATTTTGACTGACAATTCTAAAGTTGGATTGCAAAATATCGTGCTGATCCCCAAGGTTCCCGAGGTTAAATAGGTGGGGGACTTCAGACCTATTAGTCTTCTCAACGGATCCTTTAAGATCATCACCAAGGTTTTAGCCAATAGATTAGCTCCACTCTTAAATGACATCATCGGAGAGTCACAGAGCGGTTTCATCAAGGGTAGAGACATCATGGATAGCGTCGCTTCGGCCCACGAAGTTGTCTTCAGAGCGCGCAAAGACAGAACGGACGGCTTCCTTTTCAAAGTGGACTTTCAAAAGGCTTACGATTCAGTAGAATGGAACTCGGTGGATGAAGCGCTGCTACTCAAAGGCTTCGGAGAAAGATGGAGGAAGTGGATATCCCAGTGCATCAGAGGAGGTAAATCGTCCCTCATTATTAATGGGTCACAGGGTAAAGAGATCAGATGCAAGAGAGGTCTACGCCAAGGGGACCCTCTGTCGTCGATGTTATTCGCAATCGTAGCGGATGGATTGCCGGAGATGATAGCTTACGGGAGCAAGGAGAGGGCTAACTTTGGCATCGACATCAGGGGTATTTCAAATCATATCTCTATCCTGCAATATGCGGATGATACGCTATTGTTTGGATCGGCGTCTAAGGAGGACATCATAGTTATAGGGTCGGTCCTGAAATGCTTCGAGGCTTGGTCGGGAATGAAAGTCAACTTCAACAAAAGTTGTGTCATTCAGCTGAGTGAGGTATGCTCTGTTCCAATCTCAACGATCCAACAAATGCTAGGGTGCAAGATGGGAGAATTTTCGTTGGCTTATCTAGGGATACCCATCAGACCGGGTAAGCTCACCAAGGAAGACTGGCAAACACTTATCGATAGGATCGACAAAAGGCTCGCAGGGTGGAAAGGGAAATCACTTACTTTGGGGGGTAGAATCACTTTGCTTAATGCAGTCATCAACAGCATCCCCATTTACCTAATGTCTATCTACGAACTCCCGGGATGGGTTATCTCCAAGATAGATAAATTAAGAAGGCGCTTCCTTTGGAAAGGAGCATCCGAAGGGGGGAAAGGGATTCACCTGGTGAGCTGGGGAAGGATCTGCAAAAGGAAGGAATTTGGAGGCTTGGGAATCATCAATCTTAGAGACATGAACAAGGCCCTTCTTAGTAAGTGGTGGTGGAAGTTAGCTATACGACGAAACAATTGGTGGTGTAAGTCCCTAACTAACTACAGGACTAGAAAAAAATTCAGGTTTGGGGGGAAAGCCATCCATAGTAGAAAATCGTTCTTTTGGAAGGGTGTGTTTAGGACGGGTGAGGTCTATCACGACAACACTATCTGTAGGATCAAAGACGGGAAAAGTACAAGATTTTGGAAAGACAGGTGGTGTGGCAATAACTCCCTTATGAGCCTTTTCCCTGCAGCGGCACAGGCAACTTTGAACATTGATTCACTAGTGTCCGACGTTTGGAGGAACGACAAGCTCAGATTAGAGGTCAAAGATCAACTGGATCAGGAAGAGCTGAGTCAATTACAGATGGTGAATAACTACATTCGTTTAGAAGGAAAATACACCCTGCAAACGGAAGACGAGCGATGGTGGACGTTGGAGACTAATTGCAAGTTCTCGGTTTCTTCGTTATACAATAGGCTGAACGATGGAGGTATTAGAAACGACATCACTAATGTGATTTGGGGTATCAGTGTCCCGTCCAGGGTGAAAGTTTTTCTTTGGTTGGTAGAGAATGACGCAATTCTTTCCAGAGTTAATTTGAGGAAGCAGAGAATCGTGGATAATGCGATGTGTACCACGTGTACGGTCCAAGAAGAAGATACGAACCACATCTTATTCAATTGTGATAGAGCGACTTGGATCTGGAGGGAAGTGGGTACAAAGTTTGGGGTCTTACATTGTCCTAGGTCTAGTGCAGAGGTTTGGGTGGATATTAGATCCAACAGGATTAGAAAAGAGATGAGATTAGAGTGGGACATTTCTGTTGCATCCATCTTGTGGAACTTATGGCTAGACCGTAACGACTTCTGTTTCAATAGCGTTCGTCATTCACTTTCATCATTGTTGCACAAAATTCACTTATGTTGTTATGAATGGACAGGGCTGAACAGATCCAGGAAGAAGATGCGATCAGGACAGGAGGAGGAGTAGACTGCTAGCAGGGGGACCCTGCATTTCTGGGAAAGGGTCCTCCGGTTTTTGGTCGGATGTATTAGATGCTTAGTTAGTTTGTTGTATTTTGGATATTCGGTGGAGTGTTCCGTCAGGATGAGACAATTAGGTGGCATTCGCCTTCGGGCACTATATGTATTTACTATTCCTGTTTCGTTAATTTCTTTTTAATGAAGCGGCGACATTAGTCGTCTTTTAATCAAAAAAAAAATATTATTTATTTAAAATAGGTAATCATGCTCATAATATATAATATATGAGCAAGAAAATGTCCTAATGTTTTAGATCTGCTGGCATGTTAGGCACGTGGGTCAGCTCATATCCAGTTAGACTAACATATGGGCTTATCAGTTTAGGCCCTCACGGGGGACTAAGCCCAGACACAAATCTAATTGTATATCTGTGAGTGGGGCCTGGGCAGGGATAGGCACGACCCAGCATGGCCCACTTCCACCCCTGGTCTTAGGTATGTTTAACATCCTTATTTTACTCTTGTTACTAATTAGAAGTTGGAGTGTGATTGTTTAGAGGAGCGTTACACTATTCATATATACATGACATTCTTTTTATGGTACGTTATATATATGGGAATACTGACTAGAGGTTTGATAATAATAATTATTATTTATTTCCCTTCAAATAATTATTTATTGAAAGAATGAATAAGAAGACCCTTACCTGACTAAACGTAAGGAACCTGAATGAATATACTATAACAAGCTTTGAGAAAGCTAATGAAGTCTACATCAATATGCATGACCTCTCAATACCAAAAATGCATGATTCTAGCAAGATGAGATGTATGCTCTATTATTCTATTATTAGCCTCTTAGTTCGTAGCCAGATAGGGGTGTAAAATGAACAGGACGGTCTGTCGTCCGTCCGAGTCCGGTTCGAGAAATGGTCCGACCGTGGACCGTCCGAACTGTTATACGAACCGAACTCGAACAAATTATTAGGTCTGAATCTTTACCGAGCTCGAGCCGGACATAAGTCAGTCCGAGTATTATAGCGGTCTGATGCTTTATCGAACCGAGTCCGGACTATAAAAATTTTGTCCGACCTAGATCGAGCCGGACATAAGCCCGTTCGAGTAGAATTTCGGTCCAAGCTTGAACATATGGTTGTCCGATCCTGTCCGGTCCGATTTACAGCCCTATAGCCAGATTATTGGCTTTCATGTCTTTCATGTTTCTTAGTTTTCCTATTTGTTGGATATATAAGTATTCTCAATTTATATAGAATATTATTGTGTATAATATTGCATGAGACAACACTTGGTTGTACATGTTATCTGTTACTTATCGGACCAGATTGAGTGAGCATAAAGCCCAGTACCCAAACCCCGTCTTATCCCATATATACTGGTATTGTGGTAGTGCATGTGATCGTTCAAATTCTGATAATCATGATATAATATCTAAGCAGTAGGAATATTAAACCATAACCATAATTTCTCTTTTATTCTTATTCTCATAATTATCAACAATCTTAAGATATTAGTATTTTAATTTTGAGATTAAGAGTGTAACACCCCGCAAAATTTAAATGACAATTTTGCCCTCGGGTGTTACGCACGTGTATTTTGTACTGTTATTGATTATATCAATAACGTATTTTGATATGTATTTTGAATTCCGATTATTTATGCAATCCCGTATTCTTAAAATCCCATTTGAGACAACTCAATTGCTAAATTTCAATCTTTGAGTTTTTACGTGCTTTTTACGTATTATCGATGCACGTGTTGATTTTGTGTTTTCCACCATTACGTGTAAAGTTTTCGATGAATTTCAATCATTTATTTTTATAAACATGTTTTTGTAAATGGAATTCAATTTTTTTCTATTTTAATTAAAATAATTTTTATACGTGCAATATACGTGTTTTCTGTACGTTTGAGTACATTATCGAATATGTATATTAGATAAATTCTTATGTTGCATTCTGATTAATTATAAATATTTTTTTCAGGTTGATAAAGTCAATTTTGTATTTTTGAGATTTTACGGGCGATGCACGTGTTTCGGTGCACGTGTTTTAAGCGTATTAGTCTTTCAAAATAAATTTCATGAAATTATGTGTGTCTATTTTAATTGTGTATGAAAAGTATAATTTTTAAGTTAATTTTATATGTTTATTACATATATAAATAAATTGTTTTAAAGGGATTAAATAAATAAATTATTTTGTACACAAAGCACGTGCATGTGCACACGTGCGATGTGCACACAATTTTGGGGACCGGGCTGTTTTAGAGAGGAGGGAAAAACTAAAATATTATTTTTGAAAGAAGGAGGAAAAACAAGTTGAAAATTTTAGAAGTGGAGTTAGTGGTGTTCATGTGAGAGGTGGTTACTCTAACTACCTACTAATTGGCCTATAAAGACACACCTAAGTTTCTCTCACACTCTCATTCTCTCCTTTCTTCTCTTCTCTGTTCCATAATTGAAAGCTCCAAACAAGCTAGACCAAACTATCTCACCTACTCACCTAGCCAACTTTATTCATTATATATATAAATATAGATGTATATATAGGCATAAGCTATCTCACCTACTCACCTATCCAACTTTATTCATTATATATATAAATATAGATGTATATATAGGCATATCTATGTATATATGTAGATATGTATGTAGTATGCACATGATGAGGGTTTTCTCTGTTGGCTGTGGGTGATCTTGTTGTATGATGCGGAGGCTTGCTTTGGTGCATGGATTTCGAGGAAGTTGCAATTGGAGTTTCTTTAGGAGCTCTTAATTCTAGGAGTTCATTGAGTACATTTCTTCAACATTATGTGGGTGTTTCTTGAATACTTTCTAATTTAGGAGTAGAATTTATATGATAGATGATATACAATTTATTGGTTGAATTTGAATTGGTATGATGAGATTACATGCTAGTTGTTGTAGAGATTGATTGCTAAATTCTAATTATTGTGATAGTTGTGAATTGTTAAATTTATGGTCCAAAATGTGTTATGATGATTGTTAGAATATTTGCATGCAAGAATATGTGCCGTAGTAAGTTTTGATTGTATGATGCATGGTTGAAATAGTAATTGAAATAATGCAAATATCTGGAGAAATGACTTTCGATGCTAATGTAGCAAAGAAGTGCGTTTCTAACCTCAAAATACTTATTTATGTGAGTATAGAGATTTTATAAAGTGATTTTGATAAAAGACAACAGTTTATTTGGAAAATCGATTGGAGATATATTTTGATGCATTTTAAAGAGTTCATTGAAAAATGAGAAACTTGTGAATTTGAGAACATATACGATATTGTTTTCAAAAGGAATACATTCTGGAAATGATCTATATTTTTAGATGGAAGTAAAAATCAATTAAAAGGTCGAAAAATATATGCAAGCTGCAATTGGTGTAATTGACAGTCGACTGTCTACCTTCCACAGTCGACTGGCAAGTATAAGAATTTGGTTTTTTCCTCGGCAGGACAGTCGACTGTCTACTTTCACAGTCGACTGCTGCTGTCCTGAATTTTAATGTTTGAGTTTTCAAGGTATTCGCAGAACAGCCGACTGATTCTTTGTCAACAGTCGACTGAACTGACTGTGATGTTTTGATGTTCGCAGAACAGTCGACTGATACTGCTACCAGTCGACTGAACCGAGTTTATTTGGAAAATCGATTGGAGATATGTTTTGATACATTTTAAAGATTTCATTGAAAAATGAGAAACTTGTGAATTTGAGAACATATACGATATTGTTTTCAAAAGGAATACATTCTGGAAATGATCTATATTTTTATATGGAAGTAAAAATCAATTAAAAGGTCGAAAAATATATGCAAGCTGCAATTGGTATAATTGACAGTCGACTGTCTACCTTCCACAGTCGACTGGCAAGTATAAGAATTTGGTTTTTTCCTCGGCAGGACAGTCGACTGTCTACTTTCACAGTCGACTGCTGCTGTCCTGAATTTTAATGTTTGAGTTTTCAAGGTATTCGCAGAACAGCCGACTGATTCTTTGTCAACAGTCGACTGAACCGACTGTGATGTTTTGATGTTCGCAGAACAGTCGACTGATACTGCTACCAGTCGACTGAACCGAACTGGTTTTTGTTCTTAAGTTTGGATTTGATTTTGACAAATAAAAGTTAATTAAGTTGGAATACGAGATTTTATGACTTTTAATACTTAAATGAGTTTATTTTGAAATGCACACAAGGATATGAAAGATGAAATTGACAAAGATATCGAATTGAATTGTTCTCATGTTATGAGATTATAAAAGAAATATTTTGAGAAAGAGTTGTGAACCAAAGAAATGGAAATGTTATTTGAGATTGATTATGAAATATTATTGATCTCTAGAAAGAGATAGTTGTTGGAATCTAGAGGTTAGGTAAGACCCTAGTGGCCAGCAGTATTATTTATGATTGTGAGAGCTAACCGTTGAGGGTTGAGCGTCTCTTGAGAAGTAGCCAGGTAGGCTGACTGTCTCGGTTGTTTTTGATTTAAGTCCGGTAGGGTAAGCTAGCTCTAGGTTGTGATGATTCTCTTTTAAAATAAACATTGTAAGGATGTGATGAAAGTAAGAGAAAAACATGAGTATGAGGGTCATTGGATTGGCGGTGTGAGAGTATTTACAGGCTGTCTTCACGATGCGTCGTGACATGACGTGGATACTGCTCCAGAGTACCGTCTCGGTGACGACGCTTGTGGGGTGTTTGGTGACTGCGGGTGGTGTCATGTCCCATGACGGAGGCTGAATTAACCACAGGTTGTCTTTACGATGCATCGTGACATGACGTGGGATTCCCCTCCAGGCTGTCTGGACATGAGCTCGTAGATCACAAAACATCTAAGATACTTACCGTAGTTACCGTACTAGATTAAGTTATGGCGAGGGATTGAACCCTATAAAATGAAGTACGATTAAGGGCTTGCCCTCGGACCTATGTAGTATGGGATGCATAGAATCCGAACAAGTGTGCATTAGGGTCATGTAATATAAATATCTGCATTAAGGACTAAGTGCACTGCACAACACGACATCAACAGGATAGTCCCTTTGTAGCTTTGTTTGTGATCAAGTTTGTGTTTGCTAAAGTATTTAAGAATCGTTATACTGTTTCTGGCATAGAGAGGATGGCCGTGTATAATATTTCGTCAGTTGTAAGCGACTGACGTGCCCACAGTCTTATATGCAGGATTTGGAGTTACATGAAGATATAAAGATGATTGATGCTGTTGATTACTTAAATGTTAAAGTTGTAACAATTGTACATTTATTATTGTTGTATTTTATTGATTCCGCTGCGTGTTGATGTAAAAGACTCTGATGTAATTATTGTTGAAATAAAAGTTTTAAATTTCTTGTAAAATTGTACGAAAGAAGTGTAAACATCCTGTGGAAATCTCGAATTCAGTGTATTTTGGAATTCGGGGTGTTACAAAGAGAGAGATCGTCAGAATCAAATCGACCGTTGTCATTGAAGTCACCATTCGTCGGGATTTCGTCATCGTCGTCGTTCGCCGCCGCTGCCGCCGCAAGTCGTCGGTACCGTTGTAGCCTTCACCATCTCTTGCCCGATCACTGTGTGTGATCGAGTCTCTGGATTTGATCTAGATCCAATTTGCAAAGGAGCAATCCCACTAGCTACGACTTGTTGTTCCGTGTTCGGGCCTGAGGAGAGGATCAGTTGCTCCTACCGTTGTTTGACTTAGGTCCGACTAATACAGGAGTCCCAGTGGTTGTGCTTTGTAGTTCGGTGTTCAGCCCCAAGCAATATATCAGTTTTGCTAGTGTGCTGTTGGTTAAGATTCAACCCATAACCAGCAATCCACCTGCCTCTTGATCTTCATCAAGATTCGGTCCACTCTAAACTATAGATCTATGTTGTTTTTATTTGAGTAAAAAATTATTTTATTGTTTTAGAGCAGTTTTACAGAATAGCCCTCATCTTTCTCTGAAATTACGTGAGTATTAATTATTCAGAATAAAATCTCTATTTTTTGGAATTTATTGTTTATTCATTTGAACTGGAAAAACATAATCGTCCATACGAGGTTCCTAAACTAAAGGGATTTAGTAGTTTTGAATCTAACGGCTGGAAGAGAAAAGCATAATAGGAGATGAAGTTTATGAAAATATTCTATACTTGTCAAACATCTTATGACGATTGTGTTCAGGATGTGGATGATGCAACATAGGTGACAAATGAGGACTTGTGTGGAGAATTCCTTCTGAACAGAATATCAGATCATCTTGCAAATGTGTATATGAAGTATGAGACAACCAAGGAGATATGTGACAGCCTGCTAGATGAATTTAAGGAGGATAAGGTCTCCAAGGCACATTTAGTGGATAAATTCATGTCATTTGACTCCAAAGAAGAGAAAGTGATTCTCTCTCAGGTAACAGATCGTAAAAACCTTGTATAAAAACTAAAAACTGAGAATATTACTGTGTGTGATGAGTTTCTTTGTGGTGTTATAATTTACAAATTACTTGCTTTGTGGCTCTCCTTTAAAACTGAGATGTATAGGTTGCCTGAAGAGATTAAACTTACACACCTTATGTGTTGTATTAAGGTTGAAGATGAGACTAGTTTAATCCTAAGGGTGGACCAACTAAGCTGGAGGTCACGAAGAAGATTGTTAAAAAGAAATTAAAGTGCTACAATTGCAAGAAGTGGAGTCACTATGCCTCTCAGTATAGGCTACCCAAAAAGGAACGACCCAACATAGAAAAGGTGAACTTGTTAGAGGGAATGATTGAGCCCATCAACTTTGTTTGTGCTGTTGGTGATGCTAAGGCTAGTACCTCTGCTAGTTGGTTGTTGGATTCAGAAGCCACATGCAACGATGCAATGATGAAGGCCTATTAACTGATATCAAATGTGCAAATGAGTCTGTATCAATGGCGAATGGAGAATCAGTCAGGATACTTCAGACTGGAACTGATAGTCTCAGCTGCTCATCAGGTAAGATTTAATTTTACGTAATGTTAAATATGTTCATGCTTTAGCGAAGAACTTGATATCTATAAGCTTACTAAATCATGTTGGTGTTATAGTTACTATGATTAGTGGTAAAGCTATACTCTATGGTAATTCTTTCTATTTTGGTTGTGCTTATTTGGTTAATAGCATGTACATAGTTTGTTTAGCTGATGAAGCTGTTAAAATTAGGGATGGAAAGAAATACTTTATTGATTGATTATTGATTGAATAAACTGAGTACAAAGGGATGACTAAATTAATAGATATGGGACTAAACTAATCTCTCTCATATTATAATATATAATATAATATCTAACACCCCCTCTCAAACTCAAGTTGGATCAAACAACATGAGTTTGGAATATTAACGATGTTCATGCGGTAGGGACGACAAACTGTGATGCAGGAACGACGATCAAGTAGATGGCGCAGGGAAGGTGCTCGTGACGCATGTGTTGGGATCTCACCCAGACTTAAGAATGGTTGTAGTAATAGTGGAAGTAAGTAGTGCTGGCACACTGTTTGGATCTCTATATTCCGAACTGTGGCGGGATCTCCATATCCCGAACTGTTGGGATCTCACCTCAAACTGAGAAGTAGTAGTAGTAGTAGTGGAAGGAAGTAGTGGTGACACACTGTTGGGATCTCCATATCTCGAACTATTGGGATCTCACCCCGAACTGAGAAGTAGCAGTAGTAGTAGTGGTGGAAGGAAGTAGTAGTGGCGCACTGTTTGGATCATCCCGAACTATGGCGAGATCTTCATATCCCGAACTGTTGGGATCTCACCCCTGACTTGAAATGTAGTAGTATGTTGTAGTGGCGCATTGTTGGCGTTGGGATCTCAACCCTGAATTGAGAAGAAGTAGTATGTTGGGATTTGGAATGATGTTGGGATCTCCCCCTCTCAAACTCACGATGGATTAATCAATGTGATGTTGTAGCGGTATCTGGATGCGGAAGCGGGATTGTAGAAGTTGAAGAACCTACAAGAAAGATTTTATTTTATTTTATTTTATTTTGAAACAGAAACAGAAAACAGGTTAGTGTAGGGTAGTTGGATTTGGGTTTGGGTATTGGAAAGTAGGGTTGGATCTGTTAAAAAAATGGAAAGTAGGGTTTAGCATGTCGTGTTTCGGGTTTGAAAGTGGTTAGGGTTTGGAACGGGTCGAGTTTGGGAGTTGGGTATTGGGTTTGTGGGTTTAGGGTAAAAATAATAATTTATTTTTGGATCAGAACAATGGTAGATGGCAGATAGGGCTTGATTAGGGTTTTGGGTTTCGGGTAGAGTAGGGGTGGCGAGATAGAGGCGGCGAGGGCTTCGGGAAGGGAGTTGGTGGATTTGGGAAGGCATCGGGGTTTCTGGACCGTCGATGGGAAATGGCGAGACTTCGGGATGGGTCGACTTTGGGATGAAGATTGGGAGGTGACGCCATTGATTTCGAGTGTAACCCCTGTTTTCGTAAATATATATTTCTTGTATATTTTATCTATTTCGAATAATTGTATATTTTAACGTTAATTTATATTTCTATGTGATCGACTATTTATAATATATATTGGTTCGATTATTTTAAATAAATCTGTTAAACTCGAATTTACATTTTGATATACATATATTATTATTATTACTATTATCAGTATTATTTTTGTTAGTTTTGTTATTTACAGTATCATTATTTTTATTATTAATATTATTAATAATATTTTATTTTAAGCCAGTCATACTCTATTTTTATACTTATTCATTATTTGATTTAATGTACATGTATATGTATGTTTTATAAACCCTTATGATGCTTTTTATTTTTCCCCTATTGGATTTAAATATATTAATTGATTTATAACCCATTACCCATTCTCCTATTGGATTATCTACCCAAATACCCAAAACCCAAAACCCTACTATATAAACTTTATACCCTAACCTAGCTAAACCTAACCCTAGCCCACTGTTCAAAGCCCGCCGCCAACCCTCACCCTGTCATCCTCTACCTCTGATTCACCCAAACTCCCCCACCGTTTTCATCGCCGAACCCCTCTACCCATTGCCTTCACCCACTCTGAGCCACCCTCATCACGTGGCTACCCTGTCTTCGACCACCACTATACTCTCATCTCCATGCCACCACCTCGTCATCCCCATCTCCCAGTCGCTCCGTCGAGCCTTCATCGCCCCCGCCATTGCCATCATCTTCATCTTCTTCCTTCTTTTCGAGTTTAGATGCAACCCAATGCCGCCCGCTGTTTTCGTCGAGCCTCCCTCGACTCGAGCTTCTCCTCGTCTCCGCCATTGCCCAACTCCGAAGAACCCCATTGAAACCATCGAAACTCTGCCAACCGAAACCCATCTCAACTCCGCCTATTGCCCTCGTCCTTGCCCTCCGTGCACCCCCGCAACCACCACAGAACCCCTCACCCTTCGTCGTCATCGTCGAGGGCTCCAATCCCCCATCATTTCGTCTCCTCGACCACAGCACCTGCCGCCTGTCGCCTTCGTCGTTGCCATCGTCCCGAGCACCCCTGCAGTCAGTCACCGCCAGCGCTGCAGTCGCCAAAGTCTCTCCCGCCAACTCTCTCTCTCTATGTCGATTGAAGAAGAAAGATTGGGAGTGGGTGGTTTGGCTGTTTGGTGTTTGGAGGAGGGGGATCTACTCTTGCTGTTTGCTATTCGGGTAGAGGAGAGAAGAGTTGGTTTGCTGTTTTTGCTGTGTGCTATTTTACTTGGGATCCTATTTGCTGTTGTGTGCTTGGCTTGCTGTTTTGGCTTCGCATGTGCCTCGCACGTATTCCCGTGTTCTTGTGGATCGTTGCCCGGGATTCTGATCTCGTCATTCTATTTATTCAGAATCGTCTCCTAACAGGCAAACGTCTCTTGAACTTATTTTTTTATTGTTTCTAGTTCAAGAAAACACTTTTTTGAAATCCGGCAAGTAGTAATCAATTTGAATAGAAAATTTAATTGAACTCCGCTATTTCTTTATTATATAATGCTGTTGATTCATAGTTGTCTTATCGTGCCATTGCTATTGAAATAAAACTTGAACCGTAAGCTAATTGTATTGTGGAACTTTCATACATACTGCCTTGTCATTGCCCGAGTTCGTACTGAGGTTTCGACCCGATTCCTGACACAATAACTTAAAATCTTGCACATAGAAATCATAGTACACTTAGTCCATATATTGTTATGTTTTGCATGTAAATCGTGTTTTCCATATTTAATGAATTGGATCATGTATATTTCATTTATTGTATGGTCTTGATATCATCTTGAAATTGTACTAGTGCTATTGGTCTCATCGATTGTACCTGTTGCATGAGTATTGATACCATCGTCCACATTGATCATAGGCATGTTCATAAATGATTATTAATAAAATAATAACAAGACGGGGTTAAGGTTTGACTAGGATAGTTGACGACATAGTGACTGTACTCGGAAGAGGGGCACATGTTTCCTTATTTATCAGTTTATCGGTCTATCGGTCTATTGGTCTATTGGTCATATCGGTCATCGTTTAATTGTAGATTACTGACTACAGTATCTCGATTGAATCGGTCATCGGTCATTATTGAATATTGTTTCTGAGTACATGATCTATAGAATCTACCACCTTGGTCTAAACAAAATTGATTGTATGCATGGAACTTGTAGTATGGGATGCAGTAGTACGTGCATTAGTTAGGATTAAAATGAATAATAGACTTATAGACATAAATGAACATTGAACATTCACACTAATACTGAATATTAGTTATTAAACTTTGATTCCTGATTTCTGAATTTATTGATTATCAACTTTTGATTTTGTTACCGTTTATCATTTATTGACTCCGATATCGTTCCAAATTTCTGTTTTGTTATATAGTTCTTTATTTTCTATTTTACTGCTTTCTATTACTTGTCGCCCGAAGCTTGCTCTAACGGGTTCTTTTTCCCCTTCTTTTGAGTTGTATCATTCAGGTACAGTGATGGGTAACCGAAAGGAACTCGTCGAACTGTTACTGCATTGCATATTCTCGAACTATTTGGTAAGTTCTTTTATTCCAATTTTGGTTATTAAATTTTATTCTCATTTATGTAATTATGTTTTCTGCGTGGTTGTTTATTTCCTTTCATGTTGTTGAGTTAAGACTGGTACAGCTTATGGATGATATTAAAATCATTCATTGGGTCATGTCACGTGCTCATATTCCCGTATTTTAGAAAGCGGGGCGTCACATCGGGATTGAATTTTTGGTAGCTGTCGGTGGTTTTGGGTGTGTGAAGGTGGAGGTAGAGGACGAACGACGGTGGTTTTAGGTTCTTATAGTCGTCGGTGCTTTGGATTGTTTGCAGGTTGAGGTGGAGGACGATGGTGGCACCGATTATAGAGTTCTTGGGGATTGACGATGGAGTATCGGAATTTGGAGGGTGGACGCTGAAGTTGCTGTTGACAGAGGTCGACGAGGTTGTGGTGTTGGCGACGGGATTTGGTGCCAGAGTTGGGTTGAGAGGTTGCCGGAGTTGGGGTTGATGGTGTTGATGGTGTCACCGGAAGTTGGAGGTTGTCGCTGAAGTTGTTGTAGTCGTTCTTGGTGTTGTTGTGGATTAGGGTTAGGGTTTTGACGGTTGATTTGATTAGTGGGGGAGATGAGAGAAGGCAGCAGAGATTAGAGGTTTTGGGATTTGATCGGGAAATGGATGTCGAGAGGTTTGATTTCGATGAAGACGAGATCAACTCCACCTCGACGAGGATAAAATTAGTATAGGCCTTATAGGAGTACATGCTCTGATACCATGTTAAAATTAGGAATGGAAAGAAATACTTTATTGATTGATTATTGATTGAAAAAACTGATTACAATATATCTCATATATAAGAGAGAAGGGAACACTAAAATAATACATTATTCGATATGGGAGTATACTAATCTTTCTCATAATATAATATTTAATATAATATCTAACAGAAGCAATCAATACTGTTAGTTCAAAATTATATAATCCACGTATATGACATAATAGGCTGAGACATGTGAATTATGTTAAGATACTTACTGTCGTTAAAACTTTTAACTTGTTGATTGACACATCTATAAAAAGTGACAAATGTGAAGTGTGTGCTCAAACAAAAATAACTAGAAAACATTTTCGTACTGTTTCTAGAAGTACACAACTTCTTGAGCTAATTCATTCTGACATATATAATTTCAAGAGTTTTGTAACACAAGGAGGTCGTAAGTATTTAATTATTTTTATAGATGATTACTCTAGATTTGTCACATTTATTTGTTGAAATCTAAGGATGAAGCACTAGAAAAATTCAAAGAATTTAAAGACCGTGTTGAAAATCATTTAGATGCTAAGATTAAAAGGTTTATATCAGATAGAGGTGGAGAAATAACTCAATGGGATTCAGAGAATTTGTAACTCACATGGAATCATACCTGAAACTACAACACCCTACTCACCACAATCAAACGGCATTGCCGGAAAAAAATGAATCGAACACTCACTGAGATGTTGAATTCCATGTTATTGAGTGCTGGGTTACATTCATATTTTAGGGTGAGGTTGTATTGACTGCTAACAACATTTTAAATATGTTACCACACTCTAAGTTATCTACTACACCTTATGAATTATGGCATAAACATACGCACCTAATTTTGACAAAATAAGAACTTGAGGCTGTATTGCATTTGTTAAAATACCTGACCTTAGAAGGCCTAAAGTAGGACCTCGAATAAATACGTGTGTGTACTTGGGTAGTGCAGTTAATAGTGTTGTAGATAGATTTTCATATCTATCTCTTAACCTAATAATAGAAGCTGGAGATACAGAATTCTTTGAAGATGTGTTCATTAAAGGTAAAATCATCACATTATTTGGGTATGCTGAAATAGGAAATAATTCGCAATAGGAATCTCGATGTAGTTTAACTGGCACTGAAACCTCACAAGGTATTGAGGTAAGAAGACTTTCTACTAGAGATAAACCTAGGACATATGGTGATGATTTTGTAACCTATGCACTAACAGTTGATCATGTTAGTGTTAAGGAATCTTTAAGTTTTAGGGATGGTTTGCTTTGGAAAGAAGCAATTGATGATGGAATGGACTCTTTATTGCAAACAACACTTGAGAATTAGTTAATCTATATAATAAAATACAAAGAAAGCTATCAAGTGGATCTCCTTCAATCCCCCCAAAATCAAAGGCCCGGATCTAACCTCACAAAACACATTTTTTCCCCAAAAGTTTCCCCTCAAAACTCAAATTCAAATCCCCCCCCCCCCAAAAACAAATCATTTATTTATTTAATTAATTCTCTCTTTCTCTCTCTCCCTCTCTCTCTATCTCTCTCTATCTCTCTCTCTCTCCCTATATATATATATATATATATATATATATATATATATATATATATAGGAAAAAGGGGGTATGAGCAACTTGCTCATTTAGTAAATGAGCAATTGATGATGTGGCATACATGTGATTGAAAAATCCTTAAAAGGGTTAGTTGTCCAATGTATCACATGCATATCACATAATTAATTGCTCATTTACTAAATGAGCAAGTTGCTCATATCTCTTTTACCCATATATATATATATATATATAGAAACATGGACTTTTATACCAAAATTTATAATTATTTTTCACCATATACTAATGGAAACATGGACTTTATTTGCAACCAATTATTGCAATACTATTCAAACTTCAGCTACATAATTGTTGATTTACTGTTTTAAAGACTTTTCATATGCTGTATCGTTCTGAAGACATGCCGTAGGCACGTGGTCACGGGCAAATATAGTTTTCTAATATGGGCTAAAACTATAGGAAACAAGTGGGTTTTAAAGAAAAAACTTAATCATGATAGAACTGTAGCTAAGTATAAAACAAATCTTGGACAGACATTACATATGGCTTGTGTGCACCCATGCGTCCTGCGGACTTTTTTGGACCCAGTTTAATTTTTTCCAACCTGAAATAATTTTGTAACAAACAAATCAATGCAATCGTAACAACCATATCATTTATTTGGCTTTTATTGCCATTGATTGACCTGTTCCCCCAATATGCTTCGTAACAGCCAAATGAAGGCAATGGTAACAGCAAAAAACCTTTATTTGGCCTTTAATAGCCATTCATTGGTATGCTCCCCATGAATCCTATAAAAGGATAGCCCCCCCTTCTCATTCGAGACACCATTTTTTTCCCTTCTCTCAGTGTCTTCTTCTGCTATTCTTGAGTCCGTCGGTGATAGCTTCTAGCATTAGTTCAGTTCATTGGGAGCATCAACTAGGTGCTGTGTTGCTGCTCATGTAACCATTTGATCTTGAGAGACAAACGACATCTACGATCCTTTATTATACGGTGAGGAGGCGTAACAGTTTTAAGGAGATTGCGTGAAACACAAAACTCGGTTTGAATTTTCTTTTGGTTTTTCTTAATTTTCTATCAAACTTTCTTTTGAGTTTACCCTCTAAATTCTTTGTATTTTCATTTCTTTCTCCTTTCTTCTAACATGTTTAGTAGCTAAAGGTGTAGGGTGGACGAATTTCAATATTTACCTACATGTATGTCATATCGCTATAATATGGATTCTTCTAGCCATAACATCTATTGAAAATTTTGTTATTCATCAAATGGATGTTAAGGCTGCTTTCCTATATAGTGATTTCAATGAAGAAATCTATATGAACCAACTTGAAGATTTGTACTTAAAAGTTTAGAACATAAAGTTTGCAAATTATTAAAATCCTTGTATGGATTAAAATAAGCACTAAAACTATGACATGAGAGATTTGATTAAACAATAAGGAGCTTAGATTTTGAATCTAGTAATTCTGACAAATGCCTTTATTATCATGATGAATCGAATAAAATTGGTATTATTTGCTTGTATGTTGATGATATGATTGTTGTTGGAAGTGAACTCTTTATTGTGATAGAAGCTAAAACTTGCTATCTAAATAATTCAACATGAAAGATCTAGGTGTTGTTGACACCATATTAGGCATGAGAGTGGATTTTGCAAGGCAAGGAATACTCTTTAGCCAATCCCGCTACATTAAAAATGTGTTGTGAGGCTGGGGATACAGTGATTGCAATAAGTTTGATACACCTTATGATAGTACTAAAAATTTGACACCTAAAGACGGTGCAACAGTGAGACAGTTAGATTACTGTAAACTCATTGGAAGTCTCATGTATGCAATGATGTGTACTAGACCTAACATTGCCTTTGCGGTAGACATACTTAATAGGTTCACTAGTAATCCTAGTAGATCACATTGGAATGCCCTTAAGAGGCTAATAGGATACATAAACGGTACTCAAGAGTTTGCTTTGTGCTACTCTGGTTGTCCTTCAGTATTAGAGAGATATCCTGATGCATCTGGTGCACAGAAAATGGTGAAATTCGGTCCACTAATGGTTGTGTTTACACTAGGAGGAGCAACTGTGTCATGAAAATCTAAAAGACAAGTAAGTCTTACTTTCTCATCCATGAAATTGGAACTTTTTTGTGCTATCTTGTGCCAGTGAAGAAGCGGAATAGATAGAAGACCTATTGCTAGATATTCCTTTGAGAATGTTTAAAGTAACCACTCTTAGTCTGTTATGCGACAACCAAACTGCAAATACTGTGGCAAACAATACTATTTATAATGGTAAAAGACGTGTTGCATGCTTTAGACATGCAAAGTTGAATTATCATAGAAAATAAGGGATTATTGCTCTTATTGATGTGCGATTAAAACATAATGTGGATGATGCACTTACAAAGGAACTAATTAGAAGTCTAATTATCAAAACTATAGGGAAATGAGGTTAAAAACTTTTGAGCCAAAGTTTTAACATCCTAGTTGTTTTGATAATTTAGAACCCAAGCTAGAGCCATAGAGTAGTTCAAACTTTAAACATCAATCTTTAGATAGCTGACATGCTTTAAATAATTTAAAAAGTTCTATGTTTTTATTGTTGATATATAACTTCATTCCAAATCTGATGAAGCTATATATTCTCATTACTTACTTAGAATCATCATTTTATTTCAGAAGAATGCGTGAAAACTTGTCGATGCGTTTCAAATGTTTAGAATTGTTGTTATATCATTCAAATTTTGATGATATATCTCTTTTATGGATTCATGTTTCATTCCATTTTTGATGATTAAGAATTTAACCATAATTGATTTGACAGTTCTATCATTCCAAAATAAAACATAGTATATTTCTTGTGTAGATACTATAATTATTATTGTACTTTATTTTGATAAAAATACTTAATTGTGATGCTTGTGTTGTATCTTTGCAAATTTATATTGAATTGTACTATGTTCTTTTGTTTGGACTAGATACTTTTATACATTTTATTTAAATTCTAAGAGAAGTGACTCATGAAATTCTTATTTGTAATGTTTAGAAATAGATGCTAGCAAGCATAAAGGTAAGGAATCTATCAACCTTAATTTTGAGAACGATGATTTGCTCGACATAGAGGAGTAGAAATATATAAAGGAACTTGTAAGGATAATTTGTTTGTCAATTTTCACTTTCTTGAAGGAAATTCTATTTGAGTTTAAGACTCTATGCATTGATTGAGCTTAAAAATTTTCATTTATTTGAAGTTTAATTGTTTTGGTTGATTTGAGACTGATATTTATTTTGGTTGGTTTACTTTTTGTGAACTATTCCGTTTTGATATAGTCTTGGAACTATTTGAATATTATGGTTTAGTCTTTTTAGAACTATTCAAGTTATAATTGATTTAGTCTTTATGAACTATATTATCTTGTGATTCAATGTTTATTTGAAATTGTTATGATCCAGTCCACAACATGTGGAACCGAGGAGATAACCAGATATTGCATAATATATTGAGAATATAGGAGGAGATTGTTCGATATATAGTTATATTCTCAATATATACAGAATATTATTGTGTATAATATTATATGAGGCAACACGTGGTTGCACCTGTTATCTGTTAGTTATTGGACCGAGTTAAGTGGGCATAAAACCTAGTATCCAAAATCTTATTTTATTCCATATATATTGGTCTTGTGGTAGTGCCTGTGATTATTCCAATTCTAATAATCATGGTATAATATCTCAAGTACGTACTAGAGATATTAAACCCTATTCCTAAATTTTTTTTTTTTTTTTGTTCTTATTCTCATAATTATCAACACTACTTTGATGCTTAAATAACAACTCACTTTCATTCTTCACATGTTATCAGCCCTCCTTTGTTCATAGCTAACTCAGCTCATGGACCACCTTCATTCTCAAATAAACAATGATGACAAAACGAAACATAAAATGGAAAGCCTGAGAGTTGAAGTTACAAGAACTATATATTGATCAATATAGATATATACATAAAGATATGTCTATCACAAGAACTATGAGATAATCACTCTTAATTCCAAAGTTTTTGAACCAGTTTTCTGACACATGTTTTATATATATAAAGATTAGGCATGCAGTAGTAGAGTAATTCTTCTAGTTATTCTAATCATGTTTGGTGACTTTGATGTGCTACTAGCTTCCTTTGAATTTTGATGGCATCACAAGAAGCATGGGATAAAAATGGCCATGAGAATTTTCATTTCTCTTTCTTTCTACCATATTCTACCCACAATTTGCAACTTTGACTAAACAACCTCCAGGGCCGGTCTTAAGTTCTGGGTCGGAGGCGAAAGACCTAAATAATTATTTTTGAGACCTCTAATTACAGTATATATATTTTTTTTACATGTAAAATACGTGTCTATATTTACAAGAGAAATACACATTTGGAAGCTCCTAAAATTGCAAAAAATTTGGAGGTCTGAGCCGGTCCTGCCTCAAGGTGGCGGCTGGGCCTATCAACCTCTTAAGAGAACTGTTGACACTGGTCTACAATTATAATCATAGTGCACTAACAAGTATGCATTTGAGGATATTTCATTGTCATCAGTTATTTATCTGTTATTAGTTAATTAGTTAGCATTTACAGTGCGCGTAAAAGGTTCTAATTTGTTTGTGGTTATCCAACTTCTGGTGTAATACTAATTATACTACGTAATTTTAATGTACTACTTTCACAAGTATTTGAACAGAAACCAACTTTAATCGACAATTAATACTAAAACAATATATGAAATTAAGCTAATTATCCACTCCTCAATCCCCATAAGGCATTCGATTACACAAAATATGCTTAAATAAGTAAGATTTTTCCAACAAACTAATAAACTCAAGCAAATAAACTATAATTAACTCACAGTTAATACTAATCATTTTCTTCAAAACTAATAATAAAATGAGAATAAGAAAGTAATTCGATCTGTTACACTTTGTACACCTAAAGTAAGTGCGAGTTCCTGTTAATTACGTATATTTCTCTTACACCTAATAATTACTTCTACCAAGCATAAACCAATAGTATAACCCACAATTAATACTAATCATTATCTGCAGCCAATGTAAGAAAGTAATCCTTTTTCCCTAAACTAAGTGTGTGCAAACTAATTTCCATAACTAAAATTTTGAGCAAAAACCTAACTATTCTGTTACACATTTTACCGTACTTGCGATTAAATTCACGGTTAATACTAATCATTTTCTACAAACAACCGATCGAAAGTTTATCTACTCATTATATAACTAAAATAAGTGCAACTTGCATTTCCTCAACCTGGATGGTTATTTAATTTGCCTATATATACCAAGTACCAACTACAAAACAGTAGTTGTTTGGCACATAAATAAACAATTGGTTTAACTGCGCAGTTTGCAGCAGCCGATTACCCCCTGCTCTGCAGCCTCTTCGATCCACCTCTCATCTCTATTGTCTTGTTACAAATACAGTAATATACAGATACATACATGTACACATCTACATCCATTGCGTGTCCCCCGTCGGATCCAGAAAACATTGGAAAAGAACCCAACCCTCCTAATTAATGTTAAGACTATTTTAATGTTACGTGTAAAAAGGGTAAACTAGTAGGGAAATTAAGATGAAGATAGTGTAATAGTGTAGAGAGAGAGAGAGAGAGAGGTAAGTATATGGAGGAATGGTGGTCTTTAAGTGCGGTGAGTAACAGAGGTCAAGAGAGAGAGAGATAGAAATCACGAGAAACTTGGGTTTCCTATATCCACCAATTTATTCCTCTTCTTCCCCCCTCCCTCTCTATCTCTCTCTCTCTCTCACTGTCTTGATTGTCAGTCTCTCTCTTCCTCTCCTTCTCCCTTGTCTCTTTTGCCATTATTATTTATTAACGCTTTTACTCATCCATCCTTAGCTGTACGTTGAAGGCATAGCCTAAATTTAGTTTGGACCCCTCCTTTCATTGTAACTTTCAAATTATCCTATTTCACTTTTGTGGGTGTAATCTTTTCACACAATAGTATTTACGTGGATTACCTTCTTGTGAATATAGTAATGGGAAAGCAGTACTGTACTGCAATTCATAACTTAACTTAGTAGTATACTGGAAGCAGTAAGTATACAACTAAGCAATATGTGTGTTTCTCGCCAGTGCTAGCTGCAAATGATAACTGTTTGAAATGACGAAAATATCGAGAGTTAATTCTATAAAATTCCGTTGCCAAAAGTTAAAAAATCAGCTACCAAACTTAAATTTTCCCGTTGGATAAGCTAGTTCTGTTGTAGAATTTACAACTCTTGCGATTTTGGGTAAGCAGATTTTGAGCTATACATACTAGTATTTTTTACGTGCATCGTTTGATAAGTCAACAGTAATTAGTACGTGCGATGAATGTCTTAATTTTAAAAAATAGAGTTGAACGGGGGATACACGTATTTTTAAAAAATTAAAAAGGAAAAACTTTGATGTGTACGTGCGATGCACGTATTGAAATGTCTTTGGAGTTGAATGTCTTTGTGTACGTGCGATGAATGTCTTTGGAGTTGCATGTGCGATGCACATGTTTATTTGGTGACAAAAATGATGTTTCTTTTGTGACAAAAAATATTAAAATTTGTTTATTTGTGACAAACTTTTCCATTAAATAGTAAGTAAATATATTATATTATAGATAGATAGATGGACAGTAATTTACACGTGTGATGCATGCTTAATATAAATATATATAAAATTAAAGTAAAAAATCTGACATAGTGAGGACTCGAACCTGAGACCTCCTTCATATTAATTATGCACGTGCAATGCACGTGTTGGTAGATTGACAAATGATACTAAGACCTTCTCCCATTATAATATTGGAGATATGTACACAAAAAAAAACATTAATTGTTTTTTTAAATACAAATATGCATTTTTTATAATACAAATTAAAAAAAAAACATTAATTGTTTTTTTAATACTATCAGACATATATATGTACATATATATATATATATGTCTGATAGTACAAAAAAAATAATACAAATAATATTAATTGTTTTTTTTAATAAGGAACTACCTTTCAACTAGTTTTCACACAATTACCAAAAAAATTAGTTTTTACACCATATTTTTTAAAACAATATTTTAGACAATATGGAGTTCAAAATGTATACAAAACACATCTAAATAAAGCAGCTAACAAAAAGTTTCTTTATACATACTAGTCAGGGGCGTATCTGAGTTTCAGGGAACCCTAAGCAAGTTTTAAAATGGGACCTTTTGCAAGTTTACAAATCTCTATATTATAATGAGAGAGTTGGGGTTGTCATTTGTAGACATTCAATCATATAATCTCAACCATTCATTTTTAAGTAGAAGTTATATTAACCATTAATTTACTCAACTGTTGTTAGTTACCATAATACCCTCAAAGTTCATTTGTAGACATTCAACCATTTAATCTCAACCAGGGGCGTATCAGATTTTCAGGGGGGGGTTAAGAAAGTTCTAAAATTGGGCCTTTTGCAAGTTTACAAAATTAAAATGAGAATTATTTAAATACAAACAAACTTGGAGCCTTCGAGGACAATATTTAAATGAAATCAAATATATATATATATATATATATATATATATATATATATATATATATATATATATGCTTTAAAAAAAAATGATAACGTACACATTTTACATGAAATGTCTCATGGCAAAAAGAAACTAGGACAAACTCTAACAATACAAAATTTAAATAACAACGTTAAGGAACAATAGTATCTAATTGTTGCACCTTCCAAATTTCACTTTTTCTTGAAATCTTCAACAATTTTCTCAAATTTCAGTCCCAAATTAAAAATTGAATACTTCTTCTTCAATGAATTCTGAACTGATAAAATAAAAATACTAAATTAATAATTAAATAATTTCTTCACATAATCTTAATTCTCAAATACCCAACTACAGTACAAATTATTCAGTGGTTAGTAACACAATACAAATTTTTTAATGTTTGATTTGGGATATAAAACGATATAAATTATTTGACCAAAATGACTTTAAAAAATGACTTTAAAAAATCAAAAAACAGAATGCAGGAGGACAGCAGGAGGTGGAGGTTTCTGCTTTGATTTGATATCATTCTCATCGACCAAAAGGAAAAAAAATTCAAAAAATGGGGGATTGTGCTTTGATTTGATCTCAACAACAACAAATGACTTTAAAAAAAATCAAAAAACTTGAAGGAGAGAAAAAAAAATTATTGCAGACTGACGATGGGCGATGGACGGGTAGCGACGATTTTGAATAGCCAATCAGCCTACAGTTAGAAGAAGAAGAACCCAACCCAATATAAGTTAGAAGAAGAAGAACCCAAAAACCAAAAGCAAATTTGATTTGAGAAGCCAATCAGCCATAAATGAATGCTTTATGCAATCATGCGTGAATGCAAATCGTCACCGAGAGATCAAGTAATTTTTTTTTTGTGGGTATAACAGTGTATATATTTTTAAAAAAGGGTCCCTATATAATTTGGGGGCCCAAAGCAGCCGCTTGGGCTGCTTGGGCCCAGATCCGCCTTTGATACTAGTAATATACAAGTGTGATGCACGTATTAATTTAAAAAAAAAATAAAGTGAAACTCTGAGTTACACGTGCGATGCATGTCTTAATAAATATGGTTATATATTTTTAAAATTAGATGTAAAGACTATAATGGGAAAGTTGGAGTTACACGTAATTTGGTAGATTTACAACTCTAACTCTTCTATTATAATAATTATTATATATTATATTATAAATAAATAGACAGACAGATAGATAGATAGATAGATAGATAGATAGATAGTTTACACGTGTGATGCACATTTAATATATTAAAAAAATTAAAGTAAAAAATCTGACGTAGTGAGAACTCGAACTCGAGACATTTTTCATATTAGTTATGTACGTACAATGCACGAGTTGGTAGATTGACAAATGACACTAAAGTCTTCTTCCATTATAATATTAGAGATTTGAAACCAATAACATTGTGAGATATATATTTACTAGATTTGCCCGTGGACACGTGCCTACGGCACGTCTTCGGAACGATACAACATACGAAAAGCCATGTAAACAATAAAATAACAATTATGTAGTTCAAGTTTGAATAGTATGACAATAATTAGTTGTAAATATAAGTCCATATTTCTATTAGTATATGTTGAAAAATAATTATAAATGAGGGTGTAAAATCTAACTTCTTAGAACTTTAAGGGTGGAAAATGATGAAATTTAACTGTTGAAGAGATATTTGCTGTTTTCAATATAACATGTGCAATAAAAAAAACATAAAAATTCTGAAAATTTTACAAACCTGAAATTTTAACATCTAAATTTCTAAGTAAGTTAAGAAAGAATGGGGAGAGAGCGAAAGAGAGAAATATGAAAAAGTAAAGAGATGAGAGAGATAGTAATAAAATAATAAGTTTTTTAGTTTTGGGGAAAAAATTTAATTTTAGGATTTGAAATTTTGGACGGAAAAATATATTTTATGAGAATCAATCTAAATCATTAATTTTAAGGGGGGGGGGGAGTGAATGAGAATCACTTGATAGCTTTTTTTTGTAATTTAATAAATCAGTACAAGAGAGAAGCAAGTACAACAAGTATTTTTACACCGGAAGGGAAGGGGTATAGTAAATAACCAAAACATTTTAAACAAAACTTACAATCAAACAAGGGACTCATACGAACTTTCCCTGGAGGCAGAAAAAGGTTCCTTCCTTGCCCTTCTCTAAAAAATAAAAACCTATACACCCACCCCCACACCATCTACCCATATAAAACCAACCCTAACCCCCAACGTTCAAGAACCCCACCACACTTCTTCATATCCTCCTCCTCCTCCTCCTCCTCCATCTTTTTCTCCTAAAAATTCGAGAGAGAGAGAGAGTGAGAGTGACTTAACTCCATCGACCAACCATGCTCTCCCCCTACTTCGACGACCCCTCCATCACTACCACCACCACCTGGTCCTCCCTCGAGGCCGTCGACCCCGCCACCTGGTACACTCCCGCCCCCTCCGACCCCACCCTTAACAACCTCGACGACCACGACCACGACGACGACGACAACAACAACAACAACAACAACCCCTTCCTGTTCAACAATATAATAATGGGACCCACCGTGACCAATTTTACCACCGTACCACCTCCCCATCCTCCTCATGTGCCAGCTGACTTCTTCTCCGGCTTCGCGGCTGCAGCATCCTCCTCCTCCTCCTCCTCCACCACCACCAACTTCAGCAACCTCCCACTAATGACAAGCACCTTCGAGTCCACCTTCGAGAACAGGCCCAAGATACTGCGCCCACTGGACCTATGCCCGCCTGTCGGGGCTGCACCAACTTTGTTCCAGAAGCGGGTGGCCAGGCAACAGATCAATCCTAACACGATCTTAGCGAGGTTCGGGATTGAGGAGAGGATCATCAAAAAGAGTGGTAGTGAAGTGGAAGGGGGTGAGTTGGTGGATCATGAGGTTAATGGGAGCTTTGATGGGTCGGGGTTTGATTCGGATGATCAGCTTTTGGAGGAGGGGAATGTGAAGGGAAAGGGGGGGAAGAAGAAGGGGTTGCCGGCGAAAAATTTGATGGCGGAGAGGAGGAGGAGGAAGAAGCTGAATGATAGGCTCTACCTGCTCAGGTCGGTGGTGCCCAAAATTAGCAAGGTGAGTTTTTTTTTTTTTTTCTTCAAAATTTTATAATTATAATTATAATTATTATTGTTATTATTTTATTTTTAATGCATGATAAAAAGGAGGAACTTTTTTTGTATGCCACTTTTCGAAACTATTTGCAGAAAGAGAACAGTTGTCAAAGTATTTGCGCTCGTGGACTCAACAACTAAACTCTCCGTTGAGACGACGAGTTTAGTTGTTTCATACTCGCCGTGGGAATAGGGCAAATGTAGTTTTTTTTTTTTTGATTGAGAAACTCGCCGTTGGGAATGGTAAGAGTTCAGTTCAAAATTTTCAATTGAAGACTCGCCGTTTTTAATGACGAGGACATTTACATTTTATTCGTTGTTGGGAACGACAAATTTATTATTATTATTATTATTATTATTATTAATTTTTTTTTTGAAAATTCGCTGTTCCTAACGGCGACGATATTTGCACTAGACTCACTAAACTCGTTTTTCCAATAGTGAGTCACTATTGGGAAAACGAGTTTAGTTCAAAACAATTTTCTATCGAGTTTTTTTTTTTGAAAATTCACTAAGTCCAACAGAGTGTTTCACTCTCTGTGAAAATTCCTACATCATCGTCGTTCCCAACAACGAGTCTAGTATAAATGTCCTCGCCATTGGGAACGACGAGTCTGCATTGAAAATTTTGAACTAAACTCGCTATTTCTAACAGTGAGTCTAGTGTAAATGTCCTCGTCATTGGGAACAACGAGTCTTTATTGAAAATTTTGAATTGAACTCGTCGTTAGAAACAACGAGTTTCTTAAAAAATTAGCACCCCAACGGCGAATTTAGTTGTTGAGTCAACGAGCGCAAATGCTTTGACAACTGTCATCTATCTATAAATAGTTTCGAAAAGTGGCATATTAAAAAAAATTTATAAAAATGAGAGTGTTTTCCAATTTGGTATGTCGATTAATGGGTAGTTGCTATTTAGTTCTCCAAATTACGATAGCTGTGATTTGGTCCCTTAATTTGAATGATTTAATGAATTTAGTTGTGCCAGAGGAGTCTTTGGATTTCCCTTGAAAATTGCACTCCCTAGGGTTTGCATTCCAAAAAAATGAAAATTTGGTTCAAAATTGGTAAGTCATTAAAATTAAGAGACTGAAATGCCAATTGTGTGATCTGGGTATGCAATAGCAAATAATATATATTAATTGAGGGACCAATTTGCAAAATTCCTTAAAAATGAAATTAAGATATTGCATACTAATAAAGTGGTTTTTAAAAAGTGAGCATGCCATGTAATTATCTTTTCTTTTACTAAAGAGTTTATTTCATGGTTTACTGATTTGAGAACTATGACAACTTTGTTAAAGTAACGATGGATGATTAGGTCATACACTCATACGTAGGAGTAGATGCTAGAAAGGGAATTTTAGAGAGCTACAATGATATAATGATGATTCTCAGTTATGGTAAAGAACTTATTGTTCTCTTTCTTTTTTATACTCTGGAAACTAGCTGTTTATGAGTTGACTTGGTTCTAAGAAATCGAAATTTGCTTTCAATTTCCTTTTTAATCTTTGATGCCAGTTTCTTGTTTTAGAAATTTACTCTGTTTTCTCAGCTACTTTGCTTTATGTAGCTTGTCTATTTATTTTTTCTATTATTATTATTATTATTATTATTTCAATTTTTTCCTTATGATAACACATCAACGACATATTGTATGGACAATTTGGCAAGTTATGGAGTTTATCCATTTGGATCCAAACCCATCTTGTGGATCTATAAGGCTGACAATATACAAGTTAGTTTTATATACTACTAGTACTATCTAAGGATATGATAATTGCTAAAGCATTTATGCTTTGTCTGTGGTCCCTTCTTCAACTTTGAAGAATTTTACCGGTATGTCGACAAATATTTCTTCTTCATTATTGTACTGGAATGATTAATACAGTTAATTTTCTTTCTTTGTCATAAAATCTCACAGTCGGTATGAGATTGTTGAACTTCAGTGGAAACTTAAACAAAAGATGTTCTTTATAATTCTACAAATCCATCTCTAAAGAACAACTAATTAAGTTTGTAATTTATTTATTTATTTATTTTGTGAAAAATGTATATCGCTTGCATTTATGTAACATATATGTTGGTCCGTCATCTTAATATTGGTACAGGATCTGCCAAATTTTGTTTTGAGAAAGATTTTGAGTTCATTACTTTGCTCTAAGAATTGATGGTTCTTAGATTATTTAGGTTCAGTTTATTTTGAGTGAACTTCGAGTTAATTAGGAAGTTTGTCTCTGATAAGATAATCACAAATTTTCTTATACTAGAACATACATTTTTTTTTTTTGCTTGATTTTAATTGTGTTTTTTATTGAAAAGACAGCAAATAATCTCTGTTTTGTTACAAAATTTACTAATTTGCGATAAATTAGACGTTGGTCTTTAGTATAATTTATTTAATCAGCCAATTTTTGTTATTCTGTTGTCCAACTTTGTGATGTGTCTATAGTGAAAATGAGAGGAAGTTAATTAAAATTGAATTTAAACATATTCACATTTTTTTGAATCTTAATTACACGCATATCACAGTTTTCTTACAATCATGGAAATCGTATGATTTATATACAACATTGAACAGGTCTATACATCTCTTGTATCGTAAAACAGACAAAAGTTTAGCAAATTTAGCCTTTTCTTTTCCTTCAAATTTGTATTGACACAATAATCTTTACCTGAAAAGATGATAGTTGGTTTGTATTTTGGTTAACTCTTGTTTCCTCAGATGGATAGAGCATCGATTCTGGGTGATGCTATTGAGTACTTGAAGGAGCTTCTGCAAAGAATCAATGACCTTCACAATGAACTTGAATCAACACCGTCAAGTTCTTCAGTGCCTACTCCATCTGCTTCAAGCTTTCACCCTTTGACACCCACACTACCTACTTTACCGTCCCGTATCAAGGAGGAGCTATGCCTAAGCTCATTGCCGAGCCCAAATGGTCAACAACCAAGGGTTAGTTTCCATCTACTCCGATTCACTTACTTTTTGCTTGCCAAGTAAAATTAAAAATTTACATTTTTTACTTGAAATTGTCTTACTTGTTTTCATGTACAGGGGAGGAAACCTCCATTGTTAGAGAAGTGTTTTAGGCCCACCCAACACACCTTTTACTTGTTCTACCGCCCAACGTCTAATTTAGCTAAATTCCTTTTACACTATCCAAAAGTAATACCAAACGGAGCCTAAGAAGTTTCACGTTTCCACCGAATAATGTGTTATAATTCTTGTGTTATAGTTGCCTTGTCGTTTAGCAAACAGTAATCATATCCTTTGATGCTGATGTGTTGCACGTTTTTCTTACTAACAGGTGGAAGTGAGGGTAAGGGAAGGTAGAGCAGTGAACATTCACATGTTTTGTGCTCGAAAGCCGGGCCTTTTGCTCTCTGCAATGAAAGCACTCGATGGCCTTGGTCTCGACATCCAACAGGCGGTCATTAGCTGTTTCAATGGTTTTGCTCTTGATGTTTTCCGTGCTGAGGTATGTTCACTCGTCATACTCATTTCGAAAATTTCCTTTTAAATATGATTTCATTGTTTAAGTGACTACCGAACTTAAAGATAAACAAAAAATTGTAAATTTATGCATGAATATTCATGATATACTGGAAAGTAATTTACCTGCCAACTTGTACACCAGAATGATTGCAAACCTCACTCTAACTCATTGTTAAACTGTCTAGGCTTTACCTTTACAGAGGAGTGATATTTAATTTAACAGAATATCGGTTTAGTTTGCATCATTAAGTGCACATTTTCCTCTCTACATTAATTATTAAAGGGCCAAAGGGTTAATCCTGTTTTCATCCACCTCTGTAAATGTTTCTCTGACCTAACGGTTCTATTCAGTTTGGTTGGGCATGACACTAGCAGGGTTGGAAACCTTTATTCACTTCAAAAATATGCATACGATGAAGAAATGTGTCATGAGACCTTTTTTTTTTTAATTTTAATTTTAATAACAAAAGGCAATTATTCGTACAAACTTCTTTATACTAAGTTCTTTACAGACATTGCCATGCACATATTTCTGCATGCACTAGTTTATAAAACAAAACACTCTTTTTCCAAATCTTTCTAATTATTCATAATATTCTTGGTTTAATGGATTAAGTTGTTTCCACTTGTCATCCCTTTTGTTTCAGCAATTTAAGGAGGGGCCGGGCGCGCTGCCTGAAGAAATTAAAGCCGTGCTTCTCCACTCTGCTGGCTACCAACCCGCAATGTAGCTGAAGATACCATATATAGAGGGCAATAGATGCAGCTACATCGTATTCAGATATATCAAATGTTACACTCTGGGGTATAGAAATGTTGAACCGGTGGAGCATTTTCCTCAAAAAGATGCCTTCTCAATCCTCAAAAGTTGAATTTCCTCTGTCGAATTAACAGAATTTCTAGCTTAAGTTTCATTTCCTTGTTTTTTTTTCTTCTTTAAATTTACAATGCAGCTTTCTCATAAGTTTTTTAGGCGACAATGTACTGAGAGAAGAAAACCCTTGTTTGTGTTAGGCTTCTGGTAATTAATGTTTACATTTCATCAATATTTGGTGAGAGAATGAAAAAAAGAAAATTAATGTTTACTTCATCATCTTATGATTTTTTTCATTATGTCTATTTTTACATAAATCAGTCATGTTTGTAAGGAATTTGCATGGGAAAACTGTTGTCATTATGGAAGTTTTGAATGTGCACTTGAATGCCTAAAGTATATATCTTTTAAAAGCACTGAATGCAGCATTTCATCTACAAATGCAGTTAAAAATTTTGGACTCTTACTGTTGGAGCTATTTGTATGAATGTGTACCTTAAATTCAAAAGGAATGCATTTATATTTGTTTCTTTAGTGCTATACTAAATTTTGTTGCTTAAACATTTATGTGTTCGATGTTTTCTGATTGGATTTTAGTCAGTGACATGCAGTTCTTGGTCGAGCCTCTTTTAAGATGGAAAGCTGTTATTGTTTGATTCAAGGATGGAATTCTTTTATCACATACATTCATTTGATCCACTGTCTATAAAAGATTTGTTGTTCTCAGTTTTTATGAGTTGCAGGTTTACCCTTTTTTGTCTCACTTACTTATTATGAGATACACAGTTAATTCATTGGTTATTATATAGTTCTATAATTTTATATATTGTTCTCTCTTTCTCACTGCAGACTTAACACTCAGGATAATTGGCATTCATTTTATTTCGAAATGTTTTTGAAATAGATAAAAATTCCCAACAATATTATAAAATGATGCTGCTGTTTTTGGGGTGTGAGAGCAACAGATGATGAGTTCGATTTGACAAGGGGAAGTATAGATCTCAGCCGTAGATCTGGATCTGGTGTGAGGTTGGAGAAGCGGATCTGTTGGTGGTCACCTGTGCTATTGGCTGTAAGAAACCTTGCGGGTAGCTCGAAGTCACTACCGAGCGTCGAGCGACTGTAAGAAACTTTGTGTGCAGCTCGATATCACTGCCGAGCACCGAGCGACAACGAGGCTGTAAGAAACCATGTGTGCAGCTCGATGTCACTGCCGAGCACCGAGCGACCGTAAGGCTGTAAGAAACCTTGTGTGCAGCTCGATGTTACTGCCGAGCGTCGTGCAACAACGAGGTTGTAAGAAACCTTGTGTGCAGCTCGATGTCGCTGCCGAGTGCCGAGCGACAACGAGGCTGTTAGAAACCTTGTGGGTAACTCGAAGCCACTACCGAGCGCCGAGCGACAGCGAGGCTGTAAGAAACCTTGCGTGTAGCTCGATGTCACTGCCGAGCGAGCGACAGCGAGGCTGTAAGAAGACTTGTGGGAAGTTCGAAGTCACTGCTGAGCATTGAGCTACAATAAAACTGTAAGAAACATTATGGGCAGCGCGTAGTCATTGCCGAGCGCTGAACATTTTATACTTGGAAATTTTTAGAGAACCAGTTTGTGGTTGAGTCGAGTGATTCAGATGAAGAGATCAAAGAGATGGAGGTAGTCGGCGATGGTGAACTAGTAGGTGTGGACGAGGGCGAGAAAGAGGAGATGGAGGAAGTGGAGGTAAATCTGGCGACCGAGGGGGGAGATGATGCCGAGGATGAAGGCGATAATTAAGTACTAGACGAAGGGGAAGAGTGTTAGGTTTTGAGAGTAATATCAGATTAAATACACAGCAGAAAAAATACAAAAAAATTTATCAAAATCGAGCCATGGATCCATACGAAAACCATAAATCATGTTTAGGAGTTATACCTTGAAGATGGATCTGCTGTCTCCACAGTATGTCGATCACAGTACTACAATATTGCGGTGCCTCTACGGTATCCACACGAACGGATCAAATCAAGCTTTCCCTCACGCCGTGGTGCTAATTGTGAGAAGGGGATGAACACGAATGGATCAAACCAAGCTTTCCCTCACGCCACGGTGCTAGCTGCAGGAAGGGGATGTTCTTCACAGTTTCTCTCGCTCACAATTTCTGTGACGGCTAGGATTTTCTCATGCGTGACTTTTCCACAGATACGTATTACATATATAGGTGCAGAAAATTAACCCTAAGAGAGTAATGAGGCTGTTGGGCTCACAATCTGACTTGGTTCAGATTCGTGTGTGGGTTTTTGAACTTTAGTCAGCCCATTTAATCTAATTAAATGTCCAACCAATGTCAGGAGTCCAAGTCTTACTAGGATTCCCAATTAAATTTATCTCATGTATTTAAATCCAATTTCGATCCATTTTAAGTGTGTGACCCTGTAGGTTCCCATTACGTTGACAGTAATACTAAAATCATATTCTAGTGTTAAAAATAGTGAGCAGTATCTAGCAATACATCACTGCTACTCAAGTAACAGGAATGCCAGTGATTTAATATAACCTATCTGATATGGCTAAAAATGGGGTTAAATCGGGACCGTCCAGATCGAGCACGGATCTTGAAGCACGGGGGTAAAAAGGTAATTCCACATACAGATGGATCCAAAATGGGTATTGGGCCTCCTCCTCACAAAACCAACCACCCGCGAATAGATCCATCTCAACTGGGCACGGGTCCCGACCCGATACAAGCCCGGTCCACCAAGAGGAGAATCAGGCCACTGATTTGATCAAATCAAATCAATAAGCCTGATTGACTCCCACCAGGGAATCAGGGCCTAACTTCCCAAAACAGAATAGGAGGATTTTTCTCCTGGCTGTTAGGCAGGAAATCAGGACCCTAATTGTTCCAAAAGGCGACTATAAATACAACCCCTCTACCACCAAGACCAGGTTAATCACTTCTTGACCACTTAAGCTCTTTCTTAATCTTTATCTGATTACTGACAAGAGCGTCGGAGGGTGCGTCGCCGGAATCAACCCCGGTGTCTCGCACTTCCTTGCAGGTTGCGGCGGGAGCAAGAAGGCTGAGTCAACTGTTCAGGTTTTTCTCGGACTCACAAATTCTATCTGTTTACCCCCACACCGAAATCAGTGGTAACAGATTGGGAGCAAGAAGGCTGAGTCAACTGTTCAGGTTTTTCTCGGACTCACAAATTCTATCTGTTTACCCCCACACCGAAATCAGTGGTAACAGATTGGCGCCGTCTGTGGGAAAACCGCACGAACAGCCTCAGCCCATTCTCCGTCGTCCTCTGTAGTCATGTCTCCGAAGAAGAACAGATCCAGAGGGTCGAACCGTGGGGGCAACCTCACCGACCCGGCAAATGAAGTTCCGGTCAATCCTATCCTTCAGTCCGACCTCCCTCCGCTGACCCAGCAGGTCCCACCTCCTCCTCCCAAGCAGCAGCCCAACAATGGTCCGTCCGGTCATAACGGTCGGAAGGAGAAGCAGCCCCTCAATCCGGGCCATGTCTCGGTCCATAATGGGTCCTCGGACTCGATGGCTTCTCACCACCCCGACCTCCGCATCACACTTCTGAACCGCCAGAAAGACGACGACCTCCGTACCCATCTTGACGAGAGGCGGGCCCGAGAGGGAGCCTCCCGCCAGCGTCAAGGTGAGCGGTCCCCACGTCGCCGGGACGGCAGAAGGTCCCCGGACCGCAGAGGCCGAGCGGCATCCCCCGATCGCCGAAGGAGGAGGTCCCGCTCCCCCAGGGATCGGCGTCATCCGAGGGACCGAGACGTACCCATCAGCCGAGCCGAATTCCTCCAGTTTCAGGAGACCGTACTGCAGGCTCTCAATCTTCGGCAGAACGTCCAGAACGCACAAAGGGCTCCGACGCCCCCCAGAAATCCCAGTCCTCGGCGCCGAACCCGGAGCCCTTCCCCGGCTCCCAGCCGCCAGCAGCGGGAACAAAGCCCTCGCCGGTCCCAGGACTACCGGCGCCGCAGTCCACGCTCCCCTTCCTACGAAGAGGAGTCCGGGGGGTCATACGATTACCAGCGGAGGGACGACGCCCTCATACGCCGTCTCCATGAGGTGGAAAGGCGTATCGGCCGGATGGACAGGGAGGAAGAGTCCCGAGCAGGAACCTTACGTCCCAGCCGACCCCCCTTCTCACAGTCGATCATGGAGGCCCACATACCGAGGAGTTTCAAACCGCCGCAGTTTGAAACATACTCAGGGGAATCCGACCTGGTCGACCACGTCGAAAGCTTCAAGACCCTGATGCTGATCCATCAAGCTTCCGACGCGGTGCTCTGCAGGACCTTCCCTGCCACCCTCAGGGGGTCGGCTCGGGAATGGTATTCCAGGCTCACTCCCTCATCCATTTTCTCATTCGAGCAGTTCGAGACGCTGTTCATTACTCACTTCGTGAGTAGCCGGCGAGCCGAGAAGACAAGTCTTTCCCTACTGAACCTGCGGCAGGAGAAGGAAGAAAAGTTGCGGGACTATGTGAAAAGGTTCACCGCAGAAGTCAGGTCTATTGCTTCCTTAGACCAATCTGTGGCCACCGTGGCGTTCCAGTCGAACGTCCTTAACGCAAACCTCCGACCATCCCTGGCCAAGTAGCCCCCGCATGACTTCGCCGACCTCCTCCTGAGGTGCGAGAAGTACATCCGAGCAGAAGAGGCCGAAGCCCTTCCCAGCTTTGGGGGGCCCTCCGCAGGGTCGAAAAGAAAGGCGACAGGGGAAGAAGGGTCCAAGAAAGCTCAGAAGGACATGGGCGGTCAGCGCCGCCCTCCCCCCAGGTTCGAGAAGTTCACTCCCCTCACCACTAATGTCTCCACTATCCTCATGGAGGTGGAGAAGGAGGGAGTCATCCCTCCAGCCCCGAGGATGCACACCCCGGCGAGGAGGAGGGACAAAGATAAGTGGTGTCGGTACCACCGAGACCACGGGCATGATACGAATGACTGTCGGGCTTTGAGAGATGAGATCGAAGCCCTCATTCGAAGGGGGCAGTTGGCCAAGTTCGTGAAGGCTGCCGATCGGACAGATCGCCACTCCCCTCCGCCTCGGGGGGCTAACAAGCGCTCCGAGCGGCGCGAAGAGACGCCCGAGTTCGAGGAGGAACGGGTTCTGCACTTAATCCATGGAGGTCCCATGGGGGGCTCCTCTAAATCCTCCCGAAAGGCCTTCGTCCGAGAGGTCAACTCGGTCCATAGTGCTCCTCCCCCGAAAGGTCTCGGCATCCCAGTGTCTTTCTCCGATGCCGACCTGGAAGGAGTCCGAACCCCCCACTGCGATGCCCTCGTCATCGACCTCCGCATGGCCAACTTCAAGGTGCAAAGGATTTTGGTGGACAACGGGAGTTCGGTCAATATCCTTTTCCTCTCGGCCTTCCGAGGCCTGCAGCTGTCCAGAGACCGTCTCAAGCCGGCCGGTTATACTCTCCACGGGTTCACGGGAGTTCCGGTAACCGTCGAAGGGGTGATAACCCTGGACGTTACTGCGGGAAGCACCCCTACTACCCGAACCGAGCCGATGGACTTCATGGTCGTCGATGTCCCCGCAGCATATAATGTCATCCTAGGCCGCCCCGGCCTAGCTGCCCTGGAGGCTGTCCCCTCGGCATACCATTTGAAAATGAAGTTCCCCACTCGGTCGGGAGTAGGGGAAGTCAGGGGAAGCCAGGAAACAGCCCGGAAGTGCTACATGACTTCCACCGGGGGACCAGTGCTCTCGCTCGAGACACTGGAGATCCCCGAGCCGAAGGCCCGCCCAACGTCCGAGCCGGCGGACGAGTTAGAAGAAGTGCTCTTCTCGGACGAGGATCTGAGCCGAAAATTCCTCGTCAGCAAGTCCTTGCCGACCATGCTGTTCTCCGACTTGGTGAGGTGCATCCGGAATAACCGCGACCTATTTGCTTGGTCGGCCGCGGACATGCCCGGCATCTCCGAGGACTTGCTCGTCCATCGTCTAAGCGTCGAACCGGGGTGCAAACCGGTTCGGCAGAAGAGGCGAAAGTTCGCTCCCGAGCGACAGCAGGCAATCAAGGAGGAAGTGGATAAGCTGCTGAAGGCCAAGTTCATACAGGAGGTGAACTATCCCGAGTGGCTGTCGAATGTTGTAATGGTCAAGAAGTCCAACGGCTCGTGGAGGATATGCATCGACTTCACTGACCTGAACAAGGCGTGTCTGAAGGATCCATTCCCTCTCCCGAACATCGACACCCTTATTGACGCCACCTCGGGCCATGAGCTCCTCAGCTTCATGGACGCCTTCTCGGGGTACAATCAAATCCGGATGTTCCCTCCGGATATCTCGAAGACCTCCTTCGTCACCGACCAAGGCCTCTACTGCTACCGGGTGATGCCGTTCGGCCTGAAGAACGCGGGCGCCACCTACCAACGCCTCGTCAACAAGGTCTTCCAGAACCAGATTGGCCGAAACATGGAGGTGTACGTTGATGACATGCTTGTCAAGAGCATCCACGGCACCGACCATGTTGCTGACCTCCAAGAGGCCTTCGGCGTGTTGAGGAAGCACAACATGCGGCTGAACCCGAACAAGTGTGCGTTCGGGGTCTCCTCGGGAAAATTCCTCGGCTTCATGGTAAGCCAGCGAGGAATCGAAGCTAATCCCGAGAAGATTAAGGCCATATTAGACATGGCTCCGCCTCGGAACGTCAAGGAGGTGCAAAAGCTCACTGGCCGGCTCGCTGCTATCGGCCGCTTCCTCTCGAAGTCGGGGGAAAAGTGCCTTCCCTTCTTCAAAGCACTCCGGGGGGCCAAAGGTTTTGAATGGGGCCAGGCGCAACAGGAATCATTCGACCAGTTGAAGGCATACCTGGTGAACCCCCCTCTGCTCAGCAAACCGGTCCCTGGCGAGACTCTCTTCGTCTATTTGGCTGCTTCCGAGCAGACATTGAGCGCTGTCTTGGTAAGAGAGGAAGACCGGGCCCAGAGGCCTATCTACTACGTGAGCAAGGTGCTCCGGGACGCCGAGCTCCGCTATCCGAGGATAGAAAAGATAGCCTACGCTCTGATCATGGCAGCGAGAAAGCTTCGGCCATACTTTCAATCCCACTCGGTCGTTGTCCTCACCGACCAACCCCTCAAGCAGATCCTCCACAAGCCGGAGACCTCGGGCCGGCTGATGAAGTGGTCCATAGAGCTAAGTCAGCATGACATCTCCTATCAGCCTCGGACGGCGATTAAGGCACAAGCTCTCGCCGACTTCATCGTAGAGTCCTCTATCCCCGAGGTCGGCCACGTCCCGAATGGGCCCCCCATTTGGACAGTCTTCGTGGACGGATCCTCTTGCAATGAAGGAAGCGGCGCCGGCATCATCCTGAACGGCCCTGACAACTTCGTCCTCCAGTATGCGATCCGCATGAACTTCAAGGCCTCGAACAACGAGGCGGAGTATGAGGCTCTCATAGCTGGGCTCGGACTCGCCTGAAGTGCTGGAGCCCAGCGCCTCCGGATTCACAGTGATTCCCAGCTAGTCGTGAACCAGGTCTTGGGCGAATATGAGGCCAGGGACGAGCGAATGGCGAAGTACCTCGCCAAGGTTCGGGACCTCATGGGCCGGTTCGAAGAAGCCATCATCCAACGAGTCCCCCGGGAGGAGAACTCACAAGCCGATGCTCTCTCCAAATTGGCCTCGTCTTCCCTACAAGGTTTTGAGCAGACCGTGCTGATTGAAGTCCTCTCTAAGCCAAGCATCGAAGACGAGCCACCTAGCTCGGTGGAGTCATTGCCGGTCATGCTGCAGGACAATTGGATGAAGCCACTGATAGAATTCCTAAGGGACGGAGTTCTACCCTCGGACCCCAAGGAGGCGCGCCGAGTCAGAACTCGGGCCGAGCGCTATGTCTTGATCGAGGGCATCCTATACAAGCGCTCCTTCTCTCAAATAGACGGCCGGCCATATCTAAGGTGCCTCTCTCCGGATCAGGCTGAATATTTCCTACAGGAGCTTCATGAGGGCATCGGAGGGGCACACTCCGGATTTAGGTCTTTGGCCCGGAAAGCTCTGAACTATGGGTACTTCTGGCCGACCCTTCTCCAAGACGCCGAGCGACATGTTCGGCAATGCAGCGCTTGCCAGAGACACTCCAGCATCCGACGCCTCCCTCAGGCCAACCTCGCCTCCCTGTCGAGCCCTATCCCCTTCGCCATGTGGGGAATGGACTTGCTAGGGCCTTTCCCTCCGGCTCCGGGTCAGTTCAAGTTCTTGGTCATAGCCATTGACTACTTCTCGAAGTGGGTTGAGGCCGAGCCCCTCGCCACTATAATCGAGAACAAAGTGGTGCAGTTCTTCTGGAAGAGCATCATATGCAGATTCGGCGTCCCCCGCGTCCTCGTGACGGACAACGGGACCCAGTTTACCGGCACGGCATTCCGAGCCCTATGTGATGACCTCGTCATTCAGCAGCGCTTCTCGTCCGTCTCACACCCTCAGTCGAACGGACAGGCCGAGAATGCTAATAAGCAGATCCTCGCAGGCATCAATAGAAGGTTGGACAAGTGCTCCAAAGGTTTGTGGGTCGACCAACTCCCTAATGTGTTGTGGAACTACCGCACAAGCAAGCGGACGCCCACCGGAGAGTCCCCTTTCAATCTTACTTATGGGGCCGAGGCCGTGATACTCCTCGAGGTCGGAATACCTTCCCCTCGGCTCATAGCCTATGACGAAGCGCAGAATGCCAGGGACCTCAGAGGAAACTTGGACCTGATAGATGAACTGAGGGAAAGGGCATCGATTCGGCAGCAGAATTACAGGAGAAAGGTCGAGCTAGCGTACAACAAAAAGGTCCGACCCGCCGACCTTAAACAAGGAGATTTAGTCCTGAGGAAGCTAGCCATATCCCTCCCCAGTCAGAAGAGCAAGCTAGCTCCGAACTGGGAAGGACCGTACCGGATCACAAAAGTTGTTTGGCCTGGGGCATACCGTCTTGAAGACATGGAAGGCAGAGAGCTTCCGAGGACCTGGAATGCCGACCACCTCCTAAAATACCAAGAGAGCGCTCCGGCGCCCCTCTGAGTAATCCGAGGTGTCGAACCATTCCTCTCCTCCAACTTGTAACCTGTTCCATGAATTGTACTATGTAAAACGGTTCGCCGTCAATAATTAATAAAGAAAGCTCCTTTCGGTCTTATGAATTTGTATGCTTCTTTCCGTTCTTTTCATCTGCTCTTTAAGTTGCGATTTCAACCAATGGTTCGGAGTCCGCGCTCGGCTCGGCCTCATTCCCTTGGTTCGTCTCCGGACGGACCAGAGGCGAACCGCCGTTCTGAACTGCTCCCACAGCCGTTGAACTATACCGATGGTTCGGAGTCCAACACTCGGCTCGACTTTACCTCCTCGGCTCGTCTCCGGACGAACCAGGGGTAGATCGCCGTTCGGAATTGCTCCTACAGCCGTTGAACTATACCGATGGTTCGGAGTCCAACACTCGGCTCGACTTTACCTCCTCGACTCGTCTCCGGACGAACCAGGGGTAGATCGCCGTTCGGAATTGCTCCCACAGCCGTTGAACTATACCGATGGTTCGGAGTCCAACACTCGGCTCGACTTTACCTCCTCGGCTCGTCTCCGGACGAACCAGGGGTAGATCGCCGTTCGGAATTGCTCCTACAGCCGTTGAACTATACCGATGGTTCGGAGTCCAACACTCGGCTCGACTTTACCTCCTCGACTCGTCTCCGGACGAACCAGGGGTAGATCGCCGTTCGGAATTGCTCCCACAGCCGTTGAACTATACCGATGGTTCGGAGTCCAACACTCGGCTCGACTTTACCTCCTCGGCTCGTCTCCGGACGAACCAGGGGTAGATCGCCGTTCGGAATTACTCCCACACCCGTCGAGCTCCAACGATGGTCCCGGGGGCCAACACTTGGTTCCCAGTCCATCTAAACTACTCCGGTAGACCAATGCCAGACCTTCGTTCGAACACATAATCCGAACTCTCCTAACTATTAGCCGAAGACCGAAGACCCACACACTCGGTCGGCTTTCGAGCAAGTGGCTTCCCGAGCGTGTAAACGGGGAAAATGCACTTTCCCCTCAACTTTCGTGCATGATCTCGATCCAACGGCTCAGATCCCGCCGCCCGCGCTAAACGACAAGATAATGTTTTCTCGGGAACTGAACCGCCTCGAGATTCGCGCCTACGTCCAACGGCTCAGATCCTGCCACGTGCGCCAGACGACAAAATAACACTTTACGGGGTCAGGGCCGCCTAGGAAGTCGCGTCGTACCCCGTCAGAGCCACTAAATGACAAAGCGCCGTTTTCTTGGGAACCTGTTCGGTTCAAACATTATTGCCTACGGGGCTAACGTGCTCGGTTCAAAGATCTCGACGCAGCCAACACAGTTATAAGCAAGGCAAATATTCAGAGCAATGAGAGAGTTTTATTAATAATCGGCACATGATACAAAACTCGTCTCTTGGTTACAAAGTGTTGACAAACAAAACACGCGACGCCGACCCACTACAGTTGTCTCTCATATAGAAACATCCTCACTAGACTGCTCGCCCTCCTCGGCAGGCAGCTCCTCTGCCTCCCCCCGGAGCTTCGCCATCACAGCCTGCAAGTGCCGCATCTCCGAGAGCAAGTCATCCCGCTCGGTGATGATCTTCGATTGGTTGTGCCGAATGCATTTGACCCGAAGAGCGTTGCTGAATGCGGTTTGCGAGTCTTCATCCTCTCCTGCGGGACTCAGCTCGACGATCCTATTCTCCAAGCGTTGGATCTCGGCTTCCCGGAGACTGAGGACAGACGAAAGGTGGTCCCACTCACTCTCGACTCGGCATAATTTCAGATCGGCACTCCTATGGCTCAGAACCACCGTCCCAGAGGTGGCCTCGGACTCGGAGTCATCATTCAAACGTTCGGAGTCCGAGTCATGGATCGTCACCACGAGCTGAAAGAAAGGAAAAACGAATAACACAGTTTCAATACACGGCCGAAGTCTAACACTTGGAAACTTTGCAGAACTATTTGCATTCAGACATAATAGTGTTACAGACGGCCGACCGACCCTACAATTAAGTTTTACAACAACAAACAAAAAGGGAAAATGACATGATCAGGGCCTCTTCGGAAGGGCAATGCTTCGGTTTAGGGAGACGTGAGGACGACGAGGCCTGCCCTCCGAGCTCGACCCTAAACCAACGAAGCATGATCCCCCTTCACTGCTAGTCCTAACAGCGGCGCCGACCGAAGCCCCGCTCGACGAAACAGCTGCACTGCTCTGAGCATCGGCCGGACTCCGCCTGGTCATAGGCGAGCGCGTCGCGAGTTCGTAAAACGTAATCCCCCTCTCGCTCTCCTCGCGAGTGCACGACGTGCTGCGAACGTTAGCTCTCTCCGGCGCGGGCTTGAGCGACGCGATCTCCTCCTCCAGTTCAATAATCCTGTCTCTCAGAACATCGTCCTTCGCCGATTTCTTCGGACGAGAAGGTCTTGACGAGCCGGAGGCATTAACACCATCGGCGGTGAGCCGGCGGAAGTGGGTAACCTCAATTCCCCTATCTATCGTGATCCTTCGGAGCCTGTCGACGTCGGCCAATAACCTCTTACGCTCGGCCGATGCCTTCTCCAGCTCGGATGCTAGCTTCTCTGCCTCCGCCGAGCGTTCCCTCTCCGCTAATTCCAGGTGTTGGACGTCTGCCAAAAGATCGTCATTCCTCTGCTCGACGGCAGTGAGCTCCCCGCGGATCCGCTCGACTTCCCCTTCGGGACAAGGAGCTTGGTGGTGCTTCCGCAGTTCATACAGCTCGCGGCAGCGCCTCCGTAGAACTGCCTTCACCTCCTCCGCCTGGCCGAGCAGGAGAAACCGCCTCTGTCGGCTGTCCTTGAGCTCATGCTTCATTTTGGCCAACTCCCTCCGAAGGTAGACGAGCTCCGTGACCGGACCGAACTTCACCTGAAAAGCAGAGATAAATCCGATACCCAACACTCGGAAACATCTACGGCTAGTCACACACAATTCCGAAGTTCAACACTTGGGCAAATTTCGGCCAAACAAAATACTTTCATTTCAAAATCAAGGTGAAAGTTTTACACTAGCGGTGGCCAGTCCGCAGTTAGGCTTACAAAAGAAAAAAGACAAAAAAAAGACAACCGAGTCAGGGGTCGACCTTTTTGCCGCTCGGGTCCGTCGACCCCCCGGTCTTGTCCTCGCCACCGTCCTCGCCTCCGCCTTCGCTCCAACTCTCCTCCTCGGAGTCGCCCTCCTCCTCGTCCTCGGCCTCGGACTCCCCGGGACCCTCGACGACTTCCGTCTCTCCCACAGGTCCGAGCATCCCCTCGGGCAGACCCTCCTCCCCTTCCACAGGGTCGTAAAAGTGGTAGGAGGAGGTGTCGAAGCCCGGGTTCCTGGCGGCTATGTGGATCAGCGCTCGACCATAAGCGTCCTCCATGTTCTGGAGCATGTGCTGAGCAGCCTCCTCCTGCACGGCCTTCCTCACCTTCTTCACCTTCTTCAGGTGCTTGGCCTTGGTCCTCTCGGCCCTCTTCTGAGCCTTCTCCGCCTCCGACCGAGCGTTGGCCAGGGCCTCCTTCAGCTCGGCGACCTCCTTCTCCGAGGTCTCAAGTTTAGCCGCCGTGTCCTTCGACAGCTGAATGGACTTGGCCAGCTGCTCCTCCAACCCCTTCACCTCATCAGCCCTCCTCGTCGAAAGGAGCTGCTCGGCATCAAGCCGCTGCGTAGCCTTGACGCGCTCCGCCCTCTCCCGTTCCTTCTCCTGCTCCTTGTTCGCCATCTCCTCGACCAGGAAGTTGAAGTGGCAGAGGGTCTGGAAAAGAACAGCGGATTAAAAGCCGAACCCAAGTACTTGAGAAAAAACTCAAGGAAAGAAAAACCAATGAGGAAGAGCCCGGCCAACTTACCGACATAGTATTCCGAGCAATCTGCATCACGGCGTCCCCTGCTTGCCCGGCCTTCAGGGTCGCTCGGTCCTTCGGGGTTGGCAGGTGCTTCACGGCCTCCATGCAGATGTTGCCATCGCCCAAGAAGCCATCGACCTTCATCACCTGCCAGTCGGGGACGAAGATCTGTTTATGACGCTCGGTCAGGATCTTCTCCACCTCGGCAGTAAGGGGCAGAACTTGGAGGGACAACACCTCCGTCACGCCGAACGTGCCGCTCGACGAACCAGGAGCATTCCCCTTTGGGGTCGGTGTCGGCGCATCCGGGGTGGGCGGGTCGAGGACCTGGACCTCCCCCTGGTCAAGGGCCATAACCTTCGGCTGCTCGGCAGCCCTCGTGACCGAAGGCTTCTTCGCAGGCCGGCTCTCTTGAGTCCCCGCCGCCGACCTCTTCTTCTTCGCCTCCTGCTCCGAACGGCCCTTCGCCATCAGAGCCTTGTAATCCATCTTCATCGTCTCTGCAAAAGCTGAATGAAAGAACTTAGAAAAATTTTCATGAGCTTTAAACAATGAGTATAAATACCAGAAGCATACGAGGGTCGATCGGACTGAGACCCCCACGGAACAGATGCTCCTCTGTAATATCTTTCCAGCTCAACGTTGGCAGGGCGAGGAGCTTCTTCTGGACCTCGGCCTCTCCCTCACTCAACGGCACCTCCTTCTTGGTCTGCTTGGGCAGACCCTCCGTCGCCCAAACCGCCAGTATCACCCACGGCGTCAGGGACCGGACGAGGAAGTACTTTTCCTTCCAGTGTTTGATCGAGTCCGGATTCTCGATCAGTTTCACGCCCGGCCGGGGCGACAGATAAAACCTCTGTTCATCTTTCCTTGGCTGGCAAGGTCGATAAAGACTTCGAAAGAGGAACATACTCGGTTCAGCGTCGACCTCTTGGCATCGAAGGACGAAGGCCGTAACGTGCCTCCATGTGTTCGGCATCAGCTGGGCAGGACTCAAACCGTAAAAGACCAGGACCTCAACCACGAACGGATGGAGGGGAAAGCGGAGTCCGGCAATAAGGGAGTCGATCGGGAAGACGCACACGTCCGGCGAGCACCTCGTGTTGGCTCGAAAACCCGGCCCGGGGAGGAGCAGGACATACTCAAGCGGGATCCGGAATCCCTCTCGAATCATCCGAAGGTCACCCTCGGTGAGCGACGAGATAGCATGGTCCACCTCGGAAAGCTCCCTTGGCTCATTCTCCTCCACCAATGGGGCCGTACCTTAAGTCACTTTCCCCAAGACGTCCTCGGTATAATCCCGTACGCCGCCCACGCTCGACAAAACAATGGGCTGCCGGCCGAACGCCCCCGCTGTCTTCGGCGTCTCCACGATGGTGACCACGCCCTTGCCCTTCCGGGACACCGCCTCGACCTCCCTAGGCTGCTCGGCTACATCGCCCTCTCTGTCCGGACGAACGACCTCCTGCTCGCTTGGCTCTGCTACTCCCTTCTCTTTATCCCCTCGGCCAACGGCTTGTCCCGAGGCGGGGGTCTCATCCGAGATCTTAACCATTCCTAAGAGAGAAGAGAGAGAGAAACTGACCTTGAAGTGATGTGTACGGTCGGAAAGTTCACCGGAGACAACGAACGCTACCACGACAGCTAGCGACGCCACCAGAGAGCTAAAAACTTTGAAGCCAAGTAAAAACTGAAGAGAGAGAGTAAAAGTGAAAAGTGAGACTTGGTCTTAGGGGAGGTGAAGATTTATAGTAAAATTGGGACGTCCCTTGGACTTCCAAACGAAACTTCGCGACTTTTGGGCTGCTCTCGAAACTTCGCGAAGGCCCATAACCACTGTCTCCTTCACCAAGTCCGCTAGTTCGGCTCCAGGAGTTCCGAATCCGAGCTACAAGCCAACCGAACTTGTCTCCAACAGGGTCCGCTCGGAATCCGAGCAAGTGCCTTCCCGAGCGTGTAAACGGGGAAAACTCACTTTCCCCTCAACTTTCGCGCCCGATCTCGATCAGACGGCCCAGATCTCGCCAAGAACACTAAACGACAAGATAGTGTTTTCTTGGGAGCTGCGCCCGTCTCGAGATGCGCGCCATCATCCAACAGCTCAGGGTACGCCACGTCGCTCGGACGATTGAGCCTTCGGACGCCCCACCTATACCTAGAAGGAACCGGAAAAATTTTGATTCAGTTTTGAGGCGCCACCTTCGGCGAGCGCCCCCCAGGTCCCGTGTCTCGGCTGGTATTCCACCGACCCACGGGCCCCGGTCAGAAATAGATCGGCGCTCCCCCCATCTCTAACTCCTCCGAGCTGACATCCATCAGAAGCCATCAGCCCGGAAGGAAGACAGAGATGGGGGGGCCCATCAACACTCAGAGATCAGGAGAAGCGCACCATTCCGAGCTAGTTGGTAGCAACTGGAAGGCCCGGCTCGTCAGAGGACTCTGGCAACAGTGCCTTCACAGTTGCCAACAACGGGCTCGGATGGTCCGAAAGCCCGAGCCACGACTCATGGTGGAAAAGCGCACCATTCCGAGCTAGTTGGTCACGACTGGAAGGCTCGGCTTGTCAGAGGACTCTGGCAACAGCGCCTTCACAGTTGCAAACAACGAGCTCGGATGGTCCGGAACGAGGACTCAAACAAGGATCATCACCTCTTCCACCAAGATCTCTGCCTGCCTTAACGCCCACTTCGGAGCAACCAAAGAAAGCAGAAGATCTTGGTGGAAGAACGACCACCCGTCCTTCCGAAGAGGCCCACACCCCGGGTCCGGACTATGGTCGTCGACACTACTGCCTTATCCCCTCCCGCTCCTGACACCCCCTTCGGAGCAGTGAGGAACGGGAGAAGAATAAGACAACAGGGCGACCACCCGTCCTTCTGAAGTAACTCATCCCTCGGGTTCGGACTACAGTCGCCGCCACTACTACCTCGTTCCCCCCTCGCTCCTGACATCCACTTTGGGGCCGTCAGGAACAAAGGGAAAACCAGGCAGAAGAGCGACCACCTCTCCGGACCTCAAGAGAGAAGCTACCCAAGGCAGATGCCTCCGAGGTCTGAAACTCAATGTTGATTGCGACTGAAATGACAAAGGGAGTGGGGTACTTATAGCCTGCCTCCAAGAACCCGCCATTATGACCCTCGGAAGTTGAAATGCCGCGCATTAATTAAGGGAGTTATCCTTAATGACATCGGGAAGGCGGAACGACGCGCTAGTCCCGAAGCGCCATTAATACCATTGGAAACAGAGCCATCTCAGATTACCAAAAACCACAGGCCCTCGGTCGGCCGCCGAGCAAGTGCCTTCCCGAGCCTGTAAACGGGGAAAACTCACTTTCCCCTCAACTTTCGCGCCTGATCTCGATCAGACGGTCCAGATCTCGCCGAGAGCACTAAACGACAAGATAGTGTTTTCTTGGGAACTGCGCTCGTCTCGAGATGCGCATCGTCATCCGACGGCTCAGATTGCGCCACGTCACTCGGCAAGCCGAGACCCCCTGTCTTCGGTCGGCAGCCGAGCAAGTGCCTTTCCGAGCTCGTAAACGGAGAAAACTCACTTTCTCCTCAATCTTCGCGCGTGATCTCAATCAGACGGCCCAGATCTCGCCGAGGACACTACGCGACAAGATAGTGTTTTCTTGAGAAATGTGCCCGTCTCGAGATGCGCGTCATCATCCGACGGCTCAGGTTGCGCCACGTCGCTCGGTAAGCCGAGACCCCCTGTCTTCGGTCGGCAGCCGAGCAAGTGCCTTTCCGAGCTCGAAAACGGAGGAAAAAACTGCCGAGCTGTAACAGCCGCCAGATCCTTCCGAAATTTGTGCTCGTCCGTGATCAACGGCTCAGATCGAGCCACGCCATTAATCGGTATTTAAATCATTTTTTATTTATTTTAATCGTTTTATTTGTTTAAAAATTGCGAAAAAATTGCTAAAAATTCGGGAAAACTAGCTAAAAATTCTGGAAAATAATTGGAAATTCGGGGGCACATTTTCGAACCCCCGAACGAACAATTATTGCCTAGAATGTACGGTTAAGGCCCCCGAATGATTAGTGAACACGTCGCAAAATTAAATAAATAATTCGAAAAAATAGATAAAAACCCTTGAGTACCCGATGTGACCAAAGAACAGCCAGCAGCATCAAAAGTTACCTCACTACCCCCTTTCTAGATTCAAAATCCCACATTTGGACTCCGATACAACTCCACCAGCCACTAAAACAGCTAAACTACTCCTCAAAGTCTGATCATGCTCAGTCTTTAGGAGTGGGGGGCTCGTGATATGGCTAAAAATGGGGTTAAATCGGGACCGTCCAGATCGAGCACGGATCTTGAAGCACGGGGGTAAAAAGATAATTCCACATACAGATGGATCCAAAACGGGTATTGGGCCTCCTCCTCACAAAACCAACCACCCGCGAATAGATCCATCTCAACTGGGCACGGGTCCCGACCCGATACAAGCCCGGTCCACCAAGAAGAGAATCAGGCCACTGATTTGATCAAATCAAATCAATAAGCCTGATTGACTCCCACCAGGGAATCAGGGCCTAACTTCCCAAAACAGAATAGGAGGATTTTTCTCCTGGCTGTTAGGCAGGAAATCAGGACCCTAATTGTTCCAAAAGGCGACTATAAATACAACCCCTCTACCACCAAGACCAGGTTAATCACTTCTTGACCACTTAAGCTCTTTCTTAATCTTTATCTGATTACTGACAAGAGCGTCGGAGGGTGCGTCGCCGGAATCAACCCCGGTGTCTCGCACTTCCTTGCAGGTTGCGGCGGGAGCAAGAAGGCTGAGTCAACTGTTCAGGTTTTTCTCGGACTCACAAATTCTATCTGTTTATCCCCACACCGAAATCAGTGGTAACACTATCTATGACCAATGTTACCATGTAGTCTAGTCTTCTTGTCCAGATATTTAATTGACCACAAGGCATAGAGCGTGTCACCCTTGTATAGTTAAATCTTTGGTTTCTTGATATTCAAGTAGACTTTACTAAAATAAATGAGCTCAATATCTCATGCTGACTCATTTGAGCACGACCATACATTTTGCAGTCTCACTCAATCAAGGGACCCGTAGATATCGCTCCTGTTATGTAAGAGGGATAAATATGATCTAAGTCACTCACATCCCTCCGCATGATTTGTAGTATATCTAATAGTTGACTTTATAATTACCTTATTACATGCAACGTTTGACGATATTAAAACATATAACTTCTCATGTAGGGAACCGTACTGACTTCATGTCAAAGGACTACGTACATCATGGTTACTGTGAGAACCGCTTGTGACACTCACGTAACGATCCATGCAACGTTCTCTTGGTAGGTCAGTCCAGTACATTATTACTCTAATATGTACCCATGTGAAGGCTTGATATCTCATATCCATGACCCGTGAGATATGGTCATCAGTCTACGCACATACTAGTCTATATGTGTTATTGTTGTCCCAATTCACAATAATACTTAGCTAAGGACATTTAAGAATAGTGTTCTGATTACAACCAATAGGATATCATAATCAAGTCATGCACTTGATATCCCATGGTATTGAACCTACTATTCTAAGGACTTTATTATGTTCATATAATCACAATGAATAACACAATAAATAAAATGCCTCATATATAAAATAAATATCATGATACAATGTAAATTAGTAATGTCAATACACAACTGGCTTCTAGGACATACACCAACAATCTCCCACTTGAACTAGAGCCAATAAGACATACATCTAATGCCTACAGATCTAGTGTGACTCTCATGCTTTCGCCGTACAAGATGTTTTGTCAGTGGGTCAGCAATGTTATCATCTGTCGGTACTTTGTATATCTTCACATCTCCTCTATCGATGATCTCTCGAATGAGATGGAAGTGTCTAAGTATATGTTTGGATCACTGATGAGATCTATGCTCCTTAGCTTGTGCAATAGCCCAATTGTTAGCACAATAAAGGTCCACCGGCTCCACAATGCTAGGAACTACGCCAAGTTCAGTGATGAACTTTCTGATCTAAATGGCCTCCTTTGCTGCATTAGAGACAACAATATACTCAGCCTCTGTGGTGGAATCTGCTACTGTCTCTTGCTTCAAACTCTTCCAGCTCATAGCCACATCATTTAGGCAAAACACAAACATGATTGCGATGTGGAGTTGTCCTTATCAGACTGAAAGCTAGCGTCAGTATAATCCTTTACAACAAACTCTTCCTCGGCTCCATATACCAAGAACGAATCTTTATTCCTTCTTAAGTACTTAGGGATGTTCTTGATAGCAGTCCAGTGACTCTCACCTAGATCTGACATGTACCTGCTCATCATGCTCAAAGCATATGAGACATCTGGATGAGTACATAACATGACATACATGATAGATCGAATTGCAGATGCATATAAAATCTTAGTCATGCAGTCTCTCTCATCTTGAGTGGAAAGACATTGAGCCTTAGACAGGCTTACACCATGCGACATAGGAATAAATTCTTTCTTGGACTCTTGCATATTAAAGCGTTTCAATACTTTGTCTATGTATGTACTATGACTCAGGCCAAGCAGTCTCCTTGATCTATCTCTATTGATCTTGACACCTAATACATAGGTAGCTTCACCCAAGTCCTTAATGGAAAAGCATTTTCCTAACCAAGTCTTTACAGACTGTAAGGTAGAGATTTCATTCTCAATGAGTTATATGTCATCTACATACAATACCAGAAATACAACTGTGCTCCCACTAACCTTCTTGTAGACACAAGGTTCATCTTCGTTCTTGATGAAACCAAACTCTTAGATTGCATCATCAAAACGAAGATTCCAACTTCTAGAAGCTTGTTTTAATCCATAAATGGATCGTTGCAGTTTACACACCTTTCCAACATCCTTTGGAGTGATAAAACCCTCAAACTATGTCATGTACACATCCTCGAGAAGATTTCCATTTAGGAAAGCAGTTTTGACATCCATCTGTCATATTTCATAATCGCGATATGCTGCAATAGCAAGCAAGATCCGAATGGATTTAAGCATGGCAACTAGGGAAAAAGTCTCATCATAGTCTATACCGTGAACTTGCTTGAAACCTTTAGCCACCAACCGCCCCTTAAAGGTATGCACGTTACCACCCACATTAGTTTTCTTTTTAAAAACCCATTTGCACCCAATAGGTTTTACCCCTTCAAGTGGGTCTACCAAGGTCCATACTTGGTTGGCATACACGGATTCCATCTCAGATCTCATGGTCTCAAGCCATTTATCAGAATCTGGGCCTTTTACAGCTTCCTCATAAGTTGTAGGCTCATCTTGATCCATGAGCAATACATCACCATGTTGGGTCACGAGAAATCCATATCTCTCGGGTTGATGAGGTATCCTACTAGACTTACGTAAGTCTTATGCTACTTTAGCAGGTTGTTCCACAAGGATTTGTGGAGCCTGCTCCATTTCCACAATTGGTTCGTTGCCACTTTGCGAAGTTTGAATTTCTTCAAATTCTTTCATTCTCCTACTGGTTCTCTTGGAGAGGAATTCTCTCTTTAGGAACATAGCAGTCTGTGCGACAAATATTTTGCCTTCAGTGGGATTATAGAAATAGCTGTAATATATATATATATATATATATATATATATATATATATATATATATAAATGTTAAAATGAGATGGTGAGATGGGTGAGATGAAGATGTATTTTGTGAGATCAGCAATTTGAATGATCCAAATCTCGATCACATCGTTCACATCGTTCACATCATTCTACATATTATCTAGTTGGTGTGTACAAAATTTCAAGCAATTTGGGGACCTCTAGCCTATGCATCAAAGCGTTCAAATAAATGCATATACATGTATTTCACATCATCTTCATGATGTGTTGAAAGCTTTGATGCAAAGGCTAGAGGTCTCCAAATCGCTTAAAATTTTCTACACACCATCTAAATTATATATAGAATGATGTGAACGGTGTGATCGAGATTTGGATGATTCAAATCGCCCATCTCACATAAAAACACTTCATCTCACCATCTCATAATAGCATGATATATATATATATAGATATATATATATATATATATATATATATATATATATATATATATATATATATATATATATATATATATATATATATATAAGAGGAAATAGAGGTTGCCCTATAGAGTTCTCTATAGGGGTGTTGTATGGGGGTTCGTACCGTGCATGGGGCCCAAGGACAGAGACAGCAGCAGATGCTACTGTTGCCGCAGTCACATGGCTGATGTGGCCTCGGTGGGGCCCAGGCTCTGAGAGGCAAGCGCAGTGTCCTGTGGTGTGCTGACGTGGCAGTGAGGGGCCCGCCATAGGGGGGCTCTGCTTTGTACGTGACGCAAGAGAGACATCGGTAGATGTGGGTGAAATTGACCCCATATCAGGAGTTTAACAAGATAATTAAATAATAAATATAATTGCCTATGATCAAGAGTCACCTAATTGGTTAATCACAGTTTGAGAGGCAGCATGTGGTGGGCAGTTGTACTATAAATAATAAATAATTAAATAAATTGTCTGAGTATTGGGGCGTGGCGTTACTATCAGAGTCGACTTTCGACACCGAGTGTGGGTAAGAGTGGGTGAGATATATGTCTGAGATGGAGTTAGTAGATGTATGCCTGAGATGAAGTTAGTAGATGTACAGTGGTAGGTAACCAGAGTCCCAGGTAGGGTTGTACAGCTAGCAGAATCAGGGTACTCCCCTCCACATCGGGTAGAAAGGAGATCCCGCACTAGATTGCATGCCATGTACTCAGCGAGGACGTTGATTTCTAAAGAGAGGGGGGGAGGAGGGGTATGTAACACCCCGTAATTTTGAAGAGATATAATAGAGTAATATATATGTATATATAAGTTGGAGGTTGCCTATAGAGATTGTTATGGAGTGGTGTATGAAAATTTAATTGAGATTGAGAAGGTGGGATTTGGAGCCTGCTGTGCTTTCCCACGTGGGGGTGCAGGCAGGTGGGGCCCAAGAGCTTTGAAGCAACAGCGCTGGGGGTGTGTGCTTGACGTGGCGATGGGGCCCACCCGATTTGGGGGGGGGGGGGGGTGGGTGGTTGGCTGACGTCACATGCAAGAGAAACATCGGATGTGGATTAGTATGATCCCATATTGGGAAAATTGCAAGATTAATTAAATATAAATATAATTGCCTATGATCAAAAGTCACCTAATAGGTTAACCACCTTTTGAGAGGCAACCTGTGGTGGGCAGTTGTACTATAAATTATAAATAAATAAATAAATTGTCTGAGTACTGGGGCAGGGCATTACAAATGGTATCAGAGCCGACTTTGGACACTGTGTGTAGGAAAAGAGTGGGTGCAGTGTATGCCTGAGAGGGAGCTATGGTCAGTGCCCTGGCCCGGAATTAGCTGAATCAGGATACTCCATCCACATCGGCGAGATGTATGCCTGAGAAGGAGCTGTGGACAATATGATGGCCCAGAATTAGCTGAATTAGGGTACTCCCTCTCCACATCGGCTGAAAGGAGATTCTGCACTAGGTTGAATACCCCGTACTCAGCGAGGATGTTAATTTTTAAAAGGGGGTGTATCTAACACCCCGTAATTTCAAGAGATAATATATAGTATTATATATATAATATAATGAATTAGAGGCCGCCCCATAGGATTTCCTATAGGGGGTTGTTTGGAATTGCTGCCGTAGGGCCCAGGGAGAATAGCAGCTTTGCTGCTGTTGCTGCTAATGTGGCTGACGTCAGCTGGGGCCTAGGAGCGCAGCAGCAGGGGGGTGCCTGTCTGTCGATGTGGCAGTAGGGGCCCCCGGGTTTGACTTCGCTGTGCGTGCAGTGCAAGAGAGACAACAAGGTGAATTGAATTAATCCCATATTGGGAGATTGCAAGAATAATTAATATTAAAATATAATTGCCTATGATCAAGAGTCACTTAATTGGTTAACCACCTTTTGAGAGACAGTCTGTGGTGGGCAGTTGTACTATAAATAATAAATAAAATAATAAATTGTCTGAGTATTGGGGCGGGGCGTTACAAATGGTATCAGAGCCGACTTTCGACACCGAGTGTGGAAAAAGAGTGGGTGCAGTGTATGCCTGAGAGGGAGTTGTGGTCAATGCGCTGGCCCGGAATTAGCTGAATCAGGGTACTCCATCCACATCGGCGAGATGTATGCCTGTGAGGGAGCTGTAGTCAATACGCTGGCCCGAAATTAGCTGAATCAGGGTACTCCCACTCCACATCGGCTAGAAAGGAGTCCTGCACTAGGTTGCATGCCCCGTACTCAGCAAGGATGCTGATTTCTAGACGCGGGGAGGGGGGGTGTTTGTAACACCCCGTAATTTCAAAGAGATAATATATATATATATATATATATATATATATATATATATATATATATATATATATAAGGAATTAGAGGTTGCCCTGCCCTATAGAGTTCTCTATAGGGGTGTTGTATGGGGGTTTGTACCGCGCGTGGGCCCATGGACAGAGACAGCAGTAGATGCTGCTGCTGCCGCAGCCACATGGCTGACGTGGCCTCGATAGGGCCCAGGCTCTGAGGAGCAGGTGCTGTGTCCTGTGGTGTGTCGACGGTGGGGGGGCCCGCCCGAGGGGGCTCTGCCTTATACGTGATGCAAGAGAGAGACAGTGATAGATGTGGGTGAAATTGATCCCATATCGGGAGTTTAACAAGATAATTAAATAATAAATATAATTGCCTATGATCAAAAGTCACATAATTGGTTAACCACCTTATGAGAGGCAGCCTGTGGTGGGCAGTTGTACTATAAATAATAAATAAATAAATAAATTGTTTGAGTATTGGGGCGGGGCGTTACAAATGGTATCAGAGTAGGAAACCAGAGTCCCAGGTAGGGCTGTACAACTAGCAGAATCATGGTACTTCACTCCACATTGGTTATAACGGAGATCCTACGCTAGATTGCATGCCCCGTACTCAGCGAGGATGCTAATTTCTGAAAAGGGGAGGGGGGGTATGTAACACGCCGTAATTTTCAAGAGATACAATAGAGTAATATATATATATATATAGGTAAAAGGGATATGAGCAACTTGCTCATTTAGTAAATGAGCACTTGATTATGTGGCATGCATGTGATACATTGGACAACTAACCCTTTAAGAATTTTTCAATCACATGTTTGCTACATCATCAATTGCTCATTTACTAAATGAGCAAGTTGCTCATACCCCTTTTTCCCATATATATATATATATATATATATATATATATATATATATATATATATATATATATATATATATATATAATAAAACACAAAGAAAGCTATCAAGTGGCTCTCCTTCAATCCCCCCCAAAATCAAAGCCCGAGATCTAAGCTCACAAAACATATTTTTTCCCCCAAAAGTTTTCCCCCCAAAACTCAAATTCGAATCCCCCCTCAAAACAACTCCTATATTTATTTATTATTTTTTCTCTCTCTCTCTCCCTCCCTCTTCTATTCAAAAAATTAAGAAAATAAAAAATTTTAAAAATTTTAAAAAATTAAAAACTAAAAAACTAAAAAAAATTAAAATTTAAAAACTGTAAAAATAATTCAAAAAAATCAAAAATAAAATCATATAATATGTTTTTTGCTGGACCCCAAAAAGTTTCTCATATAATATGTTTGCTACTTCAATTAATTTGCTAGATCTCCAAAACTATTTTATATGATCAAATAAGGTGCACTGTTCCGAAGACGTGCCGTGGGCACGTGTCAACGGGCAAACCTAGTACATATATAAAAGTTGGAGGTTGCCTATAGAGATTGTTATGGGAGTGGTGCATGAAAATTTAATTGAGATTGAGAAGGTGGGCTTTGGAGCTTGCTGTGCTTTCCCATGTGGCGGTGCCAGGTAGATGGGGCCTAGGAGCTTTGAGGCAGCAACGTTGTGGGTGTGTGCTTGACGTGGTGATGAGGCCCACTCGATGGAGGGGGGGGCTGGTTGGCTGACGTCACACGCAAAAGAAACAACGGATGTGGATTAGTGTGATCCCATATCGGGAAAGTTTCAAGATTAATTAAATATAAATATAATTGCCTATGATCAAGAGTCACCTAATTGGTTAACCACCTTTTGAGAGGCAGCCTGTGGTGGGCAGTTGTACTATAATTATAAGTACATAAATAAATTTTCTAAGTATTGGGGCGGGGTGTTACAAATGCTATAATTCTGGTGTTGATTTAAGGAGTGGGTCTTCAAATTGTCAATTTTTAAATTGAACTTGGTGATAACCCGACCGAAGATAATAATTTATTCTTACCATGTTTTTCTTGCTCTACTTGACAATTTGAAAGTATCTTGATATGTGCCGACCAGTATTTTATATCTTTAATTTTTAAATCGTATATATAATTATTGTATTTACTTTACAAATTATTTTATGATATTAACTTGTATTACAGAATTATTTTTATCTTATATTGTCTATATTTTTAACTAAATTTCATGCTCGAATATTTTTCAAACTTTTATCGAATAGTCTTCTCTTAAATTGCTAATTCAATTTTTATCTCGTAACATATAGTACTAGTTCAGTTTGCGATTTTAATCATTCCACCGCTTATTACTTTGATAAATTTTTGATTACTAAGCCTACTAACAATTTATTAAAGTATCTATTGACTATGTTCCTCTTTATTTTTCCCAATTGCTTTGTTCTCCAAACTCTTTCACAATTAACGACTTAATTTATATTTTAATACTTTACCTTATATTGTTTTTGTTTGAAAATTTCTTTCAATCTATCCTATCTTTTATGGTCATATTTTTTTTCTTATGCTATTTTCCTAGTTTTCTGGTTTCGTTCCTGTAAATTTTTTATGCTGATAGTACCTTGTTTAATTTTGCTTGGGTTTTTTTTTTTCACTTTACATATTTTTATTCTACATTCATTTTCTTAATGTTTGCAGTTTTTCCTATATACAATAATGATAATTTCTTTGGTGTGTACAAATACAACTTTTGCCCTAGTAAAATCTGAGGACATAACTATTTTAGGAGGGGAGTGTAACACCCTGCAAAATTGAGTTATGAAAATTTTACCCACATGTGTTAAGCACACGTATTTTGTATTGTTACGAGTAATATTCGTAACGTATTTTATATAAATTCCATACACATCTTATATTCCGATTATTTATATGTTTTCTGTTTTCTCAAAATTCGTTTTCATCCTATTTTGAGCGAGCTCAAACATTTATTTTAATATTTGTGTTTTACGTACATTGCACATGCTTTCAATACACGTGTCGATTATGTATATTTTTCGTTACGTGAAATATCCGTAACATTATTGTTCTACGTATTTTGTATTTTTACTGTTTTTGTTCTCTCAAATTAATTTTAATATTTTTGCATGTGCATTGCACGTAAAATTTTGTCTGCATTGTTGTCCCAAAAATTTTCTAAGAAATAATGCACATTTTACTTCTCACTTTATTTGTTACATTTTGTATTATTTTTATAAATACCCATGGGCCTAAAATTATTTTTTGAAAAAAACCCACAAAAGAAACTCATTTAATAAAGAGCCTATTTACATTTCCAAAAAAATAATAATAATAGTGGTGTACACAAAGCACGTGCACACCAAGAGTGAGAGCTGACTGTGTATGCTGACTTGGAGAGTAGAGAAGGGTAGTGGATTAGTGGGTTGTATTAGTGGTGGTCGGGGGGGGGGGGGGGGGGGGGGGGAGAGGTTAGGTTAATATAACTACTAAATTACTCTATAATTACCCCCCTACACCTATCCCTTTCTAAACACAACTAAACTAAAAAAAAAATATCAAATAGAAACGAAGAATAGGCAGAGGGCTTGAGGGTGTAGCTGCTGTAGGATTTCGGTGGGATCTTGGTGCTTGCTTTTGTGGATTTTGGAGCTTTTGTGAAGGGGAAATTACTACTAATTTACTCTTCTATTAGGTGGGTGATCTCTTTTACTTTCTAGATGTTTTGTAGTATACATGTTTAATTAGTTGTGATGAAAATGTGACATGAATTCTTTAATTTCTAATGTTGTTATATTGCATATGGTATTGATTTTTTTTTTAATAGCAATTGCATGCTAGTTGAAAAGATGCATTATAAATTGTCATGTTAGTAAAATGAAAAATTTCTGTAGAGTTGTTGTGGTGTCGTTGGGTGCATAATGGTGTGCTATGAATAAATTAAATGAATTGAATATGTATCTACGCACAAGTTGTTAAATTTTTACAAAGAAGTGGTGTAAACAATGGGGAGAGTTACAATTTGAGGGGAGATGAGATTTTCTCATGAAATTGATAAAAAGAAGAAATAAAAATACGGAGTCTTGAATTATGGTTAAAAGATCTAGTTTTATTAATAAATGGAAATTATATGTTTATGTTGTTTCTAAAATTCACCATTTACAATATGTATGTATAAAATAATTTTATTGTGGTTAAAATCAGTAAATAAACGTTTCTGGAGATTTGTAGATATATTTTATAAATTATTATTTTGGGGGAAACAAATAAAATTGTGGAATGTTTAAGGAGTTAAAATAGGAGAATAAACAGAACCTGAAGTTATAATAAATTAAACCCATTAGTAATCAGTCATGGCGCTTTGCCTGAGTGGCTAGCAGGGGCGTGTTGCGCCTGGGGTCGCTACGTGGCGCTCGCTGGGGCATTGGTGTCTCGGGTTCAAATATGCATATGCACAAATGTGCATTTTTTATGTTTTCTTTTTTTGGGTTTTTTTGAGTGTTTTTGAGTTTTATAAATTCGGGAAAAATTATATAAATGTTTCTAAATAGTATTTAAACAATAAAAAATAATTTCTCACTATTTTTGGTATATGTTTGGGAGTTTAAAATTTACATTCATGCTAATGAGTTATGGAATAATCCTAAAATGAGAAATATAAATGGGTTAAGTAAATTGGTTGTAGAATTTGAACACTTTTATGAAATATCTTGACTACGACTTTTGTGACTAAGAAAAATAGTTGAAGTGAATGATGATTGGATTAAAAATACGAATATGAGATTTGAATCAAGGTTCTAGTGAATTATTTTATGGTTTATAGATCTTCGTATTAGAAAATTGTATTCAAACTATACTTGGATAATATGAGAGGGTTTTTATTAATCAAAGAATGTTGGGAATTATTAAAGTGTGATATTGGTGAATTAATTAAGTATTTGTCTTCAAGAAGTTGGTTTGAGGCATTGTTATTAAAAGAAGTCAATTTTTGCATGATCCATAAATATGAAGAAAGTGGATTAAGTAAATGAATGTTGAATAAAGAGTATGTAACCCCTATTTTTCTGTTTTTGGATTTTTTTTTTATTGTAATTTTCTTCTTTTTGATTATTGTATTCGAATCTCTTTTAAATAATAAATCTTGCTTTTCTTTGGGCTCATTTATTCTCTTTTAATCATTTTGTACTCTTTTTTGGCTTGTACCCTGAATTTTTTGCTCACTACTAATTTTACTCTCATGTGTTTTTGGTTTATATTGATCTATTATATTCATATCCTATTTAATTCTATCTATTTTTCTCTTTTTGGAACCTAAAACCCATGCCTTTAACCCGTTAACCCGCAACCCAAAACCCAACATCTATTACCCCATATAAATACCCCGTAAACCCTAATTAATTAATAACCCTATTAATAATCTCTCTCTCTCCCCATTCCCTGTTCTGTTTCAAAACCCAGATACCCATCCCGAAACCCATCCCGATCGTCTCTAACCGCTCCTCCTCGTCTCCCCAAACCACCACTCCTCCCTCTCGTCTCCATCAGCCGCCTTCAATCCATCCCGTCGCCCATCACCTCGTCTTCCTCGACGACCTCGCCCATCTCCACCCTGTGTTCCGACCGCCACCGCAATCCACTCGTCGTCTTCATCCTAACCTCGCCACCAACTCCAGCATCCTCCCGTCGAGCTACCTTCGACGTCCAGTGCTCTCGTTGCAGCTTTCTCCAGTCAACGCCGTCCGTCGACTTGCCACCGCCCAGTCGCCGCCTCATCCCTGTCGTCAGCCTCGCCGTCCTCCCGTCGAGCTACCCTCGATGGCCATTGCTCTTGTTGTTGCATACTCTTGCTGTTGGTTGCTTGTTGTGCACAGCAGAGCGCATGGCCTTCGTGGGTTCGGTGATTCGCATGTGTTTTGTCGCCGAGATTCCCATCCCGTTATTCTTTATGTTTGAATTTATCATAAAAAGGCAAGTCACTCTTGAACTAGTTTGATTATTTTTGTTCAAGAATTTTATTGATCCCCGCAAGTAGGTTATCTTTTAATCATCATATTGTTATACAATTCATCTTCTGTTGAGTATATTGATAGTTTACACGATCTAACCCGAGATATCTTTTACTTCGTGCCTTTATGTTTGATTCGAACCCTGGTCCCTATTGCACATTGCATATGCACGAAATACATAAAAATAACTAGATCCATGTTATAGAGTTGTTTGATGTATTGAATCTTTCTGATTGAATTTGATTTGATGAGTAAATTACCATGATTGTAAATTGCATCATAAGTCTAGAAATTTGCATGTTAAATAGCACTTTGTTTATTCATTATCATGAATTATATGCTTGTATGATAAAATTATTGCCTATTCATATTAAATTATTTTCTGGCCTACTGTTTACTTCTTTTTGTATCAGAATTTAGAACATGTTTCTGTAGTAATTTGCAAGAACTATGTAAATATGAATTTTAGCCCCATGAGTCTATTTTCTAGAACTTTTGACGGAATTGAAATCCGAGTTATAATCTTCTAGTTATCAGTCTTTTAGTACTGCTAGGTCTGGATTTCCAGATTCCCCATTTCATGCGTATCATTCTGATGTATTAATAAATAGAACATGTTAATAGTAAAATAAAAATATGAAATTAATTTGGCTGAGACTAGACATGTGTAGGAATCACCTTGAATTTTGGTAGATTTAATTGATGAGTTTTTTTTACCTGATTCATATATGTGAACACAATCTAAAACCTGCTACCTGAACATGAAATTTGGAAAGAGTAAGGAATTTGAACCCAGTTTCTGTTATATTTATATGTCGTATGTATATGCGCTAGAACCGGCAGAGAGTCTAGTTTCTAAAACTTCTGACGGATCCAGATTTTCTTTTATGTAGCAGCGGGAATATGTGTTTTTGTATAGTAATGTCCTATTGTCCAGTTTGTATGAATTGTGTTGATTTAATATATATATGCTTCTTGCTTTGTCTGTAACGAGTAGAACTAGTCACACCTAGCATGATACAACCTTGACACCTTCTTGCATGCCCACATAGGATGAAATATAATATTAAAATTCCAGGTATTATGGGTTGACTTGGTAGTGAACAATCGAAAACTGTACTCAGTAGGGGCCTTCTTGCTTGCATGAATTATTTACATGGAAGGTGGAGAAATGCTTGTCATTATGTTATCACGCTATCATGATATCTTGTCATCTTGTTACCGAGTACACGATCTGTTGAGTTCACCATCAGTCTAAAACGTCCACTTGGTTGCTTGCACCGAACCTGTGGAATGTGACACAGTAGTACGTGCATTAGATAGGTTAATAAAATGATTAATAACCCGCACTTGACATTTCATACTTGAACCCGTATACTTTCATTGATATTAAACCTAAATTGAAATCATTAATTATCGCATAATTGAACATAGACCCTTGACATTATTGCCAGTCCATATCTTTGTTCTTGACATTGATCCGTTCCTTCATTTTTGATATACCATGCCCTTTTCATCTCTGTTTCTCACTACTTGTTGTCCATGACCTGCTCTAAGGACATTATTTTTTTTTTTTAGATCACAAGTTTACAGGTACTGAAGGAGCGATACCAGAAGGAATTGATGAGTAACGATTCTAGAAGATGGAGTCCAAGAATAGATTGCTTGAATTATTTTATACTATTTTTCCCTTTGAACTTTGTTATTGATATTGTACTTTTTTTGGGGCTTTTATGATCCGAGTTTGTTTTTATCCCAGATGTTGGATATTATGTTTTTGAATTATTTCATTTATATTGAAGTCGTTCTTTGTTTATGTGATTATATTCTCTTGTGTGGTTATGATTGTTATTCATATTGTTGAGTTAGACTGATACAACTTATGGATGGTGTTTACATCATTCGCTGGGCCTTCGTTACGTACTCGTATTCCTGTATTTTGGAAAGCGGGGTGTGACAGGTTTTTAGTTGTATCTTAAATTATATAAGTTTGCTTTGTTTTCCACATTGCATAATTTTAAACTACATTTATTTTCTTAATATTTGTAGTTTTTCTATATACAATAATGATATTTTCTTTGGTGTGTACAAAATACAACTTTTTTTCCCTAGTAAGTTCTGAGGACAGAACTATTCCGAGGGTAACACCCCGCAAAATTAAGTTATGACAATTTTGCTCCTCGTGTGTTACACACATGCTTTTGTACCATTACAGATAATATCTGTAACGTATTTTAATACGTATCTTACATTTCGACTATTTATGCATTTTTCGTCATCTCAAGATTCATTTTTATCCTATTTGAGCCAACTCAAATATTAATTTTTAATCTTTGTGTTTTTACATGCATTGCACGTGTTATCGATGCACGTGTCGATTGTATTCTTTTTTTAAATGAAATTTTGAAGTATGTGTGTGTTTATTTTTATTTGTGCATGACAAATCTAATTTATAATTAAACTAAACTAATTTTATTTAAATACTTACTATATATTATAATATATGTTTTAATTCAAATAAAAATATAAAGAGTGTGCACGTGTGGTGCACGTGCACGTGTTTTGTGCATGAGGAAGTGGCCAGTCTTTGGAAGTGGGGAGAGTGAGAGTTGGTTGAGTTTTAGTGGGTAGTGGTTTGAGTTAGTGGGTTAAATTAAACTAATTATACTTAATTAATTAAAATCCCTTTCATTATAAAACTACCCCCCACCCAACTCAAATCAACAGAAAACTAAACAACTCAAAAACTCAAAAATAAAGTAATAGGCTGTGCTTTCGGGTTTCAATTGATATAGGGTTTTCGGAAGGAAATTGCTTGGCTTTGGGATTATTGTGGAACTCTTTGTTAAAGGGTTTGCTACTAGTACTCTTCTTTTAGGTGGGTGATCTCTTTTACTTTCTAGATGTTTTGTAGCATACATGTTTAATTAATTGTGATGAAAATGTGACATGAATTCTTTAATTTCTAATGTTGTTATATTGCATATGGTATTGATTTTTTCTTTATATAGCAATTGCATGCTAGTTGAAAAGATGCATTATAAATTGTCATGTTAGTAAAATGAAAAGTTCCTGTACAGTTGTTGTGGTGTCGTTGGGTGCATAATGGTGTGCTATGGATAAATTAAATGAATTGAATATGTATCTACGCACAAGTTGTTAAATTTTTACAAAGAAGTGGTGTAAACAATGGGGAGAGTTACAATTTAAGGGGAGATGAGATTTTCTCATGAAATTGATAAAAAGAAGAAATAAAAATACGGAGTCTTGAATTATGGTCAAAAGATCTAGTTTTATTAATAAATGGAAATTATATGTTTATGTTGTTTCTAAAGATCACCATTTACAATATGTATGTATAAAATAATTTTATTGTGGTTAAAATCAGTAAATAAATGTTTCTGGAGATTTGTAGATATATTTTATAAATTATTATTTTAGGGAAAACAAATAAAATTGTAGAATGTTTGAGGAGTTAAAATAGGAGAATAAACAGAACCTAGAGTTATAACAAATTAAACCCGTTAGTAATCAGCCATGGCGCTTGGCCTGAGTGGTTAGCAGGGGCATGTTGTACCTGGGGTCACCATGTGGCGCTCGCTGGGGCCTTGGGGTCTTGGGTTCGAATCTGCATATGCAAAAATGTGCATTTTTGATTTTTGATTTTTTTTGTGTTTTTTTGAGTGTTTTTTAGGTTTTATAAATTCGGGAAAAATTATATAAATGTTTCTAAATAGTATTTAAACAATAAAAAATAATTTCTCACTATTTTGGATATATGTTTGGGAGTTTAAAAATTACATTCATGCTAATGAGTTATGGAATAATCCTAACATGAGAAATATAAATGGGTTAAGTAAATTGGTTGCAGAATTTGAACACTTTTATGAAATATCTTGAATACGACTTTTGTGACTTAGAAAAATAGTTGAAGTGAATGATGATTGAATTAAAAATACTAATATGAGATTTGAATCGAGGTTCTAGTGAATTATTTTATGGTTTATAGAACTTGGTATTAGAAATTTGATATTAGTTTTCTTAACTCTAATCAAGTTTGAATCGGAATAGTTCTCTGCCTGGCGATCCTTCTCCCCCAGAGCAGATCTCTCCGTCTTCCCCAGATTCGGTCTTTTCCTTCATTAGTTTTGTTGAGCTCTGTCTGCCCTTCCGACCTAGATTTTCAGATCTCCGCCTCTTTAGCCCCCAGAGTCTTCCCCTCTCTTCTCCTCGTCCCCATAGCTGGTCGGCGCGTCGAGGTTCTACCTCCCCAGCTTCTTGTTTCTTGCCGTCCTCTCGACTGGTGCTTTTGTCGCTTCGCTGGGTCCTCCACTGTGCTCCGGCGACAATGTAGCAGCCCTGCTCCTGTAGCATCGGTTCTTCTCGATTCACTGTAGAGTTTTCCTTCTTGCCCCTCACTATAAGTATTCGTTCACCTGTTATTCGTTTATTGGCTGTGATTGTGCTGGTCGCTGAGCGCGTTATTTTTTCATTTTATTTTGAGATCTTCTTTGATCTCTTTCCTCGTCTCCTTGTATTTCGTTCTGTCTTCGCGATTACTTCCTTATCTCAGAGATCTGTTCGAGATTCTGTGTTGTTTCACCATTTGTGTGTTGGTTTGCGGTGGATCGGGTTAGGCTAGATCTTATGTACCTTTCGGTAAGCTAGCGCTACACCTGTCGCCCTTCGTTTTGAGCTCTAGAGCACGATGATTCTTCATTTCGGAGTGCTTAAGTTCTTTGTTCTCATTTTTTGTTTCTCAGAAAGATCGCTACAGTAGCGGTCGGTTGACTTCTCTATTACTCGTTTTCGCTTCTTCTTCTCTTTGCCTTGTAGTTGTTGTGGGCCTGGGCCACTATGGGCTCCTCTTGGGTGGATATTGTATAAAAAAAAAATCAGTTATAATATCACTTATGAGGCCGCAGGTGTTGTGCCTTCGCTGGGGTATCCAGCGTCGCTGAGCACTGGTACTGGCCGGCCCAATCTGTTGATTCTTGATTTTGATGATCACAACACACTGCAACATGTGTCTATGTTATACAGCTAACATTGCAGGTTGCACATACAAAAGATTATTTCAGCTGAACAAATGAACAAGCTCAAAGGCTACAGACAAAGACTTCACTCAAGACAAGACTCAAAACAAGATTCAAGACTCAAATCAAGACTCAAGACCTCAAGCTCAAATGTGTCAAGTTATTATGTCTTGTAAAACATTGTATTTTATTTTTGTTGAGTCTTAGTCTGATTGTAAAGCCTTGTCACACACACATACACTCACAAAATTCATAATGTGTGTTTTTCAAAACCCCAAAAGAGTCAAAACAGTTTAAAGTAATTTAACTGTTGAGTACCAGTCGACTGATACTTCTGGCAGTCGACTGATAGTACAAAACTGTTTTAAATTTATTCAAACTCTGACCAGTCGACTCATATGGCAACCCAGTCGACTGTTCGAGTGCTTTTGACTGTTTTCTGTTTTCAAAATTGATTTTTCAAAAGCAACAGCTCTTAGATCCGTTGGTTGACAGTTGGAATAACTGTCCCCCAATGTTCAGGAGATCTAACTCTATAAAAAAGAGTTCAGATCTCACTGAAAAGATCTAACAACATTTACAAAACTTTTTGAGATACCGAGCACTGTCTTTGAGAAATTTCAAGTGAAAAATTTGAGAACAAGCCTTCAAGTTCAAACTCTCTAGTTCTCTACACTCAGTCCAGTATAGCAACGATTTCGCTCTGGACTGGGTATAGAAGTCGACCTTGCTTTTAGCCACGTGCAACAACACAATACACCAACAAGGCTATAGGTTGACTGTAAAGTTTTTCTCGTTCCTTTTGCTCTCGGTTGGAGAGTGTTTTTGACTCTAGGTTGTAGAGTCGGTTTGTTTCACTCTTGGTAGTAGAGTGGGTTTGCTTTCTCTGGTTGAGAGAAAGGACTACGGGTTAGACAAGGTTGTTGTCTTAACGCCGTAGGGTATTCTTGTAAACTTTTTCAAGAATAGTGGAAATCTCAAGTGGGTTGCTTGGGGACTGGACGTAGGTCGGGAGGACCGAACCAGGATATATCTTGTGTACTCTATGATTGGTTGTCTTGTTTTTGCATTTACTCTTGTTTTCTTAAGTTCTGCAAAAAGTGTCTGGACAGTCGACTCCTTGCACTATCAGTCGACTGGTCAGTGTCGTATAAGTTGTATTTTCATTGTGTCTTCAGTCGCCTGTTTACCTATAAGTCGACTGCACAGAGTTACTGTTTTTGCTTTATTTTGGTCATATCAGTCGACTGGTTCACAACCAAGTCGACTGCACCGAAGAAAATTTCCGCAGTTTTTTATTAACACTATTCACCCCCCCCCCCTCTAGTGTTTGTTGTCTCGCCTACAGGATCCAACACAATCATCAGAAGTTTCTAAGGCGATTCCCTGCATCATTTTACCACCCTTTCAACTCCACCAGCACTTCTCAATCAAAGTGTTCTTCGTCTTCCTCCTCCCCCTAATCTCTGATTTGTTATCATTGTCTCCAACGGGTCATATTAGGGAATTTTGCACCGACAACATGAAGTGTCTATTCTGTTTGAATCGGGTCATGTCCGTAACCACTGTTTCGCTTTACAACAAATTTTGGAGTTAGCTGGGGGAGTTCCCATCTCCAATCAAGTTATCGTAGCGCTTGATTTCCCCTCTCTGCAATCAAAGCTAGCGGATTTTTTAGCTCCCAAGACTAAGAGGGCTAAGGTTTCTACTTCTTCTCCTCTCCTCCCAACGCCTCCTGTCTCGCAGCGCTTAACTGTGGCGGTTCAACCCACATCCCAAGTGATTTCTACTCCCCTTCGCAACTGTCCAAGTCTCAAGTGACTGTTATGTTCATCCCTGCTACCGAACTTTTCGATAAAATGAGAAGATTTGAGCACTACGACTCTGTTTCATTCTGTGGAGGATCGGTATCCAACTCTACTTTAGACGCTTTCCTTAGCAATTTCTGTAACGTGCAAGACTGAGTGTGGGCTATCAACAATTGTTCCAATGGGGAAGTGGTCATTAATTGCCCTTCTATTAAAAATCTGGAAGACCTTATTTACATCAACTCTCTCTCTCTATCGGAGCTATCAAACTTTCGGTTCGCAAATGGATACACAACTGTCCTTCCCCTCCTCCCATGATTCACTCTGATGTTAAGGTCACGTTACTGGTCTTACCGCCATTCTGTGATTCTCACCGTGTTGTTGCGGAGTTGTCTAAATGTGTGGGTGATTTGCGGAACATTTCTTCTTCGGCATTGCTAGCCTCAGGTTGCCTTCAGGTTGATGTTGTTTTCTATTGTCCTGTGGTGAACGATAGAATTGAATCCTACTCATTAAGAGATCACAAATCCTTATTTTCTATGTCAGTTATTTATCAAGATATTAATGTTGGTGCGCCGTCTACAGCTCCCCTGTCTATGGGTGTTTCCAAAACCCCTGCGAAACCCCACTTTTTCCCTAGCACCTTCTCAGTGGATACCTCAACTCAGTCGGCTACCCCTTCTTCTAAATGGAGGATGTCTCATAAAATGATCCCTAGAAAAAACCCTACTATTCAGCGCAAAGGGTTTATTACTCCGACCAAGTCCTTAATTTCTCCTTCTAAGGCTCATAATTTAGTCTGGATTAATCCAGACATCGCTTCGGTTAAAACCCGCCCTCCTCCTCAATCTGATCCTGTTGAACGTCTTCCCAAGCTGCCTCCTCATCCTTCATCTAAGGCTCTGCTGTCTACCTTTTTCTCCTGCGACTAATGTCGATGCCCCAGATAAGCAGAACCTGGTTGATTCTAACGAGAGGTGTCCTGATTGGGAGGTTAATCCCTATTATTCATCTGATTGGGACAAATTCATCTCTGCGGCTCACGACACTTCATCATCAGGCCCTTCTCTTTCTTCTAAGTCTGGCAAAGCTTTATCTTTCCCTTCCCAGAATACTAATGCTTGGATTGATAAAGATAACCTTCTGGAAGAAGAATTGGTCGATCTGGATCAATCTCTTTCGCAAAAGCAAGTATGCTTTAATTCTTAATTGTTTGTTGTTAAGTTTCTTTACTCTAATTGTCTGGTCTCCTATAGATTGTGCTTTTCAAATTTTAACTGCTGTTCTCCTTTGTTGGCTAGATTCAATCTTGATTACTGTCTATCCTCTTACTTCCACTTTAATTCTTCTATTTGGGTTCCTACTTTGTCCCTGGTGGGTATTAACCTATCCAGTCGCTGTAAAGAGTCAACTCACAATTATCCTCCACCAACGTTCCCTTCTTTTGGCCCATCTTCCCAGATGACTTTTGACTCGATCTAGTCAGGTTGCCCGTCTGCGGCGCCTTTGAGATTAGCTGAGTATGCCCTTGCTGGGAGCCAGCAGTCTTATAATCCCCCCTCCAAAAAAAATTATTAAAAAAGAGACAATCTCTGTCATTCGCTCTAGTGCCCATCTCCGGACCAATAGAGTGTTGAAACACCGAGCTGATTCTCAGTCCTCCCTTGTGGCTCAGATCCGTAAGATGGATATCTCCCCACCTTCTATTTCTTCTTCTGGGAAAGCACAACTTGGATCCTTATACCAGGTGCACTTTGACTCCCTCTCTAACCTTGATATGCTATCCCTTACTAGGAAAATGGGATTTCAAGTTGATCAAGATAATTTTGTCGATTTTGACTCCATTCGCTGTCGTGAGATCTCTCGACCTTTTGAGACTAATTTTTGTAATGATTAGCATCTCTTGGAATATTCGGGGGATGAGAAGTGTGACGAAGCAACAAGCGTTGTTTCAACTTAGTTCTTCTTCTCACTGTGATATGATCTCAATTCAAGAATCGAAACTTGAGTCCCCTTCGTCTTCCCTCCTCGCTCGATTGGTGGATCGTTAATCACAAATTGGATCTCCCTTGATGCCGTTGGCTCAAGAGGAGGAATCCTTTTTGGGTTTAAAGAGTCCAGGTTCTCCCTCATTTCGATTCGACGGTTAACTTTCTTCCTTGTGGTTCGTCTTTCTCTGGCTGAATTCAATTGTGATCTCACAGTCGTGTCCATTTATGGTCCTGTCTACTGCGGACCATCGCGATGTGTTTTGGAACGAACTAAATTCCTTCCAAAACAACATTCAGGGATTCTGGCTTTTTTGTGGTGACTTTAATGTCACCAGATTCTCCTTTGAAAGATCGGGTACTTCTTCTTACTCGTTGGATTCCTCCCACTTTAATGACTGCATTCGTTCTTTCCATTTGACTGATCTTCCTCTCAACGGCAGATCATTCACTTGGTCTAATATGCAGTTGTCGCCATCCATGGCAAAACTCGATCGCTTTCTGGTTTCCTTTGACTTGATTAACTTCTTCCACAACTCATTCGCATCGGCATTGCCTAATCCGTCATCGGACCACGCTCCAATCTCATTGTCCTCCAACTATAATTTCTCCAGATCTTTCAAATTTCGTTTTGAGAAATTTTGGCTGCAAGACCAAACTTTCGTCAATCTCATCACTGAATGCCTTTCTTCTCTTACGGGCTCGTCCGGACTGGGGCGTATCCTGATTAAGCTTCATGCTATCAAATTCAGTAGTAAAATCTGGCATAAAGAGAGAGTGGCCAATGATAATTTTCTTTAAAATGTCTTCCTATCTACCATCGAATCCATTGATCAATTGGAGGAGCTTGGCCCGATCTCTGAATCCCTTCATTCCGAACGTGCCGCTTGTAAAAGAGGCTACGCTGATTTTCTCCATAACATTCATATTAATTGGGCTCAGTGGGCTAAGCTTCGGTGCCTGAAGGAGGGTGACGGCAACACCTCTTTTTTTCACAATTTCGCTTCGCATCACCAGCGTTGCAATCGTATTTCCTCTATCTTTGACAATGGCATCGAATTAACTTCGGACTCAGATATCCATTCTACTTTTCTATAGTTCTTTAAAGATCTTCTGGGATCTCAAAATCACCGCTCGATTCATCTTAACTGGACTCTTTTATATGGTCAGCAGTCGCATGACCTGTCTAGCTTGGAAGATCCGTTCTCTTTAGAAGAGATCAAGTCTGTGGTGTTCTCTTTAAAAAGTGATTCTGCCCCAGGCCCTGACGGGTTCCCAGCCTTCTTTTTCCAACGTTTTTGGGATTGTCTCAAAGACGATCTTTTCCAAATGTTCTCTGATCTCCACCAAGAAAATTTCTTCTTCGATAGGATCAATTATGCGCATACGTCCTTATCCCCAAATTCTTGGGTGCCACCTCGGTTTCAAACTTTAGGCCTATTAGCCTTCTGAACACGACCTTCAAGATCATCATGAAAGTTCTCTCTACCCGTCTTAGTGCCTTGATTTCTCCCTTGATTGACCCCACGCAATCCGATTTCATTAAAGATCACTTTATCCTTGATAGCGTGGCGTCGGCTCAAGAAATCATTTCAGACTGCCATAGATCCAATTCGGAGGGGATCCTATTAAAATTAGATTTTTAAAAAGCTTATGATAATGTAAGTTGGGACTTCTTTTTTGAAATCCTTTTACATCGTGGTTTCGGTCCGAAATGGATAGCCTGGATTAAATCCAGTCTCTTCGCTGGCACCTCGTCCATTTTGATCAATGGTACGGAAGGCCACAAATTCAAGTGTAAGCGTGGTCTTCGTCAAGTTGATCCTATCTCCTCCCTCTTATTCTCTCCAGTTGCTGATGTTTTTATAAGCTGCTCAGCAATGCGGGGGAGGCTGATGTTATCGAAGGTCTTGGAGGTTCTAATAGTTTTCGCAGAGTGTTGAACCTTCAATACGCGGACAATACCATTATCTTTGCGAAACCCAATGGACGGACTTTACGTAACTTGAAGTTACTTCTTTACGTGTTTGAAAGTACCTCGGGTTTAGCCATTAACTTTCAAAAGTCTTCTGTTCTTTGGCTTGGTGGATCTCATAACCGTCAAGCGGAAATTGCGCAGTTCTTCAACTGTGTTCCGACCTCTTTTCCCATCCATTATCTTGGTATCCCCTTAAGATGGGGGAAGCTTCATAAATCAGATTTGATGCTGATGATTGAAAAGGTTAAATCTAGACTCAACTGTTGGTCTGGTAAGCACCTGTTGCACGGAGGCAAACTTATCCTCGTTAATTCCGTTCTCTCCTCTATCCCTTTATACATGATGTCTTTCTTTTATCTTCTATCGTGGGTTATTAAGAGGGTGGATCGGATCAGAAGGAACTTCTTCTGGTCAGGTGCGGATTTGTATAAAGCTGACACTCATCTCTGCAACTGGAAGCTCATCTGCACTTCTAAGACAGCTGGAGGGTTAGGAGTTCTTAATCTCAGGCACCAAAACTTAGCCTTACTGGGCAAATGGTTATGGAGATTTCTTAAAAATGATCACCTGCCCTGGGTTCAACTTATATCCATTAATTGTTTCTCCCGTCGCAAGATGTGGGATTTTCCGACCTCCCTTTCCCGTAAAACCTCTTCATTTTGGAAAGGGATCTGGAAAGTGGCCAACCCGCTCCATTGTGGTTTAGTCCATGAGTGTGCGGATGGCTCCAAGACCAGATTCTGGGATGATTTATGGTTTGGTAATATCAAGCTCGCTTTAGCTTTTCCTTCCCTCTATCAGTTGGCGTCCAACCCCTCTGCCATGGTAGCCAATTATGTCGTAGTTATCAATAACCAAAAGTTCTGGTCAATCCTTTTCACATATGTTCTCTCGCTGCCTCTTTTGCTTCAGCTCCAAGAGCTTTTCGGCGATATTAACCATTACTCCTGGCTTCCTTCAGAAGACTTCAAATGGAGATGGACCAACTCGGGTAAATACTCGGTTAAATCCTTCTACAATTTCCTCAACTTCGGAGGGATTGCCTCCCCGGTTGCTAAGCCATTATGGAGCAGTTGTGCTCCCCTCAAATCTAAAATTTTAATCTAGCTAGTGCTGAACAACAAGCTTCTTACTGTTGATGTTCTCAACAAGAGGAACCTGGCCATAGGCCAATTATGTGCGTTATGTTCCTTACATCATGAGAATGTCGATCATCTGTTCCTAAAGTGTCCCTTTATCTAACCGTTATGGAGGATCTCTGTCATCGCTTGGCAAGCACCGGCTATCCCGAGCGAATTCCTCTTCCTGTTGGATGTCTCAATCCCTCAGGAAAGAATTTCGTAAATCTTGGGTTCTTTCTATTATTGCGATCATTTGGGTTATCTGGTCGGCACGAAACAAACGTATCTTCTCTCAATCCGCCTCTTCGATTGATAATATTATCGATGATTTTCTTTTCTTCTCTAAATTTTGGCTTTCCACTTTATCTTTTGATAAAGTGGAAGCTTTACACTTACATCGCCTGGATGAGGCATTAGTATTTTCCATTCTACAAGTTCTTAATCAATTTTTTCTCGGCTCCATTGCTGATTTACTTCTCTTTTGACTTTCTTTGCAGATCTAAAGTGATGGATTTAACTTTTTGCCTTCTTCTCTGAAGGGTCTTTTGGTTTGCGTTCTGTTTGAAGCTGTTAGTTTTGGGTTCCTCTCCTGCTCCTACCATGCCATGCTCTTTTTGGTTCTCTTTTGATGGTGGTTATTGCTGTATGTTTGTTTCCTCTTTTGGTCACTGTTGTTGGGCAGGATTTTCTTCTTGGTGGCTGGTAGTTCCCTTTAATTGGGAGGACTTTTGTTTTGTGTTTGTTCCCTGGCATGTTCGCTTAGGGGTTTATGTATTTATTGTATCTGTGTGATGATGTTCTCTTTTGTTGAGTTTGATTCTGGTGTGTGTCTCTTTCTTGAGACGATGCGGTCCTTGTTTATGGGCTGGCTTTCTCTATGGTAGCACTGTGCTTTTCTGTTAGTCGCGCTATTACCGGAGTGCTTTGGGTCTGTTTCGTGCCTTTCTATGCTGACTCGGTTTGTATGATTCATTAGCTCTTTGGTGGTGGGTGCCTTAGCACCGGTACCTATTCAGGGTTACAGGGCCTTTATTTTGGTCGTAGCTGAGGTATCTTTTATCTATGCCTGGCCTATTTTGTACCATTCTCGTTATTTTTAGTGTTCTTGCTTTCATTCTCCTTGGTTTGGTAGTCCTCCGTGCGGAGGATGCCGAGCTGGTGACCCCCCTTCTTGGTTGGGGTCATCGCTGTGGTCTGTTGCGGTTCTATTCTGGTGTTCTTTCGTGGTGGTCTTGTTGTAGGTTTCAATCTCTTGCTCCTTGTTTCTGCGGTTGGACAGTCTCTCTCGTAGGCCTAATGGCTGCGCATTATTTTTGCATGCCTGAGCTTCTTTGGATCAGGTGGAGAGGGTTCGATGGCAAGTTCAGTCTCTTGGCTGGGTGGGTCGATGCCCTGCTTCTCTACTGCGATGTAGTCGGAGGGATGTAAGTTCGGCCTGCTTAGCTGTTTTGCTGGAGGTGGTCGGCTTCAGGCCTTTGTTTGTTGGTCTTTGGTTGCGAAGGTGTGCTCGGGTCCGGCCTCCGCAGTTGCTGATCGCGTTCCTTGGCTTTTTGTTTACCTCTGTTAGCTATAGGCAATTTTCTCAATTGCTTTCATTTCTCGTTCTTTTGAATGTTGTTGTTGGTTTTGTTTTACTCTCGGTAAAATTGTTACTATTTGTACTATATTGGTTTTTTATATATATCGGGCTGGAATCGTTTGATTTTATCCTTCACCTCAAAAAAAGAAAATTGTATTCAAACTATACTTGGTAATTTGAGAGGGTTTTTATTAATGAAAGAATGTTGGAAATTGTTAAAGTGAATGATCGTGGTGAATTAATTAAGTATTGGTCTTCAAGAAGTTGGTTGGAGGCATTGTTATCTAATGTTATTAAAAGAAGTTAATTATTGTATGATCTATAAATATGAAGAAAGTGGATTAAGTAAATGAATGTTGAATAAAGAGTAAGAGGTTTATGTTATGGTTAGTCATAATTTAATTGATCTCTATTATTGAGGTGATTGTTGTAATCTAGAGGCTAAGTGAGACTCTTGTACCGGCAAGTAATGAAAATGCGATTTGATTTTGGGAAGTGGCCAATAAGGTTTATCGTTCTCGGTATTTTTTTAAGACTGGTAGGAGGGTAAACTAGCTCTAGGTTGTGATGATGTTGATTAAACATAAGGAAAGGCACTAGAAGAAGATATGGTAGAAACAACGATGAACATGTCCAGTAAAGGATGTGCAGTTTCTATGGGTCCGAGATTGAGGAGTACGCTCGGTAAATCCATGTATATGGGCTAGGGGTACGACCATCTATCATCGAAAAGGCCGGTAAAGAGATTGCAATCCCTAGGAATGTTCGGGACGGACAGGATATGCCCGGTAAATTCACTGAGGTGGGCTAGGGGTAGGCCGGTAAGGTCCAATATCCTGGGGTGTGACCCCTCGGTGACTACGCGTTGGAGTATATTCATTAGGTTAGGCTGCATAACATGGAATGTAAACCCTATAATGTGGAGTACTTTAAGGGCTTGCCTTCTGACCTATGTAAAATGTGATGCATAAAATCCGAACAAGTATGCATTAGTGCATCGTAGTGTAAATCTGCATTAGGCATCTAAGGCATATAATACACACACTGACATGTTTAGAATAGTCACTTTTACACTTTGTAGTGCATTCAAGTTTGTGATTGTTAAAGTAAGAGAGTCATTATATTACGACATAGTAAGGATCGTTGTTTTATAATGTTGCGTCGGTTGTAAGCAATTGACGTGCCCACAGTTTCAAATGCAGGTCTTGAATTTTCAAGGAGATATAAAGATGATTTGATGTTGATGATTATTTAAAAGCTTAAGCTGTTACACTTGTATTTATATCATGTTGTATTTCATTTAATTTCCGCTCCATTATTGTAAAAGAACTTTATGTAATAAAAGTTTTAAATTTTCTTGTAAAATTGTACGAATTTGGAGTAAAAGATCCTGTTGTGCTTAGAATTACCGTGTTAATGGAATTCGGGGCGTTACAGTTTTTAAACTACATTTATTTTATTTTGTTTTATAGCCTATATTCGATAATATTGTAATTACATATTATTTGCTAATTTGTTTTGTTATATCCACTTTTCACTATTTATTGCTACGTATTAATTTTATAGCTATACACTTCTCTAATATGATACATACACTCACCATTTATATTTTTATTTTATTTTATTTAGATTTTCTTTTTATTATTTTTACATCCTTGGTTACTACATATACTTTCCACTGATTTCCATATATATATAATGTATTTCAACATACTTACTAGACATATCATTTTACACTTATATAAATCTTGATGTTTATTATCCTAATTTTCTAAACTACTTAATTATTGTTCTCATTTGTATTCTTAGCCCATGCATATATTTTATACTATTTTTTCTTAATGTTGTAAATCCTTTTCATTACTACTAATTTTATATATTCTATATTTATAGTCTATACATCTATTTTAATATTTTGTCATTATAATTTCCTACTTCATTCACAACTCTTACCTCTATTTTTATATCCCAAATTTCAAAACATGACACCATACTTTATTAAACATCCAATACCCAAGTACATATGGAAGATTACTGTAACCCCTATTTCTGCAAATACGTATTTTCATGAGTATTTTTCTGTATCTCGATATTTATAAATTTGTTATTTGTTAAATGCGTATTGGATTTATTGTTAAAGCTTTTCCTAAACAATAGTTATAATTATTTTGAATAAAACTTGTCTCTATTTCTACTTGATCAACCATTTGCATTTTAATCTCAAACCAAAAATATTATTATTACTGTTTGGACTATTTCAACCAATTCCTATTTTTAATATTCAGATATTGCTATGATAATTGTTATGGTTATTTTTATAATTTTTATTCTTATTATTGTCAGTATTTTATTCTTAGTGTTATTATTCTTACTAATTGTTATTATTAGTATTTTTATTTTTATTTACATGTTTATTTCTATTCTTATTGTTACTATGGTTATTTATTGTTATATTTAATTATTTAAAAACAAATCAATTCATATTTAATAATTGTGTTTATAATTATTTCAAATAATTTACGTGGTACAAATTGTATTTTGTTATGAATCATATTGTATCGGATATCTCATTCTTCTGTATTCGGGATTATATTGATCTTTATATCTTTATACCCCATCTATTTTACTTATTGGATTTATACCCAATTGCCCAATACCCAATATCTCCTTCCCCTATATATACTAATCATCTCTTAATAACCCTAACCCTAATTAACCTATACCCCAGCCGCCTAACCCCTCCCCTTTACTGTTTTAACCCATCTTCAACCCCTGACAACTTCTCCTTCTCCCTTTCCATGTTTCCATCCAACCGAACCCTTCAACCATCACCTCTGATCAACCCCACCACCGTCACCTTCATCAACCCGTCACCGTCTCCATCTCACTGCCCTCCAACTTCCTCCCTGTCCTTGCCCAGTCTCCCGCTCGAACCAAACCCATCGCCTTTGCCGAACCTTTGCACCCATCCACCAAGCTTTAACCCATCTCCGTGCATCCCATTGTCCTCGTCATTCGCCGCCGCTCTACCGAGACCCCCTTGCATCGCCGTCAAGTCCCCGAAGTCGTTGCGCACAGTCATCTCTGTTTCGACCGCAAGAACAGAGTTCTTCGCTCATCGGAGTTGTCGTCGCCACCGTCGCTACCCGATCGTGGTGCCATCGCCTCCACAGTGGTCGTGTCGTCGTGCCGCAGCCGTTGCAGTCGTCGCACCGTTCAATCACGCCGATTCTTTCTCTCCCTGATCTGAAGGTTGAAGACGCGCTGTGAGTGGACGATTTTGCTGTCTCGTGTTCTGGCCACCTTGGATATTGATCGCTGTTTTGTGTTTGGAGTCGATCCGGTGTGTAGGAGAGCTTCCATTGGACATAGTGTGTGGGTTTGGCATAGCAGATCCTGTGTTGGCTGTTTGCTGTTCGGTCCCGATCTAGTGTGTGGGTTTCCGCTGAGTTGCTGTTCATTTGTTGTTGATTCTTCGCATGTGCTCTTTTGGGAGTTTTCGCCCAAAATTTTGATCCCGTTATTCCTATTTATTTGTATCTGCAATACAACAGGCAAGTCTCTTCTTGAACCCTTTTTATTGCTTGTGTTCAAGATTAATTGATCTCATGCAAGTAAATCCGTCCATTTCGTCATCAAAAATCTACTTTGACAATTCCGTTAAGATTATCGAGGGTTTACACGAGCTAATCCGACATACTCTTAACTTCGTGCGATCTCTTTGATCTATAACCCAGTCCCCAATGTTTCATGCATATGCACAATTAAAATAACTAGATCTATGCTTAGAACTGCTTGCTGAAATGGACATGAATGTACTGAATCGGTTTTTAATTGATGAATTGACACCATGACTGTAATGAATGTACCATGAACCTTAGAAATTGCATGTTGACACCTAGAATTCACTTGATTACAAATTTGCATGCTTTTTATGATCATATGATTTATTTATTTGCCTATTCATGTTAAGACAATTGCTGGACTGCTGTATGTTTCATTTTGAAATAGATTTTTGACCATGCTAATGACATAATTTGAAAGAACTTACTAAACATAAAACGTAGCCCTTGATGTCTAGATAATTTTTCCTTAGTCTGGATTTAAATTCTAATTTGTCATCTGTTAGTTATCATCACTTTAATGCAACTGTGTTAGTAATTTCAGACCCATAATTTCATGCGTACTCTGCTGTTCTATATTTTATTTGACCCTGTTAATAGTACAAGAAAAATCTGAAATAAATTAGCCTGGATCTAGACATGTATAGGTATCACTCAGAATTTTTAAAGATTTTATTAATGAGTTCTTTGACCCGAAACAATTAGTAGAACACAACCTACTGCATGCTGCCTGGACCTTTTTCACCCTAGTTCCTATACCTTTTATATACCTTAATTATACTCGCTGGAACCGTGTGGAAGTCTATTTTCCAGATCTTTCGACAGATTCAGGTTTGCTATTTTGTAGTGGCTGGAATCCATATTTTAGTACAGTAAGGTCATGCTGTCCTAATCATATGATATGTGTGTAAATGACTTGTTTGCTTCATGCTTTGCCTGTAACGCATAAAATTAGCCACACATAGTATTATACAACATTGACACCTTCTTGCATGCTCACATAGGATTAAAATAACTAATAAAAAGTCGGGGTATCATGGGTTGACTAGGTAGTTAACGATCGAAAACTGTACTCGGTTGGGCCCTACTGCCTGAACTGCACTGACCGATACTGATGGCCATAAAATACTGCCCGATAAACACTGCTCGAGAAACACTGATATTGAACATGAAATACTGATTACTAGGCCGAGTACACAGACCGAGAATTCACCATCAGTATAAAACGTTCACTGTGTGTTTGTGCGGAACCTGTAGAATGGGACGCAGTAGTACGTACACTAGATAGATTAATAAAATACTTAATAACCTGCATTTCCTGCCTGATCCTGACATCCCGCATTACATGCGTGATTTACTGTAGACCTTTGATATTTTGCCTGCCTTTGCCTTGTTCTTTGTCTTTGACCATATCTTTATTCTTTGATATTCATGCTTTCCTTTATTCTCTGTTTTCTCTACTTGGTGCCCACGACTTGCTCTGAGGGCACTCTTTTTCTTCTTTTTATATCAAGTATTAATAGGTACCGAAGGAGTAATACCAGAAGAACTTGGTGAGCAAACCCTCTGAAGTTTGGAGCTGGACTATCAGACTACTTAGTTATCTTTTGTCATTTGCTTATTGTATTTCTTTTTATCATACTTTGTATTATTGGGCTTTATTCCCCGGAGTTTGTTTTATCCCAGATGTTGGATTATTATTTGGTGAATTTATTTCATGATTATCTTTGAGTTTATTCATTGTTTATGTGATTATATTCTTTACCTGTGTGGTTGTCTCTCTTGTATATTGTTGAGTTAGACTGGTACAACTTATGGATGATGTCTAATCATTCGCTGGGCCTATATTGCGTGCTCGTATTTTCGTATTTTGGGAAGTGGGGTGTGACAATTACATCTTTCCATCTCCCGCTTTGGTGCAACTTGGTGTCGAGAGGGCAAATCTGCAACTAGACATCAATAGAGGCAAACTGCAACTGGATGCCGGGGAGGCAAAGTCTGCAACCGAAAGTCCAGAAGGCAAACTGCAATTGGATGTCGTAGAGGCAATTCTGCAACTTGATGTCAAGAAGGCAAGCCTGCAGTTGGACACCAACGAGGCAAATCCACAACAAAAGAAGACTTTCTACCTTAATAACCCTTACTGTTATTTCTACATATATTACTTACCACTATTCTATTTTTGTACTAGTTTATACCATTTTATAATATTTTACAACCTAGCATTAAATTAATTACCTTATTATTTATACTGATTTCTATATCTATCATACTTGCACATTTACTACTTAATATCAACTATCTTGCCGTCTTCTTCTAATTATTTTGAATCCTTATATAAGTTAGCATTTCATACCACTTCATCGTATTTTATTTTGCTGCTAACTTATCTTAGATTTGGTGGCTACTCACCTCAAACAAAAAAAATCGTATCATTTATACTTTTGTTTACGATTCATTATTTATTTCTATATAATTAGTTTTTGTATTGTTTCAATGATTTGTTATTATCATTCCTACTATGATGTCTTGTTTTACTCTTACAAACCATTTATAATTTTTATATCATAATATTGTTTGTTTCACCCTATAATTTTTACGCCTATGTACGTATATAATTTTATATGCTGGGTTTTCTTGCTCTACTTGACAATTTTGAAAGTATTTTGATATATTCCAACCAGTATTCTATATCTTTAATTTATTATTGTATTTAGTTTACAAATTATTTTATGATATTAAATTGTTATACAAAATTATTTTATATTGTCTATACTTTTAACTAATTTTCATGCTCGTATATTTTTCAAACTCTTATCATATAGTCTTCTCTTAATTTGCTGCCTCATTTTATCTCGTAGTATATATACTACTAGTTTGTTTATGTTTTTGACCATTTTGTCCTTTGCATTTTTCTTCAATTAACTGCTCTTTTCGTAAAATTTTTGAAATTCTCTAACAACTGATGACTTAATTTATGTTCTCCTTTTCTTTGGTATCTGATGCTTTATTATTTTTGTTTGAAAATTTATCTCAATCTATCCTATCTTTTATGGTCACATTTCTTTTATTATGCTATTTCTCTAGTTTTTCTTGTTCCGTTCTTATAAATTTTGACACTTATAGTTTTCTTATATAAATTTGCCTTATTTTTCCATATTGCATATTTTTATACTACATTTACTTTCTTAAATGTTTGTAGTTTTCTTTATACAATAATGACTTTTTCTTTGGTGGGTACAAAATATAACTTCTACCCTAGTAAGTTCTGAGGATAGAACTGTTCTAAGGGGGACAGAGTGTAACACCCCGTAAAATTGAGTAATGACAATTTTGTCCTCGTAAGCTACACACATTTATTTTGTACTGTTACAATTAATATTCGTAATGTACTTTTATATAAATGCTATACACATCTTATATTCTGATTATTCATATGTTTTCCGTTTTCTCAAAACTCTTTCTATCCTACTTAACTCAAATATTAATTTTAATCTTTATGTTTTTACGTACATTGCACGTGCTTTCGATACACATGTCGATTGCGTAAATTTTCTCGTTACGTGAAATATCCGTAACATTATTAATATACATGTTTTACGTATTTTGCATTTTGACTGTTTTCGTTCTCTCAAATTAATTTTAATATTTTTTGCACATGCATAGCACGTAAAATTTTATGTCACTACAAACGGCTAGAGCTGTAGTGGCCTTTTTTTGGGTCCATAGATGATAGCGGCGATAATAATAACGCCGCACGTAACGCCGTTGTATCGAGCATCGGGACAAACCATAGGTCTATAACGGCACTTTTTAAGACCGTCGTTACAAGCCATAGGTTTATGACGGCGCTTGTTTAGACCACCGTTACAAGCCGTAGGTCTATAACGGCACTTTTTAAAACCGCCGTTACAGGTCGTAGGTCTATTACGGCGCTTTGTTTGATCACCGTTACAAGTCGTAGGTCTATTACGGCGCTTTTTTAGACCGTCGTTACAAGTTGTAGGTCTATTACGGCGCTTTTTTAGACCGCCGTTACAAGTCGTAGGTCTATTACGGTGCTTCATAAATGCCGTGATAGATACATGCGACGGCGTTTTGTGAACGCCATTGTATATTTTTTGAATAATTTTGATACCCTATACCGGCGTTCCTAAACGCCGGGATAGGTTCAATTTTTTTTTATAAAAATAATTCGCCACGTTCGATGGATCGATATGTATCCTGACATATTTACCTCAAAACGGATTGATAGGGGGTTTCGAGTTTTTTCCCACTATTTTAAAAATAGGTCACAAATCCAAAATATCTGTAGTCACATCAAATTTGAAAGTTCAAATCTTAAAATCACTAATAGCAGCATAATAAACAACTATATAATCATGGACCACAATAAACAATAATTACTTGTCTAAAAATGGCCATACAAAGAGTTAGAAATATACATGTTATACATCTAACAAAACATAAATTCAGTTTCGACAAAACATAAAAAGACTAAAGTCCAAATTAAACTAAACTATGGCAAAGTCTACTGGTGTGGCTCGGCATTGCTTCATTCCCATTGATATTTCGCCCAGATGTATGTGCGTGACTAGAAGTCAATGGAATTCGCTGGCTCTATATAATTCATAATAGTTCCATTTATTAGTTTATTCACTACACTAGTCGCCACACCAAGCAAATGCAATAGTTAAATTTCATACTGATATCGTAAAATGTTGCTGAATACTTACAGTTCCATGTACTGGATTGTTAGAATTGTGGTTTTGTTGGGAGATTAAAGAAGCAATTAATCATATCTTTCAAGCCGTCAATCTCTTCCTGCATCTTGGCTTGCATCTTGAACACGTCCGGATAGGATGTACGACTGGAGGTAGATGCACAAGAACCAAATACCTGTGATTGAACACCTAAAATTAAATTATCTCCAACGATCAATAGAAAAAATACTTCAGAACAGAAATAATTTAAATTATCTCCAACGATCAACAATTTAAAATACTTGAGAACAGAATAGAATTTGCATGCCCAAGGGTACCTTTTCTAATATATATTAATCCACCCTCAAACTTGATCACAAAAAAGCTTATAATAAAACTCAGAATTTCTAATACTTCTTTTTTAAAAGTCTTAAATGTAATATATAATTGAACCAATTGAACCAAGGATGGTTGAGGGCAATTAAAGAAGGAATTATACAGTATATGTCTATGTGAGACATAGCTAAATTATTTTATAGAATCAGAAAAATCTTTTAGATTTGAAAATTGGTTGGAAATCACTATGAAGCAATGTTACTAGCTAGATATCAGATATCAGAAACCTACAGGTGGCAATTTTACAAATCTGATATGGAAATTTCTCCAACATTTGATATCCAATTTGAAATCTGGTCATCTGAAACAGTTCCAATATCCAAAAATTAAGTACCTTGATTCACAGTCCTCCAATTCACAAACCAAAAAACAATTTTCTGATTCTATATAATGTGTTAGCAACGTCGCACATCTGCCATCAAAAATGATATTTCTCTGGCTGTTTTAAAGATTATCAGTTGGGTTCCTAATGGTGATGGGTGAACTGATAGGTGTTGCATATATCTAATATTATGTATGTCATGCAGACATGTATATGCATGTACTATTCAATTGACCGGACACTCTAAACATGTTTATAAAAGATCAGCAGAATACAGCAAAACGGGCTCCCTAATTATAGTATGAACAATCAGCTCAAACAAACTCTAACACATGAAGATCTAATGGACATCAAGATTCATACAAAATGATAAAAGAAATTGATAGCAATTTGACTCCTGAAATGGAAACTGGATAGACACCTATACAGACATAGAAGGCAAAGAGTTTTCTGAGGAAAAACAAAGAGAAAAAAAATAGAAGGCAAGACATAAAAAACACACAAAAAACAAGACATCAAAAGGCAAGAGTTAAAATCATGGTTCTAAAGGAGTATATGGTAACATGTCAGGCAGAGATTTCATTTATCAGCTATGTTTCCTCTAGATAACTCTTACATTCATTATTTATGTTATGATCATTATCTAATTAGAACAATTAAGAGATTTATAAACCTAAATGTGAATGCATCCAATAATATTTCATGTGATGCATGAGAAAGGTCTCTAAACATGAAATACTATTTTTTCTTTATAAACAAGAATAGCATAATACAAGAATAACACAGCAACTGAGAAGTAGTTTAACTGGCTCTGTATAATTGTGATGAGGAGAAAGAATAAAGAAACTTACCCTAATCCCTATTTATATTGAGTTAAAACTTTGTGATGTGTCAGTTTTAAAACAGAAATTCTCGACTCAACTTTCAACCCTAAAAGAATGATTCCTTAAACCTAGTTAATACCAAAGCTAGCTAACATTTTCAAGCCTACATGTTTAAATGTGAACAAAGGAGGACGTCTACTGATAGAGTCTGAGTTCATTGAGTTAATTGAACCAATTGAACCAATTATTACATTTATAAACAGCCTCAAATACTAACTAAACCTTTTATATATTACATTCCTCTTATCTTTACTTAAAACTGACCTAGGTATCCCACCTTCGTATCAGGGCCTTAACTTTTTTACATTACTTTTTACCATTGTCTATTACAATTGTTTGATATGGAAGGGTAAAAAATGCTAAAGGATAGTTACAGAAAATAAAATGTGGATATTTTACTATAGAGACACATAGACTTAGGGTATTCTATCATTCATGTTGGAATAGTTTGGTAAACCTACTGATTATATATATATATTCCTGTGAGGGTGTTAGCCCCAATCCCATTCCCCGCACACGACCGGGTCGCTCTTTCCCCCTAACATCAGTCATAGCTTCATGCTGGATGGTTAATCGATTTGCTGTAGAAGATGTCGACCACTTTTCAATCAGTTTTCTAGCTTCTTTCTACAAAAGAGAGCAAACACAACATTAATACCAAAAATTGGGCTAAAAATTAGTTTGAAATTTTGTAAGTTATGACCAAATTAAAATCCAAATTTGAGTTGTGAATAATATCCAAATTTGAGTTGTAGAATGGAAATTTGAGTTCGAAAGTTTCATGTTTACCACTATATCAGTTACAAATTCATCCCGAAAGGTCCCATCCTTACTTGTGTGGGTAGATTCAAAAAAATCTACCTCACCGACACTTTCTCCCTCGACTGACGTATCCTATATATGAGTCAAATGAAATAGTTAAATCATTCCAATGCAGAAATTGGCAAAAAAAATCTTCCCACCATTTTAAAAACAGACTTGCTATAAAATGAAATTTCCATTACCATCTCATCCCGCACAACAGCAAAGCTGCAGCTCCCCGTAGTGTGCTTGATCTTCATCTGCCTACGACTGCTTAGACCAATCTCAGCTTTCCTCTATACCATTTTAATAATTGGAATAAATGCTTATGTTTACCAAAATTAATAATTTATATCATCAATTTAAGATATAAGAGCATCTGTAGTCGTTGAGGGGTAAAATATGCATATATGCATAAATGGAAATAGCAATCGAAGTTTTGCTGCAGTCGTCAAAAGCTATTTTTTAGCTTTTTATATTAAAATAATAAGCGACGACACTTCATGTGCCATCGGAGAGAAAATAAAAAATAAAAAACACGTAAAATTTCTGGGACGGCACTCGAAGCTCCGTCAGAGCGAGAGAAAAAAAAATTAATTGGAGCGACTGCACTCGAAGTGCCGTCGGAGGAAAAAATGGATTCGAAGTGCAAAAAAAAATTACAAAAAAATTATAAAAATTACAAAAAAATTACAAAAACATTACAAAAAATTACAAAAAATTACAAAAAACAATTCAAAAATTGCAAAATACACCAAAAGTGGAGGGGTATTTTTAGGGTTTTTTTTTTAATTATGAAATTAATTTTTTTTTTTGGTGGGACGGCACTTGAAGTGCCGTCCGACCATTAAAAAAGTAAATTTTTTTGTGCGACGGCACTTCAAGTGCCGTCCGACAATTAAATTTTTTTTTTTCGTGCGACGGCACTTGAAGTGTCGTATCTCATATATGGATATTTCTCAAATCTTCTCTTATTTTTGGCAATCTACTGTAGCCAATGCATATTTGGCAAACGACTGCAGCTCCGTTTTGCGCCATGCATATTTGGCAAACGACTACAGATGCTCTAAACAATGAAATATGGTTAGCTTTCCAGCATCCGATTTCTAATATTTGACAAGAAAATGCCAATTCTGTGGCGTCATGCATTCGGGGACTGACCTTGGATTTTCGACCTCGGTCTTCTCCTCGTCATAGTACTTCCCTTTCAAGAAGCTCTTGTGATCCCTCTATTTTTTCGAAATCGATTTATTGAGCCATCCTTCAGCAGCGTCAGGGATTGCAAACTTTTGTTGCAAAACAAGAAAGATGATGGAGCATAATAACAACTACGTAAGGATTGGAGCACAATAACAAGAAAGATGATGGAGCACAATAACAAAAAAACTTTTGCTGCAAAGCTAGCAAGGCTTCGATATGGGTCATACATATAGGCACTTCTAAAATATTTCAGTTGGTACATATACACACAGTATATATATGATAAATATTTTAGTTGCTTTCAATCTGCACGTGCCGAAGAAACTAATCATGATCATATCCAATGTATAATTATCTGAAAAAATTGAAGCACAATAAGAACTAATGAGGTACCTTGCTCAAATTTATGCCCCGCATAGTAAAGACTGACATGGCCTTAAATAAAAACCCAGGACTTTCTTCAAGAGTAAAAACAATGCTTGTCTGATGAAAAAATTTACAGCACTAATATCATTTTCACATGTAGCTTCTTATAAATGTAACAAATGACTCGTAACTTCATAAATCAATGTTTACTGTGCTGCGAGGAATTCACAGTATTAAGCATTATAATATTGAAGATGAAATAGAGTAAAAACTATAGAACTGGAAATAATAAAACTTTGCTGCTTCTTGCAACTCTTTAGCGAAAGGCGTATGAAAAGGCATAGTCACTACCTGATAACTACATATCTATATTTCCCATCCAGAAAAAAGGGCATCCATTGCAATTTATTTGTTACCAGAAGCAAGATTATATTGCATTACAAGTGATAAATTTTGCTGTATTTTCATGTTTCATAAGAATGCCATCGATGCAATCCTGCTATAGTGCTTTTTACTTTCATCTGTTGTACTACTAAGCAGAAGAATTTAAGTACTACTCAGCATTTTTGTCTAGAAAATGAACTATAACTTTTCAGATATAAATGAAGTAGGTACATCAACCTTACCAATACATAAACAGTAGCACACCGAGCCTTTACATGCATATCTTAGGAATGCAAACTTAATGCAGAAGTGAATGAATTTCCATAACTCCAATAAGGATGCCATTAAATATTTATATATAAGAAAGACCTCATAGAGGAAATCGATAGTCCAATAGTGACCATCTTAATGATATTTGACAACAAAGACAAGTGGTTATGTGGGTAATAACTAATTAAATAAAACCATCATGTCTCGATGGATTTCAGTTGTACAATTCACATTATGTGTATTAAGATAGTAATAGCCAGCATAGATTGGTAATGAAAATTTTTATCTTGCTGAGTCATCTATCTGAGCACTTGATATTTTTAAAATGGTTATTACAATCTTCTTTTCTTCTTCTTTTTTCATTTCTTTTCCTTTTTCTTTTCCATTTACAAAAAACAAGGATACAAATTACCATCTTTAAGATTTCCAGTTCCTTGATAGATGACTCAGAAGTATTCAAAATACCCAAAATGAAAAAGTCCAATGTTAATCCGTGCTAATAATTGTAGCACTTGCATTAATTTAGTATAAGAATAGATATCACTTCTATGAATAGAAATTACAGGAAACAAAATGATATTAGTGCCGTAAATTTAAGAATCAAAACTCTATCCCCAGGATTCGACATTCGAATTAAAACTGTAATAAGAAATATCCTACAAAGCAAATCACATGGAAAAGAACAAAAAAATTTTAAAATATATCTTAACCGCATCGATGGCCGTCGCCTTGGTCATCGTAAGTACTTTCGACCAACTCTCATAGCTTAGGGGAAGGATACGGGGATTTCTTGCTATGACACCGCAAAACTTCCCGAGCTTACTCCCGCCATCTCTAACTGGTTGATTGTGTTCGTTGCATTCCACCAATAATTTTTTATTGTTTGGGAGCTTCCATATTTCCTTCATCTTCATCGGCCCCCTCGACCTCCTCAAAGTAGTAGGAGTGCTACCTTCACCCCCCCCCCCCTTGACTGTAGTAGCACCCCCATTCGCCACCCCTCCAAGCTCTTCCGTCGGGTGCTCAGTAGAAAGTCCCCTGCTAGGCTGCTCTACGGCCTCGTCTTGGTCGACAGTTATTGTTGCCAACTTTCTCTTTGTTCTAGCCATATGTCACCTGTTTCAAGAAAATTCAGACTAATTATAATTTAATCAACAAATCAAACATATGAACAAATAATGACATTAAAACAAAAAGTAAATTAAAACAACCACAAATCATCACAATATGCCAACAATTTTAAGCTTTTACGTCAAATAACATTAATTATAATCATAAAAACAATAAGTTCCACTAATTAACTGCACTGAAATTCATGAAAACAATCGACAAACAAATGAACTAGCACAATTTACAAAAATGTGTATAAGATACTATATTACAACATCATCAAATAGGTCTCCCTCTTCTCCATCCGTACGGAGCCAGGTAGGGCAACTATTAACATCAAAAATGTTTACATCAAATGTAGGAAATTCAGAAGCAGTGAAATTGTTCTCAGTATCATCATCTTCGTCATATGAATCATCCCCCAGCTGAAATACATCTCTTGGTTGCATAGGTAGCGCCACGTAAGTTTTTTCCACTACTGGGTCCTGAATATAAAAAACTTGTTGCACTTGAGATGGGAACACAAATGGTTCATGACTAATGTGTGTCCCAGTGTGAATCAGATGCGAGAAATCTACAACTATAAAGCCCAACTTATCATGGTAGTTGTTACTTAACATAGCCCAATTACCACGAAATAATACTACTCGAAAGTGCCCGTAATAATCCAAATCTATGATATCTGTTAGCACCCCATAATAGTCAACATCCCCGTCTACAGAATTTCGGTCTTTATTAGAGGCATAGCTTCTTGTTTTTGAAGTCAATACAATACCGCTATTTTGAGTCTTCAAGTTGCGTTCACGCTCCTTAGTTCAAAATCTGAAACCGTTGTATATATATCCGTTGTATCTTTTAACCATTTTATGGGGACCTTTAGCAAGAATCTTTACTTCACATGACACATCATCATTACCCAACGAGGAAACCTACAATTATATAGTAAATTGTATTAGCATAAGACTTTAAATTATTTTTTGTAGTACTTTAATTCAAACCTTGGTTGGTCACTTACGTGAGTTTCAAACCACTTGTGGAATTGCTCATTCATTAATTTATGTTGCTCACGTGGCCTCAAGTTTTTGGGTCTATGTCTTCTTTTCATTTTTCTGATAAATTCGCTGGAACAAAATAAGAACGAATGTAAATTAAAATTTAGGTTAATTACTCTTTAATCGACAGAAATAAATTCACACTACTAACAAATCCAACTTACGCTCGATAAGGCTCACAAGATGCATGGTGATCCAACACATATTGATGTGCTTGTTTCCATATTAAGTCATCTAACTCAATCGCATCAATTTTTTCGAAAGTAGTGCCCGCAGTCTAAAAGAGATATTTAGCGCCATTGAGGTTGGAAATGTCTGAATTTCTCCTTGGTCTAGTCAGACATGTCTCCACACCCTGAAGATACCTTGAACAAAAATTGGAGCACTCCTCCCAAAGATAACCTTCTGCTATAGAGCCTTCCAGATAAGCTTTATTTCTAACGTAACCCTTAAGTCGGTAAAGGTACCTAAACAAGAATATTTGGATTGGAAAACATTTGGAAATTACACACCAAAAAAGTACATAATTAATGAACTTAATAAGGGATGAAGTACTACCTCTCAATGGGATACATCCACTGATAATGTACTGGTCCACCAAGTCTTGCTTCATCGGCTAGGTGGATTATCAAGTGAACCATTATAGTGAAGAATGATAGGGGGAATATCCTCTCCATTTGACAAAGTGTCAATGCAGCACGCTGCTCTAATTTTTTAATATCTTCAACACATAGCAATCTCGAGCAAAATCCTTTATATATACTACATAAATCTTTCAGGACGGAAGTGACTTACTCACACATTGAAGACCTCAGAGCAATGGGAAGGAGATCCTGCATCAAGATATGGTAGTCATGTGACTTTAGACCCTGTAATTTTTTATCCTTATAGTTGACACATCTTGATATATTAGATGAATAACCATCAAGAACCTTAAGATCCTGTAATACTTTGCAAAACATCTCGAGCTCGCTTTTTGACATTGAGTAGATTGTAGGAGGAAGTCGTACTCTACCATTGGGTAATTCTTCAGGGTGCAAATCATGCCTTATGCCCATTTCTACTAAATCAAGGCGAGACTTAAAATTGTCTTTTGTTTTCTCGTAATCCCCCATAACTGTTCCTACACAATTTTCACCAATGTTTTTTCCAAGATGTATCAAATCAATGTTATGGCGCAATAAGTTGAACTCCCAATACGGCAACTGAAAAAAATACTCTTCTTCTTCCATGATCCTAAACCGATAGGACTATCACATTCATCTGCATCACATTCATCAGTGTTCTGTTGCTCATCTCTAGCTCACTTCTTGGCATTTTTAATAATTTTGGGTTCCTTTGACAAAGTGAACTGCTAGCCTTCTAGCTGTCTTAACACATCTGACCTAGAATTAACTATAGGTGCATGTCTCCACTCATCGGTACCATCAAATGTCGTTGTTTCAGCCCTAAAAAAATGTGTGGTAGGCAACCATCTCCTATGCCCCATGTAGCAGAACTTTTGCCTTTATATAGCCACTTTGAAATAGTTTGCTCAGCACAACAAGGACAAGCATAACGTCCTTTCGTGCTATAACCAGATAAATTTCCATATGCAGGAAAATCATTGATTGTCCAAGTCAAGACAACCCGGAGACGAAAAGTTTCTTTAGATGTTGCATTATATGTTGGAACACCCTCCCACAATAGTTGCAGTTCATCAATCAACGGCTGCAGATACACATCTATGTCATTTCCAGAAGATTTTGGTCCAGGAATTATCATGGACAAAATAAAGGATGACTGCTACATACACAACCAAGGGGGTAGATTGTATGGAATTAACACAACGGGCCATATGCTGTAAGTGCTGCTCATTTGCCTAAATGGGTTAAAACCATTACTGGCCAATCCAAGTTTCACATTCCGAGGATCTGCAGCAAAATCAGGATATCTTTCATCAAAATTTTTCCATGATTCGGAACCAGCTGGGTGCCTGATTATTCCATCATTCTTGCGACCTTCTGCATGCCACCTCATATCAGAAGATATCTTTGATGACATGAACAGCCTTTGTAGCCTAGGAATTAGAGGAAAATAACACAGTATTTTTGTCGGCTTCTTTTTCCTATTTGTTGTAATTGGCTCATCAGTTTGCTCTTCCTCTGTCGGCGTTTTCATGCATTTTGAAGTACCACATACTTCACAATCTTCAAGAGTCTCCTTATCCCCCCGGAATAGCATAAAATCATATGGACATGATGGTATTTTCTCATACCCTAAATCAAATTGCTTGAGGAATTTCTTTGTTGCTTGGGCTGAATTGGGGATACAGATTTGAGGAAAAGCTTCATTCAACAATTCAAGAAGCAAAGTGAAGGACTTGGCAGACCATTCATTTAGACATTTAATCTTAAACAGTCTAACAATGAATGAAAACTTAGAGAACTTGTGACAATCACGATATAGAGGAGTATTTGCATCTTCTAACAACTTATGAAAGGCTTCGTATTCTTTATTAGTTTCAGGTCTGGGCATTTCTTCTGCCACCCCATCGCCTTGATGTGATGTTTCTAATAACTCATTCTGGACTTGATTGATTGGATTATTAATGTGAGCTTCGAAATTATGGAATCCCAACCCATCCCGCACTAAAGAGTGCATTTCATCAACAATACTTAGATTATTTGTAAATAAAGCCTCGTCTTCATTCACAACCGGAGTAGTAGAAGCTAAATGAATAGACTTTCCATGACAAAACCAATGTGTATACCCTTGTAGAAAACCATTGCAAATCAAGTGTGTCCCAACTACGCCGCACGTCCTTAAATCATAGTTTGAACATCAGACAAATGGACATAAATCATGTTCGGATCAGGAGAGTTTCTCTTTGCATAGTTAATAAATTCTTTAACACCATCCCGATACGCTTTGGATAATCGTGACTTATTAATCCAACTTTTATCCATTTTGAAAAATATGAGTCAATCTGAAATATAAGTAGGTTAGGATCAACATCATGATTTTTTCTTCATCCTAAATCAACATCACGATAGTAAAAAAAGGTTTTCTTCAAAAGAGTCCTTCTATTTACATGTAATTTCTATTAGGTCCCCAAATAATATGTTAACTTTATTTACATGTACTTTCTATTAGGCCTTCCTACATAGATGCTACAAGATTCGTGCACTATACAATATAATAAGTTAACTTTCAAGTTTCAATAATTCATTCAAAAAATGCATTAATTTCTTCCAAATGAGGACAACATGCTAACACCTAACAAGCATGGCCTGTCCACTTCAGACAGTTGTGTAATTAACATCCAGTTGTGTAATTAACATCATATATATTGTTGCTTGCTATCTATCTATCATCATCTTATCAAAAATAGTTATGCAATCCCTATCACTCAAAAAAAATTAAAAAAAATACAGTGCTCCATTGTTTGTATACTATCATCACCCATCTGCATTTGTACTAGTTGCAATTGGGCAAATGTCCATCCCATATCTCACAGACTCATACCCCACTCTATGCATACATATCAATTTTGGTCTCGGTCACAATAATTGCATATTACCTAATCTATGTTCTTTGACTAGTTATCTAACATCAATAACATTCTGAGGGGAATCATGGAAAGAGAGTTTTTCTTCACTTGAGTACAAAATGCTGGCTTGACGAGAGAGTATGAGACCGCCATTAGTGTCGAATTCAACAACATCGATTTCTAGGTAACTCCTACCATTTGTTGTTAACACGAAAAGGGGGTATGCCAAATTGCAAAGTTGTTCAAGCGTGCACCGTATTCTCTAAGGTGTCCCTGGCTACTTGTCAGGGTTGTGCACAAATGCTTTTAGTCTATATTCATACATAAAAGATTTACACTAAAATGTAAATTAAAACTTGAATATTTACTCTCTTTTCTTTATGGAATGAAAAAGAGGCCTAAACAAGTCTGTTTTTTCTCTCATTTGTTTTATTTGCCCCAGTAGTAATTTTAGTTCCTCATGTCAGTAACAGTTCCAGAAGCTTAAGCTTTAGCATTGGGCAATTAACAAACCCAAAATTAAATAAGATATTATAATAATAGCATCTGAACCCAATTAGTAAAAGAGTAATGTTACACCCACTACCAAAACCATTGACTTTATCTTCAGTATCGGGTAGGTGGCACACTAGTAGTAGAGGTTATTGTAAATACATACAGGATATTTATAATGCAACTAGGCCTGTTTTAAACTAAACCCAATGCAATGAGTCAAAATCAATGTACAAAGCAAGATATATATTAGAAATAGTTTAAGAGAATATGACAGGATTCTCTTACATTTATATATACTAAATTGTAAAGCACAAATGTATCACTATATCATTACAGAATATGACCAGAGATCCATATTCAAGTTCTAAAAAATTCAAACTAAAATTCAATTACTATTATAAATTTTCCTTCTAATAAAGGAAATTTTAAGTATGAGTTAATAAGTGATTAAGAATGACTAATTCATGCATACTGATACTAGGTGAGGTGCTGAGATTTTTTCAAAATCTACTATTTCCACTATTATATTCAAAACTAAAACTCTTTAAAAGAAATCTAAATCATAAAAAACAAAATGCATCAGAAATTCATCCACCAAAGACCCATCTAAGAGAATTTTCACCATTCTTCCATAAAAAATGGGGTTGCTATGAAAAATTTGACTAAGTTGTACAACAGGTTGTTGTCAACCTAACATAAATCCTCACAACAGTAGAACAAACATTCCAAAATAAAAGACTAAGGACAAATGAAGGAATCACCAAAAACAATTTTAAGTCTATACCAAAATATGTAAAATTTCCAAATGCCCTAAATCATTCACCAAACCATATCGACTGAGGAGCGTGGAAAATTTGAAACAAATCAAATGCCCTAAAATTTTCAAATGCCCTAAAATATTTAAAATTTTGAGTCTATACCTGCGGAGAGAGGGGCGGCGGCGATGACGGAGGCGGCGGCAAGGGAGGCACGACAACGGCGGGAGGGGCGGCGGCAACGGACTAAGTGGCGGCAGTAAGGGAAGGGAGGCGGCGAATGGAGAATGGCGACTGGAAAGACTTCTGCTATGGTGCCGAATGGGAAGAGGGGACGAGCAGTAAGATGGAGGAGAGGGGCGAGTGGTCAGAGAGAGAGAGAGAGAGATTTTCGAGATGGAGTGGGACGGGATAGTGGAGCGGCGTGAATAGTTAGGGTTAGAGGCTTTGGGGGGGGGGGGGGAATGAATAGCAGAGCGGGATAACGGAAATGAATAGGGAAATGAATAGTATTCGGCACCTATAACGGCGGTGCCAATAAAACCGCCGTTATATATTATATATATAACGACGTAATATAGCAACGCCATCATAGAGGCCCGATATTAAAAAAAAAAATCATGACGACGATCTATCGCGACGTTTGGGAGTACACGCTGGGATAGATATGCCGTTATATTCATTCCGATTAGTAGTGTGTGCATTTTATTTCTAAAATTTTCTAAGAAGTAATGCACAATTTTCCTCTCACTTTATTTATTACACCTAGTATTATTTATTTTATAAAAACCCATGAGCCTAAAACAGTTTTTAAAACGCACAAAAATTATTTAAATGAAAAGCCTACCCTACTTGTTATGTATAATACCCCCACACACATTTTTATTCAATAAAAAAATAAATAATCAAATAGGAGGTGTACAAAAAGCACGTGCACGTGCACACGTGCAATGTGCACAGGCTGCACACTAGGAGGGAGAGAGGATTGGTAGATTTTTGAATGATTCAAATTATAGAGTTAGTAGGTGGTTAGTAATAGTAGTGGTTAGTTTTAATTAAATCCCTTTATAATCACCCCTCCCACTTCCTAATCACAAAGAGACAAAAAAGAAATCAAAAAAAAAAAAAAAATGAAGGTGTTGTGCTATGTGCTGCCGAAGTGTTTGGCTGAGATTTTCTTTCTTGGGCACGATTTTCGAGGAGGAGAAGTGGAAGGCATTTTAGGAGTTTTATTTGCTTGGTAAATTCTTCAAAGGTGGGTGATCTCTTCTACTTTCTAGATGTTTTGTAGCATACATGTTTAATTAGTTGCGATGAAAATGTGACATGAGTTCTTTAATTTCTAATGTTGTTATATTGCATCTGGTATTGATTTTTTTAGCAATTGCATGCTAGTTGAAAAGATGCATTATAAATTGTCATGTTAGTAAAATGAAAAGTTCCTGTATAGTTGTTGTGGTGTCGTTGGGTGCATAATGGTGTGCTATGGATAAATTAAATGAATTGAATATGTATCTACGCACAAGTTGTTAAAATTTTACAAAGAAGTGGTGTAAACAATGGTGAGAGTTACAATTTGAGGGAGATGAGATTTTCTCATGAAATTGATAAAAAGAAGAAATGAAAATATGGAGTCTTGAATTATGGTTAAAGGAGCTAGTTTTATTAATAAATGAAAAGTATATGTTTATGTTATTTCTAAAAATGACCATTTACAATATGTATGCATAAAATAATTTTATTGTGGTTAAAATCAGTAAATAAACGTTCTGGAGATTTGTAGATATATTTTATAGACTATTATTTTGGGGGAAACAAATGAAATTGTAGAATGTTCGAGGAGTTAAAATAGGAGAAATACAGAACCTGGAGATATAATAAATTAAACCCATTAGTAATCAGTCATGGAGCTCGGCCTGAGTGGCTAGCGGGGTCGTGTTGTGCCTGGGGTCACCACATGGCGATCGTCTAGGGCCTTGGGGGTCTCGGGTTTGATTCTTGCTTTGCAAAGAAATGTGCATTTTTATTTTTGGGGGCTTCTTTGTAGTTTTTAATTTCGGGAAAATCATTTGAATGTTTTTAAATATTATTTGAACAATTAAAAATAATTCTTCACTGTTTTGGGATATGTGTTTGGGATTTTTAAAAGAATCGCATTCATGTTAAAGAGTTGTAGAATAATATTAAAAATGAGGAATGTATATGAGTTGATAAATTGATTATAGAATATAAACACTTTTTAAAGAAATATCCTGAATACAACATTTGTGATTTAGAAAAATAGTTGAAGTGGTTGATGATTGAATTAAAACACGAATATGAGATTTAAATCAAGGCTATAATGAACTGTTTTGTTAAGTGATTAGAAAAATGTATTCAAATATACTTGGGCAATATGAGAAGGTTATAAAAATGAAAAGAATATTGGGAGTTGTCAAAGTGAACAATTTTGCGAATTAATCAAGCATTTGTCTTTAAGAAGTCGATTTGAGACATTGCTATCTAGTGTTATTAAAAAAAGTCAAGGATTGCATGATCTATGAATGTGAAGAAAGTGGATAAAGTGAATGAAAGTTGAAATATTTATATTGAGGTTGGATATAACCTATTTTGATCTCTAGAGTGAGATGATTGTTGTAATCTAGAGGCTAGGCGAGACCCTAATAACTGCCATTTGTGATTTATGAGATTTTGAGGAGTAACCAGTGCGGGTTGACTATCTCTTTGAGAAGTAATCAGTGTGGGCTGACTTTCTCTTGTGTTGATTTATGTCCGGTAGGGTAAGCTAGCTCTAGGTTGTGAAAATTTTAGATTGAACACCTCAGTGGATTTACCGGGCGTATCCTCAGCCACGAACCCTAGCAAGACGATCTCCCACAACTACGAACCAGGTCTACTCCTAGCCCACCTCAGTGGATTTATCGGGCGTATCCTGTCCGTCCCGAACATTCCAAGCGACTGCAGTCTCTTTACCGGCCTTTCCAATGATAGATAGTTGTACCCTTAATTAGCCCATATACATGGATTTACCGGGTGTACTCCTCAATCTCGGATCCCTAGGAGCTGCACATCCTTTACCGGACATGTTCGTCGTTGTTTCTACCATATCTTCTTCTAGTTCCTTTCCTTATGTTTAATCAACATCATCACAACCTAGAGCTAGTTTACCCTTCTACCGGTCTTAACAAAATACCGAGAACGATAGCCCTTATTGGCCACTTCTCAAAATCAAATCTCATTTTCTTAACTTGCCGGTACAAAGGTCTCACTTAGCCTCTAGATTACAACAACACCTCAATAATAGAGGTCAATTAGGTTATGACTAACCTCAACATAAACCTCTTACTCTTGATTCAACATTCATTTACTTAATCCACTTTCTTCATATTTATAAAGCATGCAATAATTGATTTCTTTTAATAACATTAGATAATAATGCCTCAAACCAACTTCTTGAAGACAAATACTTAATTAATTCACCAAGATCATTCACTTTAACAATTCCCAAAATTATTTGATTAATAAAAACCCTCTCATATTATCCAAGTATAGTTTGAATACAATTTTCTAATACCAAGTTCTATAAACCATAAAATAATCTATTAACCTTGATTCAAATCTCATATTTGTATTTTTAATTCAATCATCATTCACTTCAACTATTTTTCTAAGTCACAAAAGTAGTATTCAAGATATTTCATAAAAGTGTTCAAATTCTACAACCAATTTACTTAACCCATTTATATTTCTCATTTTAGGATTATTCTATAACTCATTAGCATGATTGTAAATTTTAAACTCTCAAACATATACCAAAAACAGTGAGAAATTATTTTTTATTGTTTAAATACTATTTAGAAACATTAATGTAATTTTTCCCGAATTTATAAAACTAAAAAAACACTCAAAGAAAACCAAAAAAAGAAAACATAAAAAATGCACATTTGTGCATATGCAGATTTGAACCTGAGACACCAAGGCCCCAGCGAGCGCCACGTGGCGACCCCAGGCGCAACATGCCCCCGCTAGCCACTCAGGCAAAGCGCCATGATTGATTACTAATGGGTTTAATTTATTATGACTTCAGGTTTTGTTTATTCTCCTATTTTAATTCCTCAAACATTCCACAATTTTATTTGTTTCCCCCAAAATAATAGTTTATAAAATATATCTATAAATCTCCAGAAACGTTTATTTACTGATTTTAACCACAATAAAATTATTTTATACATACATATTGTAAATGGTGATTTTTTAGAACAACATAAACATATACTTTTCATTTATTAATAAAACTAGCTCTTCTAACCATAATTCAAGACTCCACATTTTTATTTCTTTTACCAATTTCATGAGAAAATCACATATCCCCTCAAATTGTAACTCTCCCCATTGTTTACACAACTTCTTTGTAAAATTTAACAACTTGTGCATAGCTACATATTCAATTCATTTAATTAATCCATAGCACACCATTATGCACCCAACGACACCACAACAACTCTACATGAATTTTTCAATTTACTAACATGATAATTTATAATGCATATTTTCAACTAGCATGCAATTGCTAAAAAAATCAATACCATATGCAATATAACAACATTAGAAATTAAAGAACTCATCTCACATTTTCATCACAACTGATTAAACATGTATGCTACAAAACATCTAGAAAGTAAAAGAGATCACCCACCTTTTTGATGAAGATGCAAATAAGCTCCTGGAAAATTGCTCCAAGTTCCTCCCTTTAAAAAAATCAAGCTCGCAACCTTCTCCCTTGAGTCTCCCGAAATGCAACTCAACAGCACCCACTTGTTTGTCTTTTGTTTTGATTGATTTTTTTGTGTGTGTTCATGACTGTTTAAGTGTGGGGTATATAATATGGGATATCAGAGGTAGTTATAATAACTAACCCTCCACTAACTAGCCCACTAATACACTCACATCTCTAAAGGTGATGTAGCCGGCCATTTCTAAAGGTGAGAGCACGTGCGCTTGTTTTTTTGTGTGTGTACGGTTTCCATTTAACTCTCATATTTTCTTTTTATTTCAAATTAAACCCCATTCTTGAAAAAAGTAGTTATATTATTTTGCTTAACAAAATTAATATAATTGCTTAGTTTAATTAAAGTGCACAAATCTTCATACAAAATCTGTTAGGAGTTTTTAAATTAATTTGAATGTGTATGTTACCCATAACAAAATATACTAGTTTGAGCTAATTATAATTAAAGTTCATGCACGTTTAATGCACACAAAATAATTTGGGACTATAATTTATAGTAGTCATAATGCGTTACAAAAACTATATGTTCAAGTCTAGTTGATTTTTATTAAAGGAAGAAAATGTTCATGATCCAAGAAAAGTTCACCAATTGACATGTGCCCAAAATTACGTGCAAAATGCATGTAAAAGAGATATATTAAAATTAAATATTTTGGGGGAATGTTACAACACTCCCTCCTTAGAATAGTTCCGTCCTCGGAACTACGCTTAAAGAGTGAGAAAAGCAAAAAAAATAATATTACAGGGTTTAGGCAAAAAGTTCGAGATGGTCCCTCATCATCCTTTCCTCTAATTCCGAGGTGGCTTCCTCAACCAGATGATTTCTTCACAGAACCTTGACCATATGTATAGTCTTGTTTCTCAAAATCTTTTATTGACGGTCCACAATCTCTACCGGATGCTCCTCGTAGCTCAGATCTATCTGCAGACCCTCTGGCACTTTTGGCAAGTGATGACTAGGATTCGGAACGTAACCTCGTAACATAGAACGTGGAAGATATTGTGCACCTGGGCTAGCTCTTCCGGCAATTCCAACCGATAAGCCGTCTTTCCAACCCTCTTCAATATCTTGTACGGTCCTATGAATCTCGGGGCTAACTTTCCCCTCTTTCCAAACCGAATCACCTCCTTAGTTGGAGATACTTTTAGGAAAACATAGTCACCTTCTTTGAACTCCAGATCTCTTCTCTGGTTATCAGCATAACTCTTCTGCCTGCTCTGTGCGTCAACCAGCCTCTTCCTGATCAGCTCGATCTTCTCTGAAGTCTATCGCACTATTTTCGTCTCATACATTTACCTCTCCCCTACCTCATACCAGAACACCAATGTTCTTCACTTCCTCCCATACAAAGCTTCATATGGTGCCATACCGATGCTAGTCTGAAAGCTGTTGTTGTAGGAAAATTCCACCAGAGCTAAGTGCCTCTCCTAGTTGCCTCTGAAGTCCAACACACAACACCTCAACATATCTTCCAACACCCACTCGATCCCTCTCAGTCTACCCATCAGTTGGAGGATGAAAGGCAGTACTGAAGTTAGTCTTAGTCCACAAGGCTGCCTGTAGACTCCTCCAAAAGTGCGATGTGAATCGCGCATCACGATCAGATACAATGGATATCGAAACTCCATGCAATCTCATGATCTCCCCGACATACACTTCTGCCAGCTTCTCCATAGACCAAGTGATCTTCATTGCCAAAAAATTGAGCGGACTTGGTGAGTCGATCCACTACCACCCAAATTACAGCATTACCCTTTGGACTTCTGGGTAACCCTATGATGAAGTCCATGCTAATGTTATGTAACCCCTGTTTTCCCAAAAATGTATTTTCTGTATATTTTCGGATTTTTTATTTTTATTTTTTGTAATTTTTTTAAATTTTCCGTTCTTAAGTTTTTTTTTCTTAAAATATATTGTCGGATCTCCTACTAAAGTTTATTTTTAATCAATAATTTTTATAACTATTTACGATGATTTTTAAACCCTATTAATGTCGTTATTATTATTATTTTTATCAGTATTATTGTTATTACTGCTATTCTTACTTTACTATTATTATTATGATTATTGTTATTATTGTTATTATTATAACTTTGATTGTTTATTTAAAAAATCCATTTATATTGTTAATAGTATTAGTAGTTATTTCAAATTATTTCCATATTGTAGTACAATTATATTTTGTTACATAAACCTACATTTCATTGATTATTTTATTTTCTATTGGATTTATAAACCCTATTTCCCCTATTGGATTTTACCCATTAACCCAACTACCCAATACTCTGTTTTAATCCCCAAACATGTTTAACCTAACTCTACCCTTACCCTGTTTTTGCCCCATCCAACCTGTTAAGCCTATTAAACCATGCACCCTACCCATTACCCCCTTAAGCTCAAATCCTAACCATCTGATATAAAACCCCCCTCCCGATCGCGACTACACCTCGACAGCAACCCTGTCTCCCTGTGCTTTCCCTGCTCTCCCCCGACACCACCCTGCACACCTCGACGCCCCGCAGCCTAACGCCGACCCCGCAGCGCCTTGCTCCCCCAAAGCCGACCAGAGAACAGCAGCAACAGCACACCGCTGTATGCTATGCTTCTCCCCCGTCGACAGACCAGTCCAGTAGTGCCACCGACTGCCGTGCTGTCGCCCTCATGCTGTTGGGTGTTACCGTTTGTGTTTCGGGTGGTGTGCGCGAGCATCTCTCGTGCACGTGTTATTTGGTTGAGTGGTTCTCGCTCCGTATTCATGGATTTGTAGTCGTTCGTAGTGTTCGTGCCCCGGGAATCCATTCCCGTTATCTTGCTTTTGTGCCATTTCAGTCGTTGGCTCTAAGGAAAGTAACTTGTATTCTTTCCTTTGTGTAATACAAGTACTAGATACTGCTTGTAGTGTAGTTGTGTTCTATAAACAATTCGTGTGTGAATCCTCTGTTATATATTGTCTCTATTGTGTTGATTCGACCATAGTTGCCTCATGACATACATGACATGAAACGACTAGGGATGACAACTTTTTGGATGTATATATACATAGTATTTTGTGATATCGTGTTCTTGATGTGTTATTCGTGCTATACTTGTCGTGGACTTGCAAAATATACTATACCATGTTGTTTGGACGTGAAGAAATTTTTTGGTGAAATGTGCTTCGTCCTGATGCCTTTGATGAAGCATTTTTGAATTTCTTTCTATTTGCTGCATTATCCTTATTAAAAAAATTGTAGGCTTGTTTGTAACTTATGGGAGTTTACAATTCTCCCTGATATGCTGAACTAGAGACCTTGACCATACACATTCTCTACTTGTTTCATGAAGTGCCAGTATCTCAAAATGATTGGTCGATGTTGCTGCAATTGTTCATTTGACTGATCTCCTTGAAATAGTTGCATCATTGTTTAAGAAAAACATATTTTGTTTGTGATATCCCCATATGGGGATCAGAATAAATAACATGCGTTTATATATCCAACAAGGTCAAAACATTCATATGAATAAAGCAAGATCTACTGCACTGTGCTAAATAAATGAGTGCACATATTGTACTTAAATAAGGTACTTCAGCACCCAGAATATCTTCATTTTCTTATATCGGCTGATATAGATCCTGGTCAACTTCTAGTGAACTTACCATCATAGATGTACTGAGTAGATGACATTCATTCATATTAAATCTCTTGAGGGGATTCTCAGCATATTTGGTTTGATATAGTAAAATTCTAGTTTTACTGTATTCCATCTGTAAGCCGAGACAAAATTTGTTTCACCCAAGTCTTTCATCTCAAATTCTTCCTTAGGATTGCTTGTAGCTTTTCCAATCTCTTTAGGAGATCCGATCAAGTTTATATCCTTCCCTAGGCAGATATTCACTGAGCCTATTGTACCACATTCTTCCGGATTGTTTTAGTCCATGTATGGCTCGTTTTGATCTAATACAATGTGTATTTCTAGACATGGTTTAAATCCTTCGAGGATTTTCTTATATATCTCATTGTCTAGGTTACCATATAGGTATGCTTTCATCACATCAATGAGTCTCATATAAAGTTTTTTAGAAACAGCGAGATTTATTAGATATCTTAAATGTATGATGTCCATGACGGGGGGATATGTTTCTTCATAATCTATTCATGATTTTTGTGAAAATCCTTAAGCAACTAATTGTGCTTTATACCGTTGGAGTTCATTCTTTTCATGTCTTTTTCTTACAAATACCAGTTTAAAACCTACGGGATTTATTCCTTTTGGGGTTTTGTACCATCGAACCAAACACTCCACGTTTTGCGAGAGAATCTAGTTCCTCTTGAATCGCATCCTTCTAATTGGTCAATCTTGTCTCATTAGACATTCAAGGATTATTAGTGGTTCAGTGTTATCCTCATATTCATCACATTTTTGAATCTCATCTTCTAATGCATGTGAGAAAATATCATCCATGACAAATTCATTTCGATTCCGAGTTTCTTCTGAGTATGTGTAAAATACAAATTTCCCATTATTGTTAGGTACCGATACTTCTTTCTCGATCTCTTCTAGAATCTGAGTTATATCCTCGACCGGAGCGATATGCTTTGTTTTGAGAAATTAAGTCTTTGGTTCAGGATATCTTTCAAACCGTCATGAACTCTTTCTACAAAAGATGCTACTTCAGGAGCTGCTTCTTTAGGAGCTTTATGGTGTGTTATGTTATCCAATCTCCTCTTCGGGGGAGCTAAATCTTTAGAACCTTTAGGACTTTTTTTTTATGTGGAACTATTTCATTTGCTGCTTTATTTGGTTCTTTCGGTATTTCGATAATTCACGACGTTCATCTGGAACAAGACATTTATCTTCCTTTTTATCTCCCCCTAATGGCAGGAATATTGTCTCATCGAAATATGATGCTCAATCTCTATTCCTAAGGGTATACAAAAATTATTGAAGGCCTGTGAGGTAAATTCATCTGCATTGTCTAGTCTTATTGATTTTGTAGCTTATTCAGAGAAATAGATTATTTAGGTCAATAGACTAGAAAAATGTGTTCTAATTGAAGCATCAAGTAATACCATAAAATATCTAAAAATGTAATATTTAATCAGTAGAGGCAAATAAAAATTATTCGTCAATAAATTCTTAAGAAATATTGTCCCAAATAATAAGTGCTAAAAACATTGTTCCAAAAATCCCAACATAAGCCATAAAGCCTCAATGTCAAGTAATGCAATGTTAAATAAATAAAACTAAGCTACTGATAATCCCCCAAAAATTATGCATATGTCAAGTTTGTGTTTTCTTGTTCCTTAAGATCCTCGCCAAGGAATGGGGACTCCACGTAGTCCTAGGATGGTCTAGACGATCATGTTTTAAAATGATGGGATCATTTGGTGTCTGATTATTAATAGGTCATTGATTAGGAGTGAGCTGCTGGCTCATAGTGTTATGTACTCGACTACCCCAATGTGAGTGAAGTAGATCCCTAATGTTAAGCTGGAGAATTTCTCTAGAATGAACTTCTCATTCCCTATACTAGAGGTTACACAAAGATATTCTTTATTTTCCTCGCTCAATGTTTCAATATGATACCCGTTTTCCCTAATGTCCTTAAAACTCAGTAGGTTTCTTCTGGAATTTCGTGAGTATAAGGCATTCTGAATAAGTAAATGAGTTCCATTGGGTAAAATTAAATGTTCTTTACCGGAGCCTTCAATTATGTGAGCAGTACTGGCTATCGTGGATACTACATTTGAACTAGAATTAATGTTGGAGAAAAAAATCATATTCTTAAGGATGGTGTGAGTAGTAGCATTGTCAATCAGACAGGAGCTGCCACTATCTAATTTTCCCATGCATTTCATCTTCTAAAGATGCAATATTTGGTCAATTTATTCAGGAATTCTAGACATTTATAGAAAGAAGAAAAAATTCTTCCTCAATATTTATACACTTTAGTATAAATATATCCTTAAAAACATGTTTAAAAAATATTCAAGGTTTTATGCAATATGAGAAAACTCTTATCGAGGATATTACATAGCAAACCCTACAGAGTCAAGAAACCTAACAATCTAAAGGGGCAAATGCATACAAGTCCTTCCTCCTCCCCTTCTTTCATTTCTTCTGTGCATATGCATTCAAGAACGCATGAGTCGCTCGTACAAGCAACAATGCATGATAATTTCCAGAACTATATATTAGGATTAATTCAAAAAGGCCAGTTTTTTTTTAAAAACAGATTCTTCAGTTATATCATAACAAGTTTTTATTTTTAAAAAAAAATTAACAACAACAAATCAGATTTTCTGGACACTTTTTCAAAAAGTACAACCTTAAATATCTTCTTACTTGACATATAGTAGACATATTTTACTCGCCAGTAAGAAAACAGATCATTAACACAATATGATGATATACACACCTGCATAATTTTCTCCACATGATGATGGTACTTCCGTTTCTCATGATATTACAAATGTAAGCAATGGCCATCATTTTCACAAAAGATTATACTAGAATTCTAACATTTTCTATCAGATTCTATTTACTCAAGATATATTATTCAAATCAATAAGTCCCAGAAATGTCCACATACAATATAATACTCTATCGATAAGGATGCATAATAACTTATAAACCATCACCATGGTTTATTAGCATCCAAAATTAGGACTAGGATTGGCATGCTATATCAGGACTAGGACTCCCTTAGTCAAAAGGTTTCGGGGTTTTGCTACTAATAAGATAAACAAATATGTAATGATTTCTGGGACAGTCTTTTGATTATTATTATTATTGTTGCCGCTGAAATCAGTGTGGGGGCAAACAGACAGATTTGTGGATTCTTGGGATGTTGAATAGTCAAACCTGAAATACCTTTCCGCCGGAGTTTGATCGGGATCTCCCGCCGTTAACCTGCAAAAAGTGCGAAACACCGGGTTGATCCCGGCGACGCACCCTCCGACGCTCAAGTCAGTAATCAGAAAGATTATGAATGAGCTTTGATTAGCAAAAGATTGATTACCTGGTAAAAGTGGGGGATGGGGGGTATTTATAGCCACCTTAGGAACCAGTTTCGGGATAAGATCAAATCCCTACTTCTCAGTGAATAGATAGGAGTGATCAGGGTCGTTGATTAATCATAATCATAAACCCTAATCTTATCCAGCTGGACTGGGTTTCTTATGGGTTGAAACCCGCACCCAGTTGAGATGGATCCGTTCGCGGGTTATTGGGCCTTTGGAAAAGAGACCCGGTACCCATTTCAGACCTGTCTGTAGGTGAAATTACCATTTTACCCCTGATCTTTAAGATCCGTGCTCGATTTGGACGGTTCCGATTTAATCCTTATTTTTAGCCATATCACGAGCCCCCCTACTCCCGAAGGCTGAGCTTGATCAGCCTTTGAAGAGTAGTTTTACTGTTTTAATGGCTTGCGGAGTTGTATCGGAGTCCAAATGAGGGGTGTCGAATCTTTATATAAGGTATTATAGTGATTTTCGGAGTTGGTCGTGCGCTCAAGGTTGTTCTTGAGTTCTCCTGGAGTTTCGGTGATTTTTCTGAATTTTTATTTATTTTTCGGACCGTTTATTTAATTTTGCGAAGTGGTGATTTATTGTTTGGGGGCCTTAATTAATTATTCTAAGCAATAATTATTTATGTGGGGCTCAAAAATATTTTCCCAAATTTATAATTATTTTTTAAAATTTTTAATTAATTTTCCTAAATTTTTAATCATTTTTTGGTAATTTTTAAATAAATAAACCGATTTTAGTAAATAAAAAATTAATTTTTAATATTATTTATGGTGTGGCACAATCTGGGCTGCCTATCTCGCATCAATGCATAGTTCTGAGAGATCAGACGGGCTGTGTCGCTCGAAACTATTTTCTCCGCGTGAGCAGCTCGGATCGCCAGTTGCTCGGATTCCGAGCGAAGTGGTTCGGCACTATTTTCTCCACATGAGCAGTTCGGATCGCCAGTCGCTCGGATCGGGATTCCGAACGATGTGGGGCGATCTAAGCCGTTCATCAGGTCGAGGTACGAATTTTGAGGAGATCTGACGGCCGGTGTCGTTCGGTGCTATTTCCTCCATATAATCAGCTCAGATTGCCAGTCGCTCGGTTCGGGATTCCGAGCAACGTAGGGTGATCTGAGCCATTCATCATGGCGCGAATCACGAGGTTAGAGGTTCAGATCACAAGAAAACGCTATCTTGTCATTTTGTGGGCGTGGCGTGATCTGAGCCGCTCATCATCTTTCGGTGTGAATTTTGAGACAATCTGACGGTTGGAGCTGCTCGGTGTCATTTTTCCTTAAATGTGCAGCTTGGATTGCCAGTCGCTCGGATGGGGATTCCGAGCTGTGTTATTTTCTTCATGTAAGCAGCTCGGATCGCCGGTCGCTCGGGCCGGAATTCCGAGCAGCATTATTTTCTTCATGTGAGCAGCTCGGATTGCCAGTCGCTCGAATCGGGATTCCGAGCGGCGTGGGGCGATCTGAAACGTTCATCATGGCGCGGATCACGAGGTTAGAGGTTCAGATCACGAGAAAATGATATCTTGTCATTTTTCATTTTGTGGGCGTGGCGTGATCTGAGCCGTTTGATCGAGATCTTGCACAAATTTTGGGGAGAATGTTGTTTTTCTCCAATACGCAGTTCGGATCGCCAGCCGCTCGGATTTGGATTCTGAGGGACATGGGACGATCTGGACCGTTCATCATGAGATCTGGCGCGAATCTTGATGTCAAAGACGGTGTGGATCTCGAGAAAATGCTATCTTGTCATTTTGTGGTCGTGGTCCAATCTGAGTCGTCTGATCAAGATCTTGCACGAATTTTGGAGAGAAAGTTGTTTTTCTCCAATACGCAACTCAGATTGCCAGTCGCTCGGATTTGGATTCCGAGGGGCGTAGGGCGATCTGAGGCGTCCCTCGATAGCTCGGCAAAGTGCCTCGGCGGCCCGGAGCTAAAGGCATAGCCGAGCGGTGTGGCCCAGTCTGAATCATCGTCACTCTTATGAACCGTCGCCACTCTTCTCTACTTTTTTGTTTGGCCTTCTTTAACATCTTGAGGGGGGCCTAAGAGTCGCAACTTTACATTACAAAGCCCAAGGGTCATTTCTTTTACTATAAGTTTTCACCTCCCCCATTCTTTATCTCATTCTTTCACTTTCACTTTTACTTTTGCTAGCGGTGTTTTTGCTCTCGAGCGGCACTACTAGCTTTCGTGGCAAGGCAAGTTTGGACTCCGGCGATCTTTTCCGGCCATACACATCACTTCAAGGTTAGTCTTTCCCCCTTTTTCTTGAGAATGGCTAGAATTTCTTCTGGGGACGAGACCTCCACCTCGGACCGAGACACCGGCCGAGCAGTAGTGGTAAAGCCGAGGAAGGGGAAGGAAGTGGTTGATCCGGTCGGGGAGTCGACGATAATTGAGACTCCGAGGGGGGCAGGAGAGCTGGGTCGGCTGCCGTCCGCATTGTCTAGTGTCAGGGGAGTGAGGAGTTATCCCGAGGACATCCTAGAGAAGGTGGTGCATGGGATGGCTCTGGCATACGAGGAGAATAATCCGAAGGATCCTTCCGAAGTGGATGAGATCCCCTCAATCATGACCGAGGCAGATCTGAACTAGATCAGGAAGGGATTCCGTATCCCGAAGGAGTACGTCCTACTACTCCCCGGCCCCGGCTTTCGAGCAAGTACGGGGATGTCGGCAGACACGTGCGGCGTCTTCCCATACGACGCACTTAACGCCGGTCTTCAGCTACCACTGCATCCCTTGTGGCCAAGGTGCTGCAGTGGTACGGCCTGAGCCCGGTTCAGTTTATGCCGAACATGTGGCGACATGTCATCGCCTTCGTTCTTCAGTGTCAGGCGGTCGGCGTGCAACCGCAGCTCATTCTGCTTCGGAACCTCTATCGCATCTGTCAGATGAGCAAGATGGAGGATCGGTATTATTTGTTACCGAGGAAGGGGGTGAAGTTGATCGAGAATCTGGACTCGATCAAATACTGGAAGGAGAAGTATTTTCTCATCCGTGGTCCCGAGCCGTGGGGCTTCCCAATGTTGTGGAAAGATGGGGTACCGAAGTGGGCGAAGAAAGAGCCGGTGCTCACAAGAGAGGAAGAGGAGGTGGTGGTGAAAATCCTCGGACTTCCGACCCTCAGTTGGAAGGATATCACCGAGGGACTCTTGTTCGGTGGAGGTCTTAGTCCGATCGACCCCAGTACGCTCTCTTTCTTTTTTCTTGCTAGTCTGAGTCTTTTAGTGTTTGTTTTTTCTAACTCTTTTGTTCGGTTTTTCCTTCGTATGCAGAGACCCCCGGCATGAATTACAAGGCGTTGATGGCAAAGAGTCGCGTGGCAAAGGACACGGATACAAGGAAGAGAAAGAGGACCACAGCGGGGCCTCTTTCAGGCCAAACAGCACAAGTCCCCTTGGCACCCTCGGTCATTGTGGAGCCGGTGACCGAGGCTCCTTTGGAACCGCCTGCTCAGGCCCCTTTGGTCGAAGCCCCGAGTTCGTCGAGCGGGGCGTTCTCCGCCAGCGCAGCTCTGGCTTTGGAGGTGCCGCCACTTACTGCCGAGGCAGAGGCCATCCTCACCGAGGAGCACAAGCGTCTCTTCATCCCCGACTAGAGGGTGATGAAGGTAGACGATTTCCTCTGCGACTCGGGGATGTGCATGCAGGTGGTGAAGCACCTGCCGACCCCGAAGGACCGTGCCGCGCTGAAGGCCGGCGCTGTCAGCGACGACGCCCTGGAGATAGCTCGGAATACTATGTCGGTAAGTATGAGTTGGTTATGACAACCCAATAAATTTTCTAAGTTTTTCTGTTCGGTTCTAATTTCTTCTTTTCCTTCGTTCTGCTCGCAAACTCTCTGCCACTTCAACCACATGCTCGAGCAATTCGCCGAGCAAGAGAAGGAGATGAACCTGGAGAACGATCGGGAGAGGTCAGAGTGCTCTAAAGCGGTCAAGCTGTTCGAGGCCGAGCAGTGACTCTCGGCTTCGCGTGCGGCCGAGGTAGGGGCCCTCAAGACGAAGCTCGCCAAGGCGTTGAATAACTCCGCAGCCGAGACTACCAAGGTTGAGGCGTTGGAGAAAGAGAGGGCTCGCCTCGAGGAGGAGCTAGCCAAAGCATTGAGGGCATCTGAAGAGGCACTGAATGGCCAGGCGATGAAGGTGGCGGAGGCTGAGAAGGCGGTTCGGGATGAGGCCGAAGCCCACATGATGGCAAACATGGAGGAGGCTTATGCCCGAGCGCTGAAGCATGTGGCGGCCTACATCCTCGACTTCGATAGCTCCTCGTATTACTTCTACGGTCCCGTGGAGGGCGAGGAGTTGTTTCCTCTGGCAGAGATCGAGCCTGAGCAAGAGGTCAAAAAGGTCGAGGAGGACGCCGAGGACGAGGTGAATGTCGGGGGAGCGCTCGTCACTATGCCGAGCGAGGATATCTCGGAGCGGCGCCATGCGGTGGCCCCCTGACTTAGATGCCTCTTCCTTTGTTTTTTTTTTGTTGTTGTAACGCCGAACTGCGGACTGGCCATCGCTCTCATGTACTCTTTTTGGATTTTAATAAAAACGACTAACTTTTTGAGACTTTGGCCAAAGTGTTTGGGATTTCAAGTGTTGTGAACACCTTGTTGTTGAAGATTTCACTAAGTGTTGAAAACACCTTTTGTTCTTTGTGTTGATATGTTTTCGCTTTTCAGGTTGTCGAGTCGAGTTTAACAACTGAAGCCTCTCGTCTTCGGGTGGACTTAAAAGCAACGAAGTTGGCCCTCTCCCGCAGTCGAGAGTGTTTTCTCAAGAGCGAGTTGGAGCTAGATCATCTCAAGGTGATGCTGGCGAAGTTTCTTTTCGAGTTGAAGCAACTGAGGAAACGAGCTCGCGAGGTTCGTCTTGAAGGTGAGGTGGAGTTGCTCCGGAAGGCGCTATTTGATGTTACGGAGGAGAGGGGCGAACTGTTGGCCGAGGTTCACCACTTGAAGATAGTTGAAGAAGAGTTTTCAGCGGAGGAAGAAGAATTAGCAGCGACGGTGGGCAAGTTGATGGCCGAGCGTGATGAGTTGACGGCTGAGGTCGAGGAGTTAAAGAGGGTTACAGTCGATAGGAGCATCGAGGTTACTCATCTCCGCCGAATTATCGCCAACAGCTCTGGTGCCGAAGGCTCCGCTCAGCTTCCTCGCTTCAAGCTAGCCATGAAGGACGACTCTTTAAAGCAACGAATAGTCGAGCTAGAGGAGGAGGTTGCTCGCCTCAAGCCCCATTCAGGACCGATCAACGTCAAAAGCACTTCGTGTACCCGAAAAGAGAGTGAGAGAGGGATTCCGTTTTACGAGCTTGCGACTCGTTTGCCTGCTGCTCGATAAAGTCCAGGTGATGCCCAAAGTGGGGTGGCTGTCTTGTCGAGCAAAGCTTCAGCCGGCGCAACACTGAGAGACACTACTAAGCTCGCTGGCTTGGGGACCTCAACGAGTGCGGGATCACAACGACAGGGTGTGCGGCGTCCCTGCCTGTCTCTTAAGAGGAACATCCCCCTTCCTAAGAGTCGTTGAAGTAGTCTTGTAATTTTAGCTTTTCGAATCTTGTAACTCATCATAGATAAGAGTAGCTGGTCTTGTAATTCGAGTTTCTTTGAACTTTTAACTTTTATGGAAGTGAAGGCTTGTTTTGCCCCTTTGTGTTTATGTGTTGGCGTGTTCAGTGGATCCTCTGTGGTTGTAAGAGTGTTTCTGAAGGGCAGACCATTTCTAGCTCGCTTAAGAGCGAGGAGTAGAAGTAGGGTCTTGCCAAACTTTGAACTCCGAGGAACGTGGCTTTATCTGAGGCGTCCATCTAAAGATTTTGCGTGGATCTTGATGTAAAAGATGGTGTGGATCATGAGAAAATGACATCTTGTCACTTTGTGGGCGTGGTCCAATCCGTGCCGTCAGATCAAGATCTTGCGGGGATCACGAGGTTAGAGGTTCAGATCACGAGAAAACGCTATCTTGTCGTTTTGTGGGCGTGGCATGATCTGAGCCGTCTGATCGAGATCTTGCGCGGACTTTGAGAAGAAAGTCGTTTTTCTCCAATATGCAGCTCAGAATGCAAGTCGCTCAGGAATGTATGCCTGAATATCTTCATTAGTTATCCAGCCAAGTGAAGCAATGGGGCATTCATTCAAGCACTCCAAGTATTCTTCTCCCATGTCTAGTATAGTTGTAGAAATTTCGTCAGTTACCCAGTTCAGTGGTCTGGATTCCGAACACATCGTTCAAGTAAATTCCAACGGTTGTGAGAGCAATTTCGAATGGCAAACCACTTCTAGCTCGCTTAAGAGCGAGCTTGCAAAGCGGATTGAGCCAAGTCTTGGACTCCGAACACGTCGTTCGAGTAAATTTCAACGATTGTGGGACCAATTACGAATGGCGAACCACTTCTAGCTCGCAGAAGAGCGAGCTTGCGAAGCGGAATCGAGCCAAGTTTTGGACTCCGAATACGTCGTTCGAGTAATTTTTAACGGTTGTGGGAGCAGTTCCGAATGGCGAACCACTTCTAACCCGCTTAAGAGCGAGCTTGCGAAGCAGAATCGAGCCAAGTTTTGGACTCTGAACACGTCGTTCGTGTAATTTTCAATAGTTGTGGGAGCAGTTCCGAATGGCCAACCACTTCTAGCCCGCTTAAGAGCGAGTTTGCAAAGTGGAATCGAGCTAAGTTTTGGACTCCGAACACGTCATTTAAGTAAGAGCAATTAAAGGCCTTAAATAGAGAGATAAGAACAATCACAAGAGAATTATCAGGGGATAGAAGTTCTTTATTGATAATTGTTAATCGGCTGCTTCTAAGTTGCAAGCCGTTATTACAATGAGAAAATAAAGAAGCAAGTACATATAAAAAGATAGAAATAGCTCGAAATTTGAAGGTACTCGGAGAGGCATTCAGGCGCTCTCTTGGTACTTCAGTAAATGGTCGGCATTCTAAGTTCTTGGTATCTCTCTGCCTTCAAGGTCTTCAAAACGATACGTTCCGGGCCGAACTACCTTGGTGATCTTGTAGGGTCCTTCCCAATTCGGAGCTAGCTTACTCATTTGGCTGGGGAACGAGATAGCTAGCTTTTTGAGTACTAGGTTCCCTTCCTTGAGATCAGTGGGACGGACCCTTTTGTTGTAGGCCTGCTCAATTCTTCTTCGGTAATTTTGCTGGCGAATTGAAGCTCTTTCACGGAGCTCATCAATCAGGTCCAAATTCGCCCGGAGCTCTCTGGCGTTCTGCTCTTCGTCATAGGCAATAAGGCGAAGGGATGGCAGACCAACTTCTAACAGGATTACAGCCTCGGACCCATAGGTGAGATTGATGGGGGACTCTCTTGTGGGGGTCCTTTTCGTAGTGCGGTAGTTCCACAATACGTTAGGAAATTGTTCTACCCATAAGCCTTTGGCCAACTTATCTAGTCTTTTCTTGATGCCGGAGAGGATCTGCCTGTTGGCGTTCTCAACTTGACCATTGGACTGAGGATGGGAGATGGAGGAGAAGCGTTGCTGAATGCCGAGGTCTTCACATAAAGATCAGAACGCTGCCCCTGTAAACTGTGTTCCATTATCTGTTATCAGGACCCAGGGTACGCCAAACCTACAGATTACATTTCTCCAGAAGAACTGCAGCACTATGTTCTCAGTGATTGTGGCCAGAGGTTCGGCCTCGATCCACTTAGAGAAGTAGTCGATTGCCACGACTAGAAATTTGAGCTGGCCTGGAGCTGGTGGGAACGGACCTAACAAGTCTATCCCCCACATTGCAAAGGGGATCGAGCTTGAGAGAGAGGTGAGTTGTGCTTGGGGTAGGCTGCAAATGTTGGAGAATTACTGACAAGGGCCGTATTGTCGGACATGTTGCTCTGCATCTCGAAGTAAGGTAAGCCAAAAATATCCGTAGTTCAGAACTTTCCTGGCGAGGGACCTTGATCCTGAATGTGCTCCACCTATGCCTTCGTGGAGTTCCTGCAAGGCGTACGAGGCTTCTTCCGGAGAGAGGCATCTCAAGTGGGGTCTGCCGTCTACTTGGGTATAGGAGCATTTGTACAAGACTCCTTCAACAAGGGTGTACCGCTCTGCTCTCGTTCGGATTCGACAAGCTTTTTTTGGATCTTAGGAAAGGGCCCCATCCCTGAGGAATTCTATCAAAGGCTTCATCCAGTTGTCCCGGAGTTAGACGGGCAGCGACTCTATCGAGTCGAGGGCTTCTTCTTCTATGCTTGGTTTTAGGAGTACTTCGATTAGGACGGTCTGCTCGAGACCTTGGAGGGAGGAAGAGGCCAATTTTGAGAGGGCATCTGCTTGGGAGTTCTCTTCTCTAGGGATCTGCTGGATTAGTGCCTCTTCGAATGAAGCCATGAGACTTTGGACCCTGGCTAGGTACTTAGCCATTCGGTCATCTCGCGCCTCGTACTCCCCTAAGACTTGATTCACCACCAGCTGCGAGTCACTGAATATTCAGATACGTTGTGCTCCTGCCTTGCGAGCCATACCCAGGCCCGCTATTAGGGCTTCATACTCAGCTTCGTTGTTGGAGGCCTTAAAGTTGATGCAGAAGGAGTATTGGAGAACGAAGTCATCTGGTCCTGCCAGAATGACCCCGGTTCCGCTCCCTTCGGCGCAAGAAGACCCGTCTACATATACTGTCCAGATGGGTGGCCCATTTGCGGCTTGACTCACTTCCGAGATGGTGCTCTCTACAATAAATTCTGCTAAGGTTTGAGCCTTGATTGCGGTCCGAGGCTGATAAGATATGTCATGTTGACTCAGCTCGATCGACCACTTCATTAAACACCCGGAGGTCTCGGGCTTGTGCAGAACTTACTTGAGCGGCTAGTCGGTAAGAACGACCACCAAGTGAGATTGAAAATAGGGGTGGAGCTTCCTGGCTGCCATAACCAAGGCGTATGCTATCTTCTCCAATCTTGGATAGCGGAGCTCGGCATCTCTGAGAACTTTGCTCACATAATAGATAGGCTTCTGAGCCTTGTCTTCTTCCCTCACTAGGACAGCACTGAGGATTTGCTCGGAGGCGGCGAGGTAGAGGTAGAGTGTTTTCCTGGGAAGATGCTTGCTGAGGAGTGGTTGGTTGACCAGATAGGCTTTCAGTTGGTCGAATGATTCTTGCTGCTGTTGGCCCCACTCGAAGCCCTTAGCCCCCCTGAGGTCTTTGAAGAAAGGAAGACACTTCTCCCCTGACTTAGACAGGAAGCACCCTATGGCCGTGAGGCGTCCTGTAAGCTTTTGGACCTCTTTCACACTTGTAGGAGGAGCCATATCCAGTATGGCTTTGATCTTCTCAGGGTTGGCTTCGATCCCTCTTTGACTGACCATGAAGCCTAAGAACTTACCAGACATGACCCCGAATGCACACTTGTTCGAGTTTAGTTTCATATCATGCTTCCTCAATACGTCGAAGGCTTCTTGTAGGTCGGCAAATGGTCGGTCCCATGGATGCTTTTGACTAGCATATCATCAACGTACACTTCCATGTTTTGGCCGATCTGGTTCTGGAATACCTTATTGACTAGGCACTGGTAGGTGGCACCGGTATTTTTGAGCCCGAAGGGCATAACCCGGTAGCAATAGAGGCCTTGATCTGTGACGAACGACGTTTTCGGGATATCCGGGGGGAACATTCTGATTTGATTGTATCCGGAGAAGGCATCCATGAAGCTCAGCAGCTCATGGCCCGAAGTAGCGTTGATCAAGGTGTCGATGCTGGGGAGAGGGAAAGGATCCTTGGGGCATGCCTTGTTCATGTCAGTGAAGTCGATGCAAATTCTCCAACTTCCAATTGCCTTCTTAACCATAACAACATTGGAGAGCCACTCGGGATAATTGACTTCTTGTATGAACCGGGCTCTGAGGAGCTTATCCACTTCTTCTTTTATAGCTTGCTGGCGCTCGGAGGCGAATTTGCGCCTCTTCTGTTGGACCGGTTTGGACCCCGGAGCAACGCTTAGGTGGTGGACGAGAAGGTCCTCGGAAATTCCTGGCATGTCGGCAGTCGTCCAGGCAAAGAGGTCATGGTTCTTCCTGATGCATTGGACTATGTCGGAAAAGAGGGCAGAGGGGAGGGTCTTGCTGATGAAGAACTTACGGTTCAGATCTTGCTCTGAAAAGAGCACTTCCTCCAGCTCGTCTACTGGTTCGGACATAGGCTGGATGTTCCCCTGGAAAATCTCGAGAGTCTCGAGGGAAAGGACAGGTCCCCCGGTGGAGGTCATGTAACACTTGCGGGCCATCTCTTGACTACCCCTTACTTCCCCTACACCTGCCTTGGTGGAGAACTTCATTTTGAGATGATAAGCTGAGGGGACAGCTTCTAGGGCAGCTAGGCCGGGTCAGCCTAGGATCATTGTAAGTAGCTAAAATGTCGACGACCATGAAATCCATTGGCTCCGTCCGGGTAGTAGGAGTTTTGCCAACGGTTACGTCGAGGGTTATCACCCCTTCGATAGTCACTGGAACTCCCGTGAACCCATGGAGCGTATAGCCTGGGGCTTGAGCCTGTCTCGCTATAACTTGACTGCTCGGAAGGTCGCCAGGAAGAGGATGTTGACGGAACTGCCATTATCCACCAGAATTCTCTCCACTTTGAAATTAGCCATGTGGAGGTTAATTACTAGTGCATCACAATGGGGGGTTCGGACGCCCTCTAGGTCTTCATCCGAGAAAGTAACCGGGACTCCGAGGCCTTTGGGAGGGGGTATGCCGTGCACCGAGTTGACTTCCCTGATGAAAGCCTTTCGAGAAGAGTTGGAGGTTCCTCCCATCGAGCCCCCATGGATGAGGTGCAAGATTAGTTCTTCTTCAAACTCGGGAGTCTCGTCGTGCCTCTCAAGATGCTTGTTAGCCCCCCTGGGGGAGGAGGAAGACCAATTCAGTCCTTTCTCACAAACTTAGACAGCTGCCCTCTCTGGATGAGGACCTTAATTTCATTCTTCAGGGCCCGATAGTCATTGGTGTCGTGGCTGTGGTCTCGATGATATCGGCACCACTTTTACTTGTCCCTCTTCTTGCCGGGGGTATTCATCTTTGGGGTAGGAGGCAGTACTCCTTCCTTCTCGACCTCCATGAGAATAGTAGAAATTTTGGCGTTAAGAGGGGTAAACTTCTCAAATCTGGGAGGCGGGTGGCGTTGGTCCCCGCTGTCCCTCTGGAGCTTCTTAGCTCCCTCTTCTTCGGCTGCCTTTCTCTTTGTTCCGGAGGAAGACCCCATGAAGGTGGGGCAATGTTCAGCTTCCTCTGCCCGGATATACTTCTCACTTCTGATAAGAAGGTCGGAGAAGTTTTGTGGGGGTTTTTTGGCTAAGGAGGACTGAAGGCTTGAGTTGAGGACGTTTGATTGGAAGGCGGCTGCAGCGATCGATTGGTCGAGGGAGGCAATGGACCTAGCTTCCGCGGTAAACCGCTTCACATAATCTCTCAGCTTCTCGCCCTTCTTCTGAGTGAGATAGAGTAGTGAATACTAGTCTTCTCGGTGCGGCGGCTACTTACGAAGTGGGTGACGAAGAGGATCTCAAATTGTTCAAAGAAGAATATGGAGAATGGAGCAAGGCAGGAGTACCATTCCCGAGCCGGACCCTTGAGAGTAGCTGGGAAGCTTGGTGGATCAACATGAGAGTTTTGAAACTCTCGATGTGATCCACGGGGTCTGACTCCCCCGTATATCTCTCGAACTGTGGTGACTTGAAGTTTGCTGGAACGGGAGCATCCATGATGGTTCGTGAGAACGGAGGTCTGCTTGGGCAGAGGGTCTTTCCTCTTAGCTCCTCTTCCCTGTCAAGTTGGCCGAGGCGTCTCTCCATCTCATGGAGACTACGGTATACAGCATCATCCCTTCGACGGTACCCCAGCGAGCCTCTGGACTCTTCTTCGTACGAAGGGGAGCGTGGAGCTCGGCGGTGGTAGCTAGGAGAATGATGAGAATTGGCGATGTGATGGCGGTGGCTCGGAGCTTGGGGAGGAGTTAGGGACCGATGGCTAGGACTCTGGACCGGAGGAGGAGTGGGGACCCTTTGAACATTGTTGTTGTTGTTTGGTCGGAGATTGGGGGCCTGCAAGATTGTAGCCTGGAACTCTTGGAATTCGGCTCGGGTGATAGGTCCGTTCTCGTCCCTCTGGGGCTGCCGACAAGTGGGAGAGCGATGTCTTCTTTGACGGTATTCAGGGGACTCTCTCCGCCTCCTATGAGGAGGGGACCTCCTGTGATCGCGGCGACGAGGAGATCGCTCATTTAAGCGAGTGGCTCCCTCACGGGCCTGTCTTTCATCCAAACGGTGGCGAAGGTCCTCTTCTTTCTGCCGGTTGATGAGGATGTTGCGGAGATCTCCGGAAGGGCGAGGGTTATGAGATGCCATCGAGTCGGTTGAAGGGTTATGTATGGAGATGTGGTCATGGTGAAGGGGTTATTTTTTAGGATTGGGACGAGAGGTCCCTACACCGGCATTCTGGGGGCCGAGTGGAGCCCACTGGGGTTGAAGATGAGGTTGCTCCTGCTGCAGGGGCTAATCAGGCTGAGGAGGGAGTTGCCCCTGCTGCTGGACGGTTTGGAGGGGGGACCTCCTGTTGTGGTTGAGGAGGAGTGGGCCCACGGTTGGACCCTTTAGATCTCAGTTTCCTTGAAGGCATGGCTGGAGGTGATCTTAACCGATGGAAGAGGATATGTTGCTATTCGTGTTTCCCACAGACGGCGCCAATCTGTTGCCGCTGAAATCGGTGTGGAGGCAAACAGATAAATTTGTGGATTCTTGGGATGTTGAATAGTCAAAACTGAAATACCTTTCCGCCGGAGTTTGATCGGGATCTCCCGCCGTTAACCTGCAAAAAGTGCGAAACACCGGGGTTGATCCCGGCGACGCACCCTCCGACGCTCAAATCAGTAATCAAAAAGATTATGAATGAGCTTTGATTGGCAAAAGATTGATTACCTGGTAACAGTGGGGGATGGGGGTATTTATAGCCGCCTTAGGAACCAGTTTCGGGATAAGATCAAATCCCTACTTCCCAGTGAATGGATAGGAGTGATCAGGGCCGTTGATTAATCATAATCATAAACCCTAATCTTATCCAGCTGGACTGGGTTTCTTGCGGGTTGAAACCCGCACCCAGTTGAGATAGATCCGTTCACGGGTTATTGGGCCTTTGGAAAAGAGACCCAATACCCATTTCAGACCCGTCTGTATGTGAAATTACCATTTTACCCTTGATCTTTAAGATCCGTGCCAGATTTGGACGGTTCCGATTTAATCCTTATTTTTAGCCATATCAATTATTATATTATAAATTGGTCGCAAACAGCTAATGAAGTATGATAGTAGCCTATATCTTAAATAAATTACAAATTTACAATATACATATTTTTTACATTTTTTAGACTGATTTTTCATCAATAAATTCCACAGTAGTTATCTTCTTTTGTGCATAACTACAGTCATTTACTATTAGAATCAACTTTTTGTCATATGCTGTCCTATGGATTTCATATTGTACAAACATAGGAGTATTAATATACTCATTACAACACCCAAACTATAAATTATCTCGAAAATTAATAATCTTTAGAACTAGAGCAAAACAAAACAACATGTTTGGGCTACATGAAATGGCATCCCGACAACATAACTAATTAAAACACAAAACTAATGTTAAAATATAAAGTTAAATTCCATTTGAGTATATATGAAAGGATCTAAACAGCTATCTTTAGAAATATCATGTACTATCTACGCTTGTGTGTATTGACAACTGCAATAAATCTTAGTTGATGAAATTAAGGCAAACAATCGTGGAGAAATAAAACTACAATAAATTCGCATCGGAAAATTTACAAAATTTACATACATTAATAATTAAAGTAAATATTTGCTCACTTAAAACACATCTCTACTACTATAATGGAAGAAGGCCTTTGTCCATAATCCAACCCGTGCAGCACATGTGCAGGTAAATTTTTTTTTTTTTGCCCTTTTCATTCTCCCCAATTTTTTTCCACGTGCACAGCACGTGTATAATAGAGAAGATAATTTGTCCTTTTTTTTTTCTTGCCCTTTTCATTTTCCCCCCTCAAAAAAAAATTTATCCACGTGCACAGCACGTGTATAGTACTAGCCTCTATTAAACACAAATATATTAAAACTCTACTCCATCAAAAATCCAAAATCCGATCTTTAATCAACCTTAGATTAATTAACAATACTCCACAACAAATCGAACCATGTACCTCTCGAAAATCAAACCCAAAATCAGATTAAATCCGTAATAAATGCAACTCAACTTAATTTGTTAATCAGATCCAATCTATTTTTATTAATTCTAATAAGGACTTAAGTTAAATTATAATTTAATTACAACAAAATCCTAACTAACTCACCCGAGCGCTATGTGCAGGCAGACCCGCAAGTCCAAATTGATGGATCCAGACCCGAAATACACATAGAACCCGGGTCTATTCATAGCCATACCCGATTTACAGTTCAGACCCGTTATCAAAATTAGGGTTATAAAATTCTAAATTAATTCATGATTTTCTTAAATTAAAACTCTAATAAAACATCAAATAATCTCTATTAATAACTAAGATTTTATCAACCAAAATATTGTATTTTCGTGTACTTAATGGTCTCTAGATCTTCCTTTCAACACCCGTTAACAACTACAGAAATCTATGATTATACAAAATCTATGATTATACTACATAATTTACAAATCAGAGATACCAAATGTAAACTTAAAATTGTAGATCGATGTAGAAAATGATAAATCACTTACATGAAGCCAATTATGATTGAAAACACATACCGGATGTCATATGATTAAAGGCAACGTACTTACTTGTCATTGTTAAATCTGCGGCCTTGAACTCCTCAAAACGTCGTGCTGATAAATATGTTATGAAAAGAGAGAGAGAGAGAGAGAGAGGTGTAGCCAAATCCATGTGTTGTGACTCTTTATACATCACTTATATAGGGGGAGTTAGGGTTAGGTTTGGGTAGTGTGGTTGAATCGTCATCTAAATAGGTGAGTTTGGATCGCCACCTTAATGTGAACATCCACCTAATATGTGGTCACGAATTCGCAGCAAAACAAATATGTTCACATCTTACTTTTTATCATATATAATTTTGAGACTTAGACAAATTTTATAATATTCAAGTCATGATGCTGAGGTCAATATTTCAATTTTCTTATGTGATTAAAACATAGAAGAATTAATTATTAAATTTATGCAATTAATTAGAAATATTAAAATTGAAAAGAAGCAATTAAGAATTTTTTAATTCTTTAATGTGTTAATTCTTTTACAATATTTTTTTAATTTTTATTATTAGAGAAATTTTATAACGTCACAATAGTTTTCTCAAAAAATTACCAAATAGTTATTTTTTACCAAAAAAAAACTATCATTCGAACATCAGTTTTATAACTGTTATATCCGCCACATTTTTGACCGACAGCACAACTGGCCCATAACAATGCCAAATGGAGCCTAAGTAATATTTTTTTTTAAATGAAAATTTAGTTGCATCCTTAAAGGGATCGACCATGGTTATCTTGTTATGGAGCTTGAACCACCTAACCAAAAAATCAAGTCTTCAGGTTGTCAATAAAAGTATATAACCATTTATATAGAAAATAACTATATAGAAAATAACTCTAACCATTTATATAGAGAATAACTATATATCTACTTAGGTCTTGCTATTTTTGCAAAAAGCTTCATAGGCTTTCCACATACACACCTTTTGCCATGACACAAGCTAGTTTCCTAAGCTCAATTCAGTTGTCCCTTTATCCACAAGAACTACACATTTCTTGATTCTCTTCGCTCTCCGAATCACCAGGGGCATAATTGAGTTTCAGGGACCCTAAGCAAATTTTCAAATGGGATTTTTTTGCAAGTTGACAAAATAATAATAATAATTTTTTAAATACAAACAAACTTGGAGCATTGGAGAACAAACTATTTAAATGAAAACAAATTTATATATGTGCTTTCAAAAAAAAATTGATAACGTACGTTTTTTATATGAAATGTCTCGTGGCCAATAGAAATTCGGACAAATTCTAACGACAAAAATGAAATGTGTTATCTCAAATAGGTAAATATGATATTAGATGACACGATCAGAATGAAATGATGATGAATATATGTATATGAGAATACTAGTTAGAAGCTTAAAATGTAGAATAATCATATGCACTTGAAGATTTGGTTAGAAATTTATCATAAACAGGTAAATATGATATACCATAGAACATTGAAAAAATATCATAGAGTGACATACATGGACTAAGTGAAAAATAATATAAAATTCATAAAAATGGTAAAATAGCATGTATGACTATGTGAAAAATAATCAGTTTTAAAAATTAAAATGATGGAAAATTAATTGGCACATGCGAGTTTTGAATATGGGATCTACACATTATTAGTAGGGGTGGCCAATCATACCGAAATGAGCCAACCGACCGGTTTTCCAACCGAACCAATCGATTCAGTACCGAAAAATTCGGTTACCAAAAGTATGGTACAGTACAACCGTACCGAGTTCTAAAATCCGGTTCGGTTTCGGTATGAATATGGTTCAGTCAATATTTTACCGTACCGTACCGAATAATTAAATATTAAATAAATATATTTATATTATATATATATACAATGTGACAGTGTAAAAATGGCCTGAGGCCCATCCAAGGCCCAATACAATTCCTACTCAGAAAAGCAAGAATACCGACCTGGTTCGGCTCCGGACCCCTTCAGGGTCGGCGCCGAACCTCGTGTTTGCCCCCACAGTGCAGGCTTCCTCGTACTGACGAGCCTCAGTATCCCCCGGAGTCCGATCCGGAGCAGTCCCTCATGCCGTCCCCCCTCTCTGGCGGGGCAGAGGGATGACCTGGCGCAGCCTAGGCCCTCCGATTCCCCCAGATGCACAGAGGACTCACGATGGGCCACGTCAGCTCCAAATACCGCCAAGGGTTTCGCCACGTCAGCCCTATACCACTCCTGGTATCACCGCAACCGCCCTAAACCCCCTGGGCCTTCTGCCACGTCAGGCCCATGGGCTTTCGGATCCAAACCCGGCCCCCAAGCGGAACCAAACCCGGTTGGGATTCTCTATAAATACTAGACCCTCATCCACCTTTTGAAGGTAATCAATCTTTTACCACTTAAATATACCTAGTTATTGCTACTCTCTCACAGAGACTGACTAGAGCGTCGGAGGGTCCGCCACCGGGACAAACCCCGGTGTTTCAGGACCGTCTGCAGGTACACAAGACCTCGGATCCGACCCTTCCGATCCGAGCCCAACCTTCAAACGCCTTTCCGAGCTCATCGTAGCCCCCAGAAGGTCAACCGAAGGTCGGCAGACGAGCGGCAATCTCCTTCAATACAAATTGAGTTCGAACTCACACCTGGTGCTTCCACACGTGCCTCAGAAATAAACAGCATCAGGTTGGCGCCGTCTGTGGGAACAGCTGCTCCAGAAGCCGATCCGACCCAGACCCTCAAAGGCCATCGACAGCCGAATCCTCATGGCAACCAAAGGCAAGGGGGCTGCTCCCTCCGTCAACCAACGGGACTCGCCCCCACCCACCATTAAAGCCAGGCCACGCCCGTCGAAACACAAGGCTCCCTCTCGGGAGTCCCAAGGGAGCGTCGGCCGGCCAGCCCAGCCCGACCTCCGGGGCATAATCCTCAACCGTAAGATTACCCGCAGCAGGAGAAGGGCCGCTTCCAACCCGGCCCCGAACCGCCCGAGGCCACCGTCCGAGGTACGCATACCCGCGCTCAGCCGAGTCGGAAGACAACCCTCGGACCAACCAAACCGGGCCGAAGGAGCCCCCGTCACTCACAAGGAATTCCGAGACTTCCGAAGAGAAATGCTGGGGGCCCTCCGACGGGCCCCCAGGGAAGAAACCCTCCATTCCCGAACAGGGTCGGACGCCGAAGCCAGCGCGTCCCGCCCTTCAACGATCCAACCAGAAGACGACGACGTACTCCTAAGGCGCCTACAAGAAATGGAGGACCGCCTCGATCACGTAGGGGACGGCGGCCGAAGAGCGCCTCAGGGGTACAGGCCTGTCCGTCCTCCCTTCTCCGCCCCAATCCTCCAAGCAGAAATACCCCGGAATTTCCGACCCCCTCAATTCGAGACCTACGATGGCGAAGGGGATCCTGCTGATCACGTGGAAGGTTTCAAGACCCTCATGATGATTCACAGCGCCTCGGATCCCCTGCTCTGCAGAGCCTTCCCGGCCACCCTTCGGGGTCCTGCTCGCGAGTGGTTCTCAAAACTCGCCCCCGGCTCCATTTACTCCTTCGACCAACTCGAGGGAAATTTTCTAGCCCATTTTGTCACTAGCCGGAAGGCCGAAAGGACCAGCGCCTCATTACTCAGGCTCAAACAGGAAGAGGGGGAATCACTCAGGGTGTTCGTCCGGAGATTTACCGCGGAGGCAAGGTCGGTCTCCTCCCTCGACCGAGGCGTCGCTTCAGCGGCATTCCGACACAACGTCCGCCCCGGACAGCTGAAGGCCTCTCTGGCCAAGAGACCCCCCGTCGACTTTCCCGACCTCCTTAATAGGGTCGAGAAATACATAAGGGCAGAAGAGGCCCTAAATCCCGAAGACGCCAAGGATCCCACCGGGAAAGGGAAGCGGAAGACCGAGGAAGTCGAACCACCAAAGAAAGCTCCAAGGGACCCGGGGGCCATGAAGAAGGTCCCGCCAGTCCCCCGCTTCGAGAAGTACACCCCCCTGACGCATAACGTATCCGCCATCCTCTTGGAAATCGAAGACAAGGGCATTGTCCGACTACCCCCCCGATCTAATAACAATAAGAATCGAGACCAGCGCTTTTACTGCCGCTTCCACAGAGATCACGGGCACGAGACCGACCAATGCCGAGCCCTGAAAGACGAAATTGAAGGGCTCATTTCCAGAGGGTACCTCCGAAAATTTACCCGAGAAGGCCCACGGGATCGGCGAGCCGCTAGGAACCGGAGCCAATCGGCTCCGAATCCTCCTCCGAACCAGACCCAGAGTCGGAACCCCGATTCCGAGGGGGCCGTAGATATCCCTTTTATCTTGCACTGCGTCCACGGAGGGCCGATGGGAGGTGAATCAAAAACTTCCAGAAAAGCCTCCATCCGAGAGGTGAACGCTGTCAGAGACGACCCCTCACCCAAACTACAATCAAGGCCGGTCTCCTTTTCAGGGGAAGACCTTGAAGGAGTCCGCCTGCCCCACTGCGATGCCCTCGTCATCAACCTTCACATGGCTAATTATGAGGTCCGCAGGATCCTCGTCGACAACGGTAGCTCGGTGAATATTCTCTTCCTCGATGCCTTCGAAAATCTCAGGTTACCCCGAGGCAAACTCAAGCCAGCCGGGTACACCCTGCACGGGTTCTCAGGCGTCCCTGTCGTGATAGAAGGAATTGTTACCCTCGACGTTACCGCCGGATCGACTCCTGTCAAGAGGACCAAATCCATGGACTTCATGGTGGTCAACATCAAGACGGCCTACGACGCCATACTTGGCCGGCCTGGACTATGCTCCCTACAAGCAGTGCCTTCGGCTTACCATCTGAAGCTCAAGTTCCCCACCCCTCAAGGAGTCGGCATCGTCCGAGGCAGCCAAGAAGCGGCGCGGTCGTGCCACATGACCACCGTCGGGGGAGGTGTGTTCCCCCTCGACGCCGAACGAGCATAGGTTATGACCCGGCTAAATGTAAATCGGCTTTTGTATAAACCCTCACTTGTAAAAAGCTGCCTTAGCGGCCCTCCCTACCTTATGCTAAAAGATATCCCTTTTTGTCCGAACCCAAATGTCTCGATAATCTCAATACGAGTCCGGACCAAAAGTCCTTCCTAAAGCCCCTCTTCGATCCCTTACGGAACGATGGAGCCAGACCTTGCCTCCGACATTGCGTACTACACTACTGACCGGAGCGGGGAAGGAAAAGGATTCTCCTTTCATACCCCTTTTTATTTTTCGTTCCAAAGAGGAAAAATCAAACAAAAGAAAAACAAAGACCGATACAAGACCGCTCCACTCATCTCAAATCAGGAAGATCAGGGCCCCTCAGGCCCAACGAGGAACGGAGAGTATTTCGGTCAAGCAACTAGGGGCCCCTCCCCTCGTTATGGTGCTCCTTAGCCTCAGCCACATTCGACCCTCCAACCACAGAGCTCAGGGCGTCATCCGGTCGCGCCCACTGCAACAGCAGCAGCGCAAAGGGGACCCCCTCCGCCTGTCGACCCGCGAGGGAAGAGAACGAAGCACCCGACATCGCCTTGTAACAAGGCACCCCCGTCCCCTTCTCCATAAAGGTGTCGCGAGGTAACCCCCCGGGAGAGGACCTCGGCACCAAAGTACTAAGCCCGGCCTGTCCAAGGTCCGCGCCGCCAAGCTCCCGGTCCCACACCGCTCTTCTCAACCGGCGCGCCTCCACGCTTTAGACGGCGGACTTATTCCGACAAAAGTTACAAGCCTCATCAGTGTTCCGAGCCCCCCCCTCCAGCAACCAACCAACTCAAACGCACATTCTCAAGAAGATTCAGAAATGTCCAGACTCAAAAACAACCGACCGGTCAAAAACTTTTCTTACCACTGTAAATCCAAGTGTTTCTTACAAAAAATTGCGGTGGCCAGTCCGCGGGAGGCAAACACAATCGAGGGAGAGGGAAAGAAAGACAAAAATTACACAACTCCTTGACCCACCTCCGCGCCGACGGACGGATCCACGGGAGCGTCGGCCGAGGGGTCGACGGCGGACCCTGCTTCACCCAGAGTCTTCGACGTCCCCTCGATCTCCATATCATACTCAAAATTGGACAGATCGAGGGTCGGGAAGAAGTGCCTCACGTGACTGAGGGCCCTCTCATAGCTCTTGTCCTGGGCCGCGATCACCATCTGCTGGCCCTTGCGCAACACCTCCTCCGCCTCCTTGGTAAACTTCGTCTTCAGGGAGGCCACCTTCTTCTCCCACTCCACATCCTTGGCCTTGAGCTGGAGCTCCAGCTGCTGCTCTCTCTTATGCGAACCCTCGAGTTCGATTCGCATCTCCTTCACCTCCAGCTCGCTCTTTTCCGCCCGAGCTCGCTCTTGGGCCAGGGACGCCTCGTACAGGTTCTTGATGTTGGCCCCTTGTATGCAAGCCTACAACCAACGGCAGACAAAGATCAGGCCTCGGCACAAAAATCAACAAGGAGATACAGAGTCGACGGGCTTACCTGCACAGTGGCCCGCGCCAGGCGGGCGAACGCCATCTCTACGGGCTCGCCCTCCATCACCTTGCGATCGCGAGGGGTCGCCAGTTTCTCCACCACCTCAACGGCCTGGGCCTCCTCTGTCAGACGGTCCCCCATCAGAACCGACCAGTCAGGAGCCCACCGCTGCCGCATTAGCTCCACCACCAGATCCTCTTCCTCGGCCTCAACCCAGGGACCTTTCCCCTTGCCGAGAACAGGGGCCCCCGCTGCGCCCTGACCCTTCGAAGAAGCCGCGCCCTTGCTCATCTCGGAGCGACCCCTCTTGGTCCTCGGCTCGAGTTGGACTTCCGAGATAACAAGGGGCAGCTCCCTCGGCCTCTTCGCCGCCTCCGCCTTCTTCTTCTTCTCGGCATTTTCCTTCTTCATGGCGAGCCGCCTTGCTTGGATCGATGCCTCATCCATATCTGCAGAAAATAACCATTAAGAACAATGAGCGAGAATGTACGAAAGGATCGAGGGAAAAGAAACAACTACATACGGAGAACGGCGGGGCTCAGTCCAACGCTCGCCAGGCGAACCTCCGTCACCTTAGTCCAATTAATACTAGGGGACAAACGAAGACACTCTACAAGCCCCCACTCCTCGACCGTCAGATCTCCCTGCCCCGGCGCAGGATAACTCGGCTTGGAGTAATTCCATCGAGTCGGGATGTCCCAGGGCTCTTCACTCCGAATTACCAGATACTTTTTCCTCCAGTCCTTAAAAGAATCAAGACGGCTATGAACAACCTTCCGCCTACTCCGGGGGGAGATATAGTAAACCCCCTCGGCTGCCGGGCAAAGCGCCAGCAACGCGCGGAACACGTTCAAATGCAAGGGCACCCGTTGTTCCTCGCACGTCAGTACAAAGCTGATTATCTGCTCCCAAGAGTTCGGCCCGTACTGCATCGGCGCCAGGGAGGCCCAGTTCAACACTTCCCGAACAAACGGATGGATCGGCAACCTCAGTCCAGAAATAAACGCGTCCACAGGGAAGTCACAGTACCAAGCAGACAAGGGATCGGTTGGGCGAAGAGTAGAGCTCGGCAGCATCAACTCGTAACTAGGCCCTATGTGGTACGCCAATTGCAAGACTTCCAAGTCCCCGCCATCCAAGGCGGTCGGAATCGCGTCCATCAACACTCTCGTCCGGCTCGGCGAATAGGCCTGCACGCCAAAGAGCTCCTGATCGGACAGGTCGTCCGGATACTGACGGAAATGCTTCGGCTGCGCGGGCGAACCAGTCCCCTTGCTCGAGCCACTAGTTCCCCACTCTACCTTCCTCGGAGCCTTCTTCCTCTTCTCGGACCGCTCCGACGAAGGAGTGAATAAGGGCCCCCGACCAGTCGGCATGGAGTTCGGACCTACCCCCGGAACCATGGATCTCCTTACAATGCCGCCCTCGCCTCTCTCTCCCTCGGCAGCCGACTCCAAAACACGGACGTCGTCCAAACCATCAGTCGCTTCCTCCGACCCACTACTCTCCACCACGAGGGGACGACGAGAGCGCGACAACCTCGCACCATGGGCCGCCTCCTCAACCACCGGTTCCTCCCACGAAACCGTGTCAGAAGACCCGTCAGCATGCACTGGCTCCTCCTCGAGTACGGGCTCCTCCCAGGACGTCGAGTCAGAGATAGGCTCCACCCCCCCAGACGTCGACGCTGACGAGCCAGACTGAGCCCTATCCATCTATGCCTAGACTAAATAGGCTTGCTAACTCACCTAGGGTTACTTCGGAAGGGCAAGTCCGGTACAGCAAGACGCGAAGATGAGCGCGGAAGTATTGAAAAAATTTATTTTGAAAGAGAAAGGAGTGGACAAATAGGGGAGAGGGGGGACTATTTATGGGAGATAGAAGCGACTCCTCGATTCCCGCGAGTACTGTTCACCTATCCGACATGCAACTGCCGCCTAAGAATTCGCGCCACATCCTCAAAACGTGCGACGCTGACATCATCCATTGACAGGCTGGCAGCCAGTCACGGAGGCCAGCGCAGAAGAAGTATTCGGAGGAGGGAACATTTTTATTTTTAAGATTTAAGGCGCCGTCCTCAAACAGACGCCCCGGGCTCCGAGACTGGGCCGGTTCCCCTTTCACCCGCGAGCAGCTCGGGGCTTACAGCGTCATCGGCCGAAGACCCGAACTGTTCCCGGGTGAGACCGAAACCGCCTCAACCTGGAGCCCTATTGAGATACAGAATAGTCAGCCTCCCATCGGAGAACTACTCATCTACCCAGGGCCCAAAGCTTCGAGACGCCCCCCTCGGCAAGCACCTCGGTCAAAAGCAGATCAACACCCGAAGGCCGAAAGAAGTGCTCCATTCCGAGCCAGTTGATGCAACTGCAAAGGCCCAGCCTACTCCAGCAACCGAACCTTCGCAGTTGCAAACAACCGGCCCGGAACGCCCTTCATCCCTCTCGGAAGGATAGAACCTCCGCTATTGCAGACGGCTCACCCTTCGACGTTCGGTCGCTATCCCTCTCGCCCGGACCCCCCCTGGATCTGACCGCCACCTCAGGGCCATCAGATCCAAGAGAAGATCGGGCGACAAAGAAACTACCTCTCCGACAAGACCAGGGGCAAGAATTTTCAAAAAAACAGGCGTCCGCCGAAGCAGACACCTTTATGGGCCAAACAGACCACCTTTGCCTGGATTTGAACCACAACGAGAAAAGGGGGGGGGTACTTATAAGCCCCCCCAGGGGCCGGCCATTATGATGTGGGGAAAACCAAACGACGGAAGACCATGCGCCATACCGTTACTTAGCGGCGCCATTAACGCACCTGGGAAATGGGAATCTTGCACAGGTCCCCAGGCGCCCCCAAAATGCTCCGCGAAAAAACGGACCACACTACTCAGAACAACCCCAAGGCACAACGGCTCGCCCCATAAACGGCCTGTAACTCCCCCTCACCAACTCGAGGTCCGGTCTGGCACCGGGATACTCTTCTCAGGAAGAAGCAACGACTCGCCTTCGCCCTCACCGACCCGTCATCCCTCGCCAGCTCGAGGTCGGGTCTGGCACCTGGGTACTCTTCTTCGGAAGATCCACCGGCTGGCCATCACCCTTACCAGCCCATAATTCCCCCTCGTCTCGAGGTTCGGTTTGGCATCGGGGTACTCTTCTCAGGAAGAAACAACGGCTCGCCTTCACCCTCACCAACCCGTAATCCCTCGCCAGCTCGAGGTCGGGTCTGGCACCTGGGTACTCTTCTTCGGAAGATCCACCGGCTGGCCATCACCCTTACCAGCCCATAATTCCCCCTCATCTCGAGGTTCGGTCTGGCACCGGGGTACTCTTCTCAGGAAGAAACAACGGCTCGCCTTCACCCTTACCGACCCATAATCCCTCGCCAGCTCGAGGTCCGGTCTGGCACCGGGGTACTCTTCTTCGGAAGATCCACCGGCGGGCCATCACCCTTACCAGCCCGTAATTCCCCCTCGTCTCGAGGTTCGGCCTGGCACCGGGGTACTCTTCTCAGGAAGAAACAACGGCTCGCCTTCACCCTAACCGACCCACAATCCCTCGCCAGCTCGAGGTTCGGTCTGGCACCCGGGTACTCTTCTTCGGAAGATCCATCGGCTAGTCATCACCCTTACCAGCCCATAATTCCCCCTCCTCTCGAGGTTCGGTCTGGCACCCGGGTACTCTTCTCAGGAAGAAGCAACGGCTCGCCATCACCCTTGTCGACGCGTAATCCCTCGACCTCTCGAGGTTCAATCGAACACCAGGGTACTCTTCTCTGGAAGAGACAACGGTTCGCCATCACCTTCACCTGCACTTTGACCCTCGACTAGCTCGAGGTTCTATCCAAGCTTCAGGACAGCACCACCAGGAAGGCCCTGTGATCCGCCCTCCCATTTTTTACAATCATGAACACTCCTCCACGGCTAGCTCCCGCACCCCCTGCAGGAGTGGGGGGCTTGTGTGACAGTGTAAAAATGGCCTGAGGCCCATCCAAGGCCCAATACAATTCCTACTCAGAAAAGCAAGAATACCGACCTGGTTCGGCTCCGGACCCCTTCAGGGTCGGCGCCGAACCTCGTGTTTGCCCCCACAGTGCAGGCTTCCTCGTACTGACGAGCCTCAGTATCCCCCGGAGTCCGATCCGGAGCAGTCCCTCATGCCGTCCCCCCTCTCTGGCGGGGCAGAGGGATGACCTGGCGCAGCCTAGGCCCTCCGATTCCCCCAGATGCACAGAGGACTCACGATGGGCCACGTCAGCTCCAAATACCGCCAAGGGTTTCGCCACGTCAGCCCTATACCACTCCTGGTATCACCGCAACCGCCCTAAACCCCCTGGGCCTTCTGCCACGTCAGGCCCATGGGCTTTCGGATCCAAACCCGGCCCCCAAGCGGAACCAAACCCGGTTGGGATTCTCTATAAATACTAGACCCTCATCCACCTTTTGAAGGTAATCAATCTTTTACCACTTAAATATACCTAGTTATTGCTACTCTCTCACAGAGACTGACTAGAGCGTCGGAGGGTCCGCCACCGGGACAAACCCCGGTGTTTCAGGACCGTCTGCAGGTACACAAGACCTCGGATCCGACCCTTCCGATCCGAGCCCAACCTTCAAACGCCTTTCCGAGCTCATCGTAGCCCCCAGAAGGTCAACCGAAGGTCGGCAGACGAGCGGCAATCTCCTTCAATACAAATTGAGTTCGAACTCACACCTGGTGCTTCCACACGTGCCTCAGAAATAAACAGCATCATACAACATATATCTATATACAGAATAGTAAAAATCAGACAATCACATGATTCACAACGTTATTACTACTTGGTCAACAGGAAAGTCTTACTGCAAATTGAAAGAACATTATTCCCTTGATAATTTGACTCGCAAGCAGGCTATGCCCCAGATGGGCTTTCACTGTTGCACCAACAATTATTAGCCATCGTATCTTCTCTAGGCCCTATGTTCTCCGTGCATATGAATTTACTTGTTTCGGTAGTTGTGTGATATTGTTAACTTGCTATTTTTATTAGTATTGATATTTGTTAAGGTATTTGTTGGGTTATAGTTGGTATAACACCATTACCGAACCGTACCAACCGAAGTAGTCGGTATACCGAAGTTTTGGTACACCGAACTTTTTTGTTTGTAACGGTTTGCATATTTTCAAACCGAACTAGTTTCGTATGGTAATGGTACAATGTCAAAAAGTCCAGTGCCGTACCGAGCCCACCACTAATTATTAGCACAACACTATAACCAACTAAGCTAATAAGTCAATTGTTAATATAATGTAATTATATATAAAAATATTACATTTATTTTTTAACATTGTAAATACTTACAAAATATGGAGCCATATAAAATTGGGGGCACAAAGCAGTTGCTTGTGCTTCTTGGGCCCACTGCGAATCATCGAGTTCAAAAGTTCGGAAAACAACATATATATAGTAGGCTAAATTTGAAAAAAAAAAACCTTGAACTACGACCTTTATGCAGAAACCCCCTCTGACCTTTTTTTTTAATGCAGAAACCCCCCTGAACTATGGTTGTTGCAAAAAACCCCTGAAGTATTTCAAAAAATCACATCTAACTTTTCTACTTGTATCAGATAACCCCATTTATCTTTGCAAGTTGTTTCAAAAAACATCATATATCTTTCGCATTATTGTCAACCCCCCCCCCCCCCCCTCCCCCTCCACTTTAGCATAAGTCTCACGTTGGCGGGGTGGGATTTTTGCAACAATAGTTCAGGGAGGTTTCTGTATAAAAAAAGGTCAGGGGGTTTTTCTGCATAAAGGCCATAGTTCAAGGTTTTTTTTAAAAATGGGCAAAAACCAAAATACCCCCCCCCCCCCCCTTCCCCCCAACGTTTGGCCTACGTACAATATGCCCATATAACATTTGAAAAAATACACTAAACTCATTACTCCATTAACTTAACTCGTTCCGTTAAGTTAGAATTATTGAATTACATTTCTACCCTTACCCTTTCATATTTAAATCTCTTCTTATTTCTTCCTTTCTTCATTCCTTTTTCTCTTATTTCATTTTTCTCTATTAACAGCGATTTATTCGGCAACAATTTCTTTTGTCCACGAACGTTTTAGAAGAGTGGGATGCTACAGTAGTGTACACGTATTATTGAACGAACATGATTAAACAAGTTAATTTTCACATAAGTATCTGTTTGTAAAAGGAACAAATGAACCATGCAAATTGTTTCATTGGTCATGTAATGATCCATGAACGTTTATGAAATTGCCTGTGGCAGTTTAAGAATTAGCAAGTCAGATCACATGCAACTTCTTCATTTATCAAAAGTTCTTGGTAATCTTAGAGGCTTCGTTTTATAACAACTATAATTTTGAGATGAGAGAAATGGTTGTTACTTTCAGATTGTCCTTTACAATTTGAATATCCACTGTATAAATGTTGGCCGCGACTTGAATTTGATTTTAAAAAAGTTTCTGATCAGGTGTGGACCTTCTTCCAAATTTCACATTATGATATCAATTTTGATGAATATATTGTCATTAAATAGTTAGACAAATATGTCAATCCAATTATGAATTTGGGATGAGATATGTTAAATTATTTAATTTGATAATTTGTTTTGCCAAATTTGTTGTGATTAGTTTGAAATTTGTAAGAAGTTTTACTCGATCAAACAAGTGCTCTTCTTTTTATTATATTAAATTTACTGCAGATGTTTTCTCTGTTGATATTTGAATCTTAAGAACTAAGTTAAGATATTGACTTTATAGTATGCAATGATTTCATAGAAATCTCTTCTTCCACGGATATTGTTAAGAGTCTTGTACCTCAGTTCATGTATTTTGTCTCAAAGAAATCGTTGTCAAATAAATCGTTGTTAAAAGAGAAGAATGAAATAAGAAAAAAAAGGAATGAACAAAGGAAGAAAGAATAAGAGATTGAGATATTAAAGGGTAAGGGTAGAAAGGTAATTCAATTATTCTAACTTAACGGAATAAGTTAAGTTAACGGAGTAATGAGTTTAGAGCATCTCCAACCACGCTAGCTATTTTGGCTAGCTAGAATAGCCAAAATAGATAACAAATGGATAATTTGGCTAGCGAAAAAAGATCACACTCCAACCATGCTATCTATTTTGGCTAGCCATAAATAATTTAAATTTTATTTACTAATAAATAGTTACAATAATAATTCTTTAAAATGACAACATTTTCATTCCTCAAAAATTTTGGAATCAAATGAAATATTAGTTTTCAAATCGCACTAAACAATTACATGATATTGCAATACTATGAACTCAATCTACTAATTTTATTCACTCAATTAATTTCATTCCATTCGCAACCTTTGGGAAGAAACAAAAATACCAGTGTTTATTGTCAGTGTCGCTGCCACAAGTGTTCTACAAGATCCAACTGGAGTTGGGAATGCATCCGTTTATCTCTGATGTGATGATGAGTTTGAATAAATGTAAGCAGTTCAGGCGTATAATCATGTGATACTTCTATGGACGGACTTTTCTCAACTGCATCATAGTTAAAATCCTTATTATTATCTTCTCTCTCATCTTCGACTATCATGTTATGCATTATTATGCATGCTGTCATAATATCATGAAGCGTCTCTTGATCCCAAAAACATGCTGGACCACGAACAATTGCAAAACGTGCTTGAAGAACACTGAATGCTCGCTCTACATCCTTCCTTGCTGATTCTTGAGCTTCAGCAAAATATTTATTCTTATTACCTTGCGGAAATGGAATAGTTTTTACAAATATTGACCACTCTGGATATATACCATCAGCAAGATAATATCCCATCGTATAGTTATTACCATTGATAGAATAGTTAACCTTGGACGCTCTTCCATTAGCAAGATCATGAAAGATAGTAGACCGATGTAGCACATTGATGTCATTAATTAAGAGCTCCTGGTAACCCAAAGAATGCATGCCATATCCAAAGATCATGTGAAGCCACAACTTCTAAAATAATTGTAGGTTTATGAATGTGGCCAGTATACATTCCTTGCCATCCAGCTGGACAATTCTTCCAATTCTAGTGCATACAATCAATACTTCCTAACATACCTGAAAAACCACGATCTTCGTTCATTGCCAGCAATCGAGTAATGTCATTATTGTTTGGTGATCCTAAGTATTCATCGCCAAATACGTCAACAATTGCCTTGACAAAATGACGAAAACTCTCGATTGCAGTGCTTTCTCCAATACGTATGTGATCATCAACTAAATCTGCTGATACCCCATAAGCAAGCATCCTTATTGTGGCTGTCATCTTTTAAAGTGAAGACAATCCAAGAACTCCACAAGCATCCCTTCTTTGAATGAAGTATCGATCATGAGCTTCTATAGCAGACTGAATTCTTAAAAAAAGAGGACGTCTCATTCGGGATCTCCTTGAAAGAAATTAGGAGGATATACAGACCTTTCAGAAAAATAGTCATTGAATAGTCTTTCATGTCCTTGAGCTCTATCACGTTGAATAATAGCACGGCCTGGAGTAGAACCACAACGAGGTGCTCTTCGTCTTCTTGTAATTAGTTCATCTTCTTCTTCTATAGTCATTAATGCTAAAGGTAGCATTTCATCATCATAATAGACATCAAGGTCATTGATCTCAAACATCTTATCAAGTACATTACCAAAATGTGCCATCAGTGAGCAAATGTGTTTGATTACTTAATTGAGCTGATAAGAGTGAAAGCATGAATTGAGTTAGAATATTTATATTGCAAGTTTATGCGGAAATTGGATTCATAAAGGCAAAATACAACTTATATTAATAAGATGTTTAGCTGAAGGCTTACATATGCGTAGGTAAAAAAAATACATTAATAAATGATGGCTATTCGTAGTAATAAATACACAAACAAATACTAATTATTGCTTAGTGTTTTTTCAAGAATTTCCATCTTGCGGGCTTCATAATATTTTGCTCGCAGTGGATCCATTCCAGCGGTGTCAATAGCCATTATTTTTTCCTCGTCTGCTAACATTTGTAGACGTAGTTTTTTCTTCTCAATTTCGATTAGCTCTTGTCGTTGACTGAATGCTTTCTCATATTTTTCTGTTTTAATTTTTTTATTTTCCTCCATATATTCTTGCAAGAACATTAGTGCAGGTTTTTTCTCTTGATTGTGTTCCTTCTGCTTTCTCTTTTGTTGCTTTTTGGCAGCCTTTCTACCAATAGGCCGTTCCATATCAGTTGCAATATATTCTGTCTCTAAATTAACTTGATCCGGTAGTGAAGCAAACGATTTTGCAGGATTTATCTTTTTACATGTTTTGGACTTTTTCTTTGAAATTTCCAATGTCCATTTGGGATTATGCTTCAATTCATGCCAACAATGCAAAAAAACCAAATGGCTTTCATTGCAGTTCTTCGTACAATAGCTTTGCTTGAAAAATCTAAAAATAGTTAAAATTAATAATTATTTTTGGGAAAAAAAATTAATTCATAAACTTCAATGATATTAATACCTTGTCTTTATTGGTGATTCCACTCTGGTTTCTTGATTCTATCTGAGCGTAGTACCCACAGTAGAAGTTAACTTCTTTTTGAATTCCTGACCACCGATTCACGAGAGAATTTGCATTGCGCTCAGATTTAAACTTTTTGTTTGCATGAAAATATTCATGTATTCTATCCCAATATTTACACATTGTTTGTTGGTTTCCTTGTATTGGATCTAAACCAATACTAATCCATGCATGTACAATGAGAAGGTCTTCTTCCGTTGTGAAGTTACTCCGTCTTTGTGTTTTCTTAGTAGATGAATTAATTGTTGCTCGATTTTCTGGTGGTGTCACAGTAGGATGATGTGTGAATTGAGTACACTCAACAAATTCTGGACTAAATAATTCATCCTCGAAGTTTGATCCTTCGCGCAGTAGAGCAGTGTAAGATGTATTATTATGCGAATCCATTTAACCATTACAAAATATTACTGTGACATTAGATAATAGTGTTTAACATATATTTAATCTCCACTAATCTTAAGCAAACTTAAGCAATTTGCACATGTAATCTATAAGCAAACTTAATTAAACCTAACCAACTTGCAGCATGTAATCTGCACATGATATATATACATGTAATCTACATTAGAAGTGTAAGCTGATAAGGAGTACCTGTATATCTTGTAAGCTGAAGTATAGTAGAAGTATATCTGTATATCTTGTATATAGTATCAGGTTATAGTTGAAGTGTATCTGTATATCTTGAATATAGTATAAATTAATATCTGATAAGTATATTAAGCAAACTTAAGTATTACTGTAAACAATTTAATAGTTGGTACTGGAGTCTGCATATATAGGTTACTGGAGTCCTATCGTGTCCAATTCATTTTTGCACTGATAGTCTAAACAATTTTCTGTGATCTTAAGACATCTTTTCCCATATTTTCTTAGACTCTATGACCTTAAATAGGTTTACACTTGTATAATTTTCCTATCATAAATTCTTACTCTGCTCCTAGAAACATTTTCAATTGGTTCCCTCGTTGTGAATTATCAATATAAAAAAAATAATAGATAAATTTGATGGTGATTTATACCCAAATAAAGAGAATTGTTTCTTTTTTAAGATCTTCATTTAAGAAAATGAACAATCAAAAAAGGTTGCAATAAATTCATTTCGAAGATGAGTGAAATGTTACTCAAGTATAGTACAAGTGTATCTGTGCAAGTGTATCTGTGCAGGTCATTGCTTAAGTTTCTGTACATACAGATATACAGAAACTTAAGCAATTTCTACTATGCAGGTTATAGTTGAAATGTATATAGTATAAATGCATATCTGATAAGGAGTACCTGTATATCTTGTAAGGGGAAGTATAGTAGAAGTGTATCTGTATATCTTGTATATAGTATCAGGTTATAGTTGAAGTGTATCTGTATATCTTGTATACAGTATAAATTAATATCTGATAAGTATATTAAGCAAACTTAAGTATTACTGTAAACAATTTAATAGTTGGTACTGGAGTCTGCATATATAGGTTACTGGAGTCCTATCGTGTCCAATTCATTTTTGCATTGATAGTCTAAACATTTTTCTGTGATCTTAAGACATCTTTTCCCATCTTTTCTTAGACTCTATGACCTTAAACAGGTTTACACTTGTATAATTTTCCTATCATAAATTCTTACTCTGCTCCTAGAAACATTTTCAATTGGTTCCCTCATTATGAATTATCAATATCAAAAAAATAATAGATAAATTTGATGGTGATTTATACCCAAATAAAGAGATTTGTTTCTTTTTTAAGATCTTCATTTAAGAAAATGAACAATCAAAAAAGGTTGCAATAAATTCATTTCGAAGATGAGTGAAATGTTACTCAAGTATAGTACAAGTGTATCTGTGCAACTGTATCTGTGCAGGTCATTGCTTAAGTTTCTGTATATACAGATATACAGAAACTTAAGCAATTTCTACTATGCAGGTTATTGTTGAAATGTATATAGTATAAATGCATATCTGATAAGGAGTACCTGTATATCTTGTAAGCTGAAGTATAGTAGAAGTGTATATGTATATCTTGTATATAGTATCAGGTTATAGTTGAAGTGTATCTGTATATCTTGTATATAGTATAAATTAATATCTTATAAGTATATTAAACAAACTTAAGTATTACTGTAAACAATTTAATAGTGTTCAAAATATTACTGTAAGTATATTATGTAATCTGCAATAATCTTATGCAAACTTAAGCAATCTGTACATGTAATCTATAAGCAAACTTAATCAAACTTAACCAATTTGCAGCATCTGATCTGCACATGAAATATATATGTAATCTGCATTAATCTATAAGCAAACTTAAGCAATTTCTACTATGCAGGTTATAATTGAAATGTATATAGTATAAATGCATATCTGATAAGGAGTATTTGTATATCTTGTAAGCAGAAGTATAGTAGAAGTGTATCTGTATATCTTGTATATAGTATAAATTAATATCTGATAAGTATATTAAGCAAACTTAAGTATTACTGTAAACAATTTAATAGTGTTTAAAATATTACTGTAAGTATATTATGTAATCTGCAGTAATCTTAAGCAAACCTAAGCAATTTGCACATGTAATCTATAAGCAGACTTAATCAAACTTAACCAAGTTGTAGCATGTAATATGCACATGATATATATACATGTAACCTGCATTAATCTATAAGCAAACTTAATCAATTTCTACTGTGTAGGTTATAATTGAAATGTATATAGTATAAATACATATCTGATAAAAGTAGTATTTGTATATCTTGTAAGCTGAAGTATAGTAGATATGCAAATCTGATAAGGAGTATCTGTATATTTTGTAAGCTGAAGTATTACCTGAAGATGAAAAGGAACCCAACGAACAAGACCCCGATGAACAAGAAGAAGAATCCGATGAACAAGATGAAGAAGCAGGAATCTACTAAGCACAAATTGTAATTCAGATAAAGTTTTAAACATCAAAATCTCCACACAAAAAAAAAATACAAAGAAAAAACATTACCTGAAGATGAACAAGAACCAAAAAATCAGCAAGAACCCACAAATCAGCAGACTTAAAATCTGAAAAAATTGAAGAAATCTGAAGAAATTGAAGAAATTCAGATAAAGAGATTGAAGAAATTGAAGAAATTTCACTTTGATTTAAATTGGCATACTTAAAATCTTACCGTTGGAAAATCCGTCATCTGCGGCAGCAAGAGAGGAAGAAGAATGGCGAGCTGAAATCAACTCACCAGATTTAGCGAGTGGATCGCGGGAGGAAAAGGAATTGCCAGGATGGTGAGCGATTTGGCGAGGCCGTTTGTCACGCCCCGCTTTCCAAAAATACGGAATACGAGTACGTAACAAAAGCCCAGCGAATAATTATAATTATCCTTAAGCTGTTTCGAGAAATCCTTGCAACACATCACAGTCAATATAGACATATATATCAGAGTTAACAGAGTCGGAAGCAGAAATGGAACCAACACGCAACATTGAATCAAACTCACCAACATAAATTACTTGAAATTAAATACCATGTTTTCAAATAAACAGAGTCTGGAAAACAATTAATTCTCTTGGGTCACATCGCCCAAGTACAAAATAATAATCAAGTCTCAAGCACGAAAGTAATACAAGTCTCACAATTACATATAATGTTCTAGCATGAAACAGAAATGATAATAATTATCCAAAAGCAACTACTACTGCAAATCTCCAGCATCATCGCGAACCTGTCCGCCATAATCTGCAATTCATAGAATGTAGGAGAGGGGAAAGAGAAAACACAAGTACCCGTCAATGGCAAGTCCGGGTCACAAAATAGAGTAGGATACAAGCACATGGATTGGGATAACTAACTAGCACATGGTATAGGTATAAAATCAACCTAATCAAACTAGCATGGTATAAGTATCAAGTGTCACGACATAAATCAAGCATCCTATAAACTTGCGTCTAGTGTCAAGTGTCATGTGGTCATGTATCATGTATCATATTCAGGTAATTCATGTCTCATATATCATGTAGTCAAGTGGGTGTCATGTCATGTATCATGTTCTTGTGTTAAGTTCAAGTCTTGTGTGATTACTATCTAGGTAGCACGACATGCAACCCATCCTACATGGTTGCTACAGCACAACAGTTTCGCTTTAGATTTCGTAGAGAACCATGCAGGGCAGTATACTCAGGTACAAGCAAGTAATTGAGCTCCAAGCTCCATGTATCATGTAAACAAGCTCCAACTCCAAACACTCCAAATATCATGTAAACAAGCTCCAACTCCAAACACACCACATGTCATGTAAACAAGTTCCAACCAAACCAGGTTCTTCCGAGTACACATTTCTGCACTATCCACTACTAGATCTGTCCCATATACCCCGGCTTGATTACTTTTAGGTATTAATGTCCAACAAGCATGTATACGTGTAAACTAGTGTCAAATAAGCATGATAGGATCAGGTATAAGTTCAGGTTATCAAATCAGCGTGCATGGTTAATAAAGATCCACATATACGAGCAAAATATACAAGTTTCATAATCCGGACAGCAAGACTAGTCAGCACTAAATCAGTGATTCACAGAACTATAGACATGCAAATCTTGATCCGTCAAAGGATTTTGAAAATAGACATCCTCACGCTTCTAACGAATATAATAAAGATATACACTAGTTCACAACATCATGGCTTAAAAGTCATTTCAACACAGATTTCCTGTACAGCCAGAAAACAGGGGAATGACTTCCAACACATCAAAACAGCAAGCAAAGTCATCAAATAAACCCACGAAAATTCTGGGGTAATCCCCTATATATATAGATTCAAAATAATCATTTTCATAATTTTCCAGAAAGTATTGATATGGTATCCAAAAATGGAATACAACGCAAGTCCTGGTTTTGATGGATCTGAAATCTCTCAACACTGCTGTACAAGATCGAACTTATCTTGCAAACAGCGCATCGAAATCCACTTCCGTCGAAACGAGGTGAAAGTAGATACAATTATCCAACTTTTATATCTCACATGAAATATTGATACAGTAATTAGAACTAGGGTGAAAACAGCATTCACATATGGCAACGCGCAGTTTACAGCAAAAGTGATACATAGAAAAGGATACGAATCATCACCCAAAACTCATCTTTAAAATACAACATAAATCTGGGAACTACCTAACATCATGGTGAAACACTGGACAAAATATTGTGGCATGATATCATGTATAACTTGGGTCTTGAAAATAATTAGATGATAAACTCTACCCCGAACTGAAACTGGAAACTACCAATATACAGTCACTAAAATAATCATAGTTAATTCATACGAACTCCAAACGGGGCGAAACCAGTGGGGTTAGATAATAGGTTCAGTCCTCTACAATTTACTTTGAAATAGCCATGTTGAGATTCGGACTCTAACCTAGGCAAAAACAACAATCAATCCAGTACAACCCAAATTTTCAGATTTCTCAACCAAACTTCAAAACGTCATAACTTCCTCAAAAATCATCCAAACTCTTCCAAATTCGAAACGCAGCCTACCCATTGTCCAAATATCATAATGGAAGGTTTCTAATATGTCAAAACCTAATATGTTCATAAGGGCAACATCCAAACATGTCTCAAGCGCTATTTGACCTATGCGATCAATATCGTGCTTGGGGCGAAACCTACGGCATAACCTTATCAAAACTCATGTTCTAAGTCATCTATGGCCTGATTTACACAATAGAGACGAAACCCATAAATAAAAATCAACCTATTGACCGTCTCTAGTCTCAACTACCCTATTAGGTGAACTTTCTACTTGTATCATACTAATGAAGTTAAGTATAAGTTACTTGCCTTGTTGTGACGACGATAGCGACGAATCCAAGCCTAGCAAAGAAAACCCACGAGCAAGACGCCTTCTAACGCGATTTCGAACGAAACCCACGAACAAAACGCGCCAACGATGGATCTCTTTAACTCACGAACCAAAGTGGGAGATGCCCACAACTCAAAACAGCGAGGGGAGATGATTAGGTGCTGTTTTGGGATGGTTGGGTGCAGCCTTGATGCTTGCCGGCCATAAGAAGGAGGAGAGACGAAGTATTAATGGTGCGAAGTAGTATAGAATAATGGATGGAAGGGTTTTTGGTGATCGGCCAAGGCAAGAGAGGAGAGGGGAGGTGTCGGCCTGGGGTTTTTGAAGGCAGGCCGGGAGTACTAGGGTAGAGGAGGCCGGTTTTAGATAGGAGAGAGAGAGAGAGAATTAGGGTTAGGGATTAATTTAGTGTTTAGGGGTATATATAGGAGATCAAATGTGGGTTAATAGGTAGTGGATATCAATAGGATTAAATGGGTATACAATTGGGTAATGGATATTGGGTAGATTTCAAATGGAGATACAAGATGCAATGAACCCTGTGGCTCCTAAAAATCTCCTTAAGGGCCAAAAATCTCAAATTGACCAAAACTCCTCTAAAAGTCCACCATGACCCAAAAATAATATTTAAACATGAACGGGACCAAGAAAATGAGAAAAAGATCTCAAAATGGCGAAAACGGACAACGGCGCACAATCAGCACAAGGAGATCAAAATGCCAGAAAAATAATATAAAATAAAAAAATAATTAAATATATTGTTCCGAAAAATACAATGGAATATAATAATCCACAAAAGTAAAATAAAATATTCTCAAAAATACCAAAAGTGAAAAACAGAGGTTACACCGTTGGAGAGAATCTGTTGGGAGATTATCGCTATTTTGGCTAATTAGGGAGATTTGGCGATCTCGTTGGAGATGGTCTTAGTGTATTTTTTCAAACGTTATATGGACATATTGTACTTAGGCCAAATGTTGGGAGGATATTTTGGCTTTTGCTCTTTTTAAATTTAGCCTATATAGTATGATTGTAAACTAGAAAGAACTGCACTAACGAGCATCAATAATTTTTCTTTACAGCCCGTAAGTCTGGACTCCACCCTATGATTTTTTTAAATTATTATTATTATTATTATTATTTTGGGTGATCACTGCCATAATTATTGTTAGTATTATTATTTATTGTTAATTATTAATTGCTAGTCTATATAATAATTGTTAGTAATATTATTATAATAATTTTTCTTTCCAGCCTAAGGTAGTGTTTGGCCCAACTTAAAATTAGCTTAGCTTCTCCTTTAGAAGGAGAAGCTGGGCCAAACATATATTTTGAAAAGCTCTACAAAAAGAGAAGTAGCTTTTTTTATGAAGAAAAAGGCGCTCTAAAAGAAGCTCCCAAGATCTACTTCTAGCTTCTAGCTTCTAGCTTCTAGATCAAAACCAACAAAGAAAAAAAAAAATCAAAACCCAACTCTCCCCTTCTTCGATTTGAACAATCCGGGATATTGGCGTATATATCGGAACTGAAAAAAGGTGTTGTTCTCTTCTTTTCTGATTCCGAATCTACCATATTACATATACAAATCTGGGTGTCCTTGGCTCTCTTCTAACGAAGATTGTACACGAAAAAGTACTTATCTGGGTTGAGTACATCAAATAATGATGAATTTATACAAATTCTGATTTTTAATTCTGATTTTTAATTAACTACAGTCAGCTGATATGATGATGCCTTATCTTTATGTATAATCCTATCTCGCTAAAGGGTGAAAATGGCGGATCTTTCAGAAAAGGGTGAAAATGGCGGATCTTTCGATTTGTGGAGATTAGGGATTTGGTGGAGATTAGGGATTAGGGATTAGGGATTTGGTGAAGATGATATATAAAAGTAGCTTTTAATTGATATATGCCAAACAACTTCTAGCTTAAAAGTAGCTTTAAAGTTAAAAAAAAAACTGACTATCCAAACAGCTTCAGCTTTTAATTTCAAAGCTGTACTTTCTAGCTTCTCCTTCTGAAGTAGCTTTAAAGCTAAAAAAAGCTAGGCCAAACGCACCCTAAGTCTGGACTCCACCCTATGATTTTTTTTAATTATTATTATTATTGTTATTATTTTGGGTGATCACTGCCATAATCAGTGTTAGTATTATTATTTATTATTAATTATTAATTGCTAGTCTATATGATAAATTAGAAAGAAAGCTATCAAAGTGGTTCTCCTTCAATCTAAAGCATCTTCATATAGTATAAATTACCCGCCCCTCTTCCAACTTTCAATCCAGACCATCCCCCCAATATCAACGGCGACCAAATCCCACGTTTTCTCTGTCCAATTTCCTAACTCCAACTCCGCGGCCACCCCTCAGCCTCTGTTCAAACTAACGGCGGGATTCGAAACCCTAATCCTGATGGCGGCGACCGTTCACCTCGGATTTCGCGCCCATTGCTCCGGTCTCAAGGTCGACTCTCCAACCCCCCTCTCATTATCCAGAAACTCCCGATTCGGTTCCGTTTCGTCGCTGAAGTTGGTTTCGAGGCCTAAAAGAGTTGATTTGAGGGTTTGCTGTGAGAGAAATGGGAAAGGTTCCGAATTTGTTGGGAAGAGTGGGAACGAGTGGGAAAGAGTAGGTTTTGAAGGGAATGAGAAGCAACTGAGCATTGTGATGAAGTTCGGAGGCTCGTCGGTTGCGTCGGCGGAGAGGATGAGAGAGGTCGCGGAGTTGATTCGGAGTTTTCTGGAAGAGAGTCCGGTTATCGTTTTGTCGGCCATGGGAAAGACGACCAACAAGCTTCTTCTTGTAAGGATTTTCGATATTCTTTTTCGTAGCTTTGTTTTTGTTTTTGTTTTTTTAAAGAAAAAAGGGAGGCTCCTACTTACATGAGAGGTTATTTTATTTTCGTGTAGAGTGATTATAATCACTGGGTGGGACCCATTGTTGATGGTTTTGCATTGTTCACATTGATTTGCATGTTCTAGATAAATCAAGTTGTTTGGATGCTTCTTGAGAAATATAACAAAATGGTACCATGCGATGCATGGATAAAAAGCGTTCAAACAAATTGGTTTTTTGTAGAGATGCATCATTCTTGTGACATAGAAAACATGTTGGATAGTGCGGATCGTTCATGTAGAGTCTCACTATGTGAGTACACGTACTCTATACGAGACAATTTTCCTCCAATAAGTATGAGGCTCCCTTTCCTCTTTTTATTCGTATGTTACTTTTATAGGGTTTTAATGATTGTGAATTCTAGGCGGGGGAGAAAGCGGTTTGTTGTGGTGTGTCGAATACGGCTGGAATTGATGAATTGAGCTTTATAAAAGAGTTGCATCTTAGGTATCTGATTTGCTTCGGCATTTTATTTGTTTGTAATTTATATATGGTTCATTTGTTAAGACTGTAACCTTTGTGTTGTGTACTGTTCAGGACAGTTGATGAACTTGGAATTGATAGGTCTACAATTTCTGGTGAGTGCAGTATTCCTTTTGGGTGTCTATTTCTTAGGATTTCACATTTGGATTGGAAGTGATCAATTATTTTTTTGTTTTGAAAAATTATATGTTAGATTGTATATTTGCTACTTGGAATAATGTTGGTAGCCTCATAGTACTGATCATTCCAGGGCATTCTTATCCAATTCATGAAAAAAACCCTTATTGACCTCCATCCCCACCTCCACCTAACATAGTGCATTGAGTTTGTTGACTTTTTCTAGAAGGATTTCAAGTCGTTGTTGTGCTGTCCTATAACTAGAAGTGTAATAATTGTCTATCCTATCTCACATGTTTCAACTCTTGATTTGCATCCATTATCTTTTGTTAGAATCTAGGAAGCATGGATACAAGTATAGGTACAACCTCTGAAGCACAGATATGGGTATGGGGTGCGGGTACGACATAACATGACACGGGTACGTGGATACGTGATTTTACAAAAAAAAAAAGGATACAGGAGCATTGGTGGGTACGTTAAATATAATATATACTATAGTATATATATAAATATTTATTTATTTATTTTGTTAAAAATGTAAATATTTGAACCATTTCATAGAATTATAAGAATACATTATAATTATGAGCATTTTTGTAGAAAAAATTATAATCTAACTATCAAAACATTGGGGTATACTTGTTTTGTGTTTGAGCATAACATAAAACATCAAGTTTTTGAAATTACACTAGGGCCTTATACATTTATCTAAACATTATTGTGTCCAAAGTTGCAAAAATGTATTAAAAAATTGGATACTCCTTGGGTACTCCCCCCAAGGAGTATCGACCTGATACGTACCCGATACGGGTACGTTGGGCATTTGTGAGTACCCATGCTTCCTAGGGCACATGGCATGACACATTTGTAAAAAGTAAGACAGGGTGACATGGGCAATGATTTTATAAGCATAACCCAATATTATCTCAGTTAATCTTAAAGTTTAAAATAATGTTCAACAATACAATTTATAGTTCATAATCAAAATAAAAGATGTTGATGTATTGTCCACAAGAAGTGGTAATTCTTCGTTTACATTAAAAAGTCGGAAAATTGTGTGCAAGTAATAAAAATTAGTTAGAATAAGTATATGAATGTGTTAGAAAATTGTCAATTATGTGTTCGAGAAGTGTAGGGTTGGAAGTGGATTCGGGATGGCTTCAGCCCACAGGCTAGCCCACCAAAAAATCGAACTCTGAACCTAAGGAATAGTCCTTTAGGCTATGTATGGGTTTAGAAAAGAAAGACCGTATTTCTTTGTATCGAGTTTGGCTTTGCCTATGCCAACACGATCCCGACCCATGGCTTGTCCCGAAGAAGTCTCATTGATATGGCCTGACACGAGGACTATATAATGCTCTACTTATAACCTGAAATATGTAAGTATGCACAAGACTCATCACCTATGGAAGACCCAATGATCCCCATATACTAAAATACTTCTATACTATAAAAAGCAAGAGTTGGATAATCTAACGGCCAAAATTTATTTTTTCAATCTCTTAAGAGAAATTCCTAACCTTTCATTCTATAATGATCAAAAAAATTATTTTTGATTTAAGAGATATCTTGAAATAAGGAAAAAATAAAAATCGATATAACTCTGCTGCCAACATTCACTTAAAACTAGTTATATATTTGACAAAAAATGACAAATGACTCTACTGCCATAAAAACAGTCATATTTTCTAAGTTTGAAAAATAAAAAAAATGATAAATCTGAGATACATTTCTTGTATTTAACTAAACATAGACGTCAAATATCCCCAAATTCTACTGCCATAAAAACAAACAACATCAGATTCTATATATTTGACAAAAAAAAGATAATCTCGAGATACATTTTGAAAGACTAAAACACGTATATTCAACTTGAAAGTTAAAAAAATTACTTTTATACATTTTTTTAGCTTGGGTGCCGCTTCATTAGCTTGGATGACTTTTATACATGAAAACAAAAAAAAAGTCACACATGAAAGCAAATATGCAAAAGTATACCTTGAAAAAAAATGTACACACAATTTAAATAAAGTTGTACGTTGCTCCTTTTGATTAGTGCACATCAGCCTTCTGTGGTGCCCAAGCAAATATTATTTCCCTGTAAATTTATATCCTATTGTGTTTTTCAATAGGAGTTACAAGAAATTTTGGTATTTAACCTCTAACAGATAAAAGATGGATAATAATTTTGAAAATGGATAAAAAGAATGATTGTTTTGGATATTGCCCCCATAAACATAGGTACTTTCATATAACCCCATCAAACTTTGTAATTCTATGTAAGCCCCCAAAAGATATTAAGTTACTTAAAAAATTCCCCAAATTTGAAATAAAATTTTGTAATGAGGTTGCGTTTGGTTTGTTGTTTTGAAAACAGTTTTCTAAAAACAGTTTTTGAAAAGAGTTTTCTGAAAACAGTTTTCTGAAAATGAGAGTGTAAAAGCTGTTTGGTAATAATTTTTTATGAAAACAGTTTTTTGAAAATGAGAGTATAATGTATGTATAGGTTTGGTTGTATGTATATACTGTATACAGTATATATACTCTGATATATAATAATATAAAATAATTTATTATAATAAACATATTTAATAATATACATATATATAATAATATATAATAATTATAATAATATATATGTAATAATAATAAATTCAAATTATATATTAAACAACTTATTATAATAATAATAAATTATATAATAATATATATAATAATATATAATAGTAATATATAATAATAATAATATATATTATAATAATAGATTATTATAATAGTATATATAAAATAGTATGTATGAAATAATAGTATATATAAAATAGTATATATAAAATAACAAAATAAAATAATATATATATAATAATAATATAATATAATAATAGTATATATAATAATAATATAATATAATAATAGTATATATAAAATAGTATATATAAAATAGTATATATAAAATAATAATACATATAATAATATTATAATATAATAATAGTATATATAAAATAATATATATAAAATAATAATATATTATAATAATTGTATATTATATAATAATATGAAATAATTTGTTATAATAAAATATTTAATCATATACATATATATAATAACATATAATAATTATAATAATATATATTAATAATAATCTATTATAATTATATATTAAACAATTTATTACAATAATAATAAATTATACAATAATATATATAATAATATATAATAGTAATATATAATAATAATAATATATATTATAATAATAATAGATTATTATAATAGTATATATAAAATAGTATATATGAAAAAATAATATATATTATAATAATAGTGTATATATATATATAAATAAAAATAATAATATAATATATATAATAATAATATAATATAATAATAATAATAATAATAATGTACATGTAACAATAATATATTATAAATATATATATATATAACAATATTTTATAATAATAGTATATTATATAATAATAAATATGATAATATATAATAGTAATATATTATATATTAATATATAATATAATATGTAATAATAATATATAATAATAATAATATATATAATAATAATATATATAATAATAATATAATATAATAATAGTACATATAAAATAGTATAAAATAGTATATATAAAATAGTATATATAAAATAATAATATATATAATAATATTATAATATAATAATAGTATATATAAAATAATAATATATTATAACAATTTTATATTGTATAATAATATGAAATAATTTATTATAATAAACATATTTAATTATATACATAACATATAATAATTATAATAATATATATGTAATAATAATCTATTATAATTATGTATTAAACAATTTATTACAATAATAATAAATTATATAATAATATATAATAGTAATATATAATAATAATAATATATATTATAATAATAATAGATTATTATAATAGTATATATAACATAGTATATATGAAAAAATAATATATATTATAATAATAATAGTGTATACATATATATATATAATAATAATAATAATAATAATAATAATAATAATAATAATAATAATAATAATATATATGTAGCAATAATATATTGTAAATATATATATATATAACAATATATTATAATAATAGTATATTATATAATGATATATATAATAATAGTATATTATATAATGATATATATAATAATATATAATAGTAATATATATAATAATATGTAATATATAATAATAAATATAATAATATATAATAGTAATATATTATATATTAATATATATAATAATATGTAATAATAATATATAATGATAATAATATATATAATAATAATATATATAATAATAATATAATATAATAATAGTACATATAAAATAGTATAAAATAGTATAAAATAGTATATATAAAATAATATTATATATAATAATATTATAATATAATAATAGTATATATAAAATAGTATATATAAAATAATAATATATTATAACAATTTAATATTATATAATAATATGAAATAATTTATTATAATAAACATATTTAATTATATACATAACATATAATAATTATAATAATATATATGTAATAATAATCTATTATAATTATGTATTAAACAATTTATTACAATAATAATAAATTATATAATAATATATAATAGTAATATATAATAATAATAATAATATATATTATAATAATAATAGATTATTATAATAGTATATATAACATAGTATATATGAAAAAATAATATATATTATAATAATAATAGTGTATACATATATATATATAATAATAATAATAATAATAATAATAATATATATGTAGCAATAATATATTGTAAATATATATATATAACAATATATTATAATAATAGTATATTATATAATGATATATATAATAATATATAATAGTAATATATTATATATTAATATATATAATAATATGTAATATATAATAATAAATATAATAATATATAATAGTAATATATTATATATTAATATATATAATAATATGTTATAATAATATATAATAATAATAATATATATAATAATAATATAATATAATAATAGTACATATAAAATAGTATTAAATAGTATATATAAAATAATAATATATATAATATTATTATAATATAATAATAGTATATATAAAATAGTATATGTAAAATAATAATATATTATAACAATTTTATATTATATAATAATATGAAATAATTTATTATAATAAACATATTTAATTATATACATAACATATAATAATTATAATAATATATATGTAATAATAATCTATTGTAATTATGTATTAAACAATTTATTACAATAATAATAAATTATATAATAAATTATATAATAATATATAATAGTAATATATAATAATAATAATATATATTATAATAATAATAGATTATTATAATAGTATATATAACATAGTATATATGAAAAAATAATATATATTATAATAATAATAGTGTGTGTGTGTATATATATATATATATATAAAATTATATAATATATATAATAATAATAATAATATATATGTAACAATAATATATTGTAAATATATATATATAACAATATATTATAATAATAGTATATTATATAATGATATATATAATAATATATAGTAGTAATATATTATATATTAATATATATAATAATATGTAATAGTAATATATAATAATAATATATATAATAATAATATATATAATAATAATATAATATAATAATAGTATATATAAAATAGTATATATAAAATAATAATATATATAATAATAATATAATATAATAATAGTATATATAAAAAAGTGTAAATAAAATAATAATATATATAATAATATATATATAATAATAATAATATATATATAATAGTATATATAAAATAATAGTATATTATAATAATTGTATATTATATAATAATATAAAATAATTTATTATAATAAACATATTTAATTATATACATATATATAATAACATATAATAATTATAATAATATATATGTAATAATAATATATTATAATAATATATTAAATAATTTATTATAATAATATATATAATAATATATAATAGTAATATATAATAATAATAATATATATTATAATAATAATAGAATATTATAATAGTATATATAAAATAGTATATATGAAATAATAATATATATTATAATAATAGTATATATATATATATATATAAATATTAAAAATAATAATAATAATAATAATAATAATAATAATCTATGTAACAATAATATATTATAAATATATATATAATAATAATAGGGTAAAAGGGATATGAGCAACTTGCTCATTTAGTAAATGAGCAATTGATTATGTGGCATGCATGTGATACATTGGACAACTAACTCTTTTAAGGCTTTTTCAATCACATGTATGCCACATCATCAATTGCTTATTTACTAAATGAGCAAGTTGGTCATACCCCTTTTTCCCATAATAATAATATATATAAATAGATTTAGAAAGAGGATGTGAAAAAATAGAAGATAGGTGAAGTGGAGTTTTGTGAAAACTGTTTTCAAAAAACAACATAACCAAACGGGTTTTGGAATTTTGGAAAACAAAAAAAAGGAAAAAACAACAAACCAAACAGACCCTATTATTAAGCTTAATAAATTTCCCATCTCTTGTCATCCTCCTTAATTAAAACACTTTTTATTGAACCTAATTTCCCCTTTATTTTCCATTCCTCCGTCCATTCTTCTCCTTCCATTATGCTTCCATTTGTCCTAATCACTAACTTTGCTTCTTGTTCCCATTCAATTGAATCCTTAAATATGTTATCTCTAAAGCTATGTTTGGGAACAAAGTTAACTTAGGTTACCTGGAGTTATCTCTCATAACTTCAAAAAACTCTAGTTATCCTAACTTTGGCATGTTGTGACTCATGTTGGAGTTAAGATAACTACAACTATCTTGCCCCAAAAGGTGAGAAAATCTAAATTATCTAAACTCCACTCTTACCTAATTTCTCTTTACTTTGAAAACAACTATAAAATGGAGGTAAGGGCATGACTACCATAGTTAGCATACCTTATACCTCCAAAGTTACAATAACTTTGGTTATCTAATATGTGTTCCCAATCATGGCCTAAATGTGTCCCTTATCTCGCTTGCTTATCCAACAAATCATAATAACACCCACTTAAAGTAAACTCACTTTACCCCCACACCTCTTCCCCTCTCACCAAACTCCCTTATGGATTTATTCCCATTTTTTTATTGGATCGATTTCATCATCAATCTCGATTAGTTAAACCCAGCAAGTTCCACTCTTATCTGAAAATTTGAGAAAATTAATATCATTAATATTTTTGAACTTTATTTATACTTTTGGAAAAAAAATAAAAATATCGGCGTTTGGCATGCTTACTCAAAAGGAGAAGGGAGGAAGGAGGAATGGAAAATGAGAGAAGAATTGGGTTGAGTAGGAGTGTTTTAGCCGGGGAAGATGAAAGAGAGGGACAATTTAGCTATTAAAAAAATGTATTTTAGGTATTGGGGGATTATTGAAGTAACTTAATATTTTGCTGGGGTTATATAGAATTACAAAGTTGGGATTATATAAAAATACTTGAATTTTGCGGGGGGTAATATCTAAAAAACCTTAAAATAAAATAGTTAAGTAAAATGAGCGAGAGTTCGTGTAAGATTGCGTGATTAAAGAGCAACTAATCGGTGGATTATTTGGTTTGTAAAACGTGGGATATTATATGCACTGTGATTCATCAAAACCCACTATGCACCACTTGGATTTTGTTGGACCAGATGACGAAATTTGGAGGTGTGGATTTTGGTGAAGGAAGTTGATTATTAATTGATTAAATTAAATGGTGAGGATTAATGATAAAAGAATAGGTTAGTTGGGATTGAGTTCGATTTATGAAGAACACAATGGTAAATAAATTTATAGGGAAATAATGAGCGCAAGGAAGATTGATTTGCACTAATTATAGATAGAGAACACAACTCTATTTTTTAAATGTTTGTATATTTGTTTCAATGTATGTATTTACATATTTATTTCCATGTGTAATTTTTTTTGTTTTGATGTATAAGAGATCTTTTTTGGTCAAATATATATGTGCAGTCTTTTAGAATGTATCTTAGGATTTTCTTTCTTTTTGGGTCAAATATATAGAATCCATCGTTGTTTGTTTTTATGGCTGTAGAATATAGGGATATTTGATGTATTTATTTTGTTGAATAGAAGGAATTTATCTCAGATTTATCTTTTTATTATTTTTTCATATAAAGAAAATACGGATGTTTTTGTGGCAATAGAATCTTGTGTGTTTTTCTTTGTCAAATATACGACTGTTTTGGAATGAATCTTGGAAAATTTATAGAGATTTTAATTTTTTTCCCTATTTAAAGAAATCTCTTAAATTAAGAATAAAAATTACGACATTATAAAAAGGAAGGTTATGATTTTCTCATGACATAATGGAAAATTAAATTTTGGCCATTGAATTATCTAGACTCATGCTTTTCATAGTATAAATTTTAGTACATGGGGGTCATTTTGTCATGCGTAGGCTGTAGGCTTTACAAATTTCGGGCTATAAGTGGACCTTGTATAGTCCTAGTGTATGGGCCTTACCAATCGGCCTTGTTTGAGACGGGCCATGGGTTGAGATCGTGTTGGGCGTAGCCAAAACCAAATCCTATCCGAAGAAATGTAGGTCTTCTTTTATAAATTCATACCCAGTTGAAATGATTGTTCTTTACATTCAAGAGTCCCATTATTTGGCAGCTAGCCCGTAAGATTTGGGCGAACCCACTTCCAACTCTAGTAAGAAGTTTCCAACATATAGGATGCATTATGAAATTTGGGGAATGCATGAGGGGTGTCCGACCAGTGACCATGAGGTGTCGGTGAATGACACGGTACAGTTCCTTGATAGAAGCACTCATACTTGCTAGGTAGGCTGGATAAACTCTTCTAAGCAATGTTGTAAAACCAAACCTGCCATCGAACCGCTGAGATGGCAGGTCCCGTTTTTTGCCGGCTCAACCGGGTTCAATGTCGGTTGGACCAGGTTTAGTGTGAGTTGGTTCACTTTTAACAAAGCATATATCCATATATATAATTATATGCTTTGTAACTCAATTCCAATATTGGCAGTGGTTAGCCAGCTCGGCAAGCTTTTAGTAAACCACAGGTTCAGTTCCCACCTTCCACATGTATTTTTCAAAAACATAAATAAGATTTCTGAACCGGCTGGTTCAAATTGAACCTGATTTCAGACGGTTCAGCGTTAAACCGGCCTGTTCAGTCCGGTTATCCGGTTTATAGCACAAATTTGGTTCTTTATAAAACTGGACTGGTACATGGTTCGGTTCCGGTCGAACCCAACCCATCTGGCCGGTCTGGTCCGGTTTTCACAACATTGCTTTTTAGTTCTAATAATTGCACCCATGCCAAGTTCCAAAAGAATTTTACTGATCTCATCAATTAAGTAGTATCTTTCTATCTGATTTTACTTATTCTTGAAGTTTATAATAGGTATAGTATGCATAGGCTTAACTATGATGCATTCAAAGTATTTGACTGGTAGCATTCAACAAATGTGAGAAAATTTGTACTTCTATTTACTTATAATAAAATGAAGTATGTACCTGTTGTAACTTCACTTGGGTACACAGACAGTGGAGTACTCAAATCATTCTTTCTTTTCTTTTTTTCTTCTAAAGGTGAATCACATAATAAGACCTCGCTGAGTGCTAATTCCTTTAAAGTCGGTTTCTTTTGTCTTGATTTATTACATAATATTCATTTTCAATTATTTGCTTTCCAGTTTTTTCCTATAATTAAGCCAGCAGGAATGCTTGGTTGTAATTTTGCATTATCTGTTTTATGATTTAAATGTCCTATGAATTAAAAATTTTGTAGGTTTGCTAGTTGATTTGGAGCAGCTTTTAAAGGGCATTGCCATGATGAAAGAGTTGACTCTTCGTACAAAAGACCACCTAGTTTCATTTGGAGAACGCATGTCTACTAGAATTTTTGCAGCCTATTTAAACAAAATTGGTACTAAAGCACGACAGGTATGACAATGGGTTAGATCCTTCTCTTCTACTGATATAAAGAATTGTATTAATGCACAAGTTGTATTCGAGATATAACTGCGTTGTACTAGTTGCAATACATTGCACGTAAGAGCTTAAATTTCATTTATCCGTAAAGGAGTCATAACTAATTTTTAAAAATGCAGAACTGAAAGCTTTTAATTTGATATGTGATTTCGACAGTCGTGTATGTTTCTGAAGTTAAAAGGTCAGGCTTTGGATTATTAGAGATTATGTCTCTTCTTATTTTGTAGTTATATATTTGAATGAGTCTATATTACTATGTACCCTTTGCATGCAAATTCATTCCTAGACTCCTTAGTTTTGATTAAGGTGGTAGTGCAGAGCATCCACCCTTAAACCTAGATCAGTATTCAGCAAGAACCATCAGTTGCATTCGTACAAAAATTTCAAGCAATAATATAATATCTGAGCTGAAATTTCTGCATTAAACAAGAAAAAAAACTTTCCGTAGCTAACTCTATACTCATTTGATGTGATGCTGATGAGATTGAATATGATGAACCACATCTCTTCCAAATTGGAGCCTAGAATTTGGCTGTCCTTGCCTGATAAAATAACTACTACGACTACTTCAATGAAGCAAGTTAATCCTCCGTTAAGATGTTGAGGTGCTGTTAAATGTCATGCATAAAAATTGAATATTCATAAGATTTCTACATGACTCATTTATGATATCTAAATTAGATGAACTTTTTATCCGTAGAACTTGCAATGTATAATATGGGAAACTATCTTACTAATTTTTTAGCCAACGGAAATAATGCAAGTTGATTCATTTCAAGTTATTCCCCTTGATCATATTTCTGATAGGCACCTAACTTGCAATATAATCAGAAGCATAAACAAAATTTGCTTCAGTAGGCAGTTGCATTGACAGTTGATAATTTGTCTTCAAATTATAAGCTTGACTATTTATGACTTATAAAGATATTTTGCATCACATTTGATTGACATTGTAGTAAATGGTTCATACTGATTAATGTACACTGCTCCCATTCAGCTTTCAACATTTTCTTAATTTTTATAGTTCTGTTTTAGCATAAAATCCTTAAAATTATCAATATTTTCTGAATTGTTAATAGTTCTGTTTTAGTATAAAATCCTTCAAATTATCAGGTATCAAAACCATGGAAATTAAGATTGCAACACAGCCAGCATAAGATATGATGGATGGTGAACAGGCCCCATTTTTGTAGAAACCCTTCAGTATTATATATTTTGGATGGGAGTAACCTTCCAAAATTAACAAAGAGGGCATAATATCAGCACCACAGGTTTCTGCAAGATGGTAATTTTGCTTAACCTTAATATCAGAACGTTCCAGCTTGACCTCCGGTGGCGTGACTGGACGCAGTGGGTCGTCTTCTCGCCATCAACCTGCAAACCCTAGTTTGAGCTCAAGATGTGAGAAGGAAGAAGAAAAACGAACAGTAGACGTAATGTCTTAATTATTCATAATCCCAAATGGGTTTACTGAGTTCATTTTATACAACGGATACAAGCACGTGCAGAGCACGGAAATGAACAACGAAACTAACAACGGCCTAACAGATTCGGTTGAGAGTGGGCCCCATTCGGACTCCCCTTCCCCAACCCTTTCCTTACAGCTGTATTACGTGCGACACGCACCATTACTTATAGGGGTTAATATGAATGATTGCCAGTATATTTACAACCTACTCCTTCAAGAGACAACTTTGCACTTGCTCTGATACCTCTGATACCAACTTCACCCTTTTCAACTGCTGCAGCTTACTCCGCAACTTGATCTGAGATGACTATGGCCATGATCTGAGCCAGATCCATCGTTAAGCACTTGGACCATTCCTCCCCTTATCTAAAGGAGGTTCCAAGGAGCTCCGAAAAGCAGGAAACCTCCAGTAAATATCCTAATAACTCTCCCATGTCGCCTTTGTTGCCAGACCTCCTTCCCACTGCACGATACCTCAGATATCGCAATACCCCTTTCGCGGTACCATCCTTCTATCTAACAGCTTAATGGGTTTAGGAGCTGCATCATCCTAGTATGCAGGGATGGCAGTAGTATGAGCAACTGAGGGACCAATGTACCTCTTCAATTTAGAAACAAGAAACACATCATGTATCTTGGCTTCCTCCGGTAGCAATAGCTTGTAAGCAACTACGCCTATCCTTTCCAACACCCTGTAAGGCCCATAATACAGTGATGAAAGCTTGTGTACCCTGTGACCCCCAACAGAAACCTGTCGGTAAGGCTGGAGCTTCAAAAATACCCAATCTCCCACTGCATATTCTCTATCAGAGTGTTGCTACTGATTTTGGTGTGGGAGCAAACAGATGAATTTATAGATTCTTTTGGAAACAATAAAGGCAAACATGTTGACTTTCACCGGCGTTTGAATAGTTTCTTGCTGCTGTCGTGAACTTGCAAAAAGTTCGATACACCAGGATGGATCCCAGCGACGAATCCTCTGACACTCTTGTCAGTAATTAGGAAGATTATGAAAGAGCTTTTATGTGGAAAATATGCATTACCTTGTTATGGTGGGGGGAGAGGGGTATTTATAGTCGCCTTTAGAGACAGTTTAGAGATAATCATTTATCCCTAATTTCCTATGTCCCGGTGTTTTTTGATAAGATGTAGAGTTTAAATCGTTTCACGATAAGAGATTTGGTTTTAACCATTTCTCAGGGATAACCATGAATTTGAATTACTCTTTAAATGATTTGGGCTGGTTTGTAATGGGTTGTCATCCCGACCCAGTAGGACAGATCCGTTTTTTGGTTATTGGGCTTTGAAGAAAGATCCAGTTTCTAATTCGGACCCGTTTATAGGTGAAATTACCGTTTTACCCCTGAGAGCTGTAAAATTCGTGCCCAATTTCAATGGTCCCGATTTAATCCTATTTTCAGTCATATCATGAGCCCCCCACTCTCGAAGACTGAGTTTAACAGCCTTGAGTAGTTTTATTATTTTAATGGAGTACGAGATTTTATCGGAGTTCTTGAGGGAGTTTGGATCTTGCACGGGGTGTAACGGTATCAATCTGAGCTTGTAAAGTATTGAAAATTATTCTCAGAATTGTCTGAATTTTTTCTAATTTTTAATCATTTTTTGAATTTTTTATTCAATTTCTGAATTTTAATTAATTATTCTAAAAATAAAATAATTATCTTCGAAATATAAAAATATTTTTTCGAATTAAAAATTATTTAAAGAATTTTTTAATTAATATGTTTTATTATTTTTCAAAATTTTTAAATAATTAATTCAATTTAATAATTAAATAAACGAATTAATTAAAAGAAATTACCTTGATTTAATCACGGTCAAGCACGGATCTGGAGTCAGAAACTTGATTCAATCACGACCGTTAATCATGAGGCGGCACGCATCGGGAGGCAATTTTTTTCTCCAAATTCTGTTCGGTTTAGTCTCTGCTCGCCGCGCGATCGCCATGCTGACATGTGGCATCAGCGGTTGACCGTTGACGTGGCACCTTTTTTTTTGTTCTTCCCCCGTCTTCGACTTTGCCTTCTCCTTCCTCCGACTTCTCCCTTTGACTTGGTCTTCAACTCCTTCGAGGGCGAGCCACTGTCGGCGAGAGGAGCTCGGCGAGTGCGGAGGTGAGGTCGACAGAGTTCGGTGAGGGGTGGCTCGACGTTGGAGCTCGAGCTCGACCTAGCTTCGACGGCGCTAGCATGGCGATGTCGGAGCTTGGAGCTCGACGATGAAGGAGCATAAGCTCGGCAGGGTCGAGCTTGGTAGCGTGAAGTTGGAGTTCGACGGCGGGGGGTTCGGAGAACTGGAGGTGAGGTCGGCGAAGCGAGGTGCTCGTTGATGGTGGAGCTCGACGAGGAGCTCTGGAGTTCTGCTTGAGATCGGCGAGGAGCTCGACAGCGGAGGTGGAGACGAAGCTCGGTGAGAGAGGAGGTGTTGGAGCTTGGTGTTGGAGATCGACGAAGTGAGGAGCTCGAGCTCGGTATCGGGGCTCGACTTGGCAACGATGGCATGGTGTGGAGCTCGACCGTGGATAGGAGCTCGGCGATGGAGGTTGGTGAGCACGGCGAGGAGTTCGACGAGGCGGTAGAAGCTCGACAAAGAGGGAGTGGTCGGAGCTCGGAGTTTGTGAAGGAGTTGGAGTTGGGTTTTTTGGCGGGAAAGAGCTTTTCGGAAGAGGAAGAAGAAAGAAAGACGGGTTTGCAGGTTTCGGGTTTGAACCCAACCCGCTAATTTTTTCTTTTTTTTTGTCAGGCGCAGCATGATTGTGGCCTTTGATCACGATCGATTGCGCATCGGGAGGCAGAGTTTTTCTCATTTTTTGTTCGGAACTACGTCTGTTCGGCTCGAATCGGCAAGCGTGGCGATCGTGCGTCGAGCTACAAATGATTGACTCGTGGCTCTTGATCGTTGACTTGTCAAATCTAACCGTTGACCGGTCAACACCACCTTGCCCATTTTTTGATCGGATCATTGTTTGCTCGGCAAGCTCAGACCGCTTGGCGTATGCTTAAATGCGGCGAATGGTTGCATTGTCTGGTGAACGGTTGTGTTGCTTGGCGAACTATTGCGATGTTTGGCAAACGGTTGTGGCGAGCTTCACTGTAACTAATTTTTGCGGTGCTACAGAGGTCTGATCGGGGTGTTTGACCACTCACTTCGAAGCTGACTCGAAGATCTACAGTTTCTCTTTGGAGGTCAGTTGAAGAATCACCCGTATTTAGGGTCAAAATAGGCCCGCAATATCTGTTTCTGTCAAGTTGAGAAGAGCTTTGGTCTCTGGAATCTCCGAAGAGGAGCTCCACTCCTATGAGCTAAGAAGATGAGCTCGGAAGATCCTCGTAAGACCCATGGGAAGATCTGTTCTCGGAGGCAAGTGCGGGTAGCAACCCTCGGGGAGAGTTTTGAGCTCCAAACTCTTTCAGAAGAAGGCCACTCGGGAGCGCGAGTGGGGAGAAGAACATCATCAGACTCTAAGAGTGAGCCATTTGGGAGACAAGTTTGAGGAGCCACTCTAGGGAGAGTTGAGCTCCGAGCTCGTTGAGAAGAAGGCCGCTTGGGAGGCGAGCGGAGCGAAGAGCATCACTAGGCTCTAGGAGAGAGCCATTCGAGAGAAGTTTGAGGAGCCACTTTAGGGGAGTTGAGCTCTGAGCTTGCTTGTTGCAAAATTTAACTACTAGTGGGAGAGTATGAATGTTCGTTTTGAGCTCCGAAACCTCAAACTTGCAAGCTGTGAAGGCAATTTCGAACCATGATTGTGAACTTTGAACTAGTTGTTACGGAGTTATCAACAAGTTGTAGGAGCAATTCCGAATGGTGAGCTACTTCGCACTTGCTCGTTCGCAAGCGGCTAAAGCAGTGTCGAACCAAGTGTTGGACTCCAAACTTGTTGTTTGGCGGTTTTATCAACGAGTTGTAGGAGCAATTCCGAATGGTGAGCTGCTCTGCACTTGCTTGTTCGCAAGTGGCTAAAGCAGTGTCGAACCAAGTGTTGGACTCCAAACTTGTTGTTTGAGGGAGTTAACGAGTTGTAGGGGCAATTCCGAATGGTGAGCTGCTCCGTACTTGCTTATTTGCAAGCGGCTAAAGCGGCGTCGAACCAAGTGTTGGAGTCCGAACTCATTTTTTGAGCTTAGCAAGTTGTGGGAGCAGCCCTGTAGGACAAGCTGGACTTCGAACTTGTCGTTTAACGAGTCGTAGATGTGACTCAGAGAGATAGAAATGAGGCAAATGCAATAATTTTCATTAGAAAAAAGCTAAGTTTTAGTAAAACAAACTAAGTGGCCGCTTCAATGGGGTGAGCCATTATTACACGCTTTTGGCCGGGTTACAAGTATCGGCCTTATTGAAACTAAAAACCTACTTCTACGATAGGGTGAAGGGCTTTCGGGAGGAGTTTAATTCTCCCATCATTGGACCTCCATGGATAAGGTGGAGGATGGCCCCAGGTTCGAAGTCTTGTAACTTGCTGGGCCTCTCGGTTCGATTGTTGGCTCCTCAGGGTGGAGGATCGGCCCCGTCTTTTTTGACGAACTTGGCCAGGTGTCCTCGCCGTATGAGTTCTTCGATCTCCTCTTTGAGAGGCCGACAATCATCCGTGTTGTGGCTGTGGTCCCTTTGGAAACGGCACCACTTATTCATGTTCCTTTTCTTGCCAGAGGTATTCATTCTAGGGGGACCGCGAAGTAGCCCTTCCTTGTCCACCTCCATAAGATTTGCTGATATACTTGCATTGAGGGAGGTGAACTCAAAACGAGAAGCTGGGCGGCGCTGGCCATTGTCGTCATTTTGGAATTTCTGGGACCCTTCTTCGCTTGTATTCTTCTGTTTGTTCCTGAAAGATGGTTCCTCAAAGACTGGGAGGGTTGAGAGCTTCTTCCGCTCGGATGTACTTCTCACTCCTAAGCAGGAGTTCCGAGAAGTCCCGAGGAGGCTTCTTAGCAAGGGACGCCCTGAGGTCGGCGTTAGTGATGTGCCTGAATGCCGCAGAGGCTACTGATTGGTTGGGGGAGGCAATAGACCGGGCTTCGGTAGTAAAGTGCCGGATGCAATCTCTTAGGCGTTCACCCTTTCTTTGGCTGAGGGCTAGCAATGACGCACTCGTTTTCTAGGCTCGGCGACTGCCCACGAAGTGGGTGAGGAAGAGCTCCTCAAACTGTTCAAATGAGAAGATGGAAGCTGGGGATAGATGGGAGAGTACCACTTTTGCGCTGGTCCCCTCAATGTTGCTGGAAAGGCCTTGCAGAGGAGCGCATCCGAGGCTTGATAAATCCTCATGAAAGTTTTAAAACTCTCGATATGATCGACCGGGTCTGACTCCCCATTGTAGGATTCAAAGCGGGGCGGCCTGAAGGCTTCGGGGACCGGAGCTTTCATGATGGCTTTGGAAAAGGGGTTCTGCTGGGGCGGAACCTATTGGTCCATTGTTCTTCTTCGGGATTGATCTTGTTGAAGCGCCTCTCCATCTTGTGGAGACGGCGGCGGACCGAGTCATTCCTTCGGTCGGATCTAGTCGACCCTCGGGACTCTCCTTCATGAGTAGCGGTATGGTGAGGGTTAGGGGCACGCTAATCCTGACTCGTGGCAATATTAAGAGCTCACATGATATTTTGTTTGAAGTTTTGGAGCTCGGCCTGAGTGACTGGTGTCCCTCCAGCTCGGCGATCCCTAAGTGTGGCTCGGCTTACTGGAGTATGACTTCTCCGCCGATGACGTGGAGGAGACTCTTCGCCTTCTCGGGGGAGGAAATCTTCTGGTCCTCAGTTTACGAAGGGTTCGGACTCTCGAGGCCTCTGGGTGCTCAGGTTGAGGGACTTCCTCAGGGGTTTGCCATTTATTCAAAGGAGTTCGGAGGTCGACCCCTGCTGACGGTTGAGAGTTCCTTGACGGAGGTCCGCCCTGGAGGACTTTGAGAAGCCATAAAGTTAGTTGAGGAATTGTGGACCGAAACATGGTCATGATGAGGGTGTTGCTTTGGACGACTTCGACGAGAGCCCCCGAGACCCTGGAGGGGCCTGTTGAGGAGGAGGCTGTTGAGGAAGAGGCTGTTTAGGCTACGGTTGCTGAACTTGCTGATTGAGTTGAGGAAGGACATCTTGGACTGGAGGAGGAAGAGGAGTGACTCTTCGGCTGGAGGCCGCTGCCTTCCCCTTCTCTTTCAGAGGTATGACTTGAAACTACTTTTGCTGATGAAGGTTGGATTGCTTTTTTCGTTTCCCACAGATGGCGCCAATCTGTTGCTGCTCATTTTGGTGTGGGAGCAAACAAATAAATTTGTGGATTCTTTTGGAAACAATAAAGGCAAACCTGTTGACTTTCACCGGTGTTTGACTGGTTTCTTGCTGCTGCTGTGAACCTGCAAAAAGTTTGATACACCGGGATGGATCCTGGCGACGAACCCTCCGACGCTCTTGTCAGTAATCAGTAAGATTATGAAAGTGCTTTATGTGGAAAAATATTCATTACTTTGTTATGGTGGGGGGAGAGGGGTATTTATAGTCGCCGTTAGAGACATTTAGAAATAATAATTTATCCTTATGTCCCGGTGTTTTTGGATAAGATGTAGAGTTTAATTCGTTTCATGATAAGAGATTTGGTTTTAACCGTCTCTTAGGGATAGCCATGAATTTGAATTACTCTTTAAATGACTTGGGCTAGTTTGTAATGGGTTGTCACCCTAACCCAGTAGGACAGATCTGTTTTTTGGTTATTGGGCTTTGAAGATAGACTCAGTTCCCAATTCGGACCCGTTTGTAGGTGAAATTACCGTTTTACCACTGAGAGCTTTAAGATTCATGCCCTATTTGAACGGTCCCGATTTAATCCTATTTTTAGCCCATATCACAGAGCGATTTGCATCAGCTTTGGCCTTCATTCTTTCCTGTGCCTTAAGCAAGTTATCCTTCAATAACTGCAGGGCCACATCCCTATTTATAAGTGCTTCTTCGACTACTTGGACTTTTGCAGACAGAGGGTACATAAGATAATATTGTCGGGGGAGCTCTGCCATACAAAGCTTGGTAAGGACTGAGTTTAGTCGAGCTTTGAACATGAGTATTGTAGGAAAATTTTGCCCATGGCACCCACCTCACCCAGTCCTGAGGCTTGTAAGCAGCAAAGCATCAGAGATAAGTCTCTACAACTCCATTGAGTACCTCAGTTTGGCCATCAGATTGGGGGTGAAAGGCAGTGCTCAAATAGAGCTTTGTTCATTGTTCATTCAAGAGCTCCTTCCAGAAATCGCTAGTAAAAATCGTATCTGTATCACTTTCAATGCATTTTGGCAGACCATAAAGCTTGAAGACTTGTGCAAACATCAATTCGGCCACTGACTTGGCAGTATAGGGATGACTCAGGCAAAAAGTGACCAAATTTATTCAATCTGTCCACCCCAACTAAAATAGTAGTACATCCATTGCTCCTTGGCATGCCTTCAATAAAATCCATGCTAATGTCCTCCCAAACATGATCAGGTATTGGTAAAGGTTGTAAAAGGCCAGCTGGACCTGTGCTCAAATACCTGTTTCTTTGACAAACATCACAGGACCTAATGTAGTCCTTCATTTCTCTCTCTTCATTCCCTTCCAGTACACCACCTTTTTAAGTGAAGCCCAAACTTTATAAATGCCAGCATGACCACCTTGGGGGGTTGAATGAGAATCATGTAAAAACCATTGCCTCAATGCTGAATCTAAGCTAAGTAAAACTCTTCCTTTATAGAAACACACCCCATTCACTAACCTATAGTCAGTATCACCAGCTGCCATTTTGAGTTGAATATCATAGAAGGGGTTGGAGATAACCTCATGCTGCACCAAGCTCAACGACTTTGGTTGGACAACTGTATACGCAAATAGGGTACTTTCCAAATCCTCGTACTTTCTTGAGAGTCCATCAGCAACCCAGTTGAATCTTCCCTTTTTATATTCTACAGCATATTGATATCCATGCAACTTAATTAGCCATTCATGCTGGGCTTCAGTGTAGAACCTCTGCTCCAATAGGTGTTTGAGGGGTTTATGGTCAGTTTTTATAATGAATTCCCTTCCCAATTGGTATTGTCTCCATTTTTGAACTGTCAACAATATCGTCAACATTTCCTTCTCATAAGTCGACAAGAGTTTCTTTTTACCTTTCAGCTCTTGACTTAGGAAGGCAATGGGGTGATTCTCCTGCATTAAAACAGCCCCCAACCCTGTGCCACATGCATCACACTCTGGAACAAAAGGCAGAGAGAAATTTGGTAGCCGTAGCACTGGTGGTGAGGTCAAGACCTTCTTCACTTCCTCAAATGCCTTTTGAGCTTCCTCTGTCCATTGGAAGGCCCCCTTCTTTGTAAGTTTAACCAAAGCCCAGGTTAGAGAGCTGTAATGGGCTATGAACTTCCGATAGTAGCCAGTCAACCCCAAAAAATTCCCTCAAAGCCTGGGTTTTAGGTCTAGGCCAATCCTGAATAGCTGCAACCTTACTTGGGCCTACTGCCACACCTTTTGAAGAAACTACATGCCCCAGATACTCTACCTGCTCAACCCCAAAGAAGCATTTACTAGCCTTGGCATACAACTGGTTGTCTTGCAAGATTTTGAGTACACTTCCCTAAGTGTTGACAATGAGTGGCCAAATCTGGGCTGTAAACTAAAATATCATAAAAAAAAACCAACACAAACTTCCAGAGGTATGGTCTAAAAAGATCATTCATTAATGATTGAAAGGTTGCAGGAGCATTTGACAAGCCAAAAGGCATAACCAAATATTCATAATGGCCTTCATGGGTTCGAAAGGAAGTTTTTTGTATGTCTTCCTCCTTCATCCTAATTTGATGATACCCACTCCTCAAATCCAGCTTACTAAATACTGTTGACCCTTGCAACTCATCCAAAAGTTCATCAATGATAGGGATTGGGTACTTATCTTTAACAGTGATGTGATTTAAACCTTTATAGTCGACACACATTCTCGAACTTCCATCAGCTTTTTTAACCGTGATCACTGGTGAGGAGTAGGAGCTGTGACTAGGCCTGATGATCCCACTGTGTAACATCTCCTTCACAAGTCTTTCTATCTCATTTTTTTTATGCTAGGGGTGTTTATAGGGTCTTTGACTAATGGGTTTTGCTCCAAGAATGAAAGGGATACTGTGGTCACAAGATCTGGGGGAGGTAGGCCAAGGTCATCTTTGAAAACCAAACAGAACTGTTGTAATACCTGCTGGATCTCTGGTTGTACTACTAATGAAGTAAACTTGGAACCCTCAACAGCTGAAACATCATGTGCAGTACCTGGCATTTGAAGCAGCCAACCTCCTTGCATAACATGGAGGCTCTTCTACATAGATTTGGCAGTGGTCACTTCTAGCTCCTTCGGTGCAATGCAAACAATTCTTTTGGTTGCCCTTCTAGTTGAAATTTCATCATCTTCTCCTTCATGTTCCACACCACATCTCCCAATGTTTCCATCCACTGAGCACCCAAAACCAATTGGCTTGTATCCATGGCTAGGACATAGAAATCAGCTACAATAGGCATCCCTTGACACAAGAATTTTACCCCCTCACACAACCCTCTGCTGTGCAGTAATTTACCCCTTGTTACTGTGACTTCAAGCTGCATATCAGTATTGATGGGAAGATGATTTTTTTTAACCAACTTCTTCTCAATGAAATTATGCGTAGCTCCTGAGTCTATTAATGCACATATTGGAGTGGATTTAATTGTACCTTGCACCCTAAAAGTCCTAGGACCAGTGCTACCAGCAAGAGTGTTCAATGATATGGCAGCTATGTCAGGATTTAGAGATTTCTCATGACAATCCTCATTCATCAACTCACTGTTCTGCTCTTCTCCCACCTTGGATTCATACTTTGGCAGCTCATCATCAAAAGCTCCAAGCATTTGCATGAAAGAACTTCCCTCATAGGCCCCCATCATGTGCATGAAGGTCTTCCTGCACACTTATGGCCTCTCACAAACTTCTCATCACAGTGGAAACAAATGCCTTTCTTCCTCCTTTCCTTCATATATTGCAAGACCTGAGAATTTTTAGCCCTAGCTGGGGCAGTTGAGAAAGGAACTACTGGCAATGTTGTGGGGGTATTAGGTTTGTTCGGCAGAGGGTTACTTGCAATTACATTGGGGGTATTAGGTTTGTTCGGCAGAGGGTTACTTGCAATTACATTGGGTCTGTGGTATTGGGAGGGTACAATAGTACTTGAGGAGGCCCTTAGTAAACCCAGAGTACTTCCAACCTTCCTGTGATCCTCTAAGATTGACTCCCTGGCTATTGCCTCTCTATAAGCCTCGAGCACACTTTAAGGATTCAACTTAACCTCCTTCCTCGGTTCTGCCTTAAGGCCAGAAATGTAGCAACTCACCAAGGAAGACTTGGCAATATTCTTCACCAGATGACTGTACTTGAGAAATTCTCTATGATACTCCAAAACAGTACCATTTTGCTGCAGTTTATATAGAGTGGCCTCAGGATCATCGAGCTCAGAAGGTCCAAACTGCAACAACTCTTTCTTCACCATTTCCCAATCAATCATCCCATTTTCCTGCTGCTCATACCTTCTCCACCACAATAATGCTTCTCCCTTCAAATAGTACACACTGAAAGGTAATTTTTCATAATAACTCCCTCTTATGATACTCCCAATTCGTGGCATCCCCTGACCCATCAAAGCTGGGTAAATCTATCTTTGGGTGTTTAGGAAAAAAAGTACTGCCCATACCTTGGTATTGTCGATGATTCCTTGGTTCCTGCCTTTCCCTGGGATCTCCTTGATGTTCTAAATACAGATCTCGAGCCCTTTCTTCCCTTTGTCGACCAATGTTCCGATCCCGAACACCTGGAGATCTACGAAAACTTCCACTTCCCTCGGAATCATTCCCACTACCTTTTAGATGCCATTCAGGGGGCACTCGATGAGAGTGATGTCGTCACATAGTCCTCTAGCAACCTCTCAATCGCCTTCTCTATTCGATCGATGCTGGTTTCAAAGCTGGACTGCTTGTGAGCAGCATCGCCATCACCGGCGGCCGCAAGCACAATCTGATCCCTATCTCTAGAACCAGATCGAGGTCCAGTTCCAGATTCTATAGGATTCTCAGCCCCTGGAATTGGTTCTAGATCCAATTTCTGATTGATCGCCATCGCCAGATCTGGATCTGGCTCTGATACCATTGTTCCAGCTCGACCTCCGACGGCGTGAGTGGACGCAGCGGGTCGTCTTCTCACCATCGACCTGCAAATCCTAGTTTGAGCTCAAGATGTGAGAAGGAAGAAGAAAGACGAACAGTAGACTTAATGTCTTAATTTCTATTCATAATCCCAAATGGGTTTACTGAGTTCATTTTATACAACGGATACAAGCACGTGCAGAGTACGGAAATGAACAACGAAACTAGCAACGGCCTAACAGATTCGGTTGTGTCCCCAACCACTTCCATACAGCTGTATTACGTGCGACACGCACCATTATTTACAGGGGTTAATATGAAAGATCGCCAGTATATTTACAACCTACTCCTTCAAGAGACAACTTTTGCACTTGCTCTGAGCCTCTGATACATCTGATACCAACTTCACCCTTTTCAACTGTGAGCTCTGCAGCTTACTCCACAACTTGATCTGAGATGACTATGGCCGTGATCTGAGCCAGATCCAACGTTAAGCACTTGGATCACAGAAATATGCTGAGCCTTCTTGATTGAATAATGTGCTCTGTTTGGTCAGATCTCCACTGGAAAAGGACCGTTTTATATATTCTATTTGTATTTAAAGGCTGAGGCTTAGTAATTCCTTAATGGTGTAGCATGGATTTTACTGGATGCATATTTATTAGCAAGTTGGCCAGAAAATTGAGGGCATCCCATGCTCAAGGTGTGAGATCAATTATGGAGAAACCTTGTGCCATTCAAAAGGATCCTCGATTAGTAGTCAGACCCATTTGTCTAACACTTCTTTCTTTTAGCTCAGTCCTTTTTGTTTTTTGTTGTGTTTGCATTTCTTTTGCATCACAAAATTGCATTTCAAATATTATTTTCTAAACATCATTTGTCAATTTGTCAATGAGTAGAGTAGCAAGTGGCATAATATATTAGAGCATCTGTAGTCGTTTGCCAAATATCGATAAAATGGATATTTGGCTGAGAAACGTGCTGCACTCGTTTGCCAAATATCCATTTTATCGATAATTCGCTACAGTCTTGTGCCATAAATGAGAATCGTTTTGAGAATTATCCATATTTGAGCGACGGCACTTCGAGCGCCGTCCCACCCAAAAAATAATTTTTTTTTCCGTCGGACGGCACTTGAAGTGCCGTCCCTTGATTTTTTTTTTCAATTAAAATACCCCCGCAAATCCCATCGGACGGCACATGAAGTGCCGTCCTTTGAAAAAAAAAAATAATTTCCAGCCCAAATTCCTCGGACGGAACATGAAGTGCCGTCCTTTGAAAAAAAAAAATAATTTCCAGCCCAAATTCCTCGGACGGAACATGAAGTGCCGTCCGGAGGTTTTTGTAATTTGCACTTTTTTTTGCAATTTTTGGAAATGTTTTTGCAATTTTTAAATTTTTTTTGCAATTTCCGAAATGTTTTTGTAATTTTTTCGTAATTTCTGAAATGTTTTTGTAATTTTTTATTTACGAAATTTTCCAATTATGTCGGACGGCACATGAAGTGCCGTCCACGGTTTTTTGCAATTTTTTTATTTGTTTTAGCAATTTCTGAAATGTTTTTGTAAATTCTGAAATGTTTTTGTAATTTTTTGTAATTTTTTCGTAATTTCTGAAATGTTTTTGTAATTTTTATATTTTTTTTGTAATTTTTTATTTGCATTCCGAGGACGAATTTTTTCATATGTGTCGGACGGCACTTCGAGTGCCGTCCCGTCCCTCCCTTCCGCTTTAATTTTTTTTTTTTAATTCCTCCGACGGCACTTCATGTGCCGTCGCTTCAAAAATAGCTTCCAACGACTGCAGCAAAACTTCGAATCCTGTTTATATTTATCCATATATGCATATTTTTCACTTCAACGACTACAGATGCTCTTAGTACTTAATTTTCAGTTACTTGTTCACAACTGACCAGCTTCTTTTTTATGTGCTATCTAGATACAATTAGAGCTAATCACGTGGAAACTCTATCGTGCAGTATGATGCTTTTGATATTGGTTTTATAACCACGGACGACTTTACAAACGCTGACATCCTTGAGGCAACTTATCCTTCTGTGGCAAAGAGATTGCATGGAGACTGGATAAATGATCCTGCTATTCCAATTGTTACAGGCTTCCTTGGGAAGGTAACAGCAGTTGAACTGTACCAGATTATTTCCTAACTCATTTGATATCATTTATATGATTAATTGAGGTTGAACTTATAAATTTCCTTTGAAGGGATGGAAATCATGTGCCGTGACTACGTTAGGAAGGGGTGGTAGTGACTTGACAGCTACAACAATTGGTAAAGCCTTAGGCTTACGAGAGATACAGGTAAATTAGTAATTATTTTTCTTAACTCTCTGTACACAAAATGTGGCCTCCATCACTCTGTTTGTTTACCAACATGCAAATTTTAAGTTCCAACACTTCCAGTGGAACCAATTTTTCACTGTTTGCCTATAAGATTTTGATTTCTTCATATTGGAATTTAAAATTTGTAAGTTTTGTGCAGTAGGTATCAAGTATTTCGGTTGAGTGTTCAGAAAAAAAATATCTGACTATCTTTTTTCCCCCTTCTACCTTCGGAATTTTGTATCAGGTGTGGAAGGATGTTGATGGTGTTTTGACATGCGATCCTAATAATTGTCCAAACGCAACACCTGTACCCTATCTGACTTTCGATGAAGCAGCGGAACTTGCCTACTTTGGTGCTCAGGTATGCTTGTGTGGTAGAAATATACATTGATACTGGGATTACTGTAGGATTGAATAACTTGTTTTAGTATGTTAAAGCATTATGACTTGCTGAATATCTATGATTGCAAAATAAAAGTATTAAAAAATCCTATGTACTTTTACGTCTCAAGAACAACTATTTAGGATACTCATTTATAGGCAGCGCAGCTCAAATGAAAACATGATAAAAGAGCCTCTTTTGAGCCTTATCCAACAAGCTTTATTCCATTTAATTCTTTTTTGATAATTTACCAGTGACCAACATTACCTTATCTTTCCAAATTCTTCAGAGTGAAAGGAGAGATTAAAAAGGACGTTCACGTAAAAAATGATCTCTTAACTCTTGAAGTCAACAAGTAGGAGCTCCTCTGAAGAGTTGAAATCTTTCTGTTTTATACTAGTACTAGGTTTGCCCGTCGGCACGTGCCTGCGGCACGTCTTCGAAATGATGCAACATATGAAAGTAAGTATTATAATGACAAAAATATAAAATAAACAATTAATTGATCTAATATGAAAGAGTTGTAGGTGTCATACAAAAAAAAAAGAAACTTACATGGCCATATATAGTGATGTTATCCATTGAAGGAAGCAATGAGAAGCCAAACAGATGATGTTTAGTTTTGATGAAAAATTTGCTTTGCATATCAAGAAAGAAAAATATTTGACTATTAACTTTGGTTGATGTAAACTTAACCCTATATAGAAAATTTCCAAGAATTTTAAAGGATTAAATTTACTAATAAGTTATGCAGATTAAGTTAGAAATTATAACTATTAATTGGTTTGATTGATTTTCAAGATATGAAATGTTTTAACAAACCCAATTAAAAGTTTAATCTTATCAATCAACAATAATACTTAATCGTTCTTAGCATGTAAAATATTCAATAAAGATTTGTACACTAATAGGCAAGTGGAACACACTCAATTATTTGTGGACGACAGATAAATCAAATAATATTTTAGAGATGATAAAGCAGTAACACAAATATTTGAAAAAAAATGAAAAGAGTATACCGGGTTGCAGATTGTGTGTATTTGCGGAAGACGATGAGGCAGTGCCAGTAGGGGTGTCGAAGCTCGGGATCAGTGCTGTGACGGTGGTCATCGGCGGCAGGCGTCGGCAAAGGGGGGCGACAGCGATGGGCTTTGTCGACCAGGGAAAAGGAGGACGAGGCGAGGGTGATGGTGAAGTCGAAGGCAATGGAGGGGAGCGACAGGGGTTAGCGAGGAGGGGTGGAGAGTGGCTGGCAGTCGGGGGCATGGGCGAGAAGGCAGGGAAGGCGGCAGGAGTAGCGGTCGGGGAGAGGGTGTGCGGTTGCGGTGGTCGACTTGGGGGCGGGGTCAAATTTGACTAGAGGAAAGTGGGTTTCGATCGGGGCTTGGAGGAAGAAGAAGAGGAAGAGTGGGGGTTGGGTGAGGGCAACCAGGGGGGGGGTAGGGCGTCGGGAGGCAGGGGAAGAAAAAGTTGAAGAAGGGGATTAGGGTTTGGGTTTAATTTTATTTGGATGGTTTTTTTTTTTTTTGGGGGGGGGGGGCTAGATTTATAGTTTATCACAAGCCCTAAAGTTGGATCTCAATTGTATCACACAAGAGAGGGATGAAGAATAAAACTTGACACAATAATTTTTTTTAATCAAGAATATCACATTTTCTCATTATTCTCAAGGCCTACATATAGGCTCAAAACAAATCCAAAATAAATCTCAAACAAATCTAAAACAAATCTCTCAAATCTAAAACAAATCTCAAATAAATCTATGAAATAAACTACATATTGCTAGATCTCAAAATAAAATAAAACAGATTTGATGTCCTCATCATTGGTGTTATCAGTGTATTATACTATCAGATGTTAATATTACTTTATGAGATGTACACTATACTAATGTTCATGTATAATACTGGATACATTTACTTTCAGCATTTCGATGCATGAATCTGAAACTTCTATCATGGAGTTTATGTAGCTCAAGTGTGAATAGTGTGACAACAATTGGTTGTAAATAACAATCCATGTTGAATAATTATAAATGTGGGTGTACAATTCAACTTCTTAAAACTTTGAAGATGCAAAATGATGAAATTTAACTTTTGAGAGATATTTGCTACTTTCATTGTAACTTTAGATTTTGAAATTTACCCAAGTGTATGTCCATTTAAATCTTCCATTGCATTTGAAATCAATCAAGAAACTCAGTAAATTTTTCTACATGAGCAATAAAAAAAGTATAAAAAATCTGGAAAGTCTGAAAATTTACAAACGTGAATATGAATATCTAAATTTCTGGGTAGAGAGAAATATATATATATATTTAAATCTTCCATTGCATTTAAAATTGATCAAGGAACTCAGTGAAATTTTCTACATGAACAATCAAAAGAAGCAAAAAAAATCTGAAAAAATCTAGAAATTTACAAACCTTAAATCTGAAAATTTAAATTTCTGGGTATAGAGAGAGAGAGAGGAGAGAGGGAGAGGAGAGAGGGAGAGAGAAATTTAAAAAAGTGAAGAGAGGAGAGAGAATAATAATAAAGTGAGGAGAATTTTGTTTTGGGGGGAAAACTTTTGGAGGAAAAATGTGTTTTGGGAGGGTGAATGCGAGCCATTAATTTTGTTTCAAATGAAGGAGAGCCACTTGATATTTGTTTTTCAAATTGCCTTGTGATTTATTATATAGATACCCATGTGCAATATTGCATGGACCTTTTAAGAAAAGATACATTATCTTGAAACTTATTAATTGACATATGCATGAAGGTCATTCTTAAAATAAAATTAGTAACAAAAAGTTAAAATGTAATCATCAATTTTCCTAAAATTTCTGCAGAATCTCTCACGTAGATAATTTTTTTCTTGTATATACATCATGTAATATTCTATGATTTCTAAGTATAAAAAACATCAAGCATTTCAACATTCAACAAATTATGAAAAAATACCTTGTGACTTGGTGAATTCTTAAATTACTCGATACTTGTGAACTCATAAAAGTTTGAAGCTTGGATACATATTCTTATTTGGAAATACCTTTCCCCTTTGTTTGGAGCTGCTCTCACCTGGAATACAAAAATGGAAAAAGAGCATGAATAGCAATCAAGAGTAGTTGTCTGAGACATTTTTTATCTTCTAAATTTTGTATGTAAATTTCATTTTTTCCGTATTGGATTATCTAAAAAAGAATAGAGCTTGTTCTATGTTCCTCAAATAGTTTCAAATATATTTAAAAGCCTCTAAACCTAGAAAAGCAAATGCTTCATTTACTAATTTTTTTAATCGGAACTTCATTTACTCATTAACTCAAAAAGAACATATTCAGGTTTCATATTTAGATTGCTGGGGATAAAGTGTGAGAAACAAACGAGAGAGGCTTAGAAGTCAATCAGTATAAATAATTAACTTTTGCTTGTTCTTTATAATTTTGATGATAAAGTTCTAGATGTTTACACGAGTCATCCCTTTATAAACATATTGTGTTATTAGTCATCCTAAATCCTATTTCAAGTTTCCCTGTTAGTCATCCTAAATCCTATTCTAGTTTTTCCAAATGTAGCTGAGTTAAATATTTCTTGCTTAAATCTTAATTTGTGTGAGTGCTCCAAAAGAATATTAGAGAGAGAATAAGTGCATGTGTATGCAGAGTTGAATCTTCCCTCCTAACTTTTGAATCTCGGGCATTCACTTTGAACATCCAAGAAACATAACCCTTTGTAAATCATTAAAATGTTGGATATTGCAAGTACACACATGAATTAAGCACAATAAAAGATTAAATATTTGCAGAATGTAATAGAAATATAAAAGAGAATGAAATATAACTTGAATTTGCATTCATTGGGAAGAATATTAAGACTTGCCTTAATTTACACCCGTTGGGAAAAACTTATACAAACAAGAAATCCTCATTTTCTTCAGAAGTAGAAGAAGAAGCTAGTGGAGGCAGCAAGCATCCAGAAGCACATTAATAAGAACATGCCCTAACAATAAGTAGGAAGGAAAAAAGAATCAAGAAGTAGTAGCAAGAATAAGTTATAGCATGTAGAAGAAGAATGAAAAGTAAGAGAACGAGAATGAAAAAAGAAAAGGAGCAACAGTGAAGAAGAAGAAAAAGTAGCGATAAGAAGATGAAGAGGTGCAAGCAACAACGATGAAGAAAAATTAGGAGGGAAAAAAAGACGAGGCCATAGGAAGAAAAAGAACAAGAAGTCCTTATGATCCTAGATTTGGCAGAGAGGAAGTGACGAGAAATCATAAAAGAATCACAGATTTGGGATTTAGGGTTTTCTAAGAAAGGAAAAAAAATATATGAATGGGTCTCACGTTTGCACCCAAAAATCGGTTTATTCAAACCCTAACAAAAAGAGTCGAAAACAACGATATATTGGGCTAAGAGAAAACAGGTGATGCTTCGGAAAAAACCATTCAAAATCAAATTTTATATGAAATCCATGGCTTAATGTGGAATTCAGAATTTCTTCAAGTCGGCTAAAAACAGAGGATCATATTGGTTCTAATCAAAATCGGCAAAATTATGTGATTTTAATAAAAATCGGCAAAAATGGTTTGATCATATTGCATATAAGTTTGGTAAAATAGTGAATTCTCAAAATTTCTTGTAACCGGCCAAAATGAACTATAGCTTACAAAACTAAGGCTGAAACAATGAAATTTAGAATTTTCTCAAAATCACTAAAAATATAGGACAACACCCACAAAAGTTGCCAAAAATAGTGAAATTTTAGAATCAAATTAAATGGCAAAAAACAATAGACCGGCCCGAAAAAGTTGATGAAAAATAATTACCTTACCTTCAATTTAGTTAAGATAAAGAAATAGTTGCCTTACGTTCACTATTAAGGGTAAAAAGAATAAATACACGATTGGGTAAGCGGACGAATTGGGTAAAATAATATTATGCAAAAAAATTGCTTTAGTTTTACTTTTATCTGTTTTTAATAAAGTGGATGTCAAATTGGACAAAAGCATATACCCAATTAAGAATAAGAAAAATGGCCGACAATTGGACAAAGGATGCTAGGATGCAAGAAGACAAACAAGAAGAGAGAGACCAAAGAAGATGTGGAGGTGGGGAGATTGAGGACGAAGAGGAGTGGAAACGGAAGAAGTCGATGAAGAGGATTGGATTTTGGACTTTGTGAGTATTAGTTTATTGGATATTGTATACTAGATATTGGGTATTGGGTTTATATAACCAATGTTCTAAAAATCCCCTAGGCCGCTGTCTTGGCGCAGCCTAGGTGCTAGGCCATCCCTAGCCGACTCACCTAGGGTCTGGATCTTTTAAAAAATCGGTTTGGCTGCCTATGCGGGTCCGGAAAGGGTCTAGGCAAGTCTGGGCGGTTTTTTGTGTTAAGTGAATCAATTCACTTAAATCCTCACATACTCAAGAACCCTGACCCTCGTGCTTCTCACTCTCTCTCATCTCCCAAAATTTTTTAATTCCTAGATCAGAAATCCCCCCAAATCGCACATGTTTTCCCAAAATTCCCAAAATCTCATATTGTCAAAATATCAAATCGATCACCCCTCTCATTGGAATCTTGGAATCTTGATAATGGGCAATACGCAAAATTAGTGCTCCACCATTCATCTTATTGCCATTTATGATTTTTTTGAGTTATTTTTGTAGTATTATATATATATTGTACTTTATGCAATATTATATTTTCTTAAAAATAAATTTAAAAATATTTTAAAAAATTGCCTAGCGCCTACCCGCCTAGGGGGGGCTTACAAGATTTAGGCACTAGGCCCCCATCGGCCGCCCGACTACCGCGTAACTTTTAGAACACTGTATATAACTACTTTCTATTAATTTATACTCTCTCTATATATATGTAACGGGTAAATGGGTCAATATAAATTATTTTCTTCACCTTACCCAACTTTTCAAACGGGTACAAATTTTATACCTTTACGGCTTTACCCTATCCATTTATAAATGGGTAAGAAAACCGTACTGTTACCCTTTGCCACAGGGTGAATGGGTATGCATTGTCAGCCCAACTTGCAATAGGTGGCGAAAATAGCTAAATTCTAAGTTCGAAATCGGCCAAAATGTTGAGTATAGCCTACGAAAGCTAGCATAATCAGTGAAATTAGGAATTTCTCAAAGATCAGTCAAAAACAATGGACTGCCACAAATCCAGAAGCTAAAACATTGACATTTATAAAATTTTCAAAATCAGCCAAAACTTCGAATCATAGCCTGCAAAAGTTGGCTACACTACACGTAAAATTCTGAAATTTACGAAGTTGAGAAAAAATTAGGACTTCATAATAGGCCAAAAGGTGAAATTCGTAATATATTGAAATCAGTTAATAACGGCAAAAAGAGTGGAATTCGAAATATATCTAAATCAGCAAAATAACTGGGCTAGCCATAAAAGTTGGCTAACACAATGATATTTGGAATTTCTTGAATCGGCCAACTAGGTGGATTTTTTTTTGAAGTACACTAGGTGGATTTTATACCAGAAAAAGCTGGCTTTGACAGTAAAATTAAAATTTTCTCAAAATCGGAAATAAACTATGTACGTTTTCATTTTATTTACCTTACTGGAATGAGATTTCACCAAGATTGCCTGGTTTTAAACTGTGCTTCCCACTGCTCTAATGTGGATTCCATATCGAAACTGTAGTACTTAACTAATTAACCTAGATGCAAATACTTTGATTCTCAATTCTGCTACCTACTTGGGAAATGATTCTGCAAAAAATTAATGGGTGTACATATTTACTGATGAAACTTGAATTGTCAAAATTTTCAATACTAGGTGGACTGTAATGCTAGTATTGCAGTCAAACTGAGACATCAATTGTAGTTTTATATTGCTGAACTGATAAAATCATCACCAGCAGGGCCAGCCCTGAGTTCCCGGGAGCCCTAGGCGAACTTCCGAAATGGGGCCCCCTAATAGCATTTTTTTTACGCGCAAAATACGTGCCTATATTTACAAGGGAAGTTCAAATTTGGGAGCCCTTAAAATCGCGAAATCTCCGGGGGCCTAAGGCGGCCGCCTTACCCGCCTCTAGGGTAGGGCCGGCCCTGATCACCAGTTTGTCAAGTGGTTCATCTTTATCTTTGTTTTCTTTTACATTTCTAATGATCCATTGTCTTAGTTCAGGTTTTGCATCCCCAATCAATGCGGCCTGCTAGGGAAGGTGATATACCAGTCAGGGTTAAGAACTCATATAATCCCAAGGCTCCTGGTACTCTCATCACTAAAACAAGAGATATGACGAGGGTTCGTACCGGATGTTCCCAAAATGAAAACTTTGGAGAGAACTTATTTAGACCTGAACTAATTCTTTTATGACTTTCTTGCAGGCTGTACTAACCAGCATAGTCTTGAAATCAAATATTACCATGTTGGATATTGTGAGCACTCGAATGCTTGGCCAGTATGGTTTCTTAGCAAAGGTAGAAAAGCATGTCCTCTCAATTAGTCTTATTACACCACTTATTGTTTGTACCTAAAAGTTACAATTTATTTCAATTTCAGGTTTTCTCCATATTTGATGAGTTGGATATCTCTGTGGATTGTGTTGCTACCAGTGAAGTCAGTATCTCTTTGACTTTAGATCCATCTAAACTGTGGAGCAGAGAACTAATTCAGCAGGTAAGCTTTCAACTTAATTCGCTATTTTCTGATGGAGCAGTCATTTCCTACCCCTTCAAAGGGCATAATATATTTTTTTACCTTTTTACGAGTTGGTAAACACATTTGCTAACATTTTTTATAAAAAATCGTGATAATAACAAGAAAACTGAGCTGGAACATAGAATCTAAAGACAAAAATGGTTAAACAGAAACTAGCTCAATCAATTTTATTCATCATATATCATACAATACTTCTTGGGAATGTATTGCATCCAATTAATTTGGCGAGAACATCAGTTAGAATATGCGAGGAAGAGCATTTTAAATTGTAACATCATCTCTGTCATTAATTGAAAAGTTGAATATTTTACCTTAACAGGAACTTGATCATGTGGTAGAAGAGCTAGAGAAAATTGCAGTGGTTAATCTTCTTCAACACAGATCAATTATCTCCCTCATCGGAAATGTACAACATTCTTCTTTGATACTAGAGAAGGTTATATTGTCTTTCATCCCTAAAGAAATACTGATTAGTTTCTCCAATTTTCATTTTATCTTCTAAAAATTATCACATTTTTTGGTGGTCAGGCATTCAGTGTTTTCAGAAAGAACAACATCAATGTCCAGATGATCTCTCAAGGAGCATCTAAGGTAAATATTCTTGTAGTTAGTTACCTTTTTATTCTTCTTATTCGGCTTTTTGTTTCCACTATATATAGGATGACTTTATCATGTTCTCTTCTTCCACAACAGGTGAATATTTCACTTATTGTCCATGATGATGAAGCAAAGCAGTGTGTTAGAGCTCTCCATTCAGCATTTTTCGAGAATGGTTTCAACTTGGAAGCTGAGGAAGCTGAATTCACACAAAATGGTACAGTCACAGTATCATAAATGATCATGTTGTGGTGTTCATCGATCCTATTCTTTCTCATTACTGAAAGGTCTAACAACTCGGTTCAACTGGGGTTTGCCAACAATTGGTGATTTTTTCGAGATATTGCATTGCTGTTGTTGCCTTTTTTTTTTTTTTCTTCCTCTTCTCTCTCTCTTTTTTTTTCCCCTTGATTATGGCAGGATATGATGATTTGTATATGACTAAAGGCTTTATTAATGGGCAATGATTTGGTTTTTATTTGTTTGTTTTCTACTTGTGAACCTCTCTCAACTGTCCCGTAATTTTGGTCTATCTGCTGCAGCAAATCTGTAATTGTATATGAGACTTAGGGAGCTAAGGTGTCTCGCCGTAGCTAATTTAGCCAGAAAGACATCCAAAAACTCAATATCTCAACATTCTAAAACAAAAATTTTGCTCCATTAGATATGATCTACACCCTAAAAAACAAGTAATTGTGTGCAAACTTTTAAATCACTTTGATGAGGTTTAACTGTTTATCATGTAACAAAAAATTTGGGGTTTAGAACTACATTTTTAAGTCACATGATGAATGACTAAAACTTGTTGAAGTCATTTAAAATTTTATACACAAATAATTTTTGTGATGTAGAACACATTTAACGATTTGAATTTTTGTTTTGGAGGATCAAATATGAGTGCCTAGCTAAGTTAGCTAGGGTGACACTCCCTTCTTATATATATCTTTTATAAAGGTACTTTTCTAGCATGACCTGTATTTACGAGTACCTAACCTGTTTTAGTCTGGTTTCGTCAAGTCCTTCGTGCCAAAACCCACACGGTTATTGACACTTATAACCCTTCATGTGGGTATGTGACTTCGAGGTTTGTGGCTTAGTTTGTTGATTATGTGCACAAGTTATACTCCATAAACATGTGGCACAATCTCTACCATATCACAAGAATATTTTATTATACATGGGGTGGTTGAAGACTGTCGCATTACCTTGTGCACGTATCATTTACCCATTTCGTCATTGCAATTCAGTAAACAATAAATTTGTATGTTAATTAATACTAATTAGTATTATTATATTAAAGGGAGAATGACCTATTGACACATAAAGTTTATATAAATTACCTACACACATCTAAAGCTTCTATAATACCCTAATAGCACCCAAACTTCTATTATTTGGACCTAAAGACCCTCGCCGTTAATTTCTCAGTTAAGCTAGTGAAATATTCCTGGAATATACCCCTTAACGGGTTTAAACCCATTAAGAGGTACGTGAAAAGACCAAAATACCCTCCAAATTTTTTTAATGACTCCCTCTCTCTCTCACTTAAACGTAGACAGAGAGTTAGAGAGAGATAGAGAGAGAGAAACAGAGACAGAAAATGAGAGAGAGAGAGAGGGGGGGAAAACAGAGAGAGAGAGACAGAAAGAGGGAGATAACGAGAGTGAGAGAGAGATGGTTACAGTGAGGCTCGACGGCAAGGAGGAGGAGGCGGGGAGTGGTCGACGAGGAGGCAATCATGTGCTCGGAGGGAGCTAGAAGGTGACAATGGTGGCAAGAGTGGATGGGTATGGTCGGAAGCTCGAGGGGGAGGAGAGCGGTGGAGTTCGAGAACTCGAAGGGAGCTTAGTGGCGGTGCTGACGGCAGCGAGGAGGAGAGGAGGAGCTTCGGAGGTTGGCGGTAGCGACGGAGGGGAGCTCGAGTGTGACGACGATGGCGAGAAGGAGTTTCGGAGGAGGTTGAAGGTGGTTGCAGAGTTGTGGCGAGGCGCTCATCGACTGTGATGGAGCTTGGGGTGCTTCGGTGGTGTTCGTCGAGGGCAGTGAGCGGTGGTGGTGGTGAGGAGAGTAGCGGAAGAGGTGTGCGGTGGAGTCGAGGGTGGTGGCGAAGGTAATGGAGATGGCGAGGAGGTGCTTCGGGTGGAGGAGAGGTGGTCGGAGGCGGAGCTCGGTGGCGATGGTGGAGAGGAGGCGTGGCGTTGGGGAGTCAGGCTTTTGGGTTGTCGTCGAAGGGGAAGAGGAAGAAACAGAGAATGGAGAAGAAAGAAGGTGGGGGTGGGGGTGGGGGTGAAAAAGTAATTTCACCCCCTAATTGTTAAACAACTAACGGAATTGGACGCCATGTGCCTATAGGTCCAATTTTGAAAAGTTCAGATGTGTTTAGGGTATTACCGTCACTTCAGGTGTGTTTAGGGTATTAGGACAAACTTTAGGTACCTATAGGTCCTTCCTCCTATATTAAATTAGTAATCTCCTGCAAGGTCTATGGTCACAAAATAAGATCTTCTCCATTGCCTCGTCTATCGTTTACCTTATGCCTTAGATAATTTTGAGTTCTTTATTATCTCTAAAAAAAGAAATTACAAATAGAACCGATTGTGAAGCTATTGTATCCTTCCATACTAAGACGAACTTAGATAGCAAACAAAGCTCTAGAAGACGTGGTTAAATTTTATTGATAGTCGTACCCAGCTTGGAACTCACATTCATTTTGAGCACATTGCTGACATCAACATTACCTTAACTGATACCCTTAGTCGTTTATTACATCAGACTGCGCTAAAAAACGTGGTGGACCTTGTACACTTTACTGGTCCTGATTTATTCTTTTTTGTTGAGCATTGTTCTATTGAAACATTTGTAACCATTCTAAACCAAATTCATGACACAAATATTTTTTATGAATTATTAGAACATTTTTGGGACAATGAAAACCAAATCAGAGATAATTTAATAAGTCAAAGAATACGAGAAATTTATTATAGATCTATGTTTATATAGCTAAGATTACAGCTAGACATATAAAATTTTAACCTAGTTAATGTAGACCTCTCAGATTACATGGATTTTTCTTTATTTCAATTTCTCCATATTTGTTCTAGAGAATCATTTGTACAAAGTATTAATCATATTATAGATGAATATTTTTTATATCATTTATTGCAGGCCTTTGAGTCAGAAACTAATACGCAAGAAGGACAAGTTAAAAGACTTCTCATTAAACTAAGATTAAAAAAATCTTGCACCAACCAAATTTGATTTGAAGCATGAACAGATGGCTAGACCACCTCCCCCGGGTGATTCTTCTCATATTCAGACTCTGGTACCAAGACCCTTTAATCAGAACATGTTACAAAGACCATACCAAAAGAAAATGCGATTCGGTAATCAAGAGTTAAATGTATTTCCTGATAGTAATATTTCTTTTAAGACCTTACCTCATATTTCAGTTACAAAACAACAGAAATGAATATTAGATAACTTATGGATCTCTTTTACTAAAAAAGACCAGAAGTACTTTTTAGTTGCAATAAATTCCTTATCAGAATTCTTTAGTCAGACCCAGAAGAATTATAAGTTTTATGTTGTTTTAAGAGGTAATCTTGTAGGAGTATTTCATACTTGGATTGAAGTTATAAACAACATTAGAGAATTTAAATGTAACGCCCCGAATTCTATTTATATGTAATTCGTAGCACAACAAGAGCTTTTACTTCAATTCGTACAATTTTACAAGAAAATTAAAACTTTTCATTATGCAACATTGTTCTGTTACAAAAATACACAGCGGGAGGTACAACAATATATATATACAACTTAAACATTCATTAACTTTAATTTGAAAATAATCATCAGCACCAATTTAGCTTTATGCCCTTTTGCTAATCCAAGTCCTGCACTTGAAAACTGTGAGCACGTCAGTTGTACGCAATGCTATAATACAACGATTCTCTTACTTTAGCAAACACAAACTTTAATGCACGTGTAAAAAGTGACTATCCTAAATATGTCAGTGTATGATATGACTTAATGCCTAATGCAAATGTTTACACTACGATGACACTAATGCATACTTGTTCGGATTCTATATATCTCATACTACATAGGTCCGAGGGCAAGTCCTTAACGCACTCCTCAATATAGGGTTTACATCCCACGCCATGCAACCTAACACAACGAATGTACTCCAACGCGTAGTCACTGAAGAGTCGCACCCCTAGGATATTGGACCTTACCGGCCTACCCCTAGCCCACCTCAGTGGATTTACCGGGCGTATCCTCAGCCACGAACCCTAGCAAATCGATCTCTCGCAACTACGAACCATGCCTACCCCTAGCCCACCTCGGTGGTAAAGGGCGTATCCTGTCCGTCCCGAACATTCCTAAAAACTGCAGTCTCTTTACCGACCTTTTCGATGATAGATGGACATACCCCTAGCCCATATACATGGATTTACCGGGCGTATTCCTCGATCTCGAACCCCTAGGAGCTGCACATTCTTTACCGGACATGTTGTCGTTGTTTCTATCATATCTTCTTCTAGTGCCTATCCTTAGGTCTAATTATAATCATCACAACCTGGAGCTAGCTTACCCATACCGGACTTAAATCATCACACGAGAAACATTAGCCCATACTAGCTACTTCTTAAATTCTATTTATTCATAAATTGCCGGTTACTAAGGGTCTCGCCTAGCCTCTAGATTCCAACAATCATCTCAATATAAAGATCAATTAGGTTATACTTAACCTCAACATAAACACTTCATTCATTAATTCTGATCTCTTCTTTATCACTTTCTTTATATTTATAAATCATGAAGTATTCAACTTCTTGTAGCAACTTTCAATACAATTCATCAACTCAAACTCTTGTAGACAATTTCTTGGTTAACAAACCAAACTTTTCACTTTAATAGATTCAACGTTCTTCCAATTAATATAATCTTCTTCATGTTTGTCTATACTTCAAGTATATTTCTTCATACCAAATTTTCCTTTTTAGATTGGATCACTACTTCTTAATACAAAATCTCTTTGGAATTTATCTCTAGAAATTCCTTATTTTCATCTCATAATTATGCTTTGATTTTATTATAAACCAAGTCTTGAAATCTTTAGTCATGTACACTTTCTTTTTAATCTAAAAAAACTCATCTAATACACGAATATGACTTTTAAATCAATAAAATATCTCTTAGAATATTATAAACTAATTCTCAAGTGTTCTAATAATATTCTATAATATTTCTATGAAATTTCCCAATTTTTAAACTTGAAAATCATAATAAAATAAAATAAAACCAATTTATAAACTCAAACTCTTGTAGACAATTTATTGGTTAACAAACCAAACTTTTCACTTTATCAACTCAAACTCTTGTAGACAATTTCTTGGTTAACAAACCAAACTTTTCACTTTAATAGATTCAACGTTCTTCCAATTAATATAATCTTCTTCATGTTTGTCTATACTTCAAGTATATTTCTTCATACCAGACTTTCCTTTTTAGATTAGATCACTACTTCCTAATACAAAATCTCTTTGGAATTTATCTCTAGAAATTCCTTATTTTCATCTCATAATTATGCTTTGATTTTATTATAAACCAAGTCTTGAAATCTTTAGTCATGTACACTTTCTTTTTAATCTAAAAAAACTCATCTAATACACGAATATGACTTTTAAATCAATAAAATATCTCTTAGAATATTATAAACTAATTCTCAAATGTTCTAATAATAATCTTTAATATTTCTATGAAATTTTCCAATTTTTAAACTTGAAAATCATAATAAAATAAAATAAAACCAATTTATAAACTCAAACTCTTGTAGACAATTTATTGGTTAACAAACCTAACTTTTCACTTTAATAGATTCAACGTTCTTCCAATTAATATAGGGCAAAAAACAAAGTACCCCCCTAACGTTTGGGCTTAATACAATGTGCCCATATAACGTTTGAAAAAGTACATTTAACCCATTCCACCGTTAACTTAACCCCATCCGTTAAGTTAGAATTATTAAATTATCTTTTTACCCTTACCCTTTCATAATCAAATCTCTTCTTCTTTTTCCTCTTTCTTCATTCTTTTTTCAAATTATGCAATTCATTTCAGATTATGCAAACAACTTATATCTTATTCATATTTCTGAAATTTAGTCAAGTTGCAATTTTTTCCCAAATCAAATGCAAATATGATACATGTTCGCATATATCAATTTTTTGGGGGGGAGTTTTATGGGTATGCTTTTGTATGTATTTTGATGTCCGGACATGAGGGCACCTTTTTGGAGAGGGGAATGAGCATCATACCGATTATGTTGGCTTGTATGAGCATCATTCTATATATCTTTGATTGTACTATTTCGTTAAGATCATACTAATGGAATGAGGAGGCTACCTCACCTTATTTTATGATGATTAAAAAAACATGTCAAATTCCACTAGTCTCGATCTTACATGGATGTTAAGTTGACAGCAATCTGAGTCAATTTACTACATCCTCCAATTCATGCGACCGGCTCGATTCCAGCTTTCCTTTCTCATCCTTATCTACACACTGGCGTTTGGTAATCTCGATTCCAGCATTCCTTTCTTCATCCTTTTCTACACACACAGACACACACACTCCATCCCAACCAAAACATTCTAGAAAAACTTTCCAATGTAAGTGTCTATCGATTGTATGTATAATCTACTCGTCTCTCTGTCACTATCTAGTTAGCACACATTAAATACCAATTTCAGAATAAGTGCCAAAACTCAAAGTGGTCTATCGACACAAACTTCAGCAAAACTTTTCCGACATAAAAATTTTTCGCAGGAAGACCTCAAAATTAGGCATATAGTAGACCAAATTAGATATACCACTACGAAAAAATAATGCGAAAAAATGTCTCTCCTGAAATCAACGACTCTTACTCCTTCAGTATTCTGCTCTCCCGTTGTTAGTTATTGACATTGTTGCAGTTTAATGTCAGCAAGGGTCAGTTTCTTGCTTTTGTTGCTTTGAATTTCTTCGCTTCTTTCCCTTGGTAGAGCATAACGTTGCATACGCTATTCACACAGCGCCATTGGATTAAGCTAATATACTGTACCACAACTTCCAATATCTCACACCTACATGTTAGCGCACACAACATACAAGACAGTTTTGGGAGACGAAAAAACTAAATTGATATTAGAAACAAAATGAGAGAATTAATCATAGATTCAGCAGATAAGAATTAGATCATTTTTCTGCATAACAACGCTTCAACTTGAACAAAATTATCTACAGTTCAGTCGTTCGGTCGAGCTCCAGCTATAACTCAATAAGACAATAACATTATTGGGACAGACTATTTTAGGTTTCCACATAAACCTTCCCAACTTAGACATATCCGATTATCCCGGAATCTTCTAAGATATCTGCTAATTTGACTGGATCAGAGGCTCTGAATGGTTGTGATCAACATTGACATCCTAGAAGGGTGCTCGAAACAGCAGAGGAGCTGCGAACATATATCATATTTGCATTTGATTTGGAAAAAAAATTGCAACTTGACTAAATTTCAGAAATATGAATAAGATATAAGTTGTTTGCATAATCTGAAATGAATTGCATAATCTGAAAAAGAATGAAGAAAGAGGAAAAAGAAAAAGAATGAAGAAAGAGGAAAAAAAAGAAGATATTTGATTATGAAAAGGTAAGGATAAAAAGGTAATTCAATAATTCTAACTTAACGGATGGGGTTAAGTACACGGTGGAATGGGTTAAATGTACTTTTTCAAACGTTATATGGGCATATTGTATTAAGCCCAAACGTTAGGGAGGTACTTTGTTTTTTGCCCATTAATATAATCTTCTTCATGTTTGTCTATACTTCAAGTATATTTCTTCATACCAAATTTTCCTTATTAGATTAGATCACTACTTCTTAATACAAAATCTCTTTGGAATTTATCTCTAGAAATTCCTTATTTTTATCTCTAGAAATTCCTTATTTTTATCTCATAATTATGCTTTGATTTTATTATAAACCAAGTCTTGAAATCTTTAGTCATGTACACTTTCTTTATAATGTAAAAAAACACATCTAATACACGAATATGACTTTTAAATCACTAAAATATCTCTTAGAATATTATAAACTAATTCTCAAGTGTTCTAATAATATTCTATAATATTTTTATGAAGTTTTCCAATTTTAAAACTTGAAAATCATAATAAAATAAAATAAAACCCAAAAGAGTAGACCCTCGGATTTGAACCCAGGATCAACACAGACCCCAAGTGTCGGCCAGACCAACGAGCCAACTCACATTTATGTTAAAAACTCCTCCGAGTTCTTTTTATAACCCAGAGAGCCATTTGATTAATTTCCAAAAAAATCAATAAGGCAGAGCCAACCCAGGGTTCGAACCCGCGACCAAAGAACCCCCCCAGGCGCGACACGTGGCAGCGCCAGGTGCACTGGCGCCAATGCTAGCCACAAGAGTCAAGCAACATTCCTGATTATATATATGTTCAGAACCTTATGACTCGGCTCTCTGTTTTCATTTCTTTTTATTGTGTTCATCTATTTTTTATTTCTATTTTTTTCTCTCAAATTAATTGTTCATCAAATACCCTCCTAGATTTTCAGAAGTAATTTATCACTGATTTTATCTATATTAGAATTAAGTTTTACACAAATAATTCTAAATGAAAATTTTAAAGAATTTTTATACACCCATGCTTAAATTGTAAAATTGACTACTCTTAACTAGTATGATTATTTTTCTTTCCTCTTAGCAATTCTCACCTCCCAATAATTTACCCTTAATTGTACATGAAATTTAACAACTTTTTACACACATAAAAATTTGTATACATGATTTAACCATGGCATACTGCCATATGCCTACAACACTACAACATGCTCTAAATAGAGTTTCAATTTGACAACCTAACAATTCTATATTGAAACTTTCAACTAACATGCATTAATTCCTCACAATACATTATTGCTAAAATTTCTAGATAACAACACAACATGCATCACAAAAATAACTAAAGAACCCATACCAATGATCAATTTCAAGCATAATCTAGCTACACATGCATTCTACAATAATTAAGAAAGTAAAAGAGACACCCACCTTTTTCTTGATGCAAATGTAAATAGCACTCCTAGAAAATTGCTTCAAACTCCAACACAAAAGCCTTCTCCTCCTTAGCAAAGATAAAAAATTGAAACCTTCTTCTCTTGTAAAAACCGAACTCCTCACTAGCCCTCTCTTTTTTTTTTTTTTTGATTCTAAGTGTGTTGTTCATGTTTAAGGAGGGGGGGTATTTATAGGAGTATTGTGTAGTTGAGATGACTCCCACTACTCAAATAACTACCCATTCTCACAACCCACACTCCCACTCTCCCCTCTCTTTTGAATGGCTGGCCAACACCCTTTAATGCACAAGCACGTGCACGTGCACCCAATGTGCACACACTTCTCATATTCTTTTATTAATTGATATTAAATTAAATTTAGGTGTATGTTACATGACAAGTGTAAAAATGTTCATTTAAATGTAGAATTAATCTTGAGCCTCTATTTAATGAATTTTTAGTGGGCTTTAAAAGAGGATCTAGGCCTAATAGATTTAATTAAAATAAATAACACAAGTGTGACAAATAGGATGAGAAGAAAAACGTGCACCGGCTCTTAGAAAATTTTAGGGACTAAAATGCATAAAATTTTATGTACAATGCACGTGCAAAAATATTGAAATTTAATTTAATTTTTCTGAGACGTTACATTAAAGATCCACAATAAAGGTTCAATAGTTTGTCTGAAGCTCCCGATATAGCAAGAAAAAAATTTAGGACCTAATTACTATATATCTCCATCCTTAAGAACAGTATATGGAGCACAGTTAGATTTTTCAGTAGTAAATGATAGACAATGCAAGATCTTATTCTGTGACTATTGTGAAACAATGACAAAGACGATCAAGAGACTAAATGAGAACATTAATTGTCTTATATTAGAAAAAACAGATTTTATATCAAAAGATTTCAGAATTAGAAAAAGAATTATTTCAAACTAAGTTTCACACAAAGACTGATCCCGTAGTCTTAAAATCAAAGGGTGAGACTGGTGAGCATTCCCATCTGACTGCTAGAAGGGATGTTGTTGGGTCCACAATTTCAACAACTAGTCTAGTTCAAACGGCAACTGGTAAAGACTAAACAAGTCCGTTGATGGTTGTGGCTTTGCCAAAAAGCCAAGATAAGGATAAAACTCTAGCAATATAGACTAATCCTAGATCAGAAATTATTGTACCAGAGACTTCATGTGAAGAAGATATGATCAACCAAGTCCTCCAAGATGATTATAATAAGATCAACCAAATTTTGAAGCAAATAGATGATTGTCATAAAAAGCCATTATGAATAAAGACGGCAAAATCAAAAAAGAAGAAAGAATCTTTAAAAGAACTAATTGCTGAACATATGGCCAAAGTAGTACGGCATGCGATGAGAGAAGAAAAAAGTAAAAGGACACCAGCAAAAGATATTCCAAAAGACAAAAAAGGAACGAAGGAAAATAAAGACATGTCACCAGGAGTGTCATTTAGTGGAGACAATGATCATGTTTCTCCTAAATCCAGACTCTATAGCCATACACAATTTGGACACGTAAGCTTTCTAGAAAAAGAACGCACTTACCACAGAAGGCAGACGCGTCAAACTCTATTATTACTGAAGCCTCCATAAGATAATCTTAAAAAGACGCACTCCACAACTCAAAGACACGTAAAAGGCACCTCTATTATGAAGGAAGACTCTAGACTTTAGCATGTGCCTATATAAAACCCTCAAGACCTCCTCAGAAGATCATCCATATCCATCTCCTCATCTTATAGCTCTCATGTCTTCTCACTTTCTCTTGTAAAAACTCTATATTGTGTGTAAGGAACAAGCCTCTTCGAGCTTGGACTCCTCTTTGTAAGTTTTCTTCTCTTTAGGGATTTCCGAAGAGGAAAACCCTTAACTATGTATTTCCCAATGTTCCCATATGTTCCCATATGTTCCCATAAGTATGTTAATATAAGAATGTTCTAGTTTTGTTTTTTGTAAATAATCCTTCATCAATATATAAGTCTTCTTCCACTTATGCGCATCTTAATAGCATAGTTAGGCTCTCCTAGTAATCACAGTGACCCGATAGTCAAAGAAGGCCGAGAGAATAAAGGTCATGGGTGTGCCAGAAGGGAAAAGTGATTAAGTTTGGCTGAAACGTTGAATAGAGTTTGACTCACCTTGGTGTGTCTTAAATGAGAGGTTAAAAAAAAACCTAGAAGTACATAGAGACATTACACCAAATATTTACACTGTACACACTATAATTCTTCTTGCAGCACTCTTGTTACCTATTTGGTTTGGTCAGGTAATAGACAATGTTAAAATAGCACAAGACCTATTTAAAATATTATCAAAAGAACAAGAAATTAATAAAGGATTAGAAGAATATTTTTCTAATAGAACTTCCTAGGAAGAAAGAAGATTTAACACTGATATGGTATGGATGGCGTGGCCCCATCTTGGCCATCAGATCTCCTCAGATTTCGCTCTCCTGTCATCATCAGGTCAAAACAGACCCAACGGGCTTCAGCCCATTCAGGCCCACAGGAAAACGGGTCCGACCCGGCCCGTTAGGGTCTCAGACCCGTTTACCCCTGCCTATAAATACCAGCCTCCCTCTTCACTTTCAGAGGTAATAAACTCTTTCTCCCTTGAACCCTAGCCACTGTTACTTTCTTGGTGACTGACTAGATCGTTGGAGGGTCTATCTCCGAGAACTCTCTCAGGGTTTCTAGGCAGTGTGCAGGTACGAAAATCCGAGCCGAGCTACGAGATCTGAGCCGAGCACCCGACCTCTACCTCTGTCCTGCTACTCTCGAGCTTGTCCTATAGCCGAGGATCGGATCAACGCCAGTGTCGTGTCTTCTGCTTCACAAATTACAAGAACTCACACCTGTTGCCCCCACACCCAAAAACAAATAGCATTAGGTGGGCGCCGTCTGTGGGAAGCTTCGCGTCAATGACACCGGTCCGACCCCGTCCGAGGACATCACCCCAAAGCCAAACTTTCTCATTGCTCCCAAAGCCAGAAAATCTTTCACCTCTGGACGTCGTCCAGGTCCTCCTCCCTCTCATAGCCATGTGAACGCCCATGGCCCTCATCAACCTCGGCCCAATGGTGCGGCAGGACCCGAACCGAGCGCATCACGCTCGGTCGCTGCTCTCGACTTACGGCATGTTATCCAGAACCGACAGATCAGCCGGTCTAGGGGAGGGGCTGCTTCCAACTTGGTCCCGAACCATAGTAGACAGCCGACCCAAGAATGGGAACCAGGGCACAGCCACTCACCCCGAGGACCTCACCCTCGCGCGGTCCTGTAGAGCAAACCACAGTCACGAAGGCCAAGTTCCAAAACTTTAGGAACGAGGTCCTCCAGGCTATCCGAGGCGGTCCAAGGACCGAGGCGCACAACAAATCCTACTCTCAGCCAGAAGCCCAGGGCAGCGAATCCCATGGTTCGACCCGTCCACTGGAGCAAGATGATGCCATCCTTCGATGCCTCCAGGAGATGGAGAATTGCCTCGCCCATCTCGGCAAAGGCGGACCATTACCTGGCCAAGGGTACCAGACGAACCGACCCCCATTTTCCACTCAAATCATAGAAGCTGAGATTCCCAAAAATTTCAGGCCTCCCCAATTTGAGACCTACAACGGCGAGAGTGATCCCGCTAATCACATGGAAGGGTTCAGAACCCTCATGTTGATTCACAGCACCTCGAATCCTCTCCTGTGCTGTGCCTTCCCTGCCACCCTGCATGGTCCAGCTCGGAAATGGTTCTCAAAGCTCACCCCCGACTTGGTCTTCTCATTCGACCAGCTAGAAGCAAGCTTTCTAGCCCACTTTGTGACCAGCAGAAAGGTCGAGAAGACGAGCGGGTCCCTTCTAGACCTCAAGCAGAAGGAAGGGGAACCACTATGCGAGTTCGTTCGGAGGTTCACCGCCAAGGCGAGGTCGGTATCCTCTCTCGATGCGGGAGTCGCTTCCGCAGCTTTTCGGCACAATGTTCGCCGCGTCCAGCTGAAGGCCTCCTTAGCCAAGAAACCACCCATCGACTTCCCCGAGCTCCTCAACAGGGTCAAGAAGTACATTCGGGCCGAGGAGGCCCTACACCCCGAGGGCATCAAAGAAGCTACAGCCAAATAGAAGCGCAAAGCAGACGACGCCGAGCCCGCCAAAAAAAAAGCTACGAAAGACACGTCTGGTCTGAAGAGGCCTCCTCCGGTCCCCCGTTTTGAAAGATATATGCCGCTGACTCAGAACGTGTCAGCCATCCTCTTAGAGATCGAGGACAAAGGGATCGTCCGACTCCCTCCCCAACCGAGCAACAATAAGAAGCAGGACCCGAGGTTCTACTGCCATTTTCACCGAAACCATGGATACGAGACGGACAACTGCAGCGCCCTTAAAGACGAGGTCGAGGCCTTCATCCAGCGAGGGTACCTAAGGGAGTTCACCCGAGCTATCCCAAGAGACCAAAGGGATTCGAGAAATTCGAGGCCTTCGCCTCCACCTAGAACGGTCAACCAGCAACCCGAACAGGACCCTGAGCTCGAGGAGACCGGGGGAGCAGGCCATCCTACACTGCGTTCATGGCGGACCCATTGGAGGGGAATCCAACACTTCCCGTAATGCCTTCTTGTGAGAAGTAAATTTGGTCCACGACCATCCCTCCCCCGGGTTCAGCAGCGGGCAGTCTCCTTCTCCGGAGAAGATCTGGAGGGCATTCGGCTCCCGCATTGTGATGCCCTCGTCATCAACCTTGTTATGGCGAACATCAAAGTTCGCCGAATTCTCGTGGACAACGGAAGCTCGGTCAATATCCTTTTTTGGAAGCATTTGAAAACCTCAAGCTCCCTCGCGAGAAGCTAAAACCGGCCAGGTACACCCTTCACGGGTTCTCGGGCATCCCCATCCAAATCGAGGGGATCGTCACACTGGATATATTCTCCAGGACAACCCCTATCATACGGATCAAATCAATGGACTTCATGGTGGCCAACATCAAGGCCGCATACCATGCCATTCTCGGTCGGCCCAGGCCTCTGCTCATTTCAGGCAGTCCCCTCGGCCTACCACTTGAAACTGAAGTTCCCTACCGACCTCGGGGTCGGTGTAGTTCGAGGAAACCAGGAGTCCGCACGTTCGTGCTATATGACCGCAGTAGGGGGCGGGGTATATCCCCTTGATGCAGTAGAACTTCCACCTGAAAGAAACCAGTCCAAGTCGGAACCCACGGACAAATTGGAAGAGGTCCCATTCGAGGAAAAAGAAAAGTCTAAGTGGTTCCGCGTGAGCTGCTCCCTGTCCCCCGATCTGAGACCGACCCTCATTGAGTGTATTCGCCACAATATCGACCTCTTCGCTTGGACCCCGTCTGACATGTCCGAGATTTTTGAGGACCTCATCATGCACAAACTAAGCGTCCACCTGGGCTCCAAGCTGATCCATCAGAAGCAACGTAAGTTCACTTCCGAGAGGTAACAAGCACTGAAAGAGGAGGTGGACAAACTATTGTCCGCCCGGTTCATACAAGAAGTCAGCTATCCCGAGTGGCTGGCTAACGTCGTGATGGTAAAGAAGGCAAGCGGAAACTGGAGGATCTGTATAGACTTCATGGACCTCAACAAGGCGTGCCCCAAAGATCCTTTTCCTCTCCCAAGCATCGACACTCTCATTGACGCAACATCAGGTCACGAGATACTGACCTTCATGGATGCCTTTTTTGGCTATAACCTAATCCAAATGTTCCCTTTGGACATTGTCAAAACATCCTTCGTAACCGACCAAGGTCTCTACTGTTACCGGATCATGCCTTTCGGGCTAAAGAATGCCAGAGCCACCTACCAGAGACTCATCAACCGAGTCTTCAAAGAAAAGATTGGTCGTAACATGGAGGTATACGTCGACTACTTGCTCTTCAGGAGTCGATGAGGGCATGATCATGTGGTTGACCTCGAGGAAGCCTTTGGCATCCTTCGGTCCCACAACACGAGGCTCAATCCCGCTAAGTGCGTCTTCGGCGTCTCCTCGAAAAAATTTCTCAGGTTCGTCGTCAGCCAGCGCGGCATAGAGGCGAATCCCGAGAAGATCCAGGCCATAATCGACATGGCCCCTTTCAAAAATATTAAGGAGGTTCAACAGCTTAGGAAAGACTGGCAGCCATCGGCCACTTCCTCTCCATGTCTAGAGAGAAGTCACTCCCCTTCTTCAAGGCTCTACGAGGGGTGAAAAGGCTTCAAATAGGGGGACCCTCAGCAACAGGCATTTGACCAACTAAAGACTTACCTCGCCAACCCTCCACTTCTAAGAAAACCCGAGTCGGGCGAACCCCTCTTGCTCTATCTTTCAGCCTCGGAAAATGCGCTCAGCACCGTGCTGGTCCGAGAAGAAGACGGGGTTCAGAATCCTCTCTACTATGTCAGCAAAGTCCTGCTCTCGGCTGAGACCCGCTACACAAAGATGGAGAAGGTCACCTACACCTTGGTCATGGCCACACGAAAGCTTCATCCTTACTTTCAGGCCCACTCGATCCAGGTCCTCACGGACCAGCCCCTCAAGGTGGTCCTCCACAAGCCAGAAAATTTTGGCCGCTTAGTCAAGTGGTCGATCGAGCTGAGCCAGTACAACATCAGCTACCAACCCAGGATAGCCATTAAAGGGCAGGCCCTCGCCGAATTTATCACAGAGTGAACCATCTCCAAACCTTCTGAAATTTAGGAAGGGGATCCGATTTGGGAGGTCTATGTCGACGGCTCGTCTTGCAAAGTCGTAAGCAGCACGGGTGTCATCCTCAAAGGTCCCGACGAGTTCGTCCTCCAGTATTTCCTATGCCTGAACTTTTCCGCCTTCAACAACAAGGCAGAATACGAGGCGATGATTGCTGGGCTCACATTGACACATAAGGCTGGGGCAAGGCAAATCAGAGCCTTTAACGACTCCCAGCTTGTGGTTAACCAAATCACAGGGGAGTATGAGGCTCGTGACACTCGGATGATCCGATACTTTGTGCTAGTCCAGCAGCTCTTAATCGATTTCGATTTTGCCTTGGTTGAACAGATCCTGAGGGAGCAAAATGCTCAGGCTGACTCTTTGTCCATGCTCGCCACATCGTCCTTCAAAGGCCTCGACCGCACCATCCTAATCTAAGTTCTCCTCAAGCCTAGCATCGACCTCCCCAAGGTCCTCTGCCTTGCTGTTGAGGCTCAATCGGATTTCTGACGGAGGGCGAACTTCGTCAAGATTGGGCCGAGGTGAGAAGGACCAAAATATGTTCAGAGAGATTCACCATGATCGACGAGACACTCTTCAAGAGCTGGTACACAAGGATAGATGGAAGACCTTACCTTCGCTGCCTTGCCCCCGATGAGGCCAAGTATGCGCTGAAGGAACTACACGAGTGGATCGGGGGATGCCACATGGGGAGCAGGTCGCTCGCTAGAAAAGTTCTAAACCACGACTACTACTGGTTGACCATGTTACAAGACACCCAAGATCTCGTCAAAAGGTGCGGCCCTTGCCAGAGACTCTCCTCGGTAAAGTGGCTTCCACAAGCCAACCTCCATTCGCCAGCCAGCCTGACACCCTTCGCCATGTGGGGGATGGACTTGGGCAGCCCCTTCCCGAAAGCAACAGGCCAAAGGATATTCCTGGTGGTAGCGACTACCTCACCAAGTGGATCGAGGCAGAACCCCTAGCCACGATCATGGAGCACCAAACTCAACAATTTTTCTGGAAGCACATCATCTGTCGGTTCAGGATCCCATGGATACTCATCACCAATAACGGAACCCAATTTGCGGGCAAGAACTTTCAGAAATTCTGCGAAGACGTTGGCATCCAACAGTGCTTCTCATCGATATGTCATCCTCAATCAAATGACCAGGTAGAAAATGCGAACCGTCAAATCCTTGATGGGCTCAAGAAGCGGTTGGATAATTCTCCCAAGGGACTGTGGGTCGACGAGTTACCGAGCGTCCTTTGGGCGCACCGGACAACTCGGAGGATCCCCACGAGCGAATCACCATTCAACCTAACCTACAGCACTGAGGTAGTCGTCCCCTTAGAAATCGCCCTCCCTTCGCCCAGGATCATGGGCTTCAGTGAGGAGACCAACTCAACAGACCTCAGAGCCAACTTGGATCTGATCAATGAGGTCAGAGAAAAGTCTGCTGTCAGAAGAAGCATATACCAACAACGATTCGAGAGATTTTATAACAAAAAGGTCTACCCCACCGACATCAAGCAAGGTGACCTCGTGCTCAGATGACTAGCGGTATCCGACCCCAGCAAAAAGAGAAAGCTGCCCCCCAATTGGGAGGGCCCATATAAGGTCTTCGAAGTGGTATGCCCCTACACGTACCGACTCAAAGACCTGGGGGGCAGGGCAGTGAAGAGGCCATGAAACGTGGAGCACCTCATCAAGTTCCTCGAAGGGGAGGACTAGACTCCTTTTGTAACTGAACTTATATAACCGACCCTTTGTAATCGGCAGTATGTGCCTGATATGGCTAAAAATGGGGTTAAGTCAGAACCGTCCAAATCTGGTGCGAATCTCAAAGTTTGGGGGTAAGATGGTAATTTCACCTACAAATGGGTCTAAAACAGGTACTGGGTCTTCTCTCCTAAGACCCTATAACCCGCGAACGGATCCACCTCAACTGGGTGCGTGTTGCAACCCGCAGCAAACCCGGTCCAGCAGGATAGGATTAGGGTTTCTGATTGCATTCAATCAATGGCCTTGATTCACTTTATCCTTTTACGGGGAATTAGGGATTTCATTCCTAATCTGATCCCAAAGGCGGCTATAAATACCCTCCATCCACCACCATTAAGAGGTAATCAATCTTTTGCCAATTTACGCTCTCCCATAATCTTTCCTGATTACTGACTTGAGCGTCGGAGGGTGCGTCACAGGGATCAACCCGTTCGCACTTTTTGCCGGTGAATGGCGGGAGTCAGCGGTCAAACTCCGGCGTAAGAAGTCAAGGTTCGCTATTCAGTTTTCCTAAGAATCCACAAATACTATCTGTTTGCCCCCATACCAGAATCAGCGGTAACAGATTGGCGTCGTCTGTGGGAACCAACAAATAGCAAACCTTCCTTTTCCCATTGGTAAGATCTACCCAGCCATGCCTCCCCGAAAGCTAAGATCCAGAGGTTCCAACCGTGGACCCACTCCTCAACAACAACAGGAGATCCCCTTCCAAACCGTCCAGCCGGCTAGACTTCCTCCTCAATCTGATCAGGCCCCGCAGCAGGACCAACCTCCTCATCCGAACCTCTAACCCCCCCGGGGTCAGACCGAGCCTCAGAATGCCAGTGCGGGGGGCTCCCGTCCCAATCCTCAGAAACAACGTCTCCAACATGATCACGTATCCGTGCACAATCCCTCTACAGATTCCATGGCATCCCACAACCCCCGAGCTTCTGATGACCTTCGCAATACCATCCTCAATCGACAGAAGGAAGAGGATCTTTGCCGCCGTTTGGATGAAAGTTGGGCCCGAGAGGGAGCCTCCTGCCAACAATGTCCAAATGAGCGATCTCCTCATCCCCGAGACTACAGAAGGTCCCCTCCTCACCGAGGGCGGAGAGAGTCCCCCGGCTACCATAGGAGAAGACCTCACACTCCTGACAGTCGGCGACCTCTGAGGAACGATGAAGCACCCATCACTCGTGTCGAGTTCCAGCAATTCCAAGCAACCATCTTACAAGCCCTCAATCTCCGACCCAACAATAACAATGCTCGGAGGGTCCCCACTCCTCCTTCGGTCCAAAGTCCTCGCCGACGGTCCCTAACTCCTCCCCCAGCTCCTAGCAAACCCCAGCAAATTCCTAATCCTCATCACTCCCGAAGCTACCGTCGTCGTAGCCCCCGCTCCACCTCGTACGAAGACGAGTCCAGAGGCTCGTTTGATTACCATCGAAGGGATGACACTGTCTACCGTCGTCTCCACAAAATGGAGAGGTGCTTGGGTCAGCTAGACAGAGAAGAAGAGCTTAGAGGAAGGACCCTCCGCCCAAGCCGACCTCCTTTCTCTCGAACCATCATGGAGGCGCCCGTTCCAATAGGCTTCAAGCCTCCCCAATTCGAGACTTATTACGGGGAGTTCGACCCCGTAGATCACATCGAAAGCTTTAAGACCCTCATGCTAATCCACCAAGCTTTCGATGCTCTGCTGTGCAAGACCTTCCCCGCTACTCTCAAGGGTCTGGCCCGGGAATGGTACTCTCGCCTCGCCCCATCCTCAATATTCTCCTTCGAGCAATTCGAGACCCTCTTTGTCACCCACTTCGTGAGTAGCCGCCGAACTGAGAAGACCAGCATTTCGCTACTCTATCTCAACCAGAAGAAGGGTGAGAAGCTGAGAGACTATGTGAAAAGGTTCACCGCGGAAGTCAGGTCCATCGCTTCCCTCGACCAGTCGATCGCTATAGTAGCATTCCAGTCAAATGTCCTTAACTCCAGCCTTCGGTCCTCCCTCGCCAAGAAGCCCCCGCAGAACTTCTCTGACCTCCTTCTCTGAAGCGAGAAGTATATCCGGACTGAAGAAGCTGAGCATCGCCTCACCTTTGAGGGGCCTTCCTCCGGAACCAAAAGAAAGGCAGGTGAAGAAGAGGGAGCCAAGAAGCTCCAGAAGGACAATGGCGGACAGCGCCGCCCTCCTCCCAGATTGGAAAAATTCACTCCTCTTAACGCCAACATTTCCACTATTCTCATGGAAGTTGAGAAGGAAGGGGTGATACCTTCCGCCCCGAAAATGAACACCCCCTAGTAAAAAAAGGGACAAAGAGAAGTGGTGCCGCTATCACCGAGACCATGGCCACGACACCAATGATTGTCGGGCCTTGAAGAATGAGATTAAGGTCCTCATCCAAAGGGGGCAGCTGGCCAAATTCGTGAGAAAGGACCGGACCGATCCCCCTCCTCCCCCTCCTCCCCCTCGGGGGGCTAACAAGCGTCCTGAACGCGATGAAACTCCAGAGTTCGAAGAGGAACGCATCCTACATCTCATCCACGGAGGCCCCATGGGAGGCACCTCCAACTCCTCTCGAAAGGCTTTCATACGGGAAGTCAACTCAGTACATGGCATGCCCCCCACCAGAGGCCTCGGAGTACCGGTCACTTTTTCAGATGAAGACCTTGAAGGTGTCTGAACCCCCCATTGTGATGCACTAGTCATCAATCTCCATATGGCAAATTTTAAAGTGGAGAGGATCCTGGTGGGCAATGGCAGCTCCGTTAACATCCTCTTCCTCGCTGCTTTCAAGGGGCTCAAACTATCCCGGGACAGACTTAAGCCCGCCCGGCTACACACTCCACGGGTTCACGGGAGTGCCAGTGACTATTGAAGGGGTGATCACCCTCGACGTAACTGCTAGCAAAACTCCTACTACCCGAACGGAGCCGATGGACTTCATGGTCGTCGATGTCCCCGCTGCTTATAATGTGATCCTAGGCCGATCCAGCCTAGCTGCTCTCGAAGCCGTCCCTTCCGCTTATCACCTCAAGATGAAGTTTCCCACCCAGGCAGGAGTAGGAAAAGTAAGAGGCAGTCAGGAAATGGCCCGCAAATGCTACATGACTTCTACTGGGAGTCCAGTCCTCTCCCTCGAAACTCTTGAAATTTCCCAAGACGGTGTCCGACTAACGTCCGAGCCGGTGGATGAATTGGAGGAAGTGCTCTTCTCTGAGCAAGATCCGAACTGCAAGTTCTTTATCAGCAAGACCCTCCCATCGGTCCTAAGCTCAGACATAGTCCAATGTATTAGAAAGAACTGTGACCTCTTCGCATGGTCGGCTGCCGATATGCCAGGAATCTCCGAAGAGCTCCTCGTCCACCACCTGAGTGTCGCACCGGGGTCCAAACCGGTTCAATAGAAGAGGTGCAAATTTGCTCCCGAGCACCAACAAGCTATAAAAGAAGAGGTGGACAAGCTCCTTAAGGCTCGGTTCATACAGGAGGTCAATTATCCTTAATGGCTCTCAAATGTTGTGATGGTAAAGAAAGCCAACGGGAGCTGGAGAAACTGCATCGATTTTACCGACCTGAATAAAGCATGCCCCAAAGATCCATTCTCTCTTCCAAGCATCGACACCCTGATTGACGCCACTTCGGGCCATGAGCTTCTCAGCTTCATGGACGCTTTCTCCGGATACAATCAAATCCGCATGTTCCCCCCGGATATCCTGAAGACCTCCTTTGTTATCGATCAGGGCCTCTACTGCTACAGGGTGATGCCTTTCGGGTTGAAGAATGCAGGCGCCACCTATTAACGTCTCATTAACAAAGTCTTCCAAAATCAGATTGGCCGCAACATTGAAGTGTATGTTGATGATATGCTTGTGAAGAGCATCCATGGGGCCAACCATGCCACTGATCTGCATGAGGCATTCGATGTATTAAGGAAACATGACATGAGGCTCAATCCGAACAAGTGTGCATTCGGAGTCTCATCGGAGAAATTCCTAGGCTTCATGGTCAGCCAAAGAGGGATCGAAGCCAACCCCGAGAAGATCAAAGCCATACTGGATATGGCTTCTCCCAAAAATGTGAAAGAAGTTCAGAAGCTAACCGGGTGCCTCGCAGCTATAGGGCACTTCCTTTCCAAGTCAGGGGAGAAGTGTATTCCCTTCTTCAAGGCTCTCAGGGGGGCTAAGGGCTTCGAATGGGGTCAGCAACAGCAGGAGTCGTTCGATCAGCTTAAAGCCTATCTAGTCAACCCCCCTCTCCTCAGCAAGCCTATTTTCGGGGAAACACTCTACCTCTACTTATCTGCCTCCGAACAAACCCTCAGTGCTGTCTTGGTAAGGGAAGAAGACAAGGCTCAGAAGCCCATCTATTACGTAAGCAAGGTACTTCGAGATGCCGAGCTTCGTTATCCAAGGCTAGAGAAGATGGCATACGCCTTGGTTATGGTAGCTAGGAAGCTTCGCCTATATTTCCAGTCTCACACGGTTGTCGTTCTTACCGACCAACCGCTGAAACAAGTTTTGCACAAGTCGGAGACCTCTGGCCATCTCATGAAGTGGTCGATCGAGCTGAGCCAGCATGATATATCATACCAGCCTCTGACCGCAATCAAAGCTCAGGCCTTAGCAGAATTCATAGTTGAGAGCACCATTTCCGAGGTCAGTCAAGCGGCAAACGGACCTCCTATTTGGACGGTATATGTAGATGGATCCTCTTGCACCGAAGGGAGCGGAGCCGGGGTCATTCTGACAGGCCCAGATGACTTCGTTCTTCAATACTCCCTCCGCATCAACTTCAAGGCCTCCAACAATGAAGCGGAGTATGAAGCCCTTATAGCCGGTCTCGAAATGGCCCGCAAAGCAGGAGCGCAGCGCCTCCGCATATATAGTGACTCTCAGCTGGTTGTGAATAAAGTCTTGGGCAAGTATGAAGCGCGAGATGACCGAATGGCTAAGTATCTAGCCAAGGTCCAAAAATCTCATGGCTCTGTTCGAAGAGGCACTTATTCGGTGAATCCCCAGGGAGGAAAATGCCCAAGCAGATGCCCTCTCCAAGTTAGCCTCTTCCTTCCTCCAAGGCCTCGAGCAGACCGTCTTGATTGAAGTGCTCCTGAAACCGAGTATAGAAGAAGAAACTTCCGACTCAATGGAGTCACTGCCGGTTCAACTTCAAGATAATTGGATGAAACCCCTAGTAGAATTTCTAAGGGATGGGCTCCTCCCCGAAGACCCTAAGGAAGCCCGTCGAGTCAGAACCAGAGTGGAACGGTACACCCTTGTTGAGGGGATCTTGTACAAACGCTCCTTCACACAAGTTGACGACAAACCTTATCTGAGGTGCCTTTCCCCCGAACAAGCCACATACGCCTTGCAAGAGCTTCACGAAGGCATAGGCAGAGCACATTCAGCGTCCAGATCCCTTGCCCGGAAGGTGTTGAATTATGGATATTTCTGGCCTACCCTCCTATAAGATGCCGAGCGACATGTTCGGCAATGCAGCTCTTGTCAAAAGCATTCCAACATTCGTCGCCTACCCCAAGCTCAGCTCACCTCCCTATCGAGTCTGATCCCCTTTGCAATGTGGGGAATGGATTTACTAGGACCATTTCCCCCAGCTCCTGGCCAGCTCAAAATCTTGGTCGTGGCAATCGACTACTTTTCAAAGTGGACAGAGGCTGAGCCCTTGGCCACAATCACCGAAAACAAAGTACTTCAATTCTTCTGGAAGAGCATCATCTGCAGGTTCGGCATCCCTCGAGTCCTTATAACAGACAATGGAACACAATTTACAGGGACCGCATTCCGAACTCTTTGTGAAGACCTCGCCATCCAACAACGTTTCTCCTCTGTCTTCCACCCATAGTCAAATGGTCAAGTAGAAAATGCCAACCGACAAATCCTCTCCGGTATTAAGAAAAGGCTGGACAGGTCCGCTAAAGGCTTATCGGTAGATCAGCTCCCTAACGTACTGTGGAATTACTGCACCACGAAACGAACCCCCACAGGAGAGTTGCCGTTCAATCTCACCTATGGGTCCGAAGCTGTGATCCCCCCAGAAGTTGGCGTACCCTCTCCTCGCCTCATTACCTATGAAGAAGAGCAGAATGCCAGGGAGCTTCGGGCGAATTTGGATCTGATTGATGAGCTCCGGGAAAGAGCCTCGATTCGCCAACAAAGCTACCGAAGGAGGATCGAGCTGGCCTACAACAAGAGGGTCCGTCCCACCAACCTCGAAGAAGGGAACTTGGTCCTTAGAAAGTTAGCTATATCATTCCCCAGTCAGAAGAACAAGCTAGCTCCAAATTGGGAAGAACCCTACAAGATCACCAAAGTGGTTCGGCCGGGGACATACCGTCTAGAAGACCTTGAAGGAAGAGAGGTTCCCAGGACATGGAATGCCGACCATCTCTTGAAGTACCAAGAGAGCGCATGAATGCCTCTTTAAGTACCTTCAGATGTCGAACCGTTCCTTTCACTTCACTTGTATTTTACTTTTGCTTCTTTATTTTTCCAATGTAATAACGGCTCGCAACTTAGAAGCAACCGACTATAAGTTTTCAATAAAGAACATTTTTCTTCATATCTTATTTGTGAATTGCTTGTATCTCTCTGTTTTAACCTTCTTTATACTCAAACGACGAGTTCGAAGTCCAAGACTTGGCTCGACTCCGCTTCGCAAGCTCGCTCTTAAGCGAGCTAGAAGTGGTTCGCCATTCGGAATTGCTCCCACAACCGTTGAAACATACTCAAACGACGAGTTCGGAGTCCAAGACTTGGCTCGACTCCGCTTCGCAAGCTCGCTCTTAAGTGAGCTAGAAGTGGTTCGCCATTCGGAATTGATCCCGCAACCGTTGAAACATACTCAGACGACGAGTTCGGAGTCCAAGACTTGGCTCGACTCCGCTTCACAAGCTCGCTCTTAAGCAAGCTAGAAGTGATTCGCCATTCGGAATTACTCCCACAACCATTGAAACATACTCAAACGACGAGTTCGGAGTCTAAGATTTGGCTCGACTCCACTTCGCAAGCTCGCTCTTAAGCGAGCTAGAAGTGGTTCGCCATTCGGAATTGCTCCCACAACCGTTGAAACATACTCAAACGACGAGTTCGGAGTCCAAGACTTGGCTCGACTCCGCTTCGCAAGCTTGCTCTTAAGCAAGCTAGAAGTGGTTCGCCATTCGGAATTGCTCCCACAACCATTGAAATATACTCAAACGACGAGTTCGGAGTCCAAGACTTGGCTCGACTCCGCTTCGCAAGCTCGCTCTTAAGCGAGTTAGAAGTGGCTCGCCATTCGAAATTTCTCCCGCAACCGTTGAAATATACTCTCGTTTCGCCGTCGAAGCACGAAATTCTTACAGCTAAACTAAACATGGAAGGAGCTGATGCTAGGTCTACCATTCGTATGCTAGTCTTGGTACACTGCATCTCTTGATCCTCGTGGTTGGAAGGTCATTGATATGAATTTGCTATATTCTTCGTGTTTCCTCGAGAGAAGGTATCAACTTCAAACCTGAACTTGTTAGAGGCTTCGGTGAATTCCCAGCCTGGACAGTCCTTAACTTTTTCATAAGGCGAAGTCGAAGGTCCACGACCGCCCTAGTCCTTAATCAAATACCGGACTATGAAATCACCTCTAGAATCTCGTATATTGCCGACCCATGCCCAGGACCCTGAGGAGCTAACCTCTGTTTCTTATGGTTCGTTTAAAAGTTGAAGTAATCCTTCAATAGGTGGCTCTCCACTACAAGGAACTCGTCCTCACGGATTCATGAGCCAAGAGGTTCGAAGCAGTGCTCAGGCCTCCTAGTTTTACTCTAAACTTCGGCACACGTTGCCGAGCGCTCCTGGCACCGACGCCCAAACAAGCAAAAACCTTGTTCTGGACCTCGGCACGCCTAGTCGAGCGCTCCTGGCACCGATGCCCAAACAAGCAAAAACCTTGCTCTAGACTTCGGCACACATTACTGAGCGCTCTTGGCACCGAGGCCCAACCGAGCGAAGGTCTCCGGATCTCGGCACGCTTTAGTCACGAGTAACACAACAACAGAAAGGGTTCGAAAACGCAAAAGTTCCACAAAGAAAAATCATCATTTTGATTAAGTGTGGGGAGACAATTACAAAGCGGCATCTTCTGTACAACCGAGCTACAAGACTTCCAAAAGCAAAAAACTACAATGCCGACTCGTTACACTTAGACGAAATACAAAACTTGGAAAACAAAAAATCTTCAGTGCTTCCTTGGGGCAGGGATATTTCGCTTCAAAGACACCTGAGGGCGGCGACGCTTGATCCCGGTACTCTTCCCTAAACCGGCGAATTGAGATGTGTCCTCGGCGCTGCTCCTAACAGTTGTGCCGACGGATGCTCCACTCGATGAAATCGCCACGCCACTTTGGGAATCACCCGGACTTGGTCGCCCTACGGGAGAACATGACGCAAGCTCATAAAACGAAATGCCTCGCTCGCCCTCCTCGCGAGTGCATGAAGTGCTCCTGACGTTAATTGGCCCCGAGTGCGGCTTTAGGCGTGCCATTTCAACCTCTAACTCAGCGATCCTCTGTTTCAGAGACTCGTCTCCTGCCTCTACCTCGAAGCGAGGAGGCACGGCGGAGCTCGGAATGCTGGGGCGACGGGCGATAATTCGGCAGAGGTGAGTGACTTCGATGCCCCTATCCACTGTGGCTCTTTTCAATGCATCGACCTCCGCCGTCAGCTCGTCACGTTCGGTCATCAACCTGCCCACCGCCTTGGTCAGCTCCTCTTCCTTCGCCAAAAGTTCGGCCTCCACTATCTGCAAGTGGTGCACCTCGGTGAGCATATCGTCCCTCTCCGCTGTCATCTTCGACAGAGATAGCTGGAGACACTTCAACCTTAGCCCGTTTGTGAAGGCTGTCGACGAGCCATCCTCCTCGTCCACAGGAGGGATATCGGCGAGCCGACCCTCTAGTCGCCGAATCTCGATGTCCCGTTGGCTCAAGACCACCTGCAGATGGTTCCGCTCGCTCTCACCCCAACTCGACCTCATAAAGGCGCTCTCGGCACCTAGCCAAACTCAATCTCGTCGACCCCAAGCTGTCCTCGGAACCAAACTCCTCCCCGGAGCGAGTGTGTTCGGCTGAGTGGGTCACCTCGACAAGCTGAAAAGATCAAAGCAAATAACGAGGCTCAGTAAATAGTCATGAGTTCACTCCCCGTCCGACCCCTGAATAAAAGCTACACGCACTAAGGCGAAAGTTCTTTGTCTAAACACTTAGTCGAATTTCAAGCCAAAAAAAAGGGGGTTAGGGGGGGTTAGTCAAAGGTGACATGGGGTCGAGCTCAAAAGTTTCTTTCATTCATCACAAAAAATGTGGTGGCCAGTCCGCAATTAGGCAATACAAGACAAGACAAAAAAAAGGAGAAAACAAGAAGAGGTGAAATCAATGGTCGACCTCTTTCCCGAGCGTCGAGACTGGATGGGGACGGACCCCCCCGATGGGGGCTGAATCGCCAGCGGGGTTACTTCGGTGATATGCACCTTGCCGACGACCTCAACCTCGCGGTCGTCCTCATCGTCACCTTCTTCTTCTTCTCCCTCCGACTCAGGGTCGAAGCCCTCGACGTGGCCCGGGAACAGCCTCCACCCCGAGCAGTCCACCTCTGGGTATCGCTCCGACACCTGAAAGATAGCTTGGGCATAGGCCTTGGCCATGTTTTGGGCAAGAAAACCCTGCGCCTTCGCCATGGTGGCCTCTTCGGCCCCCTTCCACTGTGGCGTCCTTGGTCTTCGCCGCCTCGGCCAGCTGTTTGGCCGACTCCTCCTTCTGCCACAGAAGGTTGGCCTCGAGCTTCGCGACCAGGCCTTCGAGATACTCGAGTCTCGTCGACCTATCCTTGGACACGACCCTCAGCTTGTCGAGCTCAGTGCCCATTCGAGCCTTTTCAGCCCGAGCCCGGTCGGTCTCTTATTTCAGCTCCTTGTCCAACTCCGTCATCTTTTCTGAAAGATGTCCGAAGTGGACGATGATCTACAACGAAAGCAATAAAAAGTACAAAGAGTTAGAAAAATCCAAAGGGAAAGTAACCAACAAAGATAGAAATTCGACACTTACCGAAACCACCGAACGTGCGATCTCGATAGCGTCATCACCCGCCAGACCGGCCTCCATGGCGGCTCGGTCCTTTGGCGTCGCCAGGTGTTTGACCACCAGCATGCTCGCCAACGAGTCGCCGAGGAACCCATCATGCTTCCGAACCTGCCAGTCCGGAATATGAATCCTCTTATGCTCCTCAGTCAGGAGCTCCTCGGCCGTCACCGTCAGCGGGGGGGTCCCCATCACGAGAGCGGCGGAGATCAGGAAGTCCCCAGTCGCATTCGACGCCGAGGGTACTCCTGCGGCAGGGGTCAGGGACACCACAGCCGGAGGATCCACCCCCTCGGCTACGCTCGCACCCCTCGGAGCCTTCGCTGGCGGCAGCTTAGTAGAAACCCTCTTGCGCTTCTTCGGCGCCTTACTTCCGAGGGCTTCCCTCTACGCCATCACCGCATCGAAATCCATTGCCTCTGCATCCAATAAGAAGCCGGTTAAAGACACAAGTTGGAACATGCAAGTTTAAAGAAAAAAAAATGAGAGCATAGAAACCGCGTACTGGGATCTACGCGGCTGAGCCCTCCCTTGAAGAGAATGTCCTCGGTCAGCTCCCTCCAATCGTATTTTGGCCTGTCAAGAAGAGTCTGCACTGCCTCCTCTTCTCGAGGGTGAAGCACCGGCGACTCCCTCACTCGCCTCGACACCTCCTCCACGAAACTAGTGGGTATGGGCCACGCCTCCGCGCTCCGCACTATCAAGTACTTATCTCGCTAGTGCTTGATGGAGTCGGGGCAGACGACGAGCCAACCTCCGTGCCTCGGAGCTAGGTAATAACGGAACTCCAACCGGTTCTACTGATGAAGCCGGTAGATAGTCCGGAGTACCCTCAGCTCCGGCTCGATCCCAGCCGCTTGGCAGTGGAGTACGATCCCATTGATAACCCTCCACGCGTTCGGCATCAGTTGGACGGGACTGACCCCAAACCACCTCAGAACTTGGATCGCGAACGGGTGGAGAGATAGCCGAGCCCCGGCGATGAAGGCATCGACCGGCCAGAAACACATGTTTACTGGCATCGGCGAATTTTCCCTAACCTCGGGTCCCGGCAACATGAGCTCGTACTCCTCCGAAATTTGGAAGCAGCTCCGGATCACTACCAAATCCTCCAGGCTAAAGATCGATACTGTTTCATCGGCCTCGGAGGTCTCCCTTGCCACATTTTCCTCGAAGCCTCTCTCCCTCCCGTGAATAATGTGCTCAGACTCCTCCCCCGGGAGTTCTCGAACCCTTTGAGGTCCTGTCAGCGACCCTGGAAACTTGCCAAACTCCCTCATACGCTTCGGGTCCTCCACTATAGTGTCCCGGCCTGAGACCCTCCTGCCCTTGTCTTGGCAACCTATCTGACTTGGAGAGGGGACTTCGGCGGCAGAAGGGGGGCTCGGAGATAGGAGAAAGAGACATATTTATACTTAAAAAATGGCTAAGTATAAATTACCTTTGAGTTGATGGGAACGGACGGAATTTTCACCGGAAAAGCAATCGACGATCACCGTGAGCTCTCACTAGTAGAAATTACTGCCTAAGTAAAAATTCGGAGAATTGAGAAATGAGAGGGGGGGTGAAGTTTTATAGTGCTTGGCACGCGAAACGAGGATAATGGGCCCACAGAGCCAGCCCATTTATACAAGACGACAAAATGACCTGAACCGTCACATTGTTCACCGCGCCTAGCCGTACTATCGCATTAATGGCTGACACATCTGTCAGAGTAGTCAGAAGATCAGCAGCCATCGCATTAATTACTGTCACATCTGTCAGAAGTTTAGCAGTCGCCAACTCAGCCAGACGCTTCGTACGTTGCCAAAAAATGCAATCCAAGGCCTCGGCACATGCTGCCGAACGCTCTTGTCACCGACCATGTTACATGGAAAAAATTTGTCACCTGAAAAATAACTGGACCTCGGCACATGCTGCCGAGCGCTTTGTGTCACCGACCATGTTACATGAAAAAATTGTCACCTGAAAAATAATTGGACCTCAGTACATGCTGCCGAGCGCTCTTGTCACCGACCATGTTACATGGAAAAAATTGTCACCTGAAAAATAATTGGACCTCGGCACATGCTGCCGAGTGCTCTTGTCACCGACCATGTTACATGGAAAAAATTGTCACCTAAAAAATAATTGGACCTCGGCACATGCTGTCGAGCGCTCTTGCCACCGACCATGTTACATGGAAAATATGGACCTCGGCACATGTCGTCGAGTGCTCTCGTCACCGACCATGTTACATGGAAATGTGGACCTCGGCACATGTCGCCGAACGCTCTCGTCACCGACTATGTTACATGGAGAAGTGGACCTCGGTACATGCTGCCGAGCGCTCTCGGCACCGACCCTCTTACAGGGAGGAAACTACTCCGAACTCCGCCAAAGATCCGCCGAACACGCCTATAGCCTGGCCGAAGTATCTGTGCACTTCGGCAGTAGGTGCCGAACCCCCATGGACCCCGGCCTTCTTCATGGCGTAAGCTCGAAAGGGGTCGGCGATGAAGTCAAAGCGTCTAAGCCATGAAACGACGCAAATAACATCAAATCATTTACCTAAATACTGCGAAAAAATGATTTAAAATTCAAGAAAATTAATTAAAAATTCTAAAAAATAATTATAAATCTGGAGAAATAATTTTGAAACCCTGAGTAGATAATTATTGCTTAGAAAGGTTAATTAAGACCCCCGAATGACAAATCACCACTTCGCAAAGTTAGGAAAAATCACCAGAAGTCGAAGAGAGATCAAGAGTAACCTTGAGCGCGCAAATAGCTTCGAAAATTGCCATAATAACACATACAAAGATTCAACATCTCTCGTTTGGACTTCGATACCACCCTGCAAGCCATTAAAACAGTGAAACTACTCCTCAAAGGCTGATCAAACTCAGTCTTCGGGAGTGGGGGGCTCGTGATATGGCTAAAAATGGGGTTAAATCAGAACCGTCCAAATCAGGTGTGAATCTCAAAGCTTGGGGGTAAGATGGTAATTTCACCTACAAATGGGTCTAAAACGGGTAATGGGTCTTCTCTCCTAAGACCCAATAACCCGCGAACGGATCCACCTCAACTGGGTACGGGTTCCAACCCGTAGCAAACCCGGTCCAGCAGGATAGGATTAGGGTTTCTGATTGCATTCAATCAACGGCCTTGATCCGGTCTATCCTTTTACTGGGAATTAGGGATTTCATTCCTAATCTGATCCCAAAGGCGGCTATAAATACCCCCCATCTACCACCATTAAGGGGTAATCAACCTTTTGCCAATTTACGCTCTCTCATAATCTTTCTTGATTACTGACTTGAGCGTCGGAGGGTGCGTCACCGGGATCAACCCCAGTGTTTCGCACTTTTTGCAGGTGAACGGCGGGAGTCAGCAGTCAAACTCCGGCATAAGAAGTCAAGGTTCGCTATTCAGTTTTTCTAAGAATCCACAAATACTATCTGTTTGCCCCCACACCAGAATCAGCGGTAACAGTGCCCCTCCTGTTGTGAACGCATAAAATAGTAGAAAGAATAAAGTGTAATCTTGTCTCTTTCCCTTTTTTGTTCAAATTTCTGTGTAATCTCGCAAACTTCAAGCAAGGCCCTGACTTCCTCATGCTATAAGGCGGCGGCGACGCTCGACATGTATAGCGAGCCACGCCCTACCTTTCCCACAAGCTGGGGGGCTCGACGCTCTGCATGCACAGCGAGCCACGCCCTAGCTTTCTCACAAGCTACAAGGGCTCGACGCTCGGCATGTACCTCGAGCCACACCCTAGCTTTTATCACAGGTTGGAGGGTTCGACGCTCGGCATGTACCTCGAGCCACACCCTAGCTTTTATCACAGGTTGGAGGGTTCGACGCTCGACATGTATAGTGAGCCACGCCCTAGCTTTCTCACAAGCTATAAGGGCTTGACACTCGGCATGTACCTCGAGCCATGCCCTAACTTTTCTCCCAGGCTGGGGGCATGACACTCGACTTGTATAGCGAGCCACGCCCTAGCTTTCCGACAAGCTAGGGTGCTCGACGCTCTGCATGTATAGCGAGCCATGCCCTAGCTTTTTCACAAGCTACAAGGGCTCGATGCTCGACATGTACCTCGAGCCACGCCCTAGCTTTTTTCATAGGCTGGGGGGCTCGACGCTTGACATGTATACCGAGCCACGCCCTAGCTTTCTCACATGCTACAAGGGCTCAATGCTTGGTATGTACCTCAAGCCACACCCTAGCCTTTCTCACGGGATGGGGGGCTTGATGCTCGACATGTATAGCGAGCCACGCCCTAGCCTTCCCACAAGCTGGGGGGCTCGATGCTCTGCATGTACAGTGACCCACGTCCTAGCTTTCTCACAAGCTACAAGGGCTCGACACTCGACATGTACCTCGAGCCATGCCCTAGCTTTTCTCACAAACTGGGGGGCTCGACGCTCGATATGTAAAGCGAGCCATGCCCTAGCTTTTCCATAAGCTGGGGGGCTCAACGCTCTGCATATACAGCGAGCCATGCCCTAGCTTTCTCACAAGATACAAGGGCTCGACGCTCAGCATGTACCTCGAGCCATGCCCTAGATTTTCTCAAAGGTTGGGGGGGCTCGACGCGCCACATGTATAGAGAGTCACGCCCTAGCTTTCCCACAAGCTAGGGGGCTTGACGCTCTGCATGTACAGCGAGCCACGCCCTATCTTTCTCACAAGCTACAAGAGCTCGACGCTCGGCATGTACCTCGAGCCACGCCCTAGCTTTTTTCGCAGGCTAGGGGGCTCGACGCTCGACATGTATAGCGAGCCACGCCCTAGCTTTCTCACAAGCTACAAAGGCTCGATGCTCAGAATGTACCTCGAGCCACGTCCTAGCTTTTCTCACAGGCTGGGGGCTCGACGCTCGACAGGTATAGCGAGCCACGCCCTAGATTTCCCACAAGCTGGGGGGCTCGACGCTCTGCATGTACAATGAGCCACGCCCTAGCTTTCTCACAAGCTATATGGGCTCGATGCTCGGCATGTACTTCGAGCCATGCCCTAGATTTTCTCACAGGCTGGGGGGCTCGACACTCGACATGTATAACGAGCCACGCCCTAGCTTTCCCACAAGCTAGGGGGGGGACTCGATGCTCTGCATATACAGCGAGCCACTGCCCTAGCTTTCCCACAAGATGGGGGGCTCGACGCTCTTCATGTACAGCAAGCCACGCCCTAGCTCTCTCACAAGCTGGAAGGCTCGACGCTCTGCATGTACAGCGAGCCACGCCCTATCTCTCTTATAGGCTGGAAGGATCGATGATTGACAGTGACTTCGAGCACCCACGAGGGATTCTACAATCCCTCGACTCCTAGCCCTCGGCTCGGACGTCACCCGCTCACATCCTCGCCACTCGGCATGGACTTCGAGCACCCACGAGGGAGTCCACAGTCCCTTAATTCCTAGCCCTCGGCTCGGATGTCACACGCTCACATCCTCGCCACTCAGCATGGACTTCGAGCACCCACGAGGGATTCTACAATCCCTCAACTCCTAGCCCTCTGCTCAGACGTCACACGCTCACGTCCTCACCACTCGGCATGGACTTCGAGCACTCACGAGGGATTCTACAATCCCTCAAGTCCTAGATCTCGGCTCGGACATCACCCGCTCACGTCCTCGCCACTTCGGCTAACAAACCGACCTAAAATTTTCGCTTGGATTTACGGTCCTCGCCTACGGCGAGACCCACTGGGTTTCGAACCACGGAGCGAACCACCTTTCGCCCACTGGCAACCGGGGATAAAAAATACTCATAGCTGTTACCCCCAACTGTCAGAGGATGACAGGAGAGCCACTGGTCCTGGACTCCCAAAAAGAAGTTTCATTTAGGGCGCATGCCTACAGCCAGCACCTCGAGCCCCCTACTCCGAGATCGACCCTCCTTTTACCCGCTAGCAACTGGGGATAAAACGACGCTCATAGCCGCTTACCCCCAATTGTCAGAGGGTGGCAGGAGAGTCGCCGATGACAAGAACTCACGGTGAAGTAAGAAAATTTCTGATGAAGCGGTGAGGGTTATATAGCCTTTCGGAATGCGCATTTATGGCATAGGAAGCCAAAATGTCTAATAGCATTTAATGACCTTGGAAGATGAAACGTCCTCAATTACCAGGCGTTCAAGATGCCTCACCCTCGTCATCACCCTTCGGGCTCGAACACCTCCCTCGGCCTGGATATCAAGGACCTGCCCTTGGAAATTGGAAATCCTAGCTTCCTCACAAGCTGAAGGGGCACGGTTCCCAAGTCGAACGGAACTACTCGACCCCATGACACCACTACTCGGCAAGGACTACAAGACATAAATGGGAAATTGAGAAATCTCCAAGTGCTCAACCCTTGGCTCGTCTACCAAGTCGAATGGAGCAACAGATGGGAGATTCTTCGATCTCCCATCCTCTCCCTAGCCCTTGACAGTCATTCTCAAGGAACAAATTCAAGACAGATGGAAAGAATCATTTTTATTATAACGCCTTGAAGTGCCATGGTACAACAAGTTTTCATTACAAACGGCTATCACCTCAGCCTAAGTTTTCCTCAGAGGCTCTTCGGGCTAACACCGGCTAACTCGAGCCCCGCTAAGTGCGTTTGCTCTCTAACGGGCTCGTCTGACCCCATCGGCATAGCCAAATAGACGCTCTAGCAACAGAGCTATGTGTGTCTCCCGGCTTTGCCATTTCCAGATGTAGGGTCGGGGATGGACCTGCGACGGACGGCCAACCTCCCCCGAAGGGACGGGGCCGGCCTCTGCCCAACATAATCTTCATCCTCTAAATCTCTAGCTCCTTCTCCACCACGACCTCACGAAGGAGGGACTCAAAGGTCAGCCGTCTGGTGGAGCCATCGGACAACGACCGCGCCATCTCAGCACTCCCCCAGCCACAGTCGGCGATTGCCTTCTTCAAGCGAACCGCCTCCACACTCAGCTTCTTAGACTTGTTCAAAAAATAGTTAACAGCAGCTTCCCAATCACGGGCCTGTTTGCGATAGTGGATCAAGACAGACTCCTTAGACTCCATCCTGTCTCGAAGTTGCTTGACCTCAACCGAGCTAAGAGTGGTTCCGAGGGTCTCATCCATCTGACTAAGGAAAAAAAGAACAAGGTTTCACTCCAAACTTTCAAAACAACAAGTCATACAAGTTCGGCTGAAAACAAAAATATATATCTATCATTTCAAAAAATAATTACAAAGGGCGGTGGCCAATCTGCAATCGGTGAGTACAAAAAGGAAGAGGAGGGAAACTACTTCTCAGGAGAGAGCAGCACCTCTCCGTTGGCCGACCCCTGAGTTTCGGACGTCCGCTGCTCCTCCCACCTGCTTCACGAGGATCGGCTCTACCTCCACCTCCTTGCCCTCTCCTCCAGGCGTCTTCAGATGGACGGGCGGCTCCCTGCCATACTGAAGCTCATCAATCTTGACCTGGGGGTACAGGAACAAAAAGTGTTCCTTGGCCCGGCCGTAAGCCTCGTCTTGGGCAGCAAGTACCTCTTCCCTGGCGGCAGCCTCCATGCTCTTGTACTTCGTTTCCTCCTCTACCCTGACCCTGCACCAGAGCCAGGATATGCTCGTGTTGTTTGGTTGCGAGATCGGCCCGGAGGGCCTGCACTTGCCCCTGAGCAGTATCCAGCTCGATCTTCAGGTTCTTTGCCTCGTGCAAGAACCTGTCGGCGTTCCTCGCCTCGTTCCTCACCTCCTTCTCATAGCACATTTTCAACTATGCCCCGACCATGGATGCCTGCGAACGAGGAACCAAGAGTTGTAATATTCAAACTCAAACAATATCACTAAGTACAAAGCTGACGGACGGGTGGAACCTTACCATCAAGTGTGATTGAGCCCACTTCATGTAACACGTCTCGACCGTCTTGGTCGCCGGGATAGCCTGATCGCGGGGCATGGCGAGACTGTCCACTACCTCGACCGATATGGGAGCCTCGGCCAGAGTGTCAGCTTCCTTCACCGACTAGTCAGGGGCCCATGGCCTGAGCCCCTTTTTGCCCACCATTGCCTGGGCATCTGGGCGTAAGGAAGGAGTCCCACCCTTCAGAACCTCTGCCACATTGCGGCTGCTGGAACTCAGTTCTGGCTCTGGCACTCCTCTGACGAAGAGTGTCTTCGCCTTCTTAGGGGGGGCGCTCCGAGGGACCTTCGACGCCCCCCTGAGCGGACCCCACCTTCAGCTTAGACTTCTCGGCCCTCCTCTTCAGGGCCAGGGCCTTCCTCGCATCAAGCTTCTCCTGGTCCATCACTGCAAGGAAAAAAGAAAGAATGTTAACATGAAGGTAGAAAGTTAAATAAAAAAGAAACGAAACATACAAGGGTTGACTGGGCTCAGTCTGATCCGGGACAAGTGCAACTCGGTCACATTCGGCCAGCCAATGCTATGGCCCTTGACGATTCGCTCGACATCGGCCCACTTCGCTTCTGTCAAGTCTCGCCGCTTCGGGGGTTTGTGGTTCGGCTTATAAAAATTTCAAGCGGTAGGAATTTTCCAAGGCACCTCGCTTCGGACCACGAAGTATTTAGCCTTCCACCTCTTGATTGAGTTCGGATGCCCGTGAATCACCTTCTTGTGAGGACAAGGCGATATGTAGCAAATGCTCTCCTCCTCTCCCAACGAGCTCACCCCTAGAACGGCCCAAAAGTACTTCAGTTTCAGAGGCACCCCCTTCTCCTTACATTTCAAGATGAAGCAAACCAACTGCTTCCAAGAGTTGGGACCATACTGCATCGGGCAGAGAGCCCCCATCTCAGCACCCTCTTGATAAATGGGTGCAACGGCAGCCTTAGTCCCGAAATGAAGGTATCCTCGGGAAACATGCAGTAGCCAGGGGCCAACTCAGTGGTAGGACGAAGGCTGGTGCTGGGGATCATCAGCTCATAGTCCTGCCCTATGAAGTAACTTGCCCTTATCACGGGTAGGTAGTCGGCTATCAAGACGCACTGAATCTTGTCCATCTGGATCTGGGTCCGGGATGGCAAAGATACTTCCGCCCTGAATCGAACCAAATTCTCGACATCATCAGGATACATCCTGATAGATCGGGGGTTCTTGATGTACGGAACATCGAGCCCATGCTTGGGCGCAAACTCGTCTGGTGACCCCGGACTGTCCGGAAGGCGCCATTTCCTCTTCCTCTTTCGGATACGAGGAGCCCTCGGAGGAGACGGTGTCGCAAAAGGTGGGAGAATAGGGAGAACCTCATCAGTGTCATCCCCACTACCCTTGTCAAAATCACCCTTGGCCCCCCCATCCTCCACTTCATCCTCAACCTCCTCACCCTGTACCTTTACCTCACCCTCAGCTCTCTCGTCCGCCACGCCCTCCTCGACTCCCTCGTCCTGTGCCTCCACCTCATCCTCGGAATCATTGGATTCCACCACATACGGATTACGACTACGGAGCGGCACTATGTTCAAGACCCTGTCGTCGAGATCCTAGGATGTGGAGGTCGACTGACGATCCTCTTCATCCCTACTGGAAGTGCTCACCTTGAAACCGGACTAAGACCGCGACATAACAAAAGTGATACTAACCTGGGTTTCGTAAACGGGATGTCACCGGAAAAGTTGTCGCCGCCAACTAGAGAGAGAAGCTTTGATTTTTTAGAAAGAGAAAGCATAGTGAAAAATAAGGAGGGGGTGGAAGTTTTATAGAGCAACTGTCGACGTCTTGAATTTTGCGAAAGAATCCTGGTCGTCGAATCTTAATCATCAAGATCTAGCAGCTAAAAAGATTTCAGACGCCTGATTCCCCCCCCCCCCGGCAGCTTTCTCAAGATGAAGGGGCTCGACGCTCGGCAGGTACGGCGAGCCACGCCTTAGCTTTTCTCAAGCTACGGGGGCTCGACGCTTGGCACGTACCTCGAACCCCGCCCCAGCTTTCTCACAGGCTGGGGGGCTCGACGTTCAGCTTGCACCTCGAGCCAAGGCCTACCTTCTCACAAGCTACAAGAGCTCAATGCTCGGCATGTACCTCGAGCCACACCCTAGCTTTTCACAAGCTACAAGGGCTCGACACTTGGCATGTACCTCGAGTCGCACCCTAGTTATTCACAAGCTACAAGGGTTCGACGCTCGGTATGTATTCCGAGCCACACCCTAGCTTTTCTCAAGCTACGGGAGCTCGCGCTCAGCACGTACCTCGAGCCCTGCCCCAGCTTTCTCACAGGCTGGGGGGCTCGACGCTCGGCATGTACCTCGACCATGCCCTAGCTTTTCTCAAGATACAAGGGTTCGACACTCGGCATGTACCTCGAGCCACACCTAGCTTTTCACAAGCTACAAAGGCTCGACGCTCGGCATGTACCCGAGCCACACCCTAACTTTTTACAAGCTAAAAGGGTTCGACGCTCAGCATGTACCTCGAGCCACACCCTAGCCTTTCTCACAGGCTGGGGGGATCGATGCTCAGCATGTTCCTCGAGCCACGCCCCTACTTTTCTCACATGCTAGGGGACTCAATGCTAGGCATGCACCTCGAGCCACGCCCTAGCTTTTCTCAAGCTACGGGGGATCGATGCTCGGCAAGTACCTCGAGCCCTGCCCCAGCTTTCTCACAGCCTGGGGGCTTGATGCTCGGCGTGTACCTTGAGCCACACCCTAGCTTTTCTCAAACTATGAGGGATCGACGCTCGGCATGCACCTCGAGCCACACCCCAGCTTTTCACAAGCTACAAGGGCTCAATGCTCGGCATGTACCTCGAGCCACACCCTAGCTTTTCACAAGCTACAAGGGCTCGACGCTCAGCATGTACTTCGAGCCACACCCTAGCTTTTCACAAGCTACAAGGGTTCGACACTCGGCATGTACCTCGAGCCACTCCCTAGACTTTCTCACATGCTGGGGGGCTCGACGCTCGGCATGTTCCTCGAGCCACGCCATAACTTTTCTCACAGGCTGGGGGGCTCGACACTCGGCATGCACCTCGAGCCACGCCCTAACTTTTCTCAAGCTACGGTGGCTCGACCCTCAGCACGTACCTCGAGCCCCACCCCTAGCTTTCTCACAGGCTGGGGGGCTCGACGCTCGTCATGTACCTCGAGCCTCGCCCTAGCTTTTCTCAAGCTACCAAGGGCTCGACGCTGGGCATGTACCTCGAGCCACACCCTAGCTTTTCACAAGCTACGAGGGATCGACGCTCGACATGCACCTCGAGCCACACCTTAGCTTCTTACAAGCTACAAGGGCTCGACACTCGGCATGTACCTCGAGCCACACCCTAGCTTCTCACAAGCTACAAGAGCTCGATGCTCGACATGTGCCTCAAGCCACGCCCTAATTTTTCTCACAGGTCGGGGGGCTCGACGCTCGGCATACACCTCGAGTCACGGCCTAGCTTTTCTCAAACGGGGGGCTCGACACTCGACATGTACCTCGAGCCAAGGCCTAGCTTCTCACAGGCTACATGGGCTCGGCGCTCGGCAGGTACCTCGAGTCATGCCCTAGCTTTCCTCGTAGGCCGGGAGGCTCAATGCTCGGCATGCACCTTGAGCCACGCCCTAACTTTTCTTGGCTTGGGGCTCGACGTTCGGCATGTACCTCGAGCCATGTCCTAACTTTTTTTCACAAGCTACAAGGGCTCGATGCTCGGCATGTACCTCGACCCACGCCCTAGCTTTCCTCACAGGCTGGGGGGCTCGACGCTCGGCATGTGCCTTGAGCCATGCCCTAACCTTTCTCACAGGCTGGGGGGCTCTACGCTCGGTATACACCTCGAGCCACGCCCTAGCTTTTCTACGGAGGGCTCGACACTCTTCATGTACCTCGAGCCAGGGCCTAGCTTCTCACAAGCTAATGGGCTCGATGCTCAGCAGGTACCTCGAGCCACGTCCTAGCTTTTCTCAAGTTACAAGGGCTCGACGCTCAGCATGCACCTTGAGCGACGCCCCAGCTTTTCTCAGATGGGGGGCTCGACACTCTTCATGTACCTCGAGCCAAGGCCTAGCTTCTCACAAGCTACATGGGCTCGACGCTCAACAGTTACCTCGAGCCATGCCCTAGCTTTTCTTAAGCTATAAGGGCTCGACGCTTGGCATGTGCCTCGAGCCATGCCCTAGCTTTTCTCACAGGATTGGGGGCTCGACGCTCGGCATGCACCTCGAGCCCCGCCCTAACTTTTCTCACAGACAAGGGGGTTCGGCGCTCGGCATGTACCTCGAGCCATGCCCTAAATTTTTGACACTCGACGCTCGACGCTCGATGCTCGGCATGTACTTCAAGCAACGCACCAGCTTACTCAAAATATGGGACGGTCGACGGTCGACGCTCGACGGTCGACGCTCGACGGTCGACGCTCGACATGTCAACTCTCCAGGGGATTTCCCATCCCACTCACAAACAACGCTCTCTCTCGCGAGAGGCCTCGCTTGGCGCTCTGTGCCGCGACTCTACTAGCGCTCGGTTCGGCGCCGACCCTTATTCTTGTTCAGGGACTCGATGACCCACCTTCGCGAGATACTCCCCTCCGCTCTTCCTACTAAGACAAAAACTACTCCTCCACGGCTGGCTTACACAGCCCTCCAGGAGTGGGGGCTCCTTATATGGTATGGATTGCGTGGTCCCTATTTGGGTCATCAGATCTCCTCAGATTTTGCTCCCCCGTCATCATCAGTTCAAAACAGGCCCGACGAGCTTTAGCCCATTTAGGCCACAGGTAAATGGATCCGACCCAGTCCGTTAGGGTCTCAGACCCGTTTACCCCTGCCTATAAATATCAGTCCCCCTCCTCACTTTCAGAGGTAATAAACTTTTTCTCCCCTGAACCCTAGCTACTGTTACTTTCTCAGTGACTGACTAGATCATCGGAGAGTCTATCTCCGGGAACTCTCCCGGGATTTCTAGGCAGTGTGCAGGTACGAAGATCCGAGCCGAGCTACGTGATCCGAACCGAGCACCCGGCCTCTACCTCTCTCCTGCTCCTCCCGAATCGGTCCTACAGCCGAGAATCGGATCAACGCCAATGTCGTGTCTTCCACTTCACAAATTATAAGAACTCACACTTGTTGTCCCCACACCCAAAAACAAACAGCATCAAACACTATTAAACCCCACTAGCAAAGCCCACAAATAAACTACATAGGTCTAAGATTCGAGATGTTCTGTCGAGTCAAAGATAAGGAAGGAAGAGGGGATATTCATGTTCATCCACCGCTTGCTTTTTGTTTTTTTAAAAAAAAAATTTTAATTTTTTTTATTTATGGTCCACCAAATCTAGCCTGACTGTTCAAAATCTTGATTCTCGGGATTTGCTTTTGTTAAACTGTCTGATTTGTAGATAAATAGGTCTTATCTTATTTTCGAAAAAAAAAAAACAGGAGTTAAATTTACTACTATTTCTAATAAATATTCATTCCATTCCATGCTGAAATCCATTTGTGCTCATTTCCCCTTATCACCTACTAGTAGTTTACACGTGCAATACATGTTTTAATAAATATAGATTTTTAAAATAAAAATTTAGGTATAGTTTTAATTTGAATCTAGGATCTCTTTTATAATAGTTATACACATGTGTTACACGTGTTGGTAGATTGACAAAACATTTATAAATGACACTAATAGCTTTCTCCCATTATAATATTACTAGTAATTTACACGTGCGATGCATGTTTTAATAATTTCAAAAAATAAAAATAAAAACTCTAACGTAGGGAGAATTTGAACCGGAAACCTCTTTTATATTAGTTATGTACGTGCATTGCACATGTTGGTAGAATGACACAAAGACAAATGACACTAAGGCCTTCTCCCATTATAATATTAGATTAGAGATATTTACAAACATACATACATATATAATCATTTGTGAAATTATCAACAAAAATATGGTCATAGTGATTCAGGTAATGCTTTGTGATGGGTAGTTACGTTACAGAAACTGATAAGGATCCACCGTGGAAAATCTGACTGTTATTATTTTTTTTTTGTTGTAAATTTTTGCTAATTTGGGATATGCACTCTCTCTCCCTTCTCATATATCTTAGATGTGTTTTGTCCTAGCTGAATTGGAGAGAAGAAAAAAAAAAAGGGTTTGAAATGATTTAAATACCACTACATCAAGGGACGCCCATTTTTTTAAAGGGAGGACATTGTCCGACATTGTCTCAATGTATACCTGGATACTTATTTAGAGCGGTTGGAAGCGCCATTATATCACCTACCAAAACTTTGAGTCACTTTGAGAATTCGAAGGAGATTCATCGGAATCACTACTACCAACCACGTAGTTGGAGTAACAGAAAAAAATTCGCCCATGGATTTTGACAAGAGAGGCAACCACATATTAGTACTAACTGCGGTTTCTGCAATACCCATACGGAAACGAAATGTAATCTTTTCTTAGATTCCCCCAGAAGTAAGACCGTTCTCTGCGAGATTCTGTTAGCCCTCGGCACATCGGTTTACCCACGAGTTTATGAAAACCTATGGGTTGGAGCCACCTTCGCTAGTGACAGACGTGAAATGATGGAAGCGTGGTATATCGCTATCGCCGCAACGATCTGAATTTTATGGCTAGACAGTAATAACCTTTACTTTCGTGTGACTAGTAATAATATTTCTAGTAATCTTACTAATATTATGCATTCTATTTCTATTTGGACTAGAGGAAGAATCGTCAGAGCATTTGAGGTAGAGGAGTACGATGAAGAGGCGGTGATAATTGGTCCCACCTTAGACTGATACGGTGCGTTACTCTTGGTTGCTCACCCTCCAGGACGTTGTTGAAGGGACCTCCGATATCATGTAGTTTTTGTTTTTTATTTGGATGCTCTCATATGTTTGGATTTGGTTGTATCTGTCCCACCCTCCTATGCACTTGGTGGTATTATGTTTTATTTCCTCTACTTTGTAGTTTTTGTATTTGAGCCCAGTACCATGTGTATATTTTAGGCTAGATTTAAAAAAATCCCACTGAATTTGGGTCATTTTAAAAAAATTGCACTAATTTTTTTTTTTTATAAAAAAAACGCACAAAAGTTTAAAAAAATACACACTGACAGAATTAGGGTAAGGGTTAGGATTAGTTCAGGAAGGGTTATTTAAACATCTGATTAGTTAAGTGATGTTTTTTTTAAACACAAATGAAAAATGAATGTGGTTTTTTTTAAACTTAGCCTAACGGAAACCTAACTCCGTTAAAGTGAGTTTTTTTTAACTATAGTTTGTACCCTTTTTTTAAATTAAAAAGAAAACCTAGTGCTGTTTTTAAAAAATAGCCCAAAGTTCAGTGAGATTTTTTTAAAATATAGCCTATATTTTATTAACTCTTTATTAATAAAAAATAGTGGCTAAATTCCTCCTTTTCTTCAACAAAAAATAAATAAAAAAATTCAGTCACTTGACTCTCTCTTGAACCAATTAAATTGCAACTTGCCAGTAACACCCTCACACAAGTTCAATGCATCTCAGCCTTTTCAAAAATACAATCACTAAGGTCCAGACCCTAAATATGTAGGTTAGCTATAGGACCACCCACATCTCCATTGCACCATATCCCAATTAGGGTATCAAATTCCATTACAAAAACACACAAGCCCTGAGCTATATAAACCCTATAAATTTAACAACAGGTGTGGGGCCCTCAAGGGCCCCAACACGTACTGGTTGTGGTTCACAAAGTAGAGCCAACACCATAACAATGACAGAAGCAAAGTGCATGCAGTTTTCATAGCTGCCACTAACTACTAACTGCTGATGCTGCTGCTAATTAGGGGTCCATACTGCTTTCTCTTAAAAATTAAACATTATGTTAGTCAAAGCAGAGCACCTACCTCTCTTTCTTTCCTTCTTCCTTTAGAGACAGCAACAGCAACAGCTACCGAGGTGTAAAGCAGTGACCTGGAGTTGGAGATTCTTTGTTGAGTACATCATGGAATCCACCAACAGGTGGTGAGATATCAACAAAAGCTCTCATTCTATAAAATAGTCACAAGAAAGCAAGGGAGTAACAAGAAGAAAAAACTGAAGAACAAAGAAAGTTGGCATTCACCGACCCTGACACCTACAATTCCACCGCCCTTGGGCGAGGCGTCATAAGGTCATTATAAGGTCATTAGTTGTGATGGTCTGGATTTTTGGTTCTAAAATTATGTGTGGGAGAGAGATGTTGTTCTTTGCTGCTCTCTTTTATTGACCATATGTATAAAATTACGTAAGAGAGCTTGTGCATGAGAGAGGCGTAGGAGAGAAGGATAGGGCTGGGTTCAGCAAATATTCGAGTCTGTTTGGATAACAAAATCCGACCTGATTCGATTCAAATGGGTGCGCGGGCAATGACGGCGGTGCACGAAGCTAAAATGTCATACATTTGTCTGTACCCAGTACTCTGGATTTGTTTTGTTAAATTCTGACAGAATAGTCATATTCCACATTTTCCCTAAAAAAAAAAGGAGGTTGCCCTTTCATTAGATGGGCTATTTACAAGGTTAATTGTACCAACACGCGCAAATCTTGCAAATCTTTTACCCTGGTGCGGAGATATGAAGGTAAAGAAACATTTACAAATCTACTAAGATTGCTAAACAAGCCATTACAATCAAAACTATTCTAAAATGAAGAAGATGGCACTTCAACCCTTGAAAATTTCGACCATAAACCACGCTAAATGACAAAACGGTCTCTGCCATATGTCCACAAATCTACAGACCTGCATTATATAACCCACAGTTAAAACAACGGGGCTAGTCACTAATTTTCACGACTAAAAAGATTACAAATACCGCAGGTTCAGAAAGTTTCAGCAGGATTAATGGCTTACATTACTAGCTTTTCTCAAGATATAGCAGAAGAGTCTTTCAAGGAGCTCTTCATTTCATCCTCTGTTGAATTTTCATCTGCTGCATTTAAAGATTCTTTGCTTAATGGAGTCACAGTTCCTGGGCTCATTTTCTGGACTTCCTCTTTTGTGTAAATATAAATCTTGCGAACCATGGTGCAAAATTCCCTGGTAAGAAAAAGATATACATGTCAGCCCTCATTTCTTATCATCGGAAAGCAAATATATCAAACACAAGCACGCGCACTCCAACTACTCTCCTAGGGTATGCAGTTCGTAAACTACTTACTTCCATGGATCATCTCCAACAAGCATCATGTCGCCCTCACTGTCTGTGTATACAACAATCCAATTCTTGTTGAGAGACAACAGTTCACCCTCAAACTCAAACATTTTATCCAATTCTGTGATCAGTTCATCATAGCCATTAAACCTCGTAAGGTCCACAGATCTCCCAAGAGCAATTCCCTGCTTGTGTACCTAAAAGCATACCCAATCAAAGCTTCGCTGAGAATGGTCTTGATCATATGAGTGTTGCAAATGTATATTGGAAATTCTAACAGTGCAACTCTCCAAATATGAACCACCATTATAAGACAATCAAATTTTTAACCAAAAAAGAGTACCTAGCAAGATAGTTGTTATTAAACTGTGTTCCGTAAGTTATATGCATCTAATGCACACAAAAAATAAGGCTCGCCGAACATCTATATTTCATAATTAAAAAAACAAGTAGTTCAGCAACTTCTTACTTGTGCATATCCACTATGGATAAGCCAACGATTTAGCATCTACCGGTAACACACGTGAGAAATCCATATAATTTTGACTCATTGGGCAAATCATGATGAACTATGATAATAATTTAGACCGATGGTCAATCAAGGATTCTACAGACGGTTCACATTTGCTATGGCTTGTAATAAAAGGGGGGTATTTAGTAGCATTATGGTGCATGCAAAGAAATCAATTAACGTATAGCCAAAGAAACTACCTTAGTACAGCTCCTAGTTGAACTTCCTGATGGCTTGCTTGGGATATCTTTAGCATTTTGCAAGCCAGATTGAAGACCCTTCTCCTGTTCACAACCTGTTGAAGCAGATTCAACTGACTTGGTACTTTTGGATGGTTCAAATGATTTCCCACCCTCTATGACTGATGACTGACAGTTTCCAGTTGGTTGACTACATGACTCCACCTCACAGATCACATTTGACTGTTCTGTCACTGGTTCCGAAATAGGATTGCTGTTAAGATTAAACCCGAAAACCTTCCAAGTGCTGCTTCCTTTTGGTGTGGCCTCTGCCACATTGGCTGCAGCAAATACAGGCTGAGGTCTCATTGGCCTTGGCTGCGACAAGTTTTCAGTTCGAGAATTTGAAGGCAGATGTGGGAACCAGTTTGGATAATTTTGCTCCATCCCAAAACCTTGCAACAAGGGATAGCCTCCCATCCCACCATATCTAACATGTTGAGTTGGCATATCTATGTTAGACTCCATACTGAAAGAAGGGTTAGAAGACATCAGAGACCACTGTCCTGAATTGCTCTCAAGGTATTGGGCAGAGAATTTCCGAGTGTCGTCAGGGGTTGAGAATCCTGAAAGCACATTTGTGTAGGTGGGTTCCTGTCTTCCCATTTGGATCCAGTTATCCGAACCCAATTTTCTTGGGGTACAAGAATCAGTTCTTTCTTCATCGACTGTTGGAGGCCACATGTGCTTAGAAGCAACCTCGGATACATTACTACCAGCGAAGTTACCTCTCAAAGTTGAGATATCTTGCCCAGGGAAAGTTTTTGGCATTCCAACCAACTGGGAAGGATCTGTACTGACTTTCACTGGCAATAAAAGAAACATTTATAAAAGTTCAGTCAATTTGAATTTAAAACTAAATGCAATTACATTGGATTTAGCAAGTTTCCAATATCACCTTCTCTTGTAAGAACAGATGAATCAGGAGACGATGAAATCATATTGGTACGGGGCCTTTTTGATCTAGACAGTGGAAGGGGGTTCATAGGAGGAGCCAAAGCAGGTTCTATTTTCCATGGGGAAACTCTTTCAGGGCGAGGAACAGAAGATATATCATCCCAACGTACCTAAATTCCAGAAGATGGGCGTTATTCACACCATAAAGCATTATTGTAATACAAACAGTAGAGAAAAGTTGACATAGCAAGTACCTTGAGGCACCTCCATTTAGATCCAGGCCACCGATTGGCATCAAAATCTCCTATGCCTATAATGGTGCCTGTGAACCTGGTAAGAAAATGATTAAAGTAAATTAGAAATAGAATAAAACATCTTCACAGCACTACTCAATTGTGGCATAGTTCCAGATCATTCATTAATGGAGAAAGAACATGAACGTATTGTAATGGAGAATACCTCTGCTCTGGGGCCTCTTCACCTTCGAACCTCATTTTAAATCTCATCCCTATTGAGTAGTTGTTTTTGAGAGACTCCATATATTGATTGTAGGGAACAATGAATTCAGAAGGACTTGTCCTGTCATTCCAAGTTAGCTATAAGATAAGAATTAAATAGATTTGAAAAAGAAAAGAGTTTCTAATTGATTCTCTCCTAGCCATGTAAAATAATCTTGAAGCGAATGACAATGTATGACATAGGAAGACCCAAGTACTGCAATTTCAAAAATGACGAAACTAGGATTGTCATAGTTCTCATACAAAGAAATAAAGAGTTTCCTACCATAATTTTAATTTCCAGACCGTCTCCCAACACATATATCAGGAGTATATAAACTTAAACTTAATAAGAGAACTGTCAAACAATATTTATTCATTCACCATCATATCACAGGAAATTCAGCTTAAATTAATTATGATTCCAGCAAAGGTTCTTTCAATTTTGAAAAGCTAAAATTTTGTCTACCAATCCAATTGTGCCAATGTGCTTGTTTGTTTCTAGAATGGTCTCGATGACAACTGCACTATTATAACTGCACCATAAGATAATAACTTAAGACTAAAAATAAAGATGTTAAATACTTGAAAGGTTGTGAAGTAGAATGCAGTAAATAAAACCATTAGATAGAAGGTATGCTCAACCATTGACATCCCTACATATTGCATGAAACCACAACGAAATCAAAAACACAAACCTTGGTTTGTAGTAAACTGTGAACATTGTCCCTGTGGAAACAGCATGCCATGCAGTTGCGAGTACTCCAAGATGCATGCTGTGGCTAGATATAACAGAAGATGGAATATTTGTTTGTTGCCTCATAGCACGTCTCACTCCAACGCGCAGTTCACCATTTTCTCCTCTGGGTAACACGCCTCCATTCAGTAATAAGCACATGAACACATTAAGGGAAGATATAACCGGTACCATACCTTAGAAAAATAAAGGCATCGCCAGCGATAAGCCTCTTAGAACTGACAAAGACACTCCAACCACTTTGAAGAAGGTGCCTCCTTGGCTGACCTGAAATAGCCACGACATATACAAAAAGTTTAAACTACAGCAGTGAATCTTCGGATACGAAAATGACTATAAAATCAACATTCAAAGTTTGTCTAATATATTAATAAAATCGACAATTACCACGAAAAATGTGGCGGAATCGCCACTCGACGCCATGTAAATCCTTGGCAATCAGTTCTTGTGTTGGAGGGTTTTTACTCATATCCTGATCCAAACAACAAAAACCATAAACAGAATATCAACATCTTCCCCTACTCACAAAAACCATATAGAAAAACAAAAACATCAAACCAAAAACAAGAGTCTAGAACCAACCAAAGGAGGAAGGCACTCATCAGCATGACGTCTCAACACCGAAAACCCGCCATGAGTGCTCGTGTCCGAAGCCGTCAGGGTTTTACAGAAAGAGTGAACATGAGGCCTCGGTTTTTCTGGTGGTGCAGGTTCTTTCTCCTCGACATTCTCATCTCGCTAGTAATTCACCCACAAAACCCATATCAAGCAAACAATAAATTCACCACTTGTTCATATAAATTCAACATCACACACATATATATCTATCTTACCTTCTGTTCCGGGACCAAAGTCACTTGCGCAAAAACCTCATCCGTGTCCGGTTCAGCCTATACAGAAAGACTCTACTTAGTGAAAAATTAAATCCGTATAATATAATCAATATTCCAAAAAAGAACCAGCTTACCTTCAACAACACATTAATAACCCGGCAAAGTATCTTCGATGGCAGATCGTAAACTGGAACCTGATTGTCTGAAGCCTGATTGGTCGAGGCCTCCACCTAAGAAAACCAAAATTCAGATCAACAATCAATACAACGAAGAAAACTATAAGAACAAAAATTCAACAACAACAACAACACCACCACCACCACAACGTTTGAGAATATAGGGGAACAAACTAAGTAAAACCCCCTAGATTTCACGAATTTGGTGATAAATTTGAGCAGTCAACGTTAGGCCAAAAATATAACTAAAAATAGGACGAAATGGAGGTTCCCAACCAAACAGGCACAACTTACAACATATGATAAAAAAAAACCACAAGAACCCCTCCCCCCCTCTCTCAAAATGAACTGAAATTCGAGGAAAAATTTTAAAATTACCCAATACTCTTCATCAATTCAAAATAATAAAAAATCTTCACTTTTCAACTTAAACAGGAAAAAAAAACCACCAAAGATGTAAACCAAATCCCCAACCTACACGAATTCCAAAGCAAATCCACCACAAAACCCCTACCCTACACGAATCTCAAAGCAGCTCCTCACCTGCTCGATGTGCCCTTGCGGGAAGTAGTACACCAACTCCCCCACTCGCGGTACGGTCACCAACGCCCCCGCGCACGCGTGCCACAACTCGTTGTACAGCTCCTCTTCCGCTTCTAGAAGGGCGGAGCAAAATAAGCGACGGTTGTAAAAGAAACAAAAAAATTGTACAAAAAAAACGAGGTGTGGTCACCGCCTCACCTTTCTCGGAAGCGCGGCGGTCGGAGCTCGAGACGGAGGAGAAGCTGACCTCAGAAGATGCCATAGATGGTGGATCGATTTGGAGCGCGAATCTCAAAGCATGCGAAGCACGGATCTGATATTCTTTTCCTCTCCTCTCCCTCTCTCTCTCTCTCTTCTTTCTTGTTCTTTCTATCTAAGTTTTGAGCTATGAAAAGTGAAAGGGGTTTTGATTTAGCGTTTGGACCGAGTGGTAAAAAGTTTCCCGGTTCGGTTTACCTGGACCATGTTTTTTTTTAAAACAATTGCGGAATTTATGGGATTTGTTAGTCCGTACGTTACCAGTTTAGGTGGCGGTTACCATTTTTGGGACATTTTAAATTTCTTCTTTTCTTTTGTGCATGTTGAATGTTTCTTACTAATTTGGAAGTGGATTTTTATGGTTTGTGATATTTTTTAAGATTTCAGTGAAGGTTTCTGATACGGGTCAGATAACGTGGTCCGTCCTGGACCACAGGATTCTCTGAAAGAGTGTTCAACGTCGGATCATCCGGGTCTGCCACGTCAGCCTGAAAACCACCCAGGCCTCCACCACATCAGCCCTAAACCACCCCGAGTCCGTGCCACGTCAGCCATATACCGCTTGGGTTTCTGCCACGTCAGGCCCACGGGCAACCGGGTCCAGACCTGGTCCCAAACAGGTCCAGACCCGATTGGCTTCTTCTATAAATACCAGACCCTCTACTCATTCACAAGGTAATCAATCTTTTCCCTCTCAAACCCTAGTTACTGTTACTCTCTTTCAGTAGCTGACTAGATCGTCGGAGAGTATGCCACCGGGACCAACCCCGGTGTTCCTAGACCGAGTGCAGGTATACGAGACCCTTGGATCCGAGCCTCCAGATTCGAGCCGAGCCTCCAGTCTCCACCTCACTCCCGCCTAATCCCGAACCATAGCCCAGCTGAGGGTTGGGGCCACCGTCCGCACCAAAGCTTCCGCCAAAAATAAAAATCGAGAAGAACTCACACCTGGTGCAGCCACCCCCCAAAAACAAACCGCATCAGGTTGGCACCGTCTGTGGGAAACTTAGTCAGACGCCGGCCCGAGCTCCGCCGTCAACGGTATCCCGTCCATCCGAGCTCACATGGCACCCAAGGCCAGGAGAGCTGTCACCTCTGCACGTCGCCAGGACGTCCTTCCTCAAGACGTCCCCGCCGACGCTCATGGATCCAACAATCTGGGGATCAGCCACGGACACCAGTCGGGTGCCTCCCGTTCAGTCGTACCCGACCTACGCGGGGTCATCCAGAATTGACAAGCAAGCCGGACTAGGAGAGGGGTGGCTTCCAACTCGGTCCCGAACCATCCCAGACCTCCACCCCAAGGGCAGGAACCGGCACTCAGCTGCGTCAGCCGGAGGCCGCCGACCCAACGTAGTCAGGCTGAACGAGCTCCGATCACCCACCAGGAGTTCCAAGACTTCCGGAAAGAGATCATGGAGGCTATCCGGGGGACCCCCATTAACGAGGCGGTCCGCCGCTCTCGCTCGCGTCCGGATGTCGAGGCCAGCGTGTCTCGCGGACCGACAGTCTCGCCGGAGTATGACGATGACGTCTTGAAACGCCTCCAAGAAATGGAAGACCGCCTCGCCCACTTCTGCGACGGCGGCCCGAGGCTGGCCTAGGGCCACAGGCCCACCCAACCTCCTTTCTTCACCGCCATCTTGCAGGCGGAAATACCCTAGAATTTTTGCCCACCGCAATTCGAGACTTATGATGGCGAGGGTGATCCTGCTGATCACATGAAGGGCTTTATGACCCTCATGATGATTCACAGGGCATCGGATCCCCTCCTGTGCCGCACCTTCCCCGCCACCCTCCGGGATCCGGCTTGGGAATGGTTCTCCAAGCTCACCCCCAGCTCCATCTACTCTTTTGACCAACTGGAGGCTAACTTCCTCACCCATTTCGTGACCGGCAGGAAGGCCGAGAAGACGAGCACGTCCCTACTGGGCCTCCAGTAGAAGGAAGGGGAGTCGCTACAGCTGTTCGTCCATAGGTTCACCACTGAGGCAAGGTCGGTCTCCTCCCTCGATCCAGGGGTCACCTCGGCCGCATTCCGCCACAACGTCCGGCACGGCCAGCTGAAGGTATCCCTGGTGAAGAAACCTCCGATCGATTTCCCTGACCTCCTCAACCGGGTCGAAAAGTACATCTGGGCCGAGGAGGCCCTGAATCCAGAGGACTCCAAGGAAGTTTCCGGAATGGGGAAACGCAAGGCCGACGAGGTGGAACCTACGAAGAAGGTTACAAAAGATGGGGGCATCACGAAAAGGGTCCCTCCGGTCCCCCGCTTTGAGAGGTACACTCCACTGACACAGAACGTATCAACTGTCCTCTTAGCGATTGAAGATAGGGACCTCATCCAATTCCCTCCTCGTCCGATCAACAGCAACAAAAAGAGGGATCAGCGGTTCTACTGCTGCTTCCATCGAGACAACAGGGCACGACACCGACCATTGCCGCGCTCTGAAGGACGAGATTGAGGCCCCATCTAACGTGGGTACCTCTGGGAGTTCAAATGGGAAGATGCTCGGGACCAGAGGGACACGAGGAACAGGAGGCCTTTCTCTCCCCCTCGAGCACTCAGACAGCATCCCGAGCGGGACGCCGAGCCTGAAGAACCCAAGGGTCAAGCCATCTTGCATTGTGTCCATGGAGGGCCCATGGGAGGGGAGTCCAATACTTCCCGCAAGGCATTCGTCCGAGGGGTCAATGCCGTCCAGGGCCCTCTCTTCCCCCCAGGTCCAGCAACTCCCTGTCTCCTTCTCTGGGGAAGACCTGGAGGGAGTTCAGCTCCCACACTGCGATGCGCTCGTCATTAGTCTCAGCATGGCGAACTTCGAGGCCCGTCGCATCCTCGTGGACAAAGGGAGCTCGGTAAACATCCTCTTCTTGGAGGCATTCGAGAACCTAAAGCTCTCCCGGGATAAGCTGAAGCCGGTCGGGTACACCTTGCACGGATTCTCCGGCATCCTGATACCAATCAAGGGGATCGTGACCTTAGACGTCACCGCCGGTATGATCCCCTCACAGGCGAACCGAGTCGATGGACTTCATGGTTGTAAACGTCAAGACAGTCTACAACGCCATCCTCGGCCGTCCCGGGCTCTGCTCCCTCCAAGCGGTTCCCTCGGCCTACCACAAAAAACTGATGTTCCCCACCAAGTCAGGCATCGGAGTTGTCCGAGGGAACCAAGAAGCAGTACGGTCGTGCTATATGACGGCCATCGGGGGAGGTGTGTTCCCCCTGGATGCCGTCGAGCTGCAGCCCGAAAGAACCTAGCCCGAACCTGAGCACGAGTTAGAAGAAGTCTCATTCGAGATGGAGGACGCGTCAAAGTGTTTTCGAGTGAGCTGCTCCCTCTCTCCCAACCTCAAATCTGCCCTGATCGACTGTATTTGCTGTAATATCGACCTCTTTGCCTGGAAGCCCTCTGATATGCCCGGTATCTCCGAGGACCTGATCATGCACAAACTCAGCGTGACCCCAGGCTCGAAGCCGATCGTCTAGAAGCGACGTAGGTTTGCCCCGGAGCGGCAGCAGACGGTGAAGGCGGAGGTGGACAAACTCTTGTCCGCTCGTTTCATACAAAAGGTCAGCTACCCTGAATGGCTGGCGAACGTCATGATGGTCAAAAAGGAGAGCGGGGGCTGGAGGATCTGCATAGACTTCACCGACCTCAACAAGGCGTGCCCCAAAGATCTGTTCCCTCTCCCCAGCATGGACGCTTTGATCGACGCTACATCGGGTCACGAGCTCCTCTCTTTCATGGACGCCTTCTCATGCTACAAACAGATCCGAATGTTCCCTCCCGATATAGCCAAGACGTCCTTCGTCACGGACCAAGGTCTTTATTGCTACCGGGTTATGCCCTTCGAGCTGAAGAACGCCGGCGCAACTTATCAGAGACTCGTCAACCGAGTATTCAAGGATCAAATTGGGCGCAACATGGAGGTGTACGTCGACGATATGCTCGTCAAAAGCCAGCAGGGACAGGATCACGTTGCCGACCTGGAAGAGGCCTTTGGGGTCCTTCGAACCCACAATATGAGGCTCAATCCGGCGAAGTGTGCATTCGGCGTCTCCTCGGAGAAATTCTTCGGGTTCATCGTCAGCCAGCGCGGCATCGAGGCGAACCCTAAAAAAATCCAGGCCATAATAGACATGGCCCCTCCCAGAAACATCAAAGAAGTTCAGAGGCTTAAGGGAAGGCTGGCGGCCATCGGCCGTTTTCTCTCCAAGTTCGGAGAGAAGTATTTCCCATTCCTGAAGGCTCTGTGCGAAACCGAAGGTTTTGAATGGGGCACTCAGCAGCAGGAGGCGTTTGCCCAATTGAAAGAGTACCTCGCCAACCCTCCTCTCCTCAGCAAGCCCGAACCAGGGGAGCCACTCTGGCTTTACCTTTCGGCTTCGGAAAACATGCTCAGCACTGTCCTCGTTCGAGAAGAGGAAGGAGTCCAAAAGCCCATGTACTACGTGAGCAAGGTTCTGCTTGCTGCCGAGACCAGATATTCTAGAATAGAGAAGGTAGCATACGCCTTGGTCATGGCCGCGCGGAAGCTCCGTCCCTATTTTCAGTCGGATTCGGTTCAGGTGCTTACGGACCAGCCTCTGAAGGCCGTGCTCTACAAGCCCGAGAGTTCCGGACGATTGGTCAAATGGTCGATTGAGTTCAGCCAATACGACATTGGCTATCAACCAAGGACGGTCATCAAAGGGCAGACCCTCGCTGAGTTCATCATGGAATGCACCATCTCCGAGCAACCAGAAAGAAAGGAAACCGACCAGATGTGGGAGGTTTACGTCGATGGTTCCTCCTGCGAAGCGAGAAGTGGTGCGGGTATCATTCTGCGGGGCCCCGACAGTTTCCTCCTTCAATATTGCCTCTGCCTCAACTTTCCGGCCTCTAACAACGAGGCTGAGTATGAGGCCATGATCGCCGGGCTCATCCTGGCGCATCAGGCCGGCGCCAGACAGATCAGGGCCTTCAGCGACTCTCAGCTCGTGGTCAACTAGATCACTGGAGAGTATGAGGCCCGTGATGATCGGATGATCAAGTACCTAGGCCGTAGTCCAACGACTATTGACGTCCTTCAATGAGTCGGCGGTCTTAAGAATCCCCAGGGAGCAGAATGCCCAGGCTGACGCTCTGTCGAAGTTAGCTTCCTCGTCCTTCGAGGGACTCGATCGCACCGTCCTGATCGAAGTACTCCTAAAACCGAGTACTGACTTCCCCGAGACTCTCTGCATTGAAGACGAGCTCTTCCTGACGACTGGACCACTCCTATCAAGAAGTTTCTAATCAAGGGAGAGCTCCCCGAAGACCGAGCTGAAGCAAGGCGGGTCAGGGTCCATTCAGAAAGGTTCGCCGTGATCAACGCGACCCTCTTCAAAAGGTCATACACAACGACGGACGGAAGACCTTACCTCCACTGTCTAAACCCTGATGAAGCAAAGTACGCTCTCAAGGAGCTACATGAGAGAATCGGCGGGTGCCATATGGGAAGCCGCTCGCTCATGCGAAAGGCTTTGAACCACAGGGTATTACTGGCCTACGATGCTCCAAGATGCCCTCGCCCTGGTCAAGAAGTGTGGCCCCTGTCAACGGTTCTCCCCTGTGAAAAGGGCTCCGCAAGCGAACCTCCGTTCCATGGCCAGTCCGACCCCCTTTGCGATGTGGGAGATGGATCTGGTAGGCCCATTTTCTAAGAAAACGGGCCAACGAAAGTTTCTCATATTGGCAATCGACTACTTCACGAAGTGGATCGAGGCCGAGCCACTAGCCATGATCAGTGAGCAGCAGACCCAGCAGTTTTTCTGGAAACACATCGTCTGCCGGTTCGGGATCCCGCAGGTGCTCATTACAGACAATGGGACTCAATTCGTGGGTAAACATTTTCGAAGGTTCTGCAAAGATCTCGGGATTGAGCAGTGTTTTTCTTCGGTGTGCCACCCGCAGTCAAACGGTCAGGCCGAGAATGCAAACCGCCAAATCCTTGACGGTCTCAAGAAGCGACTCGATAACTCTTCCAAGGGGTTATGGGTCGATGAGCTACCGAGCATTCTCTGGGCCCACTGAACGACAAAGAGAATCCCCACGGGAGAGTCACCATTTAATCTAACATACGGCGCGAAGGCTATCATTCCCCTGGAGATCGAGATCCCTTCGCCCCGGATCATGGCCTTCGATGAAGCAAGCAACTCTGTAAAGCTACGTGCCGACCTGGATCTCATAGACGAGGTCAGGGAGAAGTCCGCCATTAGAAGGAACACCTACCAACAGAGGATCGAAAGGTTCTACAACAAAAAGGTGCGTCCCACCGACATCAAGCTCGGAGACCTCGTCCTCCGAAAGCTGGCGGTATCCAACCCCGGCCAAAAGAGAAAACTGGCCCCAAACTGGGAGGGGCCATACAAGGTATCTGGGGTCGTACGCCCGGGCACGTACCGCCTAACTGACCCGGAGGGCAAGGCTGTCAAAAGGCCCTGGAATGCAGAGCACCTCATCAAATTCCTAGAAGGGGAGGGTTAGCCTCTACAGCCTCCATGTAAACTATAAGAGATGTAATCAGCACGTCATGCCTTTTTTTTTTGTAAAGATCAAGTATGTTGTAATTATGCCAACTTTCTTAAAATAAGCTTTGGCTTCGTATTAGTTCTCATTAAAAAAAAACATGTCTCGGGCTCGACATTCAGATAGTACCGCGAGCCACAAAAAGCTTCCCTTACAGGCTTATTCCATGGCATTCGGATAGTACCGCGAGCCACACAAAACGTCTCTTACAAACTCAGGGCTCGGCATTCGAATAGTACCGCGAGCCGCAAAAAGCTTCCCTTATAGGCTTATTCCTCGGCATTCGGATAGTACCGCGAGCCACACAAAATGTCTCTTACAAACTTAGGGCTCGACATTCGGATAGTACTGCGAGCCACAAAAAGCTACGCCCTTCAGCTACGCTCATTACCAGCTTTCTCCCTGGTGTAGGAGCTCGGCATCTGCCCCTAGCATGGTTTGAGCTTCTTCAAGCCCATCAACCTATGTGCACGGCGGCAACCGCCAGCTACACCCGTATCGTCTACCTGAGAACAAGTGTGAGGGCTCATCGTCGACCCCGAGCAAGGTCGTGGCTTTCTTCAAAGCCACTCGACCGATACGCTCGACGCCGACCTTCAGCTACGTCCATTACCGGCTTTCTCCCCGGTATGGGGGCTCGGCATCTGCCCCTAGCATGGTTTGGGCTTCTTCAAGCAGATCAACCTATGCGCATGGCGGTAACCGACAACTACACCCGTACTGTCTACCTGAGAACAAGTGTAGGAGCTCGTCGTCGACCCCGAGTAAGGCCGTGGCTTTCTTCAAAGCCACTCGACTGATACGCTCGGCGACGACCTTCAGCTACGCCCATTACCGGCTTTCTCCCCGGTGGGGGGGCTCGACATCTATCCCTATCATGGTTTAGGCTTCTTCAAGCCCATCAACCTATGCGCACGGTGCCAACCACCAGCTACACCCGTACCGTCTACCTGAGAACAAGTGTGGAGGCTCGTCGTCGACTCCGAGCAAGGCCGTGGCTTTCTTCAAAGCCACTCGACTGATACGCTCGGCGACGACCTTCAGCTATGCCCATTACCGGCTTTCTCCCCGGTGTGGGGATTCGGCATCTGCCCCTAGTATGGTTTGGGCTTCTTCAAGCACATCAACCTATGTGCACGGTGGCAACTGCCAGCTACACCCATACCGTCTACCTGAGAACAAGTTTAGGGGCTCGTCGTCGATCCAGAGCAAGGCCGTGATTTTCTTCAAAGCCACTCGACCGATACGCTCGGCGACGACCTTCAGCTACACTTATTACCGGCTTTCTCCTCGATGTGGGGGCTCGGCATCTGCCCCTAGATGGTTTGGCCTTCTTCAAACCCATCAACCTATGCGCACGGCGGTAATCGCTAGCTACACCCGTACTGTCTACCTGAGAACAAGTGTAGGGGCTCGTCGTCGACCCCGAGCAAGGCCGTGGCTTTCTTCAAAGCACTCGACCGATACGCTCGATGAAGACCTTCAGCTACGCCTATTACCGGCTTTCTCCCCGGTATGGGGGCTCGGTATCTGCCCCAAGCATGGTTTGGGCTTCTTCAAGTAGATCAACCTATGTGCACGACGGCAACCGCCAGCTATACCCGTACCGTCTACCTGAGAACAAGTGTGGGGGCTTGTCAACGACCCCGAGCAAGGCCGTGACTTTCTTCAAAGCCACTCGACTGATACACTCGGTGACGACCTTCAGCTACGCCCATTACCGGCTTTCTCCCCGGTGTGGGGGCTCAACATCTGCCCCTAGCATGGTTTGGGCTTCTTCAAGCCCATCAACCTATGCGCACGGCGGCAACCGCCAGCTACACCCGTACCGTCTACCTGAGAACAAGTGTGGAGGCACGTTGTCGACCTCGAGCAAGGCCTTGGCTTTCTTCAAAGCCACTCGACCGATACGCTCGGCGACGACCTCCAGCTACACCCATTACCGGCTTTCTCTCTGGTGTCGGGGCTCGGCATCTGCCCCTAGCATGGTTTGGGCTTCTTTAAGCCCATCAAACTATGCGCATAGAAGCAGCTGCTAGCTACACCCGTACCGTCTATCTAAGCACAAGAGTGGGGGCTCGTCGTCGACCCCGAGCAAGGCCGTGGCTTTTTCAAAACCACTCGACCGTCACGCTCGGTGCCGACCTTCAACCACGACCATTTTTAAAAAGTTTTCATTAAGGTTTAGGGTGCCCGCCTTCAGCAAACGCCCCGAGCTTCGAGTCCTTGGTTGACCCTCCTCTCACCCGCGAGCAACTCGGGGTTTGTAGTTTTCAAAAGCCAAAATCCCGAATTGTTCGAGGGCGGCAGGGGAGCCGCCGACCCAGGGCTCTCTCCGAGCCTCCAAATCAATTGATCGGCCCACCACTCACCAAAGAACAACCTGGGATTTTACGACCCTCAAGGCCAAAACCTCGAATTGTTTGAGGGTGATTGATGCGCCACCAATCCGGAAACCTCGGGCTAAAGTTCTAATTCTAGGGCGTCCGCCTTCGGCAGGCACCCGAATCGTTTGGCAGATAAGCCAATCCCAATTCCTGACAACCAACAAGGAGGGGATAGGGGTTATATATCCCCCTCAGAAGCACAGTTATTGCATCTGGGAAGCCCAAATGACGAAAGGCGAAATGTCGCCATTAATGCTTATCGGGAGACGAAACGCCACTAATTATGCGTTACCTGCCTAAAGTCACCGTGTGGTCTTTCCTCCTCAGCAGCGACCCTTTGCAAAGGCCGAGCCCGGTAACAATCCTCACTCAATGAAATTTTCAAGGTTAAAGAAGTCGGGCATTTTTTTTATTACTCATCGCGCGCCCGTAACGGCGGCACAAATACAATGTAAAGCTTAAAAATCACTCATGCTCGGCTTAAAACTCAAATTTGGCGCTTCCTTCGGTTTCCTTCTCACGCTCGGCCGGTTCGACCGGGGAAGGCTCTCCCGCGACTGAGCTTTCCGCATCATCAGGCTAGGCCCCCTCCAATGAAAAGGTCGGAGATGGTTCAATACCGAATTGCTCGCCTCCTCGATTGTAGCGCCCCGAATTTCTAATATGAGAGCTTAGAAAATACGTGGCACATTCCCAGTGATCCACTTCAATATAACAATAAACACAACCAAACACCACTAGAATTTTCAACAAAACTTTTACATATCACAGCGGAAGACTAAACAACTCAAAAATTAACAAGTCTTTACAACTCAACACTGAACACTTAATAGTCCATTTATCCAAAAAGGCTAACTCAAGCATCCATTCCCCAACTCTAAGCAATAACCTGCAACAAGTGAGGCTAGAGTTGAACTCTAACCCCCAAACTAAAGGGGTCAGCCATAAATGGTGTGAGTGGCATAAAAATCAAATAGCAAATATAAATGAACTTATAACATAGTATCCAACCAAAAGTAACCAAAGATGTAAAGTGTGAAATAGCAAGAAATGTAAACAACGAATGATATCCAAAACCAAAAGTCAAGTGTGAAAAAGCAGAAAATCCAAATGCAGAAAAGTGAGTCAAGAAAACATGATGACTAAATGCTGACAACGATGACTACTAAGAGATGAAGATAAACTATGATAATTTGCCAATGCTTGATCATTCAGGAGATAGATCCCACATCTCAGGTATTTCCCTGGATAATTCAGGAGATCTTCCCACATCTAAACACAGTCTCATCATCACAAGAATACCACAAAAGTGTCGCCTCGACCTTGATAATTCAGGAGTTCAATCCCACATCTCCAGATAATTAATTGGATAATTCAGGAGATATACCTCACATCTCAGGTTAACTACCTGGATAATTCAGGAGATAAATCTCACATCTCAAGTTAACTACTTGGATAATTCAGGAGATTAAGTCTCACATCTAAAGCCTTACTGAGGTGCATAACTCATGTTCCCGTTCGTCATGACTTTACTAATGCCTGTCCTTATTAATTTGGGTTACTGAACAAAATATCCTAGAGTAGTGTACCCCACCGGACTAAAAATATGATTAACTGAAAATTCGCCTCAATGGGCCTCAACAAATAACTCAACAAATATCTCAACACCGGTATACTAGGGTCACGTACCTCTAGAGACTCAAAACAAATATCTAAACAAATTCCCACTAAACAAGTGGCTCAACTGAATATCTCAAAATCAAATACTGAACAAATATCTTAAATCAAATGCTGAACAAATAACAAAAACTGAACAAAGATCTCAAAATCAATTACTGAACAAAATGTCTCAAATCAAACACACAGATCCCTCAGTGCCAGTCGACTCATGCTGAGATAAGTCAACTGTCCAGAGGACAATTCTTCGGAATTCCACAAAGTAATCTAAGGCAATATTAGTCGACTAGAGAAAGTCATCAGTCGACTGCCCCGAAACAAATCACAATAATTCTCAAGAACATAGTCTAAGTATATAAGTCGACTGTAAGGTTCATAGGTCGACTGTCCAGAAAGGACTAAACAAATTTACAATCAGTAGACCAGTCGACTGACACAGTCCAAGTCGACTGTCCCGAACAATTCTCAAATGACGGAAAATAATTAGTAGTGTCGTACCAGTCGACTGTACGGTAGGTCAGTCGACTGTCGGCCTACAGTTTTCAAAATTAAGTCTGGATACAAAATCGATCTGAAGATTTCTAAAGAATCATGGTTCATTATTTATCAAACAATAGTTCATACACAAGCCAAAGATGACTCTCACCAATACAAATACATTACTCATCAATCAATTCCTCAAATCTCAACTTCTCAAGATCTAAACCACAAATCTTCCATTAGGGTTTCACAACAAAACTTCTTCCTCAACTCTTAATCAAATCTGATCTAAAATTCATAGGATCTAGATGTTTATCATTCGATCACAATATAATCAATTCTTAATCATGCCTTCCAATATTACGATTCCATAGATCAATATTTCCTCAACAAATTTGATAGTTTCTCATACATGGTCCAAATATCAACAAGTATGCTCATCATCCATATCCAATTAAAAGATCCATAACATACATACAATGAGACAACAAATAGTATCATACCGATGCCCAAACAAAGTGTAACAAAGATCTTAAGTCATTCATCAACCAAACAACAAAACAAACCAGCAAAACAAAAACAAACCACTCACCTTGTTTTGAAGAAAATCCACAAAAGTGCTCTCCTTCTTGCTAGATCCAAAATCCTCTTCTTGCTCCTCAAAACAATTCTCAAAAATCTGAATATTCTCTCAATGACGGCTGGGAATAAAAATTCCTTATATATGCCGGATAAAATATTAGGGTTTTACTCACACTTTGCAAAACAATCCTTCCCAAAATACAACTTGCATATATATATACATTAGTCTTGTAAATTCTATAAAACTCCTTTAAATTAGGATCTAATAGAAAATATACTTTTAAAACCTCAGTCAATACTGCTCAAAACGTCTAGAATGCCAATTTTGCATTTCAACCCTTGAAAATGTCAATTTTGCAAATAAGTCCTTCTTTTCTCAAAAATTGCAAATAGTACTAATTAGTTTCAGAAAAATCTGGAAAAATACTACATAAATCCTAAATAATAAATAATGATTTTTCATAAAGAAATCTTAATTTTTCAAACTTCTAAAAAGTCATTTGCAAGTGTTTTGCACGTGTACAAAAGATAGATTTCTTAGAAAATATTAATTAAATCCCCAAAAATCATTTAAATTCATTTTCAAATAATTAAAATAATATTTGAAAATATGGGGTTATACATCGATCAAACCGCCGCCTAGCACAAGCTTCAACCTACGGATCTCCAACTCTTTCTCAACAACCGCCTCATGAAGAAAAGACTCCGAAGCCGACCGTCCGGTAGAGGCATCCGAGATCGACCAGTTTGTCTCGATTACCCACCAATCTCGGTCGGCTATGGCTTTCCTCAGACGAACGACCTCCAAGCCGAGCTCCCTAGACTTGTTCATGAAGTAATTCACTGCGGCTGCTCGGTCCCCAGCCTGCTTTCATTGGCGAGCCAGAGCCGCCTCCATGATCCCCGGCCCAGTTCGGACCAAGGAGGTCTCGGCGGAAATATGGTCGGTACCGAAGACCTCATGCGTATATCAAAAAGACAAGAAAAGCAACAAGTCACAAAAGAGACTAAAGAAGCACAAGTCATGGAGCATCGGCCAAAAAATTATCTTTCATTAATTTCAAAATTTCTGTGCTACAAAAGGCGGTGGCCAGTCCGCGCAAGGCATTTACAAAATCAAAAAAGAAAAAAGAAAAAAAAACCTAAACTATGCTTGAGGATCCCCCATCTCCTCTTCATCAGTAGGGTCGCCCCCGACCTCCTCTTGGTGAGGATCCCCCATCTCCTCGCCGCCGGGTGTTATCGGATGCTCAGGCTGCCAGTTGTAGTGGAGGTGGTCGACCTTTTTATCCGGATAGATCAACCGGAAGTGCTCCTTGGCCTTATCATAGGCCTCGTCCTGCGCAAGGATCAGGGTATCCGCCATGGTGATTTCCGCCTCCTCCATGACCTTCTGCGCCTTCTCAGCTTCTTCCCGGGCCTTCTCCTTGAGGCGATCCACATCCTTCTTATGGTAATAGACTATCGAGGCCATCTGGGCCTCGTGGATGGCCTCTATGCTCCGAGCCTCCTTTAGCTCGTCCGTCACCTTGTTCAAGTTGCGGAGATACTTCTCTGCGTTCCTCCTCTCGATGAGGACCTCCTTCTCCAAGCACTTCTGAAAGTGCTGCCCATGAAGCATCGCCTGTCCGTGGAAGAAAAAGTTAGAAAAATCCTAAAATCTAAACTCAGTGCAAGAGTACAAGCACTCACCGAGAGCTGCGCCTGAGACCACCGCATGAAGGCTATCTCAGACGTCTGCATTGCCAGCGCCATGCGATCCCGCTCCATGGCAAGGTTCCTGACCACCTCAATGGCCACAGGACCCTCAAGCAGGGAATCCCCTGCGAGAACCGACCAATCAGGGGCATGTGGACTAAGCCCCTGTTGCCCAACCATCTGCTCGGCTGTGGGCCGAGGTGGGGGAAGCCTCTGCTCCGGGACCTCGGAAGTCCGCTTGCTACCCGAGCTTTCCCCCGCCTCTCTAGACGCCCTCGGCATGTGGTGATGCTTCTTGGATCTCTTTGGGGACAGCTCCACGACCTCCGAGGTCGGTCCCTTGCTGGACCCCGCGCCCTGAGCAGCCGCCTTATCCTACTTTGCCTTCTTCTCCTTCTCCGCCCTCCTCTGGGTGGCAACGGCCAACAAGGCCTGCCTGTTGTCGAGCTGCTTGGCCGTTATCTCTGCAAAATAGAAGAAGAGAGGCTAACGTTAACACGAAGGCAGAAAGATAGAAAAATTCAGAACAAAAACATACTAGGATCGACTGGACTCAGTCCAGCTCGGGCCAGGTGCATTTCCGTCACTCGGGGCCACCCTATGCTGTGCCCTCCAACGATCTTCTCCACCTTCTTCCACTCTTTCTCAGTTAACTCGCTATGCTTCAAGATTCATTTTTTGAAATGCTCCTACCAACTCCCCCATCTCCCTCATCCCGGACCCTTACAGGCGACAACTCTCCAAACACCATCCTCCTACCTTAAACCCCCCACTAACCCCCCCCCCTCCCCCCTTTTTTCAAATCCCCCTCCCTCTCCCCTTACTGGTCTGCTGATCCCGTCCTCCTCACCTTTCTCTCGGTTTCCTTCAGTTCTGTTGTGTTTCATCATCTTGCTGGCTCATCTAACCAGCCAATACTGTTCGAACCCTTCTCCTCCTACCCCCTACAACTTCTCTCACTGTTTGTCCCCTTTTCCGACCATGCTATCGGTATTAGAACTCAGCGGGTGCGGGCCCAATGAGAGGGTCCGCTACCCACCGGCTACGACACCAACTGGCTCACCAGCGCCAGTTAACCCTTTACCACCACAGCAAGTAACTTCATTACCTCCCACTACTGAAGTGAACTCCTCCTCCGTCCCATTGCTTCACCCCCCCTCACTTGAGTCCAAGCCCTGAAGAGGGAGGAAACTGCGAGCTCAGACGCACTCGCTCCCCGGAGTGCGCAAACCAACATGCGCATCAACGCCGTGAGGGGAGGAGATTTGCTCATCATCTCTCTGAGGTGGGTGCATCCAGGGATCATGAGGGTCAACAGTGGCAAGTGGAGCTTTATGAGAGGAGGGCCCAACGACGGGGTCCTCCTACTAGCCATTATAGGCGTAAGATCACCCTGCCGTCTGACCACCGTCCCCATCATCTCAGGGGATACTCCCACAGAGGGTATGAACATGGTGCTAACAGACCACACCTTCACCCTACTAACACACAATGCAAGCCTTCTGCTCTACCCCAATAACCCCATCAACAAGCTAGTCTACAATTCCAACACAAGCATTCTAATGTTCAGCCTAGAATCACTATCCCACCCCTTCAAAATAGCAACCACAAGGAGCCCCAGGGACCCCAACTTGTCACTCCGACCATCCCCCCCAACCCCAGCACCTACCGTCTCGTCAACCATACACCACGGGAGAACCTGTCGCCTAAATCCAGCGTTGAGCGTACCCACGATGGGGCTACACTGAACGGGACTGTGGCAGAGAGGGACCCCGGCATTGTGGAAGAAGAGGGGCACTGGGTTCAGGTACGGGAAAAGAAAACAAAAAACCAGATCACTAACCTTCCAACCGTTCCACACCAACACATGATACAGAGGAAGGGGAAGCGAAAGCCGATTCCCTGCTTTAATTGTGGCGATCTTGGGCACTATAGAAGCGAATGCACAAAGAAGTAAGGTGTCTCAAATGCATGAAGTGGGGACATCTTTCCTACGAATGCACCAACGTGGTGGAAACGCACAGTGACAAAGAGCATCCTGTCAGTCGGGGTAGATCTCCTGAGAACCCAATGGTGATCCGTCTGGCTAACAGCCTTGAAATTATTAAAAGCGAAGAGAGGTGGCTGAGGCAATGGTGTGCTATCGCCAAGGTCAGAACTGGGAGGCCATCGGAGGTGCACATCATGCAGGCTCTTGCCGCTAAATGGCCAATGCGAGCCCATAGAGATTGGGTCGCGAAAAAATTATGCCATTTACAATTCTTGATTTCATTCCCCTCACTAGAGAAAGTTGCTGAAGTTGTAAGAATGGGAACGATCAACTTTGGCCATTTCCAACTCGATTTCAGCGAGTGGACGCCTACATTCGGAGCGAAACTCCCACAGGGTGATAAATTCTGGACATGGATACACAACGTCCCCTTACATTTTTGGAAGAGGGAAGCTCTACAAGAGATTGTAGCGGAATTTGGGTCAGTTGAAGAGATAGATGAGAAAATGGTGCGACGATCAGAACTGGTCTCCGCCAGAATTCTTATCAGAAGCCTCGATATCTCGATGATGCCGCGCTTTGCAAAAGTGTTCTCCTTCGAACAATCATACCTAATTAGATTCGTGCTCGATAAGAGAGGAAGCACAGCAAGCTCAGGTGACCATCGCCTCCCCAAACCCACAACAGCAATCAGAGACCACAGATCCTATAGGCAGGTGGTTAACCCAACAAAAGAATTTACCATTGATGGCTCACATGAAGTTGAGAGGGCGCACCGGGAGATCATCAAGGTGGCCAGGGCATAGGAGTAGCGCCGAGGCACATCGGGGGAAAGGACTGAGGCGGACGAAGCTATGCCGTACAAGGCAGGTTGGGACAAGAGTCTTGCCGTAAAATCCAACGGTCAAAACTCCAATAGAAATTCCAACTCATCAGATCGAATGGTGGATCTGTCCTACCCTCCTGATTTGGTATGGTACACTACCAAAGGAGATAGCATTGTGGCTCAGAAGGGTGGGTCAGGGACTACAGAGCCCAGAAATGGCAAAAGCATGCTAGGGTCGAGACGGGGGTTGGTGAAGGATACCAACACTTTGGGGAAGAAGACAAGCAAAAGAGTGCTTTCCACCAAAGAGTGGGTAACCAAGAGCTGGTTCTCGCCGGAAGAGGAAAAAGGAGGTGCTTTAGAGCCAGAACTTCGACAGACAGTGGACAGTCTGAGAAAAGCAGCTTCCACAGATCTGAGCAGCCACAGCAAAAAAGATCTCAGAGGAGCGCGAGAGGGTTGCTGGGGGAGTGGGTAGCAAAGAGAAAAGTTTGAAGAAGGGCATAAATAGTAATGAAGACAACAGAGAAGAAGAGAGTTTTGAAAGCTGCTTGGAGTTGATAAGGAAAGAAAAAGGAATCTCCCCACTCTCGTTGATAACGAAGCAAGCTGTGATCTCTGTGCCTTCTGAACACGTCGCTCCTACTCCCAATCGTCTGGCTCCAGCTGGCAGCAAGGGTATTCTTACCGCCCTTGTTGACCAGCCTGCGAGCGCAGCTTTTGAGAGTTGCGGTCTGGTAGACCGCGGTGCAACTTCCCAATCGCATACCGTTGAGTTGTTCAAGAATGGGCCTACTACTGAGAATCTTATAACTGTTACTGGGCCCAAAGAGGGGTCCATTATGCATTCTTTTATCTCTGTAAGCTCGAACATTCAGACACAAGGCGGGCCCAAGAAGGGGACTGCAACAGAAATCTCAACTTTTATCAATGAGCCGCAAGGCTGTGGGCTCAATGAGGAGTTCGCAACGAGAGAACCTACTCTACTGTGGGACGGTCAGCAAATAGATAGTGATGAGGACCGGGAAGGGCGACTAAATCTAGATGAAGAATTCTCTTTCACAGATGACGAGTCAGAGGACCTAGAGTTTATCGCTGACACGCAAAGGGAGATCTCGCCAGAGATGGTCTTGTCCACTATTCCAGAATCTGCTCCTGGAGCTAGTACTGGAAAGTCTTGCAGTACGATGGGGTTCAGAGTTCAGAGATTGCCCAAGCGGGCTCATGTGGAGTCCTTGGACGACTTTCTAGAAGTTGCGGCGGCAGCCAAAGCTGCAAAGTTTGACTACGGAGGTACAAAAAGTTTTTTAGCTAATATTTTAAATTTTATGTCAGATTCTGATGTTTTTCTGCTAGCTGAAACATGTGGGCTAGAGGTGTGTGACGTAGAGCGTAATGCCTTACTACTTAATAAAATTAAGGGTTGGAAAACTGAGAGAGTTAAGGCTTGTGTTGAGTGCGCTCTGGGAGAGAGCGCTGGGTCGAATGACATCCCCAGTGATGAAGTCGATGCCATGCCCCCCTCCAACGATCACCCCTGACACATTCCCCCAATGAATACACTTTTCTGGAATGTTAGGGGGCTGGGAGACAGAGGAAAAAGAGAGATGGTTAGAGACGTCATTAGCAATTCCAAGGCGAACTTGGTTGGGTTGCAGGAGACCAAACTTCAACACGGGCTCAAGCTTAAAAGAATCAGGGGTAACAGAATAAAAGAATGGGTGTTGCGACCGTCAGTAGGAGCCTCATGAGGGATCACTATAGGTTTCAATTCGGATATCCTCTCCTGCAGCGAGACCTACAGTGGATCGTTCTTTCTGTCTATCCGACTGAAATGAAGGTTTGATGATTGGGTTCAGATGGTGACTATCGTTTATGGGCCGAACGTAGCTACAGAACGCGAGGCCTTTTGGCAAGAGCTGGCAAATATTCGACAGTGGTGGTCGGGACCATGGATTGTTGGGGGGGATTTCAACATCACCAGATTTGCGTTCGAGCACAAGGGAAGAGGCTTCAGCGACAGGCATAGAGAAGAGTTCAACAGGGTGATTTCAGAACTTGAACTGATTGACATCCCAATTAATGACAGACTATTCACATGGTCTAATATGCAAGCGACTCCGGTTATGGCCAAACTGGACAGGGTCCTTGTATCGGGGGAGTGGGAAGCCTTATTTCCTTTAGCCACAGCTAGATCGATTCCTAGACCTACGTCAGATCATACCCCGATACTTCTAGACGTGGGGGTACGCGGTGATTAGAGGCAATGAAAGTTCAGATTCGAGAAGGCTTGGCTGGAAATTCAGGGATTCCACCATATGGTGATGGAAAATTGGGCGCTCCAAACTGCTGGCAGGGACGCTACATCCCGATGGTGTGAAAAAATCTGCAGATTGAGGAAGCGCCTGCGCAGGTGGCATCGGTCTAGGTGCTCGACTATATGGCGCACAAAAGATTCCTTGCTAGAAGGAATTGATGAGCTAGAAAGGGTGGAAGAGACGAGAGTAATATCACAAGAAGAAAGAAACATGCTACTAGAGCTCGGAAAAACGTAGCCAACCTGTATAAGCTGGAAGAGATTAAATGGCAGCAAAGGTCAAGGATTTCGTGGCTCAAAGAGGGAGACGCGAATACGACCTATTTTCATCGAGTGGCAAGTGATAGATGCAGATCCAATCTGATCTTATCAATACAGACGGATGCGGGTGTATCACAAGATGAAAAGGTGATCACCACAGCATTCCAAAATTACTACAAGGGCCTCTTTGGGAGGAAGAATGAATTTAGGATCCCATTGGTGGGTGGGTTCTGGCAAGCACACCAAAATGATTCAGTAAAAAATTTATCCTCCTTGGAAGCACCCTTCTCAGAATTGGAAGTGAAAAGGGCCATCGACCAAATGGGAGCAGACAAGTGACCTGGGCCAGACAGATTCCCACTGATGTTCTTCCAAGTGTTCTGGGAAGAAATCAAAGAGGACTTTATGGAACTGATGGAGGAGTTCTTCCGCAACAATCTCAGATTGGGCATGTTTAACTTTGCAGAGGTGGTCCTAATACCAAAGCGAGAAGTGTCTAAGCGTGTGGGGATTTCTGACCTATTAGCCTCATAAACTGCTCGGCTAAGATCATCACCAAGGTCTTGGCCATCCGTTTGGGAAGCATAATGGATAGTTTGATCAGCAAAACTCAGACTGGCTTCATCAAGGGCAGATATATCCTAGACTGTATGGCCACTGCTGAGCAAGTGATCCACAACTGTCATAAGAGCAATTCCAAGAACTACCTCTTAAATTTGGATTTTGAGAAGGCATACGACTCCGTCGACTGGGATTGCCTGTTGGAAGCCCTCAGAGGAAGAGGATTTGGGGAGAAGTGGGTTAGTTGGATCAGATAGTGTTTGCAGACCAGTAAAACGGCAATATCGGTAAATGGACGGCCAGGCCCATCGTTTCCTTGCAAGAAGGGGCTACGGCAAGGGGATCCATTATCAACACTTCTCTTCACTATTGTTGCAGATGTGCTGAGGGGTATGCATGAAAATTGTTGGAGGAAAGGTTGGATTACGCCTGTGACTAGCAGCACCTCCAGGCCAGGATGCACGATCCTCCAGTATGCGAATGATACGCTTCTTTTTGGGAATGGGACTAGATCAGAAACAGTCTGCTTTAAAGGGGCCCTCTACCGCTTTGAAGCCTGGTCAGGTCTCAGGATAAATTTTCACAAGAGTGCACTGATTTCCATTTCACTCTCTGAGGAAGAAGCTCGGGAGCATGCCACTATTCTTAATTGCTTAACAAATGAGTTCCCAATCAAATACTTAAGGCTTCCACTCAGACTGGGAAAACTCACTAAACCAGACTGGCTACCTATAATAGACAGGGTGGGGGATAGACTGGCGGACTGGAAAGGGAAAGCGCTATCACTAGGAGGCAGAGTGATACTCATTAACTCGGTTTTGTCTAACCTGCCCATTTATTACATGCCTTTTTTTGAGCTTCCAAAGTGGGTAATCCAAAGGATTGACCGAATTAGAAAAAGATTTCTTTGGAAAGGGGAAGACTCGAACAGGGGAGGCTTCCACCTGATCAAATGGAGTATTGCCTGCATGAAAAAGAAGCATGGAGGGCTAGGCATCATCGACCTCAGAGACATGAACCTTGCTCTTTTGGGGAAATGGTGGTAGAAGGTTTTTCACCACAGTGGAGAAGGTTGGCAGGATTTCATTCAACCATACCTTCGGGGAAAAGGTACGAGAAGTCTAGGCTTTCGAGTTGGAGCTAAAATTTTGCGATTCTGGAAAGGAATTACCAAAGCAAGTGGTCCGTTCAGTTCTGCAGTTACGTCAACAATTGGTAACGGACAGTCCACCAGATTTTGGTAGGACAAATGGTGTGGTGCTCACGCACTGAAGGAAACCTTCCCAGAGCTGTATGACAAAACGATTCGACCCAATATCTCAGTGGTAGAGACCTGGAAGAGGGGAAACTGGAGGCCGCCACTCCGAGGAAACCTTACCCCAAGATTACAGCAGCAACTCCTGGAATTGCAAACACATATCGCTCGGACTGGGACGAGGTGCGTCCACGGCCCAGATCAGATGCGATGGGGGCTAGAGCCCAAGGGAGCTTTCACGGTCAGATCCCTGTACCATCGTATTCACTTTCGAGGATACAAACCCAGCTGGGCGCAGGTGTTATGGAAGGCGAAAATCCCACTGAAAGTCAGAGTCTTTCTGTGGCTGGTGCTCAATAATGTCATTCTCACCAGAGAGAACCTGGCCAAAAGACAACCACAGATTGGCACTGTCTGTGGGTTCTGCAACATGCATTCAGAGACTTTGAATCACCTATTCATTCACTGCCCAAGGAGTAAGGCGATGATGGTAGAGGTTTTAAGAGCCTTAGGAACAAGTGTCTACCCCAACGAATATGAGGATTTGTGGATTGGCCCCAAATTTGCCTCGAATCGCTAGGAAATGAAGGACGCATGGTACATTGCCATTGCGGCAACTACTTGGGTGTTATGGCTAGACAGGAATAACTTTTATTTTCGTGCTTCATGTAATAGTATTTCTGGTAACCTTACTTATATCATGCATCTTATTTCCTTTTGGGCCACAGCTGCGACCACAGGAGCGAGAGGGAGGATTGCCAGGGTCTTCGAGGTGGAGGACTTTGATGATGCGGAGATTGAGTTTGGGTAGACTGAGGAGTCGGTACCACCCATACCAATCAGAGGCTCGATGGTGGCAATATCAGCCAGTTTATTTTGGTCCTACTGTATTTTGATTGATTGATGTATGGAGGATTTGCCCCATCCCCCAGGGTTCTGTTGGGGGTTCATGTTTTATTTCCTGTACTTTTCTTTCTGCTTTGTTCTTTTGTATTTCTCCCGGTCCGCCAGGGTTGTTTTATTAATTTCTTATTAATGAAACAGGGTGGCACTATTCCACCTTTTATCTCAAAAAAAAAAAAAAAAAAAAAACCTCGCTACGCTTCGGAGGCTTATGGTTTGGCTTGAAAAAGTTCCAAGCGGTCGGAATCCTCCAAGGCTTCTCACTCTGGACTATAAAGTACTCTTTCCACCCTTTGATGGAGTCCGAATGGCCATGCATCACCTTCTTATGAGGCCTAGGCGAAAAGTAGAAGATTCCCTCCGCGTCACCTAACGAGCTTATCCCCAAGATAGCACGGAAGTAAGTAAGCCTCGGCTTGATCCCCTTCTATTGGCACTTCAAGATAAAGCAGACCAGGTGCTTCCAAGAGTTGGGACCGTACTGCATCGGGCTTAACTTCGCCCAATTCAAGACTCTCTTGATGAAAGGGTGCAACGGCAGCCTAAGTCCCGAGATGAAGGCATCCTCTGGAAAAACACAGTAGCCCGGCACGAGAGTGGTAGGTGGACGAATACTGGGGCTTGGAATCAGAAGTTCAAACTCCCTTGGAATAAAGTAGGCCGCCCTCAAGATGTTCAGGTAGTCTGCCTTCAAGACACACTGGATGCCATCAATCCTGATCTTCACCCGACTCTCGTCACCCAGCACAGAGGGGAGAGGAGCGAGATCCTTAACGTCGTCAAGATACATCTTAATCGACCCCAGATTTTTGAAGGTGACAGGGGCGAACTCGAACCTCGGTTTAGGAGCATATTTATCCAGCGAAGGGGGGCTATCCGGACGGATCAACTTTTTCTTCCTCCTACGAGGACGAGTCTTCCTCTCCGGAGACGGTGTCAACAAGGGTGGTAGAGGGGAGAGATCGCCCTCGCCCTCGGCTACCCCTCCTGCGGTGCCTTTCCCCGCATCTCCTCGAACATCGTCTTTCCCGGCGCCCTGATCGGGCTCCCCCTGATTCCCCTCGGAGCCTTCCTCATCGTCTTCCTCGTCCTCAACGTCCCCCTCTCCCTCGGGATCCTGCTCCTCCTCATCACCCTCCTTGTCCTCAACGTCCCCATCTCCCTCGGAATCCTGTTCTTCTTCGTCGTCCTCCTCTTCCTCATCTACGGGCTCCTTCCCCGGCCTACGGGATCTCAATGGTTGCATGACGAAGACTACATCATTCCCGCCGTCTGACCCTGGATCTGACAGAACCTCCTCTTTGATCCCATACTCGCCCAAGGACCAAGACGTCAATGGGGACTCAGCTTCCTTCTCGGAATGGCCTGACGAGCTTGCCTCGGAACGGCTTGACGAGCTTGCCTTGGAGCCGAACTGAGAGCGCGACATTACGTGTCAGAAATACTAACCTGAAGTATCGTGCTTACGGGTAGATCACCGGAAAAAGGTCGCCGACGGCAGGTGAGAAAAAACCCATGTTCTTGAAAGTTGGAAAACACAAGGAAATGAAGGAAATAAAAAGGGGGAGGGGGGGTTTATAACAGAGAAAGAGACTCCTCAATTTCGCAAAAAGATCTGGCTATTGGATCTTAATCATCAAGATCCAACAGCCGCTAGGATCTAAAGTTGCTTCAATTCATGCGCACGTGACGTCTGCAGTTGCCACAAAATTACCCCAATGCCCCCAGGCTTTTCCAACAAGTCGGGAGGGTCGATGCTCGGATAACACCGCGAGCCCCAAAATCCTTCTCTATTCAACAGGAGGCTTGTGGCTCGGATAGCACCGCGAGCCATAAATACTTCTCCTGCAAATTTGGGGCTAGACGCTTGGATGTCACTGCGAGCCACAAAGGCTTCTATACCCTAAGCATTAAATGAAATGAAACCATTAGATTTCATTCGGCCACCATTAGTAATACACCGTCCCACCGACGACAAACCACTCAGAAGCTCCAACAAGTTTTGGGGGCTCGGAGCTCGGATGGCACCGCGAGCCCCAAAATCCTCCTCTATTCAACAGGAGGCTCGGAGCTCGGATGGCGCCGCGAGCCCCAAAATCCTCCTCTATTCAACAGGAGGCTCGGAGCTTGGATGGCTCCGTGAGCCCCAAAATCTTTCCTTATTCAACAGGAGGCTCGGAGCTCGGATGGCGTCGCGAGCCTCGAAATCCTCCTCTTTCCAAACAAGTGAGGGGCTCGTTTACTGACCCTCGATGCTCGGCAAGAAGACCCTCTACTCAACAGATCGCGGCGTCCCCTTGCTTTTCCAACAAGTGAGGGGCTTGTTTACCGACCCTCGACGCTCGGCAAGAAGACCCCCTACTCAACAGATCACGGCGTCCCCTTACTTTTCCAACAAGTGAGGGGCTCGTCTAACGACCCTCAACGCTCGGCAAGAAGACCCCATACTCAATAGATCACGACATCTCCTTGCTTTTCCAACAAGTGAGGGGCTCGTCTACCGATCCTAGATGCTCGGCAAGAAGACCCCCTACTCAACAGATCGTGGTGTCTCCTTGCTTTTCCAACAAGTGATGGGCTCGTTTACCGACCCTCGACGCTCGGCAAGAAGACCCCCTACTCCACAGATGTCGACATTCCCTCGCTTTTCCAACAAGTGAGGGGCTTGCCTACCGACCCTTGACGCTCGGCAAACCGAGCTCCGGCTCTTCTGCGCCCGGCACTCTGCATGATTCTAATAGGGGATCCCTTCACCTTACCCCCCTGACATCTTCTGGAAGATACAGATCCTATTCCTTGCCGTACACACCACCTTGCTCTTCCTACAGAGGCAAAGAACCACTTCTACACGACTGGGTCACCTAGCCCTCCAGGAGTGGGGGGCTCCTGATACGGGTCAGATGACGTGGCCCCTCCTGTGCCACAGGATCCCTTCAAAGAGCGTTCATCGCCGGATCATCCGGGTCTGCCACATCAGCTTGGAAACCACCCAGGCCTCCGCCACGTCAGCCCTAAACCACCCCGAGCCCGTGCCACGTCAGTCCTATACTGCTTGGGCTTCTGCCACGCCAGGCCCACGGGCAACCAGGTCCAGACCCGGCCCCAAACGGGACCAGACCTGGTTGGCTTCTTCTATAAGACCAGACCATCTACCCCTTCACAAGGTAATCAATCTTTTCCCTCTCAAACCCTAGTTACTGTTACTCTCTTTCAGTAGCTGACTATATCGTCGGAGGGTCTACCACCGGAACCAATCCTGGTGTTCCTAGACTGAGTGCAGGTACACGAGACCCCTGGATCAGAGCCTCCAGATCCGAGCCGAGCCTCCAGTCTCCACCTCACTCCCGCCTAATCCCAAACCGTAGCCCGACTGAGGGTCGGGGCCACCGTCCGCACCAAAGCTTCCGCCAAAAATACAAATCGAGAAGAACTCGCACCTGGTGCAGCCACCCCCCAAAAACAAATCGCATTAGTTTCCTATTGGTGATATTTTTTAAGAATTCAGTGATATTTTTTAAGATTTCGGCGAAGGGTTGCTATTTTGGAATTGAAGGTTTCCTATCGGTGATATATTTTACTAATTAGGAAAAATTACTACAAATTTATTTTATTTTTTTAGATTTTTTTTTTAATCTCTTACTTAAAAGTAAGGAATTTTGTCGCTTACATTACAAATATTTAGCATGCAAACAGATAATGATTATATATTTATGTGTTTTTTTTTGTTGTAAACCGACTTCGTTGGCATTAATTTTACTAGTAATATACACGTGCGATGCGCGTTCTAATTAATTTTTTATTTATTTTATAAAGTAAATAATAAGACGTAATCTGCCTCGAACCTATGACAATCATTTACTCATACATATTCTTTACAAATTATCCTTAACGGTACAAATTTTATTTTATATGAGTGGTACTTTTATAAATAGTTATGTTGTAAATTAATAAATCAAAATTTTTAGGGTATTATAGTGACTAACAACTTTTAAGTAAATGAATGGTTAATATAACTCACACTTTAAAATGAAAATGGTTGAAATTAAATACTTGAATGTCTACAAATGACAACCCTAACTCTTCTATTATAATATTAGAGATTTAATATTTTGATTTATTGTTATCCAATATGAATAATTTTGAATTTTACGAGCACACATTCTACATAGAATAATTTAAATTTAATTATAGAGCAGTTCACACTTCATATTTCATATGAAATATTTCGTAAATATTTCATATGGGACTAGACATATAGGATGAGAATAAAAAGGTGTGTGTTTGCATACTCTTGCTTCTTTAATTTTTTTTCTTCCATTTTATCATACTTCTTCCTTTACTTTTCAGTAAGTGAATCAATATATGTGAAGGATTCGGTAATCTTTAAAGCATTTTGTTCCAAAATAGTTAAAGAGGGTTGTAAACCTTGTGTCAAGACACTGGAAAATGTACATAAAGTGTTAAGATTTTGTAGCCTTGGTTTGTTGCATATATTAGGCTAAATGTAAAAAAAAAACCGCTAAACTTTGGGTCATTTTAAAAAAAATCGCATTATAATTTTTTTATTCAAAAAAACCGCACAAAAATTTAAAAAAACGCACACTGACAAAGTTAGGGTAAGAGTTACGGTTAGGGTTAGGATTAGGGTTAGTTTAGAGTGGATTTATTTAAACATCTAATTAGTTAAATGATATTTTTTTAAACACAAATGAAAGATGAATGTGATTTTTTAAAATTAGCCTAACGAAAATCTAACTCTGTTAAAGTAAGTTTTTTTAAACTATAGTTTTGTCCGATTTTTTTTAATTAAAAAAACTTAGTGTAGTTTTTTAAAAATGGACCAAAGTTTCAGTGGTTTTTTTTAAAATATAGCTTATATATTAAGTCATGTTTCTTTTACATATTCCATCGTTTTCTTAAATGATATGAACAAGTTTAACAAATAATATTATTATGTTCCACCAACACCATTTTCAACCGGACAAAATCATGTGGTCTAATAAAGTATTCACTATTTATAAATAATGTGATTCACTTTTTCATTCCAATTTATGTAAGAACGACAATAACTTTTAATACAAGTACTTTTTTCTTTATTGAATTTACTAATAAATGTAGAATACAATGGAGTAGTATTTTTCCGACCCTGTCACATTTTCGTCCTATATCTCTACTATTATAATGGGAGAAGGGGTTAGTGTCATTGACTGTCATTTTGAAGCCAACACGTGCAGCGCACGTGTTGACAGAATGACTCACTTTGGTAAATATTTTCGAAAGTGGACCAGTTTGGTAAATATTTTCGATGGGTCATTTTAGAAATTATTTTCTTTTTTTTGTCTTTTCCTTCTTCCTCCGCGTGCACGTGCGAAAGTGGACCAGTTTAGTAAATATTTTCGACAGCGGATCAATTTAGAAATTATTTTCCTTTTTTTTTTTGTCTTTTTTCCTTCTTCCTCCACGTGCATCGCACGTGCATGATAATAGTCATTATAATCAGGTAACCCCTTACTATTTATGTATGCACAATTAAATATTATTCCCTTACCAAATTGAGTTAGCAGTGACTTTTTTTTTGTACAATTACATTTTTATGTGATATAGATGTTACTCTTATAGATATCTAATTGAAAAATGTGAGAATTTGTTATTTCTCATTTCTCACCCAAGAAGTTCACCACCATCGTCATGAACTCCATTTGTAAGAACGTTAACGAAATTGTTCAAAAACTGTCTTTATTTTGACAAACCAAACTTCGAACTAGACATGTCAACTTTACTTACCAATGAACATTTCACATTTTCTCACGTTTTTGTGTGTTTCATGTATTCTTGTCACTAAATTTTACTTTTAGTGCAAATGTTGTTTTGCAAATTATTTTTGTCATATGCACTTTGGTTTTATGTTGTCTATATTCTCTATGCATCCTTTTACTTAATTCTCATTTTGAATACATTTTCTGTTATCGCTCCTTAAGAGCATCTGTAGTTGTTGGCCAAATTTTCAAAATTTTCAAAATTTTGCCAAAAACAAGCTGTAGTCGTTAGCCAAATATTCAAATTTTGGGTTCAATGCTAGCCAAATTTGGAAGAAGAAATGACGAAAGGCAAAATTTAGAAATCGAAATATCATATTCCGTTCGTCGAAAATTTTATTATTATTTTTTAATTAAAGAGATTAGACGGGATATATTATCCCGTCCGATCGATTTTTTAAAAAAAAAACCCAAAAGATACGAAATCGTACACCATCCCACACTTTCAATTCTCAATTTAATTTTTCAAATCCTATACATTAGGTCTATAGTCCATATTTATGGGTCCATTCACTCTTTACTTTAGATTTTTTTCTCGGATGGAATATAATTTCTTGTCCGACATTATTTGAAATTTAAAAAAAAAATTGCTCCCACAGAAAATGATCTTCCGTACGTCATTCAAAAGCCAAATTTTGGGTTTAGAAGACTACAACTCATTTCTAAATTTTTTATTTCTATATGTTAAATACTCAAATTTTAGATTTAAACGACTATAGATGCTCTAATGAAACCAGATGTGCAATAGGTCACCCTTACCTCAAAACCTAAAAAAGATTTATAACACCGAAAAAAGAAGCAAACCCCTAATATGGAGCTAATTTGTAGCTTGTCCCACCTTAATTAATACAGCTACCATTACCACCAATGGGGTTAAAATTTTAAAAACTCCACTGAACTTTGGGTCATTTTAAAAAAATCGCACTAAGTTATTTTTTTATTAAAAAACGGTGCAAAACTATAGTTTAAAAAAACTCGCTTTAACGGAGTTAGGTTTCGGTTATGCTAAATTTAAAAAGACCATTTTCATCTTTCATTTGTGTTTAAGAAAAACACCACTTAACTAATCATTTGATTAAATAAACTCCTATGAACTGACCCTAACTCTAACCCTAACCCTAACTCTGTCAGTGTGTGTTTTTTTAAACTATTATTTTGTACGGTTTTGTATATAAAAAAAAACTTAGTGCAATTTTTAAAAAATAACCTAAAGTTAAGTGGGTTTTTTAAATTTACCCTGTAAATGGTCCAAAGCAACCCAACGGACCAACGGTACTCATCCTAAGAGTATCCACAGTGGTATTTGCTATTTGCTATTATATGACAGCTACAGTAATAGCAAATGGAGGACGATCGTGCAGCAGTCGTTTGTTATTTTTTTCTCATATGCGTGCGTGGCAAAAATTTAAAGGAGAGACGGGGAAACATTCCCCGTCCCCCCCCCAAAAAAAAAATAACCTCATTAACAACACTACATAACAAGAACCTCATTAATAACCTTCTTCAACTTCATTAATAACCGGAGCTCAACTTCCTTAAACTCAATAACAAGAACCTCATTAACAACACTAAACAACAAAAAAACTAAAATAAAAACGGGTCAGACGGGGTATCATACTCCGGACGGGGTATGTTTCCCCGTCTGAGGGGATATTAAAAAAAAAAAATTAAAAATGGAGAGACGGGGTATCATATCCCGGACGGGATATGTTTCTCCGTCCGACCATTTTTATAAAAAATAAAAAATAAAAAATTATTCAGACGGTATATCTTTTCCCGTCTCACTCGATTAAAAATCATAAAATCGGAGCGACGGGATATAATATAACGTCCTTTATAATTTAAGAATTGGTATTTCGTTTCTCATATATGAGAAACCAGACTAGAAAGTTTGCTACAAAATGACAAAATGAGAAACTATTACAGCGCTCCGTTTCTTATAAAATGGCAATTTGTCATTTATAAAAAACCGTTGTGGATGCTCTAACCCAACCTATACAGTCTACATACACAGCAGCAATAAAGAAGTCCCTAAACCGGCACACGATAACCCCTAAATTCCCCCCCAGTCACACCACATCAGACGCCCTTAAACAAACCCGGTTCGGTTCAGACGACCCGCCAGTAAGTTTAACTAAAGTTACCGCAGCACAAGTGAAAACTTCAGAAAACAAAAAGCGGTGAAGATAAGAAGGCACCAAGTGGGCGGGTGAGTTGGAAGCGGGGGGAAACGTGTGGCTCGAGAAGGAGGAGGGGCCCACGAGTGTCACCTCTCTGGCCGACAGGGAGTGGGGTCCGCTGGACTGCTCCGGCCCAACGGACAGGCCCGGCCCGAGCAGACATCTGGTTTTTGGTCTCTGACTCAATAAGATTCCTGACCGCTATCACCCCCACCCAACCCAACAACAACAACAACAACAAATACTAATCATCTTCACTAAAATTGATTAATTAGTTAATTAATTAATTAGGACTAATTCAAAGCTTTTTTTCGAAATGATCCTCCATGAGTTTTGACTTTTGGGTCTGCTTGTTCTTCTCGTCTCTTCTCGTCATCATCTTAGGACTATAAAATGAGAATGGGGAACTGATCTACGAGTTTGAGTATTTCAGATGAATGGTATAAAAACAGTTTGTTGCCGCTGAATCTGGTGTGGGGACAAACAGATAGTATTTGTGGATTCTTGGGAAACATTGAATAGCAAACTTGTTACCTGTTCTGCTGGAGTTTGACCGTCGCTCCGACCGTTCATCTGCAAAAAGTGTGAGACACCGGGGTTGTTCCCGGCGACGCACCATCCGACGCTCAAGTCAGTAATCAGAAGTGATTATGAAAGAGCGTAAAACTGGCAAAAGATTGATTACCTCTTAATGGAGATGGATGAGGGGTATTTATAGGCGCCGCTGGGATCAGATTAGGAATGTAATCCCTGTGGTTAGATAAGGAATGTAATCCCTAATCCCCAGCGAAAGGATAGATATGAATCAGGGCCGTTGATTAGGATTTAATCAGAAACCCTAATTCTATCCTTTCTGGACTGGGTTTGCTGTGGGTTGAAACCCGCACCCAGTTGAGGTGGATCCGTTCGCGGGTTAGTGGGTTTCCAAGTAGGAGAACTAGTACCCGCTTCAGACCCATTGGTAGGTGAAATTACCGTTTTACCCCTGGGCTTCAAGATTCGTGCCTGATTTGGACGGTTCCGATTTAACCCTATTTTTAGCCATATCACGAGCCCCCCACTCCCGAAGACTGAGTTTGATCAGCCTTTGAAGAGTAGTTTTACTGTTTTAATGGCTAGTGGAGTTGTATCGGAGTCCAAAATGGAAGGTTTTGAATCTTTGAAGGAGGTAGTGCGGTGATTTTTCAAGTTGGTTGCACTCTGAGTTGCTCCTGAGCTCTTCTGGTCATATGGTTTTTCCGCTGTAATATTCTTTTAACTTTGCGAAGTGTTGATCCGTCGTTTGGGAGTCTTAATAGATTGTCTTAGGCAATAATTACTTGTTTGGGGGTTCGAAAATATTTCCCCAACTTTATAATTATTTTCCAGGAGTTTTCCTTAACTTTCCCGAATTTTTAATTGTTTTTTCGCAATTTTTTGGCGAATGGCTCGGTTGTTTCCTTCGTTGTGCGGCCTACATGCTTTTACCTCACCGCCGACCCCTTTGAGCGCTTGCTGCCAAGGAGGCCGAAGTCCATGGGTGGTTCAGCGCCCTTTGCCGAAGAGCAGAGGCACCTCGGCCAGGTTGTAAGTGCGGAGAGGGAGTTTGGCGAGGTCCGAGGTAGTTCTTTCCATGTAACATGGTCGGTGGCAAGAACGCTCGGCAACTAGTGCCGAAGTTCAACTTTCCATGTAACATGGTCGGTGTCAAGAACGCTCGGCAGCTGGTGCCGAGGTCCAACTTTCTATGTAACATGGTCGGTGTCAAGAACGCTCGGCAGTATGTACTGATGTCCAACTTTCCATGTAACATGGTCGGTGTCAAGAACGCTCGGCAGCATGTGCCGAGGTCCAACTTTCCATGTAACATGGTCGGTGTCAAGAACGCTCGGCAGCTGGTGCCGAGGTCCGACTTTCTATGTAACATGGTCGGTGGCAAAACACTCGGCAGCATGTGCCGAGGTCCAACTTTCCATGTAACATGGTCGATGTCAAGAACGCTCCGCAGCTAGTGCCGAGGTCTAACTTTCCATGTAACATGGTCGGTGTCAAGAACGCTCGGCAGCATGTGCCGAGGTCCAACTTTCCATGTAACATGGTCGGTGTCAAGAACGCTCGGCAGCATGTGTCGAGGTCCAACTTTTCATGTAACATGATCGGTGTCAAGAGCGCTCGGCAGCATGTGCCGAGGTCCAACTTTCCATGTAACATGGTCGGTGTCAAGAACGCTCGGCAGCTGGTACCGAGGTTCAACTTTCCATGTAACATGGTCGGTGTCAAGAACGCTCGGCAGCTGGTACCGAGGTCCAACTTTCCATGTAACATGATCGATATCAAGAACGCTCGGCAGCATGTGCCGAGGTCCAACTTTCCATGTAACATGGTCAGTGTCAAGAACGCTCGGCAGCATGTGCCGAGGTCCAACTCTCCATGTAACATGGTCGGTGTCAAGAACGCTCGACAGCTGGTGCCGAGGTCCAACTTTCCATGTAACATGGTCAGTGTCAAGAACGCTCGGCAGTATGTGCCGAGGACCAACTTTCCATGTAACATGGTCGGTGGCAAGAACGCTCGGCAGCTGGTGCCGAGGTCCAACTTCCCATGTAACATGGTCGGTGGCAAGAACGCTCGGCAGCTGGTGCCGAAGTCCAACTTTCCATGTAACATGGTCGGTGTCAAGAACGCTCAGCAGCTGGTGCCGAAGTCCTGACTTGTCGTTTGTGGCGGAGAATGCCCAGCGGCTGGTGCCGAAGTCCAACTTTCCATGTAACATGGTCGGTGTCAAGAACGCTCGGCAGCTGGTACCGAAGTCCAACTTTCCATGTAACATGGTCGGTGGTAAGAACGCTCGGCAGCTGGTGCCGAAGTCCACCTTTCCATGTAACATGGTTGGTGTCAAGAATGCTCGGCAGTTGGTGCCGAAGTCCAACTTTTCATGTAACATGGTTGGTGACAAGAATGCTCGGCAGCATGTGCCGAGGTCCTGACTTGTCGTTTGTGGCGGAGAACGCCCAGCGGAGTTGGCAGCTTCTGCGCACTTGACAGATGTGGCAGCCATTAAATGTGATGGCTTCTGAACTTCTGACAGCTCTGACGGATGTGATGCTTATTTAATGCGATGACCCTTGAGTTCCTGTCAGATGGGACAGTAATTAATGCGATGTGCGGCTTGGCGTGGTAAACAAGGCGACGGTTCAGGTTGTTTTTGTCACTTTGCATAAATGGGATGGCAGTCTGGGCCCATTAACATCGTTTTGCGCGCCTCGTTCTATAAAACCTTACCCCCCTTCTCATTTTTCACTTTTCCACTTTTTTACTCAGGCAGTGATTTGTGCTTAGCAAGAGCTTCAGGTGATCGTCGTCCGTCTTCCGGTGAAGTTTCCGACCGCATATTTCTTTAGGGTAATTTATACTTAGTTTCTTTCCAAGTATAAATATGTTTCTTTGCTCTGTCTCCGAGTCGTCTTCTTCTTGGTCCGAGCCCTCCCCTCAAGTTGCCGAAGCCCGCACTCCGAGTTGCCCAGATAAGGGCAAGAAGGTGTTTGGTCAAGATACGATCGTGGAGGATCCAAAGCGCATGGGGCCGTTTGGCAGGTTGCCGGGGCCGCTGACTGGGCTTCACAGAGTTCGAGAACTTTCGGAGGAACATGCCGAGCATATTGTTCACGGGAGGGGGAGGACTTTTGATGAAAATGAGGCGAGGGAGACGACCGAGGCTGACGAGACGGTGTCGATCCTCAGCGAAGAAGACTTGGCAGTGATCCGGGATTGTTTCCACATTCCGGAGGAGTACGAACTTATGCTGCCGGGTCCAGGGGTTAGGGCAAACTCGCCGCTGCCAGTAACTATGTGTTGCTGGCCGGTTGACGCCTTTATCGCCGGGGCTCGGCTACCTCTCCATCCGTTCGCGATCCTTGTTCTCAGGTGGTTTAGGGTCAGCCCCATCCAGCTTATGCCGAACGCGTGGAGAGTCATAAATGGTTTCGCGCTTCACTGCCAAACCGCTGGGATCGAGCCAGAGCTGAGTGTACTTCGGACAATCTACCGGCTTCATCAAGCGAACCGGTCGGAGTTCCGGTATTACTTGGCCCCGAGACATGGCGGTAGGCTCGTTATATGCCCCGACTCCATAAAGCACTGGCGTGCTAAGTATTTGATAGTGCGGAGTGCGGAGGTCTGGCCTATTCCCTCTAGTTGGGTGGAGGAGGTGCCGAAGAGGTTGAAGGCGTTGCCAAAGCTTCGCCCCGAAGATGAAGAGGCAGTTCGGACACTTCTTGATCGGCCGAAGTACGATTGGCGGGAGCTGACCGAAGGAGTTCTATTCAGGGGAGGGCTCTGCCGCGTAGATCCCAGTATGCGGCTTCTTCTATGTTTCCGTCCTTTCTTTTTCATACTTCATCTTTTACGACTTGTATTCCGCTAACAAACTTCGTTTTTAATGCAGAGGCGATGGATTACGAGGCTGTGCTGGCATTGAGGGCTGGTCTTGCTAGCAAGGCACCGAAGAAGCACAAGAGGGTGGCCACCAAGTTGCCAACTGCGAAGGCTCCGAGGGTCACGGAGGTGGTCGAGGAGGTGGAGACCCTGGGAAGCCCGGCCGTGGCCGAAGGAGTTGCCTCGGCATCAACCGAGGTTGGTGACTTTCCGATCGCCGCAACCCTCAAGATGGCGATGCCCCCGTTGACAGTGGTGGCCGAGGAGCTCCTGACCGAGGAGCACAAGAAGATCCATATTTTGGACTGGCAGGTTCGGAAACATGACGGGTTCCTGGGCAACTCCTTGGCGAGCATGCAGGTGATCAAGCACCTGGCGACACCGAAGGATCGGGCTGCCATGGAGGCCGGGCTGGAAGGCGACGATGTCATCGAGATTGCTTGCTCGGCGGTCTCGATAAGCGTTGAATTTTTACCGTCATTGGTTTTTCTTATGTCTAATTTCTCTAACTCTTTGAACACCTTGTTTCCTATCGCAAATCATCGTCCACTTTGGTCACCTCTCGGAGAGGTTGACGGCTCTGGAGAAGAAGTTGAAGCAGGAGTCCGACCAAGCTCGGAAGGATAAAGCTCGCATGGGAAACGAGCTCGACAAGCTCAGGGTCGAGTTCGAAGGGAGGACGACGAGGGTCGAGTACCTTGAGGGGCTGGTCACAAAGCTGGAGGGCGACCTTCTTCGCCAGAAGGGGGAGGCGGCCAAACAATTGGCCGAAGCGGCAGAGGCCAAGGCTGCCACTGTAAAGGAGGTCGAGGACGCCACTATGGTGAAGGCGCAAGGCTTTCTCGCCCAGAACATGGCCAAAGCCTATGCCGACGCCCTCGCCCAGGTGTCGAAGGCATACCCCGAGGTGGACTGTTCAGGATGGAGGTTGTTCCCGGGCCACGTCGAAGGCTTCGACCCCGAGTCGGAGGGAGAAGAAGAAGAAGAAGGGGACGATGAAGTTGAGACTGAGGTTGAGGTCGTTGCCGAGGTCCAGGGGTCTATGGTCACCCCGCTGGCAATGGTGACCCCTTCTGGGACGTCGGCCCCCACCCACTCTCGCCGCCCCGGGAAAGAGGTCGCACCCTGACTTCGCTTGCTTTTTCTTTTCTTCTGCCTTTTTGAGTTTTTAAGTGTAATGCCTAATTGCGGACTGGCCACCGCTTTTTGTAATGAATGAAAACATCCTTTTGGGCTCGACACCGCGTCTCTCTGTCATAACTTTCTCAAAAAACTCTTGAAATTTGGCTAAGTGTAGGAATTCGGCTAAGTGTTGAAAATGTGTTGTTTGCTTTGATTTCTTTTCAGCTTGCGGAGGTGACTCAAACTGACGAGCCTACTTGCTCGGGAGAAAGCGCTCGTCCCGAGGTTGGCTTAGGGGCGACGAGGCTGTGCTTGACGAGGTGCCGAGAGCGGCTCTATGAAGTCGAGCTGGGGTTGCGCAGAGCCGTAAGCAAGTGGAACCACCTGCAACTCATCCTGGGCCGGCGGGACATTGAGATTCGGTGACTGGAGAGCAGGCTCACCAAGATGGCCCCCTTAGGAGAGGATGATGGCTCGTCGACCGCGTTTAGTTACGGCCTACGGCTCAAGTGCATCCGCCATACTTTATCGAAAATAACAGCGGAGAGGGACGATCTGCTCTCTGAGATTCGTCACCTGCAAATGGTAGAGACGGGCCTTCGGACGAAGGGTGAGGGATTGATGGCAGAGGTGGCCAAACTGATGGCCGAACGTGACGAACTGACGGCCGAGGTCGACACGCTGAAGAGAGCCACGGTGGACAAGAGCATCGAAGTCACTCATCTCCGTCGTCTTATCGCCAGTCGCTCTAGCATCCCGAGCACCGCAATACCTCCTCGCTTCGAGGTCGAGGTAAAAGATGACTCTCTGAGGGAGAGGATCTCAGAGCTAGAGGCGGAGGTGGCTCACCTCAGACCGCGTTCGGGGCCGATCAATGTTAGGAGCACTTCCTGTACTCGTGCGGAGAGCGAGCGGGGCATTTTGTTTTATGAGCTCACGACCCGTTCGCCCATCAAACTCTTGAAATTTGGCTAAGAGTAGGGATTCGGCTAAGTGTTGAAAATTTGTTGTTTGCTTCGACTTCTTTTCAGCTTGCGGAGGTGACTCAAACTGTCGAACCTACTCGCTCGGGGAAAAGCGCTCGTTCCGAGGTTGGCTTAGGGGCGACGAGACTGTGCTTGACGAGGTACCGAGAGCGGCTCTATGAAGTCGAGCTGGGGTTGCGCAGAGCCATAAATGAGCGGAACCACCTGCAACTCATCCTGGGTCGGCGGGACATTGAGATTCGGCGACTGGAGAGCAGGCTCGCCGAGATGGCCCCCTTAGGAGAGGATGATGGTTCGTCGACCGCCTTTAGTTACGGCCTACGGCTCAAGTGCATCCGCCATACTTTATCGAAAATAACAGCGGAGAGGGACGATCTGCTCTCTGAGATTCGTCACTTGCAAACGGTAGAGACGGACCTTCGAACGGAGGAAGAGGGATTGACGGCAGAGGTGGCCAAACTGACGGCCGAACGTGACGAACTGACGGCCGAGGTCGACGCGCTGAAAAGAGGCATGGTGGACAAGAGCATCGAAGTCACTCATCTCCGCCGTCTTATCGCCAGTCGCTCTGGCATCCCGAGCTCCTCAATACCTCCTTGCTTCGAGGTCGATGTAAAAGATGACTCTCTGAGGAAGCGGATCTCGGAGCTGGAGGCGGAGGTGGCTCGCCTCAGGCCGCATTCGGGGCCGATCAACATTAGGAGCACTTCGTGTACTCGTGCGGAGAGCGAGCGGGGCATTTCGTTTTATGAGCTCGCGACCCGGTCGCCCATCGGCCAACCTGGTCCGGGGGATGCACAAAGCGGGGTTGCCATTTCATCGAGCGGAGCATCCATCGGAGCGACTGCTAGGAGTAGCGCCGAGAACACGTCTCAATTCGTCGGTTTGGGGTCGAGTTCCGGAGGCAAACGTCACCGCCCTCGAGTGTCCTTGAAGCGGAACATCCCTGCGCCGAGGAGGCGTTGAAGATCTTGTTTTTGAGGCCTCTGTATTTAGTCTAAGCGTGACAAGCCAGCATTGTAATCTTTGCTTTTAATGCCTTGTAGTCTGATTGTAAGGAAGAGTCGTCTTGTATTGTGTCCCCACTCTTAATGATGTTTCTTTCTTAGACTTGCACATTTTTAGTGGCCCTGTGTGGTTGTTTTGTTTGTGACTGTCTTCATCGTGCCGAGGTCCCCAAGCTGGTCTTTTGCTCGCTTGGGGGTCGGCATTATGAGCGTTCGGCCAGGGGTGCCGAGCTCTACTTCGGTCATTTAATCTCGTGAATTTGTAAGATGTGTGAGCCTTATGCGGCAGAGGGGTAGCCTCTGCTTCTGCCTGTTGCTCCCGAAGTCCTTTCTTCTTGCTCGCTTAAGCGTGAGCTTGCGAAGCAGGGCCGAGCCAAGTATCGGACTGGGAACTATCGCCGGAGTTGTTCAACGGTTGTGGGAGCAATTCCGAATGGCGACCTACTTCTAGCTCGCTTAAGAGCGAACTTGCGAAGTAGAATCGAGCCAAGTGTTGGACTCCGAACCATCGTTAGGGTTGTTCAACGATTGTGGGAGCAATTCCGAATGGCGAACTACTTCTAGCTCGCTTAAGAGCGAACTCGTGAAGTAGAATCGAGCCAAGTGTTGGACTCCGAACCATCGTTAGGGTTGTTCAAAGGTTATGGGAGCAATTCCGAATGGCGAACTACTTCTAGCTCACTTAAGAGCGAACTTGCGAAGTAGAATCGAGCCAAGTGTTGGACTCCGAACCATCGTTAGAGTCGTTCAACGGTTGTGGGAGCAATTCCGAATGGCGAACTACTTCTAGCTCGCTTAAGAGCGAACTTGCGAAGTAGAATCGAGCCAAGTGTTGGACTCCGAACCATCGTTAGGGTTGTTCAACGGTTGTGGGAGCAATTCCGAATGGCGAACTACTTCTAGCTCGCTTAAGAGCGAACTTGCGAAGTAGAATCGAGCCAAGTGTTGGACTCCGAACCATCGTTAGAGTTGTTCAACGGTTGTGGGAGCAATTCCGAATGGCGAACTACTTCTAGCTTGCTTTAAGAGCGAGCTTGCAAAGTAGAATCGAGCCAAGTGTTGGACTCCGAACCATCGTTAGAGTTATTCAATGGTTGTGGGAACAATTCCGAATGGCGAACTACTTCTAGCTTGCTTTAAGAGCGAGCTTGCGAGGTAGAATCGAGCCAAGTGTTGGACTCCGAACCATCGTTAGAGTTGTTCAATGGTTGTGGGAGCAATTCTGAATGGCGAACTACTTCTAGCTTGCTTTAAGAGCGAGCTTGCGAAGTAGAATCGAGCCAAGTGTTGGACTCCGAACCATCGTTAGAGTTGTTCAATGGTTGTGGGAGCAATTCCGAATGGCGAACTACTTCTAGCTTGCTTTAAGAGCGAGCTTGCGAAGTAGAATCGAGCCAAGTGTTGGACTCCGAAACCGTCGTTAGAGTGAAGAGTAAAGGCAGAGAGATGCAAACAATTTTACAAGTAAAATATGAAAAAGCTTTATTTATTGATGACTAATGGTCGGCTGCTTCTAAAGTTGCAAGCCGTTATTACAAGAAAGAAATAAAGAAAAAAATACAAGTAAAAGGAGAGGAACGGTTCGACATCCCAGAATACTTAGAGAGGCGTTAGTGCTCTCTCTTGGTATTTCAAGAGATGGTCGGCATTCCAAGTCCTAGGGATCTCCCTGCCTTCGAGGTCTTCTAGTCTGTATGTCCCGGGCCGAACTACTTTGGCGATCTTATAGGGTCCCTCCCAATTTGGAGCCAGTTTGCTCTTCTGACCGGGGAAAGAGATGGCTAACTTTCTGAGGACCAAGTCTCCTTCTTTGAGGTCGGTAGGACGGACTCTCTTATTGTATGCCAACTCGATCCTTCTTCGGTAGCTTTGTTGACGAATGACAGCTCTTTCTCGGATCTCATCAATCAGGTCTAGATTTGCTCGGAGCTCTCTGGCATTTTGTTCTTCTTCATAAGTCATTAGACGAGGAGAGGGTATACCGACTTCTAGGGGGATCATAGCCTCGGACCCAAAGGTGAGATTGAATGGTCTCTCTCCTGTGGGGGTCCGTTTTGTAGTGCGGTAGTTCCACAGCACGTTAGGGAGCTGATCGACCCATAAGCCTTTAGAGCATTTATCCAACCTCTTCTTAATACCGGAGAGGATCTGTCTGTTAGCATTCTCCACTTGGCCATTCGACTGCAGATGGAAAACGGAGGAGAATCGGTGTTGGATGGCGAGGTCTTCACATAGAGCTCGGAAGGCAGCCCCCGTAAACTGGGTTCCGTTGTCTGTTATGAGGACCCGAGGGATGCCGAATCGGCAGATTACGTTCTTCCAAAAGAACTGAACTACCTTGTTCTCGGTGATCATGGCCAAGGGCTCGGCCTCTATCCATTTTGAGAAGTAGTCGATTGCCACGACTAAGAATTTGAACTGGCCGGGAGCTGGTGGAAATGGCCCTAGTAAATCCATCCCCCACATTGCGAAAGGGATTGGACTTGATAGAGAAGTGAGTGGAGCCTGTGGGAGGCAACGGATGTTGGAGTACTTCTGACATGAGCTGCATTGCCGAATATGTCGTTCGGCGTCTTGTAGGAGAGTGGGCCAGAAATATCCATATTTCAACACTTTGCGGGCTAAGGATCTGGACCTTGAATGTGCCCCGCCGATGCCCTCGTGAAGTTCTTTCAGGGCGTAGTCGGCCTGTTCGGGGGAGAGGCATCTCAAATAAGGCTTGCTGTCTACCTGTGTGAAGGAGCGCTTATACAGGATGCCTTCGATAAGTGTGTATCGCTCTGCTCGGGTTCTTACTCGGCGAGCTTCCTTTGGATCTTCGGGGAGGAGCCCGTCCCTTAAGAATTCGACGAGGGGTTTCATCCAATCATCTTGAAGCAGGACAGGCAGCGACTCCGTTGAGTCAGAAGTTTCATCCTCTATACTTGGCTTCAGAATGACCTCTATCAAGATGGTCTGCTTGAGACCTTGGAGGGAGGAAGAGGCTAGCTTGGAGAGGGCATCGGCCTGGGAATTCTCTTCTCGGGGAATTCGCTGGATGAGAGCTTCTTCAAATAGGGCCATGAGGCTCCTAACCTTGGCTAAGTACTTAACCATTCGGTCATCACGTGCTTCATACTCGCCTAGGACCTGATTTACGACCAGCTGAGAGTCGCTAAAGATCCGGAGGCGTTGCGCCCCTGCATTGCGAGCCATTCCAAGGCCGGCTATGTGTGCCTCGTATTCTGCTTCGTTGTTAGAGGCCTTGAAGTTGATACGGAGGGAGTATTGGAGGATGAAGTCATCTGGGCCTGCCAGAATGACCCCGGCCCCGCTTCCCTCGTTGCAAGAGGAGCCATCCACATAAACCGACCAGACAGGTGGTCCCTTCATTGCTTGGCTGAACTCGGGGATGGTACTTTCAACTATGAATTCTGCTAAGGCCTGAGCCTTGATCGCGGTCCGAGGCTGATACGTTATATCGTGCTGGCTCAGCTCGATAGACCACTTCATAAGGCGACCGGAGGTCTCTGGCTTGTGGAGCACTTGTTTCGGCAGTTGGTCGGTAAGAACGACCACCGAATGGGACTAAAAATATGGGCGAAGCTTCCTCGCGGCCATCACTATGGCGTAAGCCATCTTTTCTATCCTCGGGTAGCGGAGCTCGGCATCCCGAAGTACCTTGCTCACATAGTAGATGGGCTTTTGAGCCCGGTCTTCTTCCTTTACTAAGACGGCGCTGAGGGTCTGCTCGGAGACTGCCAGGTAGAGGTAAAAGGGTTCACCAGGAATTGGTTTGCTGAGGAGGGGAGGATTGACGAGGTAAGCCTTAAGTTGGTCTAACGACTCCTGTTGCTGCTGACCCCATTCGAAACCTTTAGCCCCCTGAGAGCCCTGAAGAAGGGGAGGCACTTCTCCCCTGACTTCGAGAGGAAATGCCCTATGGCGGCTAGGATGCCTGTTAGCCTCTGAACTTCCTTGACGTTCTTGGAAGGGGCCATGTCTAATATGGCCTTGATTTTTTAAGGGTTAGCTTCGATTCCTCGTTGGCTGACCATGAAGCCGAGGAACTTTCCTGATGAGACTCCGAACGCACACTTGTTCGGATTGAGTCTCATGTTGTGCTTTCTCAGAACATCGAACGCCTCCTGTAGATCGAGCACATGATCGGCTCCGTGGATGCTCTTTACAAGCATATCGTCCACATATACCTCCATATTCCGGCCGATTTGAGCTTGGAAAACCTTGTTGACGAGGCGTTGATATGTGGTGCCTGCATTCTTCAAACCGAATGGCATAACCTTGTAGCAGTAGAGGCCCTGGTCGGTCACAAATGAGGTCTTCGGGATATCTGGGGGGAACATCCGGATCTGGTTGTAACCTGAGAAGGCGTCCATGAAACTGAGGAGTTCATGACCCGAAGTGGCGTCAATCAAAGTGTCAAGACTTGGAAGAGGGAAGGGATCCTTGGGGCAAGCCGTGTTGAGATCGGTAAAATCGATACAAATCCTCCAAGTCCCATTGGACTTCTTCACCATTACTACATTCGACAGCCATTCGGGATAGTTAACCTCTTGTATGAACCGGGCCTTCAAGAGCTTGTCCACTTCCTCTTTTATAGCTAGATGGCGCTCGGGGGCGAACTTGCGTCTCTTCTGTTGGACCGGTTTGGACCCCGGAGCAACACTGAGGTGGTGGACCAAGAGCTCTTCGAAAATTTCGGACATGTCTGCAGCTGACCAAGCAAAGAGGTTTCGGTTCCTTCGAATGCACTGGACTATGTCGGAGCATAGGGCGGATGGGAGGGTCTTGCTAACAAAGAACTTTCGGCTTGGATCCTGCTCAGAGAAGAGCACTTCCTCCAACTCATCCACCGGCTCGGACGTCGGCCGGGTAACATCTTGGGGGATTTCCAGAGTTTCTAGGGAGAGGACTGGACCGAGGGTAGAGGTCATGTAGCACTTGCGGGCCGTTTCCTGATTGCCTTTTACTTCCCCTACTCCTGCCCGAGTGAGAAACTTCATCTTGAGGTGATAGGCGGAACGGATGGCTTCAAGAGCTGCTAAGCCTGGGCGGCCCAAAATGACATTGTAAGCTGCAGGGACATCCACGACCATAAAGTCCATCGACTCCGTTCGGGTAGTAGGAGTTTTTCCAGTGGTTACGTCGAGGGTGATCACCCCTTCGATAGTCACTGGCACTCCCGTGAACCCATGGAGTGTGTAGCCGGCGGGCTTGAGTCTGTCTTGGGATAGTTTGAGGCCTTTGAAAGCGGCGAGAAAGAGGATGTTAACGGAGCTGTCATTGTCCACTAGGATCCTCTCCACTTTGAAGTTTGCCATATGGAGATTGATGACGAGTGTGTTACAATGGGGGGTGCGGACACCTTCAAGATCTTCATCTGAGAATGTGACGGGCACTCCGAGGCCTTTAGGAGGAGGGGTGGCGCGAACCGAATTGACTTTCCTAATGAACGCCTTTCGAGAAGAGTTTGAGGAGCCCCCCATTGGGCCCCCATGAATAAGGTGTAGGACACGCTCCTCTTCGAAGTCGGGCGTTTCATTGCGTTCAAGATGCTTGTTAGCCCCCCAAGACGGGGGAGGAAGGTCGGCTCGGTCCTTCCTCACGAACCTGATCAGCTGCTCCCTCTGGATGAGGGCTTCTATCTCATTCTTCAAGGCCCGACAATCATTGGTGTCGTGGCCATAGTCCCGGTGATAACGGCACCACTTCTCTTTATCCCTCTTCTTGCTGGGGGTGTTCATTTTTGGTGCAGGAGGTATCACCCCCTCCTTCTCAACTTCCATAAGAATGGTGGAGATGTTGGCATTAAGGGGAGTAAAATTTTCAAATCTGGGGGGAGGTCGGCGCTGGCCGCCATTATCCTTCTAGAGCTTCTTGGCTCCTTCCTCTTCTGTTCCCTTTCTCTTAGACTCGGAGGAAGACCCCTCCAAGTTGAGGCGGTGCTCAGCTTCTTTGGCCCGAATATACTTTTCGCTCTGGAGTCTGGAGGAGGTCAGAGAAGTTCTGTGGGGGCTTCTTGGCGAGGGAGGAGCGGAGGCTGGAGTTGAGGACATTGGATTGAAATGCTGCTGCAGCGACCGACTGGTCGAAGGATGCTATGGACCTGGCTTCAGCTGTGAACCTTTTTACATAGTCTCTCAGCTTCTCACCCTTCTTCTGGTGGAGGTAGAGTAGCGAAATGCTGGTCTTCTTAGTTCTGCAGCTACTCACGAAGTGGGTGACGAAGAGTGTCTCAAATTGCTCGAAGGAGAATATTGAGGAAGGGGCAAGGCGAGAGTACCATTCTTGAGCCGGACCCTTGAGAGTTGCGGGGAAGGTTTTGCAGAGCAGAGCATCGAAAGCTTGATGGATGAGCATGAGGGTCTTGAAGCTTTCGATGTGATCGACGGGGTCAGTCTCCCCGGAATAAGTCTCAAATTGAGGAGGCTTAAAGCCGATTGGTACGGGTGCATCCATTATGGTTCGGGAAAAAGGAGGTCGACTAGGTTCGAACGGTCCTTCCTCTAAGTTCTTCTTCTCGGTCTAACTGACCCAAGCACCTCTCCATTTCGTGGAGACGGCGGTAGACAGCGTCATCCCTTCGACGGTAATCAGCCGAGCCTCTAGACTCGTCTTCGTACGAGGGAGATCGGGGGCTAAGACGACGGTAGCTCCTGGAGCGGCGAGGACTTGGCATGTGCCGGGGGTTGCTTGGAGCTGGGAAGGGAGTTAGGGACCGTCGGCGAGGACTTCGGACCGGAGGAGGAGAGGGAATCCTTGGAGCATTGGTGTTGGGACGGAGATTGAGAGCATGTAGGACGGTTGCTTGGAACTGCTGGAACTCGGCACGGGTGATGGGTGCCTCATCGTTCCTAGGATGTTGCCGACCGGCAGGGGAATGGGGTCTTCTCCTGTGATGCTCGGGGGACTCTCTCTGCCCCCTTCGGATAGGGGACCTTCTGTAGTCTTGGCGGTGAGGAGATCGCTTATCCAGACGTTGCTGGCGGGAGGCTCCCTCTCGGGCCCGCTTTTCATCCAGACGGCGGCGAAGATCCTCATCCTTCTACCGATTGAGGACTGTGTTGCGAAGGTCGGAAGCTCGGGGATTGTAGGAGGCCATATAATCTGAAGAGGCATTGTGGATGGAGACATGGTCCGGATGGAGAGGTTGTTTCTGCGGGTTGGGACCCTTAGGAGGTTGTTGATTCTGAGGAGGAGGCAGGTCCTGTTGGAGAGGGTCCTCGGCTTGAGGCAGAAGTTGCCCCTGCTGTTGAGCGGGTTGAGGGGGGACTTCCTGTTGCTGATCGGGGTTGGGTCCTCGGTTGGACCCTCTGAATCTAGCTTTCTTAGGAGGCATGGCTGGAGAAGATCCGACCAACGGGAAGAGGGGAGGCTGCTTTCGTTGGTTCCCACAGACGGCGGCAACCTGTTACCGCTGAATCTGGTGTGGGGGCAAACAGATAGTATTTGTGGATTCTTAGGAAACTTTGAATAGCAAACCTGTTACCTATTCTGCTGGAGTTTGACCGTCGCTCCGGCTGTTCACCTGCAAAAAGTGCAAGACACCGAGGTTGTTCCCGGCGACGTACCCTCCGACGCTCAAGTAAGTAACCAGAAGTGATTATGGAAGAGCGTAAAACTGGAAAAAGATTGATTACCTCTTAATGGAGATGGATGGGGGATATTTATAGGCGCCGCTGGGATCAGATTAGGAATGTAATCCCTGTGGTTAGATAAGGAATGTAATTCCTAATCCCCAGCGAAAGGATAGATATGAATCAGGGCCGTTGATTAGGATTTAATTAGAAACCCTAATTCTATCCTTTCTGGACCGGGTTTGCTGCGGGTTGAAACCCGCACCCAGTTGAGGTGGATCTGTTTGCGGGTTAGTGGGTTTCCAAGAAGGAGAACCAGTACCCACTTCAGACCCATTAGTAGGTGAAATTACCGTTTTACCTCTGGGCTTCAAGATTCGTGCCCGATTTGGACGGTTCCGATTTAATCCTATTTTTAGCCATATCACAGTTGATTGTTTCTAAGTGTGTGGAATTGGAAAGTATTTTTCAGTGTTATTGGAGAATGATGTATTTATATCTGGATCAGTTGGTAGAAAAGTATGATCATCTCCGTGCAGGGCCGGCCCTGAGTTCCGGGGGGCCGAGGCGAACTTCCGAAATGGGCCCCCTGCTCCATATATTAAAAAAAACATGTATAAAAAAAATTTGCAAAAGCAAAATTTGCATATTGTTCAAAGCAAAATATGCAAAATATATATCATTGAATAACAAGTTTTTTTTTTAATCATATTGAATAACATGTTTCTCATAAGCATCATATATATATGCAAAATAGAGTGAAAATGTGCCGCTGTCGATCTGAAGGCGCCGTTCGGGATGAGATCTGAAGGCGCCGCTCGGGATGAGATTCGGTCACCGTTTGGGAATTGGGAGCAAAGAAGAAAGGCGTCGTTAGGGTTTCGTTCGGGATTTTTGGGGAAAAGGAAGGATTGAAGGAACATATGGAGAGTGCATTTCGGGTTTTATATCCATTTAAATGTGGATTTGTTTTAAATCACTCAAATTTAAAACCTCAATTTCAATCAATCCTTCCAGAGTACCCCAAATAATTTTAAAAAAAAATTTTAAAGGATATTTTGGGGGCCTCTAATAACATTTTTTTTTACGCGCGAAATACGTGCTTATATTTACAAGGGAAGTTCTAAATTGGGGGCCCCTAAAATCGCAAAATCTGCGGGGGCCCAAGGCGTCCGCCTTACCCGCCTACATAGTGGGGCCGGCCCTGTCTCCGTGTCATAGTAGTCTAACTATAATGAGAGAGAAAAAAAGGATATTCAGTCTCTTGCATGTATTACTTGTTCGACTTAACTAATATATGCAATAATGTGCAAGACTGCTATGGGATTCTAATTATATTTATATATTATGCTAATAGAAGAGAGATTGTACCCCCTCTCTTCTTTCTCCATTTTTAAATAGAGAATTGAGAGCAAAAATAGGAATTCAGACATACCTTAACACGTGCACACACCCAGCCACCACCTCCACTCAATTTTCGACCGTCCGATCGTCCAAATGCGCGAAGATGTGCGTAATTGAGGCTTCCAGGATTGCCACGTTGCCACCCAATAACGCATGTCCTATTCACTCAGCTGACGAACTCATCACGTGATCAACGTTCAAGGTCGCACCACGTCACTACATCATCTTGTCACCTTATTCTACTTAGCGGGCGAGCACATGCTCGATGAGCGATCAAGATCGCTCCAAAAATTTTGCCAGCTTGATAAACAAATAAAAAATAACAGAAAATAATTTAAAATTAGGAAATTAAATTAAAATTCCAAAAAATATTATTAAATACGGAAATTTAATTTTAAATTCTGAAAAATGAAAATTTTGGAATCCATACAATATATTATGCTAAACCACTTTTGTCTAGGATTTTCTCATTTTTCATTTTAAAAGTAAAAAAAAGGGCAAATGTAAGAGATAACTCCCCACTCTTACTCCATCCAAATTGGAATTGGAATCTTCATTATTTTATAGATGTTATTAGATAAAAAATTTTAAAAAAGTTTTATTATTATTATTTTTTTTATAAAAAATATGTACAGTATTGTACGGATTATACTACGTATTATATTATATTATTTTATATTATATAAATTTGTACAATATTGTACAAGGGTACACTAGTGTCTTTTATTTGCATGCTAAAATTCCATGACAATACATAAAGCATTATATTATATTATATCTTAAGCTAATAGGACTACTCTCTCCTTCCTAATAGAGAAAGAAGAACAAAAGTATGAGTTCAAACTTATCTTACCACATGCAGACCACATCTTTAACATAATAAATCAAAATTTGAAAAATACAAAACACAAAAACCTCTTCCTCTCCCCAAATCCCCCCAACCCACCCTCGGCAAAAACCCACCCGTTGTCGTTTGCCATTCGCAAATCTGCCCCAATCCAAACCGTTGTCGTTCGCCGTCCACCAGTCCACCCAAATACAAGTCGTCCTCGTTCACCTATCCTTGCCGTCGTCCCCAGCCCAAAACCCAGCCGTAATTGTTCGTCGTTCGCCAGTCTGCCCAAATCCAAGCAGCAGCCGTATGCCAGACCCCAAATCGTCGCTGAGATTAAGGTATTCAGGAAGTTGTAAGACCCTCTCTTATTTTGTATTATATATTTATTATTTTTTAGAATATTGAGAATATGAGATGAAGGTATTGATCAAGTTGTAACATCCTCTCTTATTTTGGACTGTATATAGTATAATTATTTGCTAAAGTGATGAAAATATTTGATGAATCTAAGAGTAATGTCTAAAGATCCTTTGGTTTATTATGTGTGGCTTCGTCTTCTCATGTTAAATTCTTCAATCTTATCTATATCCGACAGGAGTTTCTCTCCCATTCTTTACCCCGGCTCTTCAGGAATTAAAAGATCGAGATACGAGATTCGTTGTCACGCCCTGCTTCCCCAAAGAATACGGAATACGGTATGTGACTAAGCCCAACGGATAGTTTTCACCATCCATAGCTGTACGGACCTGCTTGACCCATCATAACAGTAATATAATAGTATACTCCAACCAGGAATGCAAAAACAATCATAACTCAACAGTATTTATTGCACCAATAATAATAAATGTTCCAACAAATACTAGATCCGAAACAAAAAAATAATCTGGGACAACAAGCCCAAATACAAGTCCCAATACAGTTCATGAAAATAAAATAGGTCATCAAAACATTTAGCAAATTATTCCAAATTCGCAGCTCAAGACTTTTGCTCACCAACTCCAGTAGGCAATTGATCAGTAAAACCTGCTCATATGGCAATTACAAGAAAAATAGGGAAAACAGGAAAACATAGCGCTGTGCTATGTAAAAGTTTGTTGTAATAAGAATAGAAAATTTTAATGGAGTTGGTTGTGTTTAATGTTACATTGAAGTTGATGCTGGGATTGTGCCACGTATTTTCTAAGATATTATATTAGAAATTCGGGGCGCTACAAGTCAAACCTGAAGCTCTGATACCACTCAAAACCTTGTCATGCCCCACTTTCCAAAAGAATACGGAATACGATACGTGACTAATCCCAGTGGATAGTTTTCACCATCTATAAGCTATACAGACCTGCCTGACTCAGCAGAACAGTAATATAACAGTATACTCCAATCAGGCATGCAAAAATAATCATAACTCAACAGTATTTATTGCACCAATAATAATAAATGTTCCAACAAATACTAGATCCGAAACAAAATAAAAATCTTGGGACAACAAGCCCAAATACAAGTCCCAATACAGTTCATGAAAATAAAATAGTTCATTAAAATATTTAGCAAATTATTCCAAATACACAGCTCAAAACTTTTGCACACCAACTCCACTAGGCAATTGATTAGCAAAACCTGATTATATGGCAATTACAAGAAAAATAGGGAAAACAGGTAAACATAGTGCCCGTTAGAAGCAAGTCTGGGCCGCAAGCAATACAAGTAGGAAAATGGGAGAAAACTAAACTAAACAGGTAATACTAGCATAGGGAAAGCAGTAATATAACACTCTACAGATGGCAGTAAGTAGCAGAATAACAGTAGAAATGTAACAGTAACAGTATGGGTCAACGTAACAGTCCTCAACAGTAACGGCGTGTCAACAGTAACGGTAATAAGATATAACAGTGTAAACAGTTATTCTTATATCTAATGTTCATTACTAACTAGGTAGCACTTCATGCATCCCAGATTTTACCACATGGTTGCTACATCAAACAGTTTCGCTTTAAGATTTTGTAATGGAACTTTTATAGGGTAATATATTCAGACAAACAGTAACAGTAACAGTAATAACAACAGTAACGGTGTTATGGATCATGCCCTCATGAATCTAGAGATAAACAGTAGGTAGCATAGTAAACAGTGGGGAAACGAGTCCCTTCGGAATATGTATTTCTATATTGTCCACCACCCGATCTTTTTCCTTAAAAAACTTGGCTTGAATTCTTTTATTATCACTAAACATGTGTGAACGAATACAAACAGGCTAACGACATGGCAAGAACAGGAAATAAGTCTAAGATGAAATAATGATTGCAACGGTTGATAAAATAACTTATAATAGTCAAAATAATGATATTTTTCAGTTCTGGATAGCAAGACACAACTGTACTGTTACCGCTAAATCTGGTGTGGGAGTAAACAGACAGTATTTGTGGATTCTTGGAAAACTTGAATAGCAAACCTGCACCTGTTCCGCCGAAGTTTTGACCGCTGACTCCCGCCGTTCACCTGCAAAAAGTGTGAGACACCGGGGTTGATCCTGGCGACGCTCCCTCCGACGCTCAAGTCAGTAATCAGGAAGATTATGAAAGAGCGTAAATTGGCAAAAGATTGATTACCTCTTAATGGTAGTGGATGGGGGGTATTTATAGCCGCCATTAGGGTCAGATTAGGAATGTAATCCCTGTGATCATATAAGGAATGTAATCCCTAATCCCCAGTGAAAGGATAGATGTGAATCAGGGCCGTTGATTAATATTAATCAGAAACCCTAATTCTATCCTGCTGGACCGGGTTTAATTCGGGTTGGGACCCGTACCTAGTTGAGGTGGATCCGTTCGCGGGTTAATGGGTCTTTGAGGAGGAGAACCAGTACCCACTTCGGACCCATTGGTAACCGAAATTACCATTTTACCCCTAGGCTTTAAGATTCGTTCCTGATTTGGACGGTTCTGATTTAACCTCATTTTTAGCCATATCACGAGCCCCCCACTCCCGAAGACTGAGCTTGATCAGCCTTTGCGGAGTAGTTTTACTGTTTTAATGGCTAGCGAATTTGTATCAGAGTCAAAATGGGGGGTTTCGAATCTTTGCAGGAGGCAGTATGGTGATTTTCTAAGTTAGTTGCGTGCTCTGAGTTGTTCTTGAGCTGTTCTGGACATTTGGTGATTTTTATCTATTTTTTTCGGAATATTTACTTAATTTTGTGAAGTGTCGATTCGTCGTTCGGGGGTCTTAATAAATCGTCCTAGGCGATAATTACTTACTCGGGGACTTAAAAATATTTCCCCGACTTTATAATTATTTTCTAGGATTTTTAATCAAATTTTCCGAATTTTTAATCATTTTTTAGCAATTTTTAAATAAATAAAACGATTTTAATAAATAAAATACCGAATTATGGCGTGGCGCGATCTGGACCGTTGATCTTGTGCGGGCGCGAATTTCTGAAAGATTGGATGGACAGGGTCGCTCGGTAGAAATTTCTCCGATTTTGTGGGTCGGATGGGCACTTGCTCGGAATTCGAGTGAAGTGGCTCGGTTTTTCCCTCGAGTGAGTGGCTCGGATCGCTAGTCACTCAGCTCGAAATTCCGAACGACGTGGAGTGGTCTGAGCCGTCGGATCTCAGCGCGGATCTCGAGGTAGGCTCGGTTCCCAAGAAAATGCTATCTTGTCGTTTAGTGGACGTAGCGTAATCTGGATCGTCCATCATCTCAGGCGCGATTTTCGCAATGATCCAACGGTTAGAGACGCTCGGCAGCGTTTTTCTTCACTTTTGCGGGTCGGATTGGCACTTGCTCGGAATTCGAGCGTAGTGGCTCGGTAGCCGATCGTATAGTTCGATGGCCGAACTGTTAGCTCGGTGGCCGAGCGTATAGCTCAGTGGCTGAACTGTTAGCTCGGGACCGATCGTATAGCAAGGTGGCCGAACTGTTGGCTCGGATCGCCAGTTGCTCGGCTCAGACTGCCGAACGTTGTGGAGCGATCTGAGCCGTCGGATCTTGGCGCAAATCTTGAGGTGGGCACAGCTCCCAAGAAAGGTGGGCACAGCTCCCAAAAAAAACTATCTTGTCCTGTTGTGGCGCTGGCACGATCTGAGCCGTTAGATCGAAATCTTACATGAATTTTAAGGGAAAAGACGTTTTTCTCCAATTCGTAGCTCGGATTGGCACTTGCTCGGAATCCGAGCTATCCTCTTAGTCGTTGAGGTCAGATTGCCTGTCGCTCAGAAGTTGGTTCCGAGGGACGTGGTGCGATCGGAGCCGTTGGATGATGGCACGGATCGCGAGGCTGGCTCAGTTCCCAAGAAAACACTATCTTGTCGTGTAGTGGCGCTGGCACGATCTGAGCCGTCCGATCGAAATCTTACGCGAATTTTGAGGGGAAAGACGTTTTTCTCCAATTCGTAGCTCGGATTGGCACTTACTCGGAATCCGAGCTATCCTCTTGGTCGTTGAGGTCGGATCTCCTGTCGCTCGGAAGTTGGTTCCGAGGGATGTGGTTCGATCGGAGCCATTGGATGATGGCACGGATCTCGAGGCTGGCTCAGTTTCCAAGAAAACACTATCTTGTCGTGTAGTGGCGCTGGCACGATCTGAGCTGTCCGATCGAAATCTTACGTGAATTTTGAGGGGAAAGTCATTTTTCTCCAATTCGTAGCTCGGATTGGCACTTGCTCGGAATCCGAGCTATCCTCTTGGTCGTTGAGGTCGGATCGCCTGTCGCTCGAATTTTGGTTCCGAGGGACGTGGTGCGATCGGAGCCATTGGATGATGGCATGGATCTCGAGGCTAGCTCAGTTCCCAAGAAAACACTATCTTTTCGTTTAGTGGCGCTGGCATGATCTGAGCCGTCCGATCGAAATCTTACGCGAATTTTGAGGGGAAAGTCATTTTTCTCCAATTCGTAGCTCGGATTGGCACTTGCTCGGAATTCGAGCTATCCTCTTGGTTGTTGAGGTCAGATCGCCTGTCGCTCAGATTTTGGTTCCGAGGGCACCGAGCGGTTTTACTTGTATCGAAACATCGCTCCCTTTGCCAACAGTTACTGCTCTTCGTTACTTAGTCGTTTGGGCTTTTGTAACGCTTCAAGGGAGGCCCAAGAGTTGCGCCCTTACGTTACAAAGCCCAAGAGGCGTTTCTTTTACTATAAGTTTTCACCCCCTCAACACTTAACCTCATTTCTCACTTTCACTTTCTCACTCTTGGTTTTACTCCTTAGCAGCGAAGTTTTTAGCTCTTGGGTGGTGCTGTTAGCTGTCGTGGCAAGGCGTTTTGAGCTCCGGCGATCTTTTTCGACCGTACTAGTCACTTCAAGGTCAGTCTCTCTCCTTATTCTTGAAAATATGGTTAAGATTTCTTCTACGGATGAGACCCCTACCTCGGACCAAGTCGTCAGCTGAGTGATGACGGTCAGGTCGGAAAAAGGGAAGGAGCCTGCCGAGCCGACCGTAGAGACAACGGTGAGGCCGAGCGAAGGCGAAGAGGTTGCCGACCCACTCCAAGAGGTAACCGTCAGAGCCAGCAAAGGCAAGGGGGTGGTGACGATAGTCGAGCACCCGAAGACTGCAGGGGAGTTGGGTCGGCACCCGAGCGTCTTGTCTAGTGTTGGCGGTGTGCGGAGCTACTCCGGGGATTTGCTGGAGAAGGTGACGTAGGGCACCGCCAAGTCGATTGAGGAGAACGAGCCGAGGGGGACTTCCGAGGTAGATCAGATTTCCTCGATCTTAACCGAGGCAGATTTGCATCGGATTCGGAGTGGGTTCCAGATCCCTGCAGAGTATGCCCTCCTTCTCCCCAGCCCTGGCATCCGAGCGTGCACGTCCTCTTCGGACGGCGTTTGCATATTCCTTGCCGACGCTCTGCACGCTGGTCTTCGGCTGCCATTGCACCCTTTCGTAATCGAGGTGCTGCAATGGTTCGGCTTGAGCCCGGCCCAGTGGATGCCGAACACTTGGCGGCACGTGATGGCCTTTGCTCCTCAATGCCGGGAGGTCGGCGCGCAGCCCTCGATGTTCCTACTGCGAAGCCTCTACCGACCCTGCCAGATGAACAAGAACGAGCAGAGGTACTATCTCTCGCCGAGGAAGGGCGTGAAGCTTATCGAGAACCCAGACTCGATCAAGCTCTGGAAAGAGAAGTATTTCCTCATCCGGGCTCCCGAGCCGTGGGTCATCCCGACAGTGTGGCTGAGGGAGGGGGTTTCGAAACGGGCGAAGAAGGAGCCCGTGCTCAGCAACGAGGAGGCAGAGATTGTAGAAAAGCTCCTCGGTCTTCCGACCCTCAACTACAAGGACATTACCGAGGAGGTCCTATTCCGAGGGGGTCTCAGTCCGATCGACCCTAGTACGCTTCTCTTTTTCTTTGTTTTGCTTTGGCTTTGAGTTTAAAAATTTTTTCTAACTTCTTTCGCTCGGTTTTTGCAGAAACTCCTGGCATGGACTACAAGGGTCTGATGGCCAAGGCCCGGGCGGCTAAGGAGCAGGAGGCGAGGAAGAGAAAGAGGACCGTGTCCGGGCCTCAAGGCGGCCGAGCGCCCAAGATCCCCTCGGGCTCTCTGACCATCGAGCGGCAGGTTGTCGAGGCTCCTCCGGTCGAGCCCGATCAAGGCCTCGTCGTGGCATCCTCCCCACCTACCTCGGATGCGCCGACCCACACGGTGCGAACAGATGCTCTAGGGTCTTCGGTCGGAGCGTTCAACGTGAGCGCGGCACTGGCTCTCGAGGTCCCGCCCCTCACTGTCGAGTCGGAGGCAATCCTGACCGAGGAGCACAAACACATCTTCGTCCCCGATTGGCGGGTGATGAAGGTCGATGGGTTCCTAGGGGAAGGTAACATCTGCATGTAGGCGGTGAAGCACCTGCCGACCCCTAAAGACCGAGCGGCGCTCAAGGTGGGTCAAGTTGGAGATGCCGCGATGTAGATTGCTCGGAACACCATGTCGGTAAGTACTAGAGGACTTTCTTCATAATTTTTCCAAAGTTTTTGTGATCGTGCTTAACTGCTTTTTGTATTGTTTTCAGACCCTCTGCCACTTCAACTATTTGCTCGAGGAGTTTGCGAGAAAGGAGAAGGAACTGACCGCGCTGAGCGACCGAGAGAGGTCGGAGCGCGTGAAGGCGGTGAAGCGGTTTGAAGCCGAGCAGCTTCTTTCTGCTTCGCTCGCGGCCGAGGTGGCCGAACTGGAGACGAAGCTGGCCGAGGCACTGGAGCGGTTGGCTGACGAGGCATCCAAGGTCATAGCCTTGGAGAAGGAGAATGCCAAGCTCAAGGAGGAGCTGGCCAAGGCACAGGCGGAGATGGAGAAGGCTCGGAAGACGACCAAGAAGGTGTTGGCCAAGCACGCATCAAAGGTGGCCAAGGCAAAGAAGGCCATCCAGGATGAGGTCGAAGCCCATATGTTCAAAAACATGGAGGAAGCCTACAGCCGCGCGTTGCTACACATCTCGGCTCGGAACCCCAGGTTCGACACCTCCTCTTACCACTTTTACGATCCTGTGGAGGGGGAGGAAGAAATTCTTCCAGCAATGCTCGGACCTGAGGGGGGTGAGGGCGTCGAAGGTATGGGCGAGACCGAGGATGAGGCCGAGGACGAGGCTGAGGATGAGGCCGAGGACGAGACGGAGAACGAGGCCGAGGCCGAGGACGAGGCGAAAGTCAAGAAGGCTATAGTTACTGTGCCGAGCGATGATGGCTCGGAGCAACACCAAGAGGTCGACCCCCCGACTTAGTCGTCTCTTCTTAATTGTTTTTGCTTTTTTCATTTTTGTTTTTGTAATGCCTAACTGCGGACTGGCCACCGCTTTGTGTATGCTTTTGGAGTTTTCAACGAAACGACTCGCTTTTTGTTGGCCGAACATTCAAGCAGTCTAACGCTTGGTTTTGTATTGAAAATTTGTGAGATTTCTCTAAGTGTTGGACACCTTTCGTTTGCATTGAGAACTTCTCTTCGCCTTTCTATGTTGACATCTCTTCGCTTTTTAGGTCGAGTTGGGTCCGATTACTGAGGTCTCCCATCTTCGTACTGAGCTGAAGAAAGCGAAGCGGGCTCTTTCTCGCAGTCGGGATAACTCGTTTTACGACTTCTTGAAGTTGGAGGACATCAAAGCAACTGCGAGAGGGTATTTTCGCGAGTTGAGGCAACTGCGGAAGCAACCTTGAGAGACTCGTCGTGAAGGCGAGACAGAGTTGCTCCGTAAGAAGCTCTTCGATGTCGACCAAAGAAATAGTGAACTGCTGGCGGAGGTTCGTCATTTGGAGGTTACGGTGAAAGAACGTTCGGCGGAGGAAGAAGAGTTAGCTTTGAGGGTGGGGAAGTTGATGTCCGAGCGCGATGAGTTGACGACAAGAATTGACAAACTGAGGAGGATCACGATCGACAGGGGTATCGAAGTGACTCATTTCCGTCGTATTGTGGCCGACAGCACTTACGTCGCAGGCTCGTCTAAACTTCCCCATTTCAAAGTATCGGCGAAGGGCGATATTCTGAGAGATAGGATCGTCGAGCTTGAGGAGGAGATTGCAACGCTGAAACCTCAACCCGTAAGGATCAATGTTCGCAGTACGTCGTGTACTTGCGAAGAGAGCGAAAGAGGAATCTCGTTCTATGAACTTGCGACTCGTTCGCCTGCCGTTAGGCGGAGCCTAGCTGCAGAAATTATGGAATGATCCCAGCAATGTGTAAACATACTCAGTAAAATATAAAGTTCAAATTATACTTTTAATATCAGTTTAAAAATAAAATTCCATACAGAATACATATAGTTCAGAATCTGAAAAATACGATATATCTACAGTAAAACAGCAATAACTCATGCATAAAAACTCGAAATTCAGATCTGTCGAATGTTCTAGAAACTAGAAATCAGAGGCTACAATTCATGTTCACAAACTTATTTATTTTACTGATGTTAACAGGATCACAATTACTGTACAAAATAGGACAACAGTAAAACAAAAATTCACTTATGCATTTAATCAAACAACTTAACTACAAATGGTCCAATCTAGATGTCATACAAAGCATGGTATATGGGGTTTACTCAAATCAGCATGGCATGTGAATAAACAGTTTATAATGAGATAATATATCCAACAAACATCTATACAACAGTCAACTACAACATACGGTGTGTCACAAACAACATACGGTCAAGATGTCCCTTAATCTAATTGTTTTCATGCAACGGGTGTCAATTGTTGTAACTACTCATGATCAAGAGATGATATTAACGGTTTAACTAATGAATATGGATCATCATGAGAGTATAATTATTTTCTTACTAGATTACTTACGGTATTAACTTGTATGACAAAAAAAAACACATACAAGTTACTTGCCTGATATTGAAGACGACGAAAACGATGAATAGAATAACGGGAACGGATCCCAAACTACAAACCAGAACGAGAGATGAGAATTCCAATCAAACGAACACGCGTGCACACAAAGGCACGTGCACTCAACACCAGCACACAGCAGCACACCAACAGCAAGAGTCAGCAGCACTAAAAGCAAGGGCAACTAGTGACAAAGCCAGTAAAGGTGATGCTAAGCGGCGGCGCTGCACAGCGAGGAGATGACGACGACTGGGTGGCACAGTGGCGGGACTGCGCATCGCTGCGGCAGGGTATTAAACGAGGACAGGGGGTATCGGCCTGGGGTTTGGGCATCGCGAAGCAAGGAGAAAGGAGAGGAGAGAGGAGAGCGGTGGAGATGGGTTTGGGGGATGTGTCGCCGGCAATCAGCAGTCGACGACAGCAAGAGGGGCAGTCGGGGGTCGGGGTTAGGTCGGGATGAAGGATAGAGAAAGGGTGACAGCTAGGAGAGAGGAGAGATGTATTAGGGTTTGGTAATTAGGGTTAGGGTTCAATGAGGGATTATAAATAGGGACAAAATTGGTTTAGATAAACTGGGTAGTATCCAATAGGGTGACAAGGATCCAACAAGAGACAATTAGGCCAAAAATAGGTTTAAACAATATACAAGATCAAGAACAAGTTGTAGGCCAAATAAATTAGAATAAAAGGCTGAATCAACAGAGAATGAATCACAAGAGAGGGAAGAACAATGCATCATACAATGAAGAGAAAAAAAATCCAACCAAAAATGAAATAAATAAATCCAGAATTTTATTAAAAATAATTAAAAATACAAATAGGAGCAATAGGGGTTACATTCGTGATCTCAATACCCGAGAACACAATCTGTATCCCTACGACAGGAAAAGTACAACACCCGACTATGGTCTGCTAGTACTAGTGCAAGTCCTTACCAACCAACCAATAATCAATCTAGTCCGAGAACATAATCAGCTCAAAATACTAAAGCTAGATCAAAACTAGAACCACAACTAAGAATGAGGTTAATTACACAATTATTACCCATTCATCCGATTCCCTTAATTCTATGATTCTAGTCAATCTCTAATTCTTTTTCATTAACTCATTAGAAGTATGAATTATTAAGTGAGTCTAGGTCTATTTCATTTTAACCAACTCTCTTAGTTAGGCGATCTATCAAGTATTTTCAAGCCTTAACTTAGTAAACAACCTTGTTTATTATGATCACTAGGTAAATTCTACTTGTAGGATCTTTTATTCAACCTAACGCTTCTCTTCTTGAACTTAACCCAACCCACACCGGGGTCTAAACTTGTCTCTCAAGCCCGGCCCACAACATGGGCCCTCAAAAACTGGAGAATCGACCACATCGTTCGCCACCACCCGTCATGTTTGGAGTCGCGCGCTACCTCGACCCGAAGCAAGTTGCTGCTCCCGTTAATCATTGCGCTCCATGTCTTACTGACAGGTGGTAGATGCTACGATGCCGGATTCTCTCCTTAGACGGCGAGCACGTCGGCGCACGAGTCATCGCTCCAACACATTTGGGGTCACGGGTTCCTATCTACCCGCCACAAATTTTATCCATACGGAACAAGTCCTAGGGTCTCTTCATTCTATCAAGATGACCCTAATTTCATATAAATAGTGTAGATATCAAATTGAGGCATCGTGGATGTGGGAAAAAATCCATCCTAGTCCCAACAACAATCACACATTCCATCAATCTCAACTCTATTCTAGTCCATCACTAAGGACCTAGAACTAACCATGCCATGACTATGATGACCTAAATTGGTCTACAATCCTTTCACATCAGTACCCAAGCTCACTAAGGCTCGTAAATAACACCTACAACCCTAAAATAGTCATACAAGGCTCCATCACCTCAATGTCACATCAAACAGTAAGCTTGGGTTCGGGTCTGACAGAATCAGTACACTATAAAAATCATATAAAATAGCACACTGCACCAAATTTTGTAGTCCTAAGCATTCTGGAAAGCTCTAGCGTGCTCTACAACTTTCTAGTTGAACACTTTCACTAATTCGGATGTTAACAAGCTCAAAAACTTGGTTCTTTAATATGCAACAAAAACACTTCTAGAGCAGAACACCTTGTGCACAGTGTGTTAAAGAAAAATATCTTATATATATCAAATGTTACTGGATTGACATGAAATTTAAGAATCAAGCACATAACATACATTCACAACATATCCAAAATTCATGTCATTTCATAAATTAGATCTTGAGTTATGCCTTTTTTACTAACACCCAAAACAGTGCATTCAACAACAGCAGTTTTGTTTATCATTTCGATTAGCTGAGTTTGCATGAATTAATTACCATATATATAGTGGTCCAAATTGCATGAAGTTTGAAACTTAAGCTTTAGATAGATTGTTCTAAGTATTTTAATCTACAACAGTAATATGCAGCAAGATCTGTTCTGTTTTTTACCAACATGCAAGTTCATATTTTTATTAATTAGCAGGAAAAATCCAAAAAAATTACTGAAGTTGTACGACACATATATGATCATCCCCTAAATTTTTCAGACCAAAATATTAAGTAGTGTTCATGCTATTAACTCCATACTGACAGACAAAAATCTGCTTCTTAACAAGGTTACAGTTTTGGTTTCTTTTAGCATGAATCTAGTCTTTAGACTCCTAATCTCTTGCATGCATTAAGTTTTAGACCTCACAAACGGGTTAACACTACATTCCAACAATTTCTCAACTACAAAAACAACCAAGAGGTCAGAATCACCCACCTTGAAGATATGAAGAAGAGGCCCAACAAAGTCCTTGCTCCAAACTTGTCCTTCTTGTTCCTTCTCTTTTCCTCTAGCTCTCACTCTTTCTCTCCTTTTTCTCTGGGAAAAATTTCAGAACTTTTTGAGACTAGGAGAGTGTAGGAGAGTTAAATAAAGAGGGGACAAGGGGGAGGAGGTGAGGCAAAGTGTCCAAGTGGTTTTTCTAAAACCACTTGCTCTTGTGCTTAGTACCATCTAGGAAAAGCTAATGTAGTGGCAGATGCACTCAGCAGGGAGAGGAGCATTTCTATGCTAGTAGCTATGAGGAAGGAGCTAGAAGAAGAGATCAAAAGAACTGGCATCGAGATTGTCTCTGAAGGAATGGGAGCCATTCTGGCTCGGTTAGAACTTCAACCAAGCTTGAAGGACCGGGTGATGGAGAGTCAGAAGGTTCAGGAGAGTACTTGTTATAACTGCAGAAAGGCGGGGCACAAGAAGTCAGATTGTCCACAACTGCAAGGGAACACCGATGGCCAGACTCAGAAAGCGATCGATAAGGGAAAGAAACCCTTTTTCCAGTGATGAATCTCACCTTGACTGAAGGAGATGCAAGGAACTGCGATGTTATCACTAGCATAAAGGATCCATAGTGGACGATTTTTGTCTTTTGATTAGGGATTAAATTCTTATTGGAATACTAGCAAGGTGTCAGGGAGACAACCTTACAACCGAAGTCGTGGTGGATTGCAGCGAAGCGGCCCTCATACGAGAAGGTTGGAGCTGCATATCTTGGTCTTATCATTTTTTAAGGAAGGCATGGTCACCGACCCTCAAGTGTAGCAATCAGGTGCGGGGAGGCACGCGGAGATCTTGCATCAGGAATGAGGGGTTGGCTCCAGAATGATCCATGGAGTGAGACATTCCTCTGTAGTCCAAACGAGAGATGAAATAAGCCCCAGAATGATCTATGGAGTAGAAATTGGTCTCCAGTATTCCAAGGACGAGAGCGACGCTTATGGGGAAAGATTGTGTGACGTTGGCTCCAGCATGATCCATGGAGCGAGATATTCTCCAGTATTCCGGAACGTGGGATGAAATAGGCCCCATAATGTTTTGTGGAGCGGAATTGATCTCTAGTATTCCAGGGACGAGAGCAACATTCACAAGCAGTTTAGTGAGACATTAACTCCAGAATGATCTAAGGAGTAAGTATTCTCCAGTATTCCAGATGAAAGATAAAATAGGCCCCAGAATGTTCTGTGGAGTGGGATTGATCTCCAGTATTCCGAGGATGAGAGTAATACCCACGAAGAAATTCAAGGATGAGTGAGGGCTCCAAGATGATCCACAGAGTGAGATATTCCCTAGTATTCCTTATGAGGGATAAAATAGGTCCCAGAATGATCTGTGGAGTGGGATTGATCTCTAGTACTTCGGGACGAGAGCAACACTCATGGGGAATGCATGTGATGAAGGCTTTAGAATAATCCATGGAGTGAGATATTTCTCAGTATTCCAGATGAGGGATGAAATAGACCCCAGAATGGCCTGTGGAGTGGGATTGATCTCCAGTATTTCAGGATGAGAGAAACACTCATGAGGAGTTCGTGTGATGAGGGCTCCAGAATAATCCACGGAGTGAGATATTTCCCAGTATTCCAGGTGATGGATGAAATAGGCCCCAGAATGGTCTGTGAAGTGGAATTGATCTCCAGTACTATTTCGGGATGAGAGCAACACTCACGGGGAGTTCGTGTGATGAGGCCCCAGAATAATCTGTGGAGTGGGATTGATCTCCAGTATTTTGGGAAGAGAGCGACATCCACAACTGGTATTTGATCGCTAGAATTTTCCGGACGAGGGATGAAATAGGCCCCAGAATGATCCACAAAGTGAGGTTGACTTTCTCGGGACGAGAGCCGGTACTCGCAGGATGACCAACTCGTGGTAGCTATCGTGACAATGGCTTGTACAGCGCGCGGGGGGGGGGGGGGGGGGGGGGGGGGGGGGAGGGGGGAGGGGGATTGTGAACCTTGTATGAGAAAATGTATTTCTCGAGTTATTTAATCAACTCTTGTTTTCTTTCCCACTAAGCGTAGTTCTGAGGACAGAACTATTCTAAGGAGGGACTGATGTAGCACCCTGATTTATCTTTTTACATGATTTGTACCCAAACTAAAATTTTATTATAAATAAAATTATCTTTTTGGAATTTCATTTCCAATTAATTTTATACATGTATATGTATGTGTATACGAGTAAATTGTACTTGTACATGATAATGTACTTATGTTGTATTTACTAAAAATACAAATCAATATACACTTTTTGCATGTACAAAGATCTAGCCCTCCATCAACTCTCATCTATGATCCAATGGTCCAAAATCAAACCATGGATCAAAAACTAAGCATAAGGGCAAGTGGTTTTAGAAGAACCACTTGGACACTTGGCCTCACTTCCTCCCCTTTGTCCCCTCTTTATTTAACTCTCCCACACTCTCCTAGTCTCAAAAGTTCTGAAATTTTTCCAAGAGAAAAAGAAGAGAAAGAGTGAGAGCTAGAGGAAAAGAGAAGGAATAAGCAGGACAAGTTTGGAGCAAGGAGTTTGTAGGACCTCTTCTTCATATCTTAAAGGTGGGTGATTCTGACCTCTTGGTTGTTTTTGTAGTTGAGTAATTGTTGGAATGTAGTGTTAACCCGTTTGTGAGGTCTAAAACTGAATGCATGCAAGAGATTAGGAGTCTAAAGACTAGATTCATGCTAAAAGAAACCAAAATAGTAACCTTGTTAAGAAGCAGATTTTTATCTGTCCGTATGGAGTTAATAGCATGAACACTACTTAATATTTTGGTCTGAAATTTTTAGGGGATGATCATATAGGTGTCGTACACCTTCAGTAATTTTTCTAGATTTTTATGATTTTCCCTACTAATTAAATAAATACGAACTTACATGTTGGTAAAAAACAGAACAGATCTTGCTGCATGTTACTGCTATAGATTAAAATGCTTGCAACTCACTATGTACTCATGGGAATGACTTGAAATTAATTTATGTTGTTCTATTATCTGTCTATAGATTAAGTTTCAAATTTCATGCAATTTGGACTACTATAGCTATGGTAATTAATTCATGCAAACTCAGCAAGTCGAAATGATAAACAACACTGTTGTTGTTGAATGCTCTGTTTTGGGTGTTCATAAAAAAAGCATAACTCAAGATCTACTTTATGAAATGACTTGAATTTTGGATGTTTTGTGACGATATGTTATGTGCTTGATTCTAAATTTCATATCAATCCAGTAGCATTTGATATATATAAGATAATTTTCTTTAACATTGTGCACAAAGTATTCTGTTCTGGAAGTGTTTTTGCTGCATGTCAAAGAACCAAGTTTTTGAGCTTGTTAACATCCGAACTAGTGAAAGTGTTCAACTAGGAAGTTGTAGAGCACACCCAGAGCTTTCCAGAAAGCCTAGGAATGAAAAATTTGGTGCAATGTGCTATTTTATATGATTTTTATAGTTTATTGGTTCTGTCAGACCCGAACCCAAGCTTACTGTTTGAAGTGACATTGAAGTGATGGAGCCTTCTATGACTATTTTAGGGTTGTAGTGTTATTTATGAGCCTTAGTGAGCTTGAGTACTGATGTGAAATGATTGTATACCAATTTAGATCATCTTAGTCATGACATGGTTATTTCTAGGTCCTTAGTGATGGACTAGAATAAAGTTGAGATAGATGGATTGTGTGATTGTTGTTGGGATTGGGATGGATTTTTCCCCCATTCACGATGCCTCAATTTGGGATTTACACTATGTATATGCAATTAGGGTAATTTTGATAGAATGGTGAGATTCTAGGACTTAGTCCGTATGGATAAAATTTGTGGTGGGTAAATAGGAACCCGTGACCCCGAACATGTTGGAGCGACGACTCGGGCGTCGACGTGCTCGCCGTCTAAGGAGGGAATCCGACATCGTAGGAGCTACCACTTTTCGGGAAGACATGGAGCGTGATGATTAGCAGGAGCAGCGACTTGCTTCGGGTCGAGGTAGTGTGCGACTCCAAACATGACGGGCAGTGGCGAACGACGTGGTCGATTCGCCAGTTTTTGTGGGCCATGTTGTGGTCTGGGCTTGAGAGACAAGTTTAGACCCCAGTGTGAGTTGGTTTAAGTTCAAGAAGAGAGGAGTTAAGTTGAATAAAAGAGTTTACAAGTAGAATTTACCTAGTGATCATAATAATCAAGGTTGTTTACTAAGTTAGGGCTTGGAAATACTTGACAGATCGCCTAACTAAGGGAATTGGTTAAAATGAAATAGACCTAGACTCTCCTAATAATTCATACTTCTAATGAGTTAATGGAAGAGAACTAGAGATTGACTAGGGTCGTAGAATTAAGGAAATCAGATGAATGGGTAATAATTGTGATTAACCTCATTCTTAGCTGTGGTTCTAGTTTTAATCTAGCTTTAGTATTTTGAGTCGATTATGTTCTCGGACTAGATTGATTGTTGGTTGGTTGGTAAGGACTTGCACTAGTACTAGCAGACCATAGTTGGGTGTTGTATTTTTTCTTGTCGTAGGGATACAGATTGTGTTATCAGGTATTGAGATCACGAATCTCGTATCTCGATCTTTTAATTTCTGAAGAGCCGGGGTAAGGAACAGGAGAGAAACTCCTGTCGGATAGGGGGATTTGACCCTCGAGGCAGTCATGTTCTTATGTGCGTGGACACGAACGGACCATGAGGCTACTGTCTCATGGATCTTGACGTCATGGGTGCATGGGTTTGTACCTGTAAGTTCATCGCGGCTTTTTGAGTGGGCTCCGGGAATCAGGCACTTGGTGGCAAATGCGATCACCACTATAGTGACTGCAGTAACAGACGGGACCGAATAACTGCAGCATCCTCAAACTCGGTAAATCTATTAGGAACATGACAAATACAAGAGTAGGATGCATGACGAGGGATCGAACCCTACAATTAGGAGAGGCAAACTCTTTCAGAAGTATGTAGTATGGGATGCATACGTTTCCATTGAAGTTGATTTTGGGAAAGTATGTAGTATGGGATGCATACGTTCCTAAATAAATTGCATTAGAGTAAGTGCATCGTATGCATTCCTTATTTTGTGCATTAGATTAGGCCATGACATACATCGACACTGGTTTGACATTACTTTTTTCTTCGCATCAAGTATTGGTTGTTGAGGTTTGGAAAAGCTATATTATGGCATAGAGAGGATAGCTATATATAGCATTGCGTCAGTTGTATTCGACTGACGTATCCACAGTCTGTCCAGTTGCAGGATTGCAGTTTGGGAAACACGAGAGAGAACTCAAGCTGCGGGAAGCATCCAAGTGAAAGTTATTGTCCAATTTTATTGTATATTCATATTGTACCAATTAATTATAATTGTTGTGATCATTGGACATTGTAATAACAATTTGATGTAATACAACTTTTGAATTTCCTATGATTTTTGTTGTGTTGAGACTCATTTGAAGGAAAGATCCTGGCTTGTGTCACGGGTTCCGGGTATTGGGAACCCGGGGCGTTACTGTTGGTATCATTGAGAAAAAAAAGACAATTTTTAAATTTTTTTTTACTATATGCGCTCATCCTGTTTGATAAAATGCATGAATGAACTAAAATATGTTAGTGTAGGAGCCTACTGTGTGGTGGGGGCATAAGGAACTCAAATGGATGGATTTTAATTTTGAATTTGATTAGGAATTTATACACCAATCTTCGAAATATAGGGTTCAGTAAGATTCTTATAGATGTGGGGATGTTCAAATTTGGGTTCGGGATTATCTTGATTACAATTATTTTCTCATTTTTGGTGAACATGATGTGCTTGTGAAAATGCTCAAAAGACATTTATAATTATTTGGTATTATTTTGATTCAATTTAGTCATTCAAATTACCTTCTTTCAGGTGTTGTCTGTCGACTGATTTTAGATAGCTGATGAATGTGGATATGGAAGGTAAAAGTCTACTACTTAGCAATTACGTTTTTCATCTCAATGCTGATGAACTTTGTCCTGTACTATATCTTTTGTTTCATGCTCCAGTTTTATGGCGAGCATCTATTGCCATTATGTAGGCGTACAGAAAGGGGTTGCTTCATCATGTGCATCGTATTAAAAGTATGTATGTAAGTCTCTTAAGCTCAAAACAATACAGATATTTATACTTTTTCTAAGTAGCATTAGCACCTTACCAAAGTTTATTGAGGGTGTTTCCAAAAAGGAAACCTATATCTTGATTAAAGTTGCTTCACTATTTTACTTCAATTTTGATTAAAGTTGCTTTCTTTTACTGCAATCTCAGTAATTTTTCTACTCAATATTGATCTATGGTATAATTACTGTATTAGATTCTTACTTGATAAACTATGAAGATATATATAATCGTTTGATCAAATATTGTTAAAATTATTTTTTTTAAAAATTATGCATACTATTATATATAATATACTATTATGAGAGAGAGTCATTCCTCTATTAAATAGAGAAAGGAGAGGAAAAATAGAAAACTAGCACGTGCTAATACATGAGAAAAAAGAAGAAACGAACACATACTAACACGTGCAGTCAATTTACTAAATAAAATAAAATAAAATAATAATAAAAACAACTACTCACCTTCTGCCATTGATTATGTTTCATTTGAGAGGGAATGATTTAAGACGAAAGGGTTGATTTGAGAGGTAAGGCAGTTGAGAAGCACACTGTGGAGAAGGAGATAGTGGAGTACATCAAGGAGAGTCCAAGAAGAGCCGCATCCCCACCTATTACTGCATTATAATCTCAACTTCGGTAATTATTCGACGTTTTTTCTTTGCTTTAGAAATATATAATGATGTTGGTTGGTTTGAAAATGTGAATTTGTAGATTTTTCATCTTTTGATTATATTGTGATCAAAATTGTTAAGAGGCATCTCTAAATTTAGGAATCTAGGGTTTAACTATGTCTTAGTGTTGTGTCGGTGTTGAATATGGTCACCTCCGTCCTTTTATGAAATTTATGTTTTTTGTTTAAGAACTAAAGTTACTGTGCATGTACATGATAATAAAAGAACATGAACTAATGAAATCTCCCTTAGTGGTTTCAAAAAATATGACCGAAATAGATAAAAATATCATTATTTAGATTTTCCAGACAAGAATAACACGTGTTATTAAATTAGATAAACTGAAAAAAAGACACAATGCATATCTTCATTGTAATGCTTAATTTCCATATAATTTTATGAGTCTGTTAAAAGTATTTTAGTTTGTACAATTTGCACAGAGTAACACTAGTATCTACTTTATATTTCTTTTAGCTTGCAGCTAATTTTCAAGTCTGTGCTCAAATTTTTCCTGCTAAAAGCAATGAGGTTAGGAAGATTTATCTAATTTTTCAAGAAAAGTAAGGATTTTATGAAATTTACTCTTTATTCTATAACAAAAAGTAAGGAGTCCATTAATCATGGAAATGCTGGGTTTATGTATTGCATACTAAGTTCAATATGAAGAAAAAATGATGAAGCGAGAACATAATTCGAAGTGAATGTGGAAGAAGAAAGGAGCAGCAACAGCAATAGAAAGAAGCAAGATCAGGTTGCAATTGACTACATAGGATTGCAGTCGACCGCAATAGTTTGGTCTGCTCTCTGACTTGAGAGAAGTCGAGCAGTCAACCAACAGCGGCACTGATGCATTTTGAGTCGGTTTTGAGTGAATCTATTTGAGCCCAACTTCCTCTCTAAGTTAGATCATACAGCTCCTATCGTGTGGTTTTCTCTTTAGAATATATCGGACAGTGATTGTATCAAGAGTACAACCTAGGGTTTCTGTAGATATTTATATATTATTGTAATGGCCTCCATTGTGAGGTAGTACTTAATTTGAGTGTTTTTTTTTGTTTGTAAACATGATGATATATTCTAATGAGGCTTGAGAGATATATAAGTTCTTGATGAGAGTGATTGTAACTTATGTATCTTCTCTAGTATCTTCTCCCCTAAATTAGGCGAAGCCGAACTGGGACAAAATCGTGTGCTTGTGTGTTTGGTTTGGTCTACTATTGCTTGGTTTTTCATTGGATCGGTTGTTGCATAACTCAGAAAATTATTAACAAGTGGTATCATAGCTTCAGATTCGTGGTTACTCGAGTCTCTTGGAGAAGATGACAGATTAGAGTTTCATGAAGATCAAATAGTTCGAGGTAAGATCAACTTTAATCTCTAGAACGTGGACATGTACGACATATTTGTTCAACATGGCTTGAATCTTGCCATAGAAGGGGATAAATGGAGACCAATAGGCATGAAATAGTAGAATTTGAAGGAGATTTGTTCCAAAGCCTTGATTTTAATCCGACTGTCATTGACAAACGACTTTAGGTGCAGAAGACTGGCAATTCTGTGGGCAAGACTCATAATTGACTATTCGGAATCGTCTATATAGGATTAGATGTACTGGAAAATAAACTGTTTTGTATCTCAATGAAGGAAAATACTGATCTTCAAGATAATGGAATTCAAGACGGTGTTATTTGAATTGAGGACAATAAACGTAAATGATCTATGTGAATAAGAAAAAGTTTTCAACTTGATATATTCACTGTCAGATTTGTACAAACAAGTGATAACCACCATGTTACATGAGAAATCTTCCAAGGAGAAGTTTTCGGTAACATGTGTGATCAAGGGCTTGAAGGATGATGAACTTAGGAAGGAGACTCAGAAATCAGCCAGTGTCTACTTTTATGAGTTGCTTAGCGGTGGATGATACTTCAATTGGAAGGAAAAGTGCGCGTAAGGGTGGTTCCGTTGCCACCATTACAAATGGATTGAGAATTGCATGAAATATTATCACAAGTTTTGAATTAGATGGATGCCAACATAGTCAGTACTGCTGAATCAGGTGATAACTTAGATTGTCTTTTTGTTTCAAGTTCTATAGATATTGATTCTGGCTGGTTTCTTGATTCGAGTAGTTATTCTCATATTTGCTCTGAGGGAGAGATATTTTCTACTTTAAAGTCTACAATAGGTCATTGTGTGAGAAGGGGGATTGGTGAGATTTGTGACGTAGTGGGTAGGAGAACAGTTGAGTTGGAGAAGCCAGATGGAAAGAGGTTCACCTTGGAGAAGGTCATGCATATTCATTTGTTGAAACAAAACCTGATATCTTTGAGAAATATGGAAGCATGGGGTTGCATGTACACAACTCAATGTGGAGTTCTATCGGTTTGGGAAGGTCATCGTAAGGTGATGAAAAAAATAAGGGGTGTTCAACATAAGTGGGAACGAAAAATCTTATACAAGTGATTTGAAGCTCTGCGCTCCTAAAGCAGTATCTAGTTTGCCGTCATTAAAATTACTGAAGCGAGATCACGACATTCGAATATTGTTAGGAGGTTGAGAATGCCTAGGGGTAGGTGGAGTTCGTGAGGAGGATGACACCTTCGTATTGACACCTACTAGGGTATGCCTTTGAAGGGGGCCTATGATTCGAAAAATAATAGGTGAAAGTAAGTTCGACTAGCAGAAGAAGCCACTGTAATCGGGTTGTTTTCTGAGGATAAGGAAAGAGTCTAGAGGCAATTAATCACACATGTGTGGAAGCATGAGTATGCAATGCAAGATGGAGATTGATGAGTTTATATTTTGCATACTAGGTTTGATGTGAAGAGAAGACGGTGATGAGAGAAGAGAATTCAAAACGAATGTGGAAGAAGAAAGGAGCAGCAGTAGAAGCAGGAAGAAGTATAATCAGGTTTCAGTCGACTGCATAGGATTGTAGTTGACCATAATAGTTTGGTTTGTTATCTAACTTGAAAGTAGTCGACCGACATTGGCGCTTATGTGTTTTGGGTCTGGTTTTAGGTGAATCTGTTTGATCCAAACTTTCTCTCCAAATTAGATCGTACAACTCCTATCTTGTGGCTTTCTCTTCAGGGTATATTGAAGTGTGATTGTATCAAGAGTACAAACTAGGGTCTCCCCAGATCTCTATATATTATTATAATGGCCTCCATTGTGAGGTAGTACTTTATATGAGAGTTTTTCATCATAAACAATGGAGTATCTTTTAGTGAGGCTTAAGAGATATATATGTTCTTGGTAAGAGTGATTGTAACTCGTGAATCTTCTCTAATTGAAGAACATATCAGTTATTTATTCCATGAATTTGGCGAAGCCGAACAGGAATAAAATTGTATGTTGTGTGTTTGGTCTACTATTACTTGGTTGTTCATTGAATCAGTTGTTGCATAACTCAGCAAATTCATAACAGGAATAATGGCATCAACTAACTGTTCTCATTATAAAAACCTCTGATCACTGTACAACCATCCTACCAAATGAGATGATGACAAGCAAATCACAATCAAAATCCATAGTTAATCATTCAGAAACCCTAATTAATCCCATCCCATTATTATTAATTTTTTGTTTTGTTTTTGAATAAAGATTATTATTAAATTAAAACTATTTATTAGGATAACACTATCAAATTTTGGACAAATGGTTGAGGGCAGTGGCAGCCGAAACCAAGCATCCAAGAAACCCAACAGGCTTGTGTTGTTGTGGGCCCGAACCCTCAATAAAAAAAGGCTTTGTGGAACCCGCCATTTGGTGCACCCATTCCGTCACCCTTTGAATTGAGCCAAGAGCCAACTATAACACATCTTCTACATGCAGATCATGAAGATAAGCTTGGCGTGGAGCTACAAATGTTCCCATCTTGTATACTTTTAACTGGGAAGGAAGGCTGAGGGACCCAAAATTTGTTGCACCCATTTATGCACCCACTTCGATGGTTGAGTTAGAGTCAAGTACAGAATCTGAATATTCCATGGAAAAAAGTAGAATCTTTTATTTTTTTTTCTTTTTATTGAATCTGGAAAGCTAACTTATTTTTTTGTGTTTGTTTAACGAAGTTTAGTTTTCTTGAGAGTTAGCTGAATTTTGTAGAGTGAATTGTCATGTTGAGTTCTGAGTTGGGTTTTCTTGGTTTCGATGTGTTTGAAGTTGTGATGGATTTATGAGGTTTACTTACAACTATATGCCCCTTTTTTATTTATATCTTGTAGGTAATATGACTTTCTTTTTGATGAAACGGATAGAGCCCGGAGACTCAAGCCAAAACAATCATATAAATAATTAACAGTATACAGGGGGGCTTTACCAGAGGTAAAACAAACACTTCTAAAGCAAAAACAAGAACCCTATGTACAGCAAAATCCATACCGCTAAAGATGGTAGGATAATAAACAACAATAATTAAAGAGAAGAATCAGCTCCGGGAGTGGAGGTCCAACAGCTACATACGCACACCGCCGGCGCCACTACCGAGGATCCCCTGACCTCGCAAGGAAGAATAGCAGTCAGGCGGAAAATGGCCTTCGAAGCAAGACCACACGGGCAGAAAGCAAACTGGGTCACCGATTTCCACCAACCCGACGAGCGAAGACCACCACCCAGCCAAGAAAGTAGAAATGAGGTGCACAAAAAACCTCGAAAGCAAATAGAGAAGAGCAACGCCAAGATCAGTCACCCCAGTTCAGAGATCGATCCCCCAAACAAGGAGCAGCAAAGTGATGAAACACCATGACTAGACTTCGTCATCGAATGGACTAATAAGCCATCCACAAGGAAACAGTGCTCAATTAAACCAACCCACAAGGATAACCCAGGGTAAGCACCCAAACAGTAATAGCATCCCTGCCAAAACAAACTTAACAATCCAAAGTACCAATAGTACAAAAAAAAAAACCATCCACAAACATACCACACCATCAGTCAAAAATAGCAAAAATCACAGCTGAGATGAAACCAACATAGCATCGAAAGCAAATAAGTCCGACCAGATCAACAGAGAAATAAAGAACATTAGAGAGACAAAGTATCACTTAAACATCATACAAGCCAGATAGAAAAGAACAGAGAGATAAGGGCTGCACAGCCTACTGCGAATAGGCAAGCAGTAAGTCTGCCGAGCAAAACCAAAAACACCCTCAACTCCCACTCCCGAAGGGACTAAGCCAAAAAGGGAAGCCAACTGCAGAACAGCCCACGAAGGCATCACAAAATAAAGTAGGTCCAAGGAGAAGACCCAGAATTATCCCTGCATACCAAAAGATGAAGAAAAAGCAATCCAGTGAGAGAGAATGATACGAAAAAAGTATGCACAAAGTAAGATAAGAGCAAAGTTAAATAGCTAGAAGGATAAAGGGACAACTAACAGCCCGAAGAAGAAGTAAAAAGCATGTAAGAATTAAGATTAGAGAATAGTTAAATAGCTTGTAGATTATAGAGAAAATTAACAGACTGCAGTAATTTCTCCGACGCCAAAGAGGCATTCTCTTTGAAAGCCGGGATAGAACTCCAAGAGTTAAAGAGAAATAAAAAATCTTCAATAATAGCCGCGATCGATTTACGTCGCTGACGGAAGATTCTACCATTTCTTTCCTTCCAAATGATCCAAATGATGGTATGAATCGCTAAAACCCAAGCGCTACGATGAGAGCTGTCCGAAGGCGGAAAAGACCAAACAGAGGTCAAATGGAGAGGAATCACACTCGTATTCCAAGCTAACGAATTAATCTTCCAGAGGGGGATAATGACAGGGCATTGGATGAAGAGATGGTTGACTTCTTCCGGGAGTTCAGAGCAGAAAGGACAGAGTTGCCCCCACGCCAAATTCCTCCTATTTAAGACTTCTACGGTAAGAAGTTTGTTATTAAAAGCTAACCAAGAGTTGATTTTGACTTTGATGGGAACACAGGGTTCCCAAATGAAGTGCGACAGCGAGTATCGCATCCCCCTAGAAATGAGAAATCTATAGAAAGAGTTGACCGTGAAGACTCCAGACGCAGTCCAACGCCAAGAGATTCCCTCGATAGCGGACCAAGAGTATCCATTAAGGAGATTTAGAAGGTTATGAAACAGCTCATTAAGATGTGCCGGAAGGGTAATACTGAAGGGGATAACCCAGTATCTAGTATTATCCACAGTGATGAAGGAATCTGCTACAGAGGCATCTGGAAAAACAGACAGACTGTATAAGGAAGGAAAAGCCGACGACAGTTTAGTGTTGCCGATCCAAAGGTCGGACCACAAGCTAACAGTGGATCCGTTAGCACAAACCTTAGATATACTACACTGAAAAGCGCTAGACGCTTTCCAAACGCCCTTCCAAAAAGGAGAGGCGCGACGAGGAGGTAATGCCGGGAATTCCCACCAGTTGGACGAAGATCGATAGTTTTTGATACAACTCATCCAAGGGAGATGGTCAAGAGTGTGGAATCTCCACAGCCACTTACCAAGAAGGGCGAGATTATGGGCTCTGAGATCCAAGACGCCGAGACCCCCTTCTACTCTAGGAGAGCAGATCAATTTCCAATTCGCTAGATGCGAACCCGGGTTATAGGCCGGCGAACCTGACCAGAAAAAATTACTTCTAATCTGATCAAGCCGTTTGATCACCCAGGAAGGTAAGAAAAAGAAGGACATGAAATATTGGGGTAAAGCGGAAAGAACCGAATTAATGAGGATTAATCTACCGCCTCTAGAGAGGACTTTACCAGTCCATGCAGAGAGCCTGTGCTCCACTTTGTCAATGAGAGGGAACCAGTCAGCTCTAAGGAGCTTGCCCCATCTAAGGGGGATACCTAAGTAAGTGATCGGGAAATTGGCAATGGGGCAATTAAAGAAATTGGAAATCTCTGTCTGGCGATTGGGAGATCCACTCATCCAAAGCACGGATAATTTTTGAAAATTAATAGATAAGCCTGAAGCTAACTCAAAGCAATAAAGAAGCAATTTCAAGTTACGAAGGGAGTGCGAGTTAGGCTTGCAGAAAATAATAGTGTCATCGGCGTATTGGAGATTGAGAACCCCCTCAAAAAGGGGCGAGCTACCCAGACCCTCGATCATATTCAAGTTCCAAGCATTCCTAAGGAGTTTGCTGAACACATCAGCCACGAGTGAGAAGAGAAGGGAAGAAAGTGGGTCCCCTTGACGGAGACCACACTTGACTTTAAATTTATGCCCCTCTGACCCATTCAGAAAGACTGCAGAGGTTCCGGAGAATAGACTGGATTTAATCCAAGCCACCCATTTGGGTCCGAAACCTCTGAAAGCTAGGATATCCAGCAAGAAATCCCAATTAACATTATCATAAGCCTTTTGGAAATCAAGCTTGAGGAGAATCCCCTCGTCCTGGGTACGATGACAATGGGATATGATTTCTTGAGCCAAAGCCACACTATCTAGAATATAACGATCTTTGATGAACCCCGATTGAGCGGGGTCAATGAGGGGGGAAATAATGGCACTCAGCCTAGACGATAGAACTTTCATAATGATTTTGAAGGTCGTGTTAATCAGGCTGATTGGCCTAAAGTTGGTCAACAGGTGAGCCCAGGTAATATGACTTTCAAATTAAAATTGTGTTGCCGTATAATGAAACCATAATGATTAAAAAAAGTAGAGCAATGTAATGTCAGAAAGGATCCACTATGCTTGAGAATTGTCGGAGAAAATGGTGGATAACGCCAGTGGCCAGTACCGCGTCTAATCAAGGGTGCACGATTCTTCAGTACGCGGACGACACCCTACTTTTTGGTAATGGGATCAGATCAGAAACGGTCTGCTTTAAGGGAGGCCTAACTGTTTTGAAGCCTGGTCAGGCCTCAGGATAAATTTCCACAAGAGTGCTCTGATTCCAATTTCTCTCTCCGATGTCGAAGCACGGGAACATGCCACCATTTTAAACTGTATAACGAATGAGTTCCTAATCAAATACCTAGGGCTCCCTCTCAGACCAGGGAAACTCACTAAGTCGGACTGGCTGCCTATCAGAGACAGGGTGGAGGACAGACTGTCTGGTTGGAAAGAAAAATCGCTTTCACTCGGAGGCAGAGTGGTGCTCATCAATTCAGTGTTGTCTAATCTGCCGATTTTCTACATGTCGTTCTTTGAGCTGCCTAAATGGGTTATCCAAAGGATTGACCGAATCCGAAAGCGATTCCTTTGAAAAGGGGCAGATTCGAATAGGGGAGGCTACCACTTGATCAAATGGAGTATTGCTTGCATGAAGAAGAAGCATGGAGGGCTAGGCATCATCAACCTCAGAGATATGAACCTTGCCCTTTTGGGAAAATGGTGGTGGAAGGTGTTTCACCACAGCGGAGAAGGATGGCAGGATTTCATCCAACCATACCTCCGGAAAAAAGGTACGAAAAGTTTAGGCTTCAGAGTAGGGTCTAAAGTTTCGCGATTCTGGAAAGGAATTACCAAAGCAAGTGGACCGTTCAATTCAGCAGTTTCGTTGACTATCGGTAATGGACGGTCCACCAGATTCTGGTGGGACAAATGGTGTGGTGCTCATACCCTGAAGGAAACTTTCCCAGAACTGTATGAGAAAACGAATCGATCAAATATTTCTGTGGCCGAGACTTGGAAGAGGGGAAATTGGAGGCCGTCTTTCCGAGGAACGCTTACCCCAGAACTACACCAGCAACTGCTTGACTTGCAAGCACATATCACACGGACCGGTGCGATGTGTGCTCAAGACCCTGATCAGATGCGCTGGGGACTCAAGACCAAGGGAGCTTTCACGGTCAGATCTTTGTATCATTGAATTCACTATCGAGGATGCAGACCGAGCTAGGCACATGTGTTATGGAAGGCAACCCCCCTTAAAGTAAGAGTATTCCTCTGGCTAGTGCTCAATAATGCAATCTTCACCAGAGAGAACCTTGCCAAAAGACAACCCCAGATTGCGACCAACTGTGGATTCTGTCACATGCATGCGGAGAATTTGAACCACCTTTTTATCCACTGTCCAAGGAGTAAGGCAACTATGGTGGAGGTTTTACGAGCCTTAGGAACAGGTGACTACCCAAACAAATATGAAGATTTGTGGATTGGCCCCAAATTTACCTCGATTCGCCAAGAGATGAAGGATGCGTGGTACATTTCCATTGCGGCAACTACATGAGTGTTATGGCTAGACAGAAACAATTTTTATATTCGTGATTCATGTAATAGTATTTCTGGTAACCTTACTCATATCATGTATCTTATCTCCTTTTGGGCTACAGCTGCTACCACAGGAGCGAGAGGGAGGATTGCCAGAGTCTTTCAGGTAGAGGACTTTGATGATGAGGAGGTAGAGTTCGGGCCGACACTGGACTGAGGGGTTGGCGCCCTCCAGCCGCAGTCTCTACTACTTTCTTTTTGTACCGACCTACTGTACTTTTGGTGGTTTGGTGTATGGATAATTAGACCCACCCCCAGGGTTTGTTGGGGGATTATGTTTTACTTCCTGCATTGTACTTTTTGTTTCTCCCGGTACACCCGGGTTGTTTTATTAACCTCTTATTAATGAAACAGGGTGGCTTTATTCCACCTTTAACTTCAAAAAAAAAAAAACAATGAGACTATGTTTCAATGAGAGCCTTTTTTATATACTTTCAAACATGCCGAGCTCTAAAAATTATTTTTCCTTCAAAAGAAGGGGATCGATTATGCTTATATGGTAAGAAGTTAGAGTTGGATAAGTTTCAAAATAATAATAATAATAATAATCTACATGTAATTAACTATGTGCAAAATAGAAATTTCACCATATGTAGTCTACCTCAGACTCATCCCACAACCCCAATTTTTACGAAAGTGAAATCAGATAAACCAAAAGCTAATATATCTACCAGTCACCAATCAATTAGTCTTCATTCCGAGTTAAGTTCCTGCAAGTTACGTAGAAAATAGATCTCATCTAGATCTAGAAATTTGACATTTATAAGCCATTTCAAACAAAACAAGTCCTCCACGAAATTTTGAAAGCTTCTTCATCCAACCTAATTATTATTGTTATCCTTCTCTCTTTGCTTTTGGGCTACAACTACTTTTAAGTACTCAACCCTAGTTTCTTGTGTAATATACAGTAAAACTAATATACAAATATATATACTTTCAACCCTAGTTTCTTATGTAATATACAGTAAAACTAATATACAAATATACTTTTTCTCCCTACAAGAGTTATAATTTGACCACAAACATGTACTATGTAAGTCAATGTATTGTTTGTTAAGTTACACAGTCAATGAAGCCATTCATTGTTAAGTTTTACATATGTGGCTTAAATGACAGTGGAGGTTACTAGGGTAATAAAATATGATGATTGATTAGTTGAGGCAAATTAAGTATGTATTAGGCTTTGTTAATTAGTTAATTAGTGTTAATGTTAGAACATGGGAAGTTAATTAAGGTGTGTTCCTACTAATACGTGACTCCACAACCAGATAAAGCAAACCTTAAACAAGTCATTATCAATGATTATATCATTTGAGGAGGCAGAGTGAGCTACCATGTCAGGTTGCTTGCAGACAGGGCCACTCCCAATTTTTCCCATGTGATCTTCTTCCCTTGACTTTGACTAGAGAAAAAAAAAAGGACTTGAAATTTATGCAGAATGTTTCAACTCATCTTTTACGACTTGGATAATAATTAGCATGTATATTGCGTATATTTATCCCCATGTGATGATCACTATGAGTCTGCTTATTTCCGTAATTATGCAATTTTTGAATATACCCATACAGATGGTAAACACGTGAAATACCGTGAAATACCGTGAAATACATGTGACTGATCACTTATCATGCGTTAATAAATTCACAATCTCAAATCTTTAGTTATAACATAGATATAGGTATGTTGCGGTCAATTTTGACGTGCGAGCAATCATGTATGAGTTCTTTTAATGAGGAAGAAAGCTGCCATCTGGACTGTCAATTAGAATCTAGATCTAACTGACTAGAAATGCTTGAGAATCTGCAAAAAATATCGCACCGGAAGTTATTCTAGTGTAAGACCCTCTGACGCTCAAATCAATTACCAGGACAATGATTATGGTTTTTAGTGGAGAAAATATGAGTTATCTTTGATTAATGGAGGTGGAGGGTATTTATAGACCATAAATCAATTATAGAAGATAGACAAGAAATCTATCTTTCACCGATTTGGCAGGAGTTATTATGGTAAAGAGATAGAATTAGCAATCAATCCATAATTTAGGGAGACTTGACTAACAATTTTGATGGCTAGAAATCCATTTCTTCTTGGGCAACAAGCAAGTCGTAATTATACATCTGGCTGGGTTAACGGGCCCAGAGGCAGCCAATATTCTTCTAGTAGGCCGGTTGTTACTGTAAAATTACTGTATTATCCTTGATAGCTGTAGGATGCGTGTTGTGATCATATGAAGAATTTTTACCTGCATCATAAGCCCACCACTACTAAAGGTTGACGAATGCCGACCATTGGGGAGTATTAGGTATCATGCTCTTCGCAAAGTTTTTTGGTGGTCTCGCTCAGTGTTGAGTGGGCGGGGGTTCAGGTCAGCGCTATATATATATATATATATATATACATATATATATATATATATATATACATATATATATATATATATATATACATATATATATATATATATATTATTATTATTATTATTATTATTATTATTATTATTATTATTATTATTATTATTATTAAGGAAACAATATCAAATTTCTAGAACTTTTAATTAATTTTCAGAATTAATCAAAAATCAGAAAAGCACAAATCTTGAGGGAATCTATGGGTCATATCTGACCTTGAGGCTTGAGTAGCTCTAATGACGATATTGGCACCAAGCACTGAGTTGCATGAGTTTCTTGGCGTTGCTCGGGCTGTCATCCGAGCTTCGAGCTACGTAAGTTTCATGGTGTTGTTCGGATGACGAACCGAGCATCGAGCTAGTTGATTCTTGGAGTGGGTTTGCGAGCTGTTCGGATGACAATCTGAGCATTGAACTCGTCTATCTTGGAGCGAGTTTGTGAGCTTCTCGGATGAAAATTGCGAGCACCAAACTGCCTAGTACTGGGATGAGTTGCTTGGTCCTGTTCGGATGATGAACCGAGTACTGAGCTCATCAATCATGGAGCAAGTTCACATGCTGATTAGATGATAATCTAAGCACTAAACTACCAAAATTGAGACGAATTTCACGACGTTGCTCGGATGACAAACTGAGCACCGAGCTCGCCTATCTTGGTGTGACTATGACAATTCAAGCACCGAACTGCCTAGTTTTGTGAGCAACTGCTTGCTCCTAATCGGATGACAAACTGAGTATCGAGCTCATCGACCAAGGAGCGAGTTTTCATGCTGCTCGGATGACAATTCGACCACTGAACTACCTTGATTTGGGATGAATTTCATGATGTTTCTCAGATGACAAACTGAGCACCAAACTTCCTAGTTTTGAGAGGAGTTGCTTGGTCCTGCTCAGATGATGAACCGAGTACCGGGCTGGTTGATTCTTGGAGTGAGTTCGTGAGCTACGCGGATGAAAATTCGAGCACTGAATTGCCTAATTTTATGACAAGGTTCATGATGTTGCTCGGACGACGAAACGAGTACCAAACTCATCAATCGTGGAGCAAGTTTTTATGTTGTTTGGATGACAATCCGAGCACCGAGCTGCTTAGTTTTGGGTTGAGTTTCATGGTGCTTCTCGGATGACGAATCAAATACCGAGCTCATCGATCATGGAGCGAGTTTGCATGCTGCTTGGATGACAATTCAAGCACCGAGCTTGATAATTATAATGTGTTTTGTGGAGCCGACTTTTCAATTCTTGCCACGTCACTTTTAGATGTTTTGTTTTACCGACTCTTTGCTTCATTCGCTGGATTAAGCGCTGGGCATCTATGATTGCACCACATCATCAAAGCAGTTTGTAGGAGCCTTTGGGATTCTTTCTCTATAAACTTCCCAGCCCCCTCTCATTTCTTCATCCCTATTCTCATTTTTCATCCAGAACTTCTCTCTCCTCCTTGCTCTCTCCATGTAGGTTTCAAATTCCGGAAAGAATTTCCTGCACTTTTCAATCGTAAATGTCGTCGACTGCTGGGTAATTAATTTATTATAAATTAAGTAGGTCCATGTCTAGGGTCATTCGGGTCAATCCACCTCCTCCTCGGTTGCTGATAAGTACAAGGTACGCTCCATCCGTCAAGCTTGCCCCTCGTGGAAAGAGAATGGGAAGGCGGTAGTAGGGTCATCCATCATTGTTGAGGTGAACGAGGAGACAAGGGAGATAACATGGACCTTCTTTGACCGGGCTCATCCTCTGTGCACCTCTTCCTCGTTCACCAATATTCTGAAGACTTGGCCTATCTAGTGAGATTTGGTCTGCGGTATCCTGAACTAGAGGACCGATGCCGACCATATTAAGATGATCCTCATAAAGGATGTCCTCTTGACGATCAAGCCACCTTCTGAATTCCAACCAAGCATGAGTTACTCCAACTGAGCCCCAAGGTCAGGGCATTTTCGGTGATGTCCGAGGAGTATTACATCTTCCCTAATGACGCTTTCATGTCGGGATGCATCTTCCCATGCATTCCTTTGTGAAGGAAGTCCTGAATTGGTACAAGCTCAGTCCAGTGCAATATATGCCAAACTTATGGAGGCACTTGACCGGCTTAATCTTGCAGTGTCACAAAGTGGGCGCTAAACCAAGCTTGAAGATTTGAAGGAGACACTTCAAGCTTCATCAGCAAAAAGCAAAGAACAACTAGTACTATCTTTCTCCTCGTCCACGAAGAGGAATTATAGAGAATCCCAACTCGATTAAGGACTGAAAAAACAAGTGCTTTATCATCCAAAGTCCTGAGCCATGGGGGTTCCCTACAAGGTGGAAGGGGAGGTTCCCAAAAGGGTGAAGGTTGACCAGGATGTGAGTGTGGAGGAGAAGAAGTTGAGTGATAGCCTTGTCGGGTGTGGAGAGTCTAGTTGGCAAGAACTGACAGAGGAAGCCATTTTTATTTGTGTGTGGGTGTGGGGTGGGGGGGGGGATCTGACGGACCCTATGGTTTTAAGTTTTAGCCTTTTTATTTCGTTTTATTCTCATATCCTTGTTTGTCCCTTTTGTAGCGAAAGATGGCATGGACTCTGAAACCCTTGTAGTTGCTCACGCTAACTTGCACTTCCATGAGGCCTGAGGAAAAGAAGAGGATGAAGACGGCGACCAAGGTAGGGTCTTCGAAGTTTGCTAAGAGCTCTTCGACCCCCAAATTGGTGGAGGTCTTGGAGTTGCCGAAGAAGGCGGTGGTGAGCTCAGCCACATGGGGTTGATCTTCGCCGGTGACCTCCCTCCGTTAACCGTCAAGGCCGATCTAGGCTTCTCTGAGGAAGAGAAGAAGATTTACGTGCTGGACTAGAATGCCAACCGCTGTGACGCCCTACTTGGTGACTTGACGAACTGCCGTAAGGTGGTCAAAAATCTTCCTACTATGAGGGACCGACCATGATCGATTCTTCCCTCTTCAAAATCTTCTGAGTTAGCATGTCAGTACGTTCTTTTCCTTCTAGCATGGTTTTTATTTTGTATCTCTTCCTGTGCCTCTAAGTCATGAAGCTTTTTTTTTCCTTATAGATCTTCTGCCACATTGGCAACTTGATCGAGAAGTTCAAGGCCGAAGAGAAGCTCATGAAGGATAAGGCTACTAGGGACAAGAAGGACAAGAAGAAGGCCGTCAAGGAGCTTGAGGAGGTGAAGAGTCAGGAGGTAGCTCATCTCGGTGAGATCATCCATCTTAAGGCCGAGCACGAGAGGGGGTTCGTAAGGCGGCGAAGGCTTGGGACAAGGAGCAGGTGGTCTTGGTTGCCAAGGTGGAAGGGGAGGCAGAGGCCCACCTTCTGGAGGTGATGGAGAGGTGGTACTCGAAAGCCATTAATGGTCGAGCGTGTCCCAGGTTTTCATAGGTGACCGCGGTGAATAAGAGTTTCAATCTTATGTTTGAGGGCTTGACACTCCTCTGTGTCATGGTCATGGTCTTTATGGAATCAACACCATCAGTTCTTATCCATTCTCCTGCTTACTAGGTTCATCTTAGGAAGGGGTGGAGTAGTCTATCTCCTTCAATTACCATGAGGACTGTGGATACACTGATGTTAAGCGGGGTGAATTTGTCGAAGAGAGGAATCGGAGGATGACGTCGCTGACCGGACCTATCTTTCTTGGATTTCTTGGTCCCCTCTTTATTTACACATTTTTGTTTGTTTCCAGATGAAGAACCTCCTCGTCCCTAATGTTCTTCTAACACCTTTGCAACAGCTCGGAGAAGTCTCGAGGATTCTTTTTGGCCAGTGATGCCTTGAGGTAGGTGTCTCAGACGTTGTGTTGGAACGCAACAGTTGCTAGGGCTAGGTCAAGGGTGGGGATAGACCTAGACTCGGCATTGAAACGTCTAACAAAGTTCTTGAGGGGCTCCTCTGTCGTCTGCTTCAGCTCTAGCAAGGAAGCACTCGTCTTCTCGATTCTATTGCTATTGACAAAGTGTGTCAAGAAGGGTTCTTTGAACTGGTCAAAGGAAGAAACGGACCCTAGAAGCAGACAAGAGTGCCACTCTCATGTTGATCCCTTTAGGGTAGCTAGAAATTCCTACAGAAGTCTGCGTCCGAAACTCTTTGGATCATCATGTGGGTTTTCAAACTCTCAATGTGATACACGGGATCACCTTCACCATCGTATGACTCAAAGGTTGGAGGCTTAAATTTTTCTAGGACGGGGGCTTCGAGAATAGCTCTAAGTAAAGGGAGGTCGGGTGGAGAGATATCCTCGCCTCGATGACCCTCCTCCTGCCCAATCTGATCAATGCGGTTCTCCATCTCTCGTAGGTGACAGAGCACCAAATCTTTTCGTCCATCAAATCAGGTTGACCCATATGATTCTTCTTCTAGCTCAGTCATGTGGCGTGGACCACTTGTTTGGCGGTCTCTGTTCGGGGCACCTTGGAGGGCCCTAAGTTTCAGAACTCAACCTAGGTCACGGGTACCTCGTCTGCTTTACTGTTCCTGGAAGCTTGTCAACTGGTTGGGGTCGAGCTCTTCACGTGTCTTCATCTTCATGGCAAGGGCGTCCGATGGGACCTCTATCGCTCGAGTGACACCTTTATCTCCTATGGCATTCCAAGCATTGATGGCACTGCAGAGGTCTGACCTGTCAGGAGTTGTCGAGGAAAGGGGTTGATGTGTTGACCGAACCCCGATTTGTAATGCCCCACAAAAATAGCACTTTTATTATTATTATTTTATTTATTTTATTAATATTGATAGATGTATTTGTTATTGGGCTATTAATATAAATTAAAATTAGTGTTTATAATGATAGAATATTATTTGGGCTCATAAAAACCCAGCCCAACACAAAGGGGCAAATCCTAACCATAATAGGTGGTCAACCATATATAAAGAAAGGGAGGGTGAGAGCCTTTCTCACTTTTGGTTGGCTTTCATTTGGATTTGCTTTAGGGTTTTGGAGGAGAAGGACTTTTGGAGGCTATCGATCAAGAATCCTACATTAGAAGAGGTGAGTGATATTCTCTTCCCATGTTAGTTATTATTTTTTTATCTCTAGCATGATAAGTCTTGTAGTTTGTGATTAATATTTATGCATGCTCGATTCTTAGTTTTTCTTGTATGAGGTGATGCATGATAGATCTTGTTTGTATATTCTAATAAAAAAAAGGTATGTTAGAATTTTTGTATGATTTTTTTTAGGAGTATTGAATGAATAAAGTACTCATATTTTAATACTTATTTTCATGTCATAGAGTGATTAATATACATGAATATTGATAGTGATTAATAACATTAAGTTTCACCAATGTTCAAACATGAAAAGTATCGATTTTGTAATGGTTAAATATTGATGTTATTCTGAGTTAATACTTTCTGTTGTAGATCTCCTATTGCTATTAAAATTAGGGTTTTGATCACTTTTTGGATCCAAGTAGGATCGGGTTCGGGTTTGTGAGAGGCTCGGGTCTGGATCCAAAGGCAGGCTTCTGGTCGGGCCCAGAGGCAGGATCAGGTCAGCTCCAGGCAGGACTCGGGTCGACTCCAGGCAGGACTCGGGTCGGGTGTGTTGGAATGCGGATTCGGGTCCAGTTGAGACTCGGGTTCGGGTTTTAACAAGGCTCGGGTTTGGATTTTGAGGGGCTCGAGTTTGAGACTAGACTCGGGTTCAGGGCTAGAGGGTCAGGTTTGGATCTTAGAGTAGGTTTGAGTCAAGGATTGTCTTATTAATTCAAGTTAGAACTAGTTGTAGGCTAGCTCGCTTAATTTTAATAGTTGATGAATATGAGTTATTTATCAATAACTAAAATATGATAATAGAACCTAATAATACTAGCAAGAAAAGTCAAGATTAGAAACGAGATTAATAGGGTGTGAGATTGTGAATTATGCGAGATTTGTAGTCGTGTTAATGATTTAAAGATCAGACTTGAGAGATGAGAGTGAATTTAGCTGATATTGTGTTTTGACCTAGAAATTTAGAGTAGGTAATAACTCCTAGTATTTGGGATTATAGTAACAAGTTAGTGTTGGTTATAGAAAACCCTAGAATGTGACTTGGTGTGATGTCCTACTTATGTGGGTTTCTAGAGGCTGAACAGGACCCAAGGTGCCGGCAGGTTGTTATTCATAAAAAGAAGGAATAAGCCATGTTGGGCTAGTATTCCTAGTGCTGTGAGTTAAGTCTGGTAGAAGGATGCTAACTCTAGGACATGTTTCTAATATCTAATTGTCAGGATAGGCACTAGAACAGAGTTATAATGGAAACAATGATGAACATGTCCGATAAAGACTTGCGGTTCCTAATAATGTTCGGGACAAAGGATATGTCCGGTGGGCTAGGGGTAGGCTGGTAATGTAACGCTCCGGATCCCCGTTACAGGACATCTGTGACATCACCAGAATCTTTTCCTTCAAATGTATCTCAACCCAGTAAATAATACGGAAATTAAAAACCTTTATTGCCAAATAGAATTATTACATCAATAATTACAACTCTTATCTTGTTCTTGAACAAGGAATACAAATTACATAAACTCATTACAACTTATTACAAAAAATATTCGAACTCTTCTTGCGAAGCTATCGGCTGTCTTCCAGATCGACAATCGATTGGTCACTACCGAAATTCCGTTGAGTGGTCTACTGTCTCCTTGGGACTTGCCCTTTGGTTTGAGCCATCTGCTGCGCGACTCTGATATTTCTGCACCTGCTTGAATGATAGGCATGTACACTGCCGCCCCACTTGGATGTCTTACTGGCCTGGCTCTCCTGCCCTCACGACCCAGTATCTGGTACCTAATTAAGTGGGCACGTCAGTAATTCTACTGACGCAATGCTGATAAAAAAATAGTGATCTCCAACTATCACACCCACAATTCATCTTGAACGGAAAAGAAACGTGTATCCTGATTTTCTAGAGTTCGTGTATGCCATGACTTGAAGTCTAATACAAAACACAGAGTACAGAACAGATGCCTTAATCTAATGTCAGCGAGACTCTGGACACACATGCATCCCATACTACATGTGCCCCAGATCAAGCCGTTTCTCCAATTTTAGAGATTCGAACCCTCGCCATGCAATGCATTCTATTATTGTATACTTCCTGTTCCTGATAATAGAGCGTGGCTGAGGAGGTTGCAGATTAATCGGTCTCATCCATTCTGCAGTCACATAGTGGTGTCTCGGTTTACCACTAGTGCCCGACGTCCGGACCCCACTCAAAAGTCGTGACGAACCTACAAATACACTGCAGCATATCCATTATGCAGAAGATCCAATATGATCCGTTCGTGTCCACCACATAGAACATGATGGCCTCGAAGGTCTAAAACCCCCTATCCGCTAGGAAATCGACATCCCGTTCTTACCACGGTACTTCAGGAATCAACAGTACAAGATATGCACCGCAGCACATATCCGTAATGACAAGAAGAGACAATCCTATGGTCATCACCACCTAGTGCCAACTCTCAGAACGAATCGGATTATAGGGAATCATTTTTAATACCAATTCGGTTTTCAAGCGAAACAAAAATAAGGAAACCTAATCAATGCAGTTTACTGAAAACATGTTGTCACTCAAATCATACACGGTGTTGAACAATCAATGCCGAGCCTGTCTGGTCTGTCAAAATAACAATCATCACGGGAATCACATCCACTGATTTCCAATACCTTCATAGGTCGGCGACCAATAATCCCAGTCCATGACCCTCAGCGAGTAGTCCAATGACGCCCCAAGGATGTAATATAATTCAAATGAAGGTAAGCACACACATAATCACAAATTCCTAACCATTGATAGACTTAGGCATCGAGACACCAATCACAACCCGACCAGAGCTATAACCCAACTTACTCATGTCCACCATGAGTACTAAGCACAGAAACTTGTCTAAGTTCCAGATGAAATGCTAAAACATATTTTGAGACTCAATAGCTCATGATCATCACACTGCGGTATGCAGAGAGTTCCTCATCAATTGTTCGATAGAATAGTTCAAGAAATAGTAGTAGATGTAACTTAAACTATGCTCATCGGAATCCAACACAATCAGAATTCTAGAAGGGTAGGGAGATCCACTGCAATTCCCTAGTGGATGACTCCCTCAATTCTTTAAAGAACTCAAGTCCCCGAGCTAACTTAAGCTCGAAGTCAAACTAAACATTAGGTTGCTAAACTTGCAACGTCCATAACTTCCAGCACACAAGACAGAATTTCTAGATACTATCCATTCTGGAAAGATAAGATCCTAATATACAACTCTCCAATTAACCATTTTCTCAAATTCGATCATCTTGACACCATAAAATCTCATACACTCTCAGCTTGTATGTTCCTTCATGCACTCGCTGCACCTTTCCAACATCATAAAATTTTTCTCGCTTATCAGATTTACTTGATTCTGGATTCTATGGAAAGGTGGGAGTGTCTACTACAACTTCTTAGTTGAATACATCCCTAGATTCCATCACTAAAGTCCTTAAAAAACCCAAAATTCCATCGGGTGTACAAACAGGGGAAATTTTGATTTTTTTCAATAAACAGGGCATCGAGGGCATCGACTAGACTGGATCTGCCCTAGTTTTTGGAAATTCATAACTCTCAACCTACAATGTAACCCCTATTTCCGATTATACGGATTCCCAGTTCTTTTCTTCTTCTCTATGTATTCTTGTATTTCAATTCCCGTATAAATTCTTTTCAATGCATTTAAATCCTTTTTGAATCTCCCATTGAAACCCAAATTTACATTCCAAACTAGAATCTCGCCCTCTTTTTTTTATTTATCTATTTTGAAGCCTAAATTAATTCATACTATCATTTATTAATTATTTTGAATTCATTTGAAGCCCAAAGAGTAGCCCATTTCTTGTTGGATTGTAGCCCAAACCCAATCCCATCTCCTATTGGACTGTAACCCTAAACCCAAACCCACAAACCCATACACTCACCCGTATACAATTTTCTCCACAATTCCCCACTCTGCATAATCCCCCGTATCCCCACATTCCCCACTATCTCTAACTACCCTTTATTTAATATTATATTTATTATTATTAAACTCCCCTTCCCCCACTCTCTCTCCCGACTCTTCATCTCCCCCCCTATCTCTCTTCCTCTCTGTTTTTCCCCCAACAGAAACCAAAAACCAACACAGAGAACCCCCATTCCCCTCAGTCGACCCCCTTCATCTTCCTCCTCCCTCTCACTCGAGCACCGCTCCATCCATCGCCCCGTCACCTTTCCTTCGAACTCCATTGCCACCATCTCGAGCAGCCGTCGACAGCAACCCCGTCGAAGCCACACCGAAGCATTCATCTCCCCTGCCATCACACCGACCGCCTTCCAACTGCCATTGTCGGAGCACCCTCTTCCTCCACTCCTCCAAGTCTCCATCCTCCAACATCGACACCCTGGCTTCCCACCATTGCCTCCTCCATCACTGCTCCTTCCGAGCGCCCCTTCAATCGCCGCCAGCAGCAGAACTCCACCCGTCTCTCCCCATTCTTAACGTCGAGCTCACCTCGACTGCACCCCGCAGAACCCATCTTCATCCCCATCGTCGTCAACCTTCCCCTCTCTCTCAGTCGAGCACCGTCGAGGCCTCGACTCTGCTCCATCCTCGTCGAACCCAATCGCTCTAGCCTCCCGTCGCTGACCTTCCTCCACAGAGAACCCATCGCTATCATCGAAATCGATCGTCTTCAACCTCAAGCTCCTCGTCTTCTCCTCCTCCACGTTGGCGAAATAGGGGAGAGAAGAGGGAGAAAGGATGATAGGGGTGAGAATGGGATTTGGCGGCTGAGTGTTTGAACAGTAGGCTAGGGTTAGGGTTAGCTAGGTTAGGGTATAGAGTAACAGGGTATATATATATATATATATATATATATATATATATATATATATATATATATATATATATATATATTGGGTAATGGGTTTGGGTTGTTGGGTAGATTATCCAATTGGAGAATGAGTTATGGATTTTGGGTATAAATAATGGTTTTTTGATTAAAAACAAATAATTAAATAAATAAATACTCATAACTCAAAAGAAAGAGGAAGAGAAATAATCATAACCACGCAGAAAAATATAATCACATAAACAGAATAAAATTCAATAACCAAATCTGGGATACAAGAACTTACCAAATAGCTCGAGAATATGAAATACAGTAACAGTTCGACGAGTTCCTTTCAGTTACCCATCACTGTACCTGAATGACATAACTCAAAAGAAAGAGAAAGAGAACCTGTTAGAGCAAGCTTCGGGCGAGAAGTAGTAGGAAGCAATAAAATAGGAAATAAAGGACTATATAACTAGAACAAAAATTGGAACGATATCAGAGTCGATAAATGATAAACGGTAACAAAATCAAAAGTTCATAATCAATAATTCAGAAACCAGGAATCAGTGTTTAATAACCAGTATTCAGTATTAATGTCAATGTTCAATGTTTATCTATGTCTATAAGTCTTTTATCAACCCTAACTAATGCACGTACTACTGCGTTCCATACCACAAGTTTGGCGCATACAAAACAGTGTTCGTTTTCGGCTTCGTGATGGGATCTACAGAGTATGTACTCGGTGTCAATAACAATAATTTGCAATTAACAATCAATCATTCACAATCGATACTCCTGCTTCCATGACAATACGATATAACGATAAGGCTTTACTGAGTATATTTTCTGAGATTATCCACTACTAAGTCAACCCTTATTAACCCCGGCTTGTTTAACATTTTTATTAACATTCATTTATGAACATGCATGTGATCAATGTGGGCGATGGTATCAATACTCATGCAACAAGTACAATCGATGATACCAATAGCACTACTACAATTTTAAGATGATATCAAGACTTTACAATACATGAAATATATATGATCCAATTTATTAAATATGGAAAACACGGTTTATATGCAAAACATAACAATATATGGACTAAGTGAACTACAATTTCTATATGCAATATTTTAAGTTATTGTGTCAGGAATCGGGTCGAAATCTCAGTACAAAATCAAGCAAATGACAAGGCAGTATATGTGAATGTTCAATAGTACAATAAATTTACGGTTTGGGATTGAAGTCAACAATAATAGCACGATGAGAAGACTATGAATCAATAACTTGGTACAATAAAACAACGAAGTTCAATTAAATATGATGTTCAATTTGATTACTACTTGTCGGATTTCAAAGAGTATTTTGTTGAACTAGAAACAATAAAATGAGTTCAAGAGACGTTTGCCTGTTAGGAGACGATTCTGAATATTAAAAGAATAACGGGATCAGAATCTCGACGGCGGCACGTGCACTCCACGTGCAAAACAGCAAAATAGCAAATCAAGTCCACAAAGCAGCAACCACAACAACTAGGATCTCCCAAACAGCAGCCTCCAATACACAACTAATCTCATTCTCACAAAACGCCAAACAGAACACCAAAACTCCAACTCTTCTCTTCCACACAAAACAACATACCCCAAGCACACATCCAAACACCAAACACCCAAAATAAAAACCCAATCACACACCAAACAACACCAATCCAAAAATAGAACAGTGGATCCCCTACCCAACAAACACCAAACACCAGATCTCCTCCTTCACACAACAACAATACACCAAAAGCACTAATGTGCTTCTCCTCGACTTCGACAGAGAGAGAGCGGGCGGGCAGGAGAGAGGAACGACAGCTGGGGTGCACGAGACGTCGGCGCGGCACTGCGACGGGGAGGCGACGGCGGTCGGGAAGCGACGCCATGACGAGAACTCCGGAGGTGTGGCGGATTAGGGCCGATGCTCTATTTCGGAGAACCCAGAGGAAAGGGAGGAGTGGAGCACAGGTGGCGTTGATGGCAGTAATGTGGAGATGGTGACGGTGGTCGAAGGGTGGAGGCTCGAGCTCTGGCAGCGATGGCGGTGTGTGCGGGCGGAGGTCGACCGTGCGAGGGGAGGGGCGATGAGGAGGCAATGGCGAGAGGCCAGGGCTGCGGCAATTTCAGCCGTGGACTGGGCGTGATGATGCTGCACAGGGTGAGGGCAGCTCGCGAGGTGGAGCACGAGGGCGGGAGGATCCGATGGTGCTGATGACAAGGGCGACGACAGGTGACATCGACGGCGGTTGCGGGGGAAGGAGTCGAAGAGGAACATGGGTTTTGATGTGGAGGCGCTAGTGACTGGCGGTGGGTTCGAGTGGTAGGCTCGAGGTTGAAGACGAGCGGACGGTGAACAGTTGGGTTCTTTGGTGGCGTCGACGAGGTAAGCGGCGATGGCGGAGTGCAGTCGAGGGCGAGCTCGACGATGAGAATGGGGATGGGGGAGATGATCGAGATGAAGACTGGCGGGGAGTGCTCCGGTGTAGCGGTGTGGGGCTTGGCCGAGGCCGCGGTGGAGTCGACGGCAATGGAGGCTCGACGGGGATGACGAGGAGGTGGCGGTGAGTGAAGGGGAGAGATGTAATCTCTGTTTCGGTCTAGGTAAACAGTGGAGAAAGGGTTGGAGACGGGGAGAGAGAGTTAACAAGGGAGAGTGAGTGGGAGAGTTGGGTTATTAAAACAATAATAAAATATAATAGTGGGTAGTTGGAGATAGTGGGGGAGATATGGAGATACGGGGGATTGTGCAGTTGAGGGAATGTGAAGAGATTTGTATACGGGTAAGTATATAGGGTTGATCTGTACAAATATAGATGGGTACTGGGTTTAAGGTAGACTAGGATGCAATAAGAGATGAGTTTGGGTTTGGGCTTCAATTGAATATAATAAATTCAATAATAATTGTTGAGCTTCTCATGAATTCAAAATAATCCATAAAATGATAGAATAGATTAACTTGGGCTTCAAAATAAATAAATAAAAGAAGAGAGACAAGATTCTAATTCGGAATATAAATTTGGGTTTCAATAGGAGATTCAAAAGGATTTAAATGCATTGGAAAGAATTTATATAGAAAATGAAATACAAGAATACATGGAGAAGAAAGAAAAAAAAATAAAAATCCGTATAATCGGAAATAGGGGTTACAACTATCCATCTTAACTATTCAACAAAAACTTGATTCGTTATAAAAGCTTAATGAATGGACTAATGTTTTGAGATTAAAGAGTTGTGGTTTTCAGAAAAACGAGGTTGGGGCATACATTGACTACTGAGCATTGGATGTGTTTTGCATGATTTGCATGCGTACTTCATTTATTTTAAAAAATTTATCTCAGCTTTAATAAAAATTAATGACTGTTGTTGCTTATTTCTGTGTGGGAGCAAAAAGATATGTGAATTCTTTTAAAACTAAGGGAGTGTTTGGTTGGAGGGGAGGGGAATGGAGGGAAGGGGAGGAATTTTTTAAAACTTTTCGTGTTTGGTTCATTTTTTAGGGGGGGGGGGGGGGGGGGGGGGGGGGGGGGGGGGAGGAATGGGGTGCAAAACCCCTCCTCAGCCAATTTTGACTCCCAACCAATATTGGGGAATTTGGTGGGAAGAAAAATTAGGTCTAATTTTTTAAAGTGATTGGACTAAATTGCTCTTTTAAATCTAAATCCTAATAAAAAACCTAATCCCCTGATTGGAACATGCTGACAACTAGGTTAAAAGATTCTTCTTGAGTTGTCACAAAATAAGTTTTTAACCTTTGATTTCAGCAATATGAAAAATGAATCGTTCAAAACAAAATGCTAAAATAGATTGTTGCATTTCATTAATAGCAATTAAATGGAAAATCTATAGATATTGGATAGATGTTAGTTGACTTGAATCAGATTTAAAAACTGAGCGAGGTTCGGAACTCACCTTATGTAGGTCACTTCTTTCTCTTATCATCATCCATCACTGATGATTGACTAGTCAGTTCATTGGATATGCATCACCATGTGCATACATAACAAAATGTCCATTTATTACTCTACCAAAAGAAATCTATCACCAACACTGACTGCCTCGCTCGTCACTTCATTCTTTTAGCTCTTTCCTAGTTCCATAGCCAAATCACACAATGGACACCGATACGGCTCCGGAACACCGGGGGAGTTTCTCCACACATGGGCCCCTCATTCTCTTCTGCATTTTCATTGCGGTCTCTGTCGTCGGGTTTCAAACGATGGGCTGGTAATGTGAATTTTCACCACATTGTGAAGTCCAATCTTTCTGTACTAAACAATACTGTATATAGAAAATAGTAATTGCAAGTGCTTATTCGCTGTTCCTCCTGTAACCTATCAATTTCCCTACTTTTTTTTTTATAAACATGCTTACAATCTGATACAAGCTATTTCAGTATCGTTCTTTTGAATCTGCAGCAATACTCTCTCAATTACTGTTTTAGTTTCAAGAAATAAAGCTAGTTTTGCATGCAGTGTATAATTTTGTCCAAAAAAAACACTGAAATTTGGAAGTGACGAATGAAATAAAATCAAATACTACTACATAATCATTTTATTTTTTTACATTAAAATTACAAGCATCTCTCTTCTTGTATCTACTTGAGGTCGCAGACCGCTACTACCTCCCACGACTCCAAGCTCGTCCCTGGTATCGATCTTGCATAGGCCAACAGAAGACACTCGAAAAGTCAAGCCAACAATCTTGCCATTCCAATTGTAGGATGTAATGAATTAAGGGCCTCTGATGCGGTTTGTTTTTGGAAAACGTGTGGATGCACCAGGCGCGAGTTCTTACTCGATTTGTATTAAAGGAGGAGACTCCTATGCAGACGACCCTCGACTGGACGAACGGTACCGGGGGTAGGTGGTATGGAGGTGGAGGCTGATGCTCGGCTCGGATCTTTGGGGCTCGGATCCGAGGGTCTTGTGTACTTGCAGACGGTCTCGGAACACCGGGGTTGGTCCCGGTGGCAGACCCTCCGACGATCTAGTCAGTCACTAAGGGAGAGCAACAGTAACTAGAGTTTGGGTGGAAAAGAATTGATCACCTGGAGAAGGAGTAGGGGTCTGGTACTTATAGAAGATGCCAACCGGGTCTGGACCCGTTTGGGGCCGGGTCTAGACCCGGTTGCCCGTGATGCCGAAGCGGTGGAAATTCGGACAGTTTAGGGCTGACGTGGCAGCGGTCCGGGTGGTTTTCCGATGCTGACGTGGCGGATCTGGAGGATCAGGAGGTGCGCGCATCCTAAGGGGGATCCTGTGGCCCAGGAGGGGCCACGTCATTCCTAACCCATATCACAAGCCCCACACTCCTGTAGGGCTGGATGAACCCGCCATGTAGGAGTGATTCTTCGCCTCTGTAGGAAGAGTAGGGTGGATGTTGGGGTAAAAGGTAGGATCTGCTATCTCCTGAAGAGGCCAGGGGGTAGGAGGAAAGGACCCCTCATTGGATTTTGCGCGGGAGGCCAAGTCTGGGAGAGGGGAGAGCCAGAGCGACGGTTGCTGAGGCTTGGGGTCGGTAGACGAGCCCTGGAGATCGGCAGACGAGCTCCAAGGGTCGGTAGGCGATCCCCTTGCTAGTTGGAAGAGCGAGGGGACGCCGAGGTCTCCCGTTGGGGCCCGTTTTGTTGAGTACCGAGGGTCGGTGGCCGAGCTCTGAGGGTCGGTGGACGATCTCCTCGCTAGTTGGAAGAGCGAGGAGGAGGCTCGCGCTGTTCTTCTGGGGATCGGCTTGTCGAGCACTAGGGGTCCGCAGACGAGTCCCTTGTGGCAAGAGGAGGGCTTATGGGGCTCGCGGTGTCATCCGAGCTCCGAGCCCTTCTGAATCAAAGGAGGGTAGATGGGGCTCGCGGTGCTATCCGAGCTCCGAGCCCCTTTGAGTCAAAGCAAGGCAGTTGGGGCTCGCGATGCTATCCGAGCTCCGAGCCTTTTTGAATCAAAGGAGGGCAGTTGGGGCTCGCAATGCTATCCGAGCTCCGAGCCTTTTTAAATCAAAGGAGGGTAGTTGGAGCTCGCGATGCTATCCGAGCTCCGAGCCCCTCTAAGTCAATGGAGGGCAGATGGGGCTCGCGATGCCATCCGAGCTCCGAGCCTCTTTGAATCAAAGGAGGGCAGTTGGGGCTCGCGATGCTATCCGAGCTCCGAGCCTCTTTGAATCAAAGGAGGGCACTTGGGGCTCGCGATGCTATCCGAGCTCCGAGCCCCTCTGAGTCAATGGAGGGCAGTTGGGGCTCACGATGCTATCCGAGCTCCGAGCCCCTCTGAGTCAAAGGAGGGTATATGGGGCTAGCGGTGCTATCCGAGCTCCGAGCTCCTCTGAGTCAAGGCAGGGTAGTTGGGGCTCGCGATGATATCTGAGCTCCGAGCCCCTCCGAATCAAAGGAGGGCAGCTGGGGCTCGCGATGATATCCGAGCTCCGAGCCCCTCCGAATCAAAGGAGGGCAGCTGGGGCTCGCGGTCCTATCCGAGCGTCGACCCTTCTCTAAAATAGGAGAGGAATCATTGGCTCGTGATACTATCCGAGCGTCGACCATTCTGTGAAATAGAAAGGGAATTATTGGCTCGCGATACTATCCGAGCGTCGACCCTTCTGTGAAATAGAAGGGGAATTATTGGCTCGCGTTGCTATCCGAGCGTCGACCCTTTTGTGAAATAGAAGGGAAATTATTAGCTCGCGGTGCTATCCGAGCGTCGACCCTTCTGTGAAATATAAGGGGAATTATTGGCTCGCGTTACTATCCGAGCGTCGACCCTTTTATGAAATAGAAGGGGAATTATTGGCTCGCGTTACTATCCGAGCGTCGACCCTTCTGTGAAAATAGAAGGGGAATTATTGGCTCGTGGTGCTATCCGAGCGTCGACCCTTCTATGAAAATAGAAGGGGAATTATTGGCTCGCGATACTATCCGAGCGTCGACCCTTCTATGAAATAGAAGGGGAATTATTGGCTCGCGATACTATCCGAGCGTCGACCCTTCTGTGAAATAGGAGGGGAATTATTGGCTCGTGATTCTATCCGAGCGTCGACCCTTCTGTGAAATAGGAGGGGAATTATTGGCTCGCAATACTATCCGAACGTCGACCCTTCTGACTTGTTGAAAAAAGCCTCTTTGGAGAGAAAAGGTGGAGGGGTAGTGGGGTAATTTCATGCCTATTGCTGACATCATGGGCGCAAAGATCAAAGCGTTTCCAGATCTTGGTGGTCGCTGGATCTTGATGGTTAAGATCCAACGGCCAGATCTTTTTTGCGAAAATCGAGGAGTCACTTTTCCCCTTTAAAACCCTCTCTCCCTCCCTCATTTCTTCATCTTCACTTCATTACTCACTTTCCAATTTTTAAAAGAGCGGGAATCTTACTTGCCGTCGGCGATATTTTCTGGTGACCGTAACTTCCTACGCTCCAGGTTAGTACTTTCTTTTTAGTAATGTCGCGAACTCAGTCCGGATCCGAGGCTAGCTCGTCAGGCCGTTCCGCGGAGGAATCCGAGCAGGAGACGTCCTCGTCCTTGAGTAAGTATAAGGTGAAGGAAGAAGTTCTGACCGACCCTGGGTCGGACAAGGGGGTGACGTAGCCTTCATTGTGTCCCCATTGAGGTCCAGAAGGCCGGGCAAGGAGCCCATGGATGAGGGTGATGAGGAGGAAGAGGATGAGGGGGACGGCGAGGACGAGGAGGAACAGGATCAGGAGGAGGACGATGAGGAAGAGGAGGGGGAAGGCACCGAGGGCGAGGAGGAAGACGAAGATGATCAGGGTGCCGATGGTGACAAGGAAGACGAGGAGGATGAGGTCGACGAACGGGAGGCTGCCCAAGGAGACGCTGGCCAGGGCACGGCTGGAAAGCCGACCGGGGTCAGAGAAGATCTTCCACCCCTTTCCCCTTTGTCGACGCCGTCTCCCGAGCGGAAGGCTCGCCCTCGTCGGAAAAAGAAAGTCTTGACCATCCCACATAGTCCTTCCTCACCAGATGAGTACGCACCGAGACCGGGTCTCGAGTTTCCCCGGGTCTCCTTCAAGAATCCAGGATCGATTCGGATGTATCCCGACGATATTAAGGACATCGAACCGATCCCTCCAGTGCCAGGCGAAGACACCCGGGTGAAGATTCGCGCTGATAGCATCCCGAGCATTTTGAAGGCAGAATATCTTAACATTATTAGGGCTGCCTACTACATTCCGCGGGAGTTCGAGATCTTCATTCTGAGCCCAGGTATTCGGCCCACCACGGCTCTGGCGCCGGGTTACTGTATGTTCCCCGAGGACGCCTTCCTCTCGGGGCTGAGGCTGCCTCTGCATCCTTTTGTCAAGAGGGTTCTGAACTGGGCGAAGCTGTGTCCCATGCAGTACGGTCTGAACTCCTGAAAGCATCTCATTTGCTTTATACTGAAGTGCCAAGAGAAGGGAGTGAAGCCGAGACTGACGTATTTCCAGAGCCATTCTTGGGATCGGTTCGCTCGGAGATCAGGAGGGGATTTTTTACTTTTCACCGAGGCTGCATAAGAAGGTCATGCATGGTCATCCGGACTCTATAAAGGGGTGGAAAGAAAAGTATTTTGTGGTTCGGACTGAGGGGTCTTGGGAAATTCCGACTAGGTGGAACTTCGTCAAGCCGAACCACAAGCCTCCGAGGAAGAGCGACTTGACCGCCAAGGAGTGGAAGAGGGTGGAGAAGATAGTCGGGGGGCACAGTATCGCATGGCCTCGTGTGACTGAGATACACCTCGCCCGGGCCGAACTGAGTCCTGCCGACCCTAGTATGTTTCTTTCCGAATATGTTCATTTTCCTACCTTCGTGTTAACGTTAGCTCTTCTCCTTTCTATTTTTACAGGGATGACAACTCAACAGACGGACGCGAAGAAGATACTGCTTGCTATCGCCGAGAAGGCGAGGATAGAGAAGAAGAAGAAGGTCGAGCAGGAGAGGATAGCGGCCGAGAAGCAGAACCTCGTTGCGCAGACCGGAGCGTCCTCCCAGGTGCCGGCCCCGGTGGCCGAGGAGCCTTCCCCGGCGAAGAGGGCCAAGAGGCAACACTCCCACCCCTCCCATTCATCGAGGGCGGCTCGGGATGCTGCGGGTGGTTCGGGTAAGACTGTGGATGCCCCGGAAAAAGGGCTCCCCCCTATACGGCCGACCATCACGGAGATGGTGAGCAAGCAGGGTACGCTGCCCTTTGCCCCTGATTGGTCGATCGTGCGGGAGGATTCTCTGCTTGATGGGCCGCTGTCGGTCGAGTTCGTCTCGAAGGCCGCCACCAAGCGTGATTTGATGGCCCTGGCGGCGCAGACGGCGGACTAGGCCTACATGCGGTGGTCTCAGGCACACCTCTTGGTATGTTGGCTTAGCTCTACTTTACTCATTAACTTGGGAGTTTTTTTGATCTCTCTCTTCGGACAGGCGATGCTCCATGGTCAGGACTTCCACAAGTGCTTGGAGAAGGAGATATACATCGAGAGGCGAAATGCGGAGAAGTACCTCCGCGAACTAAACAAGGCCACAGATGAGCTGAAAGATGCCCGGGCCATGGTGGCCGTCCATGAGGACCAGATAGAGTCGCTCTGCAGAATCCACAAGCAGGACCGAGAGGATCTTGAGGCGAAGATCGCGGCCGAGGCGCAGAAGGGGAAAAAGGCACTGGAGGAGATGGAGTCGGCCTTGGGGGAGACTCTGATGCTGGCGCAGGACGAGGCGTACGAACAGGCCAAGTCCTATTTTAGGCAGATATACCCCGAGCAGAATGTGGACCATCTCTGCTATGGATGGCAGGCGAACCTGCCGCTGACCCCTGGTGGTGACGATGCGGGGGGGAGTTCAGGGCGACGAAGAGGTGCCATCCTCCCCTCAAGAATAGACTAGCTTTTGTTTCTTTTTTCATTTTGATGTAACTGCCTTAAGCGGACTGGCCACCGCGGCTTTTGTATCAAACTTTTTGAAAGAAATGAAATTTACTTTTTTAGGCCGATCCTTCCAGACTTGTGCTTTTTGTGATATTTGCTTTCATCTTTTAGTAGATGCACGGGACTCGGATCGCCGACCCCATTTCTGCCGATGCACTTCTGACTCGAGCGGGGAAGGAGGCTTGGGAGGCAATTTTGGCTGGCCAACGAAAACAGACTCGGGACCGAGCGGCCGCTAAGAATTATTTTCTGAATAGATCTAGAGAGCTTGGTCTGGAGGTGGTGCGCCTGAAGAAGGCCATAGCCGATCAGGACTGGTGGGTAATCGAGACGGACTGGTCCCTATCGGATGCCTCCAGCGGGCAGTCGGCTTTGAAGTCTTTCCTTCGCGAAGCCGTGGTCGGAAAGAGCTGGAGATTTGCAGGCTGAAGCTGGTGTTAGGTCCGGGTCTGGTGGAAGAGGCCAGCAACTCGACCCCGGGGCGGTCTCCGACATTTCTGTTGGATGAGGCCCAGCCCGGTGATGCAGGAAGCTCGGTGGCTGGAGTATCTTTCCGGGCCGATCCGACCGAGCATGGGAAGAGCCCCAAAGGAGGCGCCGAGTTTGACTTTCAGGCCGAGTGCGAGTGAGTTTGTGAGTTGTTCATTGTATTTGTACCGACGTTCATTGAGTTGTAAGCAATGAGTAATAATAATAGCATTCGTTTTCTCGAACCTTGATTGCCTCGGTTGCCGAGGGTGGCCGGTGTGCTTGCTATGAAGGGTCCCCACTGATGCGCCTGCATCACAAATGGCGACATTTCGCATTCCCATGAGCATTTATGGTGACGTTTCGCCTTCCGTCGTTTCATATTCCTATACGCAATAAATGTGGGTCTCAGGGGGCTATATAATGCCCACTCCCCTTGTTGGTTGGCAGGCAGTAAGCTGCTTGATTTGGGTGCCTGCGGAAAGCGGGCGCCCAGAGAACATAATGTTTCCGTATACTCCGGATCGGAGGCATACCGATCACCCTCGGACTATTCGGGGTACAGGCCGTTAGAGCCATGTGACCCTGGGTTGTTTGTTGGTGAGCGGTGGGCCGACCGATCGGTTCGGGGGTTTGGATAGAGCCGAAGCGTGGTGGCTCTCCTGCCGTCCTCAAACAGTTCGAGGTTTCGTGTTTGTAAGAGCCCGAAACCCCGAGATGTTCGTGGGCGAGAGAAGGGTCATCTTAACAGCTCGAAGGCTCGGAGCGTTTGGCTTGGGACGGAGAGAGCAGAGGGTCGATGGCCCCCCTGCCACCCTCGAACAGTTCGGGGTTTGGGCTGGTGAAAGCCGTAAACCCCGAGTTGTTCGCGGGTGATAGGGTGGTCATCAAATCGACTCGAAGCTCGGGGCATCTGCCGAAGGCGGATGCTCTAAACCTTGATAAAATTTTTGTTAACACAAGGTAGTAGGTCATAACCGAACTCTCATGTGGGTGAGAGGCAGTTGTAGGCGTAGCAGAGGGTCGCCACCGAGCGTTAAGGTCGTGGTACCTTGGAGAAGGCACCCGCCTTGCTTGGGGTCGACGCCGAGCTCCCACACTTGTTCTCAGGGAGAGACGGTGTGGGAGTGGCTAGCGGATGTCGCCTCGTACATAGGTTAATGAGCTTGAAGAAGCCCAAACCGAGCGAGGGACGGTTGCCGAGCCCCCATACTGGTGAGAAAGATAGTTGTAGGCGTAGCAGGGGGTCGCCGCCGAGCATCAAGGTTGCGGTACCTTGGAGAAGGCACCCGCCTTGCTCGGGGTCGACGCCGAGCTCCCACACTTGTTCTTAGGGAGAGACGGTGCGGGCGTGGCTGACGGATGTCGCCTCGTACATAGGTTGATGAGCTTGAAGAAGCCCAAACCGAGTGAGGGACGGTTGCCGAGCCCCCATACCGGTGAGAAAGACAGTTGTAGGCGTAGCAAAGGGTCGCCGCCGAGCGTCAAGGTCGCGGTACCTTGGGGAAGGCACCCGCCTTGCTCGGGGTCGACGCCGAGCTCCCACACTTGTTCTCAGGGAGAGACGATGCGGGCGTGGCTGGCGGATGTCGCCTCATACATATGTTGATGAGCTTGAAGAAGCCCAAACTAAGCGAGGGACGGTTGCCGAGCCCCCATACCGGTGAGAAAGACAGTTGTAGGCGTAGCAGAGGGTCGCCACCGAGCATCAAGGTCGCGGTACCTTGGAGAAGGCATCCGCCTTGCTCGGGGTCGACGCCGAGCTCCCACACTTGTTCTCAGGGAGAGACGGTGCGGGCGTGGCTGGCGAATGTCGCCTCGTACATAGGTTGCTGAGCTTGAAGAAGCCCAAACTGAGCGAGGGACGGTTGTCGAGCCCCCATACTGGTAAGAAAGATAGTTGTAGGCGTAGCAGGGAGTCGCCGCCGAGCGTCAAGGTCGCGGTACCTTGGAGAAGGCACCTGCCTTGCTCGGGGTAGATGCCGAGCTCCCACACTTGTTCTCAGGGAGAGACGGTGCGGGCATGGCTGGCAGATGTCGCATCGTACATTGGTTAATGAGCTTGAAGAAGCCCAAACCGAGCGAGGGACGATTGCCGAGCCCTGAGCCCCAAGCTTGTACGAGAAGCTTTACAGGCTCGCGCTGTTATCCGAGCACCGAGCCCTAAGCTTGTAAGAGAAGCTTTACAGGCTCGCGCTGTTATCTGAGCACCGAGCCCTAAGCTTGTAAGGGAAGCTTTTCTGGCTCGCGCTGTTATCCGAGCACCAGGCCCCAAGCTTGTAAGAGAAGCTTTTCAGGCTCGCGCTGTTATCCGAGTACCGAGCCCCAAGCTTGTAAGAGAAGCTCTTCTGGCTCGCGCTGTAATTCGAGCACTGAGCCCTAAGCTTGTTGGAGAAGCTTTTCTGGCTCGCACTGTTATCCGAGCACCGAGCCCTAAGCTTGTTGGAGAAGCTTTGCAGGCTTGCGCTGTTATCCAAGCACCGAGCCCCAAGCTTGTAAGAGAAGCTTTTCCGGCTCGTGCTGTTATCCGAGCACCGAGCCCCAAGCTTGTAAGGGAAGCTTTACGGTCTCGCGCTGTTATCCGAGCACCGAGCCCTAAGCTTGTAATAGAAGCTTTTCAGGCTCGCGCTGTTATCCGAGCACCGAGCCCCAAGCTCCAAGCTTGTAAGAGAAGCTTTTCTGGCTCGCGCTGTTATCCTAGCACCGAGCCCCAAGCTTGTAAGAGAAGCTTTTCTCGCTCGCGCTGTTATCCGAGCACCGAGCCCTAAGCTTGTTGGAGAAGCTTTACAGGCTCGCGCTGTTATCCGAGTACCGAGCCCCAAGCTTGTAAGAGAAGCTTTTCAGGCTCGCGCTGTTATCCGAGCACCGAGCCCCAAGCTTGTAAGGGAAGCTTTACGGTCTCGCACTGTTATCCGAGTACCGAGCCCTAAGCTTGTAGGAGAAGCTTTACGGTATCGCACTGTTATCCGAGCACCGAGCCCTAAGCTTGTAGGAGAAGCTTTACAGGCTCGCGCTGTTATCCGAGCATCGAGCCCCTAGCTTGTTCTTTACTTGTAACAAAATAAGATGCCATAGGCTTGTTTTAAGAAAGCTGGCATGTTTACAATATATTTGAACTTTACAAAGGACCAGGCACGACGTGCCGATTACAATCATGACAATTTACATGGAGGCTATTCTCCTTCTAAGAACTTGATTAAGTGTTCCGCATTCTAGGACCTCTTGATGGGCTTGCCTTCAGCACTGGTCAGGCGGTACGTGCCTGGGCGCACGACTTCGGATACTTTGTACGGGCCCTCCCAATTGGGTGCCAACTTTCTCTTCTGGCCGGGATTGGATACCGCTAGCTTTCGGAGGACAAGATCTCCGAATTTGATGTCAGTTGGGCGCACCTTCTTGTTGTAGAACTTTTCAATTCTTTGCTGGTAGATACTTCTTCTAACGGCGGACTTTTCCCTGACCTCGTCTATGAGGTCCAGGTCGGCTCGCAGCTGTTAGGAGTTGGCAACCTCGTCGAAAGCCATGATTCGGGGTGAAGGGATCCCGATCTCCAAGGGAATGACGGCCTCTGCACCGTACGTCAGATTGAAAGGGGATTCTCCCGTGGGAATTCTCTTTGTTGTTCGGTGGGCCCAAAGAACGCTGGGTAGTTCGTCGACCCATAACCCCTTGGAAGAGTTATCGAGTCGTTTCTTGAGGCCGTCGAGGATTTGGCAGTTCGCATTCTCGGCCTGACCGTTATACTGGGGGTGGCACACTGAGGAGAAGCACTGCTGGATCCCAAGATCTTCGCAGAACTTGCAAAACTGCTTACCCGCGAATTGAGTCTCAGTGTCTGTGATGAGTACCTGTGGAATCCCGAACCGACAGACGATGTGTTTTCAGAAAAACTGCTGAGTCTGTCGCTCGATGATCGTTGCTAATGGCTCGGCCTCGATCCACTTAGTGAAATAGTCGATAGCCACAATGAGAAACTTTCGCTGGCCCGTTGCTTTTGGAAATGGGCCTACCAAATCCATCCCCCACATTGCAAAGGGGGTCGGACTGAACATGGACCGGAGGTTTGCCTGAGGAGCCCTCTTCACGGGGGAGAACCGTTGGCAGGGGCCACACTTCTTCACTAGGACGAGGGCGTCTTGCAGCATACTGGGCCAGTAGTGCCCGTGGTTTAGCGCCTTCCATGCTAGTGATCGGCTTCCCATGTGACATCCGTCGATCACCTCGTACAGCTCCTTGAGGGCGTACTTGGCTTCGTCTGGGCTTAGGTAGCGGAGGTAGGGTCTGCCATCGGTTATTGTATAGGATCTTTTGAAGATGGTGGCATTGATGACCGCGAATCTTTCAGATCGGACCCTGATCCGCCTTGCTTCAGCTCGGTCCTCGGGGAGCTCTCCCTTGACCAGAATTTTTTTGATAAGAGTGGTCCAGTCGTCAAGAGGGGCTCCGTCTTCGATGCACAGAACCTCCGAGGAGTCTGTACTTGGCTTCAACAGGACTTCAATTAGGACCGTGCGGTCGAGGCCTTCAAAAGATGAGGAAGCCAATTTTGACAGGGCATCGGCCTGGACATTCTGTAATACCCTGATTTTTCAATTAATGAGAAATTATTTATTTTTGCACGTGTTGTGCACGTGCAATATATTTTGTTAGATTATTTTATCATGATGTGTATGTTTAAATATAATTTTCTCAAATTATTTTAGTACAAAAAGCCTTCTTTAAAAGCCTTATTTGATTTAACTAAAAAGCCTTTTCTTAAAAAGCCCAAAAACAATTTTATTTTAATTATTTTTATAAAATTATTTTGGCCCAAAAAGAAAGCCCATGAATTAATTAATTTTAATTAAACTTGTCATGTAGAAGACTTTTTTTAAACAAAATTATTTTTATACAATTTTGAAATGTACAAAATTGGCCTAGTTGCATGCACGTGCACTACACGTACACGTGCAATGCACACTCTCCTAAGGGATGGCCGGTAGCATTCTTTTTGGAGGGAACTTTTGAGTTTGGGTGTGGAGACATGGGGGTAGTTTCAAGGAAGTGGGTAGTTCTTGTAACTTCTACTTTGATCTAAACCCTTCATCCAACAACCACCAAGATGATCTTAGCCCTCCATTCCCCTCATTTTTTTGTATAAATACCCCCCCCTCATGGCTAACTTTTCATATGCAAAGTGTATTTCTAATTTATAGTATTATTATTATTGTGGGAGTTATAAAAGATAAGAGAGTTGTGTGGGTTTTTGTGTGCTTGGAGTGGCCGGCATCATCAAGGAGCATCGGGTGGAGCTTGAAGGAAGCATTCGGCATAGGCTTGGAGGCTTGGAGCTTGAGCGCTTTTGGCTAGGAGGCGGTGCGTTCATCTACAAGGATTCGATTACTTTTGTTTGTGTTTCTCTCCAATTGAGGTGGGTGAAACATTTTATATTTCTAAAGTAGATCCATGTTAATTTTACACCATTAAAGATGCATGAAAAAGATTATAAAGAGCCCACTTAATTTGAGTAGTTAGCATGTGAATTGATTGAAATGTATTGAATAACTTATATGGCTCTAGTATTAAGATTAAATTGTGTGTAGATTACCCCATGTTTATTATTGTGAAGTGGTGATAGTGATTAAATTGAATTAAGAGTGTTGTTATTATGATTAGAGACATAATGTACACTTGTTAATTGTGATAGATGGACCTTCATGTTGATATGAATGTGGATTATGGGAATTATATGTGATGGTTGAATTAATAAATAATATCAGTAAATTATCACCATGAAATTAGTGAATAAAAGACTAGTAGATTAATTGTATGGCAATGTCGAAAATGCAAATTTTGTAGTTTAATGAATTAATTTTGGGATTTTTGTGTGTGAAAAATATATTTCATTAGCACCAAAAATTATATTATTTTACTGATATGAACTTTTATGACTGAGGATCTAATCTGGAAGTTTTTATAAAATTTTACTAAAGTAATAAGAAGCTATGGCTTAATGAATATCGAGTTACTTTCAAAACAGTATGAAAATAATACAAACGGGATTTGATTTGGGTTAGTGACAACCCGAGCCAGTGGCTCAGGTGGTCGGGACCCCGGTTGGCTTTTCTGTGTCGCACGGTTCGAACCCCAGGTCGAACACTTCTTTTTTAAAATTACCCCAAAACAGTAAGCAGCGAACCTGAGGGTTATATACAACCCAGTCGCCTATATAACGTGAGCCGAGTTCGGCCTAGTGGTCGGCGCTCTGTTTGGTCTTGGTGTGGCGCCTGGTTCGATTCTTGCCTTTGGCATATTGGAAAAAAATATTTTTTTGGGTGTTTTTGAAGTCCAAAAATTATGAAATAAATATGGTAATTCTCATAAAAATACAAGGAATTTTATAAGAGTGATTTGGGTATTTTTAGAATGAAATACAATATGGTTTGTGAATAAAAGGCATAAATGGAGCTTTGGTTATGAGATATACACTTGTGATTTTTATAACTTATAAAGATAGGCTATTATAAAGTAATTGGCATAAGTGCTTGTGGCGTGACATGATTTTATTTATTTTCATTATGAGTATGGTGCAAGATATGAAATATGAAGGTTGAAATGTGATTTTATGAAGTTGTATAAATTCATGTATGGTTATGAAAATAAAAACCATGATTTATGAAAAAGGAAAAGAAATTGTTAGCTATATGCATGAATTGTTTTCATTATGAACTCATGAATTAAAAGTATCATCGTGGACTTGTGAATAAAGTGAAATCATGAATTGAAAAAGAATGAGTATGAAACTCGACATGGAAATTGTCAGGAGTTAAAGATTGTGAAATGAAATTTGAAATAGAGTAGCTAAGTCTCCCCGGCATTGAGAAAAGTGAATTGAATTGAAATTAGACCAAGGTTGGTCATGTTGAATTAAATGAATAAGTCCGGTCGATGGAGAGGCTAACTCTAGTGATTATTTTGTTCATGATTTTTAAATAAAACTAAGGACTAGTGCATAGTGAAGACGTGATGAAAGTAAGAGAAAAACACGGAGTATGAGGGCCCTGGGTAGCGGCGAGAGCGTATCCCAGGAATTCCCATGACGAGTCTGGGTGAGGATACTGTTCCAGAGTACCGTCCCAGTGGCGACGCTCGTGGGATGTTTGAAGACTACGGGTGGTGTCATGTTTATGGTGAGTGCGTATCCCAGGAATTTCCATGATGCGTCTGGGTGAGGATACTCCTCCAGAGTGCCTAAACATGAGTTCGTAGGTCAGATAACATCTAGGATACTTACCGTAATTACAGTAGTAGATTAGATCATAACGGGGGATTGAACCCTATAAAGATGAAGACGAATAAGGGCTTGCCCTCGGACCTATGTAGTATGGGATGCATAGAATCCGAACAAGTGTGCATTAGTGTCATATAATTAACTGCATTAAGGACTAAGTGCACAATCACAACACGACATCAATAGGGTAGTCCCTTTAGTCTGAATGTGACAAGTTTGTGTTTGCTAAATATGAAATGTTAAGTTATACTATTTTCGGCAAGCGAGGACGGCCGTGTATAATGATCGTCGGTTGAATAAACTGACGTACCCACAGTCTAACATGCAGGTAAATGTTATGCTAAAGATTAAAGAGGATTTGGATGCTCAAAGATTTTATCAAGCTGTTGTACTTGTATTTAATTGTTGTATTTTACTTCCGCTGTGCAAAAGAAAGATGTAATTATGATGTAAACTCTGATGTATGATGAAAAGTTTTTATTTCCCTGTAAAAGTGTACTAAGAAAGTGAAAAGATCCTGTAGAACATCTCGAATTCAGTGTAATTGGGATTCGGGGCGTTACACATTCAGCTCCCAGGGGATCCTTACGACAGTCGATTCATCGAAAGACGATAATAGGCGTTGGACCATGGCTCGGTACCTGATCATTCGATCGTCACGGGCCTCGTAGTCCTCGGTAATCTGGTTGACCACCAGCTGAGAGTCACTAAATGCCCGAATCTGTCTGGCACTGGCTTGATGAGCCAGGTTGAGCCTGGCGATCATGCCTCATATTCAGTCTCGTTGTTAGAGGCCGGAAAGTTGAGGCGGAGGCAATACTGAAGGAGGAAACCATCCAAGCCTTGAAGGATGATGCCCGCACCACTCCCTGTTTCGTAAGAGGAGCCGTCGACGTAAACTTCCCACGTCTGGTCGGCTTCTTTGCTCGCGGGTGGCTCGGAGATGGTGCATTCTATGATGAATTCAGCGAGAGCCTGCCCTTTGATGGACGTTCTTGGTTGATAGCCGATGTTGTACTGGCTGAGTTCGATCGACCATTTAACTAGTCGACCGGAGCTCTCTGGTTTGTAGAGCATGGCCTTCAGGGGTTGATCCGTGAGTACCTGGATCGAATGCGCCTGGAAGTAAGGACGAAGCTTCCGCGCGGCTATGACCAAGGCGTACGCCACCTTCTCCATCCTGGAATACCGGGTCTCGGCGTCGAGCAGGACCTTGCTTACATAGTAGAGGGGCTTCTGAACCCCTTCCTCTTCTCGGACAAGGACGGCACTGAGCACATTCTCCGAAGCGGAAAGGTAGATCCAGAGTGGCTCCCCTGGTTCGGGCTTGCTGAGGAGAGGAGGGTTGGCAAGGTACTCTTTCAATTGTGCAAAGGCCTCTTGTTGTTGAGCACCCCACTCTAACCTTCCAGTGCCGCGCAGTGCCTTGAAGAACGGAAGGGACTTCTCTCCAGACTTGGAGAGAAAACGGCCAATGGCCGCCAGTCTACCCGTTAGCCTCTGGACTTCTTTGACATTCCTCGGTGGGGCCATGTCTATTATGGCCTGGATCATTTCGGGGTTCGCCTCGATGCCGCGCTGGCTGACAATGAACCCTAAGAACTTCCCCGAAGAGACGCCGAAGGCGCACTTCGCCAGGTTGAGCCTCATGTTGTGGGTTCGAAGGACCCCAAAGGCCTCTTCCAGGTCGGCGACGTGGTGCTGTCCTTGTTGGCTTTTGACGAGCATGTCGTCGACGTATACCTTCATGTTGCGCCCGATTTGATCTTTAAAGACGCGGTTGACGAGCCTCTGGTAGGTAGCGCCGGCGTTCTTCAGCCCGAAGGGCATGACCCGGTAGCAATACAGTCCGTGGTCTGTGACGAAGGACATCTTGGCAATGTCTAGAGGGAACATCCGGATCTGGTTATAGCCTGAGAAGGCATCTATGAACGATAAGAGCTCGTGGCCCAAGGTCGCATCGATCAGGGCGTCAATGCTAGGGAGAGGGAACGGATCCTTGGGGCATGCCTTGTTGAGGTCGGTGAAATCTATACAGATCCTCCAACTCCCGCCCGCCTTCTTGACCATGACGACGTTCACCAGCCACTCCGGGTAGCTGACCTCTTGCACGAAACACACGGACAAGAGCTTGTCGACTTCTGCGTTTACTGCCTGTTGTCGCTTCGGGGCAAACTTGCACCATTTTTGGACAACTGGTTTCGACCCGGGGATCACGCTGAGTTTGTGCATGATGAGATCCTCAGAGATGCCGGGCATGTCAGAGGGCTTCCAGGCAAAGAGGTCGACATTGCATTGAATGCAAGCGATTAGGGCGGACTTGAGGTCGGGGGCGAGGGAGCAGCTTACTCGAAAATGCTTCGACGCATCCCCTGTCTCGAACGAGACATCTTGCAGCTCGTCTGCCGGCTCTGGCTCTGGCTGGGTTCTTTCCAGCTCCAGCTCGACGGCATCGAGGGGAAACATCCCGCTTCCGATCGGCGTCATGTAGCACGAACGTGCTGCTTCTTGGTTCCCTCGGACAGCTCCGACGCCAGTGTTAGTAGGGAACTTCATTTTCTAATGGTAGGTCGAGGGAACCGCCTGGAGGGAGCAGAGCCCCGGACGGCCGAGGATGGCGTTGTAGGCTGCCTTGACATTCACAACCATGAAGTCCATAGACTCGGTCCTTCTGTTCTGGGTCGTGCCTGCTGTGACATCGAGGGTGACAATCCCCTCTATAGTTACGGGGATGCTGGAGAATCCGTGCAGGGTGTACCCGGCGGGTTTTAGTTTCTCACGGGAGAGCTTTAAGTTCTCGAATGCTTCCAGGAACAGAATGTTTACAAAGCTCCTATTGTCCACGAGGATTCGCCGGACCTCGAAGTTTGCCATGCTGAGGCCAACGACCAGTGCGTCACAATGAGGAAGCCGGACTCCTTCTAGATCCTCTCTTGAGAAGGAGACAGGAAGTTGCTGGACCTGGGGGGAGAGAGGGCCCTGTACGGTGTTGACATCCCGGACGAAGGCTTTGCGGAAAGTGTTGGATTCCCCTCCCATGGGCCCGCCATGGACGCAGTGCAGGATTGCCTGTCCCTCGGGTACTTCGGGCTCCGGATCTTGCTCGGGACGCCGACGGTGCATTCGAGGAGGAAGGGAATCCCTCCTGTTTCTGTTGTCCCTCTGTTCCCGGGCGCCTTCCCTTTTGAATTCTCGGAGGTACCTTCATTGAATAAGGGCCTCAATTTCATCCTTCAGGGCGTGGCAGTGATCTGTGTCATGCCCGTTGTTCCGGCAGAATTGGCAGTAGAACCGCTGATCCCTCTTCTTGCTGGTGTTGTTGGACGGCCATGGTGGGTACTGGACGAGGTCGCTGTCTTCAATCGCTAAGAGGATTGCCGACACGTTCTGTGTCAGGGGAGTGTACCTCTCGAAGAGGGGGGTCGACGGAACCTTCTTTGCGGAGCCCCCGTCTTTTGGAGCTTTTTTCGCCAGCACCACTTCGTCGGCCTTGCGCTTCCCCTTCCCGGGAACTTCCTTCTGGTCCTCTGGGTTGAGGGCCTCTTCGGCTTGAATATTTTTCGACCCGGTTGAGGAGGTCGGGGAAGTCTATCTGCGGCTTCTTTGCCAGGGAGGTCTTCAGCTGTCCATGTCGGACGTTGTGGCGGAAGGCTGCCGAGGCAATGCCGGGATCGAGGGATGAGACTGACCTCGCCTCGGCGGTGAACCTTCGGACAAACACTCGGAGTGACTCCCCCTCCTTTTGCCGGAGTCCAAGTAGGGACGCACTCGTTCTTTCGGCCTTTCGGCTGGTCACGAAGTGGGCGAGGAAGCTGCCTTCTAGCTGGTCGAAAGAATAGATGGAGTCGGGGGTGAGCTTGGAGAACCATTCCCGAGCCGGACCCCGGAGTGTTGCGGGGAAGGCTCGGTACAGGAGGGGATCCGATGCGCTGTGAATCATCATGAGGGTTTTGAAGCCTTCCATGTGATCAGCAGGATTGCCTTCACCGTTATATGTCTCGAACTGAGGCGGACGGAAATTGCGGGGTATCTCCGCCTGCAGGATGAGGGCGGAGAAAGGAGGGCGGACCGGCCTATACCCCTGAGCTGCTCTTGGGTCGCCGTTACCAAAGTGGTCGAGGCGCTCCTCCATTTCTTGGAGGCGCTTAAAATATCGCCATCATACTTTGGGGGGATTGTTGAGGGGCAAGACACGCTAGCCTCGGCCTCCGACCGTGTGTGGGAACGGCGGGCATTCTCATTGACGGGGACCTTTCCGATGGCACCCAAGATTTCGAAAGTTTTGGAACTCCTGGTGGGTAACCGGGGCTCCTTCGGCCCGGTTTGGTTGGGCGGACTGTCGCCGACCGACCCGGCAGAGCACAGGCTCCCGGCCTTGGGATTGGGGTCTGGGATGGTTCGGAGCCGAGTTGGAAGCGGCTCCTCCCCTGCCACGGCTGGCCTGTCGGTCCAAGAAGACCCCCCATAGGTCGCTCTGGACCGGACGGGAGGTGTTTGGCTGGGGCCCGTAACTGATCCCTTTGTTGTTTGGTCCCTGAGCGTCGGCCACGATGCCTTGTGGAGGCACGTCGTGTCGGCGTGTGAAGGTAACAGCTTTTGCGGCCATGGGAGCCATGTGAGCTCGTGTTGACGGGGGTGCCGACGGGGACGGAGCTCGAGTCGGCGTCTTTGGGGGTACCGTTGGAAGCGAGGCTCGGGTTGGCGTCTACGATAGATAGTTTCCCACAGACGGTGCCATCCTGATGCGGTTTGTTTTTGGGAAACGTGTGGATGCACCAGACGTGAGTTCTTACTTAATTTGTATTGAAGGAGGAGACTCCTATGCAGACGACCCTCGACTGGACGAACGGTACCGGGGGTAGGTGGTATGGAGGTGGAGGCTGATGCTCAGCTCGGATCTTTGGGGCTCGGATCAGAGGGTCTTGTTTACCTGCAGACGGTCTCGGAACACCGAGGTTGGTCCCAGTAGCAGACCCTCCGACGATCTAGTCAGTCACTAAGGGAGAGCAACAGTAACTAGAGTTTGGGTGGAAAAGAGTTGATCACCTGGAGAAGGAGTAGGGGTCTGGTATTTATAGAAGATGCCAATCGGGTCTGGACCCGTTTGGGGCCGGGTCTGGACCCGGTTGCCCGTGATGCTGAAGCGGTGGAAATCCGGGCGGTTTAGGGCTGACGTGGCAGATGCCCGGGCGGTTTTCGGGCTGACGTGGCAGCGGTCCGGGCAGTTTTCCGATGCTGACGTGGCGGATCTGGAGGATCAGGAGGTGTGCGCATCCTGAGGGGATCCTGTGGCCCAGGAGGGGCCATGTCATTCCTAACCCATATCAGCCTCAAGGGTGTTGAAGGTGAGATTGTACCGAGGAACAGCTCTTACTCTTGTAAGACATGTCTTTATTCTAAACTCAAATGTAAAAGGATACAAAAGTAATTTTATTATAAAATCTCTTCCCTCCCCTTCTGAACCAAACAAAAAGATAATTATTTTCCCTCCCCTCCTCTCCTTTGAAGTCTTCATTAAAATTCCTCCCCTCCCTTTCCCTCCCCTCCCCTCCCCTCCATAAAATCCCTCCCCTCCCCTCCCCTCCTTTGAACCAAACAGAGCCTACAGTAAAGTTTGAACCTTTGCTATTCGTTGATTTTGACCGGCAAAAAGCTGCTGTTGACTCCGAGATCTGATCGCTGAGAACGGCTGTTGTCGCTCCCTTGGACCTGCAAAACAAGTCTGAAACACCGAGGGTGGCCCCGGCGACAGACCCTCCAACGCCCAAGTCAAAAACTCAAAGTTATGGTGAGTTTTGAGAGCAGAGTTTGCAGTTACCTGGTTTCTGAGGAGGTCTCGAGGTATATATAGTCGCCGGGGGGGGGGGGGGGGGGGGGGGGGGGGGGGGGAGGGGGGGCAGTTTCAAGATATTTATCTATCTCTACTTCTCGGTAGTTGGATAGAGTCGGTTATGCCATCCATATGAAGAGATCGAGTCTGGAATCCTCACTTGATGAAGGGATAATGTTTTCAAACTCTATCTTGTGTATGGGTGGATAGAATCAGTTGCCCCCTAGGAATAGGGGGCTTAAACTGTATTCGATAAATCCGGACTCCTTTCTGGCAGGACTGTTGTAACAATCCCTATTACATGCTGGATTGGGTCACTAGGCTTGAAAATAGCCCAGCTTAGCTCGTCGAGTCTGTATCTGCTGAAATTACCATTTTACCCTTGAGAGATTTAAGATCCGTGTCTGATTTGGACGGTCCCGATTTTATTCTATTTTTACCCATATCACAAGCCTCCCACTCCCGAATACTGAATTTCAAAGCCTTTGAGGAGTAGTTCGCCCGTGTTTAATGGTTAATAGAACTTATCGAATCATTCGGGGACGTTTGAATCTTGCTCAGGGTGTAATGGTGTTCTGACTTCATAAAGTATCCAGAATTATTTATATAATTTTCTGGAATTTTTTATGATTTCCAAATATTTTAATATTTTTTTTATAGAATACTTAATTAATTAATCCGAATTTTAAATTAATTTCTGGAAATTTAAAAATAATTTTTCTAAAATGATAATTATTTTTCAAAATTTTTTATCATTTTTCAAAATTTTTAAAAATAATATTCTAAAATTTTTTAATTAATTTTTGGAATTTTTTAAAGTAATTTTCGGGTTTTAAATTTTTTTTAGAAATTTATATTTAAAAAATAATAAATAATACCTGAATTAATCCGGATTGTCGATAGATAGGAGCACGGATTTTGAGAAGATCCAAAGGTCAGGATTCCTTGAAGTTAACACCCCGCCCAGCTCGCACCCTATTCGGTTTCGCACCGGATAGCATTGTGGGGCCCAAAAGCCACGTGTCCACATGTGAGAGCACCACGTGGCGGGCGCTGTCAGGAGGGGCAGCAGTCGATGTCACAAAGGAATCAATGACAAACGATGTCACAAAGGAATCAATGACAAACGAATCAATGACGAAACGATGACATATAATTCCACTGTTTCATTATCTGGTCTATCAGACGGTCGGTAAATTCGAGCGCATGAAATTAGTAGTTGCACAAGAGATCTTTTTTGACAAACATTATGAACATTATGACAAACATCATTTGTGAATTGATACCTCACTTAGATATTCTAATTAGGTACAAGATCTTCAGTCGTTATTGTGTGAGTTCCTACTTTTAGGCATAAGATAGTCTAATTCTACACACCCTGGTTTAATTAGCATCGAATGCCTTCTTCATAGTTGAAAACTATACAAATGCTAATTTCTTTTTCCACAGCATACGGCGATAGAATATCTTCCCAAGCATAAGCCAGTATATCTCTTGAAACTATACAATAGATGCGGTTGATGTATGTCTCTTGTTAAATCATGTATCACTTCAGTTTTACTGATTCTTCTCGATAAACTGCAAAAAGAATATGAAATTTTTGTAAGTCATCATTCTTGAAGTGCAAAGAATGACTACAACTTGTACATCAACATCAGGTTTGATACGAAATGACTGAATTGAAAAAAAACTTTAAAAAAAAAAAATGCACGCTGAAATGGTAAGGTCGTGATGCTTTACCGGTTCACTCTTTAGTTATCTCCTGAGGTATCTGGTTCTCTGGTTGGGAGAAGAATTGCTTGGCATTGCGTGCAACATCGGCTTCCAGTATTGCTTCAAGCACAATATCTGATCCACTCGGTTCACCTGGAAATAAAGCAATCAAAGATTTATTTAAAACCCAGAAGAACTACAAGTATGTACATATGGAGACACGAAGAACAGAAAACAAGAATTAATATACATATATCTGAGAACAAGAAAATGCTGTCTCTATGGAGACCAAAACAAGTACAATGAAATCCCAGAGTGAGATACATTGTTTCATGCTAGCTTCCTTGCTGATCATACGATGATGAATGAACACAGAATCTTGCGAGATGTAGCGAGTGTAGAGTATGACAAGAGATCAACTTAGCTTGAGAAACCACAATCATATGCAGAATTATTCAGAACATTCTGATGATATGATCCTGAGTACAATCATAGTCCCTGACCTACTGGAGGTAAGCTCAGAACTAACTGTACCTTGAAGTGTATTGAGTAAAACACAGTGAATATGGGTGACAATATTCATGTGTTTTCTTCTTGCCGATATAGATCCGAATACGGAAATCGTTGGGTAACAATGTTTAATGAAACTAATTTGAATTCGGTCCGGTACATAAATTAGTCTGATATTGTCAAATGCTACTAATGGTTTGTATGAAAACTAAGTCAAATTTCAAATATATTCACATTTATATTAAATAAGGGTTAGTTATAAGGTTACGGTGACTACTGACTAAGTTGGTAATGAGTTTTATATGTTCTATTATACTGGAATGTGTTTTCGGTAATTCAGATATCTATACGGATATTCCAGATAAATCTTCTTACCTATGCAAATGGGATTCTCATGACCCCAAATGCTAGTACCTCTTTGCTGTATTGGATGGATATCGATATTCTTATAATTAATATACAGATGCAAAATCAGATTCGGATTCAGACTTTCAATCTCTGTTTGTACCCTTAGTGTCCTTTGATTTCTATGACTTTTCGAAGTGATTAACTGTGTTATCACATGTAATTAATCTACATATGCCTATGATGATTGAAACAAAACCAAGAGCCCCATTTCATGAGTAGAAGATGTTTGGGGTACCAGACATAAATAATGAGAAAAAAGATTTAAGGATAATTGCAACGTGCATTGATCAAAGATGACTATATATGTTAAAACTAAGCTAAAAAACTCTGTACAACCTTATTAGTATATATTAGTCAATTTAATCCATTTAGCAGTGGTGTGACACAGACAAAATATGTCTTACAACTGCATATCAACCATTCAGAAATGGTGAAATACAGAAAATCGCAATTCAGATGTTTTCTAATATTTTGTTGTTGTCAGTTAGTGGGTGGGGTTTAAGGGTTACTCCTCGAGAAACGAGCATACAGGACTATTTGGCACGAGCAGAAGTACATGACACAAAGACATGGCAACTAAAAATGATTAGGATGCATATTAGAGACCTTGGCATATCAACATCAAACTGAATACATACACAAAAAATATGATGGTCTTGAATGCACTTAAATCACAGGCATAAACATGATACGAGAGAAATCACCACATAATTTACACAGTAATTACAAAAAGTTCAACTTGAAGTAATCAATGAACTGAAATATCTGCATAACCAGTGTCAAGTTTCATATATTCATATACGTATATAGATTCAACATCAGCTATGTTCTCCTTTTAACTATACTCTTATTATTCGAATATATTGTTATTATAGTTTATCATGAACCTGGAACAAATGTGTCATGAAATAAGGACACTTTAGAAATGTGGTGTTAGATACACTATACATGTATAGCTTAATATAAAGGTGTATAGATAACATATTACATTTGACAGTTTATACAAACACTACTTGAAGGAGTTCAAAGGGTGTAAAAGATGTGTCAAACAAATAAAATTAAATGTGATAAAATATTAACCTCCACACTTCAATTACACAGGATACGCAATGGACAAGCTCACTCCTTCCAAATATCTAATATGATAAAAGAAACACCATAATATAGTAAAAATAGACAGCAACCAGAATACAGATGGGATCTGTATAGTGGATGAGCAGAAAGTAATGTCTAATACAGATGGGATCTGTAAATTCGATGAGCAGAAAGGAATGTCTAGATAAGAGATAGCTACAATGATAAAATGATGAGGACATCGGTTCAAGACGATTCGGGCGTTTCTAGCAGCGCAGGCATCGTCTAGGACAGCTGCTTCATTAACTTAGGATTTTATTTCAGTACCATATTTGTTTTTGGTAATTATAGCCATATGTAATCTTTCTTTTATGCATTAGAATATTTTTGAGATTTTAGAATATTTTGAGATTTGTATCAAGATTTGTTTTGAGTCTATATACAGGCCTTGAGATTAATGAGAAGTTATGTTACTCTTGATTAAAAAAAATTATTGTGTTGAGTTTTGCCCTTTATCCCTCTTTTGTGTGATACAAATGAGATCCAATTTTAGGGTTTGTGATAAACTCTAAAACTATACCCAAAATCCCCAAATCAATTAAACCCAAACCCTAATCCCCAAATTTAACTTAAATTAAACCCTAACCTAATCTCCCACTCTTCTTTCCCGTTGAAGCCCGAAACCCAACATTCCCCGTCGTCATCTTCCGCCACCCTTCCCCGTCGCCGGCGAACCTACCGCTGCTCCCCCATCACCTTCGACTTCCCCCTCACCCTCGCCTTCGAAACCCACCCACTCGACAACCTTACCTCGAAGCTCCTCGTCGACCTCCACCTTCGACCACTGCCTCCATCTCCCGCAACCACCTCAGATCAAAACCCTAGTTGCCCTCGCCCTTCAATCCGCGCGTCACTCTCGCCGTCGTCGACTACCACGGGCACAACCGTCGTCGCAGGCTCTACCGCGAGCCCCAGTACCCCATCGCAGCCGCTATCTTCCCCCCTTGTTGCCTCGCCACTGTTGCTCCCGAGCACCGAGTACAGTTGCTTCGAACCCCGGATACTCCTACTTCTCAAATATTTATATTACTGCTTAATCGTCTCTATCATATTATTTGATTTAACTATCGTCCACAAATATTGAGAGTGAGTGTTCTACATGCCTAATTAGAGTACAAATCAATATTGCACTTTTTACTTGCTTGAACGCTTAGAGAGATAATTATTGATTGTTAGTACTGAATTGTTAATTGGGCTTGTTAAACTAGATTCAATTCTTGAAAATCCATCGAACCGATTAAATGTTTTAATTTCTAACTTGATCCGCATTACATGGTGGTAAATTAATCCTTTAAAATTCTTGAAAATTCTCTATTTAGGATTACGTTTTTACATCATTTTGGTATCAGAGCGAAGGTTCTTAAATCCCTAGTTCTTGCATCATTTAGGCATCAATTTTTGCATTCATTTAGGATCGTGTAGAGTCTTTTATTTTTCTTTCTTTATTTTAGATCATTTCAGATTTATAATTTTAAAAAAAAACTTAATTGCATTTAGGACACGTTTTTTTCTTTCAAATTTCCGCATACACACGACCCCTAGTTTCCACCGTTGGTGAATGCGTCTTCGCAGCACCATCACAAATCCCGAAGAGCCTTTCTTCTCTCTCCCAAGCAATCCAATTAGGAACCCTAGACCTCCCCGAACTGAGATGGACAACTCTTATATTTTTGTTACTCTAGCTGTCATTCAAGTAACTCTTGCCAATATCAATCAGAGGCTTGAGAAAGTGAAATTAAATCAAACTGTTGTCCCTGAGCTTCATGCTAAGTTCCTTCAAGCGAATGATCGTGACGGCCGGTGTCAAGATCGTGACCTTGACGAACAATACAAAAAGAACGTTAAGGCTGACGTTCTCCATTTTGAATGCCACATGGAACCCCAAGCTTATCTTGATTGGATCCGTGCGATGGACCACTACTTTGTATGCTTTGACACGAGCGACGCCCTGAAAGTTAAATTTGCCATGATAAAATTGACTGGGAAAGCTCAACACTGGACCAATCTTAAACACGCCCGCAGAGGCCGAGGCCTGGCACCCATAGCCACTTGAGAAGCCATGAAAGAGAAGCTCACTGAGAGATATGTACCGTTATCGTTCCACACCCGATTGCTAGATTTGTGGAACCAACTTTATCAAGGAAGCAAATCCACACAAGAATATGTTGATAAGTTTGATGACTTCCTTATTCGGTACAATGCGTTAGGTAAAGAGAGTGAAGAACAAAGTCTCTCTAGGTTTAGAGCTGGACTACGAGCCGACCTTACGAACGAGCTAATTCATAGAAATGTGGACTCCTTGGCAACAGCCTATGCCCTTGTCCTCGATATGGATTCCCTTAAAGCTAGTTCTCATTCTAAGTCCAGCGATTCGAGAGATCATTTCTCTAGAATGACCCCTACTGATCCATCTAGGCCTAAGCCTCCCGCTCAGCACCCCAACAAATCTTACCCCAGCAAACCTAATTCAAATTTCAATTCACCTTGAAATGAGCATAAGGGTAAGAACGCCGAAAAAGACTACTCTAAGATTGATCCTCTCACTAAGTGCTATAAATGTAAAAGATACGATCATGTTGCTAGCAACTGTCCCAGTCCCAGTATGATCAATATAGTAGAGGATACCGCTGTCATCGCTGATGATTCCGACAATGAGTTTTCCTATGAGCCTATTGAAGACGATGACTTCGGTGAAGAGGATGACCAATATCACCTCACATGAATGTAGTTAGATGTGCTTTGTCCCAGCCAAAGGAAGAAGATGATTGGAAGCGCACTGCTATATTTCATACATTTACGACTATAGGTGGCAAAACTGTAAGGTGATTGTTGACAGTGGGAGCTGCATCAACGCTCTCTTCTGCGGTCTTAGCTAAGACCGGATTTAAGACTGAACCCCATCCACGCCCAAACAAAGTATCATGGACTGATGCGACAGCCCTCCAAGTAAGGATGTTTGGTTCCTGTGGACTTCAAAGCTTACAAAAAGAAAATTTGGTGTGATGTGCTCAAAATGGATGTGGGTCAAGTCATTTTAGGGAGACATTGGTTATACGACCACGATGTGACCATATATGGTCGATCCAACCAATGCGTATTCCAGCACGACGGACTAAAAATAAAGCTCATACCCGTGAGACCACGAACTGATCCGGCTGAAACAACACCGGCTCCCTCGAGAAAGGGCAAGGAAGTAACGTATATGGGTGAAGGAACTCACGAAAAAAATTGACAAGGGGGCTACAATTCTTCTTCTTACAACGAGAGAAGTCCCTAAAGATCCTAAGTCACTCATCCCGCCTCTAGTTACTCCTACCCTACAGGAATTTGCAGATGTGTTTCCTGCTGACCTCTTCGACCAGTTGCCCCTACTGCGTGACATCCAACACGCTATTGATCTGATTCCTGGAACGAGTCTACCCAACTTGCCACATTATCGGATGAATCCGACAGAGCATGCCGAGTTGAAAAGGCAAGTTGATGAGTTATTGGCAAAGAGCTTCATCAGAGAAAGCTTAAGTCCTTGCGCTGTTCCAGCTCTATTTACGCCAAAAAAAGATGGAACCTAGCGTATGTGTAGACAGCCGTGCCATAACAAGATCACGATAAAGTACTGTTTTCCCATTCCCCGTTTGGATGACATGTTGAACATGATGTCTGGTGCCACAATCTTTTTCAAGATTGATCTTAAAAGTAGCTACCACCAAATACGTGTTCGTCTTGGTGATGAATGGAAGACTGCCTTCAAGACGAAGGATGACCTGTACGAATGGATCGCCATGCCATTTAGAATGATGAATGCCCCAAGCACGTTTATGAGAATCATGACGCAAGTACTCCGTCCCTTTATGGGCAAGTTCCTTGTGGTGTACTTTGATGATATTCTCATTTATGGCCGATCCGTTGGGCAACATCTTGACCATTTGAGACAGGACTGCAGTGTTTTGAGAAAGGAATAACTTTATGCTAATCCTACCAAATATACCTTCCTCTTCGATCAAACTATCTTTCTGGAATTTATTGTTTCTGCCCGAGGGGTATCCGCTGACCTAGAAAAGATACGAGCTATTACTGAGTGGCCTGAGCCCTGCAATATTCGTAATGTGCAGAGTTTTCATGGTCTTGTCACCTTCTATCGTCGGTTTGTGCAAGGATTTAACACAATCATGACTCCGATAACCGGCTGTTTGAAGAAATGTGAATTTGTCTGGTCGAAAGAAGCCACGAAAGCCTTCAAAGAGATCAAGAAGAGAATGACTCAGACACCTGTCATGAGGCTGCCAGATTTCACCAAAGTCTTCGAAGTAACGTGTGATGCTTATGGTATTGGTATAGGTGGAGTCCTCAGTCAAGAGAGTCATCTTGTTGCTTATTTTAGCGAAAAGCTGAACGAAGCAAAACAAAAACACTCCACTTATGACAAGGAGTTCTATGCGGTAATTCGCTATTGGCGACATTATCTCCTGCCGCAAGAATTTGTCATTTTTTCAGACTATGAGGCCTTAAGATTCCTTAATTCTCAACAAAAGTTGAATCTGAGACATGCTAGATGGGTAGAGTTCCTACAAGAATATTCATATACCATTAGGCATACAAAAGGGATTGATAATAAGGCCACACATGCGCTAAGTCGTTGTCACATGATCTTATCTACACTGTGCACCGAAATTATTGGTTTTGAGAGATTGAAAGATGAGTATACCTCCTGCCCAGATTTTCATGATATCTGCACCTCTTTGAAGGATGGCATTACTCGAGTGATAGATGATTATTTCTTGAAAGATGATTATCTCTTCTATCGTTCAAAACTATGCATTCCTAGTACATCATTACGAGAGTATCTTGTTTGGGAATTGCACGCTGGTGGCCTTGCTGGACACTTTGAGCATATCAAGACCATTAATGCCATGGAACATAGGTTTTACTGGCCGAAGCTACAGAGAGACGTTGCAAGACTTGTTAATAGATGTCATACTTGTCAACTAGCCAAGCAATAAAAACAGAACACGGGCATATATACTCCATTACCTGTTCCCAGTCGCCCTTGGAAAGATGTGAGTATGGATTTCGTGTTAGGCTTACCGAAAACACAAAAGAAACACGATTCCATTCTTATCGTCGTGGACCGTTTTTCTAAAATGGCCCACTTCCTCCCGTGCTCGAAAACTTTCGATGCATCTCATGTAGCTCAGATCTTCTTTGATAATATTGTGAAGCTACATGGGTTGCCAAAAACCATTGTTTGATAGGGATGTGAAATTTACGAGTCATTTTTGGAAGACACTATGGCACAAGATGGGTACGAAATTGAAGTTCTCTTCAGCCTTCCACCCACAGAATGATGGACGGATTGCGGTTGTCAATCGGAGTCTTGGCAATCTCTTGCGTACTCTTGTGGGGGAGAACTTAGGAACATGGGATTTAAAATTAACGGTTGCTGAATTTGCTTATAACACATCTAGGAATAGAACCACTGGCATGAGTCTACACAAAATTGTACATGGTTATCGTCCTAAGCAGCCCATAGATCTTGCCCCCATGTTAGAACATCACCAAGTCTCAGAGTCTGCATCTGCATTTGCATCCCGCATTCATGACTTGCATAGAGAAATTTCTAAGAAAATTAATGAATAATTTTAACTATAAGCTAATGGCAGATATTAGAAAGAAATCTAAAACTTTTAATGTGAGTGACGAAGTGATGGTTCGGATTCGTCGGGAACGGTTTCCAGCTGGATCCATTAAGACATTGAATGCACGTGCTGCAGGCCCATTTAAAATTCTTCATAAAATCAATGATAATGCCTATGTTGTTGACCTTCCTGAAGGTTTTCGCATAAGGCTTTCAATATTGAGGATATAGTTCCCTATGAAGGCCCAGAATTTAACCCTAGAAATCCTCTTATAATTTAGCCTACCCTGCAGTCTAATGGTGAGATTCCCACATTACCCCCACTACCAGATACTAACCCATAGACAGAAGAATTGGATAATATTTTAGATGATCAGATAATCTCTACTAGAGATGGTGGTATTCATAGGTATTTGGTAAAATAGAAAAACAAGCCGGAGTCGAAGAATACTTGGATAGATCATGAAGAGCTCCAACGCTTGGATCCAGACCTTTTGGAGTACTATGACAGGAGGACTGGTTTAGACTCGACTGAGTCGAGCCCTCTCCCATCTGGGGAGAATGATGAGGACATCGGTTCAAGACGATTCGGACGTTTCTATCAGCGAAGGCATCGTCTAGGACAACTGCTTCATTAGCTTAGAATTTTATTTCAGTACCATATTTGTTTTTGACAATTATAGCCATATATAATCTTTTTTTATGCATTAGAATATTTTTTTTGAGATTTTAGAACATTTTGAGATTTACATCAAGATTTGTTTTGAGCCTATATATAGGCCTTGGGATTAATGAGATGTTGTGTTACTCTTGATTAAAAAAAATTATTGTGTTGAGTTTTGCTCTTCATCTCTCTTTTGTGTGATACAATTGAGATCCAATTTTAGGATTTGTGATAAACTCTAAAACTATACCCCAAAATCCCTAAATCAATTAAACCCAAATCCTAATCCCCAAATCCAACTTAAATTAAACCCTAACCTAATCTCTCTCTCCTCTCCCTCTTTCCCATCGAAGCCCGAAACCCAACATTCCCCATCGTCATCTTCCCGCCACCCTTCCCCGTTGTCGGCGAACCCACCGCTGCTCCCCCATCACCTTTGACTTCCCCTTCACCCTCGCCATTGAAACCCAACCGCTCGACAACCTCACCCCGAAGCTCCTCGTCGACCTCCACCTTCGACCACTGCCTCCAACTCCCGCAACCACCTCAGATCGAAACCCTACTTGCCCTCGCCCTTCAATCCGTGCGTCACTCTCGTCGTCGTCAACTACCACCAGCACAGCCGTCGCAGGCTTTACTGCGAGCCCTGGTGCCCCATCGCAGCAGCCGTATTCCCCCCTTGCTACCTCGCCACTGTTGCTCCCGGGCACTAAGTACAATTGCTTCGAACCCCGGTATACTCTTTTCACTTCTCAAATATTTATATTACTGCTCTATTGTCTATCATATTATTTGATTTAACTGTCGTCCACAAATATTGAGAATGAGTGTTCTACTTGCCTAATTAGAGTACAAATCAATATTGCATCTTTTACTTGCTTGAATGCTTAGAGATATAATTATTGATTGTTAGAACTGAATTGTTAATTGGGCTTGTTAAACTTAATTCAATTCTTGAAAATCCATCGAACCAATTAACTGTTTTAATTTCTAACTTGATCTGCATTACATAGTGGTAAAATTAATCCTTTAAAATTCTTGAAAATTCTCGATTTAGAATTACGTTTTACATCATAAGAGATCTGAAAAATTGTATTGAGTACTTAACAAAGAGAGGACAAAAAATGCAGAATTGAACTACAAGGTAAATTATTGAATGGTTGTATTACAGCACTTGGCATACATCTTCTACCTAGATCAAATATCTAAGAGGTGATTCTCTTATAGAGTGCTTGGAATCACTCAGTGGGACACCTCCCATGGCCGGTCCACACCATTAATTTTGATTTTATATCATAATATGTATGCCAATAAAAAATCAAACCTTTAGAGTTCTCCTATCCATGTTTTAAGTGGTTGCGAAATGAACTGGTTTTCAATAATATAACAAATTGGCATCACTTAATGAATATGTAAGAAGCCTCTAAACAACTTGATTTTTGTACACATACATTTAATGACGTAAGAACATGATGAACACTATGGATCATCCATATAGGGTCTTACTGAAGGATTACAAGGACAGAAAAATTTCCTTGTACAAATCTGAGGCTCCCTGTCCTCAGGAATTTTAAATTTTAGATATGTAAAGTCTCCAAGTCCAATCCAACATATTTAACTTAAACAATAAATTTTCATCAATATAGAGAATGTACTGCTTAAAATGAAAGAAGTAGACACTAATAAGAATGTGTCCTGTTGTACTTACATATTTTGACATACTCCTACTAGGAGAACTAAAAAAAATAATTTAAAGGCTAAATATACAAAAACCTCACCCAACTATTGTGCATTTTAAAAAAAACCACATAACTTTAAAATAAATAAAAAAAACCTCACCCAACTATGTTTTTAACACGAGTTTTAAAAAAAAAAACCTCACTCACCCATGCCTGGAAAACATAGTTGGGTGAGGTTTATTTTATTTTATTTTTATTTTTAAGTTTGGTGTGGTTTTTTTAAAATGCACAATAGTTGGGTGAGGTTTTATTATATTTAGCCAAATTTAAATTGTGAATAAGTAACATCCAAGCCTAATCCAACATATTTAAGAAGCTTAAATAATAAATTTCCATCATATAATAAATTGTCATCATATACAGAATGCACAACTTCTTATGTAATAAGTAAGACGCTAATAAGAATGTGTACAATTGTTTAGCAAAAGCTTTCATACTTTAGAAGTAAGAATAGGAAAATATTCCAATTGGAACTAAAAGAAGATGGATGCTTCCTTAGGAAGCAAAACCAGAGGCAATCATTTATTCATTTCTGTTTTATTTTTAGTCCATGAGATTCCAAACCTTAAGATGCAAAACGGGGTAGTTATAATCAGATCGCCATAAACAATGAAATAAAGAAAGAAAAGTACCCTCGCGCTTGGGAAGAAAACCTGCATTTTCAGCAGAGACTGGCAGAACAACTATACGATCACCACTTTCTTCTTTGACTTTCACTCCACTTTCAGCTAAACCTGATTTTATGCTTGGTGATTCAGCCAACCTAGCATATGCAGTCGCCTGGCTGTGCAGTCTCAAAGAAACTGGATTCATAGAACTGAAATCCTATGACAAGTCCTAAACAAAATTATATCTTGATTGGCTCATAAATGAAAGTGAAAAAAATTTAAGTGCAACCTTGGGGATGTCCATTGCAGGTTCATACTGTCCCTTAGAAACCTTGGGGATGTCCATTACAGGTTTGTATCGTCCGTTCGAAATCCCATTAGCATTAGCACCAGTACCTGGCAATAGTATAAAAAAAGAATCACTTGGTAAACAAGAAACAATTACCATTGTTCAATTTCCAGCAAAGTGAGATGGGTTCATACCATCAATATTATGAGACTGAGGGTCTGCGGAGTCCATCCTCCTCGTGAATGGAGCAGGATTCATGATTGAAATGCTTCTAATCTCATAACGTATGGCTTCTAATTGAGCCATTGTATCTTGAAGTTCTTTGTGCACCTGTTTCAGGGGAAAATGAACATGTAATAATTTCCACACTTGATAGTAAGCGGTAATTTCAACTGGAAGTTTCACTGCTTTCACACCTGACTGGCCTGAGATTGCTGCATTACACTGTCAAACTGACCCCGAGCCATTTGAATGTAACCTATAGATCTGCCAGCTAATTGCCCTGCTGTTCTTGCAATCCTTGGTAGGTCTTTAGGGCCTGTAAATAATTTAGAAAAGATAAACATAGTAGAAATATAAATGGATGCCGATAACATATTTGACGAAATCAATAAGCGTACCAATGAGAGCAGCAGTGGCTCCGATTATAAGGAAGAGCTCCCCGTACGAAATTCCAAACATGGAGGCAAGTCACATCACAGGTCTTTGGATTTTTACTCTACTCATGAACTTGAGAGCCTGAAGACAGGTTTGATCATTAGTTATTCACAAGATCGATATTGAGGATGGAGGTAGTGATGTGAAACTACTTGTGAGTGTGTGATTTATCCAAGTAAATTAAATCAAGTAGTGTTCACCAACACGTTTGAACATAGTTATAAGTTGAAGTTTAAAAAAACATTGACGGGTTAATGGATTTTACAAGAGTAACATTTTCACTACCAGTTCCATTTAATACCCTATACAATATTATCAACAAAATTAAAGTTGTGCAATTTAAAACTGACAATATAAAAGTTTATAAGCTACGGGCATGTAGAAACTCTCACTCTCATATATAGTAGCGGAGTCAACAAATAATGATTTAGATTTAGAAATAATGAAAGTCAAATTCGATAGACTTAATTACATGAAAAACTTACCAACTATGGACATGGAGGAAAGTTGGATGAGAAGGGGAATGGTAGAGGAGGCTTGTAACCTTGAAGATGATGAATCAATAAAAGAAAGAAGGATAATAGTCGGTTTCACACCTTGCCTTAAAGTTTCACATTCAAGACATGAACATAGAGACATCACATTCTCTTTGTTTGATTTTTTTTTTTCATTCACCAAATTATCCCTTTTTTCAATAACTCAAGCCTTTATATAGACTACTGCACGCATACTCACATACACAAAACTGCACACAACTGTCACACAGCTGCACATAACTGTCTACTATCTACTGATAACTGACTGCACAACTGACTTACTCTCATACACACAACTGCACACAACTGTCACACAACTGCACATACACACACTACATAACTGCATACAACTGTCTACTACCTACTGATAACTGACTGCATTAACTGACTGCATAACTGATGCTAACTGATGCCCATATCACTCTCCGGGTGGGAGAGAACTCGACTCTGTCAACTCAAATCTTATACTGTTGTGGTGCCTGTTCTGTCTCAGAAATATATGGGAACCATATGTTGCCGGCGCTGATAGGTCTTGCCAAATCTCTAGAATGAACTCGGTGTTGGTGCATCAAAGCTAGGGTGGCTCTCATACTGCTCCAGCCTATCTGGATCAAGTCTCTGAAGATCTGAACGGTCCAGCCATGTGTCTTCAGTCTGTGGTTTGTTTTTCCACCTAATTAAGTACCTGCGAATTCCACCAACTCCTGTAGAGATAATCTCATCATCTAAATATTATCAATATCCTCTGCTGAGGGGTATGTGATGTTAAGGAGTGGGGGTAGTGGAGGAATCTCACCATTCAGCTCTTGGGAAGGCTCTTTTATCAATGGGTTGCTAGGGTTAAAATTTGGGCCTTCGTAGCTTACTAAATCTTCGATATTAAAAGTTTTGCTAATGCCGAGACCTTTAGGAAGGTCGACAATATAAACATTGTCATTAATTTTCTCTAAGATTTTAAATGGACCTGCACAGCGGCATGCAACTTCTTAACGGCTCCAGGGGAAAACCGTTCCGGACGAATCCGGACCATTACTTCGTCACCCACCTTAAAAGTTTTAAACCTCCTTCTAGCATTTGCTCTCAACTTGTAGTTAGCATTACTTTCTTCAATTTTCTTGGATATTTCTTTGTGTAATTCGTGTATGCGAGATGTAAATGCAGATGGAGACTCAGACTCTCTGTGAGGTTCTAACATAGGTGCTAAGTCTATAGGTTGTCTAGGTTGATACCCAAAAACTATCTCATGCGGACTCATACCAGTGGTTCGACTCTTAGACAAACTCAGCAATAGACAATTTCAGATCCCATGTTCCCATGTTTTCGCCTACTAATGATCTCAACAGACTTCCTAGACTCCTATTCACAGCTTCGGTCTGTCCATAGGTTTGAGGGTGGAAGGCCGAAGAAAACTTCAATTTTGTCTCCATCTTGTGCCACAAGGTTTTCCAGAAGTAGCTGGTGAACTTAACATCCCTATCAGACACAATAGAATTGGAGAGTCCATGAAGTTTAACGACGCCGTCGAAGAAAATTTGAGCAACATGTGAGGCATCGTAGGTCTTAGAACAAGCCAGAAAGTGGGCCATTTTTGAAAAACGATCCACAATAACAAGGATGGAGTCATGCTTCTTTTGGGTCTTTGGGAGACCAAGCACAAAATCCATACTGACGTCTTGCCATGGGTAGTTAGCGATAGGCAACGGAGTATACAAACCAGTGTTTTGCTTACGTTGTTTGGCTAATTGACATGTATGACATCATTTAACAAGCCTTACAACGTCTTTCTTTAAACTGGGCCAAAAGAAACAATATTTGACAGCATGAGTTGTCTTGCTATGCCCAAAATGTCCAGCAAGACCACCAACATGCAATCCCCAAACAAGATATTCTCGAAGAGAGGTGCGAGGAATGCATAACCTAGATAGATAAAATAAATAACCATCTTTAAGAAGGTAGTTATTTATCACTCTAGTTATGCCATCCTGTAAAAGCGAATAAATTTCTTGGAAATCAGGGCAGGATGCATACTCATCTTTGATTCCCTCAAAGCCAAAGACTTAGGTGCGCATAAAAGATATAAGCATGTGACAACGACTGAGTGCATCGGTGGCCTTGTTTTCAACTCCCTTTTATGCCGGATAGTATAGGAATATTCCTGAAGAAATTCAACCCAACGGCCATATCTGGGTCTCAAGTTATGTTGGGAGTTTATAAACCTCAAGGCTTCGTGGTCAGAAAAGATAACGAATTCTTGCGGCAGAAGATAGTGACGCCAGTGCTTTAAAGACTGTATCACCGCATAGAATTCCTTATCATAGGTGAAATAATTTTGTTTTGCTGCATTTAATTTTTGCTGAAATAGGCAATGGGATGATTTTCTTGGCTAAGAACGCCGCCTATGCCAATACCAGAAGTATCGCAAGTCACCTCAAAGACTTTGAAAAATCAGGTAACCGCATAACAGGAGTTTGGACCATTCTTTTTTAATCTCATTAAATGCTTTTGTGGCAGCTGGTGTCCAAACAAACTCACCTTCTTCAAACAGTCGGTTATAGGAGCTGTTACGCTGCTGAAGCCTTGTACAAACGATCTGTAAAAGGTTGCGAATCCATGAAAACTTCTGACATCTCTAATATTATGGGGCTCGGACCAATTGACAATGGCTTTCACCTTCTCTGGGTTAACTGATACACCTTTAGCAGACACTATAAAATCCAGAAAGATAACTTGGTCCGTAAGGAAAGTACATTTGGTGGGGTTAGCATAGTATTCTTCTTTCCTTAGGACACTACAAATCTGCCTCATATGGTCCAGATGACTCAGTACAGATTGGCTATAGATGAGAATATCATCAAAATATACACCGAGAATTTTTCCCATGAACGGACGAAGGACCTGAGTCATAATTCTCATAAATGTACGCGGGGCGTTGGTCAACCCAACAGGCATAACCATCCATTCATATAAACCATCTTTGGTCTTAAAATGCAGTCTTCCATTCGTCACCTGGACGGACACGGATTTGATGGTAACCACTCTTAAGATCAATCTTAGTGAAGATAGTGGCACCTGCCATCATGTCTAGCATATCATCCAGTTGTGGAATGGAAAAATGGTACTTTACTGTTATCTTATTAATGGCGCGACTGTCCACACACGTATGCCAAGTTCCGTCTTTCTTTGGCGTCAAAAGTGCAGGGTCTGCGCAAGGGCTTAGGCTTTCGGATGAAGCCCTTTTTGAGAAGTTTATCAACTTGTCGCTTGAGCTCAGCATGCTCAGTTGGGTTCATTCGATAATGCAGCAAGTTGGGAAGACTTGCTCTCGGGACCAAATCAATAGCGTGTTGAATGTCACGCAATGGGGGTAGTTGGTTGGGGAGGCCTTCGGGAAAGACATCAGAAAATTCCTGAAGGACAAGAACAACTTGAAGAATCGGCGTCACAGCTTTCTTGGGAACTTCTCTAGTGGCGAGCAGTGCAGTCGAAGGCGTAAGGCGCAACACAATTTCACTACCCCATAAAAAACCAAAGGCGCAAGGCACAATTTGAGGCATAAGCCTCACTTAATTGAGACTCATTATTACTTTTTGGGGTTTTTTAAATTTTATAAATAAGATCATATAAACAAGATAACATCATAGCAACAAAATATATCATACAATGACCAAGATAACTGTGTAAGTTATCTTTTTTGTATACCTACAATGTGTTCCGTATAACTACAATGTGTTTCTTGCCCTCCAAAGAAGAAGTGATACAATGTGTTCCTCTGTAAAACTATAATAATATCATGTCAACCTTCAATTCATAGTTTCATATAGTAGTAAACATACAGTATAACAGTATTACCATAATGAAGATACTTACCATACAACATACAGTATTACAATATTACAGTAATTACCATACTGTAAAATTACAATAGTATCAAATTAAATATTGCATTAATGGGCATATAATATTACAGTATTACAGTCTTAGTAAATGGTAAGGTATTTTGAAATATTACAACAAGAACATAAAGTTAGCCGACCATGAAATTTGGTCATGCTCTACACTGAGTTATTTTGCAACTGTTTGAATAAAACATGGTTTCATGATTATAGTAAATTATGGAATGAACTAGCTTTACAATTTTGTTTCACAATAACTTGCAAAAATATCATAAGCAAAGATAGGCGAAAACCCAAGAACGAAACCATAAAAGTGTAAAATCAGAAAAGAAAAAAACTAGAATAGGAGTGGAAAGTTTGGAGAGTGAGTAAGAAGGCCGTTGGCGCAGCCGATCTGCTTCCGCTGTAGCCGCTGATCTACTGTATGCTGTTGTGTCGCCACGAAGCTGCTTCGCTGTCACCGCTGATGTTGTTGAGCGGGGAAGGAAATTGATGAAGAGTACAAATTGAGGAGTTAGGGAGGTGGAGATTGGGGTTAGAGTTTGGAATTGAGGATGAGAAGGTGAGAGAATTGAGGGGGTTACAGGATATGAGAAGGGTTGAAGACGAGTCAGGTTGTGAAGACGGGTCGGGTCAGGTCTGTTATGTTCAAGCGTGCCTTTTGCTTGAGGCGCAAGCCTCGAGCCTTTGCTAAGGCACGTCCATGCGCAAGCCTGAATGAAGCTTCGAACAAAGGAGGAGCCTTAACTGAGGCTTGAGGCTCAAACTGCTGTTAAGCCTGAGCCTTGAGCCTGAGACTGAGCCTGAGGCGAGCCTTCAACTACACTGTTGGCGAGAAAAAAGATTGGTGCCCCTTCTTGTAGCTTTTGACTTAGTTCTTTAACGCCAATATAAGAAATTCATTTTCCTTTCTTATCAGTGGGTTTTGAAGCCACTGAACCTGTTCGTGGTTGGGAAGGATTAAGCTTTATCCTTTTGTTGTTGTGTTGAAAAACACACTGATTGGAGCGGCCAAAAATGGTTACGTCGTGGTCAAACAACCACGGTCTACCAAGAATGACATGGCCTACATCCATGGTCAACACATCGCACCAGATTTTATCCTTGAAGACGTTAAAGTCAATGAGGACTAAACAGCGTTGGTTGACTTGCATCGAGGTAGCATCAATCCAAGTTACTTTGTAAGGGTGGGGATGTGATTCAGCTTTAAGGCCAGTCTTGGAAATGATGGCAGAAGATACAGCGTTGACACAACTACCGCTGTCTATGATCACCTTGCAATTCTTATCGCCTATCTTGGTGAAGGTGTGAAAAATGTTAGTGCGTCTCCAATCATCTTGTTCTTTTGGCTGGGAGGAAGCGCACCTAACAACTGATAGACTGGGAGAAGGCTCAAAATTGATGCAGTTGAGGTGATTATCTTCCTCAACATCGTCAAATTCAGCACTATCGTTGACTTCGTAGGTGTACTCTTCGGTGTCTGATTCTTCGTTGTCAAGGACGGGATTGCCGTCCACAATGGCTACCTTGATTGGGCTAGAACAGTTGGCTGCAACATGTCCATAGCCTTGGTATTTGTAGCACTTGGTGAGTGGGCTAATCTTGGAAAAGTCTCTATCATGGTTCTTACCTTTGGGGTCACTCCTAGGCTACGAAGAGTTTGGGGTAGACTTACTAGGGTAATGAGAAGATCTGGATTCATAATTTTGACTTAGGGTCGACCTAGAATTTTGACTCCTAGAATCATTGGACCTATCAGATGAATTTGCTTTCGTGTCATCAAGATCTTGAACAAGAGCATAAGCTTTCTCTAAAGTTTCCACATCTCGATGGATGAGTTCATTGCAGAGGTCCTCTCGAAGTCCAGCTCGGAATCGAGACAGGGTCTGAACTGCAGGCTCAAAGCCTAGACATTGCAACGAATCAAGAACTCGTCAAACTTGGCAACATATTCTTTCGCTGATTTGCTGCCTTGATATAGTTGGTTCCACGAGTCGAGAAGACGAGAATGGAAAGAGATAGGCACATATTTGCCCTTGAGTTCGTCTTTCATCGCTTCTCAACTGGCAATGGGGTTTTGGGCTTGTGCTCGTCGAGTGCTTCTCACGTTAGTCCAATACTGGAGAGCTTGTCCAGTTAATTTCATTGTCGCAATCTTAACTTTTCGCTCTTCAGTCACATCGAACCACTCGAAGTAGTGGTCCCTGGCTTAGATCCAATCGAGGAAGGCTTGGGGCTCTAAACGACCGCCAAAAGTGCCAACATCGGGTCTAACACTTTTCAGGTATTGTTCGTTGGGGTCTCGAGCTTGTCTGTGATGATCTTGACCATCCTATCAAAATTCTGTAAGGTCGGGAGTTAGGGAATCGCCTTGAGTTTGTTCAATTCTGGCAAGTCTGTCCATAATTTCAGTAAGGGTTGCTTGGAGGGCATCAATTGAGAGGTTGGATGGAAAGACACTAGAAGTATCAGAAAAAGGGGAGGGGCAAGGAATGCTTAAACTAGACTCTCCTAGTGGTGTTATCGTCCTAATCCTACGTCTCCTAATTGAGTGGTTGGGAATTGTCACGCCCCGCTTCCCACTATACGGAAATACAGGCACGCAACTGAGGCCCAGCGAATGATATACATCATCCATAAGCTGTACAATTATAAGCTCAACAAGATCTTTATAACACAATCACGCAGTCAAATATAATAATCACATGAGCTGAAAATAGAATAACCATCATTTGGATAATACATCAACATCGGGTCAAGATGCCTGGGAGTACAAGGTGCTAGAATTAAAATAATATGATAAGCAGTTCGCTATAACAACTAGATAAAATAGCGACTGAAAGAAAACAACATAAAGTAGTAAGGAAGCTGCAACGATCATCTAGAGAGTCTACTCACCGGGTCCATCAGTACCTGTATAATTATTAACTCAAAGAAAAATAGAAAAGTTCCCGTTAGAGCAAGTTTCGGGCAGCAAGTAAAATGTTCTGGATTCGGGACTCGATGAGCTACGATTTCCATATAGAAAATCTTCAATCCAGTATTGGGAACATGGTCTAATTCTTAGCGCAAGGTCAAGAAATTTTAGAGATAGTAAGGTTGAATATTTGATATTCGATAACACGATTCGAAATGTGTTAACGGTTCACTCTTGAGTTGATATAGCATGAAACCAGTGACTCGAACGGAGTTTGACAATAAAATATAATGATAACTAGACTACCTGCCACGAGTCAAAGGAAAATGCTTGTACGAAAACAAAAATAGTGTACAAGGTACTTGCCTTATAACGTGACGATTACGGTGGTAGTGTTAACCACGGAAAGAAGAAGCGACGTTGGCAACGGACGGCGGCACAACGGCGGTAAGAATGGCGACAAGACGGTAGCTAGGTAGCAACGGTGAGCGACGACAACAACAAGGTGGCGCGGCGTCGGGTTATTTTTTGGGGTTCACGAGATCGTAGAAGCGGAGTCGTTGGCTCGAAGGTGGAAGGTAAAGTGAAGCTTGGGTGTTGCTTGAGCTCTCGGGTGTGAAGAAGGCAGGGGAAGAGAAGGAGAAGGGCTCTCGGGTGTGAAGAAGGCAAAGGAAGAAAAGAAGGGAATGAAGTGGGAGGTTCTGCATGTGTGTGTGTTTGTATATATAGAAAGGAAGGGATAGGAGGGGTGTAGAAAAATCAAGGGATAGGAGTGCTGCATGTGGGGGTGTAGAAAAATCAAACGTAGAAGGAGAAAATGAGAACAAGGAGTGGAAAAATGAACAAGGAGGAGAAGTCAGGAGTTAGGCGTAGAATTAGGCAGTAGGAGAAAAATGGGAGTAAGTGATTAGCGGGAGTGAGTTAGGATTAGGATTAGGATTAGGATTAATCAGGGTTCAAAATTTGTATTTAAACTCCGGTCGAAAAATTACAAAATTATAGAACTGATCAGAAAAATATTCTGGCTTTAGATAAAGAGTCCAAAGAGAAAAATAAAACTGATATGAAAATTGAAGTACAAAAATTCACGTAATAAAATACGTACAACTGGAATAGGGAGTTACAATCCTACCCACCTTACAAAAAGAATTTCGTCCTCGAAATTAACTTAGGCGAGATATAGGATAGCTAAGAATGTAATACTCTTCAATCGAGAGTACAACAAAAGATAAAAGAAACAAAGAGTACAAAGGCACGAATACAACTAAAGACAAATTGTGCATCCTCAACTGGAGGAATCAACAATTTGATGTTTGGGCTCAGAGTCTGAACCACCGACATCGCTAACATCCCAGTTCAGCTGTGTCACAAGCTCATCTTGCTCTGGCACATACTCCTCCAATTTTCTAAGTAACCCCTTAGGCGATGGAGCTGAAATTAAGATGCATCTGGCCTTACTGGATATAAACTCCTCAGCCATAGCTGAATCTATGAAGGATAGCAGTGAGTCGTAATATCCATCAACATTTAAAAGACCTACCGGTTTGCTGTGGATCCCCAGTTGAGCCCATGTGATTACTTCAAACAACTCCTCAAGTGTTCCATAACCTCCGGGTAAGGCTATGAAAGCATCAGCAGCTCGAGCCATTTCAGCCTTCCTCTCGTGCATGTTAGAGACAACTCTAACATCTCCCACAGTTCTCCCAGTAATCTCTTTCGGCATCAGCGACTTGGGAATCACTCCCAAAACGTGTCGGCCACCAGCACGAACAGCGTCGGAAACCAGGCCCATTAATCCTATGCTCCCACCACCATAGACGAGATCGATATTCCTTTCTACAAGCTTCTTGCCGAGCTCGATCGCGGCTTCTTGGTAGCTAGCTCTTTTGCCAGAGCTACTGCCACAAAATACACAAATCCTACCAAATCTCGATGAAGATGAAGAAAGTTTCATCTTCTTCCCTGCTTCACTTTCTTTTTCCACCGATTCACTTCATTCCCGCTACCGATTCTTGATCTCTTCTTTCCACTTGCCAAGAAAATCCGAGCTCCTACTCTCTCTTTCTTTCTTGCTCCCGCCTCTACTATCGGCTTCTCACTTTCTCTCTTCTCCGAAGCTTGCTCCCGAGTTGTCTTCTTCTTTCTCTTCACCCCTTTCTTCCCCGGCTTCTCTCTCTTTCTTCTTCCTCTTTCTTCTTCCTCTTTCTTTCTCTTTTTCTTTCTTCTTTCTTTGACTTCTCTCCCTCTTTCTCTTCTTTTTATTTCTTCTTCTTCTTGTCTTTTCTTCATTAATGCACCGCCCCCTATAACCGGCCTATGATCAGTATCTGCACTTCGGCCCCTATTTATTCCAAATATAACATCGAACCTTGAGTTGTTGATGACGATGAAGTTTGCTTTGAAATACATTCTATGAATCAATAAGGGACTCTGCTATGTTTTTGCTGCGCTACTCTGATGGTGATGTTTCTAGATGCTGATATCAAGTGATAGCGATCGATGAATTGAGCAGAATTAAGAGATTGGTAACACGAAGATGTTGGTTGTCAAACTTATTTGGTAAAGTGGGCCCCACCCACCAAACAATGTTGAAAAATTGTGGCAAGATTGGTGCCGCAAAGAAAAATGGGAGAAACGGGGATGAATAATTTGATAGTTACTCATCTCTTATTCCTATAAATGAGAGGTTTAGAAAGAAGAAAAAAAAATTAAGCAAGCTAAGAACAAGAAACAAGCAGAAAATAAGAAAAAGAATAGAGTATATATTTGTAAGGTGTAGTAATATCAGTTTTAGAAAATAGTGAAGAGTCTTCTTGTTGGTATTCCAGTTTCCAATTTGTTTGCCATTTAGCCCAACAAAATTTGTACACTCTTCCAACAGAAGATTCAAGAAAAATAGGGATAGAAAGAAATAACTAGTATGAAACTCAATAATGGATTGATCGGTGAGAGTGAATGCAATGTATAGAAGGTAACAAACGACGCAGGAACTGAAGCATGACTAGATCGAAATATACAAGCAATTGTTTCTTTAGTGATCTCTGCCTTCTTTGTATTCAGGTTACAAGGTTGTAAACGGCGTCAGGCGGTGGCGGTTCGGCCAAGGACCGCCTACTGCCTAGGACGCCTAGGCGGCGCCTAGGCGTTTTGTTTTTATTTTTTAAATATTCATATATTAACCTTTTAAAAGTTATATTTCTCTATTTTTGCTTGTAGTCTAAATCTTTTAAATGCATCACAATTCACAATTGATGCTAGGCCAGAATGATTTTAGAAGTTCAACAACGATTATGGTGTAAACTTTAGATTCATAATGACATAAACAATAATCAGTCATATAAAATTTAAAATATAACGTGAACTAGTAACACCTTAATGTAAAGATGAAGAGGCTTTTTACTGTTGAAGATGAAGATGAGTCTTTTTTCTGTTGAAGATGAAGAGACTATTTTAAGAATTAAAAAAAAAATTACAAAAAAATCTGTCAGCCGCCTGATCGATTTTGGCCGCCTAGGCGCCGCCTCGGCCGCCTCGACCGCCGCCTCGACCGCCTAGGCGCCGCCTTGTACGCCTAACTGCCATCTCAACGCCTAGAGTACCGCCTATTGCATATGCGGTTCGTTCTCCTCTTTTTGAGCGCCTAGACGCCGCCTAGGCGTCCGAGGCGGACGCCATTTAGAACACTGTCAGGTTATGAGCCTGATTATACTCTCTAGTCTGTCCTCCACTAGGATTTGATCCTCCTATTGGTGTGACACTCTTTCTCTTCGGACAATCCTGAACCTTGTGATTATACGCTCTGCATGCAAGACACAGGTTGTTGGCTTTCCAGCAGTTCTTTCGTATGTGTCCAACTCGACGGCAATAATAGCACTTCTGGTCCTTCTTCGGAGTTGCCGATGGGTAAGGTGATGCTCTCGTAGTCGGGGTCTGAACTGGCCTCCGTATCGGTCCACCTGTAGACTGTGCGACAGTAAGGAGATGTAATGCCCCCAGAACGGCAGTCCACCCTCTACGGATCTGCTCCTGGGTATCGAGCATGGCGGTGTAACTCTTATGCTGGTGCACAAACAAGTCCCATTGAATGGAGTTTGCAACATCCTGTACCCTATCCAGATTAGCTCTCACCAGTTCATTTTGCTCTTGCTGTAACTCCATCATTTGTTGCATCTCCTGGAGAATGGCGACGATCTCCGATAGTTCATCCCTGGGTGTAGAAGTCGAAGAGCCTCCGTGAACCAAAGTCTGAAATGCATATTCGAATAGGGTAAATCTTCAGATGGCAAGTTGGTTATTAACATTCATGTGATCCACGTGGTGTGTATATTGTTGAGCTTAGCATGGTTCGAGCCTAGGCTCTGATACCACTAAAAACCTGTCACGCCCCGCTTCCCACTATACGGAAATACAGGCACGCAACTGAGGCCCAGCGAATGATATATATTATCCATAAGCTGTACAATTATAAGCTCAACAAGATCTTTATAACACAATCACGCAGTCAAATATAATAATTACATGAGCTGAAAATAGAATAACCATCATTTGGATAATACATCAACATCAGGTCAAGATGCCCGGGAGTACAAGGTGCTAGAATTAAAATAATATGATAAGCAGTTCGCTATAACAACTAGATAAAATAGCGACTGAAAGAAAACAACATAAAGTAGTAAGGAAGCAGCAACGATCATCTAGAGAGTCTGCTCGTCGGGTCCATCAGTACCTGTATAATTATTAACTCAAAGAAAAATAGAAAAGTTCCCGTTAGAGCAAGTTTCGGGTAGCAAGTAGCAACAAGCAATAAAAGGGGTAATATAACAAGATATAACATGGAAGAAACAAGAAGTAGAAGTACAAATACAATATGGAAGTAAGCAAGGAATTGGGACAATATGATCATGTAAGTAATAACTGTAACTAGTGTATTCTAGACTTCAAGATATAAGCAATTGATAACCTAGGCTCAGTTAATCGATAATCATGCAATCAGGGATCGAGAGTCATGTAATCAAGAGTCATGTAATCAAGAATCAAGAGTCATGTAACGAGGAGTCATGTAATCAAGAATCATGCTTAGTGAAATCTCAAGTTTATCTGTGTTATTAACTTATCTAATGCACATAATCATGTGTCCCATACCACAAGTTCGGTGCATATCAATCATGTGACGTTTAGACTTAAGTAGTGAATTCTATAGGATTATGTACTCGGGTCTTCCAGTGATAGTATCAAGACATGTAATCATGAATCATGTAATCGAGAATTATGTAATCAAGAATTGTGTAATCAAGAATCAAGAATCACTATTTCGGGAAACACAGGCCCCCTTCCGAGTATACTCCCCTATATTGTCCATTACTAAGCCGTACCCTTATAACCCCGACTTATTATTCTTTTATAATTAATTATGAACATACAGTTGATACGACTAGTGGAACGGTGTAATCAAATAGTTTAGTCAAGGAAAATATCAAGGGCAGTAATCATGGACATGAGACGTAAAACGAGTACATGTATCGATAGTAGTTATTATGGAATTATCGAGTAGTATAAAATGCATTCCATCAACCTATTATATCTATGCAAGTTATTATTATAATAACAATAATACACTCAGTTCATTAAATATGAAAAGTAACGGGTTTATATGCAAAAATGTATAGATGAATTTTTAGACAACTTGACATATCTGCATTCAAATTCACTTTCCCGTTGTCACAGAAAAGCAAATCTAATTCCGTCAGAGATTCTAGAAAGTAGACTCTCTTCCGGTTCCAACGCATATTCACATGATACATTCTAAAGATAGTAGCTATGCGTATAAATTCATTCTTCGCTGGTTTCAATGTTTTGCGCGCATTCTGAAAATTCGGAGTCACAATACTAAAACTGCGATATCTCACAATCTATACATCGGATTGAGAAACTGTAGGATGTTTCGGATATCTAGACTGGAAGGGCTACGATTTTCGTGTAGAAAATTTTTCGATCCAGTGTCGGGAACATGGTCAAATTCTCAGTATGAGAGACCGGTTAGTGATCCCGTGCAGGTTCAGAAATTCACAATATGATAGTACTAAAATCGCGATATCTCACAATCTATACATCCGATTGAGAAACCGTGAAATGTTCTGGATTCGGGACTCGATGGGCTACGATTTCCATATAGAAAATCTTCAATCCAGTATTGGGAACATGGTCTAATTCTTAGCGCAAGGTCAAGAAATTTTAGAGATAGTAAGGTTGAATATTCGATATTCGATAACACGATTCGAAATGTGTTAACGGTTCACTCTTGAGTTGATATAGCATGAAACCAGTGACTCGAACGGAGTTTGACAATAAAATATGATGATAACTAGACTACTTGCCACGAGTCAAAGGAAAATGCTTGTACGAGAACAAAAATAGTGTACAAGGTACTTGCCTTATAACGTGACGATTACGGTGGTAGTGTTAACCACGGAAAGAAGAAGCGACGTCGGCAACGGACGGCGGCACAACGGCGATAAGAATGGCGGCAAGACGGTAGCTAGCGAGCAACGGTAGCAACGGTGAGCGACGACAACAAGGTGGCGCGGCGTCGGGTTATTTTTCGGGGTTCACGGGATCGTAGAAGCGGAGTCGTTGGCTCGAAGGTGGAAGGTAAAGTGAAGCTTGGGTGTTGCTTGAGCTCTCGGGTGTGAAGAAGGCAGGGGAAGAGAAGGAGAAGGGCTCTCGGGTGTGAAGAAGGCAAAGGAAGAAAAGAAGGGAATGAAGTGGGAGGTTCTGCATGTGTGTGTGTTTGTATATATAGAAAGGAAAGGATAGGAGGGGTGTAGAAAAATCAAGGGATAGGAGTGCTGAATGTGGGGGTGTAGAAAAATCAAACGTAGAAGGAGAAAATGAGAACAAGGTGTGGAAAAATGAACAAGGAGGAGAAGTCAGGAGTTAGGCATAGAATTAGGCAGTAGGAGAAAAATGGGAGTGAGTGATTAGCGGGAGTGGATTAGGATTAGGATTAAGATTAATCAGGGTTTAAAATTTGTATTTAAACTCCGGTCGAAAAATTACAAAATTATAGAACTGATCAGAAAAATATTCTGACTTTAGATAAAGAGTCCAAAGAGAAAAATAAAACTGATATGAAAATTGACGTACAAAAATTCACGTAATAAAATACGTACAACTGGAATAGGGAGTTACAGGAATAGCTAAGAAAGGTTCTTCAGGGTCCTTAACAGTGCTTCGTAGTCTCATGTGCTAGGCAGGGACGAAGGATGGACTAAGAGGAAAATCCTAAAGTATCTAACTGCTGAAATTCTCTAGAAAAATGGCTAAATGTACCTAAAGCTAAATGAATTTAAGACCTAAGATGAATGCACAAACTAGAAAATAAATCAACCTAAATGATTTTTAAAAAAATACTAAATGCTTGCTGAAATTGAAACTAAATGACCTAAACGGAGTGATGCAAGAGCCGAATTACGAATAATTTGGCTCTGATACCAAAATGATGTGAAACTACTTGTGAGTGTGATTTATCCAAGTAAATTAAATCAAGTAGTGTTCACCAACACGTTTGAACATAGTTATAGGTTGAAGTTTAAAACATTGACGGGTTAACAAATTTTACAAGAGTAACATATTCACTAGCAGTTTTATTTAACACCCTAGACAACATTATCAACAAAACTAAAGTTGTGCAATTTAAAACTGACGATATAAAAGTTTATAAGCTACAGGCATGTAGAAACTCTCACTCTCATATATAGTAGCAGAGTCAACAGATAATAATTTAGAGATAATGAAAGTGAAATTCGATAGACTTAATTACCTGAAAAGCTTACCAACAATGGACATGAAGGAATGTTGGATGAGAAGAGGAATGGTAGAGGAGGCTTGTAACCTTGAAGATGATGAATCAATAGAAGAAATAAGGATAATAGTCGGTTTCACACCTTACCTTAAAGTTTCACACATTCAAGACATGAACATAGAGACATCACATTCTCTTTGTTTGATTTTTTTCATTCACCAAATCATCCCTTTTTACAATAACCCAAGCCTTTATATAGGATACTACACACATACTCACACACACAGCTGGACACAACTGTCACACAACTGCACATAACTCTCCACTACCTACTAATAACTGACTGCATTAACTGACTGAACAACTGCCTTACTCACACACACAACTGCACACAATTGTCACACAACTGCACATACACACACACTACATAACTGCATACAACTGTCTACTACCTACTGATAACTGACTGCATTAACTGACTGCATAACTGATGCTAACTGATGCCCACATCAGGTAGCCAACACCACTGTTGGCCTACAGTGTCGAGGCCCATATATGATACATCACTCCTGTAACCTTCCTACATTTTACTTATCTAATAAAAATACAAGTATATCCAAGAGATGAAGTTCTATATTTTATTTATTTATTTGATCATTTTGTGTATACAAACTGCTTATCATCATGACCTTTATATAATTATATCAACCACAATTATTCAGGCAAAAAATGAATCAAATGGTGACCTCCACCCACTCAAATGCTAATACTTCAAGAAAACAAAGAAGTGAATGCTAGAGGCTTCAGTGAAATTCCAATGTATCTTCAATTAAATGAATAATGTAGATAAAGCTTACAAAATGCAATCTATAATAATATTATTTCAGTTTCGAAAACCAACCACTACTGGAAAATTTAATAGTTAACCATACACCCAATTAATTAATCACTAAAGTTAGGGATACCTTTGAGTTTTCCTAGAGTTTGAATGTATGTAAACAAGACTTCTACTTTAACTTTAAGATAACTGGGAAGTCTATGTACCCAAACAATGGCTAAGCCTCAAAATTTTCTGAATATTTCTTCTCCTTCTTCTTCTTATCATTATTTTTGATAATTGAACTCTTACGTAAAACCAATGATCGACTAGTACTACATTGGACACAAGTTGGCAAAACAAAATAGAACAATGACCTTAACAATAGATAAGCTATAATACCATATGGAACTATAAAACTAAAAAAATATACTAAAAGTTTCATTTCTAATAAAGGAACAATTGCTAGTTTTGGCTATTCAAAAATAGATCTTATCTCTAATTTTTCTTATAACCAAATGAGGAAATCATGGTTGTTGAGAGAGATTCTTAACTGGTTGGAGAACAATAAAGAGGCAATTGCTTATGGGGTGGAGAGGGAATGTGTATAGCCTCTATATAAATATGATGGGTTTCCATGAGAAGAATACACAACATAGTAGTGTACACTTAAAGAACCTCAAAAGCAAAACCACCAAAACCTCCACAATGTTAGTTTTAGGCTATCCAAAAACAGATCTTATCTCTAACCATAGTTGTAACCACATGGGAAATCATGGGTTGTTAGCCGGGAGATCAGATGAGCTAGTTGTTAAGAACAATAAAGAGGCAGTTGCGTATGGGGAGGAGCGGGTACATGCTTAGCCTCTATAAATAAGATGAGTTTCCATCGGAAGATTGCACAACAAAGTAACTTGCACTTAAAGAACCCCAAAAGCAAAACCACCAATAGCTTCGCTGGTATCATAGCTAGCCTCACCTTTGGCGACTACCCTCTCCCGTGCAGGTGCTGCTACATGAATATGTTTCAAAGCTTCTTGCGAGCTCATCTCCTTCACTTTTTGGGTCTCATCATTTTGGTAACATCTTACTATTTTGTGTTTTCTCCTAGCTTGTACTCCCTAATTATAATTGATGTTGTAGTTGAATTGTATATCAATGTCACGTTTACATCATGCTCGCATGCCATTCACATATACCTCAGTGCCTAGTTTAATTAATATTGATGTTACTGTCATCGTAGATTAATGCCATAGCTTGTTTTATACATTAATCACATGCTATATCATCCATATCATTAAAGTCCGATCTCGTGTACCTATCTACTTTCAGTCTATATCATCCGTAATATTATACAATAAAATTATTATATCAGCTATTTACTTTGCCTACCCCTAGACTGTATTATGTTACTTTTAGGTTCATATATATAGATATGCATTCATGTGCTCTAGGTTGTACTAACTCATAATATATATTTCTTTTTCAAACTCAACAAGCGCTCATTTTTGCTTGCTGTTGTTTAGCCGTGTCTGATGTAAAACGTAATCCTAAATAGAGAATTTTCAAGAATCTCAAAGGATTAATTTTACCAACATGTAGTGCGGATCAAAGTTAGAATTTTAAACAATTAATCGGGTTGATGATTTTCAAGAATTGAATTAAGTTAAACAAGCCCAATTAATAATTCAGTTCTAACAATCAATAATTAAATCCCTATGCATTCTTAGCAAGTAAAAGATGCAATATTAATTTGTACTCTAATTAGGCAAGTGGAATACTCAATCTCAGTATTTGTGAACGACAGATAAATCAGATAATATAATAGAGATGATAAAGCAGTATAACACAAATATTTGAAAAGTGGAAAGAGTATACCGAGAGTTCGAAGAACAATTGCGACAATCGAGGAGGAAGCTACTGTTGGAATGGCGGGAGGCTGGATCTGGTGATGGCTGACGATGCGTCAGGGGTGTCGAGCGGCACGGCAATGAGGGGCTTCGACGGAGGGGAGACAGGGCGGATGGGTTACTGTGGAGGTGTTGAGCGACGCTGGCATCGGGCTGGAGGAGCACAGGGTGACTGGCGAGGGGTTGTCTGGTGCCGGGGTGAGGCAAGCACAGGGGTAGGGGCAGGGAGATGAGAGGTTGGGATCACAAGGGATGGGGTAGAGAAGGCGACTGGTAGGGAAGATGGTGATAGAGGTCGATGGTGGGGATGGTGCTTGCGATGTTGGAGATCGAGCGGGGTCGTGGGTTTAGGGGTTGCGGGATCCAGAGAAGAGGAAGAAGGAGGGTAGGGGTTAATTAGGGTGGGTTAATTTGGAGATTAGGGTTAGGGTTTAGGAATTTGTATTGGATTTGAAGTAGTTTTAGAGTTTATCACAAACCCTAAAATTTTATTATGATTTATCACAAATCCTAATAAGTTGGATCTCAATTGTATCACACAAAGGAGAGATAAAGAGCAAAACTCAACACAATATTTTTTTTTATCAAGAATAGCATACTTTCTCATTAATCTCAGGACCTATATATAGGCTCGAAACAAATCTTCATACGAATCTCAAAATATTCTAAAATCTTAGAAATATTCTAATGCATAAAAAAAATTATATATGGCTATAACTGCTAAAAATAAATATTGTACTGAAATAAAATACTAAATAAATAGAATGGATGTCCTCATCATTCTCTCCGAGTGGGAGAGCTCGACCCAGTCGAGTCAAAACCAGTGATCCTATCATGGTGCTCCAAGAGATCTAGATCCAGTTGCAGGAGCTCCTCACGATTACTGCAAGTGTCATCCGACTTCGGCTTGTTCTTTCACCTCACCAAATACTTGTGCATACCACCATCTCTTGTAGAGATAATCGGATCATCTAAAATATTATTCAATTCTTCTGTCGGTGTGTAAATAGTATCAGGTAGAGGGGTAAATGTGGAAATTTCACCATTAGGCTGCTGGGTAGGCTCATCTAGAAGAAAATTTCTTGGGTTGAATTTTGAGCCTTCATAGGGTACTAGATCCTCAATATTGAAAGTCTTACTTATGCCAAAGCCTTTAGAAAGGTCAACGATATAGGTATTATCATTGATTGTATGAAGAATTTTAAATGGGCCTGCAGCACGTGCATTCAACTTCTTAACGAATCCAGCTGGAAACCGTTTCGAACGAAACCGAACCATCACTTCGTCACCAATATCAAAAGTTATAAATTTCCTTCTAGTATCTGCTATTAAATTGTAGTTAAAATTATTCTCATTAAGTTCATTGGAAATTTCTCTATGCAAGTCATGAATGTGATATACAAATGTGGGTGCAGATTCTGTAACTCTAGGATAATCTAACACATGGATAAAATCTATAGGCTGCCAAGTGACTTGGGAAGGAATGGGTGACTCAGGTACACTCAATGGAGGTGACTGGACAGACTGAATACAATTGAGAGACTGGTTATCCTCTTTTTCATCAAAGTCGTCACTTATATTAGGTTCATAAATAAACTCATCGTCAGGCTCATCAGCGATGACTGCGGTACCCTCTACTATATTGATCCTACTTGGGCTGGGACAGTTGCCAGCAACATGGCCATATCCCTTACATTTATAGCACTTAGTGAGATGATCAATCTTAGAATAGTCTCTTTCAGTATTCTTACCCGTGTTGTCATTTCTAAGTGGATAGGAATTTGAAGTAAGTTTGTTTAGCTAAAACTTGTTAGGGTACTGAGGAAAGGAGTGCTCAGGTCTAGAGGGATCAGGAGGATTCATTCTGGAGGAATGATCCATCGAATCGCTGGACTTGTGATGGGAACTTACTTTAAGGAAATCCATATCGAGGACAAGAGCATAAGCTGCCGCTAATGAGTCCACATTTCTATGAATTAGCTCATTCCTCAGATCGGATCGTAATCCAGCTCTGAACCTAGAGTGAGTTTGTTCTTCACTCTCTTTGCCTAAAGCATTGCACCAAATAAGGAAGTCATCGAACTTATCAACATATTCTTGTGTGGATTTACTTCCTTGATAAAGTTGGTTCCACGAATCTAGCAATTGGGTGTGGAACGATAACGGTACATATCTCTCAGTGAGCTTCTCTTTCATGGCTACCCAAGTGGCTATGGGTACCAGGCCTTGGCCTCTGTAGGCGTGTTCAAGATTGGTCCAGTGTTGTTAAACTTTACCCGTTAATTTCATAATGGCAAATTTAACCTTCAGGACTTCGCTCATGTCAAACCACACAAAGTAGTGGTCCATCGCACGGATCCAATCAAGATAAGCTTGGGGTTCCGTGTGGCCTTCAAAATGGGGAACGTCAGCCTTAACGTTCTTATATTGTTCGTCAGGATCATGTTCTAGACGTCGATCGTCACGAACATTCCCTTGAGGGATCTGACGATTAGCATGAAGCTCAGGGACAACAGTTTGATTTAATTCCACTTTCTCGAGCCTCTGATTGATATTGGCAAGAGTTGCTTAAATGGCAGCTAGGGTAGCAGAAATATCAGAATTGTCGATTTTAGGTCGGGGAGGTCTAGGATTCCTAATTGGGTAGTTTGGGAGGGATAAGAAAGGCTCTTCAGGATCTGGGATGGTGCTGCGAAGACGCATTCACCAAAAGTGGAAAACTAGGAGTCATGTGTGTCCTAGTTTTTTTTAAAAATAATAAATCTGAAATGATCTAAAATAAAGAAAGAAAAAATAAAAGACTACGGCTGCGTTTGGATAGTTGTTCTGAAAATAGTTTTCTGAAAATATTTTGTGAAAACTGTTTTCTGAAAATGAGAGTGTAAAAGCTGTCTGGATAGTTTTCTGAAAACTGTTTTCTGAAAATGAGATTGTAAAACCTGTTTGGTTAAAAAGAAAATTTTGAATGTTGTTTTCTTAAAACTAGACTGTAAAATGCTGTTTGATAATAATTTATTTTGAAATACTTTTTTTTAAAAGAAATGTATAGAATGCGGTTCGATAAACCAAATAATCTGAAATTTTATTTTAAAATAGTTATTGGATAATGTGGTTAGAAAAGGCGTTTGGATTTAAAATTAATACAACAAAATTTTTTTTTCCAGTTTTCCTGACAAGGAGCTTATCAACGGTGTATGTTTCATGAATTTGCATTAGTTTTCTTATGATTTTTTTTTTGCAGTTACAGAGCCAAGTTCTACAAATATACGAACAAGCAACGTGCGACTATACAAAGTTTTCTTCGCTTGAATTTTTTTTGTTTCTTCTTCGTATGCCATTAGCAAAAAAAAGGTAGTTGTAAAAAAAAAACAATTACAAAAGTCCATCAGTGTCCATCATATTTCCATCAGTGTCCATCATATGCCATTAGCAGCATCAGAACTCATCATAAGAAGGTAATTGTACACCGTATCGATATTTTACAAATTGAAACTGGCAGAAACATTACAAAGAAGCCCGAAGCAGCCATTACAAAAGTCTATCAGCAGGCATCACATCCTTCACAAGTATCAGAAGCCAACACAAGTATCAGAATCCATCACACAGAGACCTTGTAAGATCAGTACCCATCCCATGCCATGAGACCTTGTAATAACCCATTACAAAGCCAGAAAGAAGCCATCTTGAATCCATCAGTAAGTGATAATCTCCTACCATAGGCAGCATCAATACTCATCACAGGAATGGGTTTGTGTACAATATGGAAATTAAACAAAATTAAACTCAAACCTGCCTCAAAGCCAAAAGAAGTCATCAGAAGCATTCAAAAGCCATCAGCTACCATCAGCAGCATCAAGAGCAGAATGTGGCTTCGGAGTGTGCAGATTGGGGGTGGCGGCGGAAGAGGCGGAGGGCAGATTTGTGGCGGTGGCAGAGGGAGTGGAGGGCGGTGATGAGAGGTGGGGCTTCGAGATTCGCACTGGGTTGGAAAAGGAGGGGCTTTGACGCGGCAGCGGCGGTGGAGAAACAGCAGAAAGATCGGAGCTTTGAGGAGGAAGCTAGTTGGGTTTTGAAGGCAATGGAGAAGAAGAGCAGGGAGGGGATTAAGGGGATTAGGCGTCAAAGAAGAGAGAGGAAGGGGAAAAGCCAAAAGAGAGAAAATGGGGGTTGGAACTGTTTTGTGAAAATAAGCCAAAATGAAAACTTAACCAAACGCTATTTCACAAAAAAAAATTCACAAAATGGGCCCAAAAAAGCTATCCAAACGCAGCCTACACGATTCTAAATGAAAGCAAAAAATTGATGCCTAAATGATGCAAGAACTAGGGTTTTAAGAACCTTCGCTCTGATACCAAAATGATGTAAAATGTAATCCTAAATAGAGAATTTCCAAGAATCTCAAAGGATTAATTTTACCGACATGTAGTGCGGATCAAAGTTAGAATTTTAAACAATTAATCGGTTTGATGGATTTTCAAGAATTGAATTAAGTTTAACAAGCCCAATTAATAATTCAGTTATAACAATTAATAATTAAATCCCTATGCGTTCTTAGCAAGCAAAAGATGCAATATTGATTTGTACTCTAATTAGGCAAGTGGAACACTCAATCTCAGTATTTGTAGACGACAGATAAATCAGATAATATAATAGAGATGATAAAGCAGTATAACACAAACATATGAAAAGTGGAAAGAGTATACCGAGAGTTCGAAGAACAATTGCGACAATCGAGGAGGAAGCTACTGTTAGAATGGCGGGAGGCTGGATCTGGTGGTGGATACTTCTGGGGGATAGAGTCAAAATCAAAATAAGTCGGTATGATTCAACCAGGAGATGTATAATTTATTTATAGACCTTGCAACAAAGATTCGAACAATTAGATGATTTTGTGGCTAATGACGCATCAGGGGTGTCGAGCGGCGCGGCGATGAGGGGCTTCGACGGAGGGGAGACAGGGCGGACGGGTTGCTGTGGAGGTGTTGGGCAATGCTGGCGTCGGGCTGGAGGAGCACAGGGTGACTGGCGAGGGGTTGTCTCGTGCCGAGGTGAGGCAAGCACAGGGGTAGGGGCAGGGAGATGAGAGGTTGGGATCACCGGGGATTGGGTAGAGAAGGCGGCTGGTAGGCAAGATGGTGACAGAGGTCGACAGTGGGGATGGTGCTAGCAATGTTGGAGATCGAGCGGGGTCGTGGGTTTAGAGGTTGCGGGATCCATAGAAGAGGAAGGAGGGTAGGGGTTAATTGGGTGGGTTAATTTGGGAATTTTGGGGTTAGGGTTTAGAAATTTGTATTGGATTTGGGGTAGTTTTAGAGTTTATCACAAACCCTAAAATTTTATTAGGATTTATCACAAACCCTAATAAGTTGGATCTCAATGATATCACACAAAGGAGAGATGAAGAACAAAACTCAACACAATATTTTTTTTATATCAAGAATAGCATACTATCTCATTAATCTCAAAGCCTATATATAGGCTCGAAACAAATCTTCATACAAATCTCAAAATATTCTAAAATCTCAGAAATATTCTAATGCATAAAAAAAGATTACATATGGCTATAATTGCCAAAAACAAATATGGTACTGAAATAAAATACTTAACTAAATAGAATGGATGTCCTTATCAGTGTCACATTGGCGTATAACCATGTTATAGACACTTATCTTTGACTCTTTGGTTTTAAAACAGTAATATTCTCAATGCATCAGAATTTGGAGATCATCCATTTTATTTCGTGGGTCTAGAATATAGTTGTTTTTACCTAATTTGTTTTTACCCTTTATTGTTTACTTCAACGGCTCAACCATCATTAGTTGATGTTTGATTTGTTTCTAGATCCATTTTCAATGTATATATTCTAATAAGATTGTTATCTCTTTCTCTTCATAGTGCATGCCCATTTTAGCTGTCCTTAATATATCAATATTTTAATAACATGTTAGGCAGATAGAGTTTCTGTACAAGCCCAAACTTGCTTTAGAAATTTTTGATGCACATACCATTATTTTTTTAAAGACAGAATCTTGATTATGAACTCTAAATGTTATATTTAGTTTGCATCTCATGTTGATGCTAGCACCTTATCTTATTTTTTTCAGAACTATATATTCCCTCTTCCATATTCTAGTAGACTATTATAAATTATATTATAAATAGTCTATTACACATTTTGTATGTTCACACACTCCTTACATGCTCATGCTCCACATCGAGTAGATTATGTTTATTAGCAATTTAGCATCATTTGATATTATTTTATTTGTCTTTTCTTTATTTATTTACTTATTTATTTATTCTGTTACCATAATTATATGTAGCAGTTCTCTTAATATGTTTAGAAATTGCATCTTTATATATTAACTGATTAATCTTATTCCATTAACCTTATTTAATTGGAAACATTAATTGTTAAGTCACTTTATCACTTGCCTATTACAAATACACTAAACAATATATTTTTTGTTAGTTCAGTTTTTAAATCTCAATGACTAGTAGACTAATAACATTTGAGCTGGCTAAGATCAGTAGACTTAATAACACCAACTATAACATGTGGCATAGAAAAATTAGATATGCCCTTATTCATGAAAATATAGAACATGTGCTTGACGACACTGCCACAACTCCTGGGGATGATCTTACTAAAAACATTTTAAAAAAAGTTCGAGTCTTATACGACTGCAAAGGCGACGAGCATGATGTTATTAATCTTCATCTGTGGACCATCAGAGACAAAAAGGAGAAGAATGAAGTTAATGTTCATGGAAGACAACCACATAAAATCTTCGAGTCGTATAAGACGGCAAAAGACATGTGGTTGGCAATAAAAGTTAAATATGACACCCTCTTTGATGTGCACTTGCGACTCCTCTTGCATAACTTTAACCATTATAAAATGGAGGGTGAAAATGTTATTAAACACATCAACAAAATGACTGTCATGGCTAAGGACTTAGCCGGAACTAAAATCCCTATTAAGCAACAAGTGGCAATTAGTTTGAACAGTCTGCCACCTTCACCTGATATGATTGCCACATTACTTTGAATGAATGGTGTTAAGTGCATCAATGATCTGCCTTCTCAGTTAGCTGTCGAATATGACTTGTATGCCAAAAGGAGAAAAGATGAATTAAATATTGTGCAGTATCAATTAGAAGGCCAACACTTCTCTCAACCCAAAGCCACCACCAGCTTATAGGAACAACAACTTGAGGCAAGGCTTGGCCCTAATAAGCCCTAGTTCAAGCACCGGCTCAAGAACAACAGGTCGTAGCCGTTTGACAAGGGAAAGATCCCATCAGGTGCATGCTTGCACCACATTTGTGTGAAGATCAGGCATTTCAAGGTGAATTATCAGCGTGGTAAGAACGAAAACCAGGGTGCAAGGAGTCTAAGAATGAGGAGGGTCCAGCAAGCCCGAACTCATTAGGGTGAGAAAGTTCAATGCAACAATGGCAGAGATTTAGGGGTTCAAACATTACTTGTTTTGCCTTAATATTATTGCTAATAATAATGGAGTGGAGAATAATGATGTAATGAACAAGGATTATGAATGGATGGAGAATGATGGTCTTTTGGATTATACTGTCTTTTTATCAGATTTTGATTTGTGGCATATGTGGATAGCATATGCAAGTAAATAAAGATAGATCATATAATGAACATGAAAATAATACCAACTATGAATAATAGTGGTGAATCTCCATCAGAACATTGTTTAACTAGTAAACTGACTAGAAAACCTTTCAATGAAAGCTAAAGAATTATTAGAGTTAGTAAACTCACACATTTGTGAACCCCTAAGTGTTAAACTCATGGTAGTAAAAAATACTTCATAACTTTCATAGATGACTTTCTAGGTTAAAGAATACTTCATAACTTTCATAGATGACTTTCTAGGTTTTCTTATATCTGCTTAATATATCGAAAGTTAGAAGCATAATGAAAAGTAGAATAAGCAAAGAACCTTGGAGGAATATTAAGGTGGCAACTTTATCAAGTGAAGGTGGCAAGCTATTCAATATAATTGCCACCTGTTGGCTGTTGCTTAATAGGAATTTTAGTTCCAACACTAACCAAGTCCTTAGCCACGACAAACATTTTCTTTCAGTGTTCATATACATTTCAACCCTCTTCCATTTCACAATGGTTAAAGTTGTGCAGGAGGACTTGCAAGTTCACATAGAGATAGTGTCGTAGTTATCTTTTATTGTCAATCTCATGTCTTTGGCAATCTTATATGACTCGAAGACTTTATGAGATTGTCTTCCATGATCATTAACATCAGTGTTAGCCTTTTGTCACTGATGATCAACTTGGTCCAACTCTTTGACCTGTTTTTAGTAGGATTATCCCTAAGAGTTGGGGCAATGTCATCAAGCACGTATTCTATATTTCATGAATAACAACATATCTAGTATTAATATGCCACACGTCATAATTGGTGCTATTAAGTCTGTGAATCTTAGCCAACTCAGATGTTGTTAGTCTACTAGCCACTGAGATTTGAAAACTAAACTAAACATGCAAAAAAATATTCTGTTTTAGTGTGTTTGTAATACGCAAGTGATAAAGTGACTTAACAAGTTTTTCTAACTAAAGAAGGTAATGGAATAAGGAAAGATTGAGCCGCAAATATCTAAAGATACAATTTCTAAACAGATTAAGAGAGCTACTAAATATAACCATGTAATCATGGTAACAGAAAGAAATGACAAATGCAATAATATCAAGAATGATGCTATTAAATATAATTTACTAGATATAGCATAGCATGATCATGTGAGTGTGAACATACGAAATGTGAAATGGACTATTTCTAAAACTATATGAAAACTCATGGAATATGGAGAGGGAATGTATAGCTTATAAAAAAAGATGAGAAGCTAACATGTATAGCTTATAAAGAATGCGGAGCAATAACTCAACACAATAATTTTTTAATCAATATTAGCATTTCTTCTCATTATTCTCAAGACCTGTATATAGGCTCAAAACAAATCCAAAATAAATCTCAAACAAATCTAAACAAATCTCTCAAGTCTTCAAAATATTCTAATGCAGAAAATAAAGGATGCAAATTGCAAAACTACCACATGGCTAAATCTTAAAATAAAATAAAACAGAATGATGTCCTCATCAGTTGGCCCACTAGATGCATTTAACAAATAAAATCATTTTAGTAAGCCCGATCTGCTAACTAACTAGGTAGGCCCAAACTCAATAATTGTTTCAGTTTGGGTAAACTGTCCCCTCTCTCTCTCTCTCTCTCTCTCTCTCTCTCTCTCTCTCTCTTAGTTATGGTATCAATTTTTGGTTGTCTTGATGCTTATAATTCTAGGAAATCGATCTCTAATTTGTGTTGAGTTGGTGATGTTGATCATGCGTTGAAGCTGATGAAGGAGATGGTGGATAAAGGTTTTGGTTGATGATAGCATTTTGTTGAGATAATGAGGATTCGACATTGATAAGGGATAAGAAAATGGTTGTCCAAATCAACATTAATTTGATCACTTAACTTTATTTGAGAAACTTAAATCTGATTAGGAAGGGCATTTCATGGACAATGATGCTTGCTTGATGAGACAAAGAGTCTAAATGTGCATATCATTTGCAGGTTAACCTGATGCCATTTTAGGGACTTGACTAAGAGAGAAATTGATTTAGCGAATGTTAAATATGGAAATGAATTCACCTCCATGCTTCTCCAATTAGGTTTAGTACTACTCAAACATCTAATTTCATAACCCCTTCTTGTTTTACGCCTACTATGACCATTAAACATGCTGCATTGTTTTCCAATTCATTATTGATTATTTCAAGGTAGCAATCTTCTCAATACATATAGTTTTGGCGCATATATATCGAATGCTTTGTTCACCAACAAACTAATCTACCCCTAAAAATTATCAATTAATATAATCACCAACATCAAGCTTCTTGATATGGCATAGTTTGTTTCATTCATTTAGGTTTGCATTCTTTAAAAGATCATTATTGTTGGCCAAAAGATCGTTCGTCTTAGTCACTTTACAAGTGGTCAAAAAATGACATTAATACAATCCTTAATGGATGAACTAAACATGTTCAAACTTAGTAATATTTTATCCTCCTATGTTTTAAGACATGTAACTCACTTTGAATGGTGTGACCATGCATTTGAGATGTGGAGATGAGTGAAAAATGGTTCGCTTATTTTCACTTCTTCAATGTGTCACTTGCTAGATCATTACTCTCTATCTCTCACAGTCTCACTATATATAGGGAGGTATGCAAGAGACGTCGGAGCTCTCCCTAAGGTGTGAGACCTCACCATGATGAGGTCATCCTAATAACAATCCGACCCATTCATCTTGTTCTAAATACTTAACACAGTTTAATCATGCGAGATCAAGTCATTTGAACTTCATTTACTTGCATCATGTCATTATAAAAGATAAAGATATTTCAGCCGTAGAATTTGCAATGCTTTGGTTTCTAGGTGCAAGGGCAAATGGATCTCAAAAGACTTGATTCCACATTTTAAAACTAGTTTAAGCATATTTAACAAAATGAACGATTCAAATATGTCATAGGATGCCTCCATGATTAAGGAGAGCCTTAGGCTCTCCCATCTTATCAAAAGCACTGACTTGTCTTGAAGATTTTCCATACTTATATGTGTGTGTGTGTGTGTGTGTGTGTGTGTGTGTGTGAGAGAGAGAGAGAGAGAGAGAGACTAAATAGCCCTTCTACCACACTTAAAATTTATGTATGCATAAGAAACCTGAATTTCCTCAGTGCTACACCAACACCATACACTTCTCAAACTCGGTTTACCTAATTTTCCATGAGAAAGAAAAAGAGATTCATGACCTAATGTCATGTTGCTCCCTTCATCCAAGCTCTCTCACTGTATTAGAAAGAAATGGATACAAAATTACTGATCAAGATTAATGTCAATAACAAGGTGTGAACCTCTCATCCCTTTGTTATTTCTCTTTTGAATCAGAAAAATTAGGCAGAATTTTACTACCACTTTAATAATTAAAGTGAAATGTATTATTTTCTTTTTTTTTTATAACAACTTTTTTCTAATATCTTTCAATTTTGGATAAACATATTTATAGTGGTTTTATTTTAACTTATACATGTTATGATGTCTAAACTCAAAAATAAATCTATATAATAAAACACAAAGAAAGCTATCAAGTGACTCTCCTTCAATCCCCCAAAAATCAAAGGCCCAAATCTAATCTCACAAAACATATTTTCCCACAAAAAAGTTTCCCTCCAAAACTCAAATTCAAATTCCCCCCCTCCCAAAACAACTCATTTATTTATTTAATTCTCTCTCTCTCTCTCTCTCTCTCTCTATCTCTCTATCTATCTATCTATCTATCTATCTATCTATATATATATATATATATATATATATATATATATATATATTATTTTTCACCATATACTAATTGAAACATGGACTTTTATTTACAACTAATTATTGTCATAAGATAAATCAGTATTCTTGGTTTCAATTATACACTTGTATTGACCACTCACGATATTAATTTTTTGTTTCGCTCCTTCTCCCACTATTCATGAATCGTGAGATCTCGTCATTGCCACTATCTGTGCAATATGATACAATTTACTATCACATATATCTAACTCCCATCAAACTAACATGTTTAATGAACTTTTCTGTTGGTATTCCCTTATAGTCAAGCAATCAGTTATCGTATTGCAATATAAGTCGCAATGACTTCTTTCTTTTCTGCTACAATATCGTGGATATAATGATATTGGGTTCAGTAACAAACATCAAATCTTTAAAGGCAACTACAAAGAAACTCTAAGAGACAAAATATATATACACATAAAAAACCTGAAGCTTCAACATGTATTTTACAACAACAATCCCCCTTTAACATTGACATTATCTCGTTCAAACTAAAGACATTTCTCTTGTACCCTTCAGTTGACTACATTTATGAACATTGTTCATACATACTATTACATAATGGAAGATGTTTGGGAGGAATAAATTGAATCTCTAGATGTGCATGGCAAGTGCTAATAGCCTAATAATCTGGTTTCTTAAATCTAAGGGGGAAATGATAATATCATAATCGAACAAAATAAGAAGAAAAAAAATGCACACCTAATCCAAATAGTAATTCATATGAATTAGTAAGCATAACAATAGGGTTTTGTTGTATCAATTTTCGATTCAGTTAGATAGGCTTTTCGAATGGAGATTGATAAAAACATAAAAGAACGTTTACCTATTAAAATATGGACCAGTCACACGCGATCGAAGAAATCGTGAATGAAATTTTCTGCTCAAAACCCTGGCTTGGTTTCGTAGTTTTGGAAGATGAAAAGAGAGAGACTGAAAGGAAAAAGAGGAAGAAGGAGAAGGGGATTTTCCGATTTTGTGGGTTGGGGCCCTTGGGGTGATAATGGGCCGGGTTCGGGCCGGATCCACCAGATTTTTTCATTGATCAGAGCATCTGTATTCATTGGCTATTTTGCCAAAATTTTCAAAAAATAAAAATTTATGTACAGCAGTCGTTGGCTATAAATTCAAAATTTGAGTATTTGATGAACAGTCGTCCGCCAAATTTAGCAGACGAAATAGCTATTTTATAAAAATAGCCGACGAAAGATGATTTTTCATCCGTTTGATATGACGAAATCTTTCGTCGCTTGATTTTTATTTTTATTTTCCCATCAGACGGTAAATCACCGTCCCAAAAAAAAAAATTAAGCATAATTCTTGGAAGAGGGATGATTCCCGTCCTTGATTTTTTTTTTTTAATTAAAAAATGGTCGGACGGGAAATGATTTTCCGTCCGTGCCATTTTTAAAATTTAAAAAAAACGTCGGACGGAAAATGATTTTCCATCCGTGCCATTTTTAAAATTTAAAAAAAAACGTCGGACGGAAAATCATAATCTGTCCATTCGTTTTTTTAAAAAAATATAAATCGACGGACGGGAAATCCCGTCATTTAAAAAAAAAGGGGGGGGGGGGGGGGGGGGGGGGGGGGGGGGGGGGGGGGGGGGGAGATGGTGTATCATCCTTCGTCCATTTCAATTAATTTTTTTTATTATTTTTTTTTTTAATGAGGGACGATAGATAATGTTTTGTCGAAGGATTTAATACTCCAAAGAATCAAAATTTGGATCTAGACGACTGCGGCACAAAGTCATTTTTTTTCTTTTTCTATTTGCCAAATACCTAAAATTTGGGTATCAACGACTACAGATGCTCTTACTACGGGTTGGATAAAAAAACCGGTCGGGATCTATTGTCGGAATGTTTTGGAAGATCCAAAACTAAAAATAGCTGTATTTGCTAGTAACAACATCATGGAGATAGTCAATTAATATAGATTGATCTGAAATCTGATTGGTATATTTTTCGATCTAGCAATAATAGAATTTATATTCTCTTTACTGAATTACACGAAATTTTAGCCAATTCCATATATGTATTTCATACATATGACTCATATAAACGAATATGGAGGAATGAAGAGCAATTTTTTATGCAAGTCCGAATTCGTTTTCGTAAATATAACCCACTAACGAACCTGGCCCAAACCAATAATGATTGTTGCGCCTCTAAGTTGTTTCAATTTGAGTAATTAAATAATCCTAACTCTTAGTTATGCAAAATTTTCTGTTTAGTTTGTGCTGAACTGGGGACGTTGATGATGTGCTCAGGTTGATGAAGGGAATGGAATGCATTGTTGACGGATTGGTGGTGTTACGAGTTTTTCTTTCATTAATGTGTTAAAAGAAAATTTCCTCTACCAGAGTTGGGATTTGTAATCAAACAAACCTGCACAATACACATCCAAACTAAATCTAACAAATATACACGTGTTACCCAATTCAAAATATTCAAACGCGTCTATTCCTCTCCCCTTCGCGTCTATTCCTCTCCCTCACATGTCCGCTGGAATTTTTCCCAAACTGTCCCACTTTTTGAAAGTTTTTCCCAAATTGCCCTACTTTTTTTTTAAAATTTTCAAAACGCCCCACTCGCTTTCTGAAAAAGCGAGTGTCGATTTGGGCTTTTTAGCTCTCAGATCTCAATTTGGATCTCACTTTCTCTCCATTCTTACTCTTGCTTATCTCCCTTCTTACTCTCTCCTTAACTCCAAAACGACATGGATGTGAGAGAATTCACAACGACATGGATGTGAGAGATAGGTCTAGCAGGGGTACGGGAATAAAATGTTCTAAATGTGGGTTGTATGGACACAATAAGTGGCGATATAGTAATAGAGGATCTCAAAACATTTAATCCATAGCTAAAATTCGAATGTGTTTGTATTTGTAATTGTACTATGTAATTTGGACTTTCCACTAATTTGTATGAGTTTAATTCTGAAAAAGCGTTAATTCCCATTTGTTTCCAAGTCAGTATAAAGTTTAGAGTTTGTGAATGAATTTGTAAGCCGCATGAAGTTGGAGTACATATGAATGTACATGACAGACTGCATATGTCTGTTGATTTTTTTTCACTAAACTCGCTTTCTCAGAAAGCGAGTCTCATTTAAGCAATGTGGTTTCACCTACACTTGCTTTCTGAAAAAGCGAGTGTAGGTAAAATTTCCTTGCTTTCGTAGAAAGCGACTGTTGGGTAGATAGTTTTCCAGAGATCAACCTGATCTCTGGACATCTAGCTACTCAACAGTCGCTTTCTCAGAAAGCGAGGAGATTTTACCTGCACTCGCTTTTTCAGAAAGCGAGTTTAGGTAAAACCTCAACGCTTTTCGAAAAAGCGACTGTTGAGTAACTAGATGTCCAAAGATCAGGTTGAACTCTGGAAATCTATGTACTCAACACTCACTTTTCCAGAAAGCGAGGTTGTTTAAACAGGACTCGCTTTCTGAGTCTTGGGTCTGCTGAGAAAGCGAGTCTTGGGTCTGCTGGGAAACAATTTGTACAGGCTCAACACTCGTTTTCTCAAAAAGCGAGGAGCTCGATACTAGACTCGCTTTCTGAGAAAGCGAGTGTAGGCTAAAAAAACACCACTTCAACTTGCAGATGCAGTCGGCACTGTATACAATTTGGCATACAAGGCACTGTATACAATTTGGCATACAATACACACTTCAATCATTTTCACTACAATCCACTTCTTGTATTCTCGCAACAATCACACTCATACATAACACACAAACACAAACATTCAAAACTCTAAAACAATGAAACAAAACATCGAAAGATACATTCCAAATTTATAGAAGTTCACGACATTGAAAGATACATTACAAAACATTGAAAAATTAATACAAAAAAACCCTCACGGATCGGGTGTGAAGAAAGTGGGGGGGGGGGGTCTCCTTTGCCTTTTACCACGTTGTGGAGTGGCCTGGGTGACACCGAACAAGGGAATCGCTTCCTCTTCAATCACATATTGTGTCCATTCAACGTTTTCTTCAATCTCATCTCCTTCAGCTTCTTCTTCGGAGTCGTTGCTCGGACGACGTGGGGGTCTATGGACAACTTTCTTGCGACGAACACCATGCTGACTGGTTCAATGTGCAGGAGTAGTTAGTAAAGCATCTAAAGTTGCTCCCTCGCCCACAGCATCAGCTTGTGCACGACACGACGTAATCATCTCGCGTGCAAAGTCCTTCATCGGTCCCGCGACTTTACTCCTCAACACAGCAGCACGTTTTTTAGCCATTGTCCAAGTCTGGCCCATCTACAAAACATGATGAGTTCAAATATTAAATATAGTGCATATGTATATATAAACCACAATTTTAGAAAAACATTAAAAGAATACAACAAATCTTAACTACTTACGATTTTACGAAGACCCGATGCCTTCGGTTGGAACATAGGCAAATTCACTGAATGTTCATCTGCTGGTTCAACTGCTGGTCGACGAATCGGGACTACCACACCTGCAGGAGTCTGCACTGTGGGAGAGATAAACGTCTTGTCACCCTTTTATATCAGTCCATGCAAGTCGCATGCACTGATGCATCAAACGGAGGAATGTCACCAATGATTTCATCGAACCGGTGTTCATTCCATCTCTCAACATATGTAGCAAAGCATGCGGCCCAATTGTGTCCGGTTTGTCGACCCATTCTAGTAATAGAATGCATATCGACATTGAATGGTTCAGCAACAGGAATACTTTGAACCAGACCAAACTGACGTAGCATTCTATTAACGTAGTAGAATTCGATTGTGCCAAAGTTAATCAGAGGTGCCTTTGTCAGCCACAAATCGCGTCTATACAAGGAAATAGGCGGTAGTCGACCCACACGCGCCTCCGTGTAGGGCTGCCACACGACGCAATCATCTGCCAACCTATCCAATTCATCTTGAAAGTACGTCAAGCATCTGTTGGGGTTGGCCGTCCATGTGAGATTGCTGGACCAGTAAACACCGAGTGGAGGTAACATGTGTGGGTCCTCGAGGAGATGGATCCAATTGGGTGATTGTCTACGCACTACGGGCCGACCAACATGAATACGCTCCCAACTCCAAACTTGAGGTAAGATCATTGGTCCATTCATCTGCACCGAACCAAGACTACCGTTACACAAACTCCTGCACAGAGACGCCAACACGGCACTACCCCAACTGTACTGTTCGACTCTTCACAGATCGGAAATCAATGGCAGGTACATCAATGACACCGAATGACTAGTCGAATTCGGGAACATCACGTCGCCAAACAGTGTCAAGATGTACGCCCTGCAATAGCACTCAACCTCGGCCTCAGTGGAATCTTCATTCAATCTATCTTTGAAAGTCTCCTTCAACCACTTCAAGCGAACGAACTTTCCATTTACTGCCCCCGTTTCGACTTGAACACCAAGGTATTGTTCCACTAGATATACCGGCTCGAAGTCCATCATACCGGTCACTCTCTGTCCATCGACTGGAAGACCGGTTAGTACAGAGACGTCATACAATGTTACGGTCATCTCCCCAACTGGCAGGTAGAAGGTATGGGTTTCAGGCCGCCATCTCTCAAAAAGTGTGGTAAGAAGAGGACGATCACATTTGATGGAGCTCATCAGTCCAATACCATATAACCCACAGTCCCGTAAAATCTCGTGAATTCGTGGGTGCATAGGAAGTGGATGACCCCCCTAAATGTACACTCCTTAGATTCGCCTTCCCACATATCCTTCGAACGGTGATGCGATTAGAGAGTAAGGAGTGTAGGGTCGAAGTGACCTAAACCTTCAGGAGGAATATAAGATGATGAAGAAGGGGCTGATGAAGAAGGGCCCGCCTCATTTGAATTAGTTGAGACCTATACAACAATAACATTTAAATCAATAGACCAATATTATATTTTATTGTATGATAATCAAACTAATCGAATATAAACAATTATTCACTTATATTAGTACGCTCGGTACCATCACGACCACGACCACAACCACGTCCACCACGAGGAGGTGGGCCAAAAGAAGTACGGGGTCCGTCGCCACGAGGAGGTCTACTACTCGATCCTTCCTCCACATTACCCATCGTGCGTGCCATTTATAATAAACGAGAGTACACTACAACTTAAAACAATTGTTATTAACTATACCAAAATATATAATCTACATATATCTACATATATATCCAATTTTACACTATATACCTACATATACTCAAATTGGAATACTATATACCTACATAAATAAAAACTCAACTTAATGCTTCAAATTTTTGCTACTTGGAAAATCAACAAATTTGGATGATTTTGGGTCGAATTAACAAAGATACAATGTTAATGCTTGAAAATTAACACAAAAATTAACAAACATACAATGTTAATGCTTCAAAATTAACACAAAATCAAAAAAGCAAAAGTATGAGAAATATACCGTCAAAGTAGGGTGATTGAATATGTAGATAGTGAATAGGAGGTCGAAGAAGCTCCTTCAACCGCACTCTTTATCCCCAAATTCGAAAATCAACAAACTCTTGGATGTTGGGGTTTAGGGTTTTGGGGGTTAATTGAGGATGAGATTTGCAGATGGGGGTTTAGGGTAGGGCAGTTTGGGGAAAACTTTCAAAAAAAGGGACAGTTTGGGAAAAAATTCTCACCGCTGTTGCTCACCCTCGCTGCTTGCCGCCTCCTCACTGTTCCCTGACTGTCGCTCGCCCTCGCCACTGTTGCACACCCTCGCCACATCGCTACCATCATCCTCAAGTATTTTCATTTACATCCCTCTCAAAATAATTTATTTCTTTAATCAATCATTACATCTTCTTATGACATCTCTCTATTTTCATTGTATTTCCACATACAATATTTTTGTGCACCATGATCAAATTAGGATCATAAGATATTGGGTTTTGAATTATTTAGATGCCCTCTTCTCCGAAATAAAGATTAGTTTTTAATTCCATTGTTCCACAAACGCCACAGGATCTTAGTAGATTAATCATCATCTTCTAAAAACTCAATCTGATGTCCCTTTCATGCCATGCAACCAATCATGCTCGAGTTATTTGTCTTGTTACCCTTCTTTTTGAAAATATTTAGGGAAGTACCCTTGTTTTGAAAATAATTAGTGCAATATCCTAGTTTTTAGTTAGTTTTCTATACTATTCTTCCTATAATAATTTTTATAGGATGTGTGACCTTTCTAAAAAAACTAAAAGTTTTTGGGTTTTAGGATAATTCTTATTTTTATTATAAGATTTTAGTTTTTCTGCTTTCTAGTCTATAAATTACTAATAAATTTATGAAAAATTACAGAAATTAAGTTAAAATTATTTACTCTGTACTGGCTCTGATACCACTTTGGTGGGTGCGTGAAATCTCTTAACTTGTAGGTGTGGGTAGCACGTAATCTCCTGGAGACCTGAAAATCAAAAGGAAAAGAGTATCAAAAACTTTAAAAGTCTAAAGAGTAAAGTCTAAAGAGTTGAAATAAAGATCGAAGTTTGGCGTAAAATAATATTCGTCGAAATAATGGATATTGTCAATTCTAAAAAAATAATCAGGAATGATGGGAATATCGTCGTCATCGTCGTCAAGTTCTCTCATATATTCTGATTCTGTCTCATATCCTCCACTATTACTATCATATGGGGGTTCTTCGAGTTCTTCTGTATGTCTATTTTCTCCTCCATTCTGTTCATGTTCTTCTAGAAATTGTCTGTATGCAGTCGTAGGACTCCAAACGTAACTACTAAATATACCATTTTCATAAAATAACAAAGATCTTTCGTGATAAGTTAGGTCGTCAATTATTTCAACATTTATATTACTAGTTTCTCCAGGAATTATTTGGTTTATTGTTATGATTATTACTCGTTGAATACTAAAAAAGAATAATTTGAATTCGTAGCAATCATCCATGCTTATTTGTCTATGTGGATAATAAACATCAAAAACTAGCATTCTATCACTTCCTTGGTAATTAATCATTAATTCAAAAATTGGTGAGGCAATACCAAAATTATTATCCATCAGTTCTTTTGAACAATAAGCAATTATGAAATAAAGAGCAGAGAGAGATTTCTAAGGATACCTAAAAAATCAAAACAAAACGGCCCATCATGCTTCCGACCTAGTTAAACTTTTTTGATCTGCTTTGTACCAGTTACTACCAGTGGATAAAATACCCATGGTATGCACCCCAATTTCTGTGCTCCTTTTACGTTCTTCCCATCTCAAGATTACTATACCCTCAATAGAGCTTCATCCTAGAGATACGTCGAGAACAACTAGTAGCACTTTGGTACAGACAACCACAACAGTCTAACTATAGAAGGTTGCAAATGAGCTTTTTTGCAAGATCAGTCAGGCACAGCCTTACAAAACTCTCTCTAAGGGGAAGAGATTTAGTTATTCATACCTTATTTTCTGCAAGAGCTGATAGATGAACTCATAAAAGATATTTTATTTGCTTCAAACTTGTTACAAACAGACTCTTCAAGATTATGAGGAATTATTTCTCTCCCAGATCGTCTGTCCCTCTCCCTTACCCTGCCTTCCCTTTTATAGATGAAGGGATGGCTGTACACCAGTTACAATTATTATTCTCCTTACATCATTGCTTACATCACAGATACAATTATTGCTTTCCTTACATCAGTGCTTACATCATAGCTAAATAATTGAGATAATTGCTGCTTATGTAGGGGACATCTTCATGTGCTTCACATTAGAAATAGCTCTTCGTCAGTCTGCTCTTGTTCTTTTCTGCAATAGTCACATGAATGCTGTGGTTCCATCCTCATCAATCTACAGTAGTGGACAGCTGTTTCTTCCGTCATTGTCATATCTCCTTTATGCAAGATTCGGTACCAGCTATCAAAGACTTCTTTCTTTGACTGAGGTTGTTTAATTTTTGCTATACTGTAGATCATTAATTTTTGTGGGTCAGGCCTGTCATAGATCCATATATTACCTTCTCTGCTTTGTATGTCCTTTAGTTCACAATACATTGTTCTAAATCCCGTAGCTTTTCTTTCTGGAATTAGTTTTTCAAATTCTTCGATTTTATATGGTATAATACGGGTTGCTCCAAACAAGATTTGTGTAGTCATCCCTATTTTTATAATATGTTCAGCTGGTAGTTCTTCATTATCTTCAAGGAATTCTGGAATAGCTGAAAATATACGGACATATATTTTGGATGCCTTTGTAAGACCAAAATAACTTTTAGCAGCTTTATATACTTCTTTTGGTAACTGGCTAAGTTCTTCACATTCTCGAGATGGATAAATGCAGTGGATAAGTCCTCTTTCGAACAATACTCTTACTGTTTTTGGATTTGCTCCTGGTAGTATGATCGCTTTGTTCATATGTTGCTGAGAAATAGTTTTGATAAATTGGTTGACCTGAGTGGTCTGGCATAATTTCTCAATATATTGTAAAAATAAATCCTTCTTGGAGTATTTTGGAGGATCCGAGAGTAAACTCTCTTTGTAGGTAGTGGGCTGTATGGATGTGGAGTTTTCCTCTTGTGTGGCTATTTTTGTGATCCCACTTGTATTTTGTGGGTTAATAGGTTCACTCCCTTCGCTCATTTTTTCAATACGATCCGTACTTATATGTTGGTAAAATATACTTTGAAGACCACATATTTGCAGCTGTAGTTGGTTAAATGCTCCTTTTAATTGCTCCACTGTCTCCTTTAGGTAGACTATATCGTGTTCTATTTGCTGAACTCTGGTTTTCATTTCTGCAACAAGTGAAATAGTGAATTTCTTGATAGAAAATCAGCAAAAATATTAAGTTTTCCTTTTATGTTTTCTATTAAGAAATCGTAATGTGCTAACTCCATCTGCCATCTTATCAATCTTTTATTTGCTATGGTTGGGTCTATTATTTTATTAATCCAACTCTTTGCTTGGGTATTATCCGTTCTTACCGTAAATTTTGTATGTATTATGAATAGTTCAAACTTGTTTATAGCTTTTAAGATTGCTAGTAGTTCTTTTTCGTTTATGTGGTAATTTTGTTGGGTTTGTGTGAAAGATCCACTAGTATATCTAGCTAGCTAGTTTTTTTTCATTTTCTCCTATTTCAATAAATTTTAATACTGCTCCCCAATTGGTTTCACATGCATCTGTTTCTAATATCCAAGAACATTCTTTAATAGGTAATCTTAGCTTTTGTAATTCTGAAGTTTGTTGTTTTAATATTTTAAGTTTCTCTTCATCCTCCGGGGTCCATTCCCATTTCTTAAACTTTTTAAGTTTTTGTTGCAACCAATTTGTTTTTGCTGATAAATTTGGTATGTAACCTCTTGTTTGATTTAGTAATCCTATTATAGCCTGCACTTCTCTTTTTTCTTTTAAGACATTAGGAAAAGTCTTTATTTTTTCTGATATATGTGGTTGTAATTCTATTTCTTCATGTGATAATTTTGTTCCTAAGAATTCTATCTCAGTTTTGAATAATTCCATTTTTTTTTATAGTATAATGCCTGCATTTTTCACTATTTCTATGAATTTTAGTAGATGTTCTTTATGTTGTTCCTCGTAATCTGATCCTATTAGAATATCATCTACATATACTAATATTGTTGTATTTTTCAAAAATTTTATCCATATATTCTTGAAATATTCCTAGGCTGTTTTTATAACCGAATGGTAAAACATTCCATTCATAAAATCCTTGAGGTGTGCTAAATGCCATAAAAGGTTTTGAATCTTCTGTTAGTTTTACATGATAAAATTCTGATTTGCAGTCAAATTTCGAATATATTTTTCTTATTCTTACTGTGTTAAGTAGTATTTGTATGTTTGGTAGTGGGTATCCAAATCTCTTAGTATTTTTATTTAATTCCTTATAATTTACTACCATTCGAGATTTACCTCTTTTTTCTTCTGAATGTTTTTTTACTATGAATGCTGGTGATGAATGTGGACTTTGTGATTTTCTTATATAATTATTTTCCACTAATTCTTTTATGTGTATTTTGAATTCTTCTAGGTCTGTTGGAGTATGTCTTATTGGTCTAATTTTAATTATTTTGTTCTTATCTATTCACTCTATATGTGCCGTGGGTTCACGTAAGTTCCATTTTGCCAAGGGGCCTTCTCCACACAGATCTTCTAATTGTTTTTGTAAAATTTCTTTTGTAGTTGTTACTTGAACTTGTTGTATTCTAGTTTTATTTGGTAAGTATTGGTATTCACCACGCTGGGTTGAAGAAACTCTGATGTGTGGTAGGTCAGTTCTGGAATAATGTTGGGTTATTCTAATTGCTATTGTTTGGTGTCTGCAAAGTGTTGTAAATATGACTGATTTATGTGATATAGTTATGGGATAGTATTGTTGGAAAAAATTATTTCCTAAGAGTACATCATTATTCATATCATCAAACTGGTATATGATAGGTATTTTTAGGATGTAATTTCCTATTTGTACATTAATATTTTGTTGATATTTGTCTAGTATGATAGTTTGTCCAGTTAATCCAGTTATGGCTTTTTTATTAGAACCATCTTGTTTCCATTTTGGTAGTCCAGTTAATCCAGTTATGGCTTTTTTATTAGAACCATCTTGTTTCCATTTTGGTAGTATATTTTTGCGGCATAAACTAGTACCTGCTCCGGTGTTTATTAGATTATGATAGTTTCTTGATTTGTATCCTTCGTAAACAAATTCTGTTAGGATGTATAATGTGTTTTTTGTTGCTCTTAATTGATTCATTTGTCCAATATCCTATTTATTACCATGCTTTCATTGTTTACTGTTATTGTAATTTTTTCTTCTTGAATTGAGTAAGGTTGTACTGATGTAAGGAAGTCAGTTCCTAATAACATGTCATTAACATGTTGTTCTGGGTCTATATGCAAGTGTAACAATATTTCCTTTCTGCCATTTATCCTTAGTGGTAGTATGATTTTATGTACAATTGCCAATTGGATGTCTATTATTGTAATAATCTAGGTAATAATATGCGGTATCTAATGTTATCAATTCAGTGGTTTTTATATTTGTTTGTTTAATATGTGAATTGGTAGCTCCTGTGTCAACTAAGGCTATTTGTTTATTCCATTTTCCGTTGTCATAATATTCTATTTCTATTTTAAATTGGTTATTGTTTTGGTGTTCTAGTGTATTTATTATTGGTATTAATTCCAATGCTTGTTGTTTATTTCTTATTGATAGTCATCTCTTTCCGAACATTATTTGTGGTGTTTTTCCTTTTGCGGTTTCTTTTGCTTTATTAAAGTCGAATTCTATATAATTTGGTATAGTCATTTCAGGGTTTTCTCTAGCTGGTTTGTACCTTATGATTTCGCCGAATAGGTTTGTACCTTATGATTTCGCTGAATAGCGGCTCTATTTTAAAATTGTTTGTATTTCTATTCTTCACTTCTTGCTTACTAGTGAAAGCATAAATATTTCTTATTTGTATGCTCATAACTTTGCTTTTTTCTATCATTTCTATACCTGATAACCTATGATATATGACTAGACTTTTATCTTTATTTTCTTCTGTCATGCTTATAGAGAAATTTGGTTTTATTGTGAACTTTATCTTTTGGTACATTAGGTTTCCTTGCACTATTCCTATTAAGGCATCTTGGGTACTTGATATTATCCTATCATCCATTAGATATATTTGGAGGGGTGTATTTATTCCTTCCTTAAAATAGGCTTTTATTATTATTTGTACAGCTCCTAAATGTATGTGTCTTAATGTTTTTCTGGTCTTTTCGCTTATCTTTTCCATCTCTTGTCTTATTATTCTTTCTGTTATTAATGGGATTATGATTTTTCCTTGTGCTTGTTCATTGTCTATAAGTTGTTCATTATTCCTAGCTATTACTATGGTTCTTTTCTTTCTTTCAAATATTGGTAGTTTAAAGATTTCTTTTGGATTTATATCTAATTTGGTCTCTCTTATTTTATCGTATTTTTGTATGTCAAAGCACATTCTTTCTCTTAGTTCTTCATTATTTTCTTCTCTTTCTGAGAGTTCCCCTATTTCTATTAGATTAGTTAACATGTTTATTTCACATTCTTCTGTTTTACCTTCACTACTTCCACTATCTTCTTCCATTACCATTATTTCTTCATCTTCACTTATTTCTGACCATTCTTCATCATATTCTATGGGTTCGTAATTTATGTTATTCATTTCTTCAATTTCTTCTACGTATTTTACATTTTCTTTTTTCATTCGTTTAGGACAATTTGGTGATATATGTCCTACCTCTCCACATATGTAACAATTACATTTTTTGGATTTTTCGTATACTGCCTATTTTTATTTTTCTTCATTTTTCTAAAGTATTTTTTAAAGGGTTTTCTATATCTCTTAAAAGTTTTCCTATATTTTGGTTGATATTTTTGGAATTTGTGATTATTCTTCTTTGTGTATCTATAGTTATTATTGCATCCCCAATGATTTGGTCTTGCATCTTCACAGCAAATTCTTTGTTTATATGTTCTGTAATACTTCATTGTTGCTCTAGCATCTTGGCATACTTTGTCTCTATAATCTTTAACAAATTGCGTTCTATACCCTAAAGTGTCTACTTCAGGTTTCACTTTCTCATTTATGTATGCACTATATATGTTTATACTCCATGGATCAGGTAATTTTAGAAAGAATGAGTCTAAAATTGGACTCCGTTCTTTTTTTGTATAATAAATATCTTGATAATATTCTCGGAATTCACAAGCATAGTTATCAAAATGGCACATGTCGCATATTTCTAAGTGACTGTGTCTCCATCATGCTTGGTTCTTTTTATATATAGTGTGTTTTTCTCCTTTATTGTATACACTGAATTCGGTTCTTATTGCTTTTTCGGAGTTTGTAATTATTTCTTTTAAACCTAACGTCCGTTGTGCTGAGCTTTCTTCAGTTCCTTTGTCATCAATTGGTCTTGATTTTCTTATAGTATTTCTCTCTTCTTCTTCTAGTCCATTCCACCATTTTGCTACTACTCCCATAAAGGTGGCTTCTATAAATTTCTCAAATGCATTTCCGTTAAGGATCTGCCTAAATCCTACTATTAGTGATGCTTTTACCCATTCTTCAATTGTTCTATCTACGTCTTTTACGCAATCTAGGTCTAACCATTCTCCATTTCCTGCTATTCCTTTGTCGTAGTGTTCTGTTGGTTTGTATTTTGGGGTTTCTTTTTCTTTATCTCTTCCTGGTTGCATTCTTCTTTTTGTATTTTGCCATTTCCATGGTAATTGGTATGGTTTTTTGTTAGGTAGTGGTCTTAAGATTTCATACATGTTATTTGGAATTTCTGAAGGTTTTTCAATAATCTTATCTTGGTCCATTTTTATTTCTTTGTTTTTTATATCTAGATTTTTCAAGGCTTCTTGCACTTCTTCTGAATTAGGATTTTCCATTAAATATTCTATTTCCAAGATATTTATATTAAGTTTTGTTATGGCTTCTAACTCTTTCATACCTTATTCTGTTATGCCCAATTCTTCTTCTGGGTAGTCTGTCATATATCTTCCTAATTATTCTATATTTTTATTTATGATTCTTAAATCTTTTCTTATATCACTGAACATTTCAGGACCGTTGTAATCTTCTTCCAACTCTTGTATGTTTAAATAAATTTTTGGCTCCATGTCCTATTATTTTGTTTGCTAGTAGGTGTTGGTAATACCAACTTGCTTCTTCGTTTCTGTAATCTAATACTTTGTATGCTATTTGTTTTTGTATCTCTTTAGGTAGTTGATTAGTTACTTTTATTGTTAGTAATAGGTATTCTGATATTTCTTTACTAGCAATATGCTTACTTTCCACTAATCTTTTATCAACGTATCTAATCTTGAATTTTGAAAGATTTTTTAATTTAAGTTTCTCTATTTTCTGTGAATTATCCAGCTTTTCTAAGGGTAAGGTGTATTATAGTTTATAATTTCTAAAGTAGGGTTATATATAAAAATTTGCTTTTTGGTTATTATAATTAAAAGGGGTAGTTGGCTAAATTTTTTATAAAAGTGGGGTATTTGGCTAAATCTTTTAGGAAGTGGGGTATTTGGCTAAATATTTTCCAAAAGTAGGTTAACCCACTATACTCATCATGCTCTTGGTTCCATCTCTTCTTTCTCTATTTACAACTCAAGAGACCAAGAAGATGAGGGTCTTGCAGAAGAAGAACTAGAGCGGTTTGATGAAGAAGGGGTGGGGGTTTATGGGTCATAATCAAAATTAACTTGGCTGTGGTGGCTTTATGGGTAATGAGAAACCTGCAACTCCTCAATTGTAATAGTTACAAATTTTGATTTTCCAACCTTAAAATTTAGAAATACGTGAGAGTTTAAATTTTTTAGTTGGGTTTCGTATCATCGATTTGAATGGTCTTTTTGGGGGAATTTGATATAGTTTGTTGTTAAGAGGTCGAATGAGCTCAAAAGAGTTTTTGTGCAACTGATTTTGAGCTGAGATTTGAGCTTTACAAGCTTATTTATAACCTTAGGCTTTTTGGCATTTGCGATATATGTGAATGAATGAGTAGTTATGGCTAAATGATTGTATGCTTTCATGCAACCATATACTTATTAGATGTTAGAAGTTTTTTTGGAAATGCAAATATGCAATGCACAAAATTATGGGTGTAGTTAATTATATTTAGATTGCATGATACATGAAAAAGATTACCTAATTGTAGTTTGGGTCGACAGTGATTATAACAAGTTGATTGATTTTAAATTAATGATTTTGGCTATTATCCAAAATGCACAAACTAGGATTATTGATTTTCATTTTTTTAATATGGTTACATGTTACATGTTTGGGTTAGTTTCTCCTTATGCTATAATTAATATAAACTTTTTGGCGATAGGGCATATCTAAAGATTTATGGAATTAAAGATGGTGATCAGGTATGCGTTGTTGTCATCGTCTGTTAAAATTTCCCATTAATGAAATAGCTTTTGATCGGATTACTATAAATAGTAGGGGAAATATTTCCTGCTGGTATGTATCTTTTATCTTGATTTAATGCTATTTAGATTTTTGAAGTTGTTTCTACGAGTTTCTGAAGCAATGGTGTTATAGAAGTTTCTGCTTAATTTTGCAACTTTTCATTAATTACTTTCTCATTATATTACTAAGATTATGATTTTAACATTATCCAGTGTAAAAAGCGTTGCTTCTTCAATGTTGAGAAATTGGTGCATTTCAGTTAACTACACTTGATATGATATGATATATATACTTATCCTTATAATTATTCTATGCAGAAAAACTTATTTGTAAGAGAAAGTCAAGAAATTATATTTGTTTTGTAATTGGTTGGTTGTTATTGCTTCTACTTGAGAGGTTGGATTGGATTAACATAATTATGTTTCTATCTTTTTTTGTTATCTTTGTTGCAAACGAATTTGCTTATAGAAGATTTTATTTGTTCTCAAAATTTGATCTTTCTTAATAATTTACTATTTTTTTCTTCTTATGGACGATTTATTTAATTTAATGACTATACTTTTATAGTGCATCGCATCTCATGTGCATTATACTAGTAAAATTAAACGTGAGCTTTGGGTTCAAATCAACATAATTGATCACTCGGTGAAGGGCCTTTTAGGAAGAAACATGCATTCTTGCTTGATGAAAGAGTCAAAATGTGCGTGCCATTAGTAGGTTATCCTCATGCCATTTTAGGGAATTAAGGAGAGAAAATAATTCAGTGATGTGGAAATGAATTCAACTCTCCGATCCTCTGATTAACTTCATTGCTCCAAGAATCTAACTCCGTCCTGAAAAAGGCTTTAACTTAAGTTGTATTTCATTTGTCAATGCTATGGCTTCGAATCCCTTCTTCTCCTCTGCCACGATAACATTAAACATGCTGCATTATCTTCTCTGTCATTATTGATGATCTTCCAAGGTAGCAAACTTTTCCATACGGATTGTTTTGGAGCATATATATATACTAGTAGAAATTGGTCGTGCACCAAGTGCACGCGGCTTGGTGCACGATAAATAAATTGATTACAACCCATAAAACTTAGAAATATATATATATATATATGTAAGATTGTGGAGCAAGAAAGTTTTTTTTTATAGGAAAATGTGGAGTCTGGTCACCCTGTTTCATTAATAAGAAATTAATAAAACAAAACTCAGGGTACTGAGCTTACAACAAAATCCTAGAAATAAAATAGAAAAGCATACTCCACCCCGAACATGGGGGGTGGAACAAAAGATAGAACATAAAGTAGCCACAAAGTAGTACATCATTCTCCCCAACAAGCCCTGGGGTGGTGGGTGTCAGTGTCCATCATAGCTCGTGCTGGATCTCATGCTGGATCTCAGTCAATCGTCGGGCCAATCTCAATCTCCTCGTCGTCAAACTTCTGTACCTGGAATACAGTCGCAATCCTGCCCCTGGGACCTGCTGCTGCCACATTAGACCAAAATAAAATTAGATGCATAATATGAGTCAGATTGCCAGAAATACTATTGCAAGTTATACGAAAGTATAGATTATTTCTGTCTAGCCAGAGAACCCAGGTCATTGCGTCAATCGCGATATACCACGCTTCTCTCATAGCACCTCTCTCCGAGATTATTCGTGATATGGCAGAAACTTTGAGTTACTTTTGTGATGTTGAGAGCATTGGTATTACTATGCGGGGGTATGTTGAGGTGTATGACGAGGTGATTACAGTCTGTAAATATTATGAAGGTGTTGTTCATGGAGGCTTCGAGTATAAATAATGTTGTAGTCTTAAAGGGTTTTGTACAATGTCCAGTCTTGGAGCAATGTTTGCGAGTTGGAGACTCTAACAACACCGTACGACAATATGAAAAGGGAAAGAGAATTTCTCCATTATGCATATTCTATGTGATAGATTGTGGGATATGTCCTTCAAGAGTTGGTGAAGAGTGTTTGTGTCTTCCACGTAGGAGGGGTGTGACAAGCTCTTCATGTGAGTGAGGGATACTCGGTCTGTCACGAGAAGTGGGAGGCTAGTAGAAGCAACGTGTAAGCATTAAGAAAATGTACAATTTCTTTAAACTTTGTGCATTGTCTCCAAGTGGGAGTTCGTTGGGATTATTTGGATCTATACACAAAGTGGGGGGCCTAATGAAAATTTTATCAAAAAAAAAGATTGACTTTAAGGAATTATTATTTTTGGAGTATATTTAAACATTTAGTGTATCAATTACTTAGTGCATGCACGCGAGAGATGAATTGTAATGAAATTTAGCAATTGGCTGATTGACTTTAAGCGGATGGTTAATATAACTCCAACTTAATATCATGTGGTTGAGATTAATTTAAGTTAGTTGTCTACAAATTACATAACTTCAACTCTCTAATTACAATAAATAAATAGAGAATGTCTTGGATTACTTGGATTTAAGTTAAAGGTTGGATATTCTTTGAATACTTTTAGGGTAAAAAGATAAAAAGCCCCCTAACGTTTTTTTTTAAAATAAAACAAAAAACCCTAACATTTGTTTTGAGTCACCCCCTGTTTAAAATAGGGCAATTTTACTCTTTACCCTTTTAAGGTAAAAATATTAAAAATATAAAAAATATAAAAAATGAAAATAATTAAAAATGATGAAATATAAATTAATTATAATTTTTTTAATGGATCTTTCTTTAATTTCTTCACGTTCATCATAAACCCCCACCCCCCTCCATCCCAAAAAAAATGGAAAACTAGTTTAAAAGGTTAAAAAGACAAGTTCAAGTGAGAGAGAGCAAGACTTTTTTTCTCAAATTTTGGTTAACCCAAAGCCGTTGTTGGAAACAATAACTTAGGCTATAGTTTGTTGTTGTTCCCAACAACGACTTTGGTGGGTTAAAAAAAACAATTTCAAGTCAGAGAACAAGATTTTTTTGCTCAAATTTTGGTTAACTTAAAGCTGTTGTTGGAAACAACGACCAAGGTTATAGTTTATCATTATTTCCAACAACGGCTTTGGTGGGTTCAAAAACACAAGTTCAAGTCAGAGAGCAAGATTTTTTTTGCTCAAATTGTGGTTAACCTGAAGCCGTTGTTGGAAACAACGGCCTAGGTTATAGTTTATCGTTGTTTCCAACAACAGCTTTGGTGGGTTCAAAAAGACAAGTTCAAGTAAGAAAGCAAAACTTTTTTGCTCAAATTTTGGTTAACTTAGGTCGTTATTTTCAACAACAGCTTTAGTTAAAATTAAATTTAAAAAAAACATGAATCATCAACAACAACATCAGCTATTACAACCACAAATCATGCAACTTCTACATCAACTTTGTACAACTCCAGCAATTATAACAATAATAACTCCAGCAACAACAACAAATCCAATATCATTGTCTCACTCTCAACTAACAACAATAATAACAAAAAAAACAAAAAACAAAAACAACAATAACAGAACTTCAACATTCTATAACATAAAACATCAACATTCTAAAACATAAACTTCACATTACAAATTCTAATCCAACACCACAAAGGCAAACTTCCTCAACCGAACACGGAGTGTAGTGTTGGGGCTTTTTCCTCTTCCGATCCGATTGTTTGCGAGTACGTTCTATTTGTGTCAATTATGATTTAGGGATTTGTTCTTGCTCTACTTCTTCTTCTTCTTCTTCTTCTTCTTCTTCTTCTTCTTCTTCTTCGTCTTCATTTTGTTGTTGGTGCTCGTCTTGTGGTGGAGCTTATTGTTGTTGTTGCTGCTCGGGGCAATGTGGCATATTAATCACGCTCTTACGTCGAAACGAGCATACCATCGTATTTAGATAATGCTCCAATTCCGCTCCATCTCCTACCTCTTCAAGCGAGGCTCTGCATGAACTAAGTATCTCACAAGCAAAAGCTTTCATGCCCTCCGTGGCATTACTTGAAAGTATACGAGTGCATTTCTTTACAATATCCCATGAATTATCGATCTAAAATACAAAGTATAGTATACACAATCTCATGACAAATGTATAAATTTAAAAACATAGTTTTCAAATACGAAAATTTCAAACCGAATTGACTAACCATGACTCAATATGATGATGCTTTCGGTTGGTACATCAGTTGTGACGAAGAATGCGTTGTTAGTGGTTCAGTCTCTCTCACTGGAATCAGTACTTGAATCCCTGCTGGTACATTGGTCTTGGGAGATATGTATAATCATGTTATTTGCCGGTACCATGTCATGTAGGCATCATGCGCCTTGCCATCGTATCTCTCAAAATCTTCAAGTACCAAATGAAACCTGCTCTCATTCTGCATTGCCACATGAGCTTGGTGGAATCCTGCCCAATCATGATTGGGCATACGACCTGTCCCTCTAACAGCGTGTAACTCAAAGTCATACGAGCGGTTTGACGGGAATGTTTCGTTGCAGAACGAATTGACGAAGGACTCTATCCGGAAAGTAATGCTCCATCGTACCAAAGTTGACGAGTGAAGCTCTTGTCAACCATTGATGTGAACCATCCGTACACGCTGGTGGTAGTCTTTGCACACGATTGGGGGGATATGGCTCCCAAATGACAAACTCATCTCGCAGTTGGTCAAGCTTGTCTCTGTAGTAGATTATAACACTACGTGGGTTATCTTTATAACTATGATTTTCAGCCCAATACACTGCTAAAGGTGCCAACATTTTCTCGTTTGGTGCATTGACCACCCAACTCTGTGTCAAATTCGTAATTCGGGAATGACCCAGGTGTAAACGTTCCCAACACCAAATCTGTAACAACATGACACAAAGTCTTGTACATGGTAGCTAATGTACAACTTTCCCAACTATACTGGCCATCTATGCTTAGGTCGGCATCGTAGATACATCAGTGGGATGGTATCACCAGTGGAGTTTTGTAAGAGAACACCTCCAAGCACAGTTACAATGTAAGCCCTAGTGTAGCACTGCACGTCATGGTCGCTCGAGTCATTGGTCAAGAAATTTTTGAAATCTTTATTTAACCATGAAAGTCAGATTGATTGCCCATCGAAAAGATCTTTGTCATCCTCATCCTTATCGTCTAACTCTACACCGAGGAGATCACGAACAACCACTATTTTTTCAAGTTCATATTTCCCGTCACGGCCATCCCATCTATCGGAAGGTTGGAAATCATGTCGATATCTTGCAGTGTGATCCCACAAGTAGATGGAAAGTGTGTGTGTGTGTCTGACCTCCATCGCTCGACGAGGGTTGAAAGTAATGCTCGATCTAGTTTCACATTACCCATCAAATCGAGTCCATAGAAATCGGCTTGGATTAAGTACTCATGGGTACGGGGGTGCATCGACAATGTCGCGTGCATATGGAAATTATATTTCTTCGTTGTTCCTCTCCACACTTTTTCAAATATGTGGTGTTCTTGCAAAGTGAGTAAGCTCGAGTCTAAAGGTTCTAAACCGCAACGTCGACTAGAAGACAATGCACCAACCTCGGCGGAAGAGGATGGTCGGCAACCATCCTACACCAACGTATAAAATATTGTGGTTATACATACAACATTACGTATACAAATTCACAATTAAAACTAATAATCCTCTTACTTGTGTGGATGGTTGGCCTTGTGTAGATGGTTGGCCCCAACTACTACCAGACGGCCTTGCCGATCCGCTCATTTTGACCATTTCTATATCAACAATAACACAACAATTCTCAATACACTAGTCATATATACTAAATCACAAACGCAACATACGCACACCGAATCAAAAACACAACATACAATTTAAATAGATGACTCATATCAATCCACATGTTTAACAATTACCAATTTTGCAAATGATTATTACAATATAACTTATATTTTAATTTAGCAAAGGATTATTACATGCTAAATTGATAATTGTTATACATGTTGATTGATAATCGTACTTTAGCATGTTAATTATAAAGTAGGATTATCAATCAACTCAACATTGTCACTTATCATATCATAATAAAGACTAATCTTAAGTCACTTTTCTCACATTTCTTTCAAATGCACATCTTCTAATATAGAAACCATGACAATAAGACAAACAACCAACACAAACTTGTTTAACAACAACAACAACAACAATAAAGCCTTTTTCCTAACTAGTCGGGGTCGGCTACATGAATCCTGATTTTCCATTCTGCTCGATTTAGTGCAATATCTTCTGTAAGGTCACAAGCTATTATATCTTTTTTCACCGTTTTCATCCAAGTTAGTTTAGGTCTTCCTCTACCCCTAACTCTACCCTCAATACTTATCAAATCACTCTTTCTAACGGTGGCACTACTAGGTCAACGTGTGACATGTCCAAACCTCCTGAGGCGATTCTCTCTTAACTTACCTTGGATTGGACATACTTTTTTTTGTCTCGTATACGCTCATTTCTAATTCTATCCTTCCTTGTTTTACCACAAATCCATCTTAGCATCCTCATCTCCGCTACATTTATTTTTTGGACATATTGTTTCTTTGTTGCCTAACACTCTGCTCCATACATCATTGCTGGTCTAACAGTCGTCTTATAAAATTTTTCCTTCAACTTCAAAGGTATATGTTTGTCACACAAAACACCACTGGGACTTCTCCACTTAAGCCACCCTGCTTGGATTCTATGTGTAACATCTTCACAAATCTCCCCATCTCTTTGTATAATCGAGCCTAAATATTGAAAACGATCTCTCTTAGGTATCTCTTGGCCATCAAGCTTCACTACTTCCTCGTTGTGTTCCGAATATCACTAAAATTACACTCCATATACTTTGTGTAGTTCTACTTATTTTAAAGCCTCTAGCTTCCAAAGTTTCTCTCCACAATTCTAATTTAGCATTGACTCATGCTCTAGTCTCGTCAACTAAGACGATGTCATCGGCGAAAAGCATACACCAAGACATCTCATCTTGTATTCCTCGCGTCAATTTATCCATAACCAAAGTAAAGAGGTAGGGGCTTAAAGCCGAACCTTGGTGTAAACCTACTGTAACAGGAAAATCGCTGGTCTCTCCTGTGGTTGTTCTATTTGTAGTTGTTGCCTCTTCATACATTTCTTTAATTACCTCAATATACCAAATAGTTACTCTTTTATTATTTAACACCCACCATACTATGTCTCTAGGGACTTTATCATATGCTTTTTCTAGATCTATAAAAACCATATGTAGATCTTTCTTATTCTCCCTATATTTTTCCGTAAGTCTCCTCAGTACATAAATTGCTTACATTGTTGACCTCCTCGGTATAAACCCAAACTGATTCTTAGACACTGTAGTTTCTAGTTCCAGTCTATATTCGATCACTCTCTCCCAAATTTTCATCGTATGATTCATTAATTTAATTCCTCGGTAATTTGAGCAACTTTGTATATCTCCTTTATTTTTATATATAGGTACTAAAATACTCTTTCTCCATTCATCGGACATCTTCTTATTCCTCAAAATTTCATTAAATAATTTTGTTAGCCAACTCACTCCTACATCCTCAAGACACTTCCAAACTTTAATGGGTATATCATCCGGCCCTAAATCTTTTTCTATTTTCATCCTTCCTAAAGCATTTCGAACCTCCGAGGACCTAATTCTACGAAAAAATATATGCTAATCAAAATTTTAGTTTTCAAGTGTTAAAGTCAGCAAAATGGTGCTTAGCTTGACTATGAGATAAATTGGCTATTTATACACCTACATGCATATACACAAACAAAATCTAGTCCGATATTCTCACAACAATTAACCTTTCTACATACATTTCAATTTTGCAAATATTAATTAACAATCATACAAAGCTAGGGTTTTGGATTACCTTGCACAATACGGTGTAGAACGGCAAAATTGGGTTTTGATTTTGTGATTGGGTTTCTAAGGTGGAGAGGCGTTGGGCCACGGGAGTGTAGGAGGAGGAGATTGAGGCAATTGGAGGAGGAGGGGCTTGAGGCTTTCGATTGGTTCAGATTTGAAGAAAGGGAGTGTAGGAGGAGGAGAAGCGAGCTTTCGGTGGGTTGTCGGGGGTGCCGTCGACCTGTCGGGAGATAGAGAGAGAGGCACATTTTTTGGGTCTCGAGAGGAGGATGAGGAGGCTTGAGGTTGGTTTTGGAAGAGATAGAGAGAGACACAAGAGAGGGAGAGTGACAGAGAGAGAGAAAGAGAGAGAGAGAGAGAGAGAGAGAGATGGTGAGTTTGTGTAGCGGAGGGGAAGAGGAGGGAATGAATCTTGGCCGTCTTGATCCAATGGCTAGGGGTGGCTGTGCAAACTGACCGTTCAAACCATTTTTCAATGGAAAGCCCCCCCCCCCCCCCCCCCCCCACACACACACACACACACACACACACATATATATATATATATATATATATATATAGAGAGAGAGAGAGAGAGAGAGAGAGAGAGAGAGAGAGGTGGCATACCTATAACACATTAAAAATCATACCCCTCCATCCCAAATGCATGATCCACAAGTGTTCAACATATCATAAAACATAGGAGGGTAAAATATTATCAAAGTTGAATGTGTTTTGCCTATGTATTTAATGATTGTAATAGTTGCAATGCTGAAAAACCATTTATTTTGCAATCTGATGATCAATGGACAAAACATATTCAAATTTAGTAATTTTTATTCACTCCATGTTTATGATATAAAGATCAACTTGAATGGTGTGCATCGTAAAGTTTGGTTGCAAAGAATGAGTTTTTAGTGCGCCAGAGGAGAAAATTTCCTCCTATGACATAGGCTCCCTCTCCCAAAATCAAAAGGTTTTCCTCTCCCAAAAGTATGTGTTTACCATCCCCAAAATCTTGCGGATTTTTTCTCCATATCCAAAATCAAATCATTCTATTCATCTCTCTCTCTTCCAAAATGTGATTTGATTTGGGAGATGGAGAAAAAAAACCCATGATTTTTGGGATGGAGAGCACTACTTTTGGGAGAGGACTTGATTTTAGGAGAGAGAGAGAAGAATTAAACCATGGTATTTTTTAAAGGGATTAAACTGAGCCAAGACTATAAAAAAACCAGGTTGTTTATGTTTTAATTATAACTGTTGCCGCTGAAATCAGCGTGGGGGCAAACATATAGATTTATGGATTCGAGGAAAGTTGAATAGTCGAACCTAAATTACTTTACCGGAGTTTGACCGAGACTCTCTCGCCGTTGACCTGCCAAAAGTACGAGACATCGGGGTTGATCCCGACAACGCACCCTCCGACGCTCTTGTCAGTAATCTGAATGATTAGGAAATAACTTTAATTGGTAAAAGATTGATTACCTGGTAACGGTGGGGGGAGAGGGATATTTATAGCCGTCTTAGGAATCATTTTCAGGATAAGATTAAATCCCTACTTCCCGATGTAAATAGATAGAAGTGGTTAAGACTGCTGATTAAGGATAATCATAAATCTGAATCCTCTCCTATCCAGTTGGATTGGATTTCTTACGGGTTGGGTCCCATACCCATTAAGACGGCTCCATTTATGGGTTATTGAGTTTTTGGAGAAGGACCCAGTTCCCACTTCAGATCCGTTTCAAGGTGAAATTACCATTTTACCCCTGAGCTTTAAGATTCGTGCCCGATTTGAACGGTTCCGATTTAACCCTATTTTTAGCCATATCACGAGCCCCCCACTCCCGAAGACTGAGTTTGATCAGCCTTTGAGGAGAAGTTTTACTGGTTTAATGGCTTACTGGGTTGTATCAGAGTCCAAATGAGGGGTTTTGAATCCTAAAAAAGGCATTATGATGTTCTTCTGGGTTGGTAGTGCACTTAAGAATGTTCGTGAGCTCTTCTGGATTTTTGATGATTTTCCTTGATTTTTTATTTGTTTTTCGAATCATTTATCTAATCTTGCGAAGCGGCGGTTTATTTTTCGAGGGCATTAATTAATCATTCTAAGCAATAATTATTTAACCAGGGGTCCCAAAATATTTTCCCGAATTTATAATTATTTTTTAGAATTTTTAATTAATTTTCCTAATTTTTAACCATTTTTTCGCAATTTTTAAATAGGTAATTCGAATTTAATAAATAAAAAATAAATTTTTAATACCATTTATGACGTGGCGAAATCTGGACCGCCCATCAACTAAGGACGCGAATATCTGAGCGATCTGACGGTTCGAGTAGCTCGACAGCACTTTTCTCCGTGGCGGAGGTCGGTGCCCTGGTAGCTCGACAAAATGCTTCGGTAGCTCGGTAGCTCAGCGCTTCGTGAGCTGCCGAGCTACGTGGCTAAATCTGGAGCATTCATCATGGTGCGAATTACGATGTGCAAGTCTCAGATCACGAGAAAACACATTTTTGTCGTTTTGTGGACATGGTGAAATCTGAGCCGCTCATCATCTTTTGGCATGAATCTTGGGGCAATATGACGGTCCAAGGAGTTCGACAATATTTTTCTCCAAATGTGGAGGTCGGTCTCCGGTAGCTCGGCAGAGTGCCTCGGCAGCTCGGCGCTTCACGAGCTGCCGAGCTACGTGGCTAAATCTGGAGCATCCATAAGGGTGCGAATCTTGATGCAGGAGGCTCAGATCACGAGAAAACACATTTTTGTCGTTTTGTGGACGTGGTGAAATCTGAGCCGCTCATCATTTTTTGGCACGAATCTTGGGGGCAATCTGACGGCCAAGGAATTTGGCGGCATTTTTCTCCAAATGTGGAGGTCGGTGCCCCGGTAGCTCGGCAGAGTGCCTCGGTTGCTCGGCGCTTCACGAGCTGCCGAGCTACGTGGCTAAATCTTGAGCATCCATCAGGGCGCGAATCTTGATGCAGGAGGCTCAGATCATGAGAAAACACATTTTTGTCGTTTTGTGGACGTGGTGAAATCTGAGTCGCTCATCATCTTTTGGCACGAATCTTGGGGCAATCTGATGGCCCAAGGAGTTCGGCAGCATTTTTCTCCAAATGTGGAGGTCGGTGCCCCGATAGCTCGGCAGAGTGCCTTGGTGGCTCGGCGCTTCACGAGCTGCCGAGCTACGTTGTTAAATCTGGAGCGTCCATCAGGGCGCGAATCTTGATGCAGGAGGCTCAGATCACGAGAAAATGTGTTTTTTTCGTTTTGTGGGCATGTCAAAATCTGAGCCGCTCATTATCTTTTGGCACGAATCTTGGGGCAATCTGACGGCCCAAGGAGTTCGGCGGCATTTTTCTCCAAATGTGGAGGTGGGTGCCCCGGTAGCTCGGCAGAGTGCCTCGGTGGCTCGGCACTTCATGAGCTGCCGAGCTACGTGGCTAGGTCTAGATTGTTCCTGTCCTTTTGCATTCCGTCATTTAGCCTTCCTTAACGGGCTTGAGTGGGGCCCAATGCGTTAGAAGCCCAAGAGTTGCCTCTTTTTACCATAAGTCTTCACCCCCTCACCCTTTCTCTCATTGTTTCACTTTTTACTCTCAGAAATCTCTTTTGCTCTCGAGTCGTTCTGCTAGCGGAGATTTTCGTTCGAGGGTGGTTGTGCTAGCTGTCACGGCGGGGCAAGGCAATTTTTGGCGAAGTTATTCCGACCGAGTGCATCACATCAAGGTTAGTATAAATATTTTCAATCCCATATATATATACTTTTCGAGATGTCTAGAGCGTCCTCGGGTAATGAGGCTTCTTCCTCGGGAGGGCAGAGTGAGTTGCGGTTAGTATGCCCAGCCGTTCACGAGGGAAGGGGAGAGATGTTGAGCCAAGAGAGGGGGCAGGAGATAGTAGGGCCGTCCACGGCTGAACCGATCTCTTCGCTTGTCAAGGAGAAGGGGAAGGAGGTGGCTCGGTCTGTGGTCATCGAAACGGTGGTAGAGCCCGTAAGACGAGGAGGGGAGATGGGTCGATTGCCGACGGAGATATCCGGCCACGGGGGCATCCGCCAGTATACCGGTGAATTGTTGACAAAGGCCGTCTACGGTCGCTCAGAAACATACGAAGAGAATGAGCCGAGGGAGGCTACCGAGGTCGATGATATCCCCTCGGTTCTAACTGAGAGGGATCTGCTTCGAATACGGAAGAGCTTCGTCATTCCCCCAGAGTACACCTTAATCCTCCCCGGACCCGGGGTACGAGCGTGGACGACGTTCTCGCCCAACACATGCGTCTTCGCCTATGACGCGCTGAACGCCGGAATGCGCCTTCCCCTTCACCCCTTCGTAACCGACGTGCTTCGGTGGTATGGACTGAGCCCGATCCAGTTCATGCCAAACATGTGGCGACACGTGCTCGGGTTTCTGCTCCAGTGCCGAACGGCGAAGGTGGAGCCTCAGCACGTTATTCTCCGAAGCTTGTACCGGATCAACAGGATGAGCAAGACCGAACACCGGTACTATTTGTCGCCACGGAAAGGCGTCAAACTGATAGAGAACCCGGACTCTATCAAGTTGTGGAAAGGGAAGTTTTTCTTGATCCGAGCCCCTTCGGCATGGGACTTTCCGACCCGGTGGAAGGAGGATGTGCCGAAGTGGGCGAAGGCCGAGCCGGTGTTGACTCCAGCCGAGGCAGAAGTTGCGGCGAAGCTGGTCGGCCTCCCGACCCTGAGCTGGAGGGACATGACCGAGGAGGTGCTCCACGGGTCGGGCCTTAGTCCGATCGACCCGAGTACGCTCCGGACATCTCTATTTTCTTGTTTTTACTTTCTGTTCCTTATGCATTTTATTTTCTTAACCTTGTTTTCTTTATTCGACAGAGGCTCCGAACATGGACATCAGGGCGATCATGGCCGAGAGAAACAAGGATTCCGATGCCAAGAAGAGGAAGAGGACGAGTGTGAGGCCTTCGTCTGGCCGACCTGCCAAGATGTCTTCGGCCGCGGTCAAGACCGTCGCCTGGCGTCTCCTCGACGGTTGGCCTCGGCTGCTGTTCTTCCTCAGCCGACCCCATCTGACCCTTCGGTCGAAGACTTCTCTATCTCGGCAGCTTTGGCGCTCGAGGCCCCACCCCTCACTGAACAGGCCGAGGCAATCTTGACCGAGGGGCATAAGAAACTCTTCATCCCCGACTGGCGGGTTATGAACCACGACGGTTTCTTAGGGGACTCGGCTATGAGCATGCAGGCCCTTTTCCATCTCCCAACCCCAAAGGACCAAGCCGCGATGAAGGCGGGGACGACGGGCAACAATGCTCTAGAAATAGCTCGGGCGACCATGTCGGTAAGTTTTCTTAATCGATCTCGATACCTTTGAAAATTTTCTAAGTTTTTTGCTCGGCTTTCATAATTTCTATTGTTCGTTTGTATATCACGTGCCACTTCAGCCACCTTCTTGAGCAGTATGCCAAGCAGGAGAAGGAGCTGAAGCTCGCATGCGACAGAGATCGAGTGGAGAGGTCGAGGGTCGCGAAGCTGCACGAGGCGGAGCAACACCGCTCTGACGCTTTATCAGCACAGGTCGCCGATTTGGAGGCGGCCTTGGCACAGGCGAACGAGAAGCTCGCCTCGGAGGTGGCCAGGGCAGCCGAGGAGAAGGCCGAGGCAAAGATGGCCATGGAAGAGGTGATGCGGCAGAAGGACGAGGCAGTGGAGGCGGCAGGGCGGAGATAGAGGCCGAGGAGAAGAAGCATATGATGGCCAACATGGAGCAGTCCTACGCCACTGCGCTCGAGCACGTCGAGGCTTGAGTCCCCGGCTTCGACAGGTCGGGATACAGGCTGTGGGGTCCGTTTGACGAGGAGAGCCCCGAAGCCATCAAGAGGCCGAGGACGAGGTGGAGGAGGAGCAGATAGGCGACGATCCTGTGACCGATCCCGAGGTCGTGTTTGAGGAGGGAGGGGGTGACGAGGCCATGGCCGACCCTCAAGCCAGAACAGCAGAGGAAGGGGAGCCGACCCCCGAAGAGCCCGTCACCGAGCTACCACTTAAGGTGGCCCCTTGACCTTAGCTGTGTTGTATTTACATTTTCTTCTTTCTTGTATTTCCTTGTAGCAGACTGGCCACCGCTTTTTTTCATATGAATGAAATTTCCTTATTTTGACTAAGTGTTTGGGACATTTTGAACTCTTCGGTTATCTAACTCTTGAGCCTCGAGATTTTGACTATGTGCTTGAAAAACTTTTGAAATTTGGCTAAGTGTTGAGGTCATCTTGACGTTTTAGCCATGTGTTTGCAACAACTACCTTTGAAATTTGGCTAAGTGTTCACCTCGGTTTTACTCTAAAAACTTCAGGTTGCTGAAGTGACGCAGCTTGCCGAGGTGCCTCATCCGACCAAGGTGACTCGTCCCGAGGCCAGGCTAGGGGCGATGAAGTTGTGCCTTGCTAGGAGCCACGAGCGGCTTTACGAAGTTGAGTGGGATCTTCGCAGAGCCGAACGTGAGCGAAATCACCTGCGGCTAGTCTTAGGGCATCGAGACCTCGAGATTCGGCGGTTAGAGGAGAGGCTCAGGGAGACGACCCCCGAAGGTGAGGATTATGGTTCGTCGACAGTAGTTAACCAAGGCCTAAGGCTTAGGCGACTCCGCCATTCTCTAACCAAGATGACGGTGGAAAGAGACGATCTGGTAGCTGAAAGAGACGAACTGTTGGCAGCGAGGAACAAACTTTCGGCGGAAAGAGACGAACTAACAGTGGCGATGGACAAGCTGATGACGGAGAGAGACGAGCTAAAGAGGGTGACTGTCGACAAGAGCATTGAGGTGTCTCATCTTCGTCGGATTGTCTCTGACAACTCAGGTGGAGCGGGCTCGGCGCGACTGCCTCGTTTGAAGATAACCATGAAGGACGACTCTCTGAAGGAAAGAATAGTTGAACTTGAGGAGGAGGTTGCTCGTCTTAAGCCCCAACCCGAGCGCGCCAGCGTTAGGAGTACCTCTTGCACGCGGGAAGAGATCGATAAAGGAATTTCTTTTTACGAGCTCACGACTTGCTCGCCCATCGTTCGTAGGAGCCCTGGTGACGCACAAAGTGGTGTGGCTGCTTCGTCGAGCGGTGCGTCCGTCGGGGCTACTGTTAGAGGTAGTGCAGAAGATGCTACCCAGCTAGCTGGCCTAGAGATGAGCGCCGAGGTGAGACGTCGGCAGCACAATGCTCGTCGTCCTAGGGTGTCTCTAAACCGAAGTATCCCCGCCCCTAGGAGGCATTGAAGTAGCTGTTTGTTCTTTTTGTTTTTCAAGTTTTTGTACCTCGTCATAAGTACGAGTAGTTGGTCTTGTAAAGAGATTTCGTTCCTCAAGCATTAATGCAATAATACTTGTTTTGTGAATTTGCACGTATCGTTGGCATTTGTTATTTGTTCGGCACATACTTGGAGCGGAGTTGAATCATGTGTTGGCCTCCAGGCTTGTGGTTTTGAGAGCATTAATGGTTGCTGGATCAGTTCCAGATGGTGAACCACTTCTAACTTGCTTAATAGCAAGTTTGCGAAGCGGAATCAAGCCAAGTTTTGGACTCTGAACACGTCGCTTTAGAGATGTTCAACGGTTGCGGGAGCAGTTCCGAATGGCGAACCACTTCTAACTTGCTTAGGAGCAAGTTTGCGAAGCAAAATCGAGCCAAGTTTTGGACTCCGAACCCGTCGTTTGAGTAAGTTTCAACGGTTGTAGGAGCAGTTCCGAATGACGAACCACTTCTAACTCGCTTAGGAGCAAGTGTGTGAAGCAGAATCGAGCCAAGTTTTGGACTCTGAACTCGTCATTTGAGTAAGTTTCAATGGTTGTGGGAGCAATTCCAAATGGCGAACCACTTCTAACTCGCTTAGGAGCAAGTGTGCGAAGCGGAATCGAGCCAAGTTTTGGACTCCGAACTCATCGTTTGAGTAAGTTTCAACGATTGTGGGAGCAGTTCCGAATGGCGAACCACTTCTAACTCACTTAAGAGCAAGTCTGCAAAGCGGAATCGAGCCAAGTTTTGGACTCCGAACTCGTCGTTTGAGTAAGTTTCAACGGTTGTGGGAGCAGTTCCGAATGGCAAACCACTTCTAACTCGCTTAAGAGCAAGTATGCGAAGCGGAATCGAGCCAAGTTTTGGACTCCGAACTCGTCGTTTGAGTAAGTTTCAACGGTTGCGGGAGCAGTTCCGAATGGCGAACCACTTCTAACTCGCTTAAGAGCAAGTCTGCGAAGCGGAATCGAGCCAAGTTTTGGACTTCGAACTCGTCGTTTAAGAAAACACAATTGGGGCATTAAACAGAGAGATAACACGATAACAAGAGAGATTATGCAAAAGAAGTTCTTTATTAATTATTGTTAATCGGTCACTTCTAAGTTGCGGGCCGTTATTACAATGGAAGAATAACGAAAAAAATGGAATAGCCCAACACTTGATGGTACTCGGAGAGGTGTTCAAACACCCTCTTGGTACTTCAGTAAATGGTCGGCGTTCCATGTCCTTGGTATCTTCCTGCCTTCGAGGTCTTCAAGATGATATGCTCCTGGCCAGACTACCCTAGAGACATTGTATGGTCCTTCCCAATTTGGGGCTAGCTTGCTCTTTTGGCTGGGGAACGAGATGGCTAGCTTCCTGAGGACTAAGTCCCCCTCTTTAAGATCTGTGGGGCGGACCCTTCTATTGTAAGACTGCTCGATTCTTCTCCGATAATTCTCTTGGCGAATCGAGGCTCTTTCGTGGGGTTCATTGATAAGGTCCAGATTGGCTCGGAGATCTCTGGCATTCTGCTCTTCATTATATGCAATTAGGTGAGGGGATGGCAAACCAACTTCTAAGGGGATTACGGCATCGGAACCGTAGGTGAGGTTGAAGGGCGACTCTCCTGTGGGCATTTTCTTTGTAGTGCGGTAGTTCCACAGTACGTTAGGAAGCTGTTCTGCCCACAATCCTTTAGCCGATTTGCTTAGTCTCTTCTTGATGCCCGAGAAAATTTGCCTGTTGGCGTTCTCTACTTGACCATTGGATTGAGGGTGAGAGACGAAGGAGAACCACTACTGAATGCCGAGGTCTTCACATAAAGAGCGGAATGCTGCACCTGCAAATTGTATTCCGTTATCTATCACCAGGACTCGAGGTATGCCAAACCTGCATATAACGTTCTTCCAGAAGAACTGCTGCACCCTGTTCTCGGTAATAGTTGCTAGCGGTTCGGCCTCGAACCACTTAAAGAAATAGTCGATTGCCACGACTAGGAACTTGAGCTGGCCTGGAACTGGTGGGAAAGGGCCTAGCAGGTCCATTGCCCACATTGCGAAGGGAGTTGGACTCGAGAAGGAAGAGAGTTGAGCTTGCGGCAGGCGGCAGATGTTGGAGAATTGCTGACAGGGGCCGCATTGTCGAACATGTTGCTCGGCATCCCGAAGTAGGGTAGGTCAGAAGTACCCGTAGTTCAAGACTTTTCTGGCGAGGGATCTTGATCCTGAATGGGCTCTGCCTATTCCTTCATGGAGTTCTTTCAGGGCATACAAGGCTTCTTCTAGAGAGAGACATCTCAAGTAGGGTCGGCCATCTACTTGGGTATAGGAGCGTTTGTAAAAGACTCCCTCAACGAGGGTGTACCGCTCTGCTCTCGTTCGGATTCGGCGAGCTTTTTTAGGATCTTGGGGAAGGCTTCCATCTTTGAGGAACTCAACTAAAGGCCTCATCCAGCTATCTTCGAGTTGAACAGGTAGCAACTCCATCGAGTCGGGGGCTTCTTCTTCGATGCTGGGCCTTAGTAAATTTTCGATTAAGATGGTCTGTTCGAGGCCTTGGAGGGAGGAGGAGGCTAGTTTTGAGAGGGCATCTGCTTGGGCATTCTTCTCTCTAGGGATCTGCTGGAGTTGTGCTTATTCGAACGAAGACATGAGACTTTTGACCTTGGCTAGGTACTTGGCCATTCGGTCGTCTCGTGCCTCGTATTCTCCCAAGACCTGATTCACCACGAGCTGAGAGTCACTGAATATTCAGACACGCTGCACTCCTGCCTTGCGAGCCATGCCCAGGCCTGCTATTAGGGCTTCGTACTCAGCTTCGTTGTTGGAAGCCTTGAAATTGATGCGAAGGGAGTATTGGAGAAGGAAGTCATCTGGGCCTGCCAGAATAACTCCGGCTCCGCTCCCTTCAGCGCAAGAAGACCCGTCTACATACACCGTCTAGATGGGTGGCCCATTTGCCGCTTAGCTGACTTTCGGGATCGTGCTTTCCACTATAAAATCGGCCTAGGGCTTGAGCCTTGATAGCAGTCCAAGGCTGATAAAATATGTCGTGTTGACTTAGCTCGATTGACCACTTCATTAGACGTCCGAAGGTCTCGGGCTTACACAGGACCTGCTTGAGCGGCTGGTCGGTAAGGACGACCACCGAATGGAATTGGAAATAGGGACGAAGTTTCCTAGCTTCCATAACCAAGGCATAGGCTATCTTTTCCAACCTATGATAACGGAGCTCGGCATCTCGAAGGACCTTGCTCACGTAGTAGATAGGCTTCTGTGTCTTGTCTTCTTCCCTCACTAGGACAGCACTGAGGGTTTGTTCGGAGGTAGTGAGGTAGAGGTAGAGGGTTTCCCCAGAAGTAGGTTTGCTGAAGAGTGGGGGGTTGACCAAGTAGGCTCTGAGTTGGTCGAACGACTCTTGCTGCTGCTGGCCCCACTCGAAGCCCTTAGCCCCCCTGAGGGCTTTAAAGAAAGGAAGACACTTTTCCCCGGACTTGGAGAGAAAATGCCCTATAGCCGCGAGGCGTCCTGTGAGCTTTTGCACTTCTTTCACATTTGAAGGAGGAGCCATATTGAGTATGGCCTTTATCTTCTCGGGGTTGCCTTCAATCCCCCTCTGGCTGACCATAAAGCCTAGGAATTTACCAGACGAAACTCCGAATGCACACTTATTCGGGTTTAGTCTCATGTCATGCTTCCTTAGCACGTCGAAGGCTTCTTGGAGATCGGCGACATGGTCAGACCCCTGGATGCTTTTTACCAGCATATCATCGACATAAACCTCCATGTTCCACCCGATCTGATTTTTGAAGACCTTATTGACGAGACATTGGTAGGTGGCGCCAGCATTTTTAAGCCCGAAGGGCATCACTCTATAGCAATAGAGATCTTGATCTGTGACGAAGGACGTCTTCGAAATATCTGGGGGAAACATTCGGATTTAGTTGTATCCGGAGAATGTGTCCATGAAGCTCAGCAGCTCGTGGCCCGAAGTGGCGTCGATTAAGGTGTCGATGCTAGGGAGTGGGAAAGGATCCTTGGGGAAAATTTGTGAAGTCGATACAAATCCTCCAACTTCCATTGGCCTTTTTGACCATCACGACGTTTGAGAACCCCTCTGGATAGTTGACCTCTTGTATGAACCGGGCTTTGAGGAGCTTCTCTGCTTCTCCTTTATAGCCTGCTGGCGCTCGGGGGCAAACTTACGCCTCTTTTGCTGGACCGGTTTGGACCCCGGAGCGACACTTAGATGGTGGATGAGGAGCTCCTCGGAAATTCCGGGCATGTCGGCAGCTGTCCATGCGAAGAAGTCCCGGTTTCTTTTTATGCACTGAACTATGTCGGAGCAGAGGGCAGAAGGGAGGGTTTTGCTGATGAGGAATTTGCGGGTCGGATCTTCTTCCGAGAAGAGCACTTCCTCGAGCTCGTCTACCGGTTCCGACATTGGCTGGGTGTTCCCCTAGGGAATTTCAAGGGTCTCGAAGGAGAGGACGGGTCCTCCAGTCGAGGTCATATAACATTTGCGGGCCGTTTCCTGACTCCCCCTAACTTCTCCTACACCTGCTTTAGTAGGGAACTTCATTTTTAGATGGTAAGCTGATGGGACGGCTTCTAAAGCAGCTAGGCCTGGTCGACCTAGGATCACATTATAGGCGGCTGGAACGTCAACGACCATGAAGTCCATTGGCTCCGTTCGGGTAGTAGGAGTTTTGCCAGCGGTTACGTCGAGGGTTATAACACCTGCAATCATCACCGGCACTCCCATGAACCCATGGAGAATGTAGCCGGCGGGCTTGAGCCTGTCTCTTGATAATTTGAGCCCTCGGAAGGCTTCCAGGAAGAGGATGTTGACAGAACTGCCATTATCCACTAGAATCCTTTCTACCTTGAAGTTAGCTATATGGAGGTTGATCACCAGTGCATCACAATGGGGGGTTCGGACACCCTCTAGATCTTTATTCGAGAAAGTAACTGGGACCCCAAGACCTTTGGGAGGGGTAGGCTGTGCACCGAATTGACTTCCCTAATGAATGCCTTTCGGGAGAAGTCAAAGGTTCCCCCCATTGGACCTCCATGGATGAGGTGTAAAATGTGCTCTTCCTCGAAGTCGGGAGTCTCCTCGCTTCTCCCTGGTCGCTTGTTAGCCCCCCTGGGGGGTGGAGGAGGATCGACCTCGCTTCCTTGAAGCCGGGCCTTTGAGAGTGGCCGGAAAGGTTTTGCATAGGAGGGCATCGGAGGCTTGATGGATCATCATGAGAGTTTTGAAACTCTCGATGTGATCCATGGGGTCTGATTCCCCCGTGTATGTCTCGAACTGCAGGGGCTTGAAATTTGCTGGAACGGGGGCCTCCATGATGGTTCAAGAGAACGGAGGTCTGCTTGGACGGAGGGTCCTTCCTCTTAGCTCCTCGTCCCTATCGAGTTGACCGAGCCGTCTCTCCATCTCGTGGAGACGGCGATAGACAGCATCATCCCTTCGACGGTATCCTGGTGAGCCTTTGGACTCGTCTTCGTACGAAGGGAAGCGTGGACTACGGCGACAGTAGCTCAGAGACTGGTGTGGACTAGGGATGTGATGGCGGTGGCTCGGAGCTTGAGGAGGGCTTAGGGACCGATGGCGAGGGCTTCAAACTGCCTCGGGAGTGGGGATCCTCAGGATATTATTGTTGTTTGGTGGCACGTTGAGGGCCTGCAAGACTGTTGCCTGAAACTCTTGGAATTCTGCTCGTGTGATGGGTCCGCTCTGGTCCCTTAGGGCCTGCCGACCAGCAGGGGAACGGTTCCTCCTTCGACGGTACTTGGGGGACTCCCTCCGCCTCCTATGAAGAGGAGACCTCCTACGGTCGAGGTGGCGAGGAGATCGCGTATTTGGACGTTCTGAGCGGAAGGCTCCCTCTCGGGTCCGTCTCTCATCCAAATGGTGGCGAAGGTCTTCCTCTTTTTGCCGGTTGATTATGATGTTGCGGAGATCTTCCGAAGGCCGAGGGTTATGGGATGCCATGGAGTCGGTGGAAGGATTATGTACCGAGATATGATCGCGGTGAAGAGGTTGCTTCTGAGGATTAGGACGAGAGGTCCCTATACCAATATTTTGGGGTCCGAGTGGAGCCTACTGGGGTTAAAAATTTTAGAGAGGAGGCTGCCCCTGCTGCAGCTGCGGATCAGGTTGAGGAGAGAGCTGTTCCTGTTGCTGGACGGGTTGGAGGGGAGCCCCCGGTTGTTGTTGTTGAGGAGGAATGGGAGTGGGTCCACGGTTGGACCCTCTAGATCTTATTTTTCTTGGTGGCATGGCTGGAGGCGGTACTGATCAGTGGAAGATGCTGGACTGCTATTCGTATTCCCACAGACGGTGCCAATCTGTTGCCACTGAAATCGGTGTGGGGCAAATAGATAGATTTGTGGATTCGAAGAAAGTTGAACAGTCTAACCTGAACGACTTCATTGGAGTTTGACCGAGATTCTCTCGCCGTTGACCTGCAAAAAGTGCGAGACACCGGGGTTGATCCCGACGACGCGCTCTCCGACGCTCTTATCAGTAATCTGAATGATTAGGAAATAGCTTTAATTGGCAAAAGATTGATTACTTGGTAACAGTGGGGGGGGGGGGGGGGGGAGGGGTATTTATAGCCGCCTTAGGAATCAGTTTCAGAATAAGATTAAATCCCTACTTCCCGATGTAAATGGATAGAAGTGGTTAAGACTGCTGATTAAGGATAATCATAAATCTGAATCCTCTCCTATCCAGTTGGACTGGGTTTCTTACGAGTTGGGACCCATACCCATTAAGACGACTCCGTTTATGGGTTATTGGGTTTTTGGAGAAGGACCCAGTTCCCACTTCAGATCCGTTTGTAGGTGAAATTACCATTTTACCCCTGTGCTTTAAGATTCGTGTCCGATTTGAACGATCCGATTTAACCCAATTTTTAGCCATATCAAAAACCATTGATTAAGGGGTATTTGGATCTAACGGTGTCTAAGAATGTTTATATATATATATATATATATGTATATATGTATTAATCTTCGGATGCACACGAACATGTTTGCGCACAAAATGTGAACGGCTCCGCGAGCCATTCGATCTTTCGTCCAATCTTGATCAAGATCAGATTGTGGAGGCTAGGGTTGGGTTTATTCAGGGGTGTTTTAGACATTTGCTATCATAACTCATTCCTCTCTCTTTCCAAACGCAAATCCGGTCGATCAAAACCCCACCCCTCCCACTTCAGCTTCTCCGATCAAAACCCTATCTCCACCTCAATCTCACCACCACCGCCCCTCTCGATCTCACCTAGCACCACCGGATTCTCCACCTCAGTCTCTCGCATCAAAGTCTTCCCAAACAAAGGTATAATTTAAAGTGCATGATGAAATGCTTTGGGAAAGATTGCTTCTATGGTTTATAATTTAAACAAAACACAAACTCTCAAGTACAAAAAGTGTATCGTGGATGAGTTAAAACTGAGTTGTACCCTATTATTAGCATATTGTATTGATGATTGAAACTCGCAAGTACTATAGTTTTGGATTTGATTACCAAAACATCGAGTATTTAAAATTGGATGAGAATGCTTTGGCCAGTGGTGTTCTACTAAATTTCTGACCTCAACTACCAGTTGCAACTTAGCTTGTTATCGCCATGAAGTAATGATTGAGATGACAATAATGTGGATGAATAGTGAAATTGCATGAGTCATCGCTTCATATTAAAGCTTGTGAGCATCTTCGTAGATTGACCTAGTACTTATCCTTCTCCTTGATCTTCCTGTTATCCTCGTAGTTAATTGCTTGAAGACAATTAATGTACATAATAGACTAACATTTGAAATCTTTATTTAGTTTAATTGGTTAACACCTTATTAGAAGATTTGTACTTATATAAGCAGATCTGAAGGATAAATTCTTAACTAAAAAAAAAGCATATGGTCTTGTGAAAGATTTCTTCTTATTGTTTATAATTTAAAGAAACCACACTCTTTTTCTATTTTGTTTATAGATAATTCCTTTGCTTTGATTATAGGTATGGAGGTTGAAGAAGGAAGCTATCATGTCGGCGATGGCTCTCATGTTGGCGATAGTTTTTTTTATTGTACCAGAAGGTGAATTTATCCCGAATGTTGACGAGCACCTAAAACCACAGATAGGTCTGACATTTGAGATTTTAGAGCAAGCATAAATTTTTGTGATATATGCTAGATGTGGGGGTTTTCAAGTGCATAAGGGTTCAAACAAATACAAGGGATCCGAGGTAGTGGATATGACATTTGTTTGTAATAAGGCAGGAGTGTCGGGTGGTAAGTCTAATGATGTTAGGCAAGGAACTACAACTTAAATAGATTGCAAAGCTTTGGTTCATGTGAAACTAAACAAAGAAGAAAATTCATGGTTCTTTTATTTATTTCATGAAGTTAACAATCATGTATTTACTTCACCGGGAGCTGAGCTGTAATAAGGAAAATCAATACCTTCACAAATGGGAGAAAAATTGATGAAGGCACTACACAGAATTTTGCTTCTCACTAATCTGAGTTGAGTAATTTAGAAATGGTTGATGTTGGATATTATCTTCCAATGAAGCCTACAAAGTCATCTGTGACAACATGTTCAAAACTATTGAAGCGGTTAATCTTCTGCAACCTAAAGTTAGTGGACAAGAATATGAAGAAGACTTGGATGGAGGTGTGAAACTAGTGGAAATGTGTCGAGTTTCCATGGAGGAGCATCATCAATATAATACAAAAGGAATGCTTAGTAGGAAGACAATGAAGCCGATAAGAGAGAAGTTGAAAGGAAAACCCAGAAGATGCAATGCTTGTGGTATGCGAAGCCAAAACCACAATACAAGAAATTGTCCGAACAAAATTGATAGGTAAAAATTCACTCTTTTAGTTGAATTGGAATTAATCTTTAGTAATTTTGTTTTTTTAATTAAAAATTGAGGTTGTGTAACTAACTCTTTCTTGTCATTTGTATAGTGGTACTATTGCACAAGAAGTAGCTTCCGCCTCTGGAGACATTTCTGAAGATACTTCTGAAGATACTTATGAAGATATGGATTAAAAGGATTGGATTAATGAGCAGAGGTTTGTTTGAGAAGGTCACAATCAAGTTCTAATTAGTACAAACTAAAAACTTGACCTTTTAAATTTTATAACACTAATATTTGCTTTTCTCAGATTATATAATTTTCAATTAATGATAATTCTAACCTCGGAGCCGTTCACATTTTGTGCGCAACAGAGATTACCCTATATATATATAGAAAAGGGAACGTCATATTTGTAAGAGGAAAAGTTCCTCCTATAAAGTATTTATACTCATTACTCATATGGTGAAACTTTATTTCAACGATCCGTACCATTTATTTTGTTACCAACGTTATAAGACATATGTATACCAAAATTCAACTCGTTTGAAAACTTCTTACTCATTTAGAGCAAAATCCAATTTTAAATGACTTAAAGCATGGACAAATGACTCCAAACCACTTGATATTTTATAGGAACACATATTAGGACATAAATATCAAATTGAGCAGTGTGGATCGTCAATAGGAAGTCCCAACAAGATATAAAAATAACGTCCTGCAAATATATGGCTCCCTTCTCTCTCTCTCCCCATATATGTGTGTGTGTGTGTGAAGTGGGCCTCATATTTGTATGATGAGGAAAATTTTCTTATACAAAGTGATTATACTCAATTGAGGGGCTTCATGGAAGATCCACTCCATCCATCATGTTTATCATGCCAACGGATGTATGCGAATTTTTTAAGGTGGTTTGGAGGTCGTTTACCCATGTATCATGTGGTCCAATTTGTGGTACGATTTATAATATTGTTGAAATCGTTCATTTTTTAACCACATGATGCATGAGGGAATAACTTCCAAACCACTTGACTTTTTCTACACATCCATCCAATGGCATGATAAACATGATGGACGGAGTGGATCATCCATTAGGGCCTCATTAAGTGAGTATAATCGCTTTGTACGAGGAAAATTTTCTCAGACAAATATGTGACTCACTTTTCTCATATATATATATATATATATATATATATATATATATATATATATATATATAAAACAAATTGTGGTTTAATTTATTACTTTATTCATAAGATGAATTAAAATTGATAAGATGTTAAATCAATTCATAAGACGAATGATAATTTACATTTTTTTAATGGATTAAACTTAGATTAATTATCTAATTATTTTGGTAGTATAGACTAATAATCAGTTGACATTAATTAGATTAATGTACTAAATAAAAGACCCTCTGGTTAAATATTAAGTTGTAATGGCCAATAAAATAAGAATGTAGGTTATGCCTACCATCATGGTAAGAAACAGAGTATGTCAGTGATTGTGATGGGTTTGTTGTGCACACACGGGGCCTGTCATGAAAATTAGTATGATTCTTTCTTCTTGTAAAGTAATGTGATATATAAATGTATAAACACCTAAACGTTACCACTTTGTTGTTTACACACAAGGGTGATTTCTTTTTCGTGGAATACATCGGATGATGTGTTGACTTAACTAAGATTTTATAGCTAATTGTGCACACACAAGGCAGTAGTTATCTTATAGGCTAAAATAAATAGAAGCTACATGAGATGTAATTGGTAAGAGCTACATACCTATGGAGCCGTTAAGGTTGGTCATGCACACATGGTGCCTTAATATGATAAATAGGATTCTATATTCTCACTAGGAAACCATCCAATAAAGTTTCTTGTTTTCCGCTAAGAGGGATAAATTTAGTCGGAGTCATAAACTATTTTAATAACAAGATCTCACATGTTTATGCGTAATTAACATGAATAATTATTGATTTGTGTATTTTTGCTCTTTTGTTGTTGTTTGTTATAGACATGATGTCTACTTCGCTATCAGAGTGCGACATACTTGATGCCAACAAGCTATCCGGACCTAACTTTGTTGATTGGTTAAGGAACTTGAGAATTATTCTCACTCACGAGAAGTTCTCCTACATACTTGATTCTCCTGTTCTTGAAGCACCAGTAGGACTAAATGCAACAATAGAAGAGATTACCGCTTATGAGAAGTGAAAAGGTGACAACATTCAAGCTCAATGTATTATATGGCCTTCCATGGGCAATAAGTTGCAAAGACAACATGAACATGAATGATAACTCCATTTTGTTTCACCTCAAGGAGTTGTATGGTGAACAAAGTAGAATTGTTATACATGAGATCAAAACAGCTTTTCCTCTTCAGAATGACTGAAGGCACACCCATTCAAACCCACATGCTAAAAATGATTAACCTCACTGAAGAACTGGGTAGGTTGAATGTTGCGATGGATAGAGAACTAAGTTAGGACTTGATACTCCAATTGTTGCCTGATTCGTTTTCATAATTTATCATCAATTTCCACATGAACCAGATGGATGTAACACTCCCCAAGCTACTGAACATGTTCAAGATCACTAAGGGCCTCCTTGAGAAGGATAAGGGCCACGTAATGGTTATGGAAAGAGCCTCTAAGAAGAAGGCAAAAGGGTGCAAGCAAATTGCTCTCAAGAAAAAAATGATGAAAATGATAGTTGGCAATAAGTAGGAGAAAAATGTCTCTGGCAAAGGCACAAGTTTCCATTGCAGAAAAGATAGCAATTGGAAGAAAAACTGCAAGGTTTACCTTTCGGAGTTGAAGGATAAGAAGGCTTTAGAAGCCTCTGTTTCATGTGCGTTTGTTATTGAAATTAATTTGTTATTAACAAATTCTACATCTTGGGTATAAGATACCAGTTGTGGTTCTCATATTTGCAATTCGTTGCAAGGATTGAGAAGAAGTAGGATGCTACAGAAAGGTAACTATGAGCTAAGGGTTGTCAATGGAGCAAAATTTGTTGTCTTACCTGTTAGAATTTTATTTTTTTTATTTTCCCTCGGAAAAACAGTTAGAATTACATAATTGTTATTATATTCCAAGAAATATTATCTCTATTCCTATGTTTCTTGAACAAGGTTTTTGAGATTTTATTTAAGAATAAAATTTGTTCTATTTATCATTCAAATGAGTTGTATGGTACCAAGAATATTGATAATGGGCTAGTAATTCTGAATGTTGATGACAATGTTTTTTATATAGAACATAACATAAAAGAAAAGGAGATTAATCAAACCTATCATTGACACTTAAAACTTGGTCATATTGCCCTAACCCAAAGTGTTCGTCGATGGCGAGTCGGGTTGATTTTGGATTTGAATCCAAACACAAGCACGTGCTTAGCACATACCAGTTTGAAGGGTATGTGTGCACGTGCCCGCAATGCTGGCCATAGATCGACTTTGGATTTGAACAAATCCAGACCTGCCTCTCCCTTGCGACACGTGCAAGACACGTGTGCACATGCAGTAATATCCCCCACCCCCCACGTGCACGTGCACAGGCATAGCAGGTTTTGCTGGCGAGTTTAGGTTCACATCCGATCCGATTTGATTTGGACCCGAACCGAATTGATTTTCTTTTTCTTTTCTTTTGTTTTTTATTTATTTTCTATTATTTTCTTTTTGTATAAAAGAGATCAATAGGAATTTAATATTAGCTTAATAATAGAGATTATTTACATTAACAAGTTGTTGTCACAATTTGAATAACATGCATGCATGTTTAAGTTTATTTTTTATTTTTTATGTGATGACCTTGTAAAATACAAGTTGTTTAATTCTTAAACAAACCGATTAATTTATTTTATTCATGTGATGAATAAGAGATTAAGTTAATTATTTAATCCATTAAATATTCATAGCATGAATGTCGAAAATAAATTGTTGTTTAATTATTAAATCCATCCATAAGATGAAGGGGGGGAAACAAATTTTTGTTTAATTTATTATTTTGTTCATCAGATGAATTAAAAATAATAAATTGTTAAATATATTCATAAGATGAATGGAATAACAAATTGTTTTTTAATTTATTTTTTTGTTCATGAGATGAATTAAAATTGATAAATTGTTAAATCAATTCATAAGATGAATGAAAATTTAAAATGCTTCATGGATTAAACCCTAAGGATGATTGTGACATTATTACGGTAGTATAGACCATTTATTCATTGTTCATCTAAAATATCGGCTGACATTATAAATAAAAGACCCTCATATTAAATATCAAGTTGTAATGGCTACATTAAGAATGTAGGTCATGCCTTCCATTGTGGTAAGAGACATAGTATGTCATTGATTGTGACGGGTTTGTTGTGCACACACAGGGCCTATCATGAAGATTGGTATGATGCTTTCGTATTGTAAAGTATAAGTGATATACATATGTATACACACCTAAATGTTACCACTTTGTTGTGCACACACAAGGGTGATTTCATTTTCGTGGAATACTTCGGACGAGTGACTAAACTAAGACTGTATAGTTTGTTGTGCACATACACATGGTTGTAATTATCTTAGAGGCTAAAACAAGGCTAAAACAAGGCTAAATATAAAAAAACCTCACCCAACTAATTGTGCATTTAAAAAAAACCACACTCAACTTTTTTTTTATAAAAAAAACCCTCACCCAACTATGTTTTTAATACAATTTTTTTATAAAAACCTCACTCACCCATGCCTGGAAAACATAGTTGGGTGAGGTTTTTTTTTTTTTAAAAAAAGTTTGGTGTGGTTTTTTTTTAAAATGCACAATAGTTGGGTGAGGTTTTTTTATATTTAGCCCTAAAACAAATATAAGTTACATGAGATGTGATTGGTAAGAGTTACCTACATATGGATCCGTTAAGGTTGGCCATGCACAAATGGGGCTTTAATAGCATATATAGGATATATTCTATATTCTCACTATGAAACCATCAAATGTGGTTTCTCGTTTACACTCAGAGGGTTGTGGAACTCGATAAATTAGAAGATCCACACTGTCCATCAAGTGGTTTGGAGGTCATTAACCCTTACATCATGCAGTTGAAAAATAAACGATTTCAACGGTACCACACATGATGCATGGGTAAACGACCTCCAAACCACTTGATTTTTTTTTTACACACATTGGCATGATAAACATGATGGACAGTATGGATCTTCCATGAGGGCCTAAGTGAGTATAACAGCTTTGTATGAGGAATTTTTTTTTTCATACAATTATGAGGCTCACATCTCTCTCTCTCTCTCTCTCTCTCCCTCTCTCTCGCTCGCTATATATATATATATATATATATATATATATATATATATATATATATATATATATTCCCATTCCGTTGTGCACTAGCCATGGTGTGCACTTCGCGTGCACTCGGCCATTGGGCCTTCGTATCGACGATCCGAACCGTTCACATCGATCTACACGTCCAAATAAGTCTAAATATGTAAAATCAAGTCATTTGAGATTCATTTGCTTTTTATAATGACATGATGGATGTGCCAATGAATTTCAAATTATATGATGGATGGAAAAATAAATTTCAAATGACTTGATTTTACATATTTCGACCAATTTAGACGTGTAGATCATTGTGAACGGTTCGGATCGTCGATACGAAGGCCCCCAAAGGCCGTGTGCACACCATGGCTAGTGCACGACATAAGGGGACTCTATCTCCATATATATGTATCTAATATTATAATGGGAGAGTTAGGGTTGTCATTTGTAGACATTCAACCATCTAATCTCAACCATTCATTTTTAAGTGTGAGTTATATTAACCATTCATTTACTCAACTGTTGTTAGTTACCATAATACCTCAAAGTTCAAATTTATTTACGACATAATTATTTATAAAAGTGTCACTTATATAAAATAAAGTTTGTGCCACTAGGGGTAATTTGTAAAGAGTATATGATGAGTAAAGAGAGGTTTCAGATTCGATGCTAGATTATGTCCTATTATTTACTATAAAAAAAATTAATTAGAATGTGCATCGCACGTGCAAATTAATAATATATATATGTGTGTGTGTGTGTGTGTGTGTGTGCGCGCGCATCGCACGTGCAAATTACTAATATATATATATATATATATATATATATATATATATATATATATATATATATATATATATATATCACATTGATCATGTGCGAACCAGTTCGTACATGATCACTTGCGAACTCGACGCGCATCTGTCCGATTTGCATGATCATGATAGGACGGATGCGAGCGCGAGGTCGCACGTGATTAGGTGTGAATTGGTTCGGACCAGATCACCGCCATATATATATAAGTGATCCTGTAAGAACCGATCTTATAGTTTAATTTATGATCCAATATCCGCCAACCATTATGAGCTGTCGGATATGAGATTTATCATATCCAAAGGCTCATAATCCTTAATTTAATCTAAAAGTGAAAAAAAAACCCAAAGAAAACTCAAGATCCGGTTCACTCACAAGGAAACCAAACTACTACTTCTGTAGTCGTCCGATTTCCCCAAAATGTGCACCTCAATTGCTCCATGAATCGCGCCCATTATGAAACTTAAGCGAAGGTGGAGTCAGAACTCTACAGCCGTTCGATCTTCCCAAAATGAGCAATGTTATTGCTCAAATTCACGCCCATAAACAACTTAAGTGAATGTAGGGTCAAAATTTTGTAGCCAAAACTTTGTAGCTGTCCGATCTCCCCAAAATGTGGGCTCCGATCGCTCCACGATTAGCACCCTTCATAAAACTTAAGTAAAGATTTGGTTTGGGCTTGAACTGGGTTTTTTGTGTATTTTTTAGTTTTTTTTCCTGCCTCTCAATACGTGCCGATTCAATTAGACGACTTTCAGATCTCTGCAGGAAGAGGATCTCAAACTAAGCTATAAGATCTGTTCTTTGAGGGATCACTCCCATATATATCATGGGGAGTGATCATGTGAGAACTAGTTATCACGATAAGCTTCGTGTAAACTTCTTACATAGTCAGCTATGGATGATCCTAACTGATCACATTGTTTAGAATGACTAAATTAATTTAAATATGTAAAATTAAGTCATTTGAAATTCATTTATCCATCCATCATGTCTTTATACAAAATTACGATATTCAGACATACAATTTGTAACACTTCAATGCATGGACAAACAAATCTCAAATGACTTGATTTCTCATCTATAGACTAATTCAGATATGTAGATCAAAATGAACAGTTCTGATTTTTTGATTTATATCCCACAAAAAAGTTCACATGTGGTTCTCACTGAAGGAGTTCTCACATGATCATATATATATATATATATATATATATATATATATATATATATATATATATATATATATATATATATATATATATATATATATATATATAGAGGAGTGATCCAATGAGAAACATTCTTAAATGAGAAAATGAGAAACAATAATTTATACCGTTGGATATGAGGGGATTGAGATGAATGGCTAAGATTTCTCCCGCTCTCTCAATTATGATGGAGGGATATTGGGGTCATTTCACTCATTCTTAAATTCCTCAATCTCCTTCTTTCTCACCGTTCTCTCTCATTTCTTATCTCTCTCTCTCTCTCACGGCTTCTTCTTTTTTTTCCGAGTACGTCTTCGGCCTCGCCCTTCATCTCCAGCTTCGTCGAGGGGAGCTCAGGGATGACGGAGCTCGACGGGGACGAAATGGAGCTCGCTGTTGAAGCTTGGCGATGGAGATGGCGGGGGGCTCTGGAGACGGGCGCGGAGCTCTACGAGAGGAGGCGAGATCGGCGAAACCATGAGAGAGGAGCTCGAGCTTCGACGGAGCTTGGGGGGCGACGGTGGCGTGTAGCTCGGCACAGGAAAGAGCTTCGACTGATGGAGGAGGGTAGCTCGCGAAGGGGACTCGACGGAGATGCCTCGACTCCGGAGCTCGCGAAGGAGGTGGTCTCTAGCTCGACGAGGACTCGTCGAGGGTGATGGAGAAGAAGCTCGGTTGGAGCTTGGCGAGGGTGGCGAACCCATGGCGGTGAAGGAGAGCTCAAAGAAGAGGAGCTCGAGATGGGTTTGGAGCTTGTGAGCTCGGCGAGGGAGCTCGCGAGAAGTTTGGAAGATGGCGAACCCATGGCAGCTCGAAGCAGATGAGCTCGAGATGGGTTCAGAGCTTGTGAGCTCGGCGAACGAGGCGAGGGACGTTCAGCGAAGGAGCTCTTCGATGTGGGAGCTCGACGGAGATGGCTCGAGCCTTCGAGCTCGAGACAGTGGAGATGTTGGGTTCCATGAAACTCAGGGGTGGAGCTCGGCGAGGAGCGAGCTCGGCAGTGGAGACGAGAGTCTGCTTTTGGCGGAGCTCGAGGAGGTTGGTGCTCGCGTTGTGGAGGTGGAGCGTTGAGCTTTTCGACAGCTTGGCAGGGATCGAGCTCAAGCTCAGTTGCGGAGTCATGGTGATGGAGCTCTATAATGGAGTTGGAGGTGAGCTCGTGAAGGTGACTGGGAGTTCAAAGCTTCGGTGAAGGAGATTGAGGGATTTAAGAATGAGTGAAATGACCCCAATACCCCTCCATCATAATTGAGAGAGCGGGAGAAATCTCAGCCATTCATCTCAATCCCCTCATATCCAACGATATAAATTGTTGTTTCTCATTTTCTCATTTAAGAATGTTTCTCATTGGATCACTCCTCTATATATATATATATATATATATATATATATATATATATATATATATATATATATATATATAGTAATTGAAAATTTTCGTGAACCAAATGGCCATGGCTTGGTGGACGTGCCACTTGATATATATATGCACGTGGCTTGGTAGACGTGCCAGTTGAATATTTTTAAAATATTTTCTATTGTTGAGAAAATCAATCATAGAAGAAATATCATTAAAAACTCAAATGAAAATATAGTATGATCAATAAATAGTAACGTATTAAACTTCTTTTAAGAACTCAAATGAATATATAGTATGATCACTATATATTAATATGTGCACACAAAGAAATATCATTAAGAACTCAAATGAAAATATAGTATGATCAATAAATAGTAACGTATGAAACTTCTTTTAAGAACTCAAACGAATATATAGTATGATCACTATATATTAATATGTGCACACAATAATTAAAATATCAATATTAAAGACTCTAAACATTATATATAGTCTTAAGAAAATAAAAAATAACATGTAAATAATTGTCTCATTTAAACCATAAAAGATATTAAATATATATATATTAAAAAAAAATAGTAAATCCTAAAGCCATATTATTGTATTTTTCATCAGATCAATCATCATTTTCGACTTTAACATTCTTGAACTTAAAACTACTCGTAATTTCTTGTTCATCCTTACTTATTTTGTATCCGGTCAATGTTCTTATAGTTGTTCTTCCATACATGACATCTTTTGATTTGATTAAAAAAAAGTATACTTATCTCTAATGCATTTCTTGGTCCTTCTATTAAATTCTTCAACATTTTTTTCCTACATATAAAATTAAGTAATTATCTCTTGATCATTTTTAACCTTATGGGAATAACATATTATACCTTATTCTTAATATGTTCCAGATCTTTTGCGCAACAACAGATAATGCATCTTACTTCCTCATCAAATAAAGTTGCATCTGACTCTACACTTGTATCTTTTTTTGTGATTTTGAATATATATCTGAAATAATTTATTCTTAATTAATATTTTTTCTTATATTTGATTGAAGAATGAAAAAAGGAAAAACTAACAACAATGTGTTTTCTATACCTTATTCATATTCAACATTTTTTTTTACATTTTCGACAATAAGATTCATCATTTTCAATATTGACTTTTGTTGAACAGACTTTGCATGCATTGTCCCATGGATCTCTAACGTCTTTGACACTTTTGATCAAAACTTTGCAATAATAGTATTTTGCCTTAAAATATTAAAAAAAAATTGAAGCCATCAAAATATTTATAGACATAGAGAATTGAAGAAAATATTTAAAAATAAATTCATTATTTATAATACCTCAGAAGAATCCTCGTCTGCACAATAGAGAATGTCAGATAGTTTCACTTCTTCCACATCCATTACTTTTCTTTTGTTTATTTGCAAGGAATTACTTTTTAATAAAATTTCATTACAATTTATCCTAAAACAAACAAAAATAATTATGGTCTCCAAAAGGCAACAATTAAAGAATTAAATATACAAAATAAATTATACCATTCTCAAATTTTATATGCTTCTGGTTCATTCGGATTTATCTCTATTGTAGTGTTGTTTGTTGATGTGAGAGAGAACCCTGTTTAAAAAAGTCAGTAATAAATAAATAAAATATATAATAAATAACATTATTAATTTTTTTTGTATATAATTACCTCTAAAGTTTGAGATTTTTATAGAGGTAATTGCAATAATTGGCATGTTGGGTGATAATTCTTTCTGAGATTTTCATTCCTTGATTGCTAGTTCTCCCCATAATATAAGTAAGATTAGTTTTGACCTTAAATTAAGACAAAGTGTATGAATTCCAAAACAATTTCGTAAATTATTATACAATTTAATTAATTGATATTACCTGTATCCTACAACTATAAGATTTCGCTTCTCTACTTCATTACCATATTTTGAGTCTACCTTATATACATCTCCTGCATTAATTACTGCTAAACAAAAATTTGTAGTTCAATGTAATTAGTATTTGATATCATGTATCAGTAATAAGCAATTATATATATATATATATATATATATATATATATATGAGGTTTCTTCCATTGCAAACGCAAATATAGCGTTTGCAATTTGTAAATTACTTAACCCGTCATTACCAATGATGGGTTAAGGCAAAACATAAAATTTTGCCTTATGCCTTAACCCGTCATCGCCAATGACGGGTTAAGTGATTTGCACGTGTTTGTACAACATTTACGTTTGCAATGGAAGAAACCCCTATATATATGAGTAACATAATTTTTTACCTTTAAAGACAGTAGAAGATGTACTTTGAAATTTGTTTACAGTTGCAAATTTGTACCTATCCTTATCAATGATAAGATCTTTTTCAACTTCATCTACAACACTTCCCAACTTCAAAATGATGTCAAATTTATCATGCATTGGGTTATATCTTTTATTGACATTTTTTAGTATTCCATTAAAACTTAAGTAAGTTTTATGCGCCTCAAGCGAATGTTGGAACGCTTCCACCGCTTCATTAAACATTATCGCCAGTATTCTAGTTCCCTACAAAAGATGAAAATTTAGTAATAATAATTATTTATGTATGTATATGTATGAATATTTAACAATATTTAAAGTATCTTACCTCATCATCCATAAGTGCCACTTTTGAGATTTTTCCTATGCCTTCACTATATTTATATTCTTTCACACCATAATGTTTCTAACCAAAACTTTAATAGCCACAATTGTTGATTTTCCTGCAAGGAATTGATAGAGGGTTATTCATAGTAAGAATTATCCATTGATATAGATAATCTGCAAAAAATATAATTATTAATAAGTTTATTTTTGAACATAATGATGTTTTAATTGATCTTTGTTTGATTATTTTGAAGGGTTCTCTAATGATACCTAATCGATGTACCACTTCAACAAAAGAGAATCGAGATAAAGATATAAAATCAGCATCATTAACGAAGAATTAATCACCTATTGATGGCGATCGTTCTTTTTCTTTCCTGATGTTCCATGGTCCACCAAGAAGAAGAAGAAGAAGAAGAAGATGAATATGGTTCTGTGCGTTCAAAGCCTAGTTGTCACGCCTTGCTTCCCAGGATACGGGAATATGAGCACGTAACTTAGGCCCAGCGAATGATTATACATCATCCATAAGCTGTACCAGTCTAACTCAATAATATACAAGAGAAACAACCACGCAAGCAAAGAATATAATCACATAAACAATAAATAAACTCAAAGATAATCATGAAATAAATTTACTAAATAATAATCCAACATCTGGGATAAAACAAAATTCGGGTCATAAAGCCCAAGAATACAAAGTATGATAAAAAAAAATACAATAAGCAAATAAGAAAAGATAGCTAAGCAGTCTAAAGTCCAGCTCCAATTTTCAAAGAGTTTGCTCACCAAGTTCTTCTGGTATTGCTCCTTCGGTACCTGTTAATACTGGATCTAAAAAGAAGAAAAGAGAGCTCTTAGAGCAAGTCATGGGCAGTAAGTAGAGAAAACAGAGGATAAAGGAAAACAGGCATATCAAAGAAAAGGGACATGGTCAAAGACAAAGAACAAAACAAGGAGCAAGCTATAATATCAAAAGGGTTACAATAATCACACATGTAATGCATGATGTCAAGTCGATTTCAATACAAGATCAAGTATGCAGGTTGTTAGGTATTTTATTAACCTATCTTGTGCATGTACTGTTGCATCCCATACTACAGGTTCCATGCAAGCACACAGTGATTGTTTTAGACCGATGGTGAATTCACAGTTCGTGTACTCGGCGTAACTAGATAACGTGATAAACACGATAACGAGATATCGAGATAGAGAGATGACGAGACAATCTTCTTCCAAGACAATCTCCTCCTTCCATGTCAAGTATTCATGCGAGTGAGAAGGTCTTACCAAGTACTTTTCCCGATCGTTCACTACCAAGTCTACCCATAATACCCCGGCTTGTTATTAAGTCATTTTAATCCTATGTGAGCATGCAAGAGGGTGTCAATGTTGTATATTACTATGTGTGACTAATTCTATACGTTACAGACAATCATGAGGCAAACAGGTCAAATCAACACACATCACATGATCAGGACAACATGACCTTGCTGTACTAAAACATGGATTTTGGTTACTACACAATGGCAAAACTGAATCCGCCGGAAGATCTGGAAAGTAGACTTCCATACGGCTCCAGCGAGTATAATTAAGGCATATCAAAGTTATGGGAACTAGAGTGAAAACTCTAATCAAATCAGTTTTATGTTCAGTCAGCATGCAGTAGGTTGTGTTCCATTAATTAGTTCGGGTCAGAAAACTCATTATTAAAATCTACAAAAATTCACGAAAGTAGATATACATGTCTAAATCCAGCATGATTTATTTCAAAATTTTCTTTTACTGATAACAGGGTCAGATAAAATAAACAACAGCAGGATGTGCATGAAATTATGAGTCTGAAATTACTAACACAGTTGCAGTAAAGTGATGATATCTAACAGATAGCAATTTGAAATTTAAATCCAGAGTAAGGAAAAATTATCTAGACATCAAGGGCTACATTTTATGTTTAGTAAGTTCTTTCAAATTAGGTCATTAACAGGACTAAAAATCTGATTTAAAGTGAACTTACAGCAGTCCAAAAATTAAATTAATATAAAAAGATAACAAATAATTCACACGATCACATGTAGCATGCAAATTGGCAATTAAAGCAATCCTAGGTGTCAACATGCAATTTCTAAGGGTTAAGATACATTTATCATGGTCATGGTGTCAATTCATCAATTAAATTCAATTCTAGCATGTTCAATTTCAATATCCAATCTATCAAGCAGTCCTATGCATGAATCTAGTTGTTTAATGTGCGAATGCATGAAACATTGGGGACTAGGTTTAGATCGAAGAGAAGCACGATGTTAAGAGTATGTCGGGTTAGCTCGTGTAAACCCTCGATAATCTTAACGGAATTGTCAAAAGCAGTTTTGATAGTGAAAAGGACAGAATTTACTTGCAGGAGATCAAATAATTTTGAACACAAATAAAAAGAGGGTTCAAGAAGAGACTTGCCTGTTATTGCAGATATTAATAAAATAGAATAACGGGATCAGAATCCCGACGAAAATCTCCCAAAAATGCACGAAGAATCAACAGCAACAGCAAGATCTTAGAGTAATTCCCACACACTAGATCAGGACAGAACGCAGAACACTGAACTTGGATCTGGCACACACAGAATGCGGAACACCAAAACAACCCAATCAGATCCACTGCCTCACACTGGATCTGGCCCAAAACAGCGGACAGCAAAAGCGATCGGGTGCGGCAGAACACGAAACAGCAAAACCAGCCAACCAGAACTCGACCTCACACCGGATCTTAACTGAACAGGGAACAGCGGCCTGGGGATCCGATGCGGCAGAACACGGAACAGTGGTCTCGCCCACTCATGACACATCTTCAATCTCTCGACAGCGGAACGAAGAGAGAGGGAGAGCGGCGGACTGGCGGCACGACGACTACGACGGCGACGACTGCGGAGCGCCGTCGTTACCACGGTCGGGAAGCGACGGCGGTGACAACGACTCCGGCGAAGGAACTCTATTTTCGCGATTGAAAACAGGGGACGGCGACTCGCGATGACTCTGGGGCTTGGACGGCGGCACTAGGGGGTGCACAGGCGTGGCGAGGGATGACGAAGATGATGGTGGAGCACGGAAATGGAATAGGGCGACGGAGATGAAGTTATGGCGACGGAAAAGCTTCGGTGGTTGGGTTCGATGGGTAATGGCGAGGACGGGGGTGAGCGACGGTGACGACGATGGAAAGGGGATGGAGACGGTGATGATGGTGAACGAAGGTCGAAGGAGAGGATGAGGGTGAAGGGATGCAGGCGAGGGGATGGGTCGAGGCGAAGTGGGGGAATGGGTGCAGTTGAGTTGGGTTGCGGTGGGTTTCTTGGGCGGTGGATTAACAAGGAGAGGGAGAGCAGGAGGGTGCACAGTAATGTGGGGGGGGGGGGGGGGGGAGGGGTTAAGAGGTTAAAACAGTAAAGGGAGGGGTTAAGGCTGCTGGGTTTAGAAATAATTAGGGTTAGGGTAAATTAGATTAGGGTATTTATAGGGGAAAAGTAGGATATTGGGTATTGGGCAATTGGGTATTAGATCCAATAAACAAAATACATTGAATATAAATATAAGGATCAATATAAATCCAAACATAAAAGAACAAGATATCTAATGAAGTATAGTTTGTACTATCCTACATAAATTATTTGAAATAATAAAAGAAGCACAATTATTAAACAAAACGAATTTGTTTTAATAATCAATAATAATAATAATAAATAATCTCACTAACCATAAGAATAATAAATAGCCATGTCTATAAAATAATAATAAGACTAATAATAACAATTAGTAAGAATAAAATAATGAAAATAAAATACTAACAATAATAATCATAGCAATCGTCAGAATAATATCAATACATAAAAATAGGAACTTGCGGAAATAGTCCAAACAGTAATAATATCTTGAGGGTTAAACGCAAATAGTTGATCAAATAGAAATGGAAACAAAGTTTATTCGAAATAGTTATAATTATTGTTTAGAAAAATGTTTTAACAAAGAATCTCAAGACGAATTTAACAATAACAATTTTGTACATATCGAGATACAGAAAAATACTCATGAAAATACGTATTTGCGGAAATAGGGGTTACTAGTCCTATATGTTGCTTTTATAGGAGAGTAAATTGGCAAGAAAAAATTTTGTTCAGATTAGTAAAACAAATCTTTTACTGGTTGAAAAACATATATCTGTAAACTTTAAACTATTTTTAATAGTAAAACTGTTAGTTCATTCAAATTCAAATTAGTTATCTTATTTACAAATAAAATCTTTGCAAATAAAAAAGAAACTTATATTTCTTATCACTATCCTGACTCTTTCCTTCTCATGGTACTTTAAAATCTTTTATTGGTTTAAAAAACATTCCATCAAAATATCTGAAAACTTTAAACTATTTTTAATAGTAAAAATGTTAGTTCATTCAAATTCAAATTTGTTATTTTATCTAAAAAATTAAAAACATTAATGTGTAAGATAAATACAAATTCAAATTTCTATATTTTTGTTTAGACTAATATAAATATAATTACATCTGCATTATGCATATATTAATCTATATTTTTGAATATTTTATTCCAAATCACCTTGCCGCATCTGGACCACCATCTTGTTATCATAGATCCCCACCCAAATAGCGGTACGAGGATAAATCTCAACCACATCCTTTACACCAAGCCGTACAGCCATAATTTCTGCTTCAATAGCAAATTTCACATTAAGTGGAGAATTAGCAGCATAAAGATACATATATACCTCTAAACTCTTGAACTAAAAAACCAGCAGCAGCATTCCCTGTGATTAAATCAAATGTACAATCGACATTCAACTTTAGAAAACCTTCGTCAGGTTTACTCCACATAACAGTAAAGTTCCTTTGATCAAATGCAGGGTGCTAACAGCTTGTCGATTCAACTTTAGAAACCCTTCGTCAGTTTTACTCCACATAACAGTAAAGTTCCTTTGATCAAATGCAGGGTTCTTACAGCTTCCAAAAATTTCCATAAATTCCTATGCTAATCTCCAGGCGTGAGAAGTAATCCCTGCAGCACTATCATCAATATGTTCAAAAACAACCTCATTCGGCTTCTTCCATCATCACCATGCTGTAAACCGAGCAACGGATTGAAATAATCTGCTCTTAGGTCCATAACTCATTAAGTTCCCTTGAAACCACTTCCACCATATTCCTCCATATCAACAAAAAAGTTTCTCCATATGCATAGTAAAAAGAAGATTTTGCCAAACCAACCTAGAGGAAGGGCAGTCCTAACAACATATTGTAACAATCCTCATCATAAGTCCACACCTAGGACATAGTGAATTAACAGTCTAGTCTCTCCAAGATAAGAAAGCCTTTGACTGTATTGAATCATGTCTAACTTTCCACAGCCAAACTTTAAATTTAGAAGGTAGTGTCAAATGCCAAATCCACCTGTAACTAATACGAGTGAAATTCCTCCCTGTTACAGGATTGATACACTAATATATCAACTGCACAGAAATTTTATAAAGGGCTACTCCATTCCACAGTAAAACATCAATATCCAAAGCTTGTAGTATAGGAATTTTCTGAATTTGATGAACCAAATCAATACCAACCAAATAGCTGCTGCAACTTATCAACATCTCACTGCCTATTAGTAGTAATGAACTCCGCAACTATTCTTCTCTGCATTTCACCCTCTACATTACAGTAAGATGGAGAAAATAAATAAGTAAATGAGTATAGTTCACTCATGGATCATTGAACATATCAATGCCTTGTATAGACACAACTGCCCAATTCAAACCACCTTGAATAGAATCAGAATTCCTTTGTGATGCTCGACAAGAAGCCATTGTGGTACACCATACTTTTTCATCCATGACCAATGGCTTGTAGTTATCCTGTATTAATAATAATAATAATAATAATAATAATAATAATAATAATAATAATAATATATTATTATTATTATTATTATTATTATATGTTTATTATAGTAAATTATTTAATATTATTATATATTATTATATATCAGTATGTATGTATATGTATACAATATGTATGTATATGTATGTACATGTATACAGTAAGTATATATTATATTATTATATATTATATTCTTATTATTATATGTTAATTATAATAAATTATTTTATATTATTATATATTATTATATATCAGTATGTATCATTATGCATGCATGTATGTATGTATGTATATGTATATGTATACAGTATTTAAAAATCAGAAGCAACAAAAACAAAAGCGCACTTCAGTCATTTTTGGGCTGATTTCATTCCTGAAGGCAAAATGCAAAACTTACAATTAATAGCAGTTGGTAATCTTGTGGGCTTACTTATTTCATTCAAATTCAAATTGGCAAGAAAAAAAGTTGTTGAAATTAGTAAAAAAAAATCTTATATTGGTTGAAAAACATTCCATCAATATATATATGAAAACTTTAAACTATTTTTAATAGTAAAACTGATAGTTCATTCAAATTCAAATTAGTTATCTTATTTACAAATAAAATCTTCACAAATAAAAAAGAAACTTATATTTCTTATCACTATCCTGACTCTTTCCTTCTCATGGTACTTTAAAATCTTTTATTGGTTTAAAAAACATTCAATCAATATATATCTGAAAACTTTAAACTATTTTTAATAGTAAAATTGCTAGTTCATTCAAATTCAAATTTGTTATTTTATCTAAAAAATAAAACTGTAATGTGTAAAATAAGCACAAATTCAAATTTCTACAGTTTTGTTTAGACTAATATAAATATAATTTCATCTACATTATGCTTACAAAAAAAAACATATATTTCTTATCACTATCCTCACTCTTACCTTCTAAAGATACTTTAAAATCATTATCCATATCTATATTTAAAATTTACCTACCTTTCTATAAGAACTTTGGTACAATCAAAGATTTTCAATTAGGGTTTTATATTTGAATTGCTTATCCTTCTTATAATGATACCACCCTTCTGTATTTGATGGTATACTGTACACTTATTTCTGTGCCTGATGCTTTCTTAGTACTTATCCTTTTAATAAAAAAATTAAAAAAATAACTAACTTGACACAATTTTCCATAAATGTAATAGCATTTAATTGTATCAAGCCTATCTATATAATTATCTATACACTCACCTTGGAAAAAAAAACAATTCTCGATGATTAAGTAAACCTTTACTTAAACTAATTAAACTAAATGTCATGGAGTAGTCTAATGTAAATATGCCAAAACTGACCACATCAATATTCTCCTCAATTTCAATATAGCTTACCAACCACATGCATAAAATGGAACTGAGCATATGTACATAGGATTTATCAAATTCTAAACCTTTTCTGATCATGGTTTACCATCTAGAAGAATATATTTAATCTGCTCAAAGTGCTCGTTCAAAGTTTAAATGTGAAGACAATGGTAGCACCAATATCAATTGTTATGGATTGGAAGAATACACCAAAAGTATATGTTTCACCATGGCACATAAAAGTACCATAATCTACATTGAAAAGGTACTTCTATATAAAATATGTCCTACAATATCGAATGAGCATCCAATATTCCAATATTCAGATTCTCCAATATCTGCTGGATGTTGGACAATTCAAACACCTTCTCACTATCTCATGTAGAGATGTTGACCACTTGATCTTCACATCGCACATGTACATATACATAAATAATTAAACACATATTACTGTTTAATTGTTCCCTGGAAACAAACTACCATACCTAACAAGTAATATGGCATGCTACTACAATGGGTGTTTCACGTGCTTCACCTTAATCTATAAACTGGTGTCAGCGACGGACGAAACCATGAAGTTCAAACAAAGTTGCATTTACTCACTATGAAGCAAAACATCCGCTCAACACAAGTTCCCTTTCAAATAATAGAGTAGAATTGTTACAATCCACAACTTCAGGGTTTTGTAGTAGTGGCAGGGACATTTTTACATGGCATAAAAAACCACCTAACTTCAAATCCCCTGGACACATAATTTCAGTGTATTTAAATTTTTTTCTTCTAAAAAGGTAGCTGAGCACAGCTCAATCTCTATTGCCTGACCTATGGGGACATGTCAGAATATAAATATAAATTCATCAACTCTCACCACGACTTTGCAGTTATGATGTAGTACACACTAATAAAGTGTATAGAGTAAACGTATCAAATTAGAGAGCTTACTGCATCCTCTGCTGAAAGAACGTGTTCAAGGTGGATCACTGCCACATCCTGACATTATTCCACCACAGGATCCGGACATCTCACTCACAAATTTCTCAGGATCTCCCACCGTTCCAAACTTGTACCTGGGAAGTTGACAAATGTCTTCTTCTGATGCTCCGTCCTGCTTTAAAAAGTGAATATGCAAACAGATGTTTAGAACAATACATTACAGTTTCTATTTGGTTCCTTATTGCAATATATAGCCATGTTCTTCTGTCTCAGTTGTGCATATATCCAAATTCCAAATTTCTTTATCTGATCTTTTCATAATAGAGGGAGGAAAGCAAAATTTCACATTCAAAAAGATGGTTTTGATTAATTTTAAAGCACATGGCTATTAATGATGAAAATAATTATAAAGCATAAAATAATTATACTTTTAGAATTTTGCCATATGTCATCATATCCCAATAGAAAATGAAAATAATAATGATGACTAACCTGATCTGCAATAGCATACAGAATAGAAATAATACAAGGTAGACAACAACATACAACTATTCCAATTATGCATGCCAATGCAACACAAAACACCACAAATGTAACGCCCTGATTTTCATATACTGGAAAACTGTGACATAAGCTAAAACATTTTTCTTCAATTAGCCACAATACACAGAAAAACAGGAAAATTTAAAACTTTTTATTCAACACAAATGTATTACAAGTCCGAATGTTATAAAACTGCAATACATTATATCAGTGTTACAATAATACCTTTACAAGCCCAAGTGTTACAACTTTTAATAAATTTACATCAGAGTACAGTAAATAATAAATAACACTTGGTACTTCACTTGGATCCTTCCCAATAATAAATAAATTACAACAGATGTTACAAATGAAACAATGATAACCAACATTACAACTGAAATCAACACTTTGCTTCTCTTGCCTTGAGTCCTCCTGAATCCTGTACTTGTAGTTTTGCAATCCAGTACCTATTGAAATGGGAACGTTATTACATATACTGATGCTTTAAGGATGATAACTAGCAGCGGTTCTCAACTTTAAACAAACAGATTGATGGGAGAAACGTGTATATATATATAATTGATGTGTTAGTGTATGCTATGTCTTAAACTCTAATGCAAGATTAACTAATGCAAGGATGCTCTTATTCTAATGCAAGCAAGTCTCCAGAACAATATGCATCCTATACTACATAAGCCCATAACAAGCCATTTCTTCATATATAAAGATTTGAACCCGCGCCATGAATTCTACTCTTGTACCCAACATGTTTCTGAAGATACAACATGACTGATGAGGTTGCTCTAAAACGGTCTAATCCCGCCATTCGCAGTCATATAGTGGTGTCTCCATTTGCCACTATTGCCCGGCGTACCGGACATCACTCAAAAAATTGACGAACCCTTGGAGTTAACTACAACACAGGTTAGCTCGAAGCATCCCCTATGGCTCCCTAGCAGATAGACCGTAGTCTATGGCTTGTTTTCCTTTCTTGATATAGAGCATGACGGAGTTCCGGGGGTCCATCCCTAGCTCCAATAGGAATCACTCCCACTCTTATCATGGAACTTCAGAAATTAACAGATGAGATACGAATCCCGTGCTCCCAACTCGTGAGAAGGCACAGACCGTATCCCTTTAACAGAAAGGGTACAACCAATAACACCACCTAGTGTTGGTCTATAGAATAGGTTGGATCATAAGGTATCACCCTTAATACCAACTTTTTCCCTTCGGCAAAAATGATAATAAATAAGGGTTAAGTAATAATAGCCATAAGTTACTACCCTAACAATGTCACTAACCTTAAACAACCTGAGGGATGACAACAGTACTAACACAACATGCTCTTAAGTTATACTTCGCAAAATAACTCTACTAGGTGCTCAACCTAGACTTACCAGAATCCCTAAGGATCCTGTTCATAGCCTATCGATCCAAGACCCCGGCAATACAAACATATTCGCATGCTACTACCCTGAACCTGGATTCTGTCTATACTCCCAGCCCGCGATCAACCTACATCTGTTAAGATCTGACAGTGCATGAGGGGTGACTCATCCACAGTCCACGAGGAGTAAAATAAATACACGTCTTGATGGTCGATGGCCCCTAGGAAAATGATATCACCCTAAATGAGCACAACAAACTGTGTACTAGCTAATAAGCTATATACGAGTAAACAGAACACAAACGAGCTAAATGAGCAGCGTATGAAACCAACAACTACGTACGAGTCAGGCAAGCTGCGTACGAGACAACCACATATCTACGAGCCAAATAAGCTACATACGAGACAGATGAATCACAAGCGACATAAAGTCTTCTAACAACCTAGAAGCAAAGTAACTTGCTTACTAGTAAAACTTGATCTTTTATAATTAGAAGTAACAGAAGAATCTTCTAATAGCCTAATATAAGCATACTACTAATGAGTAATCAAAAGCAACATAAAAAGCCTTCTAACAACCTAAAAGCAAACAGTGTTGCGCTTATCGGAATTCGACAAAATTAGACTTTTTAAAAAGGTGAGAACATCTACTACAACTCTCTAGTTGAACACTTTTCAGATTCGGTAAGGAACTCAAAATCCGATCCGTTAAACACCATTTCAAACAATAACAGTACAGCTAAAAGCTGAAACTTTCCATGCTCATAACTTTTGCCATACTTGTCGGAATTTAACGAAATAGGACATTTTGAAAAGGTGAGAACTCTCTAGTTGAACACTTTTTAAGATTCGGTAAGGAACTCAAAATTTGGTCCTTTGAACACAATACAAAACAACAAAAGACAGCTCAAAGTTACAGCAAAGCTGAAACTTCTAAAGCTTGTAACTTTTGCTCTACTTATCGAAATCTAATAAAACTGGACATTTTGAAAAGGGGAGAATGTCTACTACAACTTTTGAGTTGACCACTTTCTCAGATTCCGTAAGGAACTCAAAATCCGGTCACTTGACCACACCCAAAAATTAACCAAACTGCAGATTTTCAACAGAAAAGCTGAGATTTCTAAAGCTTGTAACTTTTGCTCTACTTGTCGAAATCTAACGAAACTAGACATTTTAAAAAAGTGGGAACATCTACTACAACTTCCTAGTTGACTACTTTTTCAAATTCAGTAAGTAAGAGGTACAAAAACATCAAACAATCTAAACAGCGAGCTTTTAGCCAAAAGCTGGTTGCTGTGATTTGTAAAAGCCATAACTCCTACTCTGCTTATCGGAATCTAACCAAATAGGAAATTTTGGAACGGTAAGAATCTCTACTATAACTCTCTAGTTGAACACTTTTCCAAATTCAGTAAGTAAGAGGTACAAAAACATCAAACAATCTAAACAGCGACCTTTCGGCCAAAAGCTGGCTGCTGTGATTTGTAAAAGCCATAACTCCTACTCCGCTTATCAGAATCTAACCAAATAGGACAATTTGGAAAGGTGAGAATCTCTAATACAACTCTCTAGTTGATCACTTTTTCAAATTCAGTAAGTAAGAGGTACAAAAATATCAAACGGTCTAAATAGCGAGCTTTTAGCCCATGAGCTGGCTGTTGTGATTTGTAAAAGCCATAACTCCTACTCCGCTTATTGGAATCTAACCAAATAGGAAATTTTGGAAAGGCGAGAACATCTACTACAACTTCCTAGTTGATCACTTTTCCAAATTCCGTAAGGAACTCCAAATTTGGTCCGTTGAACACACTACAAAAGTTAACCCAAAACAGCAAGTTGCTGTTTTTGCTAAACTTTCGCTGTTTTGGGAAAACGGTTTGTTTCACTCATCAAACTAACTCAGAAAAATCTTTAAAAATTAGAGCATGCTAATAACATATATGGGAACCTCTAAAATTAATTTGGGCTCAAGATTCCACCTTTAGCATAGGTAATTAATTCTAAATCTAGAACTACAAAGATTGAATCGTAATCGTGTTATTTGTGTCCTACCACTTCAATCTTTATGTGCCCTTTATTCTAGTCCATAAACATGATTATGCACATGAAATTAGTCCAATTTCTTTAAAAATAATACCAATAATAATAACTAAAACAAGCATGAGAATGAGAAACCCCCACCCAAATCGGTTTATAGGAAGAACTAGCTTGATCCTTCTCCTCCTTGCTCCTTGTTCTTGCTCCTCTTCAAGAACACTTCATCAAAGAACCCATGAAACCCTCTTTTTTCTTTTGATTTTGATCCCTCTTTCTTTTCTATCTTTCTTTTCTTCTCAATTTTTCTAAATCAAAACAAGTAGAAGAACTAGGAGAAGAAGAGATGGAGTGAGATGAGATGGAAATGGGATGAAGGAACAATTGAAATGGGCTTTGCCCTAGGGTTGTGACCGGCCAAAGAGGGTTGGGTTTGGGGGGGGGGGGGGGGGGGGGGTATAGGAGAAGGGGAGATGGATGGGTATGTGGGTGTGGAAGAAGCCACTTGTCACCCATTCTCATGGTTAATCAATTGGAAATCTATTTGTAATTTTTATGTTACAATCAACACCCTACTCATCCCTAACCCTTCATTTCAACATGATGATAAAAAAGGACATTTCCCCAAATCACATACTACATGATTTCGTACAAACGTACGAAATCGATATAGTACCTATACGTAAATATATCTGTATATACAGATAAATTTGATTCATCAAAACCTATCAATCAGTACAAAAATAATTTAATTCCGATAAATAAAATAAAATAATAATAAAATAATTTTATTACTGGCTCGGGAGATTTCAGTACCAATTTGATACCAAACAGATGTATACATATTGGTATATATATATAGATAATGTGTATTAGTAAAACCGGGTAATATCAATCAAAAATATTTCAATTCTGAAATAAAAATAAAATAATATCAGCCCGGGATTTTACAGACATTTTCTCAAAAATGCATTTTACAGGATTTTGTATAAGTGCACAAAACCGATACAATACATATATATACTTACTACTATATATATACAGATAAGTTTTTTTTATTAGTAAAACTAAGAAATTTCCATAAAAATATTTTAATTTTTTTTAAAAAAATACTACAAATATAATATCCGACCGGGATATTACAACAAAGAACACATCAAATGCCAGAAAGACAATACAAATCCTGCAAACAAGATGAACACGAAAAAAGTAGTAAGTCATAATTAAAGAAAATAGAAGCTAACAACTCAAAGACCAACAAAAATTTGAAGGCATAGTTAGTGAAAAACCAGTAAAGTTGTGGGCTAAATTTAAAAAAACGTCACAATAGTTTGGCACTGTTTAAAAAAACGTCACAAAACTTTGACTTTTTAAAAAAACCGCAGAATGTTTAACTTTCAACTCACGGAGTTATCCAACCGTTAACTGGGTTATACGTAATGTTTAAAAAAACATCACAAAACTATTGTTTTGTTTAAAAAAACAACACAAAACTATTATTCTGTTTAAAAAAACATCACAAAAGTTCCCATTTGTTTTAAAAAAACATCACATAACTATTATCCTAGTTAACGGTTGGATAACTCCGTGAGTTGAAAGTTAAACATTGTGCGGTTTTTTTAAAAAGTCAAAGTTTTATGATGTTTTTTTAAACAGCGCCAAACTATTGTGACGTTTTTTAAATTTTGCCTAAAGTTGTGGTACATCGCGGGTCAAAGTTTGGCCTCCAGCAGATACCCAATAGGATCCGATAACCCACCAAATGAATGAAAACAATGTGTTTGCAGACTCCAGATGCTTTGCAATACTGCCATAAACAAAAAAGTGCTGATAAGAGAGAAATTTTAAGCAATTTAAAGATCTAATTCTGCACAATTCAATAATGTAACTTCAAATTAAAAATTGCATCACAAATGAGTGGTATGCATGAAATGAGAGGCGACAAATTCATCTATTACGTTAAAATAAAACCAAAAGTAATAAATCAATAAGTAACAATAAACTCAAAGTCATGATCACTGAGAACCCCATATACCACTTTCTAACTCAAATGGAATTTTTGACATCTCCAGTGGTGTCTCAAAGTTAGCAAACCCTTAACATGCATTATTTTGAACATGCATTATGTTTCACTATTTATTTAAAAAAAATTTCTAATGAAAAAGAAAAATAAATATAAGATGGTTACTTGCGCTGATAAAGCTAAGTCAGTGTCGATGAGGACTCACTTTTAACACCAGAGATGCATCAATCTTGTTCGCTCAACACCGGTATGGACCCGTCCAAGCGTGTTCATAGGTATAACATGCAGAGATTGTATCCATTTTTCTAATCAAGCATGATTTTGATCTCATGAACTGCTACAACTGGTCAAAAAGGTTATTTCATATAAGGAAAAAAACTAATATATTGTTCCAATTTCTAAATCATAGAAGATCTATTCTTTAGAAATTTTCCCCATTTCTTGAGAATTGTCTATGAAAAGTTGAAATAAATAATAGCAATTATATTCACTTAAAAATAATCAGTCAACTGGGCATTGACAATTGAAGCACCTCCGAATTCCAAAATACCACTGAATTCGAGTTCCACAGGATCTTTCCACTTCTTTCGTACAATTTTACAAGGAAATAAAAACTTTTCTTATATCAGAGTTACATTTACACTTGTACATTATTACAGCGGAAGCAATATTACAATAAATTTACATGAAACAACATTTAAATCAATCCTGCCAGCATGTATACTTCAATTGTCAAGCATCTTTACCCTGCATATAAAACTGTGGGCGCGTCAGTTCATTCAACTGACGAAATATTATACACAGTCATCCTCTCTATGCCGAAAATAGTATAACGATTCTCATTTCTTAACAAACCACAAATTTGTCACAAACAAAGCTAAAGGGACTATCCTATCGATGTCGTGTTGTGAATGTGCACTTAATCCTTAATGCAATTATTTATATTATATAACACTAATGCGCACTTGTTCAGAGTCTATGCAGCCCATACTACATAGGTCCGAGAGCAAGCCCTTAACCGTTCTTCATCTTGTAGGGTTCAATCCCTCGTCATGACTTAATCTACTACTGTAACTACGGTAAGTATCCTAAATATTTTCTGACCGACGAACTCATGTCTAGGCGCCCTGGAGGAAATCCCAACGCACTGACACTTGACTCATCATGCAGGCATCCTGTGGTAATTCAGCTCCTACCATAGACATGACACCACCCGCAGTCGTCAAACACCCCACGAGCGTCGCCACCGGGACGGTACTCTGGAGCAGTATCCACACCCTATCATAACTCATCATGGGACATCCTGTGAATACTCTCACGCCGCCAATCCAATTGCCCTCATACTCAATGTTTTTCTCTTACTTTCATCACATCTCCACTATGTATCTAATCCTTAGTTTAATTGAATCATGAATAAAATCAATCTCTTAGAATGTAGCACTTCCAATATACCGGTCTTATTCATTTAATTCACATGACCCAAATCTTGGTCTTCTCATTTCTTTCATTGCCGGTATAAGGCTTGGCTATATCCTAATTCTCAATTTCAACTCATAATTACAATGTCATACTCATAAGATCTTTTCATGATTAATCACAATTCATATTTCAATAGCATTGTATTCATGTATTCATGTCTTTCATAATTCATCACAATCAAAATTCAATTTCACGTGCAAACCATATGCAAGAGTCAATTTCAATGAATAATCACCAATAATCTGTGTGTTCCACACATCTATTATTCACAAATCAAATCTTACTGCAAAACACATTTTATAATTCCATTTAATCACACAAGTCACAACTTTCAAAAATTCATCTTTTATAACCCAAAAATTTTCATTTATTTTTCTTTTGTTCAAAGGGTAATTTAATAAAACAGTCTCACTTATGCTAAGCCACAAGTAATAGAGATTTTCTCACAGAATATAGATATTATTAGAAACTTCGGGGCAATCGACTGTTAACTATGGCCAGTCGGCTGTTCTGCGAGGTTCTAAAGCTCGAAAATAAATAATCGGAGAAGTCGACTGTCACATATGGCCAGTCGGCTGTTCTGCGAGGTTCTAAAGCTCAAAATTAAAATAGTCAGAGAAGTCGACTATCACATATGACCAGTCGGCTGTTTCAACATGATCGGTCGACTGTGCTATTAATTTTCAATTCCTCAAGAAATATTTTTAGTTCTTTTTCTTCTCTTTTTGAAAACAAAAATGTCCAGAATAAAAATACATTTAATTTAATAATAGCCAGTATATTTTAAGGTATTTTCCCCTCTTTTAAAACATGTATTTAGCCTTAGTTTGCATTTTATGAACACTATTTCGACATTTGAAAACTATTACATAATTGTTCATAACTAAAGATGGTTTCTCACACATAATTCACCACAATGATGTTTGCTTACACATTGATAACTAAGATATTTTTAGAGCACAAAAATTAATCTTTATAAATGAGTAAAGACTTCTATATTACTTAATCTACACATGATACATTTAATTATGCGTATGCAAAAAGACATTCTTTTTCCATTTATTCAAATCTTCCACATGAAAAATATCACAATAGGGAAATCATTACATCTATTAACAAACAATTCGATCAATTCAATTTTAACACACTATTCTACTTGGCATTTTTAATCGATAAGCATGGTTCAATTTCTTACTAGCGAATTTCACATAATTGTAATCTAATAAAATCAACATGCATTCTAATGTTTATAACAATGAGAAACATACACCTTTACTCATAGGCAATAACTCTAGTAATCAATCAACACACATTTGCTAATTAACAATTTTCTTGTAATTAAACATGCATGTATTTCATTTCAACTAGTAGCTTATAATAATAATTCAATTTCATTTTCTAGCATGCTTTCTAGTCTAGAAGTCATGAGAAACACCCACCTTTTGAAGAAAACCCAATTAAGAAAAATCCCCTTGAGCCTCCTAGATTGCGAGCGAGTACCTTCTCCTCCTAGATTGCAATGCACGAACTCCTCCTCCTTGCTCCTTGCCAAAAACCGAGAGCACCTCCTTGTAGTGGTAGCCGGCTTCCAAGGGAAAACACAACACACAACTCACACACTAATATGTATATATCTCCTATATAATGCCTCCTTTTAATATTAGCTTTAGTGTAGAATACAAGTATGAAGAGGGGGGGTATTTATACTATTTTTAAAGTAGATTGGAGGGCTAGGATTTGTTGGATAGTTGTAGAATGGAGGGCTAGGATAGGAGTGGAAGTTATAGCAACCACCCACACACAAATAAACTACCCATGCATACAAACCCACTCCCCCATGACTCCATACACAATCCGGCCACCAATAAGGTGTGCATTGCACACTACGTGCTTCGCACGTGCCACCTAGTACCCTTATTTAGAAGTTTGTACAATTTAATTAATCAAAATGTTCACCATTTGTCTTTACATGACAAGTGTGACCATTTAATTGATTTATTAAATTGTTGGGCTTCACAATTAGTGGGCTTAGGCTCGTGGGCCAAGACAACCAAATTAATAATTAATTAAAGTGGGCTAAAACAAATAAATAGTGTTTTAGGCTTTTAGAAGTAGGCTTTTAGAAAAAATAAAGGAAAATAATTGTTCATACTAAAATGAGATCTTATATAAAAAAATAAAAATAAATAGTCTACACATGGAGTTTGCACGTGCACAACACGTGAAAAATAATATTTTTATTAAAAATGAAATTTTAGGATATTACATTAGAAAATCTTCAGTGTGTATGTTCCCGCCATATGTGACTCCAACGCCCATTCGGTCTTCAATTTTGGCCTCTCCTGGCGATTACGATGTGTTTCTTTAAGTTCATCGTGTCTTTGTTTTACTAAGACTCGGTCCAAGATGGCGGCAAATTCATGTAATGAGTACTTCTTATGAGTATGGTGCTTCAAGGATGAATGTAGCAATTCGCTACGTTGGGTACTCAATATGCCGCCGCAAAATGAGTCTCTTGCGTACACAGGAGCCCATTTCTCGCAGATCTCAAATTTTTCCTTCAACCATTTGTTATTCTCAAGTTTGTACTGGAAAATCAAATTTTTTCACTTCTGTTCAAATTTTGTTTTATATTCCACCGTATAAATGATAGTCTTCAAAGCATCCCTGAAGTCGTCAACGTTATTCGGCATACGCACTTCATGCGGTAACTTATCCAAAATATGCCAAATGTAATATTTATGTGACGTGGTTGGGAAAACTTTAAAAACTGCAGAAGTTATTCCACTATCCTCATCTGTCACGATGTTCATCGGATCGTGAGTCATTGCTCCTCACCACTTTTCAAAGAACCACTCAAATGAGGATGCCTTCTCATTTGGGATGAACCCACAACCTAGGAATATTGATTGTCAATGATGGTTGAATCCAACAAATGGTACGAACAATATCCCGTATTGGTTTGTGTTGTAGGTAGCATCAAAGCAGAGAACATCCCCAAATATTTCATAATTCTTTCTACCGATACCATCCACCCAAACACAATGGGACAATCGCCTTTCAGGATCACATTGGTAATCAAAATAGAATAAAGGATCAGTCTTCTTTTTGGATTCAAAGAACTCAAGTAGTATTTGCCCGTCATGTCCTTTTAAACCTTCCATCTCGTCTCTCCTGAGATTTCTGACATCGGTTTCAGCGAAACCAATTTTCTCATTACCTCCACTTGCACCTTCGAAGAATAGCATTTGTTTGCATACAGGGACATTAGCTTCGGTAAGTTGACCAATTACTTTTTTATCTGTATTTGTCAATTCACGGTTTCGAGGTAGCAAGTGATGTCTACCGGGTGAACTAAATTCCTGATTGTGTGCTTCATTAAATGAATAAAGAATCCACGAATTACTTTGTGAATTACTTTGTGGGTTTAGTTTGACACGAACGAAAGCTTTGCAACCCGTTCTAAAAGTTGTTCCTCGTCTAGCTTCATTCTGATTATTCGGTGACTCCCCGGCTTTATTACAAACATATGATTTATCCACTACATCGTTTTCCTTGTACTTATTTCCACCCTTACGCATAGAGAATCCCGCACATTTGCAATAAGATGAATAAAATTTTTCCGCTTCCTCTAGAGTGGAATATGTCATACAAATCTTCGGTTTTAGGTGTTCGTCAACATAAGGAAGAAACTCTCCAATTTGTTGTGCACGAACAAACTTCTCTCCGGTAACAGAACTTCCTTCAAAACTGTCCATACCTAAGAAAGCGTGAAAAAGAGAACAGTTAGGGCTACTAAACCCATTACGGAATGTGATGATAACTTTCTAACTTTATTTACATATTATTAAAGAAACGTCACAAAACCGTAATTTTAATTCCCCTAGCACAAGGCACCGTAACTTGCAGAAGTGATTTTGACTCACGGTATGCGAGATACGGTCGTGTACCGTTGTATTTGGTGTTTTTATAACCAAAAGCAACACACGATTGTATTTCTCGGACCGTGAATCGAAACTCATTTCTACAAATTGGAGTTGCTTGATCTACGTTAGACCATCCGAGTCGTAAAATTTCGTATTTTTTGGAGGTCGTTTGAAGGGTTTTCTAGTATAACCGCACTAAACGCATTCTAAGTCATTAACTTCTAATGCGAGGAACGTAAGAAAGCCCCACAAAAAGGCTTCCAAAATTTATAAAACATTGCACCTTCCTTGAATTCATGTAGCGCAAGCCACCACAACTTGTACAAGTGAGTTTTGACAAACGGTTCGAGAGATACGGCCGTGTATCAGTTTATTTGGGTTTTTTTCAACCGAAAGCGATACACGGCCGTATCTCTCTAACCGTGAGTCGAAATTGACTTATACAAGTGCGGGTTGCTTGTGCTACATGAGATCATCCTACTCGTAAAGTTTCGTATTTTTTGGAGGTCGTTTGAAGGGTATTCTAATCTAACCACACTTAAAAAATTCTAAGTCACTAACTTCTAATGCGAGGAACGTGACAAAACCGTACAAACGGCATCCAAAATTAATAAAACTTTGCACATTGCTTGAATTCATGTAGCGCAAGCCATCCCAACTTGTACAAGTGAGTTTTGACTAACGGTTCGAAAGATACGGCCGTGTATCACTTTATTTGGCTTTTTTTAACCGAAAGCGATACACGGCCGTATCTCTCTAACCGTGAGTCGAAATTGACTTATACAAGTGTGGGTTGCTCGTGCTACATGAAATCATCCTACTTGCAAAGTTTCGTATTTTTTGGAGGTCGTTTGAAGGGTTTTCTAATCTAACCACACTTAAAAAATTCTAAGTCACTAACTTCTATTGCGAGGAACGTGACAAAACCGCACAAACGGCATCCAAAATTAATAAAACTTTGCACCTTGCTTGAATTCACGTAGTGCAAGCCACCCCAACTTGTACAAGTGAGTTTCGACTAACGGTTCCAGAGATACAACCGTGTATCACTTTATTTGAGTTTTTTTTCAACCGAAAGCGATACACGGCCGTATCTCTCTAACCGTGAGTCAAAATTGACTTATACAAGTTCGGGTTACTTGTGCTACATGAAATCATCCTACTCGCAAAGTTTTGAATTTTTTGGATATCCTTTGAAGGGTTTTCAACTCTAACCGCACTAAAAATATTCTAAGTCATTAACTTCTAATGCGAGGAACGTGAGAAAACCGCACAAACGGCATCCGAAATTTATAAAACTTTAGACCTTGATCGAATTCACGTAGCACAATCCACCCAAACATGTAGAAGCGAGTTTCGAGTCACGGTTTGCGAGATACGGCCGTGTACCGCTTTACTTGGTTTTTTTTCAACCAAAAGCAATACGTGGCCGTATCTCTCGAACCGTGAGTTGAAACTCACTTCTACAACTTGGGGTGGCTTGTACTACATGAGACAAACCTACTCGTAAAGTTTCGTATTTTTTTACGATCGTTTGCAGGGTTTTCAACCATAACCGCACTGAAAAGTTTCTAAATAATTTTGTATATACAATTCTAGTTCTATAAATTACTAAGGCAAACAAAAATTTTCGGCAATTGAATATACTAAAAGTCTTTCCAATTCTACATCTACAATCTACTAAGGCAAATAATTTTTTCCCCACTTTCTAAATAATCTAATATACACAAATTGAAAAATAAATACAAATATATCTACTGAGGTAAAAAAATAGTCAATACCTTACAAAATAAGTCCGAATTAAGCCAAAGATTCAATTTGGGGCAGAACTAGGGCTTCGATTTGGTTTCGAAGAGGGGATGAGAGAGTTGGGTTTCAAAGTTTGGAGTAGATATTGGGAGAGAGGAGGGGGAGCGGACGGAGGAGGGCTAATTTGGGTTTAGATCAAGGATTAGGGTTTTTTTCACAGTGGGTTTGTCGAAGAAAAGAGAATGAGCGAGAGAGAGAGTCGTCGAAGAAGATGCTCTGTATGCAGATCTAAATGAATTTAGAGTGCCTTAACATGTCGTTCCCAACGAGGGGTTAAGGCTATATTTTTTAATAAAATTTAGCCTTAACCTGTCATTACCAACGACGGGTTAAGACAAAATATCATTAAAAATATCTTGGCCGTCGGATCAAAGATCCAACGGTCCAGATTAAAGTTCGCACGGGTCTGTGCACACAGACCCGTTTGCAACGGAAGAAGCCTCATATATATATATATATATATATATATATATATATATATATATATATATATATATATATATATATGATTTTTTTCTTTTTTAACATCAAGATTTTAAATGTCGTTATTTGTTAACTACTTTTTTTTAAGGTATTATCCTCACAGCACAACACTCTCTTAATGATAAGGTTTTCCAACATTATGATTTTTTTTTCTTTTTAAACATCAAGATTTTGAATGTCATTATTTGTGAACAACTTTTTGTAATTTTAGTTTACATGTAGTAACTATGTAGTAACATTTGGGGGTGATTGCTTAAACCATTGGGAAAAACTACATATGTGGTGTATGTACACATTAGTCATTATGAATTGGGTCAAGATAGAATAGGTAGACGAGGACGTGAAAGTTCATTTTTCTTTGTATACATTATTTGAATGATGTTCTTCTGATTTCTCTGTAATTTTCTTTTTATTGAAATATTTCAAATGCATTATTTTGATTTAAGGATTCAACTATGACAAAGGTGTTTTCAGGACTTGGTTAGATACATTCCTCGGGCCTTCAGGGTGTCAACTTTTCAATAGGACTAAGAGGTGCTCTTGGATTGACTGCTACACAATGTATTTTTTTGTTTATGAGAAATTTTATTGTTCATATACTTCCATACATATCTTTTTATTTTAGCAAAAACCCTGTAATCTAATTTTGTGATTAAGATTGTATAGAATGTTTTAATGATAATAATTTTTTGTATGTTGAAATATGAAAAAACACAAATAATTATGGTAGTTTATAATATTTGTAGCAATTTTTAAAATATATATATTTTTTATTTTGAAAATTTTGTACAATATTGCATAAGGGTACACTAGTATAGGCTCTATTCAAAACTTAAACTCAAAATTGAGTATTATTTGAAAATTATACATGAATTACAAGCAATAAGTAAAAAGATAAACTGAAATCTAGATGATTAAAAAACTAAACAAATAAAAGCTCTATCTTTATTTACACTATAAAAAGAAGTTATCTCTCATTCAATTCTAATTTTAAAAAAGTTTAAAAATTAAAACCCTATGCTACCTATATAAATAGCACCTGTATCCATAGAAAACAAAACTAAAAAAATAACTTAAAAGTTAACTGATTTGATCTACTTAAAGTTAAAAAAATAATTCATAAAACATGTGCTATGATTTGTTTTGTGTTGAGCTTGGAGCAGGGTTGGCAGTCAGGTTCACCCGGGGCCGGGCCAAGCCCAAACCTGCCGGGTTCGCCCGGAGTGCGGGAGGGCTCGGGTCGGGTTGGCTCATTACCCGGGCCGGGAAGGCCGGGTTGGAAAACTAAAATCTCGACCCGGTCAACCCGTGAACCCTTTCGGGTTGAACCCATTTCGGGCCGGACTAGGTCGCGTGTTGGCCTGGATTGGGTTAATTTTCTTATATATTTTGAATAAGTTGGTAAATATTTCAAATTTTATATCAAATGGGTGTGAACAACAAAATTAATTGCTCACAACCCACTACTCAATTAGCCCACCCTACCCTAGCTATTTATAGCAATTCCATCTCCTCACTTCTCTTATCTCGCCAATGTGAGACTAAAAGTATTTGGATTTTCAACTTTGAATTTTTTTAGTTCCACATTGGTGAGATGAGAGAAGAGATGAGGTGGAGTTGGTTATAAATATCTAGGGTGGAGGTTGTCTAATTGAGTAGTGGGAAGTAATCAATTAATTTTTGTAACATCCTGTATTAAATTTTTAAATAAGAATACATTTTTTATTTTTACACGTGCAACGCACGTGCAATTTTATCTCATTATTTTCATTCTAAAAGTTATTTAGAGTTATGCATATTTTCCTTTCATTTTTTGTTGTCTATTAGAACCCAAAGGCCAAATAGAAGACTCTAAGCCCATTAAAATGAATAAATAAAAATGAACCAAGCCCACTAGAAATTCATTAAAAAGAAGAAGCCCATTAAGTTATTCTACTTTAAATAAATACTTTTAAATCCTACACTTGTCATGTAACAAGTATATACATTTAGGCTATAAACAAAGAGTAATGCTTCAGCCACTACCAATTTCACTACCATTCTCTTCACTACCTTAGGTGACATACTCCTATTGGAGAGTTCCCGCACAAACCCTATCTTTCCCTACCTATTGGAGTGTGCCACCTAAGGTAGTGAAGAAAAATGTAGTGAAGTTGGTAGTGGATGTAGCATTACTCATAAACAAATAATTAAACAAATGAATGAGATAGTGTGCACATGTGAGAAATCCAAGTGTTGCCCAATTCATGAAGGAATGGGAAGACTTGGGGGTTTGTGTAGTAACGGTGAGTGAGTGATTAATTTTGTTAATGGCTATTTATTTTTGGGTAATGGGTGTCTCTTCATGCACCCATTTAACCCTATAAATAACACCCCTTTTCTTCATAATCTTGCACCAAAGATCAAAAGAAACAAAAGATAAGAGAGAGGAAAAGAAAGAGAGAGTTGTTTGAGTTCTTGCTGGGAGAAAGGATAGCTTGCTAGGATGAGAAGTGAGTCCCATTCTTGGAGCTAAGAGCAACTTCTAGGAATCTTCTTCTACATTAGAATCTTCATTGAAGTGGGTGTCTTCTTGAACTTTCTAAATTATAGTATCATGCATGTGTAAGTAAATTGATATATAAAATTGATATGCATATGAGTAGTGATTAAATTGTAATGATGATATTTAGAATGAAAATGCATGCTAATTGAAAGATTGTCATGAAAATAAGTTGATTGATATTGTTTGATTGCATAGTAGTACATCATGATTAGATTAAATAATATGAATATAGATTTGTACACGAAGTTACTAATTCATGCCAAGAAAAATTACTGTTTTGAATTTTGTTTGCACATCAGAAAATCGTATCTAATAAAATAGTTGAAATCTAGAACTAAATCTTTTTGGGGAGCATCTTGTATGTGTCAGGAAAATTCCTTTAAAATTTTATAAGATTTGGAGGTCGTTTACTATTTTAATAAAATCTAAACTCAAAACTTGTTAGTAGTTGGTTGGTTGCTGAAAATCTGCACATCTTTCGGTTTTTGATCAATTCAACATTGTAAATGAAATAATTTGAGAAAATTCAGAACTAAGAAGTTTTAGTAGACTCGTTAACCTTTCTAAAAAGTCTAAGAAATCAAATTTTCATAAAGAACTGAATTTTATATGAATTTTATAAGACTGTACAGTGGTAGTATTTCAGTTTTTCAACCCTACTGTATATTTCGAAGAATTCATGGTTATAGATACAGTATTTTTGTAACTCCTGTTTTTCATTTTTGTGTATTTTGGGTGTATTTTTTGTTTTGGTGTATTTTTCTCTCTTTGTATTCCTCTTGTATTTCTTTTGGACCGTATATTGGATTTTTGTTTCAATATATTTTCATTTTATTATTTTGTCTTCTTTTTATTTGAGTTCTTGATTCGTCGTCCGTCTTCTGTTTCGTTCCTTTTGTTCAGGCCATTATTTCTGATTTCCTATATGTATTCTTTTTTTATTGCCATGTCCTATTGTTTGATCCCTGAAACCATTTGTGAACCAATGCCTATTATAAATCCTATTCACTATTATACCCAGACTTAGATCTACTCCTAAATAGCCTACCCAACCCATTACCTATACCCACACCCTGTTAATTATTACCCTACCCCATTTAAATTAAAGCCCGTTTCCCTTAATTATCCACCTATTCACTAATCCCCTCCCTGTGCTTTTGCACCCATGCAAACCGAATCTGCCTGTGCCTTGCAACACAACCCAAGCCTGTAGCGCCGTCACCTCCGTCCCCCTACTTCTTGAACCCTAACCCTATGTTATATAAACCCATGCTTTTGTGCTTCCCCATTTCCCATCCCTAGCCGCATTACCACTGACCCGAGCACCCCCCTGCACCCCTCTTCGATCCTCTGCACTCGGCCATAACCCCCGACCTCATGTGCTCCTCTCCCGCAACCCACTTCCATCCACCCTCATCTCTCCCGTCCTTCGTTCTCCTTCCCTACCGGAGACGATAGCCACTGCAGGCCAGTGACCAGTCTCCCCGCGCCCCCGTAGTGTCGCCTCCCCGTCTCTCGGTGCTCCCCTTCGTTGCGGACCAAGAGGGCAGCAAGAACAGCATGCCGCTGTTCTTCTCCGACAGTAGCAACTCGTGGCAATAGCGACAGCCCTGTCGCCGCATCATTGCCGTGCGTCGTTCTCTTGTTGCTTGGGTTGTTGTTAGTGTGCACGCGTATCGCCCGTGCACATGTTTTGTTGGTTGGAGTGATTTCCGTTCGTAGTTCGTGGATTTCGTTCGTTGGGTTCGTTGCCCTGAGAATCTGTTCCCGTTATTCTTACTTTTCGTCGGTTTCGTCTTTGGTTACGGCAAGTAACTTGTACTCAATTCCTTTGTATGATACAAGTCATAAATACCACTTGTAGTGTAGTTGGGTTCTAGAGACAACTCGTATGTGATGTATTTTGATGAGTATTGTCTCTATAGTGCTTTTGACCATAGTTGCCTTACGACACATATGACATGAAACAACCTAGGTTTTGCCCGTTCTTGATGTGATGTATATGTGAAACAATTATGAGAACTCGTGTGCTTGTGAGATCCATGTGAGATACTTGTTGTGGACATGTCGTATACCCTATTTCATATCGTTTGGACACCTAGTAGACTCTAATTCATGTTTAGTTATGTTTCAATTAAGTTTCGTGTGATTCAAGTTGCTTTTGTCCCTAAAGGAAATTCTGTGTTTTGTCGATGATCTGTCTTGATCAGTAATTTAGACCATATTAAGGTTAGAATCTTAATTTCAGTATAAAACATAATTTTTAGAAAAATTTGTCTTCTTTCCAACCCCTCTGACCTTGATTGATTTCGTTTTCGTATGTGTGAGATATGGATGTTTTACTACAGAGGTGTATTTCATTTACAGATTTCGTTTCTTGATGATTTTGATGACTAAATTATTTTGATACTAGTACTAAGCATATTATTTTGATCTGAAGTTTTGGTTAGTGTTTCTATACCTAATTAGGGATTACCCAGAATTTTGGTGGATTTTATTGATGCATTTTATATGCCGTTTCATGCTTGTTTATAAAAACTATACTTGCTGGATTTTGCTCGCTATTCTGTAAAGATTTGTATTTTCACCCTAATTCCTTTTCCTGTATGAAAAATATTTATGCAATATGAAAGTTAGATTATTTTGTCTATTTTCATCCCCCTTTAGCGGATTTGGATTTCGTTTTACGGTTTGCGAGATATCGCAGTTTTCGTACAGCAGTGTTGGGAATTCCATATTTTCCAAACTATTGTTTCTTGATATTTTCTGATTTTTTTTGGCTAAGCTAATCTTACTGGAAAATTATGAAACTTTATATTCCGATACTAGACATATAGGGAATACCCCAGAAATTTCCTGGAATTTATTATGATGTTTTGATGTTGTTTTCTTGACTGTAAATTTGATTTCCTGATTTCTAGCTGAACCTATTTTCTAGATTCAAATCAGTTTTGAGTTATGTTTTTGTGAATTACTATGTGACTTATTTATACTCGCTGGATTCAGTTGGGAGTCTATTTTCTAGAAGTTTCGATGGATTCAGATTTTCATGGTTGTAACAATGGGAATTTCAGTTTTACTGCAATGTGGTCTTGCTGTCCTGAACTAGAGATTTGGTTCTTTTATTCTTTCATGAGTTATCTTGCACCCGTACATGTTTATCTTGTAACTTGAACTTGTTACATGATCATGCCATGTTATTCTTGATGTATTTTGCACACATACATGCTTGTTTGATATTAATAATAAAATAATCAAGCCGAGGTTTAAGGGAAATATCTAATAGTGGATAATTCAGAAACGTGTACTCAGAAGAGGATCCACTGATCCTACGTGATGACTTGAGACATGATACTTGACACGTGATTACTTGACACTTGTACGCAAGACACGTTACTTGCCACTTGCACAACTTGACACGTGATTACATGATACATGAAACATGATACTTGGAGCTTGGAGCTCGATTTCTCGACTTGTTCCTGACTACACTGCCCTCTATGGTCCACTATGAAATCTAAAGCGAAATTGTTTGTTGTAGAAACCATGTAGTAAAAACGGGATGCATGAAGTGCTACCTAGATAGTAATCACTACAAGACTTGAACATGATACTTGAATATGATACATGCTTACTTGATACTTGACTATATGATACATGAGACTTGTTTACATGAGACTTGATACATGACACTTGATATAAGATTACATGATACTTGACACTTGATGCTTGTTTACATAGTTCTTGTTCACTTGACACTTGATACATGCTACTTATACTTGATCACCTTGCCATGCTAGTTGTTTACTTTGATATCATACTTATTCCATGTTGTTGGTTAGTTTTCCCATGTACTTGTATCCTGTATTACAAGCGGTCCGTAACTTGCAATTGACAAGTTCTTGTTTTCTCTTTTTCTCTTCCCTGCAATTGTTAAATCGCAGATTTTGGAGAACAGGTTCCAGACGGTATTGGTGAGATGAAGTATTAGTGCTGGATTTTATTATTATTATTTCTTGTAGCTTGCTTGAATAATATTGTATTTTGATACTTGGATTTATTCTTATATTTGGGCAATGTGACCTAGGATATTTGACTTATTCAGATCATGACTATTTGAGATTTATATATTTGGTTTCAAGTATTCTTGTTGGTATTTTGGTTCATATGCGCATGTTGGTTGATTCTTTTGCTTCCGACTCTGATTATTCTTGTGAATGTTGTAAAGATTCTTGAACAGCTTATGGATGATGAAAATCATTCGCTGGCCTTAGTCACGTATCCGTATTCTGTATTCTCTTTTGGGAAGCGGGGCGTGACAATTTTGAGGAAACTTATAACTAAGAAATTGTAGTTAACTTGTACACATTTATTCTGATATAAATAACGCAAAGTTTCATGAAGTATATGATTTTCTATGATTTTTACAAATAACATGAAATGCAGTTTCTGACTTTGAATTTACTGTTTTGCAAATGATACTTAAACGAGGTGATTGAAAATATATTCTCGCTGTTTTAAGTTATATTTTGGGAAAATAAAAATCATATTCATGCTTAGATGAGATGTGAACTCAAGAAATATATATATATATGGTTAATGATGTTAGGAATTGGCATAAAATAAATCAATGGAAAATGATGAGATGAGTTTTCAATGATGAATTTTAAGAGATTATGTTTTAATCTTAATTAACTCGTGTTGAAAAGGTTTTGATGAATATGAAAAGTGTATTGTGAAAATGAATAGGTTGAGATTGTACTTGTTGATGAATAAATAAGAATGAATGAAAGAATTTGAATGAATTATGAATACATGAACATGAGTTATAAGGGTATGAGTACCCCAAGTTGTTGAACATGGAAAGATGTTGATTCTAGAGGCTTAGTGATATCCAGGTACCAGAAAAAGTAATGGAAATGAATAATTGATTTTTGAGAAGTGGCCAATATGGGCTGTCGTTCTCGGTATTTTTGTGTAAGACCTATAGGAGGGTAAACTAGCTCTAGGTAGTATAATTTATTCAGGTTCAAACTTAAGAATTAGGCACTAAGTGAATATATAGTAAGCTTGGAAAAATGTAAGTAGAGGGTCTTTATATAGTCGGACGGTGGATTCCGAGACTATAGACCCAGTTGAGTGGTGGATTCTGGGCCTGTGGTTGCTTGCAATGGAGGCGAGCCTTAATTAAATCCGGGATTATGATTGATCGGGCGGTGGATTCCGGGATCATGATTAGTCGGGCGGATAGTAGGTCGTACTCCAGTGTATATGCGTATACCGGGGCTAGAGGGACACTTGCGGGATGTTCGCACGATGAGTATTCTGTATAGTCAGGCGGTGGATCTCCGGAACTGGAATCTGTACTCGTGGAATGTCTAAACTTTATTTTATTACTGGGTAGTTATCATGGCGAGGGGTTAAACCCTTTAATGTGGAGTACGTTGGTGTTTGCCCTCGGATCTATGTAGTATGGGATGCATAGAATCCGAACAAGTATGCATTAGTGTCATTGTAGTATAACATCTTCATTTGGTTTTAAGTCATATCATACACTAACATGATTAGGATAGTCACTCTTTACACTTTTATATGCATTCAAGTTTGTGATTGTTAAAGTAAGATTTCGTTATAATACAACATAGAGAGGATCGCTGTTTATAATATTACGTCGGTTGTAAGCAACTGACGTGCCCACAGTTTCATATGCAGGTCTTGGAACTTACAGGAAGATGTAAAGATGAATTTGATGCCGATGTTTACTTACATGCCAAAATTGTTAAAATTGTCCTATTGTACTTCATTTATTTTCCACTACGTTATTGTTGTAAAAGAACAATGTTATAATAAAAAGTTTTAAATTCCTTGTAAAATTGTACGAAGTGAAGTGTAGATCATGTTGAGCTACGAATTACCATATTTTGGTATTCAGGGCGTTACAGAGTGGTATCAAAGCCACACTTCAATAAGTAGTACAAATTTACAAGAACGACACATTAAGGTGGACATTAGAGTGTGAGTTCAGCTTATAGAGATTTAAATGTAAGTAGTTTACATTTATGTTGCTCTATGCGCTAATGTTTCTCCTCCTTTTTCCTATAAGATTGCCAATCATCATGACCCCGAGAATGAGGTGGAATGGTTCGTTCCTTTCGAAGAAGAGGAAAAGCCAATAGAAGAAGAGGAAAAGCCAATATAAGAAGAGAAAGAGCCAATAGAGGAAGAAGAAGACCCAGAAGAGGAAGAAGAAGACCCAGTAGAAATAGAAGAAGAACTATCTGAGTCCAGGAAGATTACTCCACCTCCACCTGATTCCCCAGAAGAATCCTCAGATGAAGAACCCATTCAAGATGACCAAGGTAGTGTTGTTACTTCTCTTCAAAGGGAGTTGGATGCCCAGAAGTGGAGAGTAACCAAGTATGGAAACTCATTCAAGAACTGAGTCACCAAGTATGGGAACTCGAAAAGCTCCGGCACGTGAATGCTCAACACTTCGCCAAGCTAGAGCACATGACTCGATGGGAGAAGCAGGAGCGTCATCAGAAGTTTGAAGACATGAAGAAAGAAATCCAGGAATTACGGAGAGAGCTCAAAGAAGCCAAGAGAAACCGTAAAATCCTGGATGTCTTTATGTTATAGTGATGTAATGGAATAAAAGCAACAGTTTTATTTGATACGGGATCATCACACATTTGTATCACCTTTATTTGCAAAACGATTGGGGGTCAAACAAAAAAAAATTCTTGGCAAAGTTCTATCTGTGGCTACCCCGTCAAGAGAAAATTTGACTACCGACCGATATTATGAAGGGTGTGATCTTAAGATTGGAGGCAGAATCTTAGGCGTCGACCTCATTGAGTTGGCAGTTATGGGGGTCGACATCATCATTGGCATAGACTGGATGTCCATCTACAGTATTGAGTGCAAGAGTAAGGAGGATGTAATAAAGGCACCAGGGGGACCAGCACTTATATTTCAAGGAAAGAGGAGCGCAAATAGTTGGTAACAGCGCTATCTGAGCAGAAGGTTCCCGAAGAAGTGAAGCAGATTCCGGTAGTCCGGGATTTTCCAACATTGTTTATTGAAGATCTACCCAGGCTTCCACCTCAGCGGTATGTAGAGTTCAGCATCTCCATTCAGCCAGGGAGTGCACCCATTTCTAAGGCACCATACAGAATGGCACCGGTTGAACAGGATGAGATCAAGAAGCAGATTGAAGAGTTTTTGGGCAAAGGATTCATCAGGCCGAGTGCGTCACCTTGGGGAGCACCAGTTCTTTTGGTAAAGAAGAAGGATGGATCGATAAGGATGTGCATCGATTACAGAGAATTGAACCAGGTAACAGTGCAGAACAAGTATCCGATTCCTCGAATTGATGATCTATTCGACCGTCTACAAGGAGCAGCTGTCTTCTCTAAAATAGATCTACGGTCGGGTTATCACCAGGTTTGAGTAAAGGAAGAAGATGTGCACAACACAGCATTCAGAACTCGACATGGTCACTATGAGTTCCTAGTCATGCCATTCGGAGTAACTAATGCACCTGCTATTTTCATGGACATGATGAACAGTGTCCTGCGGCCATTCATCGATTCTTTCGTCGTTGTGTTCATCGACGACATACTGGTCTACTCCAAGAAAGAATTAGAGCATGTCGAGCACCTAGCAGAGGTACTGAAGAAGTTACAAGAGCGGAAGCTGTATGCAAAGTTGTCTAAGTGTGACTTCTGAAAAATCGAAGTCACCTTTTTGGGTCACATCCTTTCTACGGAGGGAGTGGCTACTGACCCACAAAAGATTGAGGCAGTAAGAGATTGGCCAAGACCGACTATGGTGAAAGAGATCAGGAGCTTTTGGGATTAATAGGCTACTACAGAAGGTTCATTCAAGGCTACGCCGAGATAGCTGTGCCGCTCACGGAGCTTACAAAGAAGAACATGAGTTTTAAATGGTCGGAACATTATGAGGCTAGCTTTCAGGAGTTGAAGAAGAGGTTGACTACCGCTCCCATCCTGGCTTTGCCAAAAGCAGGAGTCGACTATGATGTCTACAGCGATGCTTTCCATCGCGAATTGGGTTGTGTGCTGATGCAGGAAGGGAAGGTAATAGCTTATGGGTCTAGATAGCTGAGACCGCATGAAAAGAATTACCCAATCCACGATCTGGAGTTGGCAGCGATCATCTTTGCACTAAAGCAATGGAGGCACTATGTATACGGGAAAAAAGGTTAACATGTACATGGATCATAAGAGTCTAAAGTACATCTACCAGCAGAAGGACTTGAATCTGAGGCAGCGGAGATGGTTGGAAGTGTTGGAGGATATCCGACCCGAAATTAAGTACCATCCAGGCAAGGCCAATGCAGTGGCTAATGCACTCAGCAGAAAGAGTAGTTTGTCCCGATTGATCACAACTCAAGAGAAGTTGGCAAAGGAACTTGATAGAGCAGAGATTGAGGTGGTGTTGCAAGGATTAGGGGCTTCCTTAACTCAGTTGAGACTTCAACCCACATTAAGGGACAAGATTATCAACAGTCAGAAGACCGATCCAAATATTCAGGAGATGAGAGAGCAGTTTGGCACCGGTAGGTTGGCAGAATTCCAGGTTAGAGATGAGGTATTGTGGTTCGGAGAGCGGCTGTGTGTGCCTAATCAAGCAGAACTGAAGGAGAGCATTCTACAGGAAGCACATGCCACTTTATTATCCGTACATTCAGGAAGTACCAAGATGTACCAGGATATAAACTAGTATTTTTGGTGGTCGGGGATGAAGCGGGATGTGGCTGAGTTTGTCGCCAGGTGTGCAGTCTATCAGCAGATCAAGGCTGAGAATCAGAAATCCGGAGGTTTGTTGCAGCCATTACCCATTCCGGAGTTCCAAGGGCTACGATGCAATTTGGGTGATAGTGGACTGACTCACCAAATCGGCTCACTTTCTGGTGATGAAGCTTACTTGGTCTATGGAGAAGTAAGTCAAGTTGTGTGTCGGGGAGATCGTGAGGCTACATAAAGTTCCTTTGTCGATTGTATTCGACCAAGATGCGCGAATTACCTCGCATTTCTGGAGAAGTCTTCAAGTAGCTTTGGGGACGAAGTGTAACGCCCCGCCCCAATACTCAGACAAATTATAAATACTATGTAGTACAACTGCCCACCACAGACTGCCTCTCAAAAGGTGGTTAACCGGATTGGTGACTCTTGATCATTGGCTAATAGTATTTATACTCAAATTATCACATCAAACCTCCCATGTGGGACTAAATTTCTCAAATCTCAATCTCAAATCCGTGCAGTACAAGTCGACTGATGCATCGACCAGTCGACTGTTCGCTCAGATCTGGGGTATTACACGAAGACTGAATTCAGTACTGCTTTCCAATGTCGGACTGATGGACAGACAGAGATGGTCAACCGGGTACTAGAAGCTAGATATGCTAAGATGTTGTGTGTTGGATTTTGGCGGCAGTTGGGAGAGACATTTTGCTATAGTGGAATTTTCTTACAACAATAGTTTCCAGGCAAGCATCGGGATGACGCCATATGTGGCTCTGTATGGGAGGAAGTGCAGAACACCGATGTGTTGGTATGAAGTAGGGAACGACACTTGTATGGACCGGAGATTGTGCAACAAACCTCAGAAAAGATTGAGTTGATCAGGAAGAGGTTGGTCGACGCCCAGAGCAGACAGAAAAGTTATGCCGACAACCGGAGGAGAGATCTAGAGTTTGAGGAAGATGATTTTGTCTTTGTGAAGGTGTCTCCAACTAAAGGAGTAATTCGGTTTGGAAGGGGAGGGAAATTATCCCCAAGATACATAGGCCCTTATAACATATTGAAGAGAATCGGAAAGACAGCTTATCGGTTAGAACTACCGGAAGCCCAAGTACACAATGTCTTCCATGTGTCTATGTTACGAGGCTATATTCCGGATCCGGGTCACCATTTGCCTGAAGTGCCAGAAGGTCTATAGTTGGATTTGAGCTACACTGAGCGTCCAATTGAGATTGTGGATCGATGAGAGAAAGTCTTGAGGAATAAGACTATACCTATGGTTAAAGTTGTCTGGAGGAACCAACTTGTTGAGGAGGCCACTTGGGAATCAGATGAGAGGATGATGAGAGATCACCCTGAGCTTTTCAATTAAAATTTGTAAAACTTTTTTTCTTTTCTTCCTTTGTTTTATTCTTCTCACTCTTTAAGTGTAGTTCCGAGGACGGAAATATTCTAAGGAGAGAGTGTTGTAACATCCCATATTAAATTTTTAAATAAGAATTAATTTTTTTTTATTTTTACACGTGCAACGCACGTGCAATTTCATCTAATTATTTTCATTCTAAAGTTTATTTAGAGTTATGCATAATTTCTTTTCATTTTTTGTTGTCTATTAGAACCCAAAGGCCAAATAGAAAACTTTAAGCCCATTAAAATAAATAAATAAAAATGAATCACGCCCACAAGAGGAAGCCCACTAGAAATTTATTAAAAAGAAGTTCATTAAGTTATTCTACTTTAAATAAACACTTTTAAATCCTACACTTGTCATGTAACAAGTATATACATTTAAACTATAAACAAATAATTAAACAAATGAATGAGACAGTGTGCACATGTGGGAAATCCAAGAGTTGGCCAATTCATGAAGGAATGAGAAGAGGTGGGGGTTTGTGTAGTAATGGTGAGTGGGTGATTAATTTTGTTAATGGCTATTTATTTTGGGATAATGGGTGTCTCTTCATTCACCCATTTAACCCTTTAAATACCACCCCCTTTTTTTTCATAATCTTTCACCAAAGATAAAAAAAAACAAAAGATAAGAGAGACAGGAAAAGAAAGAGAGTTGTTTGAGTTCTTGCTTGGAGGAATGAGAGCTTGCTAGGAGGAGAAGGGAGTCCCATTCTTGGAGCTAGGAGCAACTTCTAGGAGTCTTCTTCTACATTAGAATCTTCATTGAGGTGGGTGTCCTCTTGAACTTTCTAAATTATAGTATCATGCATGTGTAGGTAAATTAATATATAAAATAGATATGCATACGAGTAGTGAATAAATTGTAATAATGATATTTAGAATGAAAATGCATGCTAGTTAAAAGATTGTCATGAAAATAAGTTGATTGATATTGTTTGATTGCATGGTAGTACATCATGATTAGATTAAATGATATGAATATAGATTTGTACACGAAGTTACTAATTCATGCCAAGAAAAGTTACTGTTTTGAATTTTGTTTGCACATCAGAAAATCGTATCTAATAAAATAGTAGAAATCTAGAACTAAAACTTTTTGGGGAGTATCTTGTATCTGTCAGGAAAATCCCTTTAAAATTTCATAAGATTTGGAAGTCGTTTACTATTTTAGTAAAATCTAAACTCAAAATTGGTTAGTAGTTGGCTGGTTGCTGAAAATCTGCACATCTTTCGGTTTTTGATCAATTCAGCATTGTAAATGAAATAATTTGAGAAAATTCAGAACTAAGAAGTTGTAGTAGACTCGTTAAAATTTCTGAAAAGTCTAAGCAATAAAATTTTCATAAAGAATTGAATTTTATATGAATTTTACAAGACTGTACAGTGGCAGTATTTCAGTATTTCGACCCTACTGTATATTTCGAAGAATTCAGGGTTATAGATACAGTATTTTGAGAAAACTTATAACTAAGAATTTGTAGTAGACTTGTACATGTTTATTTTGATATAAATAACGCAAAGTTTCGTGAAGTATATGATTTTCTATAATTTTTACGAATAGCATGAAATGCAGTTTCTGACATTAAATTTACTGTTTTGCGAATGATACTTAAACGAGGTGTTTGAAAATATATTCTCGCTGTTTTAAGTTATATTTTGGAAAAATAAAGATCATATTCATGTTTAGATGAGATGTGAACTTAAGATAGATAGATATATATATATATATATATACCAATTCCTAACATCATTAACCATATATATATATATATATATATATATATATATATATATATATATATATATATATATATATGGTTAATGATGTTAGGAATTGGTATATATATATATATATATACCAATTCCTAACATCATTAACCATATATATATATATATATATATATATATATATGGTTAATGATGTTAGGAATTGGTATAAAATAAATCAAAAGAAAATGATGAGATGAGTTTTTAATGATGAATTTTAAGAGATTATGTTTTAATCTTAATTAACTTGTATTGAAAATGTTTTGATGAATATGAAAAGTGCATTGTGAAATGAATACGTTGAGATTGTACTTGTTGATGAATAAATAAGAATGAGTGGAAGAATTTGAATGAATTATGAATACATGAACATGAGTTATAAGGGTATGAGTACCCCAAGTTGTTGAACATGGAAGGATGTTGATTCTAGAGTCTTAGTGATACCCAGGTAACGAAAAAAGTAATGTAAATGAATAATTGATTTTTGAGAACTGGCCAAAATGGGCTGTCGTTCTCGGTATTTTTGTGTAAGACTGGTAGGAGGGTAAACTAGCTATAGGTAGTATAATTTATTCATGTTCAAACTTAAGAATTAGGCACTAAGCGAAGTTGTAGTAAACTTGGGAAAACGTAAGTGGATGGTCTCTATATAGTCGGGCGGTGGATTCCAGGTCTATAGACCCAGTCGAGCGGTGGATTCTGGGGCAGTGGTTGCTTGCGATGGAGGCGAGCCTTAATTAAATTAGGAATTATGTTTGATCGGGCGGTGGATTCCGGAATCATGATTAGTCGGGCAGATAGTAGGCCGTACTCCAGTGTATATACGTATACCGGGGCTAGAGGGACACTTGCGGGATATTCGCACGACGAGAATTCTGTATAGTCGGGCAGTGGATCTCCAGGACTAGAATCCGTACTCGTGGAATGTCTAAACTTTGTTTTATTACTGGGTAGTTATCATGGCGAGGGATTAAAATCTTTAATGTGGAGTACGTAGGTGCCTGCCCTCGGACCTATGTAGTTTGGGATGCATAGAATCCGAACAAGTATGCATTAGTGTCATTGTAGTATAACATCTTCATTAGGCATTAAGTCAAATCATACACTGACATGATTAGAATAGTCACTCTTTACACTTTTATATGCATTCAAGTTTGTAATTGTTAAAGTAAGAGATTTCGTTATAATACAGCATAGAGAGGATCGCTGTTTATAATATTGCGTCGGTTGTAAGCAACTGACGTGCCCATAGTTTCATATGCAAGTCTTGGAACTTGTAGGAAGATGTAAAGATGAATTTGATACTGATGTTTACTTACATGCCAAAATTGTTAAAATTGTCCTGTTGTACTTCATTTATTTTCCACTGCGTTATTGTTGTAAAAGATCAATGTTGTAATAAAAAGTTTTAAATTCCTTATAAAATTGTACGAAGTGAAGTGTAGATCCTGTTAAGCTACGAATTACAGTATTTTTGTATTCGGGTCGTTACAATTTTTATGTCCACACTCATTTTTATAAATTTTTGATATATTTTAGTATATATCTATATGCATATATACATATGTATACATATATTTTTCAGTATATATATATATATACATTATTTTGTAGCAAGATAAAAAAAAGTAAATAAACAAACAACAACAAAAAAATAATTCAAAAAAAAAGATCCAAATTGGTCGAATCCACAAACCCGCAGGTCATGAGTCGGGTTTGGGTCGGGCCGCATCAGGTTTCAGGTCCAGCGAGTTTGATTTGGGTTTTTTCTGACCCGGTTCAACCTGGTAAGGGTATTGAGTTTGACTCGAACCCGGACCGGGTCAACGCGGGTCGGGTCTAAGTGGGCGGGTCGACCCGACTCGGATGCCATCCCAAGCTTGGAGAGTTGTTTTGGTTTTTTTAGGAAAGTAGAGAAGAAAAGAAAGGGAGGAAATTGCAGTTTTAATTTCAATCGAATTCCTCTTTTGTTTTAGTTTTAGTTCAACTTTTACATGTTATCTAAAAGAGTAGATAATTTTCTTTTCTCTTCTTTTCCCCTTTTCCTTATCTTTTTTTGTAAACAAATAATTATAAAATAAATATTTTATTGGCTGAGAATGGGGAATTTTTTCCATATTTTTGTCATTTTAAAAAATTAAATTACACTTTATGTTTCTACAAAATTAAATTTCCTAACTATGTCAAAAATTGCCACATCATCTTAAAATACACTATGATCTATTAATAGTGGGGCACACTAATATATTGCCAACCGGTGTTACCTCTCCTCCCTATTTTTCCCTTTTGTTTTAATTTTAAGGTGAAAATATCATTTTTTTTCTTTTCCTTTTCTCTTTCCTCCAAACCATCATGTTAATTGCATCCTCTCCTCCCTAATCCCTCTCTCTCTCTCTCTCTTTGTTGTGAGAATACTTTTTTCAACAAGACAACCACATCAAAATAATGTTCATTATCTTAATATATCTTAGCAATCAAACTTTACAAGAAAGCTCATGACACAAAAAGAAGTATCACTAAGTAATCAAACATAGGTCCATACAAGACATCAATAATAAGTCACAAGATGATGCAAATAAGAACTCACACAATAGATAAAAACCATGTGTTCATATAAGTCAAAATAAGAAACGTATCATAATATTTTAACTACAATATAAGAAAAAACTACGACAGAGATTCAAAGATGTAAAAACCAATTATACATAAGAAACACGTGCTCAAAAGTTTATTCTTTTTCTTCCTTTGAGGTTGATGCAATTGATTCACATTGAAATTAAATGTGATGTTTGACTCCTATTCCATGAGCTTCTTGTGATGGAATCTAGCTTAGATGAGATAAAAGAATATCATCTTGGTCTATTTCTTGCTTAGTAGAATGTCAAGATTATAAAGGTGAGGATCCTACATCAACAAGGTTTGTTTTCTTTATAAGCTTTAGATGCATGAAAATCAAATGATATACAAGTAAATAGCAAAATTGTACTTGCATGAGTGTACGAGAAGCAATTGAAATGGAGAGTATGATGGCCAAAAAGAGTAGCAATCATGATAGCCTGCATCCACAAACAAGTTTAACTTGCTTAAGTTTTTGAGACAAAATAACGAAGTAAATTTATAGTCAGGACTGTAAATTTAACTTGCCTTTTTCTTTTTCTAAGTGATTGTGTCTTGACTGTAAATTTACTATGTTATTTTCTCTCAAAAAACATATGCATGTTAAACTTGTTTGTGGATGGAGACTACCATGATTTTTACTCTTTTTGTCCGTCACTCCATTTCAATTGCTTCTCGTACACTCATGCAAGTATAATTTTGCTATTTACTTGTATATCATTTGATTTTCATGCATAAAAAGCATATAGAGAAAACAAACGTTTGTTGATGTAGGATCCTCAGCTTTATAATCTTGACATTCTACTAAGCAAGAAATGGAGCAAGATGATATTCTTTTATCTCATCTAAGCCAGATCCCATCACAAGAACCTTATGGAGTAGGAGTCAAACATCACATTTAATTTCCAATGTGAATTAATTGCATCAACCTCAAAGGACGAAGAAAAATAAACTTTTGAGCACGCGTTTCTTATGTTTTTTATGTATTTGAATCTCTGTCGCAGTTTTTTCTTATATTGTAGTTAAAAAATTATCATACGTTTCGTATTTTAACTTATATGAACACATAGTTTTTATCTATTTTGTGAGTTCTTATTTCCATCATCTCATGACTTAATATTGATGTCTTGTTTGTACCTGTGTTTGATTACTTAGTGATACTTCTTTTTGTGTCATGAGCTTTCTTGTAAAGTTTGATTGCTAAGAGGGGATGCAATCAGCGTGACGGTTTGGAGGAAAAAAAAGAAAAGAAATGATTTTTCTCCCCCCAAAAATTAAAAACCAAAGAAAAAATAGGGAGGAGAGGTAACACTGGTTGGCAATATATTAGTTTGCTCCACTATTAATAGATCCTAGTGTATTTTAAGATGATGTGGCAATTTTTGACATATTTAGGGAATTTAATTTTGAAGAAACATAAAGTGTTGTTTAATTTTAAAAAATTACACAAATCGGGAAAAAAAAATCGAGAACAGGTGCATAGGATTTAATTATTAGGTAAATAAATGATATGATATGATTTTATAACTGTGTTTCCTTTTAAATCGTTTGTTAACATAGATTTGCAACTAAACTTTTTGATTAAAGATTGTTAGTTAAATAGGTATAAATCATTTTTTCCATAAAATCTAGCTAATGATAGGTGCTAAATAAACAGATGCCTTCAACTTTTATGTTTGGCATGCCATGTAGTCATGTGTGTAAGACAGAAGCTGGCCTTCAACTTCAACTCCACTAAAGGAAACACCATAAATAAAGGAAGTTTAGTCAGTGGCGGATCCAGGAATTTAGTTCAGTGGGGTCCTTATACAAAAATAATTTTGAGTGGGTTCCTTTCTTTTAGTTCACTGGGTTCCTATAATGCTTATATAAAAAAAAATTACACTGTAGCTTTTTTTCAGTGGGGTCCGTGCCCCCCCCTGAACATATGCTGGATCTGCCACTGAGTTTAGTTGCTTACTAAATTAAAGTTTTATAGTAGTAGAAGTTCCACAAATTCAAGCTACTATAAATTTGTAAACTACAAATTTCTTCTACAATCAAGAAAAATAAAAATTATAATAAATTGTAATAAAATATTTAATCCTTTAATTGTGACGTTCATTATATTATTCTTTCAATTATTTAATCCAAAGGTAATTAAATTCATTGCTCCAAACAAACAACAAAACCCTAGCATATAACATCGAAAGACAATAAATCACAAATTTATGTTATCTAAACACGAACCTTAAAAATTCATGGGATCATCAAGAAAGAAAATCATTAAGCAAAATTGAATCATATTATGAATCTTCAATTCAAGCTATCAAGAAATTTAGGCAAAAGAGAAGACAACAAACAACATTAGCAACCAAGCAAGAATAGACAAAAAAACACTAGTGACAAATAATTAAGAACGAAAGATCTCAATAAACTAAGTATTTGAAAGAAAAAAAATTAGCAGAAAAATCAAGGACCGTTTGCTGGAGCTTACGAGATCGAAGGAAGAAGATGAAGCAATTCAATTTTGGTATTTTTATTTATAAATATATTTATTTGGTATTTTGTAATTATCCATTTATTTACTCTAAGAGTGAGATGTAGGTATATCTCTTAATAAGTTGTTATTATTATTATTATTATTATTATTATCTATTGCAAGAATAAACACATGTATTTTAAGTCATTTAATTTTCACCATTAATCAGGTAAATCAAACAAAAAATTGAATGGTTGAGATTCGCTCTTGATGGAAACAAAAACTTTATTCGTGCTTATATATATATATATATATATACTAGGTTTGCCCGTTGACACGTGCCTACGGCACGTCTTCGACATGGTGCATCTTGTTTGATCATATAAAATAGTTTTGGAAGTCTATCAAATTAACTGAAGTAGCAAACATAGAGCAGAACACATATTATATGGTTTTTTTGAATTATTTTTAAAGTTGTTAAATTTTTAAATTTTTTAGTTTTTTAATTTTTAAAAAAATTTAAAATTTTTTATTTTCTTAATTTTTTGAATAGAGGAGAGAAGGAGAGAAAGAGAGAACAAAAAATAATTAAATAAATATAGGAGTTGTTTTGGGTGGGAAATTTGAATTTGAGTTTTGAGGGAGGAACTTTTGGAGGGAAAATATGTTTTGTGAAGTTAGATCTAGGCCTTTGATTTTTAGGGGAATGAAGGAGAGCCACTTGATAGCTTTCTTTATGTTTTATTATATATATATATATATATATATATATATATATATATATATATATACAAGTAAAATGGATATGAGCAACTTGCTTATTTAGTAAATGAGCAATTGATGAGTTGTCATGCATGTGATACATTGGTAAACTAACTATTTTTAGGATTTTTCAATCATAAGCATGTCACCTCATCAATTGCTCATTTAGTAAATGAGCAAGTTGCTCATACCCATCTCTCTCTTTCTCTCTCTCTCTCTCTCTCTCTCTCTCTCTCTCTCTCTCTCTATATATATATATATATATATAGATATACTAGTAATTTACACGTGCGATGCACGTTTTAATAATTTCAAAAAATAAAAATAAAAACTCTGACGTATTTGGACCGGAAACCTCTTTTATATTAGTTATGTATATGCGTTACACATGTTGGTAGAATGACAAAATCGTATTTGGACCGGAAACCTCTTTTATATTAGTTATGTATGTGCGTTACACATATTGGTAGAATGACAAAATGACAAATGACACTAAGGCCTTCTCCCATTATAATATTATATATATATATATATATATATATAGAGAGAGAGAGAGAGAGAGAGAGAGAGAGAGAGAGAGAGGTTCGGGTGAGAACCATGTCCTGGGGTGAAAACCTAAGGGCCTATCCCAGCCACTCATCTGCCTAATCTTAACGGTCAAGATTTTGTCAATTAAACAATAATATTAATTAATATTTGCATTAAGATGGGAATCCCTTTAATTAAGGAATGAAGATCGCGAAATAAAAGGAATGAAGATCACAGATTATTAGGCAACATATATTGCCTTTTTTATTTTTATTTAAAAGGAATGAAGATCACGGATTATTAGGCAACATATATTGCCTTTTTTATTTTATTTTCAGCCGAACCACAATCTTCATCGGGATGAACAACATTTGTTGCTACGTACACTGTTGCTAAATATTAAATTTTTGTTGCTACGTACAATGCAGTTAGTTGCTATTGAAAAAACATTCAGTTGCTATATGGAAACTGACAGCATGTACAACATAAGTTTGCAAAATGATAAACAAACAATATATATATATATATATATATATATATATATATATATATATATATATATATATATATATATATATATATTCCTGCTAAAATATGCACTAGTTGTATCTACTTACAATACAGTCAGTTGCTATATAGTGAACGAATTGGTGAAGGAACGAATTGGTGATGATTCTGCAGTTGCTATTAATTTGGGATACAAAATCTTCTCGAATAGCAACTGTAATAATTATAAATAGCAACTGAAATAATTATACAGCAATACCTGACCATTTAAACAGCAACTGTAATAATTATAAATAGCAACTGTAATACACAGTAACTGTAAGGAACGAAATGGTGAATGATTCTGCAGTTGCTATTAATTTGGGAAACAAAATCGTCTCCAATATTTTACGAGAATAAATTATTTCTCTCTCCAATTTAACCAAATTTGCCTTAACCGTCGCACACAAAAAAAGGCAATTTATAATTATTCCTTTTATTTCGCGACCAACATCCCTTAATTAAAGGGATTCCCATCTTAATGCAAATATTAATTAATCTTATTGTTTAATTGAAAAAAATCTTGACCATTAAGATTAAGCATATGAGTGGTTGGGAGAGGCCCTTAGGTTCTCACCCCAGGGTTGGTTCTCACCCGAACCGAGAAAATGAGAAACATTAATTCTAACCATTGGATTTGAGAGGATTGAGATGAATGGCTCTAATTCATTTGTAATAGTAATTAAAAAAACCGGTTTATTTTAACTAATCTATCAAAAAAATAAACCACAAATAAAAAAACCTAACATCACTTCCCCATCTTATACACAAAAAACAAACCAAACAAAAAAATAGGATTCAACTCCATCTGATGCTGCTAAGACCTTGCCTCAATTTATATAGGAGACCTTGCCTCAATTTAAAAAAATGTAGGATTCAACTCACAGTACTTGATCACTTCATAGTGCTTGAACTCTTAATTTTTTTTTAAGTACTGTGAGTCTGGTATGAAGCACTGTGAGTCCCCCGGGAGGTGGTTAAGACCTTGCCTCAATTTAAAAAAATTTTGGATTCGACTTCATAGTGCTTGATACCAGGCCAAACAGTGAGTTTTCATAGTGGTTGATACCATGCTTGAACAAGATTGTTTGGTTTACTATGCAGTAAGTAATTATGTAAATAACATGCATATCGTTCAGAGCATGACCTCTTCTTAAATCATATTTAATAATAGAGTAACCATCATCATGCCTGCTATTCACTTGTTTTTATATTCTTTGCATGAAACTATATTATTTAGTATTACTTGTTTTTTTGTAACTTGTATATACCTTTGAAAGCCTAGCTCTAAATAGAAATCTAATTTTTTTCCTTAACTCTTACAATAAATTTAGAGAAGTTTATTTAAGTATGGATGTGGAGACCGTCATCCATATTGGTGGATGCCATTGCAAGCGTGTTCAGTGGCAAGTGGAAGCATCTTCAAGTTTGGTCGCATGGAGATGCAATTTCAAGTTTGGTCACATGGAGATGCAATTGTTCTGATTGTTCCATGAGAGGCAACATTCACTTTATAGTCCCATCCACCAAATTTAAGCTCATAGGTGATTCTGAGAAGTTTCTAACCACATATACATTTAGTACTCACACAGCGAAGCATACATTCTGCAAGGTATGTGGCATAACCTCTTTCTATTTTCCAAGGTCAAACCCTGACGGGGTTGCAGTGACAGTTAACTGTGTTGACTCTGGTACGATTAAACATGTGGAAATTAAGAACTTTGATGGGAAGAACTGGGAAAGTTTCTATGAACATAGTTCTATATCATCGTTTTCTAAATCTGAGGGTTGAGAGAGCAACGATGTATTCGATCTAATATATACATACTAGGGTAGTGTGGAATGTAATGGTGTTTAAGGTGTGGTGACATAATGTGGAGAGATGGAGCAGGGTGACGGCGGGATGGAGAAGAAGTGGGCGTCGGGGGCGGTGCGGCGAATGGGGCGGCGCGGCGATGGAGGACGGCGTTGGGGAAGAAACTAAATTAATTTTGTTTTATTGTTAGGGATGGGGAGTTATAGAGTACTTATATTTGGATTTGAGGAGTTAAAATAAACCGGTTTTTTACTGTTAGTTTTTTTTTTGTGGTTTATATTTTTGATAGATTAGTTAAAATAAACCGATTTTTTTAATTACTATTACAAATAAATTAGAGTCATTCATCTCAATCCTCTCAAATCCAATGGTTAGAATTAATGTTTCTCATTTTCTCATTTTAAAATGTTTCTCATTGGATCACTCCTCTCTCTCTCTCTCTCTCTCTCTCTCTCTCTCTATATATATATATATATATATATATATATATATATATAATAAAATACAAAGAAAGCTATCAAGTGGCTCTCCTTCAATCCCTCCAAAATCAAAGGTCCAGATCTAACCTCACAAAACACATTCCCCCCCCCCCTAAAGTTTCCCTCCAAAACTCAAATTCAAATTCCCCCCAAAACAACTCCTTTATTTATTTAATTCTCTCTCTCTCTCTCTCTCTCTCTCTCTCTCTCTCTCTCTCTCTATATATATATATATATATATATACACACACACACACACACACACACACACACTTATGGAAACATGGACTTTCTTACTCCAATTTATAATTATTTTTCATCATATACTAATGAAAACATTGACTTTTATTTACAGCTAATTATTGTCATACTATTCAAAGTTGAGCTATATAATTGTTGATTTACTGTTTACAAGGCTTTTCATATGTTGTATCGTTCTAAAGACGTGTCGTAGGCACGTGCCCACGGGCAAATCTATTATATATATATATATATATATATATATATATATATATATATATATATATATATATATATATATATATATCACCAACAAATTAATCTACCGCAAACTTAGACAATCTAAATGTTCAATATTGTCACCAACATTAGGTTTCTAGATATGTTATAGTTAGTCTCATTCATTAAAGTTTTCATTCTTTAAAAGATCATCATCACTCGCCAAAAGATCCTTCTTCTTAGGGCCGTTAGATTGGGCTTATTTTTAGCCAGAAAATGACTTTTGGAGTCCAAAATGACTTTATTTTGATCTCCAAAAGTCATTTTAGGCTGAAAATAACTCCACCCAAACGGGCCCTTAGTCAATTTACATTTTATTCATCCTTTGTCCTGGGTCACCTACACACTGCTACAAAGGAGATTACCGATTAATATAACATAAAAGATATATAGTCAAAGTATCAATTTACATAATAAGTTTGTAAGTTTAGCATCATCTCATCATTACACACTAAATCACTTATGGCTCATGTGCATTCAAATTCAACTGGAAGTTGTCTTCGAAGCGAAAACTCCCTCCTGGTATTCTGGTTCACAAAACTCGCCTCCAAGATCATCGCATGCCTCTCCAGGAAACACCCTATAACATATAACATAATAATTTTATTTTGCATCATAGAAAATTGTTACTTATAACATAATTGAGAGAATTATGTATTCAGCAATCTTACGTCTTAGGTTCATTGTACTCAATGTACTCTCTTTCTACCTCCTCCGAGCTCCGGGTAGCCTTAGTGGTGTTTGTTTCTATAGGCTTCACTTCTGGGAACATCTCGACATTGCATGCTTCCCCACCAATTGTTTCACATGCTTCTACAGGAAACACACTGAAAAGAAAAACACATATAGACTATGTTATCCAAGTGCATATCTCTTCTTTCTATTCTATCTTTATGTTTTTTATGTAGGATATTCGCCAAAAACAATTGTTTCTTCTCAGTTCCCCTGATCAAATCTGATATTTACTGGGCCTTTTTTTAATCTCATTTTAATGCACCATTTATGACGAGATTTGGATTGTAACAAGATGGAGTTTTGCTCTTATGTTTTTGTTCTCAATATGGTTAGAGTTTTACGTATGATATCGTCGCTTGAGAATAACTGAAGAACCACATTTTTGAATTTCAAATCATGTTCTACTTGCGAAGGAAGTGTTTGAGCCCATGTTTTAAGTTCGATATGATTATATTTCTTTGCATATAAGAGATTTTTTTGTAAATCATCGGGGGGGGGGGGGGGGGGGGGGGAGGGGTGAAGAGGGTGATTGTGTGGAAATTAGAAACTTAAAATAAATGCGTAAAGTAAAGAGACAAAGTTAGAGAAAGTAAACAGATCAATGAGGCAAGACACAATGATATAAGTGGTTCAGCCCCAGGTCTACTCCACTACCCGTTATCTACAGAAATAATGCGTTGCAGGAGTTCCACTATACTCAAATCACGTACAACAAGTTCTCGGTATTCAAGCCAAAATTCCTATTACACCCATACGACTTTTATTACTCTAATAGCCCCATAAATCGCGTCAATTCGAAGTGAAAAGAAAATGAAAAAAGCAAGATCAACGTCTTGACTAAGAAAACAATGAAAACACATTACTCTCTTGATCTTTGACAAAATGATAAGGTCTAAAGTTTTAAAGTCAAAAGAGAGAGAGAATATTCAGTGAATTCACCTCTATTTAAAGAGTTTCATAATTATTCATTACCACAAATATGAAAAGAACTGCCAAATGTGACTTGTGGCAAGTTGCAGTCGACTGTCAGTTCCTCCAGACCAAAGTCAAGGGGAATTGACAGTCGACTGCACCAATTTCCACTAAGATTGCAGTAGACTGTTAATTGCAGTTGACTGGACCTTTCCAGAATCCAATATTTTGGTGAGTCAACTTTGTATTCTTTCCATAACTTCATCATTTGTCAACGATACTTTATATATTTATTCCTCACAAATAAACCAGTAAATAATCTGGAATGCATTGGCTGCTTGAGGATTAATCACATGTTTTTTTTATTATATGAAACTTTTGTTATAACTTATGTAGACAAATTTAATTTTTAATGTAAAATTAATTACAACGAATTAAATTTCTACTCAAATTTAATAATACTTATACTGTTACGCAAACAGTATAACTCACTATCAACAAAGAACAAAAGGAAGATACTGAATCTTCAATTCGAACCTTGATAATCATGAATTAAAGGGACTGTTTCGCAAACAGTGTATATCACTGTACACAAAGCACAGAAAGATAATATGTTATCTTCAATTCCGACCTTGAGTATGGTGAAGAAAGAAAAATACAGACTGAGGCTTGTTGAAACAATATCCTTAAGACGTTTAATTCTGCTACTGCAACGATGTACACAGGTTTTAACGGCAGTCGTCTCCCAAGATACAACAGTCAGAACTCCATTAACTTACACTCAAATAATGGAGGCTCGGTCGAGAAATGATATGATGACAGCGTTTTGTGATACGGGGGCGCGTGTGTTCCACACCGACGCCCAAGTTGGGTGTGTTCTCCCTCCGGAGAAAATATTCGTACCCCTAAGGGCACAACCCTTTGGCTCAGTTTTTAACTTATAACATCGTTTGCTTTTTGCTCCTTACCGATATGGGACTAAGTGTAAATGTCACATATCAAGCAAAAGTTCAATTCTTCATTTTAACAAGCTAACTTTGGAGGCGAATATTTCATTCATTTGAAATCGGTTTTGGACATATGAGTACATCATTTTGTACGTCTTGATGAGTACAATATGATGGAATCGATTTCCAAAAACTTTTCCGATGTTTGCGATCTTTTATATTTGTATGATTCTTTTCCTTTGTCTTTGATTATGAAGATCTTGAGATTTATTTAAATTTCATTCTGTATAATCCTGAAAATATCTTGAATAAAAATATTAGATGCATGGGTATGTTTTGTACACACTAAATTTAGGGTCAACAATTGATTCGCTTATTGGTTGAGAATAGTTATTTGCATATTATATTTTGCTTTTTATTAATAGCCACAAACAAATTTCACGATTGAAGAATGATTCTAAAATGAATATTCTAAAGTCCATCATCTAGACACCCAGCATAAATTACTCACAGAAATTGTCACCACCACCATCAGGTTTTTGCATAGGACAGTAGGTTATTTACTCAAATAACTACATATACTGTGCTAATTTCTTATCATGTTCACAAATTGCAAAATGTATAAAGTGACTTACGATGATATCGAGCTGTAGTCCACAGTGGAGGTCTCTGGGGTTGCAGAGGCTATCGCCATCGACAATCTTACTGTTCTAAGTGGCCTTGATATTCTTGCCACCTTACTCTTGGTAGCACCATGGAATGGCAAGGGCCCATTGAAAAATACAGTTGCTGCCTGCATCTTGATTGCTTGTTACTGGATATTTTCTTTGGAGTTGCAAGATGGAGATCTTTGCTAGTATATAAGATTTAGACTTTGATGGATAAGGAACCAATCACCGTCCATGGGATTACAAGATGTTTATGTATGGATAAGGTGATCTCTTAGGTTTGCAAATGGGTCGGGTTTGGGATGGATCCATGCAATAATTGGATCCAAACCCTCAAATGGGAAGCTATACAGAAACCTGACTTACATTTGTTGGTTCAGTCTAATATTAGGATTTGATTTTACTATGAAACAGGACAGTCAGGATGGTAAGAAAACCAAAGTTGTTTCAGTACCTTTAATTTACACCAGTTGCATCATAATGTATTTTTCCATATAATCAGTATTAGCTAAAGTAATTTTGGCTGTGAATCGAGTTGTGAAACACAACTGAGAAGTTGTGAAACACAACATGTGGTTAAAATGTATATATGCATTTAAACAGATCAGATGTGATTGAAAATGGGCAGTGTTATCTTTAGTTTCTATGTCCTTACCAACATGTGTGTTTCCTTCTCTTTACCTTGTACCAGATCAATGATGTAGGTAATAATTGCGAAGATGAAAGGTTAAGGTACCTAATGCTGAGTTACTGTTAGAGTCGTTGGTAAAAGTAACTTTCAAAAACAATCATTTTCATCAGTTGTGAATTCATTATTAATCAATAATTAAGAATAATACTGAGCATATATTACAAATTAAAATGCAAAAAATCATCTCTTCACGATTGTACACATATACACACAGACATGACATGCCATACAACTAGAAATGATTATGAGAGTCAATTTTCTGTACAGGACCTGTTACTGGTTCATGTACAATTACAGGATATGTATTTTCTTCTTTGAAAATATGAAAGGAAAATTTAATGCATAGCTTTCCAGTTTCAACCACCAAGTTTGCTGTACTTGATTAATTCTTATGTTTTTCTTTTCTGAGTGACGTTTTTGTTAATTTTCAGGCGATAAATAGTGTTCTGCATAAGAATATTGCTTGGTCAGATCAGCCTTCTTCAGCGTAAGCTTTTGCTTCCCATTAGTTGTATGAAATCTTGGGTTTATTTTTATTTTTATTTATTATCTCTCTTTTTATTTTCTTTTTTTTAGGTAAAATTGAAATCTTGGATTAAGATTTTAAATATGTGCAGAAGATTTTTAATTGTTGAAGGTGCTAAACTATTTATGTTTCCTCTGCTAAATGACTTGCATACTTTTTCTACATTCTCGGTAGTTGATAAAGTATACAAATGCAATGGCCGCCAGTGAAATTTATGTGCTTACATTTGTTGATTACTCTTGTTCACTGTTAGGAGTTATTAACAATTTATACGAACTGGATTCATGTCCATTGTTATGTATCATTAGGCCTCATTTGGGAAACTGCATGCCAAATTTAACTCTTGATCCTTGCAGGACAATTTGGTATCTACTCTTAACACCAACCAACCAAATACAAAACCTGTGCAGGAATGCAACTTAGATGCCATTCCTCTGGATAGTTCAAAAGGAAGAGCTCTCTATGAAAAATTATATCATTATCTGATGGAAACTAAAGGAAGTTGATAAATAAAGAAAGTTCATTAAGGATCAGAACTTAATCATTACCTTCTTCATTGGGCACTTTGGTTGGGTTTATGTCTTGCATACTATGTTGGATGTGAAGAGAAAATGGTGAAGTGAAAAGATGTACGTAGCGAATAGTGGAGATGAATGGAGTAGCTGTAACACCCCGAATTCCAAAATACAACTGAATTCGAAGTTCCACATGATCTTTACACTTCTTTCGTACAATTTTACAAGGAAATTAAAAACATTTCTTATATCAGAGTTACAATACACATTTACATTTATACAGCGGAAGCAATTTACAGTGATTACATGGAACAATTACACAACATTTAAATCAATCTCTGAGCAGCATGTATACTTCAATTTGTCAACCTCTTTTTCCTGCATATGAAACTGTGGGCACGTCAGTTCATTCACTGACGAAATATTATACATGGTCATCCTCTCTATGCCGGAAACAGTATAACGATTTTCCATACTTAAACAACCACAAACTTGATCACAAAACAAACTACAAGGGACTATCCTATTGATGTCGTGTCGTGATGTGCACTTAGTCCTTAATACAGTTGTTTACATTATGACACTAATGTGCACTTATTCAGAGTCTATGCAGCCCATACTACATAGGTTCGAGGGCAAGTCCTTAATCGTTCTTCATCTTGTAGGGTTCAATCCCTCGCCATGACTTAATCTACTACTGTAACTACGATAAGTATCTTAGGCATTCTATGAACTACGAACTCACGTCTAAGCGCCCTGGAAAGAATCCCAATGCACTGATACATGACTCATCATGTAGGCATCCTGTGGAAATTCATCTCCTACCATAAATGTGACACCACCCGCAGTCATTAGATATACCCCATAAGCATCGCCACTGGGACGGTATTCTGGAGTAGTATCCACGTCCTAATCATGACGCATCATTGGACATCCTGTGGACACTCTCACGCTGTCAATCCAATGGCCCTCATACTCATGTTTGTCTCTTACGTTTATCACATTTTCACTATGTATCTCTTCCTTATGTATAATCTGAGGTTACTATTCTAGAATCTAGCCTTACTCCTACATCGGTCTTTTCAACAACATTCATTATCAACGACCAAAACTTGGTCAACAAAATTTCATAAATTCCCTTTTTAAGTACTTTTCATGCTTGCCGATGTAGAGTCTTAGCCACGTTCTAGTATAAGTCCTCATTTCACATTCATTGAAACATGTCCACAAATTTTCACATTTCAACACATTCACTTTTCAACACATTTCTATGCACAATTGCATACTTAAAATTTCACATTTAATTCTACTCAACATAAGTCTCAATTCATCTCTTTGAAATCATTTCCATACTCAAAAATTTCATTTTTTTTTATTTTAGAAACTCAAAAGATCAACACTAAAGTGAACTCTTCACTCTAAAAAAATGTATTTCTCTTTTAAAGGATCCATAATTCCAAAATAATATATATTTTTTTTGAAGTTATAACTCAAGGATTATCTAATATTTCTCCCTATTTCTTTTTATATTTTTTTTGTAAAATTCACAATAAACAAAGTAAAATAAAAATAAAAAAAAGAAAATATTCTTCCCAAAAAATTTTTGGCCACAGCCGGATTCGAACCGCACAACACACAGACACACACAGTGCACAGTCACCGAGACCCAAAGGCCCCATGCGCTAGCCAAAAGGGACAAGGCACCCAACTGTCACAAAGGGGGAGTGGGAGGGTTTTGAGTTTGATTCTCGGTGTATGGGAAAAAATCAAAATTTGGAATAAAAGCCCCTTACCGAGACTCGAACCCACACACACACAGTGCTACAGTAACGCACTAAAGCCCCCCTATAACCAGTATGACCATAGGAATTAACTAATATAGGATTGGTTCAAAATAGGTTTAAGTCGAGTCTTTGTCTATTGGAAATATTCTAATTTTCAAACGATCGTAACTTAGTTTCTTCTTTACAAAAATTTATAAAAATTTCCAGAATACTAGATTTACATACATTCAACAAATCGGTATTTTTAAAATATTTTTTTGACATTAAAACGAGTATTTTCACTCTAAATTATGTTCTATATTTACAATATTGAAAAGAAAATCATTTTAACAAATTTGCTACTCAAATTCTTGCATTAGGATTTTGTTAAAAAGTGTAAATTCCTGTTTTCCCTCTTTATTTATAATGCTTATAATCCAAGTTGTATTTTTGAGCAAAATAATACCATGGTTCCATAAGCGCAAAAATTAATAATTCATTCGGTAATCAACACATGAACCTTTTCTACAATTACATGGTTCCAATTCTACAACTTCATGGCAATAAGTGAATTTTAATTACATTAAACACAATTTATAACCAATAGCACACAATTCATCAAGCATTTACTCATTTGTTTAGCAAGTCCTTTTTAGAGTCAATAAGTGATTATCTTATTAGTTCATTTGTCATGCATATGTATCAAAAATTTCCTAGCATGATACCTAATATTAGAAGTATAGAAAACCACCCACGTATTTGAAGAAAATACTACAAAGCTCGTACGGTCTCCTTGAACACGATTGGTCCTTCTCCTCCAAGAATGAGCCACCACAATGATCCTTCTCCTTGCACTTGGTGAAACCGAGCCCTCTCTTGCCGTGGATGAAGTAGCCGATCTCCAAGGTAGGGAACACACACACACACTAATGCACTCAATCTCTTTTTACTCTCTGTAGAACCCCGTATTTTCAAATATTATTTTAAATATTTGAAAATGAATTAAAATGATTTTCTGGAGATTTAATAAATATTTTCTAAAGAGTTATCTTTTTGCACGTGCAAAACACGTGCAAATATTTACTTGAGAGGTTCAAAAGTCAAGTTTTCCTTATGAAAAATCATTATTTAATATTTGGGATTTATTTAGTATTTTTCCAGATTTTTCTGAAATTAATCGGAACTATTTGCAAATTTTGAGAAAAGAAGGACCTTTCTGTAAAATTGACATTTTTAAGGGTTAAAGTGCAAATTATATTTTCTGGACGTATTGAACAGTACCAATTGAGATTTACGAGTATATTTTACTTTTAAATCCTCATTTAAATGAATTTGATGGAATTTCCAAAAATAGAACTATATGTATAAAGTTGTATTTTGAAGGGATTATTTTGCAAAATTGTCGTAAAACCCTAAAACCTATTTCCGGATTGTTTAAATAGACCTTTTCAGCCGTCATTACTAAAATACAGAATTTTGAGATTTGTTTTGGAAGAGCAAGAGGAATTTTTGGATCTCGCAAAAAGGAAGGCTTTTCGTTGGATCTTTTCAATTCAAAGGTGAGTGATATTGTTTTATTTTGATTTGTTTTGTATGTAATATGAACTTTGTTTTGTGGTTTGATTTAAGTGAACAATTGTTTGATTGTTGTTTGGCATGTATGTTTATTTAGTACCTTGCATGAAAACGATGCAATGGTTGTTGTTTGTATCATGTATGTGAAATCTAAGAATGTTGAGTAGATCTTGGTTCATAAAATTGTATTGCTAGAAATGCATGTTTATGATTTGAGTATGGTTATGATCAGATGGAGGAAATCTGGATCTTGTGTTTACAAATCAGATTTGGTTTTGAGTTGTGGAAGATATTGAGTATTGAGAAATCCTAATGGAAGAATTAGGAGTTGAGAACATGAGAATTGAGTTTTGAGATATTGGTTGATTGGAGGAAATGTATCCAAACTGAGAATACTTTGAGATTGTTGTTTTATTTGAGTACAAATTATTTTAGTAAACAATGATTGTTGATTCTTGATTTTGATGATCACAACACAGTGCAACATGTGTCTATATTATACAGCTAACATTGCAGATTGTACATACAAAAGACTATTCTAGCTGAACAAATGAACAAGCTCAAAAGGATACAGATAAAGACTTCACTCAGACAAGATCCAAGACTTCACTCAAGACAAGACTCAAGACTCAAGACCTTAGCTTAATTATGTCAAAATTGAAGTGTCTTGTAAAAACATTGTATCTTATTTTTTTGTTGAGTCTTAGTCTGATGTAAAGCCTTGTCACACACACACACACACTCAAAATTTCATAATGTGTGTCTCTTAAAAATCCCCCAAAAAAGAGTCAAAACAGTTTGAAGAAATTTAACTTTTGAGTACCAGTCGACTTAAGCTTCTGCCAGTCGACTGATAGTACAAAACTGTTTAAATTTATTCAAACTCTGATCAGTCGACTCATATGGCAACCAAGTCGACTGTTCGAGAGCTTTTGACCTTTTTCTGTTTTTCAAAATCGAATTTTTTCAAACTCAAAAGCTTAGATCCGTTGGTTGACAGTTGAGTAACTGTCTCCCAACGTTCAGGAGATCAAACTCTTTAAGTAGAGTTCAGATCTCACTGAAAAGAACTACAGAATTCTCTTTAAAAATCCGAGCATTCTTTGTGAGAAAAATTCTAAGTGATATTTTTGAGAAATAAAGCTTTCAAGATCATACTCTCTGGTTCTCTACACTCAGTTCAGTATAGCAACGAATTCGCTCTGGACTGAGTATAGAAGTCGACCTTGTTTATTAGCCACGTGCATCAACACATACACCAACAAGGCTATAGGTTGACTGTAAAGTATTTCTTGTTCTCTTGCTCTCGGTTGGAGAGTGTTTTTGACTCTAGGTTGTAGAGTCGGTTTTGTTTCACTCTTGGTAGTAGAGTGGGTCGGCTTTCTCTGGTTGAGAGAAAGGACTACGGGTTAGACAAGGTTGTTGTCGTAACGCCGTAGGGTATTCTTGTCATCTTTTTCAAGAATAGTGGAAATCTCAAGTGGGTTGCTTGGGGACTGGATGTAGGTCGGGAGGACCGAACCAGGATATATCTTGTGTACTATGTGATTGATTGTCTTGTGTTTGCATTCACTCTTGTTTATTTAAGTTCTGCAAAAAGTTTCTGGACAGTCGACTCCTTGCACTATCAGTCGACTGGTCAGTGCCGTTTGTAGTTATAGTTTCATTGTGCCTTCAGTCGTCTGTCTTATTCATCAGTCGACTACACAGAGTTATTATTTTTTTATTTTGGTTATATCAGTCGACTGGTTCATAACCAAGTCGACTGCACCGAGAAAAATTTCCGCAGTTTTTAATAAACACTATTCACCCCCCCTCTAGTGTTTGTTGTCTCGCCTACAGGATCCAACAATGATTGCTTTTGGAAAACCCTAACTTTGATTATCGTATACAACCAAAACTAGGCAGACTGTAGGCCGACAGTCGACTGGTAGACTTTTCAGTCGTCTGGTACGACCCAGCTGCTGGATCTTTAGTTTTTCTTGAAAATCCGTTTTGGACAGTCGACTTAGACCCTTTTCAGTCGACTGGTACACTTAGAATTTATTTTTAAAGTTAACGTACATTTTTCTCTGGTAAGTCGACTTATGACCTTTTAAGTCGACTTATATTCTATTTTAAGTCGACTTATGACTTTACAAGTCGACTTATAACACTTAGAATATTTTCTTAAAGATTTCTGGAATTTTTCTCTGGTAAGTCGACTTATGTTTTTATAAGTCGACTTATGTTCTTATAAGTCGACTTATGTCTCCTTTAAGTCGACTTATGTTTTTTATAAGTCTACTTATGATCTGGTAAGTCAACTTATGACTTTTATAAGTCATCTTATATTGTTGGTAAGTCAACTTATGTTTTTATAAGTCATCTTATATTGTTGGTAAGTCAACTTATGTTTTTATAAGTCATCTTATATTGTTGGTAAGTCAACTTATGATTTTTGTAAGTCAACTTATAATACTTAACTTATTTTCTGAAAGTTACTGGATTTCTTTCTGGACAGTCGACTGGTGAGTTTTGCAGTCGACTGTAGACACTTAGATCTTACTTCTTAAAGATGTTAGTTTTCACTCTGGACAGTCGACTGGTGAACTTTTGCAGTCGACTGGTACTGATACTTTTCTAAGGTGTTTTGATGTTCTTTAAAAGACTAACTCTTTAAATGTTTTGGATCTATACTCTACTCTTATAAATACTATTCTTCCATAGAACATACGCTTTCACTATAAACTATGGTTGGATTTGGATTATGGAATTTATTAAAGACTTGAGTTTTGTGGAGTGGAGAGATTTCCTCTTGATCATTTGACGATGGATTAGTGAGTTTTGGTTCTATTTGAGATTTATTGAGAAAGGCCTGAGGGGTCTTGGTTAGTTGTTGTTTTGAGTTATTTAGATGTTCGCGTGATGAAGGTCTACGGGCCTATTCCCGAATAGGAAGGGAGATAATTCTCCAGATAGGCAGGGAGATAATTCTCTGGATAGGCGGGGTGCATTTGTATGTACCGGGTGTATCTGCACATTTCGTGGGGTACACGGAAGGGAGATAATTCTCTGGATAGGCAGGGAGGTAATTCTCCGGATAGGCAGGGAGGTAATTCTCCGGATAGGCAGGGAGATGATTCTCCGGATAGGCGGGGTGCATTTGTATGTACCGGGTGTATCTGCACATTTCGTGGGGTACACGGAAAGGAGATAATTCTCCGGATGTTGTTTAGACTGGGTACATTTGTATGTACTGGATGTATTCTTGGTTTTATGCTTGTGTTTTCCAGTTTTCTTACACTTGACACTTAGGCTAACTTCACTTGTTGTTTTCATTTCATGATGTTTTCATGCTTTACATCTTTTGTTATTTCTCATTCAATTATCCTTGTTGTTCCTACAGGACGTTGATGATTTTATGTTTTATGATTAAATTATATTGTTTTGTTTTTATATCACTCACACCATTTATGGCTGACCCCTTTAGTTTGGGCGTTAGGGTTCATCTCTAGCCTCATGTGTTACAGGTTGTTGCTTAGAGTCGGGAGGCTTGGATGCTTGAGTTAGTTTTGAGATAAACTGTCGTAATAGAGCTTTGTGTAAATTTGTGTAAAAAGAAGTATTGTGAAAAGAAAGTTGTAATTCAAGGTGTTTGTAATTCTGCTGTGTTTGAAAAAGATTGTTGTAATAAAAGTTTGGAATAAAATTATTTATGTTTTTGAGCTATGTGTACTATTACATTGAAGTTGATGTTGGGATTGTGCCACGTATTTTCTAAGTTATTATATTAGAAATTTGGGGCGCTACAGATTGGTATCAGAGCATGCTTCAATAGTAATAATAGACATAGTATGAAAACCAACCTAGGTGTGGACATTAGAAGTATGAGTACACAAGTGGACATTAAATACAACCTAGGTGGACATTAGAAGTGTGAGTACCTTGGTAGACATCTGATGTACGTGATTTGAATGTTTGGTCATGAAAACCTGTAATGAGATTTAGGCTGTTTGTATGCTTAGACTTGAATGAAATCTCTTTATCGCAAGGGTATTGATTATTTTTGCATAAAGCAATTATTTTCTCACTAGCTATTTTTGACATCTTTGTTCGCTTTGTGTATTCGATATTTATTCATGTGAGGTGTTACCCTTTCAACTTATACAATCTCTATTTTACTTATTCATGATCTACTATATGTTTTGCTATCTTACCCATATTTTTTCTTGACGTCTTATTTATCTTACTTCCATGAGCATTTCTGTTACTCGCATACTTTGATATCACTTTTACATATTACATTAAAGTTTTGAATTACTACGTGTTAAGTTATTATTGCTACCTTTATTTTCTTTCATTATTGTTTTGCTATACTATAAATTTTGTTTTGCATATTTACTTCCATTTTATTATATGTACTTGGATTTTTCAATACTATATTTTCCATTATTTTGTATTGTCCTATTTATTTTGGAACATTTAAACTTGATTGCAATGTATTACTCATATAAATATGATATGTTTCTGCACATTTAAAATTATGTTTTTGCACCTTATATTCGATACCCTTATTATTACTTATAGTTGACCGCTTTTGTTATAATTTCTTTCCACTATTTAAAAGCTATTTATTAAATTTGTTGCTTCATACTTTTCGAATGTACTATGTGCACCCACTACTTATATTTTACTTAAATTTTATTATCATTACATTCTTGATTTCTACATGTACTTCCTACAAATCTCTATATATGTACCACATATTACAACGTACTTACCGTGCATATCATTTCACATTTGTTTAAATTCCTACACTATTGTATATATTTTATGATATATTTATTGTGTAAAGTTGCTACACTACATATGTATTTACTCATTCACATTTGCATTGGTGCTTAGGCATATAATTCATTCCGTTAGGAACATGATGTTTTGGTTTGGGGTATGGTTATGATTTTGCCATAGGGTATGGATGTGAATGTGAAATGTGTGTGATGCTCTAACTTTACCCTCGCTTTGCAGTATTCAGAATGGTTGCACCCAGGCCCAGGAATGGTGGCAACAATGAGGATGGATCTGGTAGTTCTCAAGGAACGGGAATTGATCTTGAGGCTGAATTCGCCAAGGTGTATCAGGCTCTGAATGCGCTGAATTTGGCGCAAACTCAGAATCAACAGCAAAATCATGGAGCTGGACAGGGATTGGTTAACGCTGATCCTATCAAGCAGATCGAGTCCTTTAAAAGGATGAGGCCGCCAGTCTTTGAGGGGCAATCTGATCCAACCGCAGCTGATGATTGGATTAGGAAGATGCAGACGATCTTCGAGGTATCAGAGACTCCGGCAGCCAGCAAGGTGAAGTTGGCTACTATGCAATTGGAAAAGGACGCTGGTGTCTGGTGGGAATCGCTGAAAAGGACTTTGGGAGACCAGCCGATGACTTGGGAAGCTTTTCTGGAGGAATTAAGGGATTGCTTCTTTCCCCTAGATGTTCAGGAGAAGAAGGCGACCGAGTTCTTGAATCTTAAGCAGGGCAGCATGACCGTGCGGGAGTATGAGACCAAGTTTGCTCAACTATCGAGGTATGCGCCAGAGTTAATTGCTGACGAGGCGAAGAAGGCCAAGAAGTTTGAGCAGGGCTTGAGGCCAAACTTGAGGTCGAGGATGATTCCGTTGGGCATCAGAAGGTTCGACAAGCTGGTCAGGAGGGCAGCTATGACAGAGGAAGACATGGACCAGTTCCAGAAGAAGCAAGAGACCCGGAACAAGAAAAAGAGGCCAGGAGATGATCAGAAAGGGAAGGGAATTCTAGTGAAGTGGGGCAAGTTCAGTGGGCCGGTGCAGAAGGCGCCTGCAGTTCAGGGTGCGATTTGTTTCAACTGTGGAGAGACAGGTCATTATCGAGCAGCATGCACCAAACCTGGGAAGACGTGCTATCGTTGTGGTCGTGAAGGGCATATTCGATCGAAATGTCCGCAGTGGGAGAGGGATGGTGCAGGGAAAGGCAAGGATCTTAAGAGGGGCGAGAGTCCGCATTGACTGAAGAGGATGCAAATAACTCAGGATTATGACTCGTGTGTGCAAGAACCTGGAAATTCATTCTTTTGTATTAAGTAAAACTTTTAATTGGGGAACAACTGAAGATTGAGTATTTTTCTTCATGTAACAAGATTTATTTGGATTAATGGAATAAAAACAAAAGTTTTATTTAATACTATTTTCTTGCATGCAATTGTGTCGCCCATGTATTGCTAGTCTTAAGTGTGGAGCTTAAGGTGTCTTCCAGGAAAGGTCTTGAGGTGGCTATCCTTAGTCATGTCCTTTCTAAGGAGGGAGTGGCCACCGATTCTCGGAAGGATGAAGCAGGAGGTCAGAGTTAGATGCAGGAGTTCAGTAGTTGTTGCAGCGTGACTTCCGATGGCAAGTTATCAGAGTTGCGCAGCGGAATTTTGTTTTTCTGAATTCTTTGCATGATTGTGTTTCTTCTGTATGATGTATTTCTTTTGATGGAATGCGTTCGTTGGTGTGACTGTATTTCCTAAAATTATGTTTCTATCCATGAGTCTTCATTCTTTGTTGGTGGGTTTGTTCGGACCCCATTAGCAGTAGTTCTGAGGACAGAACTCTTCTAAGGAGGGAGTGATGTAGAACCCCGTATTTTCAAATATTATTTTAAATATTTGAAAATGAATTAAAATGATTTTCTGGAGATTTAATAAATATTTTCTAAAGAGTTATCTTTTTGCACGTGCAAAACACGTGCAAATATTTACTTGAGAGGTTCAAAAGTCAAGTTTTCCTTATGAAAAATCATTATTTAATATTTGGGATTTATTTAGTATTTTTCCAGATTTTTCTGAAATTAATCGGAACTATTTGCAAATTTTGAGAAAGAAGGACCTTTCTGTAAAATTGACATTTTTAAGGGTTAAAGTGCAAATTATATTTTCTGGACGTATTGAACAGTACCAATTGAGATTTACGAGTATATTTTACTTTTAAATCCTAATTTAAATGAATTTGATGGAATTTCCAAAAATAGAACTATATGTATAAAGTTGTATTTTGAAGGGATTATTTTGCAAAATTGTCGTAAAACCCTAAAACCTATTTCCGGATTGTTTAAATAGACCTTTTCAGCCGTCATTACTAAAATACAGAATTTTGAGATTTGTTTTGGAAGAGCAAGAGGAATTTTTGGATCTCGCAAAAAGGAAGGCTTTTCGTTGGATCTTTTCAATTCAAAGGTGAGTGATATTGTTTTATTTTGATTTGTTTTGTATGTAATATGAACTTTGTTTTGTGGTTTGATTTAAGTGAACAATTGTTTGATTGTTGTTTGGCATGTATGTTTATTTAGTACCTTGCATGAAAACGATGCAATGGTTGTTGTTTGTATCATGTATGTGAAATCTAAGAATGTTGAGTAGATCTTGGTTCATAAAATTGTATTGCTAGAAATGCATGTTTATGATTTGAGTATGGTTATGATCAGATGGAGGAAATCTGGATCTTGTGTTTACAAATCAGATTTGGTTTTGAGTTGTGGAAGATATTGAGTATTGAGAAATCCTAATGGAAGAATTAGGAGTTGAGAACATGAGAATTGAGTTTTGAGATATTGGTTGATTGGAGGAAATGTATCCAAACTGAGGATACTTTGAGATTGTTGTTTTATTTGAGTACAAATTATTTTAGTGAACAATGATTGCTTTTGGAAAACCCTAACTTTGATTATCGTATACAACCAAAACTAGGCAGACTGTAGGCCGACAGTCGACTGGTAGACTTTTCAGTCGTCTGGTACGACCCAGCTGCTGGATCTTTAGTTTTTCTTGAAAATCCGTTTTGGACAGTCGACTTAGACCCTTTTCAGTCGACTGGTACACTTAGAATTTATTTTTAAAGTTAACGTACATTTTTCTCTGGTAAGTCGACTTATGACCTTTTAAGTCGACTTATATTCTATTTTAAGTCGACTTATGACTTTACAAGTCGACTTATAACACTTAGAATATTTTCTTAAAGATTTCTGGAATTTTTCTCTGGTAAGTCGACTTATATTTTTATAAGTCGACTTATGTTCTTATAAGTCGACTTATGTCTCCTTTAAGTCGACTTATGTTTTTTATAAGTCTACTTATGATCTGGTAAGTCAACTTATGACTTTTATAAGTGATGTTGATGTCTATAAGCCCTATGGGGAGAATATGTACTATTATGATGTGAACTCTTATATTGTTGGTAAGTCAACTTATGTTTTTATAAGTCATCTTATATTGTTGGTAAGTCAACTTATGTTTTTATAAGTCATCTTATATTGTTGGTAAGTCAACTTATGATTTTTGTAAGTCAACTTATAATACTTAACTTATTTTCTGAAAGTTACTGGATTTCTTTCTGGACAGTCGACTGGTGAGTTTTGCAGTCGACTGTAGACACTTAGATCTTACTTCTTAAAGATGTTAGTTTTCACTCTGGACAGTCGACTGGTGAACTTTTGCAGTCGACTGGTACTGATACTTTTCTAAGGTGTTTTGATGTTCTTTAAAAGACTAACTCTTTAAATGTTTTGGATCTATACTCTACTCTTATAAATACTATTCTTCCATAGAACATACGCTTTCACTATAAACTATGGTTGGATTTGGATTATGGAATTTATTAAAGACTTGAGTTTTGTGGAGTGGAGAGATTTCCTCTTGATCATTTGACGATGGATTAGTGAGTTTTGGTTCTATTTGAGATTTATTGAGAAAGGCCTGAGGGGTCTTGGTTAGTTTTTGTTTTGAGTTATTTAGATGTTCGCGTGATGAAGGTCTACGGGCCTATTCCCGGATAGGAAGGGAGATAATTCTCCGGATAAGCAGGGAGATAATTCTCCGGATAGGCGGGGTGCATTTGTATGTACCGGGTGTATCTGCACATTTCGTGGGGTACACGGAAGGGAGATAATTCTCCGGATAGGCAGGGAGGTAATTCTCCGGATAGGCAGGGAGATGATTCTCCGGATAGGCGGGGTGCATTTGTATGTACCGAGTGTATCTGCACATTTCGTGGGGTACACGGAAGGGAGATAATTCTCCGGATGTTGTTTAGACTGGGTACATTTATATGTACTGGATGTATTCTTGGTTTTATGCTTGTGTTTTCTAGTTTTCTTACACTTTGACACTTAGGCTAACTTCACTTGTTGTTTTCATTTCATGATGTTTTCATGCTTTACATCTTTTGTTATTTCTCATTCAGTTATCCTTGTTGTTCCTACATGCCGTTGATGATTTTATGTTTTATGATTAAATTATGTTGTTTTGTTTTTATATCACTCACACCATTTATGGCTGACCCCTTTAGTTTGGGGGTTAAGGTTCATCTCTAGCCTCATGTGTTACAGATTGTTGCTTAGAGTCGGGAGGCTTGGATGCTTGAGTTAGTTTTGAGATAAACTGTCGTAATAGAGCTTTGTGTAAATTTGTGTAAAAAGAAGTATTGTGAAAAGAAAGTTGTAATTCAAGGTGTTTGTAATTCCGTTGTGTTTGAAAAAGATTGTTGTAATAAAAGTTTGGAATAAAATTATTTATGTTTTTGAGCTATGTGTACTATTACATTGAAGTTGATGTTGGGATTGTGCCACGTATTTTCTAAGTTATTATATTAAAAATTCGGGGCGCTACACTCTCTCTCAATCTTTTACTCTCCTATATAGTTTCTTTCTTTCAATTATTTTTCTTAGTGTTGTATGCATGAAGGTAGGGGGTATTTATACTAATTTTAGGATAGATTGGAGGGCTAGGATTACACTAGATGGTTATAGATGAATGGCTAGGATAAGATGGGAAGTTGTAGCAACCACCCATGACACAAAAACCACCTCTCCACTAGTCCACCCCCCCCCCCCCACTCTCTCTCCTACTGTCCAGCCAAGGATGGAGTGTGCAATGCACACACACGTGCAAACACGTGTCCCAACTAGTGCCCCCTAATTAAAGTTGTACATTAAAAAATTAATTAATTGTCTACAAAAATCTGTGTCTACATGACAAGTTAATTAAAAAGTAGTTAATTCATGGGCTTTTAGAAAAGAAATACTTAATTTATTAAGTTGGGCTTAGTTTAAAAAAAACAAATTTAGGCTCCTTAAAAAAAAATGGGCTTAAAGAATAAAAGAAGAAAAGAGGTAAAATAATTATTTGTTCATGTTATAGAAAATCATTTCATAAGAGTATATTTATACAAAATTTTGCACGTGCACAACACGTAAAATCTACAATTTCACATTCATAAAATTCAGGGTATTACAGTAGCAATAGCAGCAGCAGGCTGCGGTCGACTGCAATTGAAATTGCAGTCGACCGCAATGGTTTGCCTGCAGTCGACCAAGAGAATAGTCGAGGTAATTGTAGTCGACCGCAATGGTTTGCCTGCACCCGACCAAGAGAGCAGTCGACTCCTTTTGGGAGCAGTCGACAGACAACAATGTTGATGCAATTTAGGCCTGATTCTAGGTGAATCTGTTTGAGCCCAATTTCCTTCCCAAGTTCACTCATATTGTGTGGCTTTCTCTTCAGGGTATATCGGATTCTTATTGTATCAGACTACAACCTAGGATTTCTTTAGATCTCTATATATCAATGTAATGGCCTCCTTTGTGATAATTCATCTGAGAGTTTTTCATTGTAAACAACATAGTATCTTCTAGTGAGATTTGAGATATGTTAAACACCCAGGGGGGGGGGTGTGAATAGGGTGATTGTGCGGAAATTAAAAATTCAAATGAAATGCATAAAGTAAAAAAGATAGAGTAAGATAAAGCAAACAGAGCAATGAGCAAGACACAGCGATATAACGTGGTTCGACCCCTAGGTCTACGTCCACAACACCTACTTGTTGCAATTCTCTGTCACAAGCGTTCCACTATACTTTAAACCCTTATACAGTGATTCTCGGAATTCAGGCCGAGTGACCTATTACACCCGCAAGGCTTCTACAAACAAGTCCCGCAAAACTTACCGAAGTAGAAGTAAAAAAAGAATCTCAAGATCTAAAAAGACCTTGACTAAAGAAGACAATAAAATCTCTCACACTCAAAGTGTTGATTGAATGACTAGTTCAGAAGAGTTATGATAGCAAGAGGTGAAGAATACACAGTGAATTCGCCTCTATTTATAGAGTGGGGAAATGTATCTTTCTGAAAATGAAAAGATATTTCCGAAATAGTCAGGTCTGCACTTGGACGGTCGACCGCAATGAAGAACAGTCGACCGTTCATCTTTTAACTCGAAAGTCGAGAGATGACCGGTTGACTGATTCATCTTTATCATAGAAATGAGCGGTCGACGGTTGTGATGGTCGACCGTCATTTTGTGTGGTCGACCGTTGTAGTGCATATTCGACTTTTGTTTGGCAATTTTACTTTATATTCTTTCCAAAACTAATTTATCAATCAACAATGCTTTACATATATTCTCCTCACATAAAAAAAAATAAATTATCTATTTTTGCTGACTTTCTTGATGATTTGAAGCACATGTTTCTTGTGTGCAATCTTCATTGATATTTTTGGTTCATGAACTTTTGTTTGATTTCCAATCACTTTGAATCTTTTCTTTTGGTTTTTCTTTTTCTGTAGATCCTGTAAATCTCAACTGAAAATATTAGTTGTAGATGATACATTTTGTGCACACCAAACTTAAGGTCAAGAATCTCCCTCTTTTGGTCTAGACCAAACATACCATAGAATTTAAAATTGTAAACATGCCTTATAACTTAAAAATATATTAGAAGAGATTCAAGTGCTCCTCCTAAATCCAATACTCCCCCTAAATTGATGCATGGTAAGATTTTAATAAATGTATGTTCACGATACAACCTATATGTAAAGACCAAAACTTGTTTGAAAACATGCTTACATATATTTTGAGAGTCAAGCAATTTTTGGGAAATATAAAGTTTGACAAAAATATTACATTTTTGAAAACCAAAGGAAAATCTACTTACATGATATCGTTGATCGCGAAACTCTTTGATATATAGTGAGAGCTCTGCATGGTATCATATATATATTAGAAGAGATTCAAGTGCTCCACCTTTTTGGAACACACCAAAATATACAAAATACAGTTGCCATAAAATCTAAAAAGAGATCCAAAAACAGAGTAGAGGTGATCGACCCACAGTCGACCGATCGAGAGTTAATAAGAAAGTATGTTCGACTGTAGGAACAACAGAGAGTGGGACAGTCGACTGCACAGTCGACCGAAAAAAAAAACAAGTGTGTTCGACTGTAAGAAAAACAGAGAGCGAACCGGTTGACCACCCAACGACCAGTAAAAACATAAGTAGTTTTGACTGTAAACAAAATAGAGAGAGATGCCGTCGACCGCTCGGTCGACCATGCATTCAAACAAGAAAATAATGATCATAATGGAAAGCACTACACATAGATAAGTGCGAGATGATCAAGAGTTTTGAAAGACATTCAAGTTGGCATGATGAGCATTCAAGATATGCCATTTAATTTCTTGATAGATATGTTTGCAAAACACATTTTAAAGAAGAGTTACACTGAAGCAAACAAGAGGAATCCCGTACAAGTGCAGCATCCTAACCAATATAAACTATTCCTCAACATCATTGCCATCGTCGTCGTCATCATCATCTTCGTCTTCATCTTCTTCATCACTTTCATCATTCGCCTCTTCATCAGAAGGAGGAAGAAGTTCCCAATCTTCTTTGCCGTGCAAGTACTCGATGGTGTTGACATAGTAATTGTAGACTTGCCTTTGATGGGCAGCAAATTGTGCATGAGTCACAAACAAAAATGAGTGGATGGAGGAGTAGCATTCTTGCGACGAGAAGAGGAGGACGGTGCTTGTTGGGCTTGGTCATCTTGGCGAAATTGTTGAGCTTGACGGCGGCATGCACGTTGTGTGAACGAAACATCAATACGCATTTGTTGGGGAAGGATTGACATGGGCTTTTTGCTAAGGAAAAAGTTCCCAACATCAATGAGGGAATCAATAGTAAGATTATAAATAAGGGAGCTGAAAGGTAGACCACGATTACGAGTGGTGGAAAATTTCTTTGTCTGAATGATGAATGTAACAAGATCGAATTTATATTCGCCTAGAATAAGAAAAATTATAAATGTTTGATCCACCCAAATTTTAGTCTTATCATTCTCTTTAGGCCAAATGTTGGCATTGATAATTTTATTTAAGACACGGGAAATATCTGTAAAATTTGTTGGAGTGGGACGTGGGATATGAAGAAACTCATATTTAACAATCATGGATTTGACGGTAGACTTGTCATGGCCCGGTTTGTAATCGAGTGTGTTGAAGTCAAGATGATAGGCATCAAATTCTCCTTCGGGCAACGCATATCACGTGCGAAGGTAGTCAGGAGTAATTTTAACCCGTTTCCCAAGAATAATTGATGAAAGTGTGAGGTCATTGTCTTGGATATCCACTAGATTAGCATAAAATTGACGAGTTAATGACTCAGAGTCGGTTCTTGGTGTAGTGAGATAATTTTCCCACCCAAAATAATGAATAATCCTAACCATTTGACTAAATTGTCCACCCAAGATTTCTAGATCTATCTCTCAGTTAGCAATAACCGGAGCATAAGAAAGTGTTGAAAATAAAGATCTGCACAGTTTGCATTTCTAAATATGATTCCTTCTCTAGTGACAGATTTAGAGGCAACGACTTTCTTACCCTTAGATTTGTGAGCGGAGGAGGGACCGTGAGAAGCCACGAGAGAGAGAAAGAGAGAGAGAGAGAGAGAGAGAGCCCAAAAACTGAAGAGGAAATTACAAAAGAATTTTGAAGATTTTGATGGGTTTGGGAGAAAAGAGTTTAGGGTCTTCGTTGAGGCTGGAGAAAGAAGAGAGGAGGGTATTTATGTTAGAAGTGTGGTCCCCACATGTCATAGAAGGAAAGAAATGTCTTGAGGTCTGATCAGCCGATAGGATCAGTTGACCGGTTCAAGGATACAGTCGACCGCAACATAAAAGAAGAGAGGAATTAGCTGTAACGAATCTGGCAGAGGGCACGACGGTCGACCGTGCAGTCGACCTGTCCACTTTCGACCAAACAGATAGTAAAAAAATCCAGAGTATGGGACAGTCGACCGAACCACTTTATGAGGGAACAGTCGACTACGCAGTCGACCGATCAACAGATTTGTCATAGAAAACCATGGCACAAAGTATAGAAAATAATGCAAAAAAAAATATCAATGTCATTTTTCTTCTAATGGTATTGGAAGGATATCAGCTAATTTGTAAATTCATTGAAATGTAGTCTAGAACAACATCTCTCCTTTAAAAATGGTCTTAGATGAAGTTGTAACATATCTTTATTGATTTCTAAAAAAGAATTATTTGTAGCAGTTTTATCACATGTTACTACTAAGATATTTATGAATAATATTAACAGAGTGCATGCATTTCATAGATGAATAAACAACGTTTTAGATTTCTTACTAAAGATATGTCATTCATAAAGTAAAAGTAAATCAAAATCGGATTACCGTTTACATTTTACCCAGTGTTGTACTCATCAGAAGAACTAATGTCCTATTTTTTCCTTGATAGAGATGCAGATTTCATGAGTTTTGAACAACAACCATCAAGGTACCTACGATCTTTTAAGTTGAAGGCTTTGATTCACCTACATGAAAGTTAGTAGGTGTCCAAGTAGATGTTGTTCCTGCATTTGCATTCTTTCTCACCCAAAAAAAATTAGTATTCCTTTTTAATAAACAATTATAAGATATATGTCCTAATTTACAGCAATAGTGACATGTAAAACGATTATGCCTTGGATCATGTACATGTGCATAGTTGTGTGTTGGTTTGTAACTATTTTGGTGACTATGCATATGTGTATGACAAGATTGCTTAGAATTTTGACATTGTATTGGCTCATTGTAACAAAGTTATCGATTATCATGATATGACCTTCAATTCTTTGTAATAAGATAACTGGACCCTTCATATTTTTCAACAATTTTTTCAAACTCAATTATTCTATTACAAAGCCTTTTTCTAGTATTTTCATCGTCTTTGGTGTTCCAACGAAGAGTGTCTAGAGTAGCATCAAGTATTTTATTTTGTTCGAGTGCTTCTTTACAACCTTCCCCTACCTCGTCAAATTTTCTTTTGCAATCATTTAAATTATCAGTGAGTTTAGCAATATAAACAGATTTATCATGAATTTTCTTTAGATTTTCATCATGTGCTGCTCAAGAATTTTAAATCTGTTGTTTTAAATACTCATTTTCCTCTAACACATCATGGTCTTTCCTAAATGACTCAAATTTTTCAATAATCAAAGATTTTTTATTTTTTAACTTTTAATTTTTAGCAATGTAAGAGTCATGTGATTCATTTGACATTAGTTATATTGTCTCAATTCATGACTTAATTTTTTTGCATAATCTCTTAAACCATTACACATGTCAACTAAATCATCATGGTGGGTTTTTCAATTACCTCTTCTTGGGGCGGTGATTGTACCTCACCATTCTCATGAGCCATAAATCCAAAGTTGTTGGGTTCTTACTCTTCATCGCTGGAATCTGAATCTACCCATGTTGCCTTCAATACCTTCTTTCTAAATCCTAAGTTGGAGTGATAATGATCCTTGTTTCAGTCCTGTGAGACGGGAAAGTTTGTGCGAATATGTCCCAGCTTCTTGCATTTGTAACATATGTCATCTCTTTCCTTTTCTCTTCCCCCTTGAGACTTGCCACACTTTTTGTGTTTGAGATACTTACGAAATTGTTTTGTCAATAGCGCGATATCTTCATCTGATTCTTCATGATCTGACTCTGATTTTGATGATCGTGAATTTTTTACTTTCAAGGCAATGGTCTTTTCTTCAGTTTTGGGTTCATATCCCAATGTTCTGCCAGTACCTCTTTGTTTCGGTCATCTCCATCTCATACGTCTTAAGTTTTCCTTGGAAGGTGTAGCAGTCGAACCCTTTTTCTTCAAGTGTCTCCCTCATTGCTGCACCTTTAACGTCTCATTTAGGTGTGAGACAATTTATGAGTTTTCTGACCTTTCAGTCATCATCCAACCCCTTACCTAAGCTCTCCAACTCATGTGCGATAATTTCAAAGAGGGCAAGCATCTGATCTACGTTCTCTCCTGACAACATACGCAAAACATCAAACTTATAAAAACATAAATTAACTTTTGCCATTACATCGGATGTGATTTCTTCCTGCCGTTTTAGCATGTTGTTCCAAATTTCATAGGCCATTTTGCAATTTCTCTCACATCGCATCAACTCTTCATTATTTAGACCTGCATAGAACGCTGTCATAGCCCTGGAGTTTGCGGTTTTTAATGCTAGTTCAGCTTTTGTGAAAGCCCTCTTTCCATCGCTGACAGGATTATGTTTGTTTATGCAAACGTTCCATACTTCTTCTCCAAGCATCTGCAAAAAGTGAAACATACGAACTTTCCAAACATCATAGCATTTTCCATCAAAATAAGGTGAACGTGTTAGACTTGTCCCATTGGAGATAAATAACTCCGACGAGTACAAGTTTTCAAGAGGAGGGATTTTGGCCATTGGACCTTTTGCCCAAGATTTTAAGCTCTTAATAAGCACCTCCCTCTAATACCACTGTTAAACACCATGGGGAGGGGGGTGAATAGGGTGATTGTGCAGAAATTAAAAATTCAAATAAAATGTGTAAAGTAAAAAAGACAGAGTAAGAGAAAGTAAACAGAGCAAGGAGCAAGACACAAGGATATAACGTGGTTCGACCCCCAGGTCTATGTCCACACCACCTAGTTGTAGCAATTCTCCGCCACAAGTGTTCCACTATACTTTAAACTCTTGTACAGTGATTCTCAGAATTCAAGCCAAGAGACCTATTACACCTGCAGGGCTTCTACAAACAAGTCCCGCAAAACTCACCGAAGTGGAAGAAAAGAAAAACTCTCAAGATCTAAAAAGACCTTGACTAAAGAAGACAATAAAATCTCCCACACTCGGAGTGTTGATTGAATGATTAGTTCAGAAGAGTTATGATAGCAAGAGGTGAAGAATACACAGTGAATTCGCCTCTATTTATAGAGTGGGAAAATGTATCTTTCTAAAAATGAAAAGATATTTCCGAAATAGTCAGGTTTGCACTTGGACGGTCAACCGCAATGATGAACAGTCGACCGTTCATCTTTTAACTCGAAAGTCGAAAGATGACCGATCGACTGATTCATCTTTTTCATAGAAATGAGCGGTCGACGGTTGTGATGGTCGACCGTCATTTTGTGCGGTCGACCGCTGTAGTGCGGATTCGACTTTTATTTAGCGATTTCACTTTATATTCTTTCCAAAACTAATTTATCAATCAACAAGCATTACATATATTCTCCTCACATAAACAAAAATAAATTATCTATTTTCGCTGGCTTTCTTGATGATTTGAAGCACATGTTTCTTGTGTGCAGTCTTCATTGATATTTTTGGTTCATGCCTCTTTTGCTTGATTTCTAATCACTTTGAATCTTTTCTTTTGGTTTTCCTTTTTCTGTAGATTCTGTAAATCTCAACTGATAATATGAGTTGTAGATGATGCATTTTGTGCACACCAAACTAAAGGTCAACAAGATATAGAAAGACTCTTTGTAATAGTGATTGTAATTCTTGTATGTTCTCTAGTTGAATAATATTTATGTTATTGCTCACTGGGATTAGACAAAATTGTGTGCTTTGTGTGTTTTGTTTGGTCTACTATTGCTTCGTTGATTCTTTACGATAGGTTATCGATTATCGATAGCCCCCCAAAGTTTTGCGACATGATCACTACAAACTACCAAGCAAATAGTTGATCAAACCAACCACACAAAGCACATAATTTTGCCCCGGTTTGGCTACGCCTAATTCAGGTGAGAAAATTTGAGGTACTATTCAATTAGAAAAAATACAAGAGTTATAACCACTCTTACCAAGAACCTATCTATCTCCCAAGCCTCACCAAAAGCTTGTTGTTTACAATGAAAAACTCGCAAACTCGCAGATGAAGTACTCATTCTTTTGTTGGCGCTCTTCTTCATCGAGCCGTTTACAATGATATATATAGAGTGTAATGCCCCGAGCCCGGCTCAGCTGCGCACGCGGCTACACATGCGCGCATGCGAAGCTGTGTGTGCAGCTGAGCCGGGCTCGGGGCGTTACAAATGGTATCAGAGCCGACTTTCGACACCGATTGTGGGTCAGAGTGGGTTAGAGGTACGCCTGGCTAAGGACAGTACGCTGGTAGAGACCGGGGGCAGTACGCTAGCAGGGTACTCCACTCCACATCGACTAGAAAGGCGGTCCTATATTAGCTTGCGGGTTCCAGACTCAGCGAGGACGCTGGGTTCTTAAAGAGGGGTGTGTGTAACACCCCGTACTTAAGCGGGTATATATATAATATTATATATATATATATATATATATATATATATATATATATATATAGGGGTCGGTTCGGGTGAGAACCAACCCTGGGGTGAGAACCAAAGGGCCTCTCCCAACCACTCATCAAATCATTTTGTATGGCTGAGATTATGCAAGTACATAATAAGGTAATAGATCATACTCTACAGAATTTTTTTTGTGTGTGACGGTTAAGGAAAATTTGGTCAAACTGGAGAGAGAAATAATTTATTCCCGTTTTTTGTGTGTGACGGTTAAGGAAAATTTAGTCAAACTGGACAGAGAAATAATTTATTCCCGTAAAATATTGGAGAAAATTTTGTATCCCAAATTAATAGCAACTGCAGAATCATTCACCAATTCGTTCCTTCACCAATTCGTTCACTATATAGCAACTGACTGTATTGTAAGTAGATACAACTAGTGCATATTTTAGCAGGAATATATATATATATATATATATATATATATATATATATATATATATTGTTTGTTTATCCATTTGCAAACTTATGTTGTACATGCTGTCAGTATAGCAACTGACTGTATAGCAACTGACTGTATCAATATAGCAACTGAATGTTTTTTGAATAGCAACTAACTGCATTGTACGTAACAACAAAAATTTCATATTTAGCAACATTGTACGTAGCAACAAATGTTGTTCATCCTGATGAAGATTGTGGTTCGGCTGAAAATAAAATAAAAAAGGCAATATATGTTGCCTAATAATCTGTGATCTTCATTCCTTTTAAATAAAATAAAAAAGGCAATATATGTTGCCTAATAATCTGTGATCTTTCATTCCTTTTATTACGCGGTCCCCAGCGCTTAATTAAAGGGATTGACATCTTAATGCAAATATTAATTAATCTTATTGTTTAATTTTAAAAAATCTTGACCGTTAAGATTACGCAGATGAATGGCTGGGATAGGCCCTTAAGTTCTCACCCCAGGACATGGTTCTCACCCGAACCTCTCTCTCTCTCTCTCTCTCTCTCTCTCTCTCTCTCTCTCTATATATATATATATATATATATATATATATATATAACTAAAAAAAGAGATGAGATGGAATTAGTTGTGGCCTATAGGAGAATCCTATAGGGCTTGATTCAAAGAAAGATTGATGATGGAAGCCTATAGGTTGGTCTATGGGGATATAGACATTAAATGAAATGATGGATGGATTAAATAATGGAAAATGAAAGTGTGCATGCATGGTTTGGGTGGTGATGTGGGCTTGCATGGGGGAATAAATCCCACATCGTGGGTGAAAAGAGAAGTGTGTGGGTATATATTAGGATCTATATGATAAAGGGTCACCTATACGGTATACCCCCTTTTGATGGTGCATGTGGTGGGTGTGGCTAGAGTTTTGTGTCCGTTCTTTCACGTGATCGCACGTGTAGTCGCGTGCACAGTTGAGCCGGACTCGGGGCGTTACAAATAGGTGGGTGCCTGTGGTGGCTTATGAAATGGAAATTAAATGAGAAGTGCATGCATGCATGCATGCATGGTGACGTGGATGAGGCTTGGGCTTATAGTCCCATATCGGAAAATAGGTGGGAGGAGTGTGTGTATATATTAGGATCCAAATGATAAAGGGTCACCTATAGGGTATACCCCCCTTTTAATGGTGCCTGTGGTGGGTGTGGCTAGAGTTTTGTGTCCGTTATTTCGTGTGCGCGCACACGTAACTGCGTGTGCAGCTGAGCCGGGCTCGCGGCGTTACATAGAGATATAGAGAAACCCTAGCTTGTAATCTTTATAATATAATCGTTCAATGTACCTGAAAAGATAACCATACGATAAGAGTCTTGCGATCTAACCTTGGAGAATAAGTTGGGCTTCAATCAGGTCACTCCAATCCGATTCCCATTTGCTACCACTGCACAGCTGTGGTCGACTGCCCAAAGTGGCAATCGACTGCAATGGTTCCAAAACCATCCAGAGTGCAACCCGACTATTGTGGATGACTGCCCAAACAGTGTTGTCGACTACAATTTGTCCTTATTGTTTTTTCTGCTATGCTGCTATCTTCTTCTTCAACGTCGCTTCAAATCCTCTTCTCGCTTATCCATCTTCTCTTCTCATCAAACATAGTATGCAAGATATAATCCCCCCCCCCCATACACATACACACAAAAAAAATCCCTAGGAAGTAGTTTCTCCGAAATGTGCCTATTTTAAGAATTAATTCAAAAAGTATGCTCTGATAGCTATCTATGCAAATGCATGCTATAATTTTCTTCAAAACTGAAAATTTGCGGTTCGCAAATTTTCTTGAAGTTGATGTGAATTTCTACAAAGAATTGCAGTTCTTTAGAGCATCCGCAATGTTTTTCTCAAATTTGAGAAAATAGCAAAATGAGAAATGGTAAATTTGGAATTTGTTTGCAACGGTTGTTTGTTATAATATGGCAAATTTTGAAGGAAAAAAAAGAGAGGACTGGACATGTTGTCCCGTCTCATCTATTTTTTTTTAATGGTTTAATAGTTGATTAAAGTAACTAAATTAGTAAATTAGTGATTAATTTAGTTATTAATTAAGTAAATTAGTGATTAATTAACCATAAAAAAGATAATTAATGTGATAATGGTGGCATTTGGCATAGACGGGGCATGTTGTCCCATCCAAGTAAAAATTTGCTTCGTACGGGACAACATGTGTTGTCCAATGATTGTTTTTTTTTTTGCTGGCAAAAGATAGGATTATCCTACCTCACAGAAAATATATATATATATATATATATATATATATATATATATATATATATATATATATATATATATATATATATATATATGTGGTAGGGTAAAAATGGCCTGGGGCCCAACCAGGGCCCAGGACAGTTCTCGCCCAAAAATGAGAAAAACGACAATCTGGCTCGGCCCCGAACCACTACAGCCTCGGCACCGAGCCGCAAGTTCACCCCCACAGAACTGGTCTTCTCGTATCCGACTAGCCACGATGGTCCTCGGCCTCCGATCCGCGACAGCCCCACAGACCGTCCGCCCAGTCTGGCGATGAATGAGGATGACCTGGCACAACCTAGGCCATCTGATCCCCCCCAGAGGCACAGGAGCCCTATGATCAGCCATGTCAGCTCCAAATACCACCTAGGGCTTTGCCACGTCAGCCCTATACCACTCTTGGCACTGCCACGTCCGCCCTAAACCCCCTGGGCCTCCTGCCACGTCAGGCCCATGGGCTTTCGGGTTCAGACCCGTCCCCCAAGCGGATCCAAACCCGGTTGGAATTCCCTATAAATACCAGACCCTCACCCACCTTTTCAGGTAATCAATCTTTGCCACCCAAATTTCCCTAGTTACTGCTACTCTCTCACAGAGACTGACTAGATCGTCGGAGGGTCCGCCACCGGGATAAACCCCGGTGTTTCAGGACCATCTGCAGGTACTCGAGGCGAGACAATCCGAGCCGATCCTCAAGCACCGAAGCGAGCCTCCCGCTCGTCGTCCCGTGCCGCACTCTTCCCTCATTACAAATTGAGTCCGAACTCACACCTGCTGCATCCACACTGCGACCAAAAACAAACCGCATCAGGTTGGCGCCGTCTGTGGGAAATCTTTATCCGGTACGGACGTGAGTCCGAGCCTCGCCACCGACGCTCTCCCTCGACCCGATCTCCCATGGCTCCCCGAGCCCGAAGATCAGCCCGTTCTACCCGACCAGATGGGCCTCCTCCCGAGGGGGCCCTCGACGGAGGGCAAGCATCCAATAATCCGAGTGGAAACCCCGGACCCCAGCGAAGCGCTTCACACGTCGCCGAACCCGACCTTCGTCGGGTCATTATGAACAGAAGGGCTAGCCAGGCTAGGGGAGGGACCGCTTCCAACTCAGTCCCGAACCACTCCAGGCCCGTACAAGGGGAAAGGCCGTCGGCACTCAGCCACATCGGCCGAATTCCTATGCCCCGACCCGACCCTTCTGACCATGGCGGAGTCACCAGGGGCGAGTTCAGAAGCTTCAGAGAGGAAATCATGGAGGCCCTCCATGGAGCGCCGAGGTCCGCGACCTATGGCCGAGCCCCTCAAATGAGCGAAGGGAGAAGCCACACTCGTGCGCCGACTCCCCCTCCTGAGCGCACAGACGAGGTGCTCCGACGCCTCCTAGAGATGGATAATCGAATCGAGCGCATCGGCGACAGGAATCCCAACCTAGTCCAAGGATGGAGGCCTTCTCGACCTCCATTTTCCGTTAACATCATAAAGGCTGAGATCCCCCGAAACTTCCGGCCTCCGCAGTTCGAGACTTACAACGGCGAGGGTGATCCAGCTGATCACATGGAGGGCTTCAAAACCCTCATGATGATTCACAGTGCTTCGGATCTCCTGCTGTGCCGAGCCTTCCCGGCCACCCTCCGGGGTCTGGCCAGGGATTGGTTCTCCAAACTCTCCCCTGGCTCGATCTTCTCGTTCGACCAGCTGGAAGCCAGCTTCTTGGCCCACTTCATCACGAGCCGGAAGAGCGAAAGAACGAGCGCTTCCCTGCTCAACCTCAGTCAGAGGGAGGGGGAGTCGCTCCGTAACTTCGTCAAGAGGTTCACAACCGAGGCCAGATCCGTCTCTGCCCTCGACACAGGGGTTGCCTCGGCAGCTTTCCGGCACAATGTCCGCCACAACCAGCTAAAGGTCTCCTTGGCGAAGAGGCCACCTCTGGACTTCCCTGACCTTCTCAACCGGGTCGAGAAGTACATACGAGCTGAAGAAGCTCTGAACCCAGAGGGCAGCAAAGAAGTCGTGGGGAAGGGCAAGCGCAGGGTCGATGAGGCCGAACCTGCCAAGAAAACAGCAAAGGAAAGGGTCGGCGCGAAGAGGGCACCTCCGGTCCCTCGCTTCGAAAGGTACACTCCCTTGACACATAACGTGTCCGCCATTCTCTTAGAAATCGAGGATAAGGGCATTGTCCGACTACCTCCCCGATCAAATAACAACAAGAAGCGAGATCAGCGCTTCTACTGCCGTTTCCACAGAGATCATGGGCACGAAACCGACCAATGTCGGGCCCTGAAAGACGAAATTGAGGAACTCATCTCACGAGGGTACCTCCGAGAATTCACCAGAGAAGGCCCACGGAATCGGCGAGATGCTAGGAACCGGAGGCCTTCGCCTCCGAACCCTACTCCGAACCGCATCCATGGTCGGGATCCCGAACCCGAGGGAGCCGCGGATACGCCATTCATCTTGCACTGTGTCCACGGGGGGCCAATGGGGGGAGAGTCAAATACTTTCCGAAAAGCCTTCATCCGAGAGGTGAATGCTGTCCAAGACAACCCCTCGCCCAAGTTGCAACCGGTGCCTGTCTCCTTCTCCGGAGAGGACCTCGAAGGCGTTCGCCTCCCTCATTGCGACGCCCTCGTCATTGGCCTCCACATGGCTAATTGTGAGGTTCGACGAATTCTCGTCGACAACGGCAGCTCGGTAAATATTCTCTTCCTCGAGGCCTTCGAGAATCTCAAACTACCCAGAGGCAAGCTCAAGCCAGCCAGATACACCTTGCATGGGTTCTCTGGCGTCCTTGTCGTGATAGAAGGGATTGTTACTCTCGACGTCACCGCGGGATCGGCTCCTGTCAAGAGGACCGAGTCCATGGACTTCATGGTGGTAAACGTCAAAGCAGCTTACAACGCCATACTCGGCCGACCCGGACTGTGCTCCCTCCAAGCGGTACCTTCGGCCTACCATCTGAAACTTAAATTTCCCACCCCGCAAGGGGTCGGCATCGTCTGAGGTAGCCAAGAAGTAGCACGGTCGTGCTACATGACCGCCGTCGGAGGGGGTGTGTTCCCCCTCGACGCCGTTGAGCTCGAACCCGAGAGGGACGGCCCCGCTCCAGAGCCTATCGACGAGCTAGAGGAGGTCCCGTTCGGCGCCGAGGATGAATCAAAATGGTTCCGGGTGAGCCGCTCGCTCCCCGAGGACTTGAAGCCAGGTATAATCGCCTGCATCCGCCGCAACGTTGATCTCTTCGCCTGGAAGCCCTCCGACATGCCCGGGATCTCCGAAGACTTGATTATGCATCGGCTGAGCGTCATCCCAGACTCTAAGCCGGTCGTCCAAAAAAGACGCAAAGTCGCCCCGGAGAGGCAGCAAATTGTGAAGACAGAGGTCGACAAGCTCTTGTCGGCTCGATTTATTCAGGAAGTCAGCTATCCCGAGTGGTTGGCTAATGTCGTCATGGTGAAGAAGGCAACCGGGGGCTGGCGGATCTGTATCGACTTCACGGATCTAAATAAAGCATGTCCAAAAGATCCTTTCCCCCTCCCCCGCATCGACGCCTTAATCGACGCAACCTCGGGGCATGAGCTACTGTCCTTCATGGATGCATTCTCAGGGTACAACCAGATCCGGATGTTTCCACCGAACATCTCCAAGATCTCGTTCGTCACTGACCAGGGTCTTTTCTGCTACCGCGTTATGCCCTTCGGGCTAAAGAACGCCGGAGCCACATACCAACGGCTCGTCAACAGAATCTTCAAAGACCTGATCGGCCGCAACGTGGAAGTCTATGTTGACGACATGCTCGTCAAGAGCCGGGCCGGGCCGGACCACGTCGCCGACCTCGAGGAAGCCTTCGGAGTCCTCCGGCATCACAACATGAGGCTCAACCCGGCTAAATGTGCCTTCGGCATCTCCACTGGGAAATTCCTGGGGTTCATCGTCAGCCAGCGCGGCATCGAGGCGAATCCCGAGAAAATCCAAGCTATTATTGACATGGCCCCACCCCGAAATGTCAAGGAGGTTCAGAGGCTTACGGGCCGGTTGGCTGCAATCGGCCGCTTCCTCTCCAAGTCAGGGGAGAAGTCTCTCCCCTTCTTCAAGACTCTACGCAAAAAGGGGGGCTTCGAGTGGGGTACCCATCAACAAGAGGCCTTCGAACAGCTGAAGCAGTACCTCGCCAACCCTCCTCTCCTCAGCAAGCCCGAGCCGGGCGAACCACTATGGCTCTACCTGTCCGCCTCGGATAGCGCACTCAGCGCCGTCCTCGTCCGAGAGGAAGATGGGGTCCAGAGGCCATTGTATTATGTGAGCAAAGTTCTGCTCCCCGCCGAGACGAGGTACGCAAAGATAGAGAAGGTGGCCTATGCTTTGGTCATGGCAGCCCGGAAGCTTCGTCCTTACTTCCAGGCCCACTCCGTCCAAGTACTGACCGACCAGCCACTGAAGACTGTCCTTCACAAGCCCGAAAACTCCGGCCGCTTAGTCAAGTGGTCAATTGAGCTGAGTCAGTTCGACATCAGCTATCAGCCGAGGACTGCCATCAAAGGGCAAGCCCTCGCCGAATTCATAACTGAGTGCACCGTCTCCGAACAGCCCAGCATCGAAGGCTCGGATCCGACCTGGGAGGTCTTTGTCGATGGATCATCATGTGAAACGGGGAGTGGAGCTGGCATCATCCTTCGTGGCCCCGACCAATTCCTACTTCAATACTCCCTCCGCCTCAACTTTCTGGCCTCCAACAACAAGGCGGAATACGAGGCCATGATCGCCGGACTGACCCTCGCCCACCGAGCCGGTGCCCAGCAAATCCGAGCCTACAACGATTCTCAGCTCGTGGTCAATCAGATCACCGGGGAATACGAGGCTCGCGACGATCGGATGATGAGGTATCTGGCAGTGGTCCGACGTCTCCTAGCATCTTTCTGCCACTCCGCAGTTATCAGAGTCCCTAGGGAGCAGAACGCTCAAGCAGACGCGTTGTCCAAACTCACCTCTTCCTCCTTCGAGGGTCTCGACCAGACGGTGCTCATAGAAATCCTCCTAAAGCCAAGTATCAATGATCAAGACCAGGAGGCAATGTGTGTCCAAGACGGTGCCAGTCCAGATGACTGGACCACTCCCATCCGGAGATTCTTAGTCAGTGCCGAGCTTTCTGAAGACCGAGCCGAAGCTAGACGAGTCAGGGTCCGAGCTGAAAGGTTCGTCATGATTGGTGACATCCTCTTCAAACGCTCATACACCTTGGCCGACGGCAAGCCGTACCTCCGCTGTCTCACCAGCGATGAGGCCAGCTACGCACTGAAAGATCTTCATGAGGGGATCGGCGGATGCCACATGGGGAGCAGGATGCTCGCTCGGAAGGCCCTGAATCAGGGGTACTATTGGCCGACCATGCTCCAAGACTCGCAAGACCTAGTCAAGAGGTGCGGCCCGTGCCAAAGGTTCTCCCCCAGCAAGAGGCTTCCTCAAGCCAATCTCCGATCCCTGGCTAGTCCTACGCCATTCGCCATGTGGGGCATGGACCTTGTGGGCCCCTTCCCCGTAGCGGTGGGACAAAAGAAATTTTTGATAGTCGTCATCGACTACTTCACCAAATGGCTCGAAACCGAGCCTCTGTCCAGCATCACCGAGCGCCAAGTACAACAATTCTTTTGGAAGAACATCATTTGTCGGTTCGGAATCCCTTGGGTCCTCGTCACGGACAACGGAACCCAATTCCAAGGTCAGAACTTCCAAACTTTCTGCGCGGACATCGGCATCCTGCAGCGTTTCTTCGCTATTTGCCACCCTCAGTCCAACGGCCAAGCGGAGAACGCAAACAGGCAAATCCTCGACGGCCTCAAAAAGCGCCTCGACAGCTCCCCCAAAGGACTGTGGGTCGAAGAACTGCCTAGCGTGCTGTGGGCGCACCGAACCACCAAGAGGATCCCCACGGGAGAGACGCCATTCAGCTTGACCTACGGGACGGAGTCAGTTATCCCCGTCGAGGTCGGCCTGCCTTCTCCCCGGATCATAGCCTTCGATGAAGCTGACAACTCATCCGGCCTGAGGGCCAACCTGGACCTCGTTGCCGAGGTCAGAGGAAGTCTTCAATCCGGAGAAGCATCTACCAACAACGGATCGAGAAGTTTTACAACAAGAAGGTCCGCCCCACAAACATCAAGGCGGGGGACCTCGTGTTGCGAAAACTATCCATCTCCGACCCAACCAAGAAGAGAAAATTGGCTCCCAACTGGGAAGGCCCATACCGTGTAGTCGAGGCTGTACGCCCTGGTACATACTAACTGGCAGATATGAACGGCCGGCTGATCAGCCGACCCTGGAACGCCGAGCACCTAATGAAGTTCCTGGAAGAGCGAACATAGGTTCCAGCTTGGCTAATGTAAATAATATTTTTTGTAAGCTCTTATGTGTAAAGGGTCGTTTTAGCGACCCTCCCTGTCATGAATGAAAGAAATCTCTTTTTGTCAAACTCCAAACGCCTTGGCAGACCCGACCTAACGCCGGACAATGGGATCGGCACCCGAGTCTTCACTCCGGTATCGTCCCCAACGCCTCGGTAGGTCCGACTCGACTTCAGGCCAGGGAGTCTTCCCAACACCCCATGCTGATCCCTCACGGATCGACGGGGCCGAACCGCACTCCCTTCATCATTCAGTATACTATCGACAAGAGCAAAGAATGAAAAGAATTCCTTATTCGTACTCCCTTATTAGTTCTGAGAAAACAAACAAAGATCGTTACAGGACCACTCCACTCATCTCAAACTAAAGGAAGCAGCCATCTTAGGGCCCCTCGGGTCCGACGAATGGCAGGACCACTCCGACCGAACGGCTTGGAGCCCTCTCCTCGTCATGACGGTCCTTCGGCTCAGCCACGGAGCTCTGGGCATCAACTAGTCGCATACGCTCCAGCAGCAGCAGCGCAGAGGGAACCCCCTCCGCTCGCTGACCCCCCGAGGAAGATGTCGAGACACCCAGCATCGTCTTGTAACGGTGTATCTTCATCTCCTTCTCCACTATGACGTCACGAAGTAGCCTCTCAGAGGAGGGCCTCTGCACCGATGCACTCGACATAGTATATCCGAGTCCGATGCCCCCGAGCTCCCGATCCACCATCGCCCTCCTCAGCCGGCTTGCCTCCTCACTTAGGGCTTCAGACTTGTTCCGGTAATAGTTGAAGACCACGTCAGTGTCATGAGCCCCCTTTCGGTAGCGAACCAAAGTGGCCTCCAGGGCCTCAACCTTGCTCCGGAGCCACGCCACGTCGGAACGACGGGGGTCCACCTCGGGAAGGGGAGCCGTAACCTACAAGAGAACCAGCCCACTCAAAACACATAAGCAAGGAGGTTCGGAAATATCCGAGGTCAAAACACTTGGCCAGTCAAAAATCCTCTTTTTATAAATGGAGTTACTTCTTACAAAAAATGCGGTGGCCAGTCTGCGGTAGGCAAATACAATTGAGAAATGGAAAAAGAAAGACAAAACTATACAACTGGTTTTCTCACCTCAGCATCGGCCGGGTTAACAGGGGGGTCGGCAGCCGGGTCACCAACGGGCCCTTCTTCATTGGGGGTCTTCGGTGTCCCCTCGATCTCCATGTCGTAGTCGAAGTTGGACAGGTCGACGGTCGGGTAGAAGTGCCTCACATGACTGAGGGCCTTCGCATAGCACTCGTCCTGGGCTTTGATCACCAGGAACTGACCCGCCTCCGTCAACTCATCCTTCTCCTTCGCGAACCTCTTCTTCTGAGCCGCCGTCTTCTTCGCCCATTCCTCCTTCTCCTTGTCGAACGCCGCCTTCATCTCCGTCTCCCTCTTATGCGAGCCTTCGAGCTCTATCTTCATCTCCTTCGTCTCCTGCACGGCCTTGTCAGCCCGGTCTCGCTTCCGCTGCAAGGCCGCCTCATAAAGGCCTCTTACGTGGGCCCCCTGCACGGTCGCCTGCAATAACCAAGCACTACTAAGAAAACCTCCCTTACGAAGTAATCACAAGGCAAGAGGGGTCGGCAGACTTACCAGTACATTAGCCTATGCGAGGCGAGTGTACGCCTCCTCCAGGGTCTCGGCATTCATCTCCGAACGATCCCGGGGGTCGCCAGCTTACTCGCCACCTCGACGGCCTGGCGCCCTCGGGTCAGACAGTCACCCTCGCGGATCGACCAACTCGGCACCCACGGTCGCCGAAGCCTCTCCTCTACCTCTGGATCCACCAGATGACCCTTCCCCTTATCGAGGTCAGCAGCCTTAGCCTGACCCGAGCCCCCTCAACCACAACCTCCTTGCCCGTCTCCGAGCGAGTCCTTTTGGCCCTCGGCTGAACTGGGGCCTCGAAGACCACCTGGGACGACCCCCTCGTCTTCATCGCGTCCCCCTTCTTCTCGGCCTTCTCCTTCTTCATGGCGAGCCTCTTTGCCTTAATCGATTCTGGGTCCATATCTGCAAAAAAACCCATTAAGGACAATGAGCGCAAAAGAACAATGAAATTGAGGGAAAAGAAACAACTACATACAAATAACGGCCGGGCTCAGTCCAACACTCGCCAAGTGACCCTCCGTCACCTTCGTCCAACTGATACTGTGCGACAGACGGAGACGCTCAACAAACCCCCACTCCTCGGCCGTCAGGTCCCTCGGCCTCGGCATTTTGTAGCTCGGCTTAGAGTGGTTCCATCGAGTAAGGATGTTCCAAGGTTCCTCACTCCGGATCACCAGATATTTTTTCTTCCACTCCTTGATGGAGTCCGGGTGACCGTGGACGACCTTCCCCTTACTCCGAGGCAAAATGTAGTAAACACCCTCAGCCGACGAGCTGATCATCAACATCGCTCGGAACACATTCAGCCGTAGGGGTACCTTCTGCTCCTCGCACAACAGCACGAAGCAGATGATCTGCTTCCAGGAGTTCGGCCCATACTGCATCGGCGCCAAGGATGCCCAATTCAATACGTCCCGAACAAACAGGTGGACTGGCAGCCTCTGTCCAGAGATGAAGGCGTCCACGGGGAAGACGCAATACCAATCAGGCAGGGGGTCGGTCGGGCGAAGGGTAGAGCTCGGTAGCATGAGCTCGTAGCCGGACCCTATATGATACGCCAACTGCAAAACCTCCAGGTCACCGGCCTCCAAGGCGGTCGGTAGCATGTCCATCTTCACCCTCTTCCGGCTCGGCGAAGAAGGCTGGACCCCAAAAAGTTCCTGGTCGGAAAGGTCGTCGGGGTACCGACGGAACTGCTTCGGTTGTACGGGCGACCCTGTCATTAAATTGCGGAAAACCGGCGCCTGGCTCGAGCCACCGGCCCTCGACCCCTTCTTCCTCGGAACCTTCTTCTTCTTGGTTTTTTCCGGCGAGGGCGTAGATAATCGCCCTAAACCGGTCGGTGTGGAGCTCGATCCCATGCCCTGACCTGTGGATCTACCCCCCTCGCCTCCTATCCGAGCCCCGGCGGCTTCACCCTTACCTGGGCCACCCTCCTCTTCAGAAGTCGACTCTAGAATCTCGACTTCGTCCGAACTGCCGCTTGCTTCCTCCGACTCGCTACTCTCCACCACGGAAGGTTTCCGGGAGCGTAACGGCCTCACATTGTACACCGGCTCCTCCTCGCCTACCGGCTCCTCCCACGAAGTCGAATCGGAAGGCTCCACATCATGTACAGACTCCCCCTCGAGCACGGGCTCCTCCCACGAAGTCAATTTTGAGGCGGGTTTCCCTTCCCCCCTCGACGTGGACGCAGACGAGCCAGACTGAGCCCTATCTATCTGTGCCTAACAAAAGAAACTTACAAACTAACCTTTTGAATGCCTCGGACTGACGAGCCGGTGCCGCTAAAATAGTCGAAACCGAGCGCTGAAGTGTTTGATTTCTTTTTAAAAAAGAGAGAAGTAAACAGAATGGGGGAGAAGGGGGAGATATTTATAGAGAGAGAGAAGCGACGCCTCGATTTTCGCGTTACTGTTCCTCGAATAGCGCGCGCCTGCCACCAATAGAATCGCGCCACGTCATCCTTGAAAAGAGCGCTGCTGACGTCACCTAGCGCCGCTTGAAGACCACACAGGGGTCGATTCGGATGAAGTGTTTGGCGGAAAAAAAATTTTTACTTAAGATTTAAGGCGTCGTCCTTAGACGGGCGCCCCGGGCTCCAGAACTCGGTCGGCTCCCCTCTCAGCCGCGAGCAGCCCGGGGCTTACGGCCTCGGCAGCCGAAACCCCGAACTGTTCGAGGGTGGGACAGAAGCCACCATCGCCTGGAACCCTATCGGAAAGCGGATCGACCTACATATCCGAGGCTCTTCAGCCCCAGGTCCAGAATACGGTTGATACCCCTCCCGTCCTGATCTCTTTCGGGCCAAACAACCATGTCAAGGCTGTCTGACCCGAAAAAGGATCCGGACGGCAAAGTCACCACCAATCCGAGGCTCCTTATTCCCCGGTCCGGATTTCGGTCGTTATCCCTCTCGCCCTGATCTCCCCTAGATCTGGCTACCGTATCAGGGCCATCAGATCCAAGAGACGATCAGGGCGGCAGAGTAACCACCCCTCCGACACAACCAGGGTTAAAATTTTGCAAGAGACAGACGTCCGCCGAAGCAAACATCTCTGATGGTCGATGGACCACCCTTGCTGTGATCAAACCCGCTGTGGGAGGAGAGGTATTTATAGCCTCCCCGATAGACCGTCCATTATGACATTGGGAAAGCCAATCGACGGAAGCCCATGCGTCATGCATTTATTAGGCGGCGCCATTAATACCCCTAGGAAATTGGAACATTGCACAGATCCCGGAGCGCCTTCAATACTCTGCAAAGACGGCGGACCACCCCGCTCAAACCTTCTAAGGCACCACGATTCGCCATCACCCTTGCCAACCCATAATCCCTCGCCAGCTCGAGGTTCGGTCTAGCACCAGGGTAGTCTTCTCAGGAAGTCTCAACGGCTCGCCATCACCCTTGCCGACCCATAATCCCTCGCCAGCTCGAGGTCCGGTCTAGCACCAGGGTAATCTTCTCAGGAAGTCTCAACGGCTCGCCATCACCCTTGCCGGCCCATAATCTCTCGCCAGCTCGAGGTTCGGTCTAGCACCAGGGTAGTCTTCTCAGGAAGACTCAACGGCTCGCCATCACCCTTGCCGACCCATAATCCCTCGAAAGCTCGAGGTTCGGTCTAGCACCAGGGTAGTCTTCTCAGGAAGACTCAACAGCTCGCCATCACCCTTGCCGGCCCATAATCCCTCGCCAGCTCGAGGTTCGGTCTAGCACCAGGGTAGTCTTCTCAGGAAGGCTCAACGGCTCGCCATCACCCTTGCCGATCCATAATCCCTCGCCAGCTCGAGGTTCGGTCTAGCACCAGGGTAGTCTTCTCAGGAAGGCTCAACGGCTCGCCATCACCCTTGCCGACCCATAATCCCTCGCCAGCTCGAGGTCCGGTCTAACACCAGGGTAGTCTTCTCAGGAAGGCTCAACGGCTCACCATCACCCTTGCCGACCCATAATCCCTCGCCAGCTCGAGGTTCGGTCTAGCACCAGGGTAGTCTTCTCAGGAAGGCTCAACGGCTCGCCATCACCCTTGCCGACCCATAATCCCTCGCCAGCTCGAGGTTCGGTCTAGCACCAGGGTAGTCTTCTCAGGAAGGCTCAACGGCTCGCCATCACCCTCGCCGACCCATAATCCCTCGCCAGCTCGAGGTCCGGTCTAGCACCAGGGTAGTCTTCTCAGGAAGGCTCAACGGCTCGCCGTCACCCTTGCCGACCCATAATCCCTCGCCAGATCGAGGTCCGGTCTAGCACCAGGGTAATCTTCTCAGGAAGACACAACGGCTCTCCATCGCCCTTACCAACCCATAAACCCTCGCCAGCTCGAGGTTCGGTCTAACATCAGGGTAGCCTTCTCGTGAAGGCCCAGCGATTTGCCATCCCATTTCCTCAACCATAAACACTCCTCCACGGCTAGCTCCCGCACCCCCGCAGGAGTGGGGGGCTTGTGTGGTAGGGTAAAAATGGCCTGGGGCCCAACCAGGGCCCAGGACAGCTCTCGCCCAAAAATGAGAAAAACGACAATCTGGCTCGGCCCCGAACCACTACAGCCTCGGCACCGAGCCGTAAGTTCACCCCCACAGAATTGTTCTCCTCGTATCCGACGAGCCACGATGGTCCTCGGCCTCCGATCCGCGACAGCCCCACGGGCCGTCCGCCCAGTCTGGCGACGAATGAGGATGACCTGGCACAACCTAGGCCATCCGATTCCCCCAGAGGCACAGGAGCCCCATGATCAGCCATGTCAGCTCCAAATACCACCTAGGGCTTTGCCACGTCAGCCCTATACCACTCTTGGCACTGCCACGTCCGCCCTAAACCCCCTGGGCCTCCTGCCACGTCAGGCCCATGGGCTTTCGGGTTCAGACCCGGTCCCCAAGCGGATCCAAACCCGGTTGGAATTCCCTATAAATACCAGACCCTCACCCACCTTTTCAGGTAATCAATCTTTGCCACCCAAATTTCCCTAGTTACTGCTACTCTCTCACAGAGATTGACTAGATCGTCGGAGGGTCCGCCACCGGGATAAACCCCGGTGTTTCAGGACCGTCTGCAGGTACTCGAGGCGAGGCAATCCGAGCCGATCCTCAAGCGCCGAAGCGAGCCTCCCGCTCGTCGTCCCGTGCCGCACTCTTCCCTCATTACAAATTGAGTCCGAACTCACACCTGGTGCATCCACACTGCAACCAAAAACAAACCGCATCAATATATATGGAAAGATTTAAAACTATTACAAAAAATGACTGTAGTAAGGTTTCGTCGAGCATGGGGTGAATCTGGTATATATATATATGGAAAGATTTAAAACTATTACAAAAAATGACTGTAGGAAGGTTTCGTCGAGCATGGGGTGAATCTGGGATCGAGATGGCATGCCATTGGGACGTAGAGAGGGCATTGGACTGTTCTCGTGCACCTCTACTAGTCCCAAAGACATGATCTCATCCCCCTTCTTCACCCAAATCATAGCTCGTAACAAAAAGGAACCCCCTTCAGTCGGCAGAAAGTCATATAACACTACTGTAAAAGTACTATAACAGTCTTAAGCATAAAAGAGTTTTTCACCAAAAAACAACAAAACTCAAAAACATCAAAAAGAGTAGTCTGGTGGCTGGTGGTTGCTAGACTGAGCAGCTATCTCCTGCACTGTCAGCTTGGTCGATCCGAATCAATGCTTGCTTCAGGAGGGCATCCTGCACTCTCTCTTGCTCCATCTCTTCAAAGAGCCTCGCTTTCTTCTTGCTGCTATCCATCCCATCTATCCAAGATCGAAACCAAAAAATTGCATTATTAATAATGTCCTTTGGTTGCATATCCTTAGAAAAGAAAGTGCGTTCATTTCTAGCAAGCCATAAACTCCAACAGATTGAGATTGTCATAAGGTGCCAAATGTGTCTGTATCTTTGCTTTCCAAAACACCAAGAAGTAAAGCATTCATGTAAGTGAGAAGGCAAGGTATGAATGTTGAAAAGTGTAGTGAAATGTGTCCAAGTAGTAGTGGCAACAGGACATTCGAAGAAGATATGGTAGGTCGATTCGACAGGACATGCACAAGCGGTGCATGTCGTGTCTCCAGGCCAGCCTTTGGAGTGAAGAAAGTCTTTGGAGTTGAGTTTATCCCAACTCATAAGCCAGATGAATATTTTGCATTTAAGTGGCGCTGAAGAAGACCATGTTGCAGCAAAATACGGGGAGCGGAGGCCAGATGTGATGAAGAAGCTGTATGCTGACTTGACAGTGAATTGTGTTGACTGAGTTAGGCTCCAGGAAGGCTGATCTCCTGAGTGTGCAGGCTGGAGGTGTGCAATCAGATCAAGAAGTTTCTTCTTCTCCTCTCGAATTGAAATGTTGGGGACGCATTTAAGCCGTGGTTGCCAGATCCACTTTCCATCAATCCATGAGCCTTGGGAAAGGACATCAGCTTCTAAATTTCATGCTGCAGCAGCCAGCGTTGGACATAAAGAATAGATGTTGTAGCCATTTATCCATTTCGACGTCCAAAAATTGATAAGGTTTTCCTTACCTAACCTCCAATGCACATTTAACAATAATTGCTCTCTGAGATGAAAAATTCCTTTCCAGAAGCTAGAAGCAGTTGAGGGGCATGTTAGGGTGTTGGAGTTACCTCTTTGATAAAGGCTCGTTAATGTTTGGCTAGGTAGCGAATCTGATGCTACCAACTTCCACCACCACTTCATCATAAGTGCATCATTAAAAACTTTCAAGTCAAGGACCCCTAGCCCACCTTGCTCCGTAGGCTGATAGATCCTCTGCAACCTCATGCTTGCTACTCCTCTTGCATCAGTGTCTGAGCCACACCAGAAATACCTACTGCGGATTTGATCAATTCTTTTGATATCCCAAAGGGGTAATCTGAAGAATGAGGCATAGTAGACCGACAGAGCACTTAGAACAGAATTTATAAGTACAAGCCTTCCTCCTCGAGATAGCATTTTACCTTTTCACATAGATAGTCTTCGCTCAATCTTGAGGATTAGTAGTTGCCAATTTCTTTTGTTGAGCTTCCCATTAGATAATGGCTTGCCAAGATATTGAATCGGTAAGCACTCTTCTTTGCAGCCTAGGATGGTTGAAAATGCCTTGAGCTTCATCTTCGATTTGCCAAAGTAAACAATTGAGGATTTATTAAAATTTATGGCCAATCCTGAGATGTTGGCAAATAGATGCAGTGCCACCTTGAGGTTGATAACCTCATTCTCATCCCCTTTACAGAAAAGGAGCGTGTCATCTGCAAATTGCTGTACTGACAGATCCATAAGTGATCCTCGAACCGGAAGCTATGAGAAAGCACCATTTCCGTGGCCATTATAGAGCATCTGAGCTAATACATCTACTACTAAAATGAAAAGCATTGGCGATAGAGGATCTCCCTGTTTAGGCCCTCGCTTGGAATTTATTTGTCGTCCTCCCTCTCCATTTATAAGAATTGAAGACTTTGCCGTCGTCATGATCATCCAAATCCAATTGCACCATGCCTGGCCAAATCCTCTAGCGATTAATAGTTGGTCTAAAAAATCCCAACTTACCATATCAAAGGCTTTTGCAAAATCTATCTTGAACATAAGGGCATCCGAGTGGCATCTACCGCATAAGTTGATAGCTTCATGAGATACAAGAAAACAAGCGACCGTAGATTTACCCTTTAGGAAGGCACTTTGAGAGGATGATACAAGGGAATGAAGGATAGGGGCTAGCCTATTGGCCAATATTTTGGTAAAAAATTTTGAAGGAGCAATTGAACAGACTGATAGGTCTATAATCAGATACCAAGTTTGCCCTTTCACATTTGGGAATTAACATGATGTTGGAGTAATTAAGCCTGTTAAGATCCGTATCGCCCCTCTGTACCGACTGAAACATGGAAGAAAGGTCATCCTAGATAGTATCCCAAAATGTGTGATAAAAGCTCATAGAGAAGCCATCGGGGCCTGGCGCTTTGTCACTGCTCATACCAAAGACAACCAACTTAACCTCTTCCATAGTGAACGGGTCATCCAAATGTTCCAGGCTGAAGTCCCTATGGGGGTAAAGAGATTGCCAGCCGATTCGAAAATCTGACTGAGGAGTTGTACCACAAATTGATTGAAAATGATTCTCAAAAGCCTCTCTAATCAGGGTAGGGGAGGTTACCAAAGTATCTTCTATGATAAGACTATGTATAAAGTTTCTTCACCTTCTCCCATTTGCAATACAGTGAAAGAACTTTGAATTTGCATCTCCCTCCTTTATCCATTGCACTCTCGATCTTTGTCTCCAATATATTGCCTCAGTTCTGATAAGATTTTATAGTTCCGCTTGGGTTGCCTTTAGGGGTTCAGCCGTGGTAGGGGATTGCTCTGCCTCAATCTCCAGCTTCAGCAGTTTCTCTTGCAGCTGCTTCTTCTTATTTGGGATGTGGCCGAAACTTTCATTCTCCATTGCCGAATTCTTCTCTTAAGGAGGATAAGCTTTGTTGCAAAAATGTCAACCGGGTTCCCAGCGCACATGAAATTCTCCCACCACTCCTTTACTGAGGGGACAAATGCAGAATGTTGCAGCCAGGCTTTTTCAAATTTGAAATAATGTAGCTGATGAGTGATAACTTGATTGTCGAGGACAATACGGCAGTGATCAGATGAAAGTCTTGGCAGTGAATATTGGATGCAGTTAGGGAAGGAGGATTCCCAAGCTGCAGAGATCAAGAATCTGTCCAATCTGGCCATAGAGGGGGAACTGCGAAGATTGGTCCATGTATATTTCCTTCCTGAAAGTGGGAGATCAATCAGAGCTAAGTCATGTATGAATTCACGAAAGCATCACATATCCCTTATTGAGCCTTTTCCCCTGGACCTCTCAGCATCTGACATAGTTACGTTGAAGTCTCCACATAAAGCCCAAGCATCTTTGAGATGGCTTCTGCGCTACTGAATTTAAAAAAACACAGTTTGCGATCCTCCAAATCAAAAGGTGCATAAATAGAAGTGAGTGTCCACTCTTCAGCTGAAGATCGACTTTTGAAAGAAGCAGAAACAGAGAAAATATCCACTGTCGAGTATGTACAATCAAGGAATTGGTCATTCCACCCTAGTAGAATGCCACCGCAGCTGCCAATGGAGTCAAGCTGAACCCATTTGGTTATAAGGCCTCCTCCAATTGATGAAAGCTTTCGTGGGCCTGGTTTCCTGAGCTTAGTCTCTTGTAAGCAAATAACAGATGGGGAGCAGCTACGGATTCCTTCTTTGATTAGTGAGCATTTGTCAGGGCTACCCAACCCTCTAACATTCCAGCTAGTTATCTTCATTGAAAAGAAATGCATCAAAATGCACAACACCAAATAAAAACAAAATAGCATGGCAGCTATTCAGAGTGTTGTAGTTGATCGGTTTGATCAACTACAGCCTTATGATGGCCCTGGAAAACAAGCAGCGAGTGTGGCCCTTTAGCCTCCACTCCAATGGATTCAGCAACTTCTACAATATCCTCATTTGAAAGCAATTCAAAAGGATTTAGATGCGCATTGGTAACTGAAACATTTGAAGAAGAGGTACCTATAGTTTTCTTCTTGATGGTGGTTGACAAATGCTTCATGAAAGGCCTGGTACTCTTGGGTTTTCCTACAGACCTGGAGCGCTTCATCTTCTTAGAAGGACCTTCTTGAAAGCCCGGAGGAACTGAAGTAAAGGAGCTTGCAGCTCTGGGAACATTTCTCCGCAACAGCGAGCGGGTGTGGAAGCTTTCAGAGCCGCTTTTGCTGGCGCCCGCCCTGAAAATCACTTTTTTCCCTGCATACATCTTGCTCGCAGCTTCTCTAACAGACTCGCGGAGTGCTCCTTCCACTGCTGGTTGAATTTTGGAGAAAAAGGAAAGTGGAAGCGTAACAAGCTTGCCTTTCCACATCATTTCCCTCACTTCCTCCTTTGAGCTATCATTTGATGAGTCCTCAAAATTGTGCTGAGTTGTCTCGCTACCTTGTGGGCTGCATTTTTGTTACTATTTGATTATTCGAAGATTTGAACAAAATGTGGCTCCAGCATGGCAGGATTTGATTTTGACGAGTGGTCCTCCACAGATTTGGGAAAAAAGGTAGGAGTCGTTGGGATTTTCTCAACTGGGCCTGATCCCACCAAATTAGGGACATTTGAAAATTTTTCCAAATTTGTTTTTGCATGCGGAGAATGCGGGACAGTTGAGCTCCCCTTCCCCAAATCGCGGGATTTCAAAGCATCATCCATGTAGACCTTGGCCGGTGTCTGGCACCGGTGATCTCCAGTCTTGTCAGCCCTAGGCTCAGCTTGCATCTTAGGATGCCAGAAACTAGCACTGCCCACCTCGTCGGAGGCTCCAGCAGTGGTGAATAGTTGAACCTTGCCATATTGAACATCCTCAACTGGGATTGGGTTGCCAAGCAACAGAACTGGTACATCATGAACATGGCTGTGAAGATTCTAAGGTGTAGTGTGCTTAACAGTAAGGGATTTTGGGATGAGAGGGAGGTCTTCAACCTCGATAAGGACCAGTGGTTGATCTCGAGTTTCCGCATTCATCATCTCGCGGCTGAGTGTGATTAGCTTACCAAAGGGCTTAACAAGGCAGTCAATGGACTCCCTGTTCCATAGATGAAAAGGTAGGAGTGGCAGGTTGACCCATATGAAGCAGGGTTTTGGCCTCAATCGTGCTCCAAAGTCAAGTGACCATGGGGAGAAGGTAGCGTTGTAGCCGGAGAACTGAACCACTCCCTCCGTAATCGCAGCTTCAGCCTCAGTGGTTGTCGAAAATTGAACATGGTAGACTCCGTCACAAACCCTCTTCAGCACCCACTAACGGCCTTGCCTTCTCCATGAAAAATTGAAAGCACACTCGAGATCTTTGGTTTAGGGGATGCAGTGGGGGTTTATCAAGTGGAGAAAGGCGCTTGCATGCAGCACCGATAATGCCTGAGAGATTGCATTGTTGTGGGGCAGATCTATCATCAGCGAGTCTCGCCTGTTATGGAGCGGACAATCACGCACCTTGTGCCCAAACTTCCTGCAATTAAAGCAATGGAACCCCAACTTCTTGCACTCAACTGTGGCATGGTCGTCTTCTCCGCACTTGAAGCAGCATCTTTCCATTTTCTTTGTGGATCTTCGGTTGGTCTGGCGCCAAAAGGTTTGCTTTTGAGGGTAAATGGCAGAGGGTTTTGGTTGGAAGAAGGGTTTGGGTTTGAAGGCGGGATTTGGAGTGGGATGTGAAAGGATTGGGGGGATGTGAGGTTTTGGAGTTTAGTGGGGGATGGCGTGTGGATCGAAGAGGTAGTTGGGGTGTGTAATGATGACGAGGGGGGGGGGGGAGTCGAAGCACCTGAGCGTCCGATGATTTTTTTAAAAAATCCTTTGGACGGTACAACATGTACCGTTTGATTGATTTTTAAAAAAATCCGATAAATCCTTGGATGATACAACTTGTTTTGTTCGATCATATTAAAAATATGTATATCCCCTATATTTTGAGAATCCTTAAATTTTTTCTCAAATATGAAATGCTACTGTCCATAGTTTCCAAAAAAATGGCAAATTAGCAAACAGTTGCAGCGGCTATTTTGCCAAAAAAACGACAAAAATGAAAAAATATCAAACCATTGTAGATGCTCTTATATCTCGTGTCATCATTTCTACATCTAGTTTAAGATTTAATTTGAAGGAGGAATACTTAATTTTTTTTTATATATAAAATCTTTTAAATAAGTCCAATTTGGAGATTATTTCTTCTTCTTTTTTTTCTTTCCCGAACGTGCACAATCACACATGCTACTATCTTTCTCCTTTATCTATCCTCCTTTTCCATAGATGTGGAGCCATATTCTTCGAGGAACAAAAGCCCATGCCTTTCCTGCTTCCCCCACATGCATGCCTGCATGCCCCTCATTACAGTCTCACTCTCTTTTTTGTTTTTGTCCCAAAAGCATGCATGAAATGAATCAACTACTCCTGTAATCCGTCCTTGTCTTCCTGTGTGTGTGTTAAAGAGAGTGAAATAGATTATAGAATTTGTGCATTATGAGAGAAAAGAATCACTATCTACATGTAGTTAATCTTTAATGTAAGAAAGTACCATTTTCTACCCTTTGTACCCATGTCATCATTAGTGAAAATATTTGAAGAGAAGCAGGTAGGACCTGCTCTTTAATTGCAGTAGAAGGGACCAGCCTCATGTTTTCAGCTTTGGGGATACTTTGTAATTCATCTGAAAATCAATTGGACGAAGAAAAGAGTTAGCAAGTGCGAGTAGAGTCTAGTGGTTAGTTTCTTTGCTAGCGAGTAAAAGATGGGATGGTAGAACTCTGCATTAAGAGTACATATATGGTTCACATCATGTGAGTTTCATGGTTTGTAGAATTTTATTATCCGGACTGTTACTTACAGAACGTTTTGTCATCATTGCAAGGTACCAGATATTTACTTTGCCCTCATGAGCATAAGTTGTTGGTCTTTACATATTATTCCATTCCCATTAATGGCATTGTATAATCATGCAACTTACAAAGAATAATTGAAGTAGTGCACTCATGGGTTTACTGGCTAGTGGCTACTAATGCTGATAAGAGTATCTTAGAAATGCAATTTTTCTTGTAAATAAGCTTGGTGTGAGTAAGAAGATATTTCTTTCCACTGCAAAGTAGCCTTTTCAGGCTTTACCGCAGAAAGATGGAAAGCCCCTTTCTTACCCATAAAAAACTTTAGCAGGCTGACATTGTGTATTGGTTATTCCAGAATATAATGAATTTTGTGACAACCTAATCAAACATGCACTTTGTTCCAACAAACAGTATGATTAATCAAAGCTCAGACAACATCTAAAAGATAAAATAATAATTTCGCTAACCAGTAACCATCCCCTTCTAAGTTTTATACTTTGACAGATAATTAATTCCCTACATTACTCGGTGTTATTTTTTGTTATTACAGAATTTCTTCGAGTTTTGACCGACAAAAAAAAGTCAATTCTCCCTAGAAATAAGAGTAGGTAGGTTAGTTGCCAAAAATACATTCTAATAAGGAAATGAAAAAGTCCTTTCAGAAGTCAGAGCATGAGAACTCACGATGGTTTACCGGAATTTACCCAAAAGATATATTTCTACATCCCACTGTCAAAGAATAAACAAATGAATCTGTTAAACAAGAAAGACTTGAAGAAAAATTTCCAAACCACCTCCAAAATTTAATCTCTAGCTTCGTCAGAAAACAATACTTGCCGATTAAGTGTTACAACTTACAAGCCAATGATATCCGAGAGCTGTTGTTACAGGTAAAAGATATCTTGCAGTAAAGGTCTCTCTCTCTCTCAAACAAAAGTACCAAAAAAAAATTCTCTCTTACTGTCCGAGCCAGTTAGAAAGAAAGATATAGTATACACAAATTTCAGAACCAAGAAACAGTTATATTGGAATTAATTAGAAGCTATGGAGCTGGGTCAACATGGCGACGAGCTCATCGCTCGATGGGCGATCTGCAGGAAGATCCGATAGACAAACAAGGGCGATTCTTACGGCCATTAGCATCTCCTCTTCTTCTACTTCTTCTCCTAAAATGGTTTTATCTAGGGCTTCACGACCTTGTCCCGATTGTTGCAAATGCCGGAGCCATCTGCCGATGCCACCCCGACCTGTTGTCGTCGACTCACTGTTGAAGAACGGGTCTAATGGGTCTTTGCCAGTTAACAATATGCCCAATATCACCCCAAAGCTGTATACATCACACTTATCTGTGTACCTGTGTATGTAAAGAAGAAGACAATTGTGAATTCGAACTCATTTACACCAAAATGAGGAGGAAACAAAATCATTCATATAAGAGCATCCACAGTCGTTTGCTATATACAATGGCCTACACTCGTTTGCTATTTTGCCATATTTTGGCAAAATCGCTACAGTCGCTTCTCATATTTGAAAAACGAACTGGCGATTCTCAAATTATCGGGGTTATTTCGTCGCGTTTTTTCTTCTTTTTTTTAATGTGATCACACGAAACAAGTTGTTTCGTCTGACCTTTTTTTTTTAAAATGATCCGTCCGAACAAAAAAAACCCCGAAAATTCGTCAAACGGGACATGTTGTCCAGTTTGAAGCCAAAATGGCTTGGACGGGACAACATGTCCCGTCCTACAATCCAGGGCCATTTAATTAGTTTCAATTTACTAATTAATCCCTTAATTAGCCTAATTAATTACCTATTTATTAATTTAATAATCTAATACTACTACTAATTACTAACTTATTCTAATGTAGTATTAAGATTAAAAAAATTAAAAAATTAAAGTGAGACGGGACATGGTGTCTCGTCCGCTTTAAAAAAAATTGACAAAGTTACAGCAAACCACTGTTGCACTGAAATTCTCATATTGCTATTTTCATTTGCCATTTTGCCATATTTTTTAGCAAACGATTGTGGATGCTCTAATGATCAACCCTTCAGTCAATTCTCCATAAGTTGGTGATTATAAGGTTAATGGTATCCTATAAAGAGTGAACCCTACACATTTCTTGAAGAATGGTAGAGCTAATGAGCCTAAATGAGAATCAATTCTGGTACCCATATTACTAAATTCAATCTTCTATCAGTTAAAACTATACATTTGGTTCTTTAAGCTCGGAAAAGGCCGATTTTTCAACAACAAAAAAATGAATGATTAGAAAGAGTTTCTTTGAACTCTACATGAGGGGGGAAATTTTACGTAAGTGGTTCAAGAATTAAAACACTTCATCAACACAGACCGCCAAGTAGTTATCTATTTATATCAGTAAGTTTATACAGATCAAATTGAGATATCACTTGAATGCACTTCATAATAATATTCTACCAATGTTGAGAAAAAAGATAAATACAACACATAAATCATAATGTAAACTAAAGCAATCCACAATATCTGAGAGAACCGAAAAAACCCATGATTCAGTTGTACATAAAACTCAACATCGAAAGCAAAATGGGATGAAAATCAACTTGCATATCACTGACATACGATACACGAAGTAGGTAAGAATTATCAACCATAAACTATGTAGCTTCAATATAAATAGATGAGCAAACAATAAAATCACAACAAAGGAAAAGATTCATACTTAAATAGTATGAAAAGCAAGTTTACCTGCAACTTTGGAAGCACTCTGGAGCAGCATGACACTCGCAACCCAACGAATCAATTAGAGTTGGAACCATCCCACCCAATCCACAATCCCCTAATCTCGGCTCAAACCCCTCATCCAACATCACATTCCCCGGCTTCAACCTCTGGTGCAAAATACTCGGGCTGCACTCAAAATGCAAATACCTCAATCCCTTCGCAATCCCAACTGCAATCCTATGCCTCACATCCCATCCAAGACTCAACTCCCCCAACCTCACCTTCTTCATTGCATCCTCCAAGCTCCCACTAGGAATGTAATCATACACCAAAAACAACTTGTCGTGATCTCGAAGATAAGCTCTTAAGCTCATTACATTCCGGTGTTTCACTCTAGCAAGCATCTCCAGCTCTCTTTGCACCCTCCTTTTTGCTGAATTTGCTCTCATCGGGTTTGGATTTTGACTAGGGAAGGCATTGGGGGTATTGAGCTCTATGCGTTTTACAGCGACAACAACCTCATTGTCAGGGGTAAATCGGAAGTAACTCCCATTCGGGCTTGAAGGGAGCAATTGGGCAAATTCCGACAGGTTAGCGAGAGCAAATTGTAGCGATTTAGGGGAAATTTGAGAGGAGAAGCTTACGGGACCTTTGAGAATTGGGGTACGATTCACAAACAAGAGAACTAGGCGAGAGACAAAAAGGAAGATAATCGAGGCGAAAAGGCCGGTTAGGGAGCCCAAGAAAACCCCAAAAAGAATTCGGGAAACGTGAGATTGATTCTTGGAAGAAACAGTGGAAACTTTGGATTGAAGGGAAGGTCTTGATGAATGGGAAATTGGGTTTGAATGCAAACGTTGCGAACATGACACTACTAAGATTTCAAAGACAAGCAAAAAAAATAATACGAATGCTAGAGTTTCTCTCCTCATTATCAAAGAATCAAGTTGTCCAAAACGGATGAAACCCAAGTTTGTATCTTTCTTTCTCAAGAAAGAAAGCAACAATACTGAAACAACACTAGGGTTTTATCAGGGTTTCTCTTCCACACTGAAGGAAACTTTCATTTGCAAAAAAAAAGGGTAGATTCCTACAGCTAAAACAAACAAACCCAAGATGGGTTTTTTTTTCCTTCTCTTCTTCTTGATTTTCCTTGCTAGAACTTATCCAAGATGAATCCTCAAACCAATAAGATAATAATTTTTAGAACTCACACGACAAAGTAAAAGCAAGCTACAGTAGCACTACTACTTGCTACTCTTGAGAAAAAAAGGAACAAACCCAAAACAGCTTATCTCAGTCCAAGTACAGAACTTTACTCAAAATAAGAGCATAAGAAGAGAACCCAGTGAACCAAAGAAGCAGACAGAGCTTGGGTCTTGTTCAAATGGAAGAAATGAGCAAGAAATAATCTTACTATATGAGAACCAAAGCACCTCTTTCCTCAGGTTCACCACCACTCACTCCTCATTTCAAACCAAATGCCCACTTTAAAAAAATTCCAAAAAAAAATTCCCAAAAAAAATTCACTCATTTATGAACCCAAGAGAAGCTCTTATCCATCAGTGATGAGAAAAGACTCAGAAGAGAGGAACCCAAAAACCCAGATGAGGAATTGGAGGATAATTGTTATTAACAAAAGGAAAAGGGAGGGGGGGGGAGGGGGAGGGTTTTGATAAGTGTGCCGGTATTCTCTTCACTGTCTAGCGTCTAGTATTGTGTTGTGTGTGCGTGTGTTAGAGAGTGTGGGTATCTCTGTTGTGTTGTTTGTTTGTTTCTCTTTATTTGTTGAAGTGTTAACTTTGGATTTGTTTTATTTTAACTCCAGTTTGCTCTTGTAACTCTTTTTGGAGGGTGGATAGTGTTACTCCGGCTTTCTTACACTGCACTCCCAATAAAAGTGGTTTTATATTTTGTATACATGTCCCGCGGTGGCAGATTAATTTTGCTCAACTCTGTTCTATCATCCATTCCTCTATACATGATGCCGTTTTATTTCCTCCCTACTTGGGTGATCAAAAGAATTGATCAGATCAGAAGCAATTTTCTCTGGTCGGGTTCTTCCATTTACAATCCCGGTTCGCATCTTTGTAACTGGAAACTCATTTGTACCTCGAAAAGCACGGGAGGTATGGGGGTTTTAGACCTTAGACACCAAAACCTTGCTTTACTTGGTAAATGGATTTGGAGATTCCTCAAAATTGAAGATCTCCCGTGGATCAAATGTGTCAAATCCTTTTACTTTGGTCCCAATGATTGGTGGATTTTCCCAGAACAGCCTCATAGACTGGCTTCCCCTTTTTGGAGAGGCATTTGGAAAGCATCTGCGGCTTTCTTTTGTGGTTTAAGCCACGGTTGTGCCGATGGCTCCAGGACTAGGTTCTGGACCGATATCTGGATCGGTCATTTTTCTTTAGCCTCCGCTTTCCCAACTATTTTCCGTTTGGCTTCCAACCCTTCGGCTTTGGTGTCTGACTACCTTAACATCAATGATGGTCGTAGGGAATGGTCGATTCCTCTAGCTGCCAATCTTCCTCCCCTATTGGCCCCGGTTTGGGATTGTCTGTTCGACACTCTCAACAAAGCGGTGTGGTTCGACAAAGAGGAAATTTTTTGGCGATGGAATTCGTCGAAGATTTTCTCGGTCAGTTCTTTTTATCGTTTTCTTAACTTCAGAGGTATTCTTTCTCCTTTCTATGACCTAGTCTGGAAATCGTGTGCTCCTTTGAAAGTTAAAATATTGGTGTGGTTAGCCCTCAACAATAAACTTCTTACGGTTGATAATCTCAATAAGAGAAATATCGCATGGGGGCAATTATGCCCCCTGTGCGATGCGGAGCCCGTGAATGGCAATCATCTGTTTGTAGATTGCGACTACTCGCGTTCTCTTTGGAAAATTTCTGTCCTTGCTTGGGAAGCATCCAACGTTCCTCTCAGTCTGCTTGATTGCTGGACGAAGCGCCCCCCTAATCGGGCTTTTCACAATTCTTGGATCCTATCCCTTCAAATTATTCTATGGTTAATTTGGAAGGAAAGGAACAACAGATTATTTCGTCAAAGTTACTCCTCCTCTCGTTCGTTAGCAAACGAGTTCTTGTATTTATTCAAGTATTGGATTTCCACGTCAAAATTAGAAGCTAGAGACGCTATGTTGGTTGAGCGCCTTGAGAAAGCATCAGTTTGCCTTATTAATCTCAATGCGATTTAATTTTTCCCCTCATCTGGATGGTTTTCTTTCATGGTTCTCTGATGTGCATAGTGCTTTTCTTTATTTGCACCTATTTAACAAGCTGATCTATTTACTGCTTATTAATGTGTTGGGGTTGTTACGGTGGTGTTTTAACATCCTTCTTTTCCTTGACATTTCATTGCTTGCAGGATTGACGGGTTAGCAATTTCTTCCTTTTGTTTTGTTTTTGTTCCCCGTTCTGTATGGGCTCCTCTGCTTTTTGTTCAGTCAAGCGCATGACTATGGTTTCGGTGCAGTTCACCAGTTTACCTCGCTCTATTTCATTTATGTTGCTTCGGAATGGGCTATTTAGTGCTATTCTCAACTTGTATGTTCATTTCATCTACTGTTCGCTACCTATGTTTCTCAGTATGTTGGTCTGGATTGGCATTGTGTTTCTTCGTTGTTGTTAACTTTCGGAGTTGTGGCGATGTTTGGGTTTTTGGTTCGGGGGACTGCCATGTTCTGTTTAATCTTCTTGGCTGTCTATGGCTTTAATCTATGTACTTGCCTACTGCTCTTATTTATCTGTATGGTCTGAATGCTTTGTGTTTTGGTGTTCTTCATACTGTTGTTCATTTTGTTACCATCTTATTGCTTATTGTTCTTTTGGTGGAGATTTTGGATATGGCCTGTTATTTTGTTTTCTCCATATTGTTTGCAATGTCTATTGCTGCGTTTTGTTCTGTGTTCTTCCGTCCTCGGTTCTCAGGTGCGGGGTTGCTGGTGGCACTCCGTTCTCCATTCTCTGTTATTGCTGCTTCGACTGGGAGAGCATCTCGGAGGAGTTCGCAGCTTGCCCGCTCGCCTCAGTCCGCCTCAGTGTGGCTCAATAGCCTGGGCATTTGGTTTTGGGTGCTGTCGTTGTTTCGAAATGTAATTTTTGTTGGTCATTATCTATTCATCTGTATATTGCGGATCCTTGTTAGATATAGCGGCGTTAGTTTTCTTGTTTTACAGCTTGTAAGACCTTCCTATTGTAATTTGATAATTATTAATGCATGGCTGGAGTCTTTAGACTCTATCCGTTACATCAAAAAAAAAATATTTTGTATACATGTATGCCACGTAAACATGTATGCCAAGTAAGAGCATCTTCAACCATTCTAGCTATTTTGACTCGCTAGAGTAGGTAAAATAGAGAACAATTGAATAATTTGACTAGCGGAAAAAATCTTCGTTTTCACCATATTAGCTATTTTGGCTAGCAATAAATATTTTTAAGGTACCTGTTCTTTGGCTAAAGACCAGTAGTACAACCAGTTGGGACATCCCCCTTAGTTGTGGTCTACTCCATCCTATGAAGAAGGATGCTACCTTACTCATGCTGATCGGATTGCATACTTCACCTCTCTTCACTTTGTACGACAGCCTTTTTCTTAGGTGAGCCTAGTTCATAGGCAAAGCTCTACTTATATTTATATTTGTTGGAAACAACAAAAAGAACTACTAATTATTAGACAACCCCCCCCCCCCCCCCCCCCCCCCAATTTGGTCTTACCTTCCAAATGTGGATCAGGATAAAAATCTGTGAGCTTGGCGCGCGCGGGGCTATCTATCGACCTAAAGCAGCTATGTATCAGAGAGAACTTAACTAATATAAATTACGAAAGATAGGTGAGCTTTTTCTTTTCTTAACGGGAACAACCAGAATGGCATATCTAAAGGTCAGAGACATGGCTCAGTCTGTCATGAGATAAGCTATAATGAGTAGGGTTCTAACCCGAAGCCCAAAAAAATGTCAAGTAATTAAAACGATTAAAGCCCAATTTTTAAAGCTCCTCCCCAATTTCGTCCAACTTCACTGATTTCTCCACTTCCGTCAAATCTCTTCCGATTTCTCCAACTATGTCAAAACCCTTCGTGGTTGCCAATTTCACATCCCTCTCTCCAATTCTGAAAGCCTAATTTAGAGATTTCCCCTAATTTCACCTCTCTCTCTCCAAATCAAAACCCTAATCCGAAATCTCACATCGTCTCCATCATTATCTCCAATCATCTCTGACATCTACTACACCGCATCTCCACCGTCAAATTCCGTATTTTTCAATGTATTCATAAAATCCTAAATTATAATTTTTGTTATCTTTAATAAAATTCATTTATTATGCTTGTTTGAATATAGTTCAACAAAATTTAATCTAAGGTGTTGTGAACGTTTGATTCATAAGAATTTGCCTAGGTTGAATACTTCGAATTTTACTTTGAATTTTGTTAATAAGAGTAGTGTATGTATGTTATGTTTGTGATTGTATAATGACTTGCAAAATTATCGCTTTATGTATAAATATGGATTACAAAATTCTTATTTGGTTATATTTTGTGAAGTGCTGATCCATGAGATGTGTCACAATCCAGATCCTGAATCATATGCAAGATTGACACAACCACAAGAATACATGTTCACAATTTCAACATGACCCATCTTATTTTCTGTGCATTAGGCGACTAATATTTTCAATACTACTTTGCAGGGTCATCATCGCACTAATGGCACGAACGCATGGTGGAAGACCCTCGAGTAGTAACACCGAGCCTTCTACTAGCGGTGGCTGTTGACACACACTTGCACATGTAAGTTTTATATAATTCCTTAGCACAGTTTTGAATTTTTTATATATAATTTTATAGCTAATATAACAAATATTTTATGTTTGTATAGGTTGTTGGCCAATCATCTTCATCTACTAATGTTGGCCAGACATCTTCATCTTCCGTTGCACATAGAGGTCTAGGTCCAAGAGACCCTACACTACTAACGCTGTAACAGAGTCATAAATCTCCGTCTGTGTGGAATTGTACATCAAAGATGTAGCCCCGAATTTCCAATAAATAAAATTAGAAATAAGTGGCACAATTTCCAGAATCAACTTCAATGTAATCCAAACACAATATCAATTACAGGGAATTTTTTTTTTTTATTACATCAGTTCTTTCTTACATTTGCACAGCAGAAAATAAATTACATTTATTACAACACAACCCAACACTTAAACTTTAATCATCTCAAATCCAAGTTTCTACTTTACTTGGACAACTCACTTACAAATCCTGCAAAATAAACCGAAAAGTGATGACGTCAGTTGAAGGCAACTGACGTAATACTATAATAATAGCAACCTTCCAAAGTCTCACAATCACAAACTTGCAACATAACATGAAATGAAGTAACAATGAAAGATTCAATAAACTACAAGTGAAACTATACTAAGTAAGTGTGTAATACCCCGCAAAATAAAATGATTTATTTTGCATTATTAAATAGTATTAAATTGGTAGAGTTGACTATTTTGACTATTTTCTTGAAATTGCAATTTTGCACGTGCAACACACGTGCAAAGTTAGGATATTTTGAATTCTTAAAATCTTATGGTTAATAATTGATTTTCCCCATTTATTTATGAAATTTTAATTTTCAAATTTATTTGAATTTATTTGACCATTTTATGAATTTCTCAATTTTACACGTGCAAAAGTTTTTGGGTGCAAATCTCCACTTTTAAATTCTAGATACTTTCTCCTATTTAAAATAAAGTATATTCTAAATTTTGGGATTTTTCTAAATAAAGAAACTATTTTTGTAAATACTTCGAAAGAGATGGGCTTTTATGTAAAAAGTCGTTTGGATCTCAAAAAAATAATGAAAAATTGTTTTTACTGAATTTTTGGGCTTTCCATGGTCATCATTGAAAATAAAATCTATTTAAGTTTTATTCAGAGTTGATTTGGTAAAGATTTAAACAAATATGTTGTTTTTGCAAATATGAAATTTAAGTGGATCTTGTGCAAATATTTTCTTGGGAAGTTCAAAGTCAGAAATTTCTTTGGGAAAACTCATTATTTATTATTATATATTGTTTTTGATTTTTCTGGATTTTTCTGATAATTATTGGACCTATTTGCAAATATTACAAAAAGATGGACTTTTGTGCAAAATTACCACTTTGAGTCAAATCCGAAATTTTTTAATTTCTGGTCTTCTCTTGATGACTGGATAACTCAGTGTTGGAACCCAACTTGGGCGGGTTCGGGTCGGGTCCTAGAGGTAACCGGGCCGGGCCGGGCTAGGTCGTTAGCGCAAATATACGACCGGCCCAACCCGTGAACCCTTTCGGGTCCAACCCGGGTCGGGTCGGGTCGCGGGTTGGGCCTGTCTAAATTGTTTTTTTTTACTTAAACAAAAATGTAATTTTAATAATAATAAAAAATGTAATAATAATAATAAGAATCAAAAAGTGAAATTGCCAAAAAAAATTATATATTATTAATATGATTTCAACTTATACAAGTTTCACAATTTGTAATAAGAAATAAAGATTTTCTACAAATTTATTTTATACAATAACAAATTTCTTAGATACAATTTCAATTTTCTTCAATTATCCTAATTTTTAATAACAAACAAATATTTTATACAATTTTTTATACATTTACAATTGTCTTCAATTTGTTGGTCTTCAATTTGTTGTTGTTGGTCTTCAATTCTTCATTTTGGTTGCTGTTGTTGTTGTTGTTGTAGTTGTTGTTCTTCCGGCGAGTTGCTCCCACTTGTAGACGTGTCGAACGCTTTTCCTTAAGTTCTATCTTCGGCCTTCAGCCAGTCTTCCGTGCAGACGAGCATCTCCAATGATTGGGGCTTCAAGCGATTCCTGTAATCGGTTAGAATCCTGCCGCTTGTAGAAAATGCACTTTCTGAACTGTAGAGACGGGAGGAGTTAGTAGATCTTTAGCCATATATTTAAGAATACTATAAGTGTGTTCATGTTCTTTCCACCATTGTAAGTATCTAGTGAAGAAGTAAAAGATTCAGAATCTTGTTGATTATACCAATGTAATTCATTTGGTTGATTAGTCCTAGGTTTTTTTGATTGAATTTGTGCAAGTAAATTAAACGTGGCATCATCTAAGTTACTATTTCCCTTACCTTTAGAAGTAACAGAAGAAGAACTAACTAAAGAAGTTGTACTACTAGATGCAAAACTTTTATCATAATAATCATACAAGTTATTTAATGTTGATTTAAATTTAACTAAAAATGTTCCGCATTCAATTTCAGATTCATCTGGCCCAAGTAAAGTAAAAAACATTTCAATCAAACTCTTCGTACCTTCTAATTTGATACGAGGATCCATCACAATAGCAACACAATACAACGTAGGAGGATGATTAAAATACTTCAAAAATTTGGTGTATGCAGGTTTCACAATATGACCAATAAAAGCATCATCGATCATTTGTTTGAAAGTTTGCATCATAGTAACTAATGAAATAAAAATACTACTAGAAGTAGATTCATAAGATTTTGAAAATTTGAAAGTTGCGGTTTTAAAATGTTCTAAAAATTTCAACAAAGATTCGGCATAAAACCAATATTGGGGAGTCATTTCAAAATTTGGCATATTTTTGCAATACAAAAATCATTTATACATGCTTTATATTCAGTAACAACTTGTAGCAAATCAAAAGTAGAGTTCCATCGGTGTTTAACATCCTTTGAAAATTTTTTAAAATGTACATTTTTAAGCCTACACCAAGCTTTCCATTCTTGAAATATGGTGCCACTTAATGCAATAAAATGTACACAATTCCTAATGTTAACTATATATGGTTCGGCTATTTTTAATGCATCTTGAATACATAAATTAAAAATATGACATGCACATCTAACATGAAAAATATTGCCAGATGGAGGGTTTAATGCGGTTTTTAATATACTAATTGATGCATTGTTTTTAGATGCATTATCAAAACTTATACACATTATTTTATCACGAATATAAAAAACATCACAAATTTCTAAAATATGATTTGCAATTTCACTACCACTATGGGGATAGGACAATGCGGCAAGTGATATGATCCTTTTTTGAAGACTCCAATCACTGTCGATCCAATGACAGGTTATTCCCATCATTGGAATATTGTTGCAACCCGTCCAACAATCGGAAGTTAAAGAAACTCTACAAGTTAAACTCCATAAAATGGCAATCAAAGCTTCTCTTATTTCATTGTATATTTTAAAACAGTCAGATTTGCAAGTATTCCTAGGGATTCTTTTTAAATGGGGGTTTAAGGCGGTTTGATTAAAATTTTCTAAGTCCCTACTCTCGGGATAGGAAAATGGTAACTCTTCCTTGATTACTAATCGGGCCATTTTCCGACGAACAAGTTCGGAATCATAAGAATGGCTATCAACTACACCGGTCCTAGGGTGGATCTTTTGTTGGCCGGGTAGGTCTACAAGAAGTTCTTTATGCACATTTTGGATGTGTCGTCTAATTGTACCCGTCCCCTCACCCCTCTTCTATTTCTATGGCTTCGAACATGTTTTACAAACTTTTATGCCTACACCCTGATTTTCTTCGTCCGGAATATAATCATAAAATTTGTGTCAATCACTAGTTTTCCCTCTAGTTTTCCTACTACTACCAATTTGTGTTGTTTCGGTTGCTTGTGTTTGTGGTTCTTCTTCTATGTCTCTGTCTCCTACATACTCTTTGTGTGTACCAATGTGTTGGGTCATAGGGTACTCTTCGGCAGGCTCATTTTGTGGGACAACTGGAGGCCTACGAAAAGTGTCGGTAGAATCTTGTCTACTTTGGCTACGACCGCTACCTCGTGATCTAGACATGTTGATATAGTAGTGTATGTGAAAAAATTAAATACAATGTAGGCGAGATAAGTTACAAAAAAAATCTAGAAAACAATAAGAGGGTTGTGAGAGAGAAGATCAAAAAACCAACAAACAAATATGATAAAAAAAATTATAACTATAAAAAAAATATCAAGACAATAAGAGGGTTATGAAATTTTGATACCGTACTTCGTGGATAATCATATATAAAATGAGAGTGAAAATAAATGTAGAAGTAGAAGTAGAAGTCCAGAATTGAAGACTTAAAGAGAGCATCTTTGTTTGATCACTTGGAGGAGTTGAAGACTTGAAGACGTGGTTGAATGTTGAATTCGATCAGATCGGAATTTGTTGTTTGATCGTTTATATGTTGCAACCTTCTTTGTTCAATTGTTCACAAAATCTGAAATGAATTGAGTAATAATAGTAGAGAGAGTAAGAGAGTAAGGTGTGAAATTTTAGTTTGGGTTTTAGGGGTATTTATAGGGGGAAAAAACCAAAAAAAAAAAAAACAAACAAACAAACAAACAAAATACAACGGCTAAAAGAGTCGTTAAGTGCTCTCGGTAAGGGTTAGGCTCGTTGGACCTGCGGGTCGACTTGCGCGGGTCGAACGTTCGGTTCGCAACCCGCGGGTCGAACCGAGAGTTCGCGTGCAGGTTTGCCACTGTAGTCCGGGTTATCGGGCTGGGTTCAATGGGTTTAATTCGCTTTTTGAGGACCCGGGTCAACCCGTTTACATTAGCGGGTTAGACCCGAACCCGAACCTGTAATATCCCTAGTATTTAAGATATTTGCATTTGTTCTTTTTTACAAAGAAAATATATGTATACATTGATTGTATATATAGATATATGTGCATTGTTTATGTTAACACACTATGCCTACTTTCTTTATCTGATCAGTTTTCACAAAAAAAAAAAAGGGGCCCAACTTTCCCTTTTAAAAGCCCAACCCAACAATATAACCACAGGTAAGTGTAAATAAGTAAAGCTTAGGGGGGGTAAAAGTAAAAAGGAATATCACCTAAGCACCCTAGAAGCCTCCACACTCCTCCACATCTCTCTTTTCCCTTCTCATCCATCTGGCCGGCAGTAACCAGCAGAACCAGCAGCACCATTCACCCATTTTTCTATATATATGTGTGAAAACTTGTTCTTTACTACTTTTACAGAACCCTACTTCTCTTATAATAACCCTAGCCTAACTTTCTTCCACTCTTTCTATCTGCCATACTTAAATATCTATATAAATATATATATAGCTTTACAACTTTAGGAAAACATAAGCTAAGGAAGCTCTTGAAGTGAGGAAGAAGAAGCATAGCCTTGAAGAAGAAAGTGGGTATTTTCCTTATCTCTTGATTACTTTTGTGATTTTTTTTAGAAGATATGGTTTGATATATTGTGGTTTGAAAGTAGTAAAATCGTGTTAAGAAATATGCTTGTAAAATATTATAAAATTTAGTCTCTATAAAATAAATATACCATCAGTAGTGGTAGTATTATACCATCAGTAGTACTACTAATACTAGTAAGTATTGGTGCATCAGTAGTAGTAGTAATATTAGTAGTATAAAAATATAAGTAGTAGTAGTAATATTAGTAGTATCAGTAGTGGTAGTATTATACCATCAGTGGTAGTATTATACCATCAGTAGTACTACTAATACTAGTAAGTATTAGTGCATCAGTAGTAGTAGTAATATTAGTAGTATAAAAATATAAGTAGTAGTAGTAATATTAGTAGTATAAAAAGCATCAGTAGTAATAGTAATGTTAGTAGTATTAAAGTGTAAGTAGTAGTAGTAATATTAGTAGTATAAAAAAGCATCAGTAGTAATAGTAATGTTAGTAGTATTAAAGTGTAAGTAGTAGTAGTAATATTAGTAGTATAAAAGCATCAGTAGTAGTAGTAATACTAGTAAGTATTATAGCATCAGTAATAGTAATAATATTAGTAGTGTTGAAGTATCAGTAGTAATAGTAATGTTAGTAGTATCAATAGTGGCACTAATAGCAGCAGCAGTAGGCATAATAGTAGCAATAATAGTAGTAATAGTGGCAGCAGTAATAGTAGCGGCAGCAGTGATAGTAGTGAGCATCAGTAGTAGTGAATAATAAGCATAAGAAGGCATCAGTAGAAGCAGTAATTTAAAAAAGTAGTAATTCAGAAATAAAGCTTGTAGTCCCTTAAAGTAATGATAGCAAAGTACGAAGGAATAAAAGTTATAGTTGTATACTTAGCTAACTAAAATTTAAGATAGTTTAATAATGGTAGTAAGGTAGGAAAGCCACTCGTAATTATATACTTAGCTAATCAAATTTATAATACGTAGAGTAGATTGTAGTAAAGTAAAGAAAGGATTGTAAGACTTTATCCAGTGCTATGCATAAGTGTATGCATATGGTGGAATTTGGTGCGTTGAGCGCACTAGTGTTGATATATGGAGATATTTAGTGCATTAAGTGCCTTTCGGTTTGCATATAGTGATAGTAAACACGTATTAAGTGAACTAGTTTTAGTATATGTCAAATAACAAAGTATCCAAGCTAAAACGACTCTTAGCTTAAACTAAGAATTGCATTGAACCCATACTTGAGCTAGATAACTTGTTGTAAGACAAGATTAACCTTTGGATCTAGGTTTAAATCACCTAGTAAGCAACTATCATTGGACAAGAAACTAAATAGTACTTATTAAAGTAAGGATAAATGAAATAGGAGGGAAAAGACAACAATGATGATGGAATCACGTGACCAATAAAATAAGGACAAACACTAGTTGGGGGTGTACTCACCTGTCAAGGCGATACGTGCGGCGTCGTCTCGTCTGGGACACGTACGACGTGGTCTCGACTATTAATTCCTGAGATCTAGTGATAGAGATGTCGAAATCTAGGGGAATGGACCCTTATGAGTACGTTATGTTCTAAGTTATCCATATGAACAAAGAGCTAGAGTGTAACTCTCAGTCTCTGGCGGAGTATGGAAAGGCCCTGCCGATTCGCCCTATGTTCGGATAACTTATGGTAGAGTCCGGGTGTGGAGAAGGACCACCGATTCCGACAGGGTTGCAGCGGAGCTGAATGATCACCAGCCTGTTGGGAGTGGAGAGAGACCACCGACCGTGCAGAGTGGAGAGAGACCACCGATTCCGATAGATCGGGGTGATCACTGACTTTCGGGAGTGGAGAAAGACCACCGATCTGATGCAGTAGACGGAATAGACCATATTTGCTGCAGCTCTACCAGTCACTAAATAAATGTCAGGAACAGGAAAGAGTACAAGAGTAGGATGCATGGCGAGGGATTGAACCCTATCATCTGAAGAATACGAACTCGAATTGGGAAATATGTAGTATGGGATGCATACGTTTCCAAATTAAGTTTGCATTAGATTAAGAGCATGGTGTGCATATGGGATTGTGCATTAGTAACTAGATCATAACATACATCAATACTCCTATTACACAATTACCACATTTCTTTCTTTCTACATTAAAGATTGTTTGTGAAGAATTAGGAAATTGCGGTTTTCATCCGTTTTGCGTCAGTTGTATTCAACTGACGTGCCCACAGTTGGTTTGTAGGAATTGATCGTGGGAACAAAAGAATATTGAGCTGTGGAGTATTCCAAGTGGGAAGTGAAATTTTTCTAAACAATGTAAGTTTTAAATTTCCTGTAATTTCTTTTCTGTGTTATGTGCTCATTTGAAGTAATGATCTTAGGTTGTGTCACGAGTTTCCTGTATGTGGATCTCGGGGCGCTACAAAAGTGGTATCAGAGCATGCTTCATATGGTAGTACTAACATAGTAAGAAATTTGGACTTGGAACTCCCCTGAGTCGGGTTTAGTTTAGATTATGGAATAATCGTAAGTCATAGGGTTGCATTTTCCAACTTATGATTATGATTTCTTCCTATATCTGAACTAATTCCCGTATTTTTACTCCACGCAGGATGGCTAATAATGATGATGGCATACCAATCCTCGATGGGTTCTTAGAAGAAGAAGTAGAACCAGAAGAAGAGGAAGAACCGGAAGAAGAAGTAGAACCAGAAGAAGAGGAAGAACCGGAAAAAGAGGAAGAGCCAGAAGAAGAGGAGGAACCTATGGAGATTGAGACACCTCCCCTTATCCCACCGCCTATAGGTTCACCAGATGATCCTATCAGCTTGGAACAACTGGTCTCCCGGGCTGTACCCCGCCGACGAAACTCACCAACGATGTCGTAGGGTAAGGTCCATAACAGAATTGCCGCATTGTGGCGGCACATGTACATGCATAAATAGAAGACCACTCAGCTCGAGGAGGAAGTTTATGGAATGAAGAGGCAGCAGCTTCTATTTAATAAAGAATTGAACCAGCTTAGAAAATCAAGGATCAGGGCGTCCCAGAAGTTACATCGACTAAAAATCAAATACCGCTATAAGATACTATGCCTTGAAGAAAAGCACGAAAAATTGCAGAATCAGGTGGCCCAGTTACAGGCGCTACTGGGGCAACGTCAAAGAAGAATAGATCCTGTTGAAAATGGTCGATAGGAATAGAATCAAGAAAAATGTTTTGTGAAAGTTTTGTGTTTTGTAAAAGCCAAAATGTTTTGTGTCTAGTAAATATTTTGGATGTTGTAAAAACCGACTTAAGGATATTATGGATATGAATGAAAAACCTAATGACATGTTTTGTCTTAATACTCGTGTGATATATATATATATATATATAGATTATTGCTCTGTCTCAATATACATTACTGAATATCCTTGTGTGTTGAATTTTATTTTTGTAAGATATAGTACGCGCATAGTTATTTTTGGAATCGTGTAGCAGATGTCGGGAAGAAATGAAGATGGCACTAACGGAAGGACCGAGGGTGAAGGAAGCGTCTATCAAAGAAATAGAGGTGGCAACAGCCAGAGGACTGAAGGTGAAGGTAGTGGAGTTAATAATGTCAATGTCAATATCGAAGCAGAAATTGCGCGAGTATATCGCATAATGGGGACTTTTATGGAGGCCAGCCGAAATATTGCACCACAGCCAGGAGCTCAAGAAAGGAATGCAGGCGATGCCATTACTAACCACATCAAGATGGTGGAGTCTTTTAAGAGAATGAAACCACCGGTATTTGAAGGACAAGCAGATCCAACAGCAATCGATGATTGGATTCGTCAGGTGGAGATTGTGTTTGAAGTACTTAAGACCCCAGAAGAAAGCAAAGTTACATTGGCTACTATCCTTTTGGAAAAAGACGCAGGAGTGTGGTGGCAATCAGTTAAACGAGGCTTGGGCGATGGACCAATTGCATGGGAGGACTTCCTAGAAGAATTCAGGCAACATTACTTCCCCCTGGACGTCCAAGAAGAAAAAGCTATGGAGTTCATCAATTTGAGGCAAGGTAGTATGACAGTTCGAGAATATGAAACAAAGTTTACACAATTATCTCGATATGCCCCGGAAATGGTTCAAGATGAAGTCAAGAAAGCTAAAAGGTTCGAGCAAGGCCTTCGACCCGGACTGAGGTCAAGGATGGTGCCATTAGGCATTCGACGATTTGACAAGCTAGTACGTCGAGCTGCAGTGACAGAGATAGATATGAACCAAAGCCAGCAACCACCAGGGAAAGCAAGGGCATGGAACCATGGGAAGCATCCCATTCCCACTACCAATTTTAAGAAGCAGGACACGAACCAAAAGTTTAAGAAGCAGAATACCGATACGGGAACTTTCAAGACAGTGGAGTGTTATCTCTGTGGTGAGCGGGGACACTATAATCATCAGTGCCCAAAGAATAAAGCTCAGCATGCCGGGAGCACTTGTTTTCATTGTGGGAAGACTGGGCACATCAAACCAAACTGCCCGCAACTGTAAAAGAACAACAATGGACCGAGTCAGAAGAATAGTGACAAAGGAAAGAAGCCTTTCCGTCAGGGCCGTGTTTTTGCCTTGACCGAAGAAGATGCTGAAGAGGATGAAGGAGTCATTACTGGTATGAAGGATTGAAAGATATTTTGTTATCTTGATGTAATGAAGGATAGTTATTAAAATATGTAATCTTTTGTAACAGGATGTTTGAATGTTAATGAAATGGAAGCCAGTGTTTTGTTTGACAGTGGATCTTCCCATACTTTTGTATCAAAGTCCTTTGCTACAAGGTTGAAATGTACTCATGAGGCAGTTCCAGATTTAGCTTTAGAGGTAGCCACACCATCAGGAGCTACTCTAACTGCTAATGAATGCTATAAAGGCTGTAAATTGCAAATAGGTGGAGAAACTCTTAGCATAGATCTGTTGGAATTGGGATTTGTGGGGGCAAATATTATGATCGGGATGGACTGGATGACGAAACACAAGGCGCCCATAGATTGCAAGGAAAAGAAAGTGACTATAGTGATACCCGAGAAAACAGAGATCGTGTTTCAAGGAAAGAAGAAGCACTGAGAAATCTTAACGGCTGTGACTGGGATAAAGGTACCAGAGGAAGTAAAGAAGATACCCATCATACGAGATTTTCCACTAGTATTTTTGGAGGAGTTACCTGGATTACCCCCGCGTAGAGATGTGGAATTCAGTATCACAATTCAGCCAGGTAGTGCACCAATATCGAAGGCACCGTATCGAATGGCACCAATAGAACAAAAAGAAGTCAAACAGCAAATTGAAGAGTTATTGCAGAAAGGATTTATTAGACCTAGTGCTTCGCCTTGGGGAGCACCAGTGTTGCTTGTCAAGAAGAAGGATGGATCGATGAGAATGTGTATCGACTATCGAGAATTAAATAAGGTCACAATCCAGAACAAATATCCACTTCCCAGGATCGATGACTTGTTTGATCAGCTTCAGGGTGCGGCTGTGTTCTCAAAGATCGATTTGCAATCAGGTTACCATCAGGTCCGTGTGAAAGAAGAAGATATACCTAAGACAGCTTTTAGGACTCGACATGGTCATTACGAGTTCTTGGTGATGCCATTTGGAGTGACAAATGCCCCAGCTATTTTCATGGATATGATGAACCGAATTCTACGGCCATACATCGACTCATTTGTTGTGGTCTTTATAGATGACATCATGGTATACTCAAGAACGGAGGAAGATCATGCCAGGCACCTGACTGAAGTTTTGAATAAGCTACAAGAGCATGAATTGTATGCAAAATTATCCAAGTGCGAGTTCTGGAAGACCGAAGTTACATTCCTTGGTCATGTCCTTTCTAAGGAGGGAGTGGCTACTGATCCGCAGAAGATTGAAGCTGTGAAAGAATGGCCTCAACCAAAGACAGTAAAGGAAGTCAGAAGCTTTTTGGGGCTAACAGGGTACTACAGGAGGTTCATCCAGGACTACGCCAAGATAGCAGTGCCGCTTACAGGATTAACCAAGAAGGATAAAAAGTTTGAATGGACTGAGGCATGCGAAGGAAGTTTTCAAGAATTAAAGGGCCGGTTGATTTCAGCACCGATATTGGTATTACCTCAAGCAGACAAGGACTACGTGATATACAGTGATGCGTCACACCAAGGTTTGGGATGTGTTTTGATGCAGGAAGGAAGAGTTATAGCCTATGGTTCAAGGCAACTCCGACCGCACGAGAAGAATTACCCCACACATGATTTGGAACTGGCTGCAGTAATTTTTGCTCTAAAGATATGGCGACATTAATTTATGGAGCAAAAGTGGAGATATACACTGATCATAAGAGCCTGAAATATATATATCATCAGAAGGACTTGAATCTTCGACAAAGGCGATGGCTGGAAGTATTAGAAGATATTAGACCCGAAATTAAGTATCATCCAGGAAAGGCCAACGTAGTGGCAGATGCACTTAGTAGAAAACGGAGTCTGGCTACATTGATTGCAACAAGGAAGGAATTGGATGACGAGATAAAAGGAGCCGGTATCGAGGTGGTTACACAAGGCTTAGGTGCAATCTTAGCACGACTTGAACTACAACCAAGTCTGAAGGAGCAGATTAAGAAGGGTCAAGGAAGAAATGCAGAGATTCTAGCACGTAAAGAACAAGTAAATGCAGGGAAACTTCCGGAGTTCAATATAAGGGAAGGTCTGTTATGGTTTGGAGACAGATTGTGCGTACCGAAAGTGGATAATTTGAGGGAAGAAGTCATGAAAGAAGCGCACACTACATTACTTGCGGTTCACCCGGGAAGTACCAAAATGTATCGAGATGTAAAGCAATTCTATTGGTGGGCAGGGATGAAGCGGGATATAGCAGAGTTTGTGGCTAGATGTCTCACCTGTCAAAAGATTAAAACAGAAAACCAGAAGCCAGGAGGGTTGTTGCAACCGTTACCCATTCCAGAATGGAAGTGGGAAAATATTAGTATGGATTTCATTACCGGGTTGCCCAGAAGTCCCAAAGGACATGATGCTATTTGGGTAGTGGTTGACCGACTGACAAAATCAGCCCATTTCCTACCTGTGAAAATTACTTGGTCATTGGAGAAATTAGCAGAAGTATATATTGAAGGGATAGTGAAGCTGCATGGAGTACCAGTATCCATAGTTTCTGACAGGGATGCAAGATTTACTTCGCGATTCTGACAAAGTTTACAGAAAGCAGTGGGGACAAGAACAGATTTCAGCACAGCTTTCCACCCACAGACAGATGGACAATCAAAAACAGTAAACCGAGTCTTAGAAGATATGCTAAGGGCGTGCACTATGGATTTCGGAGGAAATTGGGAAAAATATTTAGCTTTGGCAGAATTCGCCTACAACAACAGCTATCAGGCTAGTATTAGTATGGCTCCGTACAAAGCACTCTATGGAAGAAGGTGTCAAACACCGGTATGTTGGTACAAAGTAGGGGAAAGGCAGATGTTCGGACCAGAAATTGTGCAACAGACTTCTGAGAAAAATGAACAAATCTAGAAAAAAATTGAAAATAGCACAGAGCCGGCAGAAAAGTTATGCTGACACTCGGCGAAGAGAATTAGAATTTGAAGAAGGGGACTCAGTATTCTTGAAAGTTTCTCCAACCAAGGGCGTATATAGATTCGGGAAGAGTGGTAAGTTGGCCCCAAGGTACATTGGACCATACAAAATCCTGAAGAAAATTGGGAAGACAGCATACAGATTGGACTTGCCAGCAGAACTAGCCCAGGTACATAATGTATTTCATGTTTCGATGCTGAGAAAATACGTACCCGACCCGAGTCACCAACTAGTAGAAGTTCCAGAAAATCTACAAGTGGATCTTACTTATGAGGAGCAGCCTATAAGTATAGTTGATCGTCAGGACAAGGTGTTGAGAAATAAAGTAATTCCCATGGTTAAAGTGCTTTGGAAAAATCAGTTTGTTGAAGAAGCCACGTGGGAGCTGGAAAGCCAGATGAAGACTATACATCCTGAGTTGTTTAATTAATATATGTTTTCTTTATTTATCTCTCTTCCTACAGTTTAGTTCTGATGACATAACTATTCTAAGGAGGGAGTGATGAATATACTTAGTATTTAAGATATACGCATTTGTTCTTTTTTACAAAGAAAATATATGTATACATTGATTGTATATATAGATATATGTGCATTGTTTATGTTAACACACTATGCCTACTTTCTTTATCTGATCAGTTTTCACAAAAAAAAAAAAAAAGGGGCCCAACTTTCCCATTTAAAAGCCCAACCCAACAATATAACCATAGGTAAGTGTAAATAAGTAAAGCTTAGGGGGGGGTAAAAGTAAAAAGGAATGACACCTAAGCACCCTAGAAGCCTCCACACTCCTCCACATCTCTCTTTTCCCTTCTCATCCATCTGGCCGGCAGTAACCAGCAGAACCAGCAGCACCATTCACCCATTTTTCTATATATATGTGTGAAAACTTGTTCTTTACTACTTTTACAGAACCCTACTTCTCTTATAATAACCCTAGCCTAACTTTCTTCCACTCTTTCTATCTGCCATACTTAAATATCTATATAAATATATATATAGCTTTACAACTTTAGGAAAACATAAGCTAAGGAAGCTCTTGAAGCAAGGAAGAAGAAGCATAGCCTTGAAGAAGAAAGTGGGTATTTTCCTTATCTCTTGATTACTTTTGTGATTTTTTTTAGAAGATATGGTTTGATAATATT